>OX402580.1:15921489-18421489 GCA_948098905.1 Tiliacea aurago | reverse complement strand
GAACGGTTCAAATAATATTACTTTCCATACCTTTTGTTAATGTATATTTTTCTTGTTAGTTCTTTGAATGTAAAGAACTATTTTTTGTATTTATTTCAAAATTTCAGTAGTTTCGGAGATTATAATGGTCAATTTCCTTCTATTTACTTAAATAATTTTAAAAGTATTTATTTAAAAATTATACACAAACTGAGGTTATGGTAGACCATAACCTCAGTTTGTGTAGGACTTTTCACCCCAGTAGTACATTCCCATTGTATAATTTTTAGGGTTCCCTACCTCAAAAAGAAAAAATGGAACCCCTATGTGCCCACTTGTGTGTCTGTCTGTCTTTCACAGACGATTTGCCCTGAATCTACTGGACCGATGAAGTTGAAATTTGGTACACATATGAACTTCTATGACCCAAACATAGATGTTTAACGTAAATAAATATTAATGTGGAATATGGGAGTCAGTTTTGGGGGCAAATTAGAAAATAAAAATAAAGTTTTGCAAACTGTATTGTGTTTTAACAAATGAAAGTGCTTGTTGTGAAATATATTTTTTTTATAATTTTTAAATAAATACTTTTAAAATTATTTAAGTAAATAGAAGGAAATTGACCATTATAATCTCCGAAACTACTGAAATTTTGAAATAAATACAAAAAATAGTTCTTTACATTCAAAGAACTAACAAGAAAAATATACATTAACAAAAGGTATGGAAAGTAATATTATTTGAACCGTTCAAAAGATTAGGTACGATTAGGTACAAAAAAACCTATAAGAAGTCTATGGTCTTTAAATAACATGGTAAATCTATCAATATTGTGCATACAAACTTACAATTAATTGGAATGTTTGAGGGTTGAATTGATATCGTTTAAATTTAGCGCACAGGTAGACCTGTGCGCTAAATTTAAACGATATCAATTCAACCGTTAAGGTGTGACAAGATAAAAGACAGGCAGACCAATAGTGTTACTTTTGCATCTAATTTTAATAATTAAATAACATAGATGTTTTTGCTACAATGAAACAAGACTGCAAATAAGACTATGAGGAATGGGAAAAGTGGTCTAATAAGCCTAAAAATAAACTACATATAGAAAAAAAAAAATATCTTCCAGGTTCAACCAAGAATTAATAAATTGTAGAAAATATAATATTATCTGTAATACAGTTCTATTACTGCCAATTCAAAGGTAGGAGGAAAAAAAAGGAAGAAGACACATGATTTTCATCATTTAGTCAATTACTGAGATATTACAATTTTTGGTTTCACATCACTCGCTACCTTTCCATGCAAATGCATTCGGATTGTTTTAAAGTGTTGTTTCTAGTATGCACTGCATCATCAATTCTCTCTCGATATGGCAATAATTCAGCTGGAAGTCTACATTTAATTAAAAAATATGCATACTCTTTGATTTGGTCTGGTTTCTTTGCTATTGCTTAACTAATTAGGTAATACTTATTGCACTATTGTAAGTAATAGCTTATTAAAACAAAAATAGTTGCGAACAGATAAATTGTCTAGTGTCTGAGAATAGAGACCGTAGAAATAAATATATGCATTGATTTGTCTAGCTAAACAGTGAAATGACCTATTCAAACGAATAATAAATGTTTTTAAATCATTAAGCATGTAATGTAGGTGATTTTTTTGTAGTAGCTGTTTTCATGTCACTTTTTAAATTCAAAAAAAAAGGTCATCAAACTTTATGTGGCTATTCGTGAACTAATTCAACACACTCTGTGGAAAGTTAATTATTAATGAATGCAGCGGGCATATTTTGCTAGTTTGTAACATTGAATTAAGAACGATAAAAACATTTGCCAGTGTGTAAAAAGTTAAGATATCAAACAGTGGGCGTGTACAAATGACTAATAACGTTAAAAATTATCAAAGTGACACTTACCATTATTTACACTATTTCCAAAGAGAGCGACGACATGTTGAAACAACAATTAGGTAACAGAAGATCTCGAACAAGAAGCAACAGTAATTGTAGGCACTGTCGGTTACTCACACAGCTTCAATCTACTTCAGTAATAGGTTATAAAAATAGCTGACGCCAAAATTGGTATTCAATAAGTTTTTATTGATAGAGTATTACGTTATTAACTTCATCCTTATTAATAAAAATAATAGAAGGCAAACATAATTAGAAAATTAAACAAATTAAAAAATAATACATAATTATGTACAATCCAACCCACTCGGCACCACCCTCGTAGTGATGTGGTGTACCCTGCCTGTGGCCTGTTTCCTTGCCAGTGTAGTTTCACGAGTTTCACTTCTAGTTAGCAATCACTGTCAGTCAGGATTAGTCGATTTTCACGTCACTAGAACGTTGTCATTGGATTGCTTTACGGCGCCTTTGCCCTTTGGGCGTAATTTTTAGTAATAATATTTTTTTATAAATTCGTATTGAGACTCCTCCGTGCCTCGGAAAGCACGTTAAGCCGTTGGTCCCGGCTGTTATTCATGGATCTTTGCCAGTCGTTACGGGTCGTCAGAAGCCCGAAAGTCTGTCTTATCAAGGGGCATTGCATTACTCAGTAACTGGGTTGTGGAGGTCAGTTATAGGCAGTCGCTCCATGTTAAATACTGGTATTCAGCTGCATCCGGTTACACTGGAAGCCGACCCCAACATAGTTGGGAAAAATCTAGGCAGATTGATTTGATCTTTTTATAGTAAACCTATTTAAATTTAGACTTGAAATGTAAGAATAAAACCCATATTTATGTACAGTAACTGTAGATAATTGATTTTTATGTAAAGTATTTGACAACAATAATACCTAAAATATAGGTATTGATTGAGTTAATTGTAAATACCAAGTATTGGATAACTGATAAACCCTTCCTTCTTACCTACCGTGCACGCCCCCACCGAATTATTTTGAATACAACATATTTAAAGTATGCATTTTAAATGCTAATAGTAAATAAAGTCAAATAAACAAAACACTTCTCGGTCTCAACACAGCTGTAGCATTAAAACGCCATTTTTTATCGTTTACTCTTGGGTCTCGGCGATCGCTTCGTTGGCGTTCAAAAACTTCGACATCGTTTCGTTTTCTCTTGTCAAAACTGTAACTTGGCTACCATTTATACGGGTGTTGCGATCAACGTTGTAGAAAGGATTACATTTCATTCTAACATTTTGAACGATTTGATAAGTTGTAAACTTGGCTACGAATTTTCTATTCGTTTGTTCTGACCACGTGACTTAACGTTTAGATGATGTCATTCCCATACATTTAATTCGTTTTCTATTAGCGTTATCGATTGTAGATTGTCAACGTGGCTAAGCCTTCTGCTGATTGCGATGTTAGCGCGTAACGTATCTGCCTCCTTTTAATATCAATGCTTGTAATAATAAAAAAGGGGTTGCACTACCTGCCAAAGTATTCATTCTAGATATTCTGTAATTAAAATTGTACACATATTGCCATCTGTTGTTGAATAGACATTAGTTTTCAAGTTACATTGCGTGCGGAAGATAGCGCTATTCCAAATTTGTAAATATGTCTTAGTGCTACTATTGCCCGATAGATGGCTCTGCACATCTCTTTTAGTCACATAATATGAAAATCTCTTTTCCTAAAACGTTTAAAGCGTGTATTTATTGATTTTTTAAACCAAAAGCAAAGTTCGAAATATGACGCTGTATATTTGTTGACAAATAAATAAATGATAATCACGTAATTCAAATTTCAATAACAAACGCTTAGATTTAGTTATGCGTGTTAAAATGGTTTCGAACTAATCACAAATCAAGCTATACTTGATTGCTTTTCCAGTAAGACAAGACAAGTCTATTCCTAATGATTATACCTGTTTTTTCAGTCTTGAAGGTTGGCAGATTAGGTAGGTACCTACGTATGTTGGCTACTAATTATAGCTTTCCCGTTTCCGGCTGTACAAGTTGTGATAATAATACCTATAAAATAATAGGTAGGCAGGTACAGGACAAATAGATCTTTGGTACCTACCTCTATTGAAAAAAATATTGATAGCCTACGATTATTACATCATTGTATAATTATGCAATACAACTCAGCTACCTACAAAAAAAGACCGCAATGCTTATTAAACAAAAAAAAAAATTAAATACCTACTCGTGGTCCTTGTAGGTAGAGATTTATTTTGTTTTCGATAAGAAGTTGTAATGGGCTTGGACCTTAGAAACTACTTTTCGAGTTCCTAGTACCTACCTACTTATGTATCACACGTGAATAAATTATCCCTAATAATATTGGGTAATCGGTACTTTCAACACTTAGATTATATGTTAACAACAGACGCGATGATTCAACACGTCTCAACAACTGATTTCCAGTAGGCAGGCACCTTCACAGATACGCACTAAAATTCATGACATATCACTAATCTTGATATATGTGATCTGATTATATGAGAAGATAAAAATATCTAGACTTAGGGGATAAAGTAATGCAAACTGTTTCGTAAGAACTTAGAACCAATCTATTAATGTAGTCAATCGTTGATCAACCATGACGGTTGGACGTTGATTCTCACATTTTCATAAGCTTGGCGGCTCCGACAATCATCTGTAACTACTCAGATAACATAACAGTTTTTGCACTGCGCGTAACTTACCTACATGGTACCTACTTTAAAAAATCATGTAGGTAAGTAAACATAAAATACTTCTACTACTTTATAAGTGTTAAAAGCTTCGTTATCGAAGGTCGAACTAAACTACTGGGCTAGTTGTTAGATCTACATTAAACAACATTTGTCATCAGGGGCGTATTTTAAGATTCAGCGCCCTGGGCCTGTAAGGTTTACCGCCCTATACAATTAATGAAAAAAAGTAAAAACTTTTAATTATAAAATAGCCAGCAGCATGCTGATGTGGCCTGAGAATGATGATAATGAATGAAAAAACTAAAAAGGCCATACAAAGAAATAAACATCATTTATTCAATATTGTCAATTCCCCACGACACAACCGGTGGTGTCGTTTTCAGTGGTGTCGTGGGGAATGGACGATTTTTTTATGGATTCACAAATTCTTCAATGACACGTTAATTATGAATTAACTGATTTTGTCAAGTCAGCTTTTATTAAGAACAGCTAAACTGTTTAAACGAGACCGCCTTGTCGGAGGGCTGGTGCGGGTGGGGCCGAATTAGGCGGAGAGCCAATTTGGTTTCCGCAGGGAACGCTATACGGTGGATGCCATCATGAGCGTTCGAGCCCTCACGATGAGGGATGATGTGGCCCGGGATGGGGTCGTCTTGGCGGTGTCTCTTGACATCGCCAATGCCATCCCTGCCCTGGAGTTCCGTCGCGTGGTCGAGGCCTACTTGACAGACGGGGCTGTTATCTACCTCGGTCACCAGGGAGAGTGGAACCGGCGAGATATGTCGTACGGTGTGCCACAGGGATCGGTCCTGGGGCCGCATCTGTGGGATATCGGGTACGTCTGGATGCTGCGCGCTGACCTCCCTGGCGGCGTCAGCATGGTTTGCTACGCTGACGACACGCTGGTCCTGGCGCAGGGGAGGTCGCACCAGGCGGTGGCCGAATAAGCGACACGTGGGGTAGCGACAATCGTCGATAGGATCCGGCAATTGGGACTCGAGGTGGCTTTGCACAAGTCCGAGGCCATGTGTATTTATGGTCATCGGAACGCGCCACTGTCGGGTTCCCAAATAACGGCAGGAGGGGTTCACATCGGCGTTGAGTGGACGATGAAGTACCTGGGACCTCGTCCTCGACAGCCGGTGGAACTTCGTGGAGCATTTCCGACGTTTGGCGCCCAGATTGGAGCGGGCCGGGGCTGCCTTGAAGCGGCTCCTGCCCAATATAGGGGTCTAAATTTCTGTTGCGAGAGGCTCTACGCGGGGGTCGTGCTGTCCATGGCCCTTTACGGGGCACCGGTGTGGGAGAGTTCCTTGAGGCGGCAACGGCTTGCGGACGGAGAGCAATGGGTAGCTCACCGTCCGATAAGGACCAGGCCCGGGTCGACGGCGCGTTGTGTTCCACGCGCGCCTCAATGAGATGGCCGCACAAACTGATGGGGTCCGAACTAGGGCCAATGCCTGCCAAAGCTGCGGGTTTGCCCGAAAGGGATACCTTCGCCCTGGCACACAGGCAACTGAAGGAACATGGGTGGGTTTTAGTCAGTAAAAGTTTGACACGCCCTCCCGCCCCGCCCAGAGCAAGAGAAGTTATTAAACAATTTCCCACCCAAAAAAAAAGGTACGTGTGTTACATATACTGTCATTTTTCTTTGATAAAGATCACATATTGTTAGCATTGTCATAAGATTGACCTCTGCAATTATATTCAATGTTTTGAAGGCCTCTATAACGGCTAGCAACATGTCTTCTGCTTTGTGACCAGTGTTTGGCTGAAAGCAAAGGAATCATGGCATCGATGGAATCACGCAAATAAATGAATCTATCTATCTAACTGGTTCTCCAATATCTTGAACAAATCGCACAATTACAGAAAGCTGATCTTCATGTGTAATATCAGGGCCTAAAGTCGAGGTGCGCTGCGAGGTGCGGCATCCGCCGCCCCTCGCAGCCTGCCGGCCCGGGCCATGGCCCTTTTGGCCCAAGGGTAAATACGCCCCTGTTTGTCATACTAAGTCAGCCTCTACATAATATAGTAAAAATAAACAACAGAAAATGAAATCACGACACGAGACGGTACGGCCAGGTCGGTCAGTAGGAACCTAACGAAAGTCAATTAACATAAACACAACAGATGCTATGCTCAAGAAATTATGATTAAATTATAATCAAATTAATTTCATACGCTTATCCTTCCCCTGTCTGGAAACCCTGAATACGAAGTTGTGTCTTAGTGAATGAGGTGAATGTGTGGACTGCGTGGTAACATTTTCCGTGTAAACAGAGGAAAATTTATTAGCAGATGTCTCCCATCACTATTCTTGAAGGATTTACCACCGCATTTATTTTTTATAAAACTCCAAAAGGCTTTTGGAGTTTTAGGAATGTTGGTCTCTGCTTTTGTTTTGTATTTGGAGTAAGTATATTAATATATAGCTTGTGACACTTCTCGGTGTGGAACGGGCGAAGCAATCAATATTCGATTTTGTCTCGGCGATTACCAAATCTGTTATATTTCTTTGGATTTTTTTTCTTGTCAGATATAGGTAGGCCTAATTAACTAATTACTAAACCACGACGGGAATTTAGCTCTTACAGTTCCCGTTTTAGGCACTGACCTTTCAACAATAGTTCCAAGAATATTATAAAACTTTGTGACCATACCAACTCCATTACAGTTAAGAATTTGTTCTTGCCATTTTCAGTATATAACTCACTGACCATGGCTTTATAGTCAAATTTTGTTTTTGTTTAGGCTTTGATAGCAAATACGTCATAATGTGTTATACAATCTGGCTCTGGATGTACGACATTAAATTAAAACGAGCACAGTACTAGTCCATCGAAACATTTTAAAACACGAAGATTAGTAGTTAATGGATAATTTAAAAATTACAATTTTCAAACAAAATAAATAGCAGAACCAACTGCATAAAAAGTAAACACTCTATATCTACGAAAAGTGAAGGCTTCTACATACCAGCGCGATTTGTCGCGCGACGCGACACGGCACAAAGGCCCCGCGTGTCGCGGGACTGGCGGTGCCTTGGTGTCGCGTCGCGTCGCGCGACAAGTCGCCCCGGTATGTAGAAGCCTTTACTGGCCTTGCGCGGCGCGATATGTTTACCTATTATTACAGACTCAGATCTACATCATGTTGAAAAATAACAAAATGGAAAATAATTTTCTGTGGCTAAAGTATTCATTGGATTTGATTTATTTTTTGTATACGGGTAAAAAACAAGATACTGGTTTATAGGAATGTCAATCTTCCTGTAACACCTTGTATATGTTAAACTGTTTTAAGCAATAAATTGTGATGGTTTGAGTAACATATCAGCGTTCTTTTTGCATTTTAACACCATACTGTGATTGCTAACCCGCCTGCCAAGCGTGGCGATTATGGCAAACCCTCTCTTTGGGGGAGGCCTATATCCAGCAGTGGACGTCTTTCGGCTGTAATGATGAGTAACATTTGCTAAGAACATTTAAAGGTTTTGTAACTTAAGCGCTAGGCAAACTTGTAATAGTCAAATCAACTCCAGTCATAACCCCCCCCCCTTACTGACACCCCCCGTGCATGCACCATGCAAGCACCATGCCAACATGAACAAAAGAAAACCAACATTAATGCGCTAAGGTAGCCCGCAAAATTCAAATTTTATTACGTTTTTTGCAATTTGCAGGTCAGTAACAGGTTGTATTTTGATTCGCGGCCATAACAATTAGGGCTCTACAGAATTATATTTTAATCCAATAACTTATTTAGAAGTAAGAAACAAAGAAGTTATAACCCTAATTACACATGTTGTTTTTTAAAGTGATGTTGGTTGTAATGGGACGCACGGGAGGGCGAAGTAGAGAAACCTACTTATTGTTTTCGTTAGATAGATAGCCTTTATCAATGATTGTGAGACGCCATCCGAGGATAGATATAATTATACTGTCTATCATCAATAGCGATCTGTCTTTCACTGAAAATAAGTTATTGGGTTCGGCCGTTAGAGGTGAGCATGCGGAAGTTTGCCCGATAGTACCTGCACTTATTGCCCCATCTCAAAAATCCACTCTGTATATGTCATGATTGAATGCTTACCATAAATGAACAGCGAGATGATAATCATTTAAAAGGTTAATTATGTAACCATCTGCAATATTCTAACCTTTAGGCTCGTCTTTTTACAATTTGCGGTAAACTATAGAAGAATATGAACATAAAGCAATATTGCTCATCCCCCATAGCAAATAGCGTAATAATTTATAACCTATAGACTGACCAGATTTATAGGAAATATCTAAGCAAAATTTGAACAAAATTTATCCGGTAGTATTTGCGTGATGCTGGAACATACATTCAGACCAACAGACAACAATTCTAAAAACTATATTTGCGGCATTAGAATCGTTCCCAGACCTCGTAGCAATTACTTTTTTTCAAAAATGTTCAATCAAGTACAGTTTTGACTTCGCTACAATTTTATTATCTACCTGTACCTATTTATAGAATGAGTCTGATGCCGAAAATATAGTATTCCGAATTTTTGTCTGTTTGTCTGGATGTATTTCCAGATTGGCGCTAAAACTAGATTTTGCCCGCGTGAATCTCGGAAAAGATGAAAGTAACCTATGTGTTAATCCAGGTTATAATATCTGTGTGCCAAATTTCACCCAAATTCGTATTGAAAGCCAGCTGTTATAAACAAAAATTAAAAATCGAAAATTATGAGAATTCCATTTACCAATCAACCTCATAACCTTGTTGATCGACACGAATCTTTCGGGTCAAAATTATGACTTAATTGATAAGCTGATTCACTCGTAACATCTCCGAATCAATTGCCACTATGTACAGAGTCAGACAGTAATAATAGGGTTGTAATATATTATTAATTATAGGCTTTATTTCCTGCATAGCCAAATAAATTTTAATAGGACTCATTATAAAAATTGAGCCGTCACGGGACGACAGATAGATGTGAAACATCGAAATTATTAACACACTACTACATAAAGACTGTATAGTGGCGAGGCGTCGCCACGTGGCATGCGTCGCCCTGCCAGCAATCGGTTTTACGTGCGGCTAATGAGTTTACTGCTTGATTTCGAATGTCATATGCCCGTTAGATAATTCCGCGAAGTCATCAGATCGAGCGTCCGTTTTGCCGAAAAGCCATTGCAACGATAGTCCTATCCATCGAATGTCTATTGGCTCGACGTGCCAGTAAGTCGAAAGCTATTCTACATAAAATATACAAGAAGAGTAACAGAAGAAATGTAAAATGGGTTAAAAAAAGAAACCAGCAGGGTTTAATCAACATTATATTTATAATAATTGGATAAACACACCAGTGATCAACATTACTAATATTTTACATAACAAAAATGTCAGAAATATGTCATCATTAAGCAATTGTATTTTATTTAGGTCTCTATACGATTGGCGATGGCTTTTAAGAATCTAATATCGACATAATAAAGAAAAGAAAGAAAGAAAGAAAATACGTTTATTTGCGGTAAACATGACGCAAAAAAGAACATAAACACAAAAATAAGAAAAGGTTGGGGGAAACATGCGTCACATCCACGCAAAACGGCTATCGCTCAGCATTATACTGCGACCCTATGCGAGACAGAGCCCCAGCGCTGGTTTTCAGCGACAGCCGGCGGATAATATCCTTCTTATTTCTACAAATTCTTGAGATATAATTGTCTGTCTCCTTCCCTCTTTTTGTCGGCGAAGGGGCACCAATGCACTAGATGTTTCACATTAAAAAAATGCCCCTTTTTTGTCTCAGACCATGCATCCAGTTTTTGCCTATGCTTTTGTTGATTTCATCTACCCAGTGTTCCGGTGGGCGTCCTCTGGATCTTCTTCCTGTTGGTCCTGAATCCTATCCTTTATTGTTATTATGCCATCAGCATATTGTTAAAACACCGTAGAAAAGAGATAATAGTACAAATGTCCAAACTCACACAAGATCAATCAATCTGCCCGCCTTTTCCCAACTATGTTAGGGGTCGGCTTCCAGTCCAACCGGACGCAGCTGAATACTATTATTTTACGTGGAGTGACTGCCTATCTGACCTCCACAACCCAGTAACTGATTAATACGATAACCCCTTGGTAAGACTGGTTGTCAGACTTTCAGGATTCTGACGACCCGTAACGACTGTCAAAGATCCACGAATGACAGCCCACCACTCGCACCAGATATAGATTTTATAAAAAGTAAAAAAGGGAACAGGTGTACCCTTTATTTATTAATTAATTGAATTTTTTTTAATTAAATTTGAATTTTTAACCTTTTTTTTTACTCGCACAAGATATATTTAATAAAAAGAAAAAAAATTGGGTACAGGTGTACCTAAGTATGTACCGTGCAAGGACCAAAACCTCATACTTATTGCGGTAGGCTTTATTTATTGGAATGTAAAACAACTTTTCTTTTTAGCAGATCATATATTATGAATTATCATATTATGATTCTGCCAAAGCGTCCATTTTAGACACCCAGTTGTTGATCAAACATGTACCTGTGTACATAAAGCCGCATGAGAGTTACAAAGAATAGACCAAAAGGAAAGTAAAAAAAAATTGAGTAGGATGGGTGATATAGATTGATTAGAGAGTTGTGAACTCGATTTTTTTTATTGTTTGAACAAATTACCAAGATCTTTAACTAAATTCAAAGACATTAAATCATTTACCAAAGTACACAGGTACCTACGCCTAACCTGCGCAAATATGCGTTACTAAAATATGCTCCGTAGTTTATCGGTTATAATACCTACAGTAATTATTAAAAACAAAAACACGTAATTATTTATTCATCAATACGGTACATAAAAAGTTGTTTTTCATTCCAATAAATAAAGCCTACCGCAATAAGTATGAGGTTTTGGTCCTTGCATGGTACCTAGGTACACCTGTTGGTCCTTGCACGGTACCTAGTTTTTACTTTATAGTAAATCTATATCTTGTGCGAGTGGCCAAAAAGGTTCAAAATACAAATTAAATTTTTATTCAGGAACAATTTTCACATTGTGTTTGAAATAATAAATAAAATAAAATAAAATAAAAATCATGTTCATTATAATTATAAAACTAACACTTTCATAATACAATAAATTATAGAAAATTAAACATTCAATACAATTAAAAAATCAATAACATTACAAGCTACTACATACTAATATAACTTAACATAACTTTGCAACACCAAATTTATACCAAGTAGGTTATGAAATGATACATTATTATAAAAGTGTAGGTACATAACGATTTTTAACCGACTTCAAAAAAGGAAGAGGTTCTATGTTCGTCTGTATGTATTTTTTTAATGTATGTTCATTGAATATTTTCGTCAATTGTGCACCGATTTTTTTTCCATCTGGGTTGCTCGATGTGATTTGGAAGCCGGTTACAACAGACTTGTATCGTGTTTATAAAGGCAAAAAGTGAAGGGTTGTTGTTTGTTCAAATGTTGATAATGCTTAAATTTTGTTTTAATTTGTTTTTCCTGTTTGGTACAAATTTCAGTGTATTCCCGTTGTCCCCGTTTGCCAGGGGGTCACGGGGACAGCGGGACGTGATTAAATTTATTTCCCGTTGTCCCCTTATCGTACGAAGTAAAGTTTTTTTAAATCGAAACAGCTAGGTTAGGTTAGGTTAGAACTGTGACCACACAACGCACGAGCCGAGCGAGTGAAGCGAGCGGTGCCACGGCAGCGGCCAGCGAGTGCCAGAAACATATTTTTGAATGTAAAACCAAACCACGGGGACAACGGGAAGTATTTTTAAATATTTAATTGAAGTACCGCTGTCCCCGTAGGACGGGGACACGGCGTACGGGGACAACGGGAATACACGCAAATTTCGTAAGTAACACTAATTCTTATACTATAAGCTTGTCTCTTTTTTGTGTATTTTAAAATTTAGCACAATATAGATAGAAATATCAACCTTTCGTTTTATTATAAAAAAAAAAAAATTGCTTATAATTATGACGGCGCAGCAAGTGACGCCGCTCCGTTTTGTTACGAAGTTACTTGAATCACTGAAAAGGTCAGATAATAGTTGCTGACACTCACTCTAGCAGAGCGTCGCCGTCGCATCGATGTGCATCGATGGTTGCGTGGCGGCTCACAGATTATCGAACTGCTGTGTTCCGGCACAATCCTGATAATATTAAAGTTGCTGAACCACTAATACGATGACCACTTCTGGTGAAAGCTATCCTGCGCGATTAATACTTATTCCGATTTGTAGCATTTTTTTAAAGTTTCAAATGCTTATAGTGTAAAATCAAGATTTTTGGAATTATCTGTAAAGAAACACCATCTCAGTATGAATATTTCTGTATTTATCTTCTTGCACGCATACAAACTTGGTATATAGCTATTTTTAACTAGCTATTTTATGTACATAGTATAATCAGTATAGGCTTCAGACGTCTTGAAGACGACTCTTATACGTTAGACCGAAACTCGAAATTACTATAACCCGAATGAACGCTATCCCGAATGAACGCTATCCCGAATCACGCTATACCAAATGAACGCTATCCCGAATGAACGCTATTCCGAATCACGTTATTTCGAATGAACGCTATCCCGAATATCGTGAGACTGAAATAACGTTATCTCCAACGAACGCTATCCCTAAAACGTTAAGTAAACCTCAATTAAAGGTATGCATAAAATAGTCCAGGAAAAGGGTCCATATTGGCTCGCCTAAAGTTCTTTACCCGAAATTGTTCTTCCTAATGATTTGTAATCCGAATGATCACTCTTCCTAAAAATTTTCATCCTAAAGTTTTCATTAATACTATTTGTAGTGCTACCGGCGATGTTCATAACACTCATGTTTCCGAAAATTTTAATTAATAATATCATTAATGTAAATATATTTAAACTCCTACTGTTTTTTATCATAACGCTTTTATCCCTAAACAATTTTTACACTTAACCATTTTATTTTTGGTTATTGTTGTTACATACTTATTACTATAACCTGAGATAATTATGTCTAAAAAACCAACTATTTAGAATGATTAAAGGTCGTTTCACTGATTTTTGTCTTAAATGAATGAAATTCAGATCAGTGTCGTCTTGGGGGCACTATGAAAAAAATACTTAGAAAATTTTCGCGACTAATTTAGAGGTAGCGCTCGCCGGCCGCTGCCGCGGCACCGCTCGCTACGCTCGCTCGGCTCGCGCGTAGTTGGTCACAGTTCTAACCTAACCTATGGATATCTTTGCAGGTACACACCGCTTTAAATAAAATTAAAGAAGACGCTTTAATTAATAAAAACCAAAAAAACCAATTCATATAATTAGTGAGTGCGAAGCAAGCACTTCCTCAAGTATACGTGCTAAACACCAACAAACTTGAACTTGAGACAAGTAATACTCGTATATCGTCAAAGAAACAAAAAAGAAAAAAATACAGAACCTGATACTATTAACTTTGAAATAAATCATAATATTCTTCAATTGGACAAAAGTCAAGACGATATGATCACAAAAAAGATTTGACTTTGAATAATAGTGTAAAAGATGGTTATGTTGAGAAAATATAGGAAAACAAATAAAAGTATAATAGATGTTTATTGCTACTGACATTATGAAGTTGAATGCTTCGGAATTATGAACATTAGAGACAGGGTAGTTAGGAATTGTGATTGTTAGGATAAAAAATGTTAGGAACAACATTTTCGGATTTCCTATTATCGGAGTTGAAAATTTAGGTGAACTTTGGCGCACCCCCAGGAAAAAGAGTTGAAGTTTAATTCAACTCATTTTCCTGATTTGATATTTACGATACCGTAAAAAAATCGACCGTCAAAGATCCCAAACGTCAGTTTTTTTGCTAATATTTCATAAAATATTGGTTTAACGTCCATTTGAAATAATAGGCATTTTTTTATTTATTTGTGTTTTTCTGTTACACCAAATAGGCGGTTATTTTTGGTATTTGTTTTTTACTACTGTTTTTAATAAATATTATAACAATTTTGTCAGTCTATTTTATTTTTTACTAACAGTTACTCTTTTTAGCCCAGAAAAATACTTGATATTTACTGCAAAAAAAAACCCCAGTGAAGGATTCTCACCGGGGCAATCTTTATTTTAGGCCTTAGAAATATTGTGTGAAAAGTTCATTTCTTTCGAGACCTTTATTTAACAGCCGATTTTTTTACGGTATCATAGTGGTATTTTCAAACAGTATTATATGATATGTCATGATTTCCAAAAATTAATAGGATTTGTAGTGGATTTTAAAAATTAAATATAAAATTTGAAAGTATGTGATTTGCCTCAAATGATTTTTGTATTAGTGTAGTCCTGAAATTTTCTCATTTTTCAGTTACCAAAAAAAAAATGGTTTTTGAACGGAACGCAATAGAAACATGATGTTTGGAGTGTCGACTAGGTTTTAAGTTAATTCTCATTGAGCCTCGGAACCTAAAGGTTGTCTTCAAGGACTCTTATACGTTAGACCGACAGGAAATCCCGAATCACTTTATCCCGAATGAACGCTATCCCGAATCACTCTAGCCCAAATTAACGCTATCCCGAATCACGTTATTCCGAATGAATGCTATCCCGAATAAAGTGGGTCCAAAAAATAACGTTATCTCCAACAAACGCTATGCCTAAAACGATATGTAACGCTCAAAGCTATGCATTAAAAAGCCCAGGAAAATGAGTTGAATTAAAGGCAAATCTGTGAAATATAAAAACTAGTGCTGATTTATCACCGGAATTATCTTTATTACAGACACCACAGAATGTTTATAAAAGAAAACAAAAGGTCATTAGTTTAATGCGAAATATGTGATCCCCGGTAAAAAATATGGTGCAGCTTTATGTTGAAGGCACGTCCAAATAGCGCAACATCACGAATGCTTCACTACGTGTGTCAGCAGTAGCAGCTCGTGTTTGCACAATAAATACAAGAAGAAATATCCTGATGAGATTATTCTTTTGCTGTCTATAATTTTTTTGTTCGTCTTTGTAAGTAGATAAATAGGTACTTAAATGGCAGCTCTGTTTACAGTTATAAGCTTTATTTGTTCATAATGACGCCAATCTCACCTGTTGTAACGTTGTGTGTCTAGATACAAACCAAATAGAGTGAATATGTTGTGTTAATATGGGACATCAATAGAACCCCTCTATAGTTTTCTTTATCTTGAGTTACTGTGTTGTAACCATTCATCATTATTCCAGTCGAAATCTAGAGTTAGACCTCCACCACGGGTCGCCACAACGATTGATCCAGCAATTCCTGCATCGAGTGGGTTTCTTATCCTACCAACACATCCTACCTTACCAACATTGAAAATTATTGTATCGTCATAATAAAATTAAAATATAAAACTAATTTAAGGCCTTCAAGTTTCGAAAGGACCAAGGACAACAACTTTAAATGTGGCGTAGTTTAATGCTTTATAATTTAAAAAAAACTCGTCACAAAGCCACAAACAAACAGTCGAAGACGGCACTGTCTTAGAAACTTTAAATTCATACCATGTCGCGTAATGCCGCTATCTAAAATGTTATATTGCCGGTTCCGTATGTACACAAGTCCATTGCCTTGAATAAGCGGTTAAATCTATTTGCAAAACAAATAATTTTATTGTATTTTTTTTTTTAAGTTGGGTGCTGTCTAGCAGTCTCCAGAGCCTTTCCTAGCGCAAGGAGTTCTATTAATAGCAGCATAGGTTCACCTAAACGGTTTACACGCGTCATTCTTGAGCTCTAGAGTTTATTTATTTTTGTTTTCTCAGTTATCGACAATTCTAGTCCATTTGTAAGACGTCGACGACCAGAGCAGCAGCTGTTATATATTACTATGTTTGACATTTCGGTTCGTCGACGTCTTCACGACTTTCGTTCGTCTGTTTGAAATAGGTTCAGAAGTTTACGCTGTACGAGGTAACAAACCGACTCACATACATACATACCTACACGGCTAGTAAGCTTCATAACTATTCCTTTCCATCGTAGTCGGCTAGGAGGAAAAAAAATCTTCATAATTACGTATACAAACTATGGCATTTGCCATAGTTTGTATTTAAGATTTAGAATTCTTGAATGATAATAAAATTAAAAAAATCAAACGAGCTTACCAAGTGAAGTTCGATGATAATTATGTTTCGCAGCTTCATTCGAAGGGATTTATTGTTTACGATGTTCAGAGACAAAAATGTGAAATCAAACAAATCGTGAGTAATCATAATCACAAGTGTATTTTTAACCGACTTTCAAACAAGAGGAAGTATGTTCATCGATATTTTCGTCAATGGTGGACAGATAATGTTTTTTTTTTTTCATTTCTTAGGGGAAGTTTGCGCGGTGGTCCCCTATAATATATTTCATTAATTTTTCTAGAGTAGTTTTTGAGGTTAGCTTCGTTAACACGTATTCCACTTTGTGTATCTTGGTGATGATAAATAAAATACCTACTTCCTGTCACGCTCACGGCTGCATAAATGCCAGACAACCAGTGCCGGACGCTGGTTTTCAACTGGACCTTATGTTACGAGGACGTCTTATGGATGTAAATCAGTTAATAATTAATAAACAAATAGATAGATATGTGTGCGAAATAATAATTAAATCGAATATATATTTGTTTAACCACTTGAACGTCCACGCCGCGAACTGTCAATGCACAGAAACGTCACGATGCGAGTGTCAAATCAAACTTCAAACTGAAGTATAAATACAGATTAAAAATATTTGAACTGTTTACACATGTCAGTGCCAACTACGTTTAGTTCCGCGTCCGAAACGCCAGTAATATTGCAAAAAGGAGCTTTATTAAAGCCCCTTTTTTTGCTTTATTAAACTCCTATAGTCGACACTGTAGTGTTCCCTAACGGAAGATGACAAAAACTTTTTTCGATACTCAAGTATCTCCTGAAGTACAAGTGGTTAAAAAAATAGAATATAATCAGTCTATCACAGTCCACTGCAGGACTTAGGCCTATACAAAGGCTTTTGCAGCCACTTTTTTAAGTTTGTTGGTCCATCTAGCTGGGGGCGTCCCACACCACTGACATAATGATAACATCAAAATATAGAACGGTTAAATATATCAAAATTACCGTGTTTACCTACAATAATAAAATAGTCTAACTAGAATAACTTCATTTTATTTTTTCAAATTTCGTATTTTTATTTTTATCCTGGTTAAACCAAGTTATATGTGCATGCTGTGGTCTCTTGTAATAGAAGGAGCACACGTAAGATAACCTTTTTTAATATTGTTATTTATAATTATTATAATATATTTGTCGGCGTCACCATTGTAAACAACACGTGCAACGGTCCGAGTTACGCACTGCAATGTGTCACTTAGGCCTCCCCACTCTCCCCACTACTCGAGCCGCTCTATATAAGCGAGCGCGCAGCAAGGAGGGGATCATTCTTGTCGCAGGCTCGGCCCGGTGCACATGTTATAGCGCTTAGATACTGTAGTCTGAATTAAACTATTATTACAGTGAATTAATAAGTTGTGGAAATAAAGGCTGACTTCTGCAATATCTCTTACTTTCATTTAAGATGTTGGACCCTCTGCCTTCATCAGAAGTGGGATACGTTCCACCGTCCACTAATGATAGCCACAGTAATTTAATACAAGACCAAATTTCATTGCTTTCTGCTGGCATTGACGCTATATTAAAAATAAAAAAATAAATTGCGGATGCCATGATTAGTTGTCAAGCTACTCCAAGCATGGGGGTGGCGCGAGGAGGCGAAATGTCGGGGTGAAACTCCGCTACCGCGAGAAATCACGGCACAGCGGACAGAGCTGCGACAGGATCTCATGGCGGCATGGAGAGTGCGATTGTCGCAACCCAGCGCTGGGCATGCCACAATTGTGGCGATAGTCCCCTCTTTGAGGAGTGACTAGAGAGGCGTCACGGCGTCCTTTCCTTCCGCCTGACGCAGGTCCTCACCGGACAGGGTTGTTTTGGGAGGTTCCTGTTCAGGATATAGCGGCAGGAAACGCCCGGGTGTCACCACTGTGTGGATCGCCCGGAGAACACGGTGTAGCATACGGTGGAGGTCTGCCCAGGTTGGGCGGGGCACTGCCGTGTCCTCACGGAGGCACTCAGCGGCGGCGATCTCTCGCGTCCAGCCCTGGTTCAGGCCATGGTTCCGAGTGAGAGTGCACGGCCTTTGTGGCACGAGGATGTTGTCGTGCAAAGGGTGTCGTGTGTTCGATACCAAATTGGCTTTTCCGCTAGAGCTTGCCACCACTCTGTGAACTACTGGTGCCACTATTCCTGCTGAGTTGGTTTTAGGTAACCAGTGATGATCGTCGACGTGACGTTTCATTCAAAGCTGTGTCCACTGATTCTGCATGGGCAGAACGACTCCACACGGGCCACGCGAATTCACCTGCAGGAAAAGATAGTACCAGCCAGTGGTCCGCATAATGGTAGGCACCTAGGCAAACAACTCCACTTTGATCAAACGATCAGTCACTGAAGAATACTGTTGGTCGTTGCTGTGCTCAATGGACACACCATCTCAAACGGTTTTAAGTTTGCGGCACGAGTCTCTATTGCGGAGATGAATTAATTAAGACTGGGTTTGGCTCGGATTGGGCCCGAGTCAGTTAGCGAGGTAATACGGACCTCAACTTCCTCAAATTGTGGAGGAAGCGTGATATGTTCGGGCTGGATAACTGGTTGTTGGTATGGATATTAAAAAAAAAGAGGAGGCGTCAGGACACTGCCTTGAGGTTGGCCGTTTTCGTAGAGAAATTCTCGAAGTATTCGATCAAAATTCTGATCGCTGATCAATGTCTCCACCTTACACAGCAACCGTGTGAGGTTGACTATATCGTATGCAGCTGGCAGTTCTACAAATACAGCGCCTGTGACCGTTCCTTGTCCCGAAACCATCCTCAATGTGTTGAACGAGTTTGAGGGTCTGCAGCAAAATTTTACGGTCTGAAACCAGCTTGCTCCGGGATTAACTTCGGGCCAATAACACACGTTAGTTGGTCTAGCAACTGTCCCTCAAACAGTTTGTATGTATAGCAGAGCTAGTATGGAAGAATGTGTGATATTGGACGAAAAGTTTTTGGATCGTCTGGTGCTTTACCTGGCTTCGGATTAGGTACGACCTTTAATGTTCTTCAGAGACAGGGTATTGAAGCTGATTCTAGACAGTTGTTGTATAGTTGCAGCCACCACAACTCCAACTGGGCCAAGCTGTTTGATTTGCTCAACTGAGGTGTCGTCTAAGCCAGAAGCTTTACCACACTTAAGACCCCTACCTAATTGCCGCGACGATATCAGATTGGTCCAAAAATTCTATAAACCCATGATGATGCAAGACTATTTTTACCAGGTTATCAAATTTCAGATTGATAATAAGAAAACTGCAGCTGGAGCGGGTATGTGTAATGGGCAACCCATTGAGAAGATTCCAGAAGCAAATTGGTCAGAAAAATGGTGACGGGATTTACCATTTCACTTTTGTCTCAATCTCAATGTGATGATAAAATTCGACCCAAAACTGAACAACCAAACCCAGACGTAACGTGCTATGTTTGCAGTAATCACGAATATATGGCCAACGCCTGCCCCAAGCGCTGAAAGAACGAAGGCTCCACACCGAGCATCAGCACCAATCAAGTGAACCTGTGCTCCAGAGCAGCTGGTGGAGTGTGACACATAGGAGGTACAGATTTCCCTGTTATATTTGACTCGGGATCAGAATGCCAGATAGAGCATAGTAATTGAAATCTTGTTAATGATGAGCAATTTCATGAACAAGTGATCCTTAAAGGTATAGATGTGAGGAACGTAGTGTGCTCATTACAAATTAAATATCCAACCATGGTACAAAATCACAAGCTTGAAATAATTCACGTTGTATTGCCGGAAGAAAACCGGATATATTACAGGATAAATTTATATCCAAGTTTTTCTAAATTAAAGAAACCACTATTACGTGGCACCACAGGCGATCATGTTGGCTAAAATTCATGTTGGTGGTCGCGTTAGTGCGCCATGCCCGATTAAGATAATCGCGTTAAAAACGCGTAACATAAGGGTTGTCGTTCGTACAATAGCTATGATAAAAACTACCTTAAAGTTAGACTAGTCGGGTGTTTACAAGCGTTATACAAATTTCGTATTTTTGAGGCAGTTAAAATCCAGTTCATTTGTTTGGTGTCCCGAAATGAATAATGACTGATCACGGGCGATCGTATGAAAATTCTGCTTTAAAGATTTTTTTTTGTACCGTGTAAGAAAATAACCGGTACGTTTTTTTTTTTGAAATATTAATTGGAGAAATAAAGTCTATAAATATTCCGACAAAAATTTACGTAAAGTAAATTGTGGTCAAACAAAATCTGGTAGATATCACATCATGGAAAATTACGATGACGTGACGGCGGACAGTAATGATGATGATATCCTTCCAAGCAACGAGAATAATGCCATGCCTAACAGCAATATAACTTTGGCAATTAGTGATACCATGGCTGTGAATAGCAATCCTGTATCGATAAATAATGTCTGTCTGTGAATAGCAATCCTACATCGATTAATAGTGATATAATGTCAGTGAATAGCAATCCTATGTCGATTATTAGTGATACAATGTCTGTGAATTGCTATTATTAAAGCAGTCATAATAATTAGCAAAAGACGTGATCCTGTGTAGTCTTATATAATAGTACTTATTGTATAAATTCAAGTATTATAATGTGAATAGACAGTTGTGCTGCTGGGGAGTTTGTTGCGCCACTTCTTCTTTCCAGCTAACGCACTAGGAAGTGGTGACGGGTGGGCGTTTTTGGGGGACTGTCTCATGTAAAAGTGCAGATTCTCAGCCTAGTTTTTAAATAAAAGACTTTTGATTTAGTCTGCAATGACTGGTCCAGGGGATAATAGTTTTGCAGGGTCATTAAGTGTTAATGGCCGGACCAATAAAATAAAACAAAAAAAAATGATGATAAGAACAAAAAAAGAAAGGAAAAAATGAGCAAAAAAATAATAAGAGAAAAAATAATAAGAAAAAAAAATTAGAAAAAAATATAAGATAAGTTCTGAAGGCTCAGTAACGAGCGGTCCAGAATAAGTAGCACTGAAGGGATGAACCGGATCAGTAAGCTAGTAAGGCTCAATGTTGAGCGGTCCAGAATTCTATGCAAACCCTGAAAAGATGAACTGGACCAGATTGCTAGTCAGGATGAACGAACATTAATAGCATCGTTGTCTTTTGAGACTATGCGCACGAGGACGTTCGCACGTCAGTATGGCCGTGTCGGCGTCACCATTGTAAACAACACGTGCAACGGTCCGAGTTACGCACTGCAATGTGTCACTTAGGCCTCCCCACTCTCCCCACTACTCGAGCCGCTCTATATAAGCGAGCGCGCAGCAAGGAGGGGATCATTCTTGTCGCAGGCTCGGCCCGGTGCACATGTTATAGCGCTTAGATACTGTAGTCTGAATTAAACTATTATTACAGTGAATTAATAAGTTGTGGAAATAAAGGCTGACTTCTACTATATCTCTTACTTTCATTTAAGATGTTGGACCCTCTGCCTTCATATTTGTGTATCCTTCGTTGGAGATCATAAATAAATAAATTCGTGTTAGTAGGTAATCGGTAAGTTTCATTAAAAAACACATTATAAAAATGAAGTCAAACTTAAAATTCTGTGAGAAATGAAAGAGCAACACAACAGGCAACGGTAGTTGTTGCTAGGAATCAACAAAAAATTAAAACTTTACTATACCTACTTGTTAGTTAACTTTATTCAAGAAAAACATTAAAACCAACGTAGCCTGACTATTGCGTAGGGTATGTTTTTTATAACTTCTCGATTACGATCATAATAGCGATAAAGGATTTTCCCTAATGTCAAGTTGAATGACCGGATTTCAGTACATTTTATGAATGGACTAAGTTTTGCACGCAATTTTGCAACAGCTGTGTGAATGTTTTGGAGACTTAACTACATACAGGGTGTAAGGGACAGCCCTCCGCAAATTAACAGGGTGCATTCACCTCCTTATTTTGAATCATATTCCACTGAAAATTTTCTTAGGAAAATTGTATATTTTTTTATCGTAATTTCAGTTACTATTACATTCTCTGTACGCAGTATTCCATTGATGTAAATAACACAGCTAAAATAAAAAAATCAGCAATGGATGTTGAAATTCTCTAACGAACGACGCCTGAAATCAGCGAGCGCGGCCGTCCACCCCGCCGCGACAAATCAGGTTCATTGGATTCCCATAACGTTCCTGAAATAATTTCATGTACCAGTCATCTTAGTACGATATACTGAATTCACCCCATCAGTCTGCGGAGGGCTGTCCCTTACACCCTGTATGTGAAGTTACCAGCTTATACTCAAAAATAAGAACTGGCATGTCGGTCGTTACTAGTTAATGACTTTCCAACATAAGCCGAAAATGGGCTGGGCTAGTAGTAAACTACACGCAAATACAGCAGATGAGAAGGAAACTTATTCATCCTTTCCATCAAGTCAACATGTTTTACGATGTTTTTTTTTTGATGAATTTATTCTTCGAAAAGAAACCCCAAAGGAAGTGGACCTGGCAGAGCCCGGATAACGTGACAAGGAATAACATAGATTTCACCATGACGGATAAGAAGTAATTATTTAAAGATGTCTCCCTGATCAGTAGGTTTAATAGCGGAAGCGATCACAGGCTTGTCCGAGGCACTCTAAATATAAATTTTAGAGCTGAGAGAATCCGCATGATGAGGCTTAAGCGCAGGCCACACCGCCAGCTAGCGGGCGGGCGGGCGAAGCGAACGAACATCATTTCACCTCTTTACATACTTCGGTTCACACCGCGAGCTACCGATATTTCGCGTAAGTTTCCTTCGTTCGTTTCCTTCGTTCGCTTCGCCCGCCCGCCCGCTAGCTGGCGGTGTGACCTGCGCTTTACCCTCCGACCTACGCAGCTCCAAGCCGGTCTACACAGACACACACGCTCTACAGACGGACAGACAGACACACACACGAGTGATCCTATAATGGTTTTTTCTTTTAAGGTACGGAACCCTAAAAAGTAAGGTGTACAAACTTTCTTTGGAGACTCTCGGACTTATGAGATCAGTCAATCAATCCACGCAGCCGTCTTCGTCAGATAAGATTAAGACCTTAAACCTAAAAATTTTAAAGCTGACGCGACGCGATTGAGCAGAACCGAGAGTTGAAAGTGTTCCCTCAGCAATTAGGGAGGTCCCATCTGACGAAACTGAGAACTGCGAATGGTAGAATCGTAGCTTCGAAGGCTAAGATACTCAAGTAAATCCAGGATTTTACGACGAAACCTTGACGAAACCTTGCTGAAAAACTATATACCCATTTAACATCTGAATCACGTATACAAGCTGTTCTCGAGGGTCGTCCCGAACCGTTTCGCCAGGAGACTTGACGAGTTTCAGCCATCAGAACAAGCTGGTTTTTGAAACGGTTCCAGTACCATTGACCACATCCATACTGTTCGGCAAATTGTACAACCGGGGAGTACAACCAGCCGCTATGTATGGCATTTGGGTACTACGAGAAAGCCTTTGACTCCATTGAAATAGGGGCAGTCCCTCTACAAGGATGTCTAATTGACTTGGCGCTACATCGAAGTGTTGAGATGTTTGTATGACGCTGCCACGATGATTTTTTACGTCCAGGATCATAAAACCAGCCCCATCTAACTGCTCCGTGGGGTAAGAAAGGGGAATGTTATATCCCCAAAACCGTTCACCAATGCGTTGGAGGACGTCTTTAAGACAGGGTATCAACAGGACGAGGTATCAACGTGAACGGTGGGTACATCTCATACCTTCGCTTTGCCGATGACATCGTCATAATGCCTGAGACCCTGGAACAGTTAGACCAGATGCTGCACGACGAGACAAAAGTCATGTACAATTCACACTAGTCTTACCGAGACGAATTCACATCGAAGAGTCGCTTCTCGAAGTTGTGAAGGAGTATGTCTACCTAGGGCAAGTCATCCAGCTCGATAGATACAAGTTTGAGAAAGAAGCTGGCACAAGGATCCAGTTGGATTGGGCAGCGTTTGGAAAACTTCGTCAAGTCTTCACGTCACCTATTCCGCAATATTTGAAGACTAAGGTCTTCAACCATTGCGTCCTGCTCGTTATGACATACGGTGCCAAAACGTGGACATTGACAGTCCCGGTCTACAACTTCAAGGTCACTTATGCAGTGCGCTATAGAACGGGCTATGCTCGGAGTTTCTTGAAGGATAAAATTAGCAATGAAGTTATCTGGAAAAGAACTGATGTACTGACATAGCTTTCAGAGTAGGTAAGCTGACGTGGCAGTGGGCTGGCTAGGTTTGTCGAGGGGAACGATAGCCAGTGGAGCAGACAAGTTCTTTTTTTTTTGGTTGGGAAATATCAAATAACACTCTCTCTCTCTCTGGGCGGAGTGGGAAAAGTCTGACACGCCCTGTGTCAGACTTTTACTAACTAAAACCCACCCGTGTTCCTTCAGTTGCCTGTGTGCCGGGGCCACGATATCCTTTTCAGACAAACCCACTACGCTTGCCGATACGCGGTCTCCTCTCCAGGACTCGTCTGCTCCCGCCATGGGATATGGACACAAAAGTCCTCGCGCACATATGGGAGTGGTGCGAGGAGGCGAAACGCCGGGGCGTAACTCCGCTGCCGCGAGAAAACACGGCACGAGTCGGTATGATATAGGATATCGTATCGGCTCAGTAGTTTACTGGACTCTGTCGACAGCCCTGGAATGTACGAAGCCCTGTAGCTCCTTGGGATGTGTCTTCGGGAAGTGGTTGACACAATCTCAGCAAATCGGTCGTAGTTTTGCGGTAATGGCACAACATTTAAGATACAATCTTCAATCGACCGCATAACAGGTCTGTGCTGGGTGCGATGGATAGGCGAACATACGCTTTTGGTGCACTGTGAGCTCATAGATGAGCTGGCGACGATTACGTTGGGATTGAATCCACGTTTCCAGCGACCACTATGACGCCGGTTGTTTGGCGTCAAATAATTCGTCTCAGCTCATTCCTCGACTGCTTCTCCGCTAATGTCCGTGTCATTGTAGCGCCAGTTGGAGCACGGCTGTTTAAGTCACCGATTATAATTTGAATTGGTTGGCTGTTGAAATTCTCTGGCAGAACGAAATTTAATATAGTGCCAGGTGGTTTATAAACGGAAGTGATCGTGCAGGTACCAAGATCGACGGTGACTATTTTTATGCTGTACTCGTTTGAGCACTTGATTGATAGTATGCTTACGCCGCGCGCCGGGAGTTGCAAACACTGCGTTACCGTGCTTCGGATGACCGTGATAAGCAGATCTCCGTGATAAGCGTTAGTGCAGGGATGTATGGCCGGCTTTGGGTTTCCTCTCGATGGGTCTCTTGGACGCAAAGAATGTCGCAGTGAGTTGTGGTAGACATCTGAAAGAATGTCAGATTTGTCTTGACATTTTGATGTTAATCGAGACTACGCAAAGAGATGTTTTTGTAAGGACTTTGGATTGCCATCGTGGTGAAAGGATTAGCCAATCTGCGTGGAAACTCGTTGATTGCCCAGGATACCTCACTCGGGGACGCTCCTTTCATGCACCACACGTTTCCTCCAAGTTTTGACATTTATTTGCTGTAATGATGTGATAAAGATATTTAATAGTTTACCTTGTGCAATACAAATGAAGGTGATTTATAAACTGCGCTAGTGAAAAACACTAAAATATTTCCAATCTACTTGAGCACTTGTTTGCAATAACAAGCAGAAATACCGAATCGTTACTTGTTACGTACTACGGCTACGCTCTGCAAGCAGGTTTCGGAAAAATACCATTAACAAACTACTTTAAAATTTAAAATCTTTGGAATGAATTATTTCGATATTTTTAGACTAAGTATACCGGTTTACAGGTATACCAGTATACCCTTATGTTTGACAGCGTCATTCGAAGCGATTTATTGTTTACGTCAATAGTAAATAATAAATCGCAAAAAAAAAACCTTTTACTTACCTCTAAAAATCCGTGCAAGGCTGTTGCCGCCTACATGCATCAGCCTTGCACGGATTTTTAGAGGTAAGTAAAAGGTTTTTTTTTTTTAGGTGTCACTCATTTTACTGGCAACACTGTATCCGTTGCCAGTGAAAAGAGAATCGACCCGTACTTTGCCCACAATACACTATTTCTCTTTAACAGTCCGCAGCCATTCTAATATAATTCCGCGTTTCCGTGCTCAAGTTTCCGCTCATCAAAATAGGAAATGTGGCGAAGCAGGTACGGAGAACAAGCACGTGGCGAGGAACGTGGTGATGCGCGTGGCGAGGCAGGAAGCGGTGAACCTTGAAACAAGCAAGCTTACTCATTTTGTGACATTCACACAAAAAACGCCGAGAAAATCGCCGAAAAAATCGCTCGTGGGCCTCATGCTGATGGCCGTTTTGCGTAAATAAAACATAAATAATATAATTTTTGCTCAATCTCAGAATACCGGATTCTCAAAATACCAGATTCTCAATATCACAGATTATCAAAATACCAGATTCGCAATATACCAGAAGTACAGTTAAATGAAAAATTGTTTTAGATTTAAAAGTATAATATATAAAAATTAAAATCTTATTACAGGTAGGTACATATAATTATGCACAAAAAAATTATAATAAATCGTGAAAACCAGAAATAACAAAGTAAAATAAACTAAAAGTGTATAAATCATTTAGCTAAATGATTTATACACTCGGTAACTGCGATTGTGTTGTTCATGCAATCATTATTAATGTTTTTTTTTTTTTGCCATGTCCTTTGCGTTTCTTTTTTTATCTTGAAAGTTGAGGGCGTTTCTTCTCAATGTGATTCTTTTTTTATATGCTTCACATTTCATTATCTTTAAAAACTGTATAAGGTAAGGTTTGGGAGCAATGTTGGCGTTAATTCTTCGATGCCAACCTCATCCTTTCGACATCTTTCCAGAAATGATAATACCACCCTTTGATGTTCACATCCGTAATTCATACTTCTTTCACGGCTTGTATTACAGCAACTTCATAGTAACATTTATATACTGCCTCCATTCATTCAAAGTCCATTCCAAATTATTCTTTTAGAATTGAAAGTATCAGTTCTTATGTCAACTTCACTTCGCAACTTCACTGCGTGCCAAGTCCACATGAAAGATGTACATCTGCAGATCGATTCTGTACAATTTTTACCGTGAAAACTTAGGTGACGTGAGCTGTCTATAGTATCAATCCTTAGCATCGGGTGAAATCTAACTATATCACTTCACCAAGTTTTCACGGTGAGATATTTACAGAATATACCGACTGATAGAACAGTTTTGGCCACTTTGAATGTACCTGACCCTTGCGTGCATTAGATAACGCTGGTTTTCCAGTTTTCCTTTCTGACTTATTAAAAATTTCATATCACTCTGATCTATTTTATTAATTATTTATTATTAAAACACAAAATAATGTGAAGAGAAGACTTTTCAACGTCATGAAAATATCAATAAAACAAAATGGGTAATAAAGGAAAACCAGTCAGTATTTTATTGCACAATGTGCAAGCAAACTATTAGCTGCAAAAAGTTTTTTGGATTTTTCAAATTAATATAATAAATATTTTGATTTCGACTGTTCGAAATCTGATATATTGAGAATCTGGTATTTAGAAAATCTGGTGTTTTGGGAATCAGGTATTTTGAGAATTTGGTATTCTGAGATCGAGCCATGTTAACAGGATTGGTAATTAAACTGGATATTTGGATATTTAAACTAACTGACATATCTGACTTTTTTTAACTAACTGTTCGCAGTTAGGCTCCCCAACTGACATAGTGATTGTGGTGGTAGTTCCTAATGATCATGGTTAATTTTCTTTAAGTTGTGATCAATATGATTTAGAAAACTTATTGGAGCACATATTAATGTTTTGGCTATTGGAAAGATAGTGAAAAAACCGTACCTACGTATTAACGAATAATAGATAAACGCAGCTTTTCTCGCATTTAAATGCTTTGCCCACGAATCGTATAATTCAATTCAATTCAATTTATTTAATTCAGTAACAATTCACATTCCGTTCGAATATAATCCAGCATGAAACATAAGATGGACGGCGCAGCAAGAGGCACCGTCTAGTTTTGTTACGAAGTTACTGAAATCACCGAAAAAATCGGTAAGATTGACACTGGCTTCTGACAGTCACTCTGGCAGATCGTCGCATCGATGGTTGCGTGGCGGCTATGAAGACCCTGTGAGGAGAGCCGCTTTTGTACCACGTCCAAGACGAACTGCTATATTCCGGCACAATCCTGATGATATTGAAGCTGTTTTGTTAAAAACTCAACCACAAATGGTGTTATTTGCTGACGATACGAGTACTTCCTTAATTTTTAAAATTAATAGACATGCATTAAATCTTGAGGACGTAAATAATGCCCTATTGCAGGTCTAAAATTGGTTCACTGCTAATAATTTAGTATTAAATGGGAAAAAAACTAAGTGCATAAGATTTTCGTTACCAAATGTCAAAAGTAGTAATTGTGAGATAATATTGAATCAAGAGAAACTAGAATTCGTCGATAAAACTGTTTTTCTGGGGATCACGCTCTACTCAAGGCTTCAATGGGGTCCTCATATAACATCCCTTGCAGGACGGCTAAGTTCGGCGGCTTATGCTGTAAGAAAAATCCGTCAATTTACTGATGTAGATACCGCGAGGCTAGTCTATTTTAGTTAATTTCATAGTATTATGTCATACGGTATTTTACTATGGGGACGGGCTGCAGACAGCAGTCTATTTTTATTCTGCAGAAAAGAGCCATCAGAGCCATATATTATCTCCGCAGGCGCGATTCTCTTAGGGAAATGTTTAAGGATATTAACATCATGACGGTGCCTTGTCAATATATCTATGAAAACATCATGTAAGTAAGAAAAAATTTATATCTTTTTAGTAAAAGAGGCGAAAGACATAATTATAGTACTAGAAATAGGGATTTATTAGCTCAACCAGGTTTCAGACTGGCAAAAGTAGACTCATCTTTCATGGGGTACTGTTTAAAATGTTATAATAAAATTCCTCCCCACATACTTCAACTGAATGAGATGAAATTCATATCTTGTATAAAACGCACACTATGCAAGCAGGCATTCTATAATTTGGGGGTATTAATCGCATCGCTGATAAAAATGCTTGGCTCAATGCTGGTCCAGCTCCACAACCACAACTAATTGATTAACATTTGAAAATACTGTTGGAGCTGCTGAAGATTTCAAAAGCTATCTTTGCATTGTATAAATTCAATCTCTTAGTATATTATATGTATAATTGCAGAGCACATGTGTGAGCACTATGTACTTACTATAAAGCTACCATTTACTGAGTACTTCTTTCATTGACTTGAATGTGCCCTGGTGGCTGAGAGTATGTCATGCTCACTGTAATGTCTCGCTGATGGTAGCGGGTGTGTTGGATCATTTAGCTCCCTTCAAAATGGTTGAGTTGAATGGTGCTAATCCATGCGTCATGTTCGTGAACGGGCGCCATCAGTATGGACTGGTCCTCTCTTAGCGGCCTTGGCTTATTTTAATTTAATTTTTGGATTGTTTTTTTTTAATCTTTTTGTTACGGACGCTTTTGACGTTTTGCATCGTTCTCACATGTTTAATTTCAACACGAATGATGTAACCAATATTTTGTAACTATAGGTTAATTTAAAAGAGTGTCCGTGGAGTTTCTTGCCCGTTCTTCTCCATAGGTACCTACTAAGCTTTGGAATGGGCAACTAGCTTCATCTTTATGACTGACCGACCTCTTGACAATTCAAAAGTGCCTGCAATTGGTTTATTTGAAATAAATGCTTTGAGTTTGAGTTTGAGTTTGCTGCTGAACCACTAATACGATAATCCCTTCTGGCTAGCCTGCGCCGCGCACCGTTAACTATAACAACTAGTGCTCGCGCACTGGTCGAAATTCAACCCCCTCTACTTACAGTCTTTAAAGTACTTCCTAATTCCATGCTATTAAAAAGTAAGTACTTACTTATTCCTTGCTCATGCTGTCACTTCTGACACGTATCTATGTTCAAGTCATGAGGCCCTGGTTGGTACTGTGTCTGTATGTGTGTGCGTCAAACGTATGGTAGTGTGTGTAATGTTTTTTTTATTTATTTCTAATGTATAATATTATATAAAAATAATAGCTTTCTGCACTCCTCCTCCATACAAACTTTAACTGTGCCAAGATTTCATATTCCTCCGTCCGCGTACTTTTCGTAAAAAGGAGTACAAAGTTTTCGCTTCACATATTTGAATACTGATTTGAATAAACCTGATTTGAAAAAACCCCATACCAAATTCTTCACAACCAGTTTTAAGATTACCTTTTTCGACCCTCGTCCCGCTAAATGTTTAGAGGTTTATTTACTATGACGCAACCGCTACGCAAAAATAATTATTTGTAAGCTACAAAAAAGGCCTTTGGCCCGTATATTCTTAAAACTAGATTCAAGCCATTTGATTGGTTGAAACTAGTTTTAAGTAATGCTTGAGTACCTATTAAATAATAATAATAATAAATCCATTTATTTTCAGGCAACACTGGCCCATAGATAAATACCTTTACGCCCTTACCTTATACATACATATTTTTATTGTAAATACAACAAAACTTGTGTTAGTAAAAAGACTTAAGACTATATGTTAGTAGAACTTCACTTTGCACTAGCTTGATTATGTGCTGTCCTGTGGTACTTGGCCGCGGAAGCGACGGAACACCACATCCTGCGGCCAAAAGTCTTCAGGTCTTCTTTTGAGTGACGTTCTGTAATACGGGACTAAAGTCATTGAATAAAAGATACACTTTTGTGTTTACAGTAGCGGTATAGATACGTCCATATTTAGCACACACAGGGGGGCCTAAAATGGACGCTTTGGCATAATTATTCATACATCCCGCAATTCATCTGTTTGACAGCTGCTATTTGACATTAGACTTAATTAAAACAATTCATAATTTGTAGACCTTTTTACGAAACTCCTTACAAAACTGTCAAACAGATGAATTGCGGGATATGAATTGTACACAGAACAAATTATGATTCTGCCAAAGCGTCCATTTTAGGCCCCCTGCACTGTCATGCAGCCACATCCTCAACCAATAGACTTGGAGTCAATATTGGCCTGATAAGAAAACCTGCCGGATGAAGTGAATCATCTTCTGTCTTCTCAAAACATTATAATAGACAGGTTGTAACTGAACCTCATCTCTTTGCCACTACAGTCCTTGCTGGTAGTCATAATCTGTAACAAATATCATATTATATATTAGATTACAAAATATAACTCATGTAAAATAAAGTTAAAGGCTCCTACAAACGGGTGCGATATCGCGGGCGCGACAGGCAGCAAGATTCTTGTCGCGCCCGCGATATCGCACCAGTCCGTAGAAGCCTTAAATCGATGACAACCAGATATAAGTAATACAAACTTTTTTACAAAAAACAAAAACAAACGAATTCCAAAAAAAAAAACACTACCAATTCAAAAATAACTTTAATTTAGAAATTCAGTGGCAAAAAACTTACAACAGATTCAAAGACACCGACTTCCGAAATTAAAGGTAATTTTCGGTTTTTTTTTGCAAACGGTTGTGTTTTTTTTGTAAAAAAGTTTTTTATTTTTCACTTTTTAGTAATAGTACCTTCCCCACACCAATTCGTATACCACTACTTGCTATGTCAACAACGCACACAATACTATTTTAAGTATTTTCGCAATTAGCCCGCTGTTGCCCGACTACTGAGCAATAGTACCCTCATAATCTTTCCTTATTCTCTATGTGTTGCTTTTTCTGTTCGGCGGTTTGACACATTCGGTCACTGATTTTAATACGAAGCGCACTAAACTCTATCATATTTTGGCAAACCTTGATTTTAGACTTCTGAGACTCAACTAGGGACCTAGTTTAAACACATGGTTAGAATAGGCAGAATACAGACGAAGACGAAGATGCGTATATTAGTTTCTGTGTTGTAAGCCTCTGACTACTACTTAACCTAGTACAAAAACGTGTCATGCCATAAAAATGGCTTGAATTTTGGTCAAGTTCATTTATGTATAGATTTAATGTAAATATTTGCAATCAATTGTAATTTATTAATAGATTTCAATTGAACTCGAAATCCTTTAAGCTCGAGGTCGAGTCGTAAGAGTATCTACATATAATAAACAGACTTGATGATTAAAAGCATCTTGGAACTATCACCAAAAATTGGCGAGGAGAGAAACAGTAATATAATTGAAACCATGTTTGTCTGATTGATGGAGCACGCATCACTTCCAAACTACGGAATAGATTTTAATGAATCTCGTCATCGTGAAAGTTTAGTACCTATGCCTGAACAATATTTAGTAAGGACACTTTTGATTTGTAAAACCTTGACTTTACCGGTTCTATCAGATATTACTTAGGACCCAATATTGTGTACGTCGATATTCCAGTCGGATAGACTCGCTGGCTATAAAAGGTATACCTTTTATCAGCTAGTAAAGTTATAGATTATTTTTTAAATATTTAAAAAGTTGTTTGATATATCTTAATTTACATCTAAAGGTACATCTTAATTTTGAAAACTCTGAAAACAATCGATTTTAGTAGTATATTCAGCTGATCGGTAGGTCGCATGGTGAAGCCTGTATCCACCATTGGACGTCTTTTGGCTGAACTGATGATCATGATGATGATGATGATTCCCTGATCTCACGTATTTTAGCTTTTAATTTAGAAATTACTTCTTAATGTTTCATCATAATGTATTCCGTTTATTCGTCTTCAGTACCTGTACTTATTATTGACATTTTTAAATATTACAAAGAAATGAAATTATCATTACTTACAAAGTTGAAGAAGTATGCAATTTATTATTTGGCACAGTTACACATATTGAACTAAATCGAATACCGTTTTTGTGGGCAGCTAATTTCTTTATTGCTCGTTTTTATAATGCCAACATACTCGTATTAAACTTAATTGTAAAATCTCTATAAATGCAGATGGATTGCAGTATTACAAAACCTCTAATTGCGATTAAAGCTTTTGTGATTATGTTGTTAGGAATCTGAAGAGTGCGTCTACAATGAGAGGTCCCCCAAGATATTCATAAATAATATGTCTACTATCTTTATGTCAGTTTTATAGTAGGTATGCGCTATTGATCGTTTTTATGTCAGTTTTATAGTATGCGCTATTGATCTTTTTTATGTCAGTTTTATAGTAAGCGCTATTGAACTATTTTATGTCAGTTTCATAGTATGTGCTATTGACCTTTTTTATGTCAGTTTTATAGTATTTGCTATTGACCTTTTTTAACTGAGTAGCTAAATTGGAGTACACACAATTAACTTTAGAGAATACCTGAGCCAAAAAGAAGAAACTGTAGTAACGTCCTTTACGAAAATTCTCCTAGGTCATCATCATTATTGGCCTACGGCAGTCAGTGCTAGATATTAGGTCTCTTCTACTCAAGGCCAAACTGATTTGTTTTATCTGATGGTTTAAATCATCTCGAGCTAGAGCGATTATAACTGATCAATTTTGGTAACCATAATCATTCGCGAGAAGCGAGAAGTCCTGGGACGCAGTGGTATACTTCTGCGAAACAGTCGTGTCGCAGGAGGAGGCTGCGGAAAGGGAGCGTTAGATCTTTTCCGCTTACCCGGTCTGCAGCAGGCGCACCGGACGTCGGCAGAGGGCAGACAATACCCTCATCCAGCCCCCTAAATGGGTCCAAGGACGGCGGACTCGGGTAAGTCTGCCGCCCCCTGTCATAGTAGACCCGAGGTGGCGACGCGTAGTGTTCCACACGCGCCCCTTTCAGAGGTCGTGGGGTGAGGGGGGGGGGGTTCAGACATCCCCCCTCCGCTAGACTTGAGGTCGCCCGCAGAGGCGGGCGCCCAGCCGGGGATCGCGGAAGTCATACATGAGCCTATGATCCCCGCTGCAAGTGTGGGAAGGGTACACCGGGGTGCTTTTTAGTAAGTAAGAGTCTGACAGACACCTCCGCCCGCCCCAGGGCGGGGGACATGGGTCCTGGATACATGAGTATTTTCCACCCCGGAAAAATATAAAAGCTAACCTAATTATTTAATGGCTATGACTGTAATGGGGACTTAGGTTGCCTGTTCTGTTCATGCCAACGGGTATTGCAGAAAATGGTTGACATTTACATCTAATGGAAATTGTAACAATTTCAAATAATAATAATTCGTAACAGGTATTGGTTGACATCAACTGACGCAAATTGAGAAAATCTTGAGCTCTTTTTATTATTTTTAATAATAATTATACCATCAATGGCTGTTATAGATTTTTATTGGAGTTTTTCCTATATTTATAAATATAGGATGGACAGCAACGATGCCAACATCAACAGATTCTGAACTTACCTATATAATAGGTAATATAAAAGTTAAAAGCAAAAGTATGATTGTTTACTTTTGTTTATTTAAGTTTGTTAATTTACTTTTATTTACATTTGTAAGTCATCATTTTAGCCGAAAGACGTCCACTGCTGGACAAAGGCCTCCCCCAAGAAGGGGTTGCCATAATCGCCACGCTTGGCAGGCGGGTTGGCGATCGCAGTATGGTGATAAAATGCATAGAGAACGCTGCTGTCCATTCCCTAGTAAGTCCCTTAGTCACCTTTTACGACACCCACGGGAAGAAATAGGATGGTGCTATTCTGTATCTACGTCCGGCACTACACGGACGTTTTCGACGTTCATTTGTAAGTGAAGCTGTCCAATGCAGTTATTTTATTGAGATTCCACTTTACATGCAAGGGAGGTACACTACATTTTTTTTGTCATGGTTTTATCTTGCGAGTTTGTCGCCGTGATTAGAAAGACAGAAAAAAAGAAAGAAAATACGTTTATTTGCGGTAAACATGACGCAAAGAAAGAACATAGATACAAAAAGAACAAGTAGGGGGAAAATATGCGTCACATCCACACAAAACGGCCACCGCTCAGCATAATGCTGCGACCCTATTCGAGACAGAGCCCCAGCGCTGGTTTTCAGCTGGAGCGCTGGATTAATATGTATACCCATGCCCAATTACGGCTTTTTAGAACTACGGACGGACATGGTGTAAGTAGGTATTATCAATTAATTTAATAGATACTAAAAGAGTGTAGACAAAGACAACGATTTATTTAACGTAATGTTTAATCACTACTATGATTGATATGTCCTTGTTTACATATAAAAGATCAAGAAAATGCCATGACAAGAAAAATATTCAAGCATGGAATATGCGCACCTACGTCAGAAAATTGAAAGTACGCTCACAGGTAACCTTCTTGTTCTTAGTGTTCAAGATGAAACTGTGACGTTATTAATTTTGAGAAATATTTATTTTGAAATATTTTTTTCTAAAGACTAAGCGTGAAAGGACTCGCTCATTAACGATTCCGTACAAATTAATTAACTACACGCTGATTGCGTGGGTAACGCATACGTCCCGACTGTGTACAAATGATGAAAATGCTACGTGTAGCATATTCTAATTATTATATAAATATTTTTTATTTAGTAATTATTTATTATTCATTTATTCTCTCCAAGTTACATGACTCAATACAATATTTTTAATACATTATACACACAACAGACAATACATAACATTAAAATACAATACAATACAAAACAACCAATCAACCATCGCACTATCAACACTTACATTACCGACGACTGTAGGTGACGTGCAAATCACTGCATTGTCTAATGTATGGACGGTCGAGCCTGTCCGCTATCATCATCAGTACGCTGTTGGGGCTGCCGCGCACCCTGCACACCAGAGATGCGCTCCGTTTACGCATCGTTGCATAGAAGCAGTCGACGCTAGCATCGGCAAACATACCTGAGGCACTACAGTGTCGCGGCATGCGGCAGCGCCATCAGCGCTCTGAAGGCGTTATGTGTAGCTCGACGTTCATAATTAACCCACGAAATTAATTCGGCAAAAATAGCTCAAGATCTATGAATACTATTAATTAAAGAAGGTTTTCTCAGGTACTTTCTTCTTATACCTGTTCCTGTCATGACTGTTCTTCTGGTACCTTCTACTACTAAACTTTTTCAAATTAGTTACCTAATAAATTTTTCCCGGTATCCCGTAGGTACTTGACTTAAATACTATTTAAAATCTAACAATACATACTCCTATAGCCGTGTTTACCTCTTCAAGTACTTTTCGTAATATGTGGAATCCGCATGCGCCAATAAAATATTGAGGAATGTCACAGTACCTGTCCGATAGCAGCTTCCAAAGTACGTTACTTAATCAGCTGCATATTTCCACTGCTGGGACACAAGCCTCCTCTCTGTGAAAGGGACTGTGATCAGCCACGCGGGGCCAGTGCGGGTTGGTAGATGTCACATGTCTTTCTTATTTTTGGTTCTAGGACATGCCGGTTTCCTCACGATGTTTTCCTTCACCGTTTTGAGAGCAGTGGTGATGAAATAATTTACAAAAAGTAAAGCATCTGTCAGGCTCGAATCTACGTCCTACAACTTGTAAGCCGCGGTCGTTACCAATAGGCCACCACTGCTGCTCCAAACTGCGTAGTATGTTTATAATCTGCAAGTCACTAACTCACTGGATTTGGAACGTTTCTCGTAGAAGCTGGCATGTAGAAATGCGGCCTTAGGGATGTGTGTGATTAAAGCGGGAGGAAATGCGGGTGTCACCACTGTGTGGATCGCCCGGAGGACACGGTGGAGCATACGGCCTGCTCTACTGCTGCTAGGTCTGCCCGGCTTGGGCGGAGCACCGTCGCGTCCTCACGGAGGCGATCGGTGGCGGCGATCTCTCGCGTCCGGCCCTGGTTCAGGCCATGGTTCGGAGCGACAGTGCATGGGAGACCGTCACCTCCTTCTGCGAAGCAGTAATGCTCGCGAAGGAGGAGGCGGAATGCGTGAGGGTGAGGTAGGGTTCGCGCCCTCACGTCCTTAGCCACCGCAGGAGACGCCCCGGGCGTCGGGAGTCGCAAGCTGATTTCCGGCCACCGTAGGCGCGGGTCTGCGATCGGTGAGCGATGGGTAGCTCGCCGTCCGATAAGGACCAGGCCCGGGTCGACGGCGCGTTGTGTTTCACGGGCGCCATCGATGTCAGCACCAACTGACGGGGTCCGTTACGGCCAATGCCCGCCAGGGTTGCGAGTTTGTCCGAAAGGGATATCGTGGCCCCGGCACACAGGCAACGGAAGGAACACGGGTGGGTTTTAGTCAGTAAAAGTCTGACACGCCCTTCTGCTCAGCCCAGAGCGGGAGAAGTTATTTGACAATTTCCCACCCGAAAAAAAAAAGAAGAGATGTGTGTGATAAGCAGATTGTCAGCATCCTTCTCAATGATAATAAAGAAATGCTGCAATGAGTTCGCAAAGCGTGGACATTATGGCAATTACATACCATGACCGTTCACAATGACCGGGACGTACTATCATTAGGAGGCCGGTGGTCAGAATTTACTACTTGTTTTGATTGAAAATGAAAAACGTAGGATAATATCATATGGACTTATATTATATTATCCTACGTTTTTCTTTTTCAATATGGTGTCGTTAGCAATGATTTTTTTACATTGGTCTGTTATTTTATTCGGGTGCGGCATGATAAATACATGTAGTTAGGTAAAACCAAATAAATCTGAGCTTAATTTATTGTTTATTAGTATTTATTCTTCTTTTTTACGTTTTAAACATTCAAAATATACCTTAAAATTAGTAGTCCACAAGCATCACAAGTAGGGTACAAGATAACAGTGGCAAGGGATCCAGAGAGGGATCCTCACTATGCGTTCCGAACCCAGTTACTGGTTTTTGCATCCTTGATCCAGCCACCCAAAGAGGCTCCTGAGAAGCTGTGGCTTACTCAAATGATGGCTGAATGTATTATGTAAAAGAACACGTTTAAAAATATTTTACCAAGAACTTGTTAGAAATCGGTAAGAACTACTTTTATTTTTAAAAAGTCATTAACTACTTATAAAAATACCTTTTTTCTAGGCATGCTAATACACGTGATCGTATGTGAGAATTTTTTATTTAAACAAAAGAGGTTCTCCTACAGGATTTCAAGTTCTAGGCTAACAATAAAAACCTTTTTAAGAGTAAAACTCAAGTAAAAGAACTTTATTTAGAGTTGCTATAGTAAACTTGAAAAACCAGATCAGGGTCATCGAAGTCATTGACTGGTTAGCTAAGTAGCTGATGTTTAAGCCCTAACAGTACCTATCCACACCCTGCGAAGCAAAATCGTTTTAAAAACGTGTTCACATTTATTTATTTATTCATCCCGATCCCTTACACAAGCTTCGCAGTAACTTATAATCAAGACAAAAAATATTTCAAAGCAACAATCCTGCAATATAAATCCTACTCCTATCCTGCTGTCCCTGCTAATAAATTTCATTTCATTTCATTTAAATATTTTCATTGTTGAAAGTGCATTTATTTCTAAAATATTTACATCATAAAGCTAACAGATGGTCGACTCCTCACGTGACCAGAGGGCTGGCTTATTTTTGGCCAAAGAATCAGTATTGCCATACAACTTGGGGATGCCCTATGATTATTTCCCGTTCTTTTCTTTAAACTTGTTGAAAGTTGATTCAAAGAACCTTATTCAAAATAAAATGGAGATTTGACATTGACGTTTTAATTTTTTTTCTCAATACACCGAGTATTGAGAAAAAAAATTAAAACGTCAATGTCAAATTTGACCGAAGATCCCGATTGATTATGATAAAATAAAAAGATTTTGTGGTAACTTCTTCAAAATTCACTTAGGAGTTGAAGTTACTATAATATGATGCTGCACAGTATCTTGTAAAGAGTCTGTTAAATTGTCTTATCAAAACCATAGTAATTGCACGCATTGTGCAGACAACGATGGTTCGAAGCCCTTTATCTTGGAGTCAGTTCGTAGTTGTGACGTCGAATGGCGCTGTGATATATACGGGCGGAATGATCGCGCGCGAACATTACTAGTGTTAAAGTGTCCCGTGTTGCCCACACGCAGTTCGCGCCGCCAAACTTACGCTCGCTTTTTTAATATAGCGATACTGCATTGCTTCGAACTAGTGTCTTTAGTGAATACTTGTGCTGGAGCGCTTGCTAAGCCGGTAAGTTGTGCTTTGTTGTTTTTTTCACAGATATATTTACCATAAAAAAATGCTATAGGAGTTGTTTGTAAATTTTCTATGTCGGAGGCAAATAGTAGTCTTAGTTGTTGTTTAAATGAATCTATTCATAAACAAAGTAAAAGGGGTTATTCCTATAAACTTAATTTGCAGAAGGATGGTTGTGATTTTTCACCAAACTGTTCTATGGCAACACATATATAGTTTGTAACTATTTGCCGAAGCGTCACCTTTCTTGACATAGTCTATTATCAAGTTCAGTGTCACTGTCATCACTAGAATTTATTGATGGATTTTGTAAACAAAAAAAAAAAGTGGTTTTCCGTAGTCAAAGTACATTGTACTTTAACAGAGCTTTAAAATGAATTTATGATAATAAGAATGAAAGAACACTCTTTCCACTTCGTCATATTTATTATTTTAATTACATTAGGTATAACTGTTAATATTCTAGTGATATTTATTTTAGAAGTATGCATGTTAGTATATTCTCATATTATTTGTTTTATTTTATTACGTGATTATTTTTTAGATTTCATGCATTCTATTTTATCTTCTACTCTTACACACGGTGTCTACATCTATTTATCTACTTTCCTATCGAAGGTATTCTGGAAGAGATTTCTTTAAAAATAAGTATTTTTCTGTTCCTTTCTTCTTGTATGTTTATATAAATGTGTGAAATTAATGGTTAAATAAATAAATAATAAATCAAACTATTTTTAGTATAGATAACAAGTTTAGACCAACTTCTTAGGTAGGTACGCATGACCAATCCGGTCGTCGTTAAACAGACGAAAATATCTGAAAACAAGATCACCTTAAAAATAAAATGCGCTCTTGACGATAATGTTGCGAACAATATTTGAAATATATGGAATTGATGTGCAAACTAGATTCAAATCTGACGAGACTTGAATTAAACGACGACTCCTAAATTTTTAAAGAAATTATTAAATGAGCAGATAATGTAATTAAAATGTTACAAATATTTTGTTTTAATGACTTTTGAAGCTTTTAAACTGTCGTTATGTAACCACAAAAATGTAAGTAAATAGTATTTATAATTAAAAAAGACGTCATTGACAATGTTTTGTTTTATGTATGATAGACATTATAATTTATTGCTGGCGGCATAAAAGTGTTATAGTACTGGTCAAGAACGATCAAGGTAGCGAGCCACTAGCGTGCGGTCGAGGCTCTAGTTCAATCCCACTTAGTTCCATTCAGTTACAGTGTTGCGCGAAAAAATCATGAGGAAATTATTTTTCCAGGTAAAATAAGGAAAATTTCCAAAGGTAATCAAGATCGTAGTGTTTCATGGCATTACAGGACGTGTTTACTCACAGGCTTTGTTTGCGATATATAACTAAGTACTTATAAGTGTAGGAAGCATAGAACAAAGATATGCGTCGGTCGAGTTGCAGAATGATAGTTGTCTTAGTTATTACGATTACTTTACTTACTTTTATTCTAACGAGCTTTAATTCCCTATAATATGTAAGCAAATAGATAATATACGCTTACCGTCAAAACTAAGTACCCAAGCAACATTTTCATGCAAACGAGGTAATTTCGAAGCATCTGTTCTCCGTCAGATAACGATTCGGATGAGATCTGATAGCAGCTCTCCAGAGTACGGATGGAGGAGGTCTAGAGCGCTTAAGGCGCCCAACTGATCAAACCGAACTTTCATACCGGAGTTGTTCATGAAACAAAAAACCTCAAAAGTAGCACCTAAATGTATAGAAATCCGAACACTCAGAACTCTACACACTCTCTGGTGTAATGGCTGGGCTGATCAGTTGGGTGCCTAAGGCGCTCTAGACCTCCTCCATCCATACTCTGGAGAGCTATTATCAGATCTCATCCGAATTGCTACCTAACGGAGAACCGAGGCTTTGAAATGACGTCGTTTGTATGAAAATGTTGCTCTGGGTACTTAATTTTGACGGTAAGTGTATTTTCAATAATCCTATAAAGTACCTTGCAACAATCACCTGACGTTGCCAACAGTTCCAGTCTCTACATTTTCGAGCCTCCAGCAACAGAATTATTTCCAAAAATATATTTAGATCGATTAATTGTTTCCCATATCGTTGCCTCACGGTTGTTGCAAGACCATTTGGAACCCTAAGGCCGGCTTTGAATTTATTTGTGAACTCATTCACTTATCTTTCATACAATTTCACACCACCTTCAATAGTTGCAAAAATCTAAACTTTCCAACATGAAAGTTGTATAAATTACACTTTCCATGTCTACGTTATTGTTGGAAAAGATAAGTGGGTACTTCGGCCGTCAGATCTTTAGGAATCTTCTAGGTCAATAGGACCATATCTAATCTTAGGTTTTCCATGAGAAAGTTTCACTTGCTTATGCTTTTCTTAGTACTAGCACCATCATCATTTGTCACGCTTCTTCAGTCACAGCCCCCTTAATGTGTTGACGTGATCATCTTGAGCTACCTTTCAAACTGAGCATTATTTACCGATGACTTTGCACGTTTATTGTGTCCAAAGGAAACAAGTGTTAAGGAAATATCATGGTAATAAAACAAATACAACTGCTGCCCACACGAATCAATATCAATGATATTTAAAGAAATATTTAAATCTATTCTTTTATTGATCGGTGCAAAGATTACAAAATTTCTCAAAGGTTAGTTGGATCTTCACCTATTGTTCGTGACCTTTGAATATTTTTAATCTCTTATCATAAACTAAAAAAAATATCGCAATCTTTGTTATGGTCAAATACTTAGTTCATGGTCACGAGCTTTCTGACTTGGTTAAGAATTATAAACTGGGGGAGTGTCTGCATCTAACGACTCTATTTAACACTAACTAAAGGATTTAGCACTTATACAATGTATGACGCCTCATAGTATTTGTTATTTAAACAATTGATCATCGATCGCAACCATTTCTTAACGTAGTTACCAAGTACTTGCTAAGTGTAAAAACTAACTTACGCGGTGAATTCCAAATATACGGTGTTAAAAATTAAAGTGGTGGAGTTCAATAAATCAGCCATGACTTGTTTATTCTGTACCTACCTTGTTTTCCATTAAAACAAACTTTTATTTACCTAACACGCTCAGAACACAACAGCAAATCAATAGATTTTGTTAATCCCTTTAATTACACATTAAAGGTTCTATCTTTAAATAAAAAACCTTACAGATTTTCACATCTTTTTTATAGACCAAGAAAACGCAATCTTGAAACCATTCGAACCTCTTCATCCCGCAGAGATACTGCTCCATCTCAGCTGTACTTACATACAGAGAGAATACGTACGTTAATATTAATTATAAGATCCCATGGCATTCGCACTTTTAGCACATAAAATCCTTTTAAGCAAAAAAGTACCTATAACAGTTTCCTTTGCCAATTTAAAAGCTTTATAAATTACGCTGTTCGAACATACCGCTGGGTTTGCGAAAACAACAACGCAACTCAAAATTATATTAAATTTGGTTAAATATGATACAAAACGTTGATCCGTTTGGTGCTGGACGTAAAGAATAGCACCATCCCATTTCTTCCCGTGGGTGTCGTAAAAGGCGACTAAGGGACCTACTAGAGAATGGGCAACAGCGTTCTCTATGCATTTTAACACCATACTGCGATCGCCAACCCGCCTGCCAAGCGTGGCGATTATGGCAAACCCCCCCTTTAGGGGAGGCCTATGTCCAGCAGTGGACGTCTTTCGGCTGAAATGATGATGATGATGATGATGATACAAAACGAACCAAAATCACTGATATTGTATCGTGATTAATGATCAAAGTCACCCAAAGGGCAATGAAGAGGGCTATGCTTGGAGTTTACCTACGTGATCGAATCAGAAATGAAGAGATCCGCAGGCGAATCCAGGTAACCGACATAGCCCGAAGAATTGTCAAGCTTAAGTGGCAGTGGGCAGGGCACATTGCTCGCAGAACTGATAGCCGATGGGGCCGAAAGGTTTTGGAGTGGCGACCGCGTACCGGAAGACGTAGCGTTGGAAGGCCTCCTACAAGGTGGACCGATGACCTTATGAAGGCTGCAGGTATCCGCTTGATGCGGGAAGCACAGAACCAGTCGAAGTGGCGGTGCTTGGGGGAGGCCTACGTCCAGCAGTGGACGTCTTTCGGCTGAAATGATGATATTATATTTTAATCATTATAGATCTAACATAAATTAATTACTTTTTGAGATATGCTTCAAAGTATTTATATATAAATTTAAAAACGCCATGCTATAAAATCGATGACTTTTAATTGCATCGGTGTTCTCGCAAGCCAGCGTTTGGTTATCCTTACATAGGTACTTTGATTCTCGAGTATAACTACATCACTCACGCCGTCTTCCCATGAGGGTAGATCCTTACGTACTCCTTTTCTTTATTTACTTTTATTCATTAATATACTAGGTACATTGTATAGGCTGTTAATACGTCGCGGTTCATGATCAATATTTTAAGTAGGTATAATTCTATTTACTAATGAATGTACTTCACATCGCTAAATTCATTGCTTTTATTTTATTTTTGTTCAGTAGTTTCAAGTATACTTTTATGAACTATAATAATCCCTACTGTATTCGGCAAATTCTATTTAAAGCAATGAAGGTCTTCTTTTTTGTTATACTATTTATTATAAATTTATAATATAAAAATTCCTTCTTGGGAAAAAGTTAACTACAAGAGTGAGTTCGACTGTAAGAGAAGTCAGATCTCTTTAAAGGTATATCTACCTACCTACTAAGAGTTCAGGCGACGATAACCGACTGTTAATGATTTTATACTGAAGATCACGTATATACGAATAGTGTTAATGATTTGAAAAAAATATATGTTAAATTAGAGCATTTTCTCAATAATTCATTATGTGAATATTTTAGAACATAGTGAAGTAGTTTTATTACATAGTGAAATTAAATTGTAAAGTTATGTCTAACGCGGCTAAAAAACTGAGAATGGCGCAAAATCTACCATGAGTATTTTTCTGAAACCTTCATCAATTTAAGATAATTAAAATATTGATATTTTAGTATATGCGTTTTAGTAAAATACCTTTTGTTTTGTGTATAATAAATTAATAATGCATCAAATTGGGGACAGCGCTCCTTGATGGGCGAGTCCTTACAAACGAACGACCTTAGAAATTAAGTTCTTAAGTTATTGAGAAAATGCTCTAATTTATCATATATTTTTTTCAAATCATTAACACTACTCGTTTAGACGTGATCTTCGGTATAAAATCATTAACAAGTCAGTTATCGTCCCCTTAAGCGTTAAATTAATGAATCAACACTATATGAGAGATTTATGTGCAAAAAGAGGAACGTCACGGTATTTTACCGAAGTCTGGAATTCATAATTCTAATAATAATGAATGAAAAATAACGCTTTTCACATCTTAGCCTAATATAATTTTGTCAGTGAATTCATATATACTTTTATATTTGTAAATTAATTTGAACCTAATAATGATACTGAGTTAACGTAAAATGTGTAATTTTTTTTAGCATCTTTGTCACAAGATGAGAATGCAAAAAATAAGTTCAATTAGATGCCTATATTTTTTTTTGTAGGGTTGTGAGATTTTGTTTCTTTCTAGTATCGTGTGCTGTTTGCGTGATATCATAATATGCGCGAAAAGCGTGTGCTTACTAGTGTTCATGCTAATTTAGGTAGGTAAGGAAATATTTAAAACAATATTGATCATTTTCAACCTTATGTTAATGGAATTAAGAACGTAAACAAAGAATGAATAAAGTTATATACATTATATAAAAAGACGCACTTACATTGATCAAATCACGCGGAATGTGGCAAGCTTGAAGTGTTTGTACTTACATACATACTTACTTAATTATGTTTAACTAACTCTTTGTGAAGTGTTTGTTCTGTCTATCCCGCACATTAATGTGAAAAGAATAGAAAATTAATTGATTATGACAATAATAACTCAAGTATTATAATTAAGTACACCCACGTGTTTAGTATTACTAACAGTAACATCAACTGAACGGAAATCATCAGTTTATTGGTCAATGATTAGCCTAGTCATTTCGGGTCCAGCCAGTATTTGTAGTGGTAAATCTTAGAAATCCAAATTTAGTAAATCGTTTCATTTTATTTTACTTGTGCTTTTTGTATGCCACTTGTATTTTTATTTTACTGATTACTTTGTCGATTCTGTATAAGTCTATTCCAATGCTTACTCTAGGATGCATATCCGGTACGGCTCTAATAATCCCCCCATATCCCAAGGGCACGTCTTCCCTACCATTACCGCGCCCCCCGGTCTACTCTTTGATATGCAATGGTCTCTGTGGTCCCATGAAACATGAGGCTCCAGGGGCTAGTGTGAATCGTTGGGTTCATTCGAGTGATCGAGTCTGGTTTAACCATACTGGGGTCGGTGCATTTAATTCATTCATTCATTCATATTGATAAATTTGTCGATCAGAATATTAAAACATCAGCTCCATGCTACAACTAAAGCATTAAGTAATGAAAATCACAAATTATTGTTAACTATCTTATGCCCGCGGCTTCGCCCACGTGGAGTTAGAAAACTATCCCACGGGAAAGACTTACCGCTATAACGGGATAAAAAGTATATTATGTCCTAACCCAGGTCATGGTCTACCTGTGTGCCAAATTTCATCGAAATCTGTTCAGCCGTTAAGGCGTGAAAGTGTAACAAACAAACAAACAAATCCTCTTTCACATTTATAATAAGTATATTAAAGTTAGGATTTGTGGTTTTTAAAGGGTTTATGAGTGATGATTTGATTTGTTTGATTAAATAATTAAACTGGTAAGATAACTTGAATTATTAACAAGATTTAATTAATAAACTAGACCTTGCTAGATTTTAATGGGTTCATTAGTCACTACACTGCTAAAGATATTTAATATATAATTACTGATGGAAATATATTATGTCGTTTTATGACGAACGGACGGAAACTTAAGGAAAATATTTTCTAAGTCCGAAGGTTATATTGACATAGGCACAGACATAATGATTACATTGAACTTAGCGTGCTTATGTTGTTAGCTGAACTATTATGCCAACACGTAAGTGTTTGCGTTACTTTTTGAAAATAGATGGTTTTAGAACAGTTTAAAATCAACAACAAGATAGTAAATTAGCTAAGAACATCCTGGAAGATGTAAATATTACGTCACGGTAGATAATAATCCGTGGATAATATCGGGCGGTGGTTGGGCTAGAGTTACCTACTTAAGGCGACGATAACCGACTTTTAATGATTTTATACTGAAGATCACGTCTAAACGAGTAGTGTTAATGATTTGAAAAAAATATATGTTAAATTAGAGCATGTTTTCAATAATTTAATATGTGAATATTTTAGATTATGTTTTATTACATAGTGAAATTAATTTGTAAATTTATGTCTAACGCGGATAAAAAACTGAGAATGGTGCAAAATCTACTAAGTGTATTTTTCTAAAACCTTCACCAATTTAAAGAAAATTTAATTATTGATCTTTTAGTATACGCATTTTATTAAAATACCTTTTTTTTGTGTATAATAAATTAATAATGCGTCACATTGGGGATAGCGCTCCTTGATGGGCGTGTCCTATTACTGGTTGAACGTACCACGCGTTGCGTGAGCTCAGTACAGAACACGCAAGCTAACCACTCACGGTCACTGGCATATATCTGAGTCTAAAGGCGCAGATATATGACGTTAGTGACTTTTAAATCTGTTATTACGCCTTCATATAATTCAAGTCAGTTATGCAAAAAATTTATGTTAAACTAGAACGCATACACATCAATTCTTTAAGTGAATATTTAAGTGTTGTAGTAAAATACTTCTCAATACACTTACTCGAAAACTGGTTCATATCGCACTACGATTAGGTTCACAATGCAATGTATTTCACACGCGTGCGATTTTGTATTTTCCAACACGTGTGCGGGAATAAAAATTGCAACAGATAATTTACACCTATACTTAGTCCAAATTGGTTCAATGCCTCTATTCACACCGTCTCGCACCAGAGACAGTCCTCTCTATTCGGAGGTGATTTTTTTTAAATCTTGTAGATATGCGTCTTTACGGCGTTAATATTTTTGAAATATTTAAATAATGTTTATAAATAGAATACCATGATTATTACAATAAAAAAAAGTTTATGAACAAATTAACATATAATTGTGTTCTAAACTCAAAAATATTTGAATTTTCTATTTTTCATATTAGGTTGTTTTTCGGCTTTATACCTTTGCCTTCAATCTGGCGAAAGCAAAGCGCGGACAAAAAGAAAATTAAATCATAGTTTCCTAATAATTCATGACAAAAATATTTTTCGTTATTTTATTTCTTCAAAAGTGTATTGAAAACCGTCGTTTGATACACGTGGACATTTTTTATTACAGTTCTCGGCTCAAAAACAACCTCGCCTACGGCTCGGGTGTTAATTCCGCCTCGAATGAAATAACAAACATTCTCCACTTGTATCAAAATGTACTATTATGAAATAAATTCAGGAAGTAATATCTACTCAAAGCATAAAAAACGATATTACTTTCAAACTAATATTTTTTGATATTTTCACAATATTTTTTGTATGAACAGATTATTTTATTATATCCATAATTCTATCGATGATTTTTTTTAAATATTCATATTTTCGTTACTAAAAATAAATATTCCCGTATGAAAGCAAACGGCGCGTGGCTGCGTGGCATGAGCACGATGCGCATTTGTATGGCCAAGGTCAATAGCGATTACCCGACCCTTAAGCGGAGAGCTGATTGATAGATAAAACGTGAAGGTTTAGAACGTGAGCCATCCGCTCGTATCTCCTGATTTACACATGGCTACTGCAGTATGTTTGTATGTGGTTGCAATATTTTATGCCTGCTTACGTGTTGTTTCTAAAATATTTTTGCTAATAGTAAGATGTTTTTGTCCTAATCAAATTTAACTGGCTTGTCTATCTTTATCTAATGATCATCTCAAATGACATGTACCTACAGATGATCATACTTATGCACTAACTACTGGCTATAAAACTACAAAAAACTTAATCACGTCTTTTTTAAACGGGGGGCCGCACATTCGGCCGATAGGATTAACAATTCGGAGTAGGCCCCCTGAACTCTTGATTGCCAATCCAGTTCAGAGCAGATAGACATAGTGCGTAATAATGAGTTCGATAAAGGGATAATGACTATTGGCACGATATTGAACTTGTCGTGGGTGACGGGAGTAGGCTGAATGCGCGCCTGTCGGTGTCAAGTGCCGTGGAAGTGTCGCAAGCGCCGGCAAATCCTCGCGTTTCGCAACGCAACCGCGCGGGCGCAGCTATTACCGCTGTTGCAACTGAAAGCCGCCCGCGCACCCCTCACACCGTGATCTGGAGATACATTTTTAGTTCTCACGGATAAGTGAAATTGCAAGTGCAGATTGTTGGTTTACCAAAAGTGCAATTGGATTGTTAATTAATTAAGAGTTTATTTTGCATGACTGCATTCACCTACTGGAAATTGGATAGCGTCTTCGTCTTTTGTTGTCGTTATACGATCAGCTATCTCAAACGTAAATACTTTGTACAATGTTTTAGGGACCCATCGATAATATTTCAGATTGAATTCAATTTTAATAATATTTTAACGAACTTTCCCCAGCAAATAGGTAGTTCGTGCCGATATGAGAGAAGAGGATTAAAATCACGCACAATAACTCAATCAACATCAGGCCTGGGGTTACTAGGACTCAACTTTTTAACTACCAATGTGGCATTGACATGACACTTCTAAGTATAGTTTTATACTCCGATGTTACAACAACAACCTACTTATATTTTGAGTAGGTACTCATTATGAAGTGCAACATATTTTTTTGTGGATTGTTATAACGCTCATAACAGCATAATAAAAAGTGTAAACAACCATGAAGTTATAATATATTCACAGTAAACAACAAAGACCGGGGCGGCGCATTAAGAGTGCTTTAAATTCTGCATGGTTCTAAAAATGTAGGGACAATGACTCAAAGAAGACGCTATGGTAGCCAGTCGTTATTTTATGCAAAGATATGCAAGAAAATTATATCATTCATATTTTGACAGTTTGACTGGTACCGGGTGTTTAATTTTCTGCGTTACGCTGGAGTCAAGTTTGATTCTTGCATCATTCAGTTATTACAAAATTCGTTCTCCCTATTTCTGCGCTCCAACAAATACGAGATTACGTTTAATTTTATTCTGCAAAGAATCTATGTGCTTTTAAATATTTTTATTCTCATCTCGTTAATCATCTCTATAAGAAGGAAGTTTATCAATGAGTTTTTTCTTTTTTGCAGTACGTATTTAGCGACACCAAGTCAATACACGTAGTAGCGGTTAACAATGGGCCCAGTATTTGTCCCTGGGATACCCCATACTTTTTGCAATTGTTTCCATATAATGTTTTCATTTGTTTTCGTATTTAGGTTACAATTTGTATACACTAAATAACTTTTAATAAACTTCCTTTCCCTCAAAAACCTCTAATTTCTTTAGTAGTTTAAATTTGTAAGAATAATTGTTGGTCAACAAAATCAGAAGCTTTTGTCATGTCCATAAATCACTTTGGTTTTTCTATCTATGTTTGAAACGATTTTCCTGCGTATGTTTTATTTTACCAGTTCTGAACTTTTATGTTTTCATTTTCAATATCATATAATTAATATTAATTTTTAATTCGTTCTAATGAGGTTATTGAAGTTTGTTTAATTTTGTAAGCTGCTTTGTCTCTGGGTACCCACCCAGAGACAAAGCTACTTGCAAAATATAGGTTGATAATCTAACATAGCCTGTGGCCTATTTGACTCAAGCATGATTTTGTTTGACTTTTTGATAGTATCTTGTTTAACATTATTCAACGTAATATGATTTAAAATAATTTAGACTAGATATTTCACAATCTATATTGGTTTTGACATGATTGTATAAATAGGCTTTAAAGTATAAATATAAACGCGCGATTAGTTCACCTTATGTTCTTTGAAGATATTATATTTTTATAGGTTTCCAACCTAAAATACCAGATACACAATAGAACATTAATAGACCAATACTCATGCATACCATGAGTACGTGGTTATAACATTAATTGAAATCATTAATTTTAATTACATGAAGATCATTTAATTCATTTATTCTTTACAGAAACAAAGAATAATGAATAAGTTAATAATACAAACGACATTCTTTAACACAGATCCAAAAATCTTGTCTTATGATATTATATTGTTGCTATTTTTAAACGTTTTATTTAGTCCATTAGATAAAATAATATCAATTCATTCATCTGCAAAATATCAAAATATGCTTTTTTTTTAAAATAAACAGCTAGTTTTTAGAATCCAATCGCGATTCCTAAATTATGTTGAATGCTTATTTTTTTACCAGTAATAAAGGTGCTAAATAGCTATAGCAACATCTACCTACGTCCCTCGCATAACGAAGGTGACTGATGTGCTGAAACCGCAATAAAGGAATTTCAACAAGGATGTTAACAAAATTAAACAGGTTTAGTTATAACAATGTGGTTTATAAAATCACAAATACTTGTTTGCGCGATCCATTTTTAAATAAGATCAAGGTAAACCTATTCGTGCACTCACTTTCGAAATTTTCAAAATGAAGAGTATCTAGATCGTCATTGGCCGATACGATGCAGCCTTGGAATATTCCACTCGTGAGTGCAAGGGCTCGTCTCATATCGAACGACCTCGACGTTATTGTAACAATCCCATTGATGTCAATACTGCATTTTTTTGTCTGTTATCTGGTTTTGGTGTTGGTCTACAGTAAATACTTAATCCACAAATATATCTTACTTCACCCTCGTTATTCCATTTTGGTTATTAAGAACGAGACTACTATTGTATTAACAGCTATAAGCACGTTCACTTTCTGAATGAAAATTAGATCGCATATAATTGATAGCGATTAAAATTATGATTTTAATACTGATCATTGATTAAAATACTGATCATTGTATAAATGATAAATATATGAATGAGCAAAGAAATACATATTGTTTATCTATATAAATCACGCAAATACGCAATACAATATGCAATACGAACATGCATGAAGTATCACTTGTTTAGTACAATGTATGAAACGATCGACAGATTACTTACACGCATTTCATAATACACTTCCATTTAACTCATGCCGACAACTTAAGGTTACGATGCAATTACCTATTCCCGTTTAGGTGGTATTTAATTAGTAGAATATATTGAGATGAACGAGAGGATGCACTGCAAGGAAATAAACCATTTGATACAGCAGGGATGAGTACTTCAGAAGTACTGAAGACTATGCACAATTACTTAGCACTATGTAAGTACATCCATAGTAATTGTTCAACGGTAATTGTAAATCCCGAGTTGCCGTTATTGTTTCGCAGTCTTTTGTTTTGTCATTGAAGCAATTAATCATTGATGTAGTATCAATTATGTTAGTCATCTTCAATAGAAACAAGATGGTTAACCATGACCGTAGTTCTTTGTTAGGAGCGTGGAAATTGCGCAAATAATTTTACGTCGATAGGCTTTGCTTTGGATATAATGTCACGGTCGAAACAATAATTAGAGAGTTTGGGCAGATAGTGTCCGGCGGACGCAGGACTGCCAAAAATTTAATGGCTTTTGGTTTCTAGCTACTACGTAATATCACCGAAACTCTACTTTACAAAGTTAATAAGCAAACACTCTACTCCACTGCACAGAATTCTAAGTCCAGGAAATATAGAGACACCAAACAATTAATTTGTTTTTCTCATTCGTTTTTTACACGATATATTTTTATTTATCTGGCATTCTTGCATTGGAAATACCATCACGTCAAGGTTTGTAAATAATGCTAGCAGTCCTATGCGGATTGTTGGTGGCGGCGCGTCAACGACGTCGTGTGTATGCTGCCCGCGCCGACGCTTTTGTCAATGCGTAATAATATCGGTGCGCATTGATGGCCGTGGCATGCGCCGTCCTAGCACCTCGACACTTCACAGTTCGCACCTACGCGTAACGTTAACTACGTTATGAATTATGATACACATCGTGCCGCTTTAGTGGCGACATTAATTTAATACACCTACACGGTTTGGCGTTTTCTTTTTATGAAGATATTTATTGATTTATTATAATTTTTTTTAAATCGCGTTTTGGAGCAACCTGTAAAGAACTAGCGCAGAGGTCATTTGCCGGGGATCGGATCATAACATCGCATCAATGAAATTAAAACGAATAACGTGAAGGTCAATTAAAGGAAAGAGAGAACTTTATTATTTAGTTTGTTTGAAAATTTAAAATTTTATATGTACGAATTATTTTATCTTGTTATATTTTTTATGATTACTGGTCACTAGCCCTACCCGTGTGTTAAATTTATGTCACCATTGTAGCGCCACGTTGTATACTTACCTTTTTTTTTTTTTTTTTTTGGGTGGAAATTATCAAATAACTTCTCCCGCTCTGGGCAGAGCGGGAGGGCGTGTCAGACTCTTACTGACTAAAACCCACCCGTGTTCCTTCATTTGCCTGTGTGCCAGGGCCACGATATCCCTTTCGGACAAACTCGCAACCCTGGCAGGCATTGGTCCTGACGGACCCCGTCAGTTGGTGCTGACATCTCTTTGAGGCGCGCGTGGAACACAACGCGCCGTCGACCCGGGCCTGGTCCTTATCGGACGGCGAGCTACCCATCGCTCGCCGTCCGCAAGCCCGCGCCTATGGTGGCCGGAAATCGGCTTGCAACTCCCGACGCCCGGGGCGTCTCCTGCGGCGACTAGAGGCGCGAGGGCGCGAACCTTGCCTCTCCCTCACGCGTTCCGCCTCCTCCTTCGCAAGCATTACTGCTTCGCAGAAGGAGGTGACGGCCTCCCATGCACTCTCGCTCCGAACCATGGCCTGAACCAGTGCTGGACGCGAGAGATCGTCACCGCCGATCGCCTCCGTGAGGACACGGCGGTGCTCCGCCCAAGCCGGGCAGATCTCCACCGTATGCTCCACCGTGTCCTCCGGGCGATCCACACAGTGGTGACACCCGGGCGTTTCCTCCCGCTTTATCCTGAACAGGAACCTCCCGAAACAACCGTGTCCGGTGAGGACCTGCGTCAGGCGGAAGGTGAGGACGCCGTGGCGCCTCTCCAGCCACTCCTCAAAGAGGGGACTTATCGCCACAATTGTAGCGTGCCCAGCGCTAGGTTGCGACAATCGCACTCTCCATGCCGCCATGAGATCTCGCCGGAGTTCCGTCCGCTGTACCGTGATTTCTCGCGGTAGCGGAATTTCACCCCGGCGTTTCGCCTCCTCGCGCCACTCCCAGATGTGCGCGAGGACTTTTGCTTCCAGATCCTACGGCGGCAGTCCGGCTAGGAGGCTCGCCGCCTCACGGGAGACCGTGCGGTAACCCCGTACCAGCCTGATGGCCATGACCCTTTGGGACGCGTTCAACCGCTGGGCTGGTCGCAGCCTCAGAGAACGCGCCCACACCGGTGCCCCGTAAAGGGCCATGGACCGCACGATCCCCGCGTAGAGCCTCCGGCAGGAGGCGTTTGGGCCCCCTAGATTGGGCAGAAGCCGCTTCAAAGCAGCCCCAGCCCTCTCCAGTCTGGGAGCCAAACGTCGGAAGTCCACGAAGTTCCACCGGCTATCGAGGACGAGTCCCAAGTACTTCATCGTCGACTCGACACCGGTGTGAACTCCTCCCGCCGTTATCTGGGAACTCGACAGTGGCGCGTTCCGAGGACCATAAAAACACATGGCCTCGGACTTGTGCAAGGCCACCTCGAGTCCCAATTGCCGGATCCTATCGACGATTGTCGCAACCCCACGTGCCGCCAGTTCGGCCGCCGCCTCATGCGACCTCCCCTGCGCCAGGACCAGCGTGTCGTCAGCGTAGCAGACTACGCTGACGCCGCTAGGGAGGTCGGCGCGCAGCACCCAGTCGTAGCCGATGTCCCACAGATGCGGCCCCAGGACCGATCCCTGTGGGACACCGCACGACATCTCTCGCCGGTTCCACTCTCCTTGGTGACCAGGGTAGATGACGGCCCTGTCCGTCAGGTAGGCCTCGACCACGCGACAGAGGTAGGTCGGCATCCGGTGGTACCGAAATGCCTCCCTAATGCAACTCCAGGGCAGGGTTGTATACTTACCTAGCTTCAGAATATGAACGTAAATAAATTACCAAAATTGTTTTACGATAATATACAGTAATAAATCTATTTGTGTTTATATTTTTAGATTTATTGATGAAGGAATTTAATATATTCGTTTCCTTTGTTATCAGTATCAACCTGTGTATACATGTTCAATATATTCATTTCCTTTGTTATCAGTATCATCCTATGTATACAAGTTCAATTAAAATTAGCTAGCGGAACTCCGCAGACGTGATGGGTAGGTATGGATATCGAAATACGATAAAATAGTATGATTCATGTTTTTTTTTTAAATCATCGTCATCATCATCATTTTAGCCGAAAGAAGTGCACTGCTGGACATATACAACATTAGTTTTTGTTTAAATACTAAACCCGAAAAGGGGTCATTGTACTCATCATTTTGAACAATTTTTTCTATGGAACCAACCTTGAAATCGCGAAAAAAAAATCAGCTGTTCCCTACTGTGTTCACTTAAATCGACAAAATGTATGGAACAGCTGATTTCTATTTCGCGATTTCAAGGTTGGTCCCGTAGAAAAAAATGTTCAAAATGATGAGTACAATAACCCCTTTTCGTATTTAGTATAAACAAAAACTAATGGTGTATATATTTTATTTACCAAATATCTCCCCGAATACTTGAATCAATATAATAATCATTTAAATTGAAGTATTTCCTGCAAAGTTTTGCCACGAAAGCTGTGATTCACGTATACACGATTTCAAATATTATCAGTTATTTTTTAAATATAATTGTCTCTTTGTCTGTGCCAGGCCAGACTTAATTTATCCATGTCCTTTGTTTTTCTTATACTGCACTATTTTTTATTGAGTGGTGAGATGTAAGATGCTAATTAATTATATCATGCGAACATGATTCCTACTTATAAGTTATAAGAAGGCAAAATAGGTTTCAATTGTAATTTAAAAGAGATTTCAGGTCACTGACTGAATTCACTGTAAAAAAGAGTTAATTTCATAAATATACAAAACAATCATACATTCGTAATGTTACTCTTCAAAGAATAAGAAATCTTAACGACCCGTTATTTCAATTTTCGGAATGTACACACTGACTCAGTAATTCCTTCTGTTTTTATGCCAGTACGAATTATGTACTTCACAATTGTATTAACGGAAATATAATTTGAATGTGATTGTAATGGCATTGCAGTATTTTAATTCAACAGCGATTTAATAAATACTGAAAGGAAGATGGAAACATTCTTCGGTTATAATTTAATGAACATGCAATCTTTTTTTTGTTCCTGACGTTTCTACCGAAACTGAATGGTCGGAATGGAAGCTTTGTAACTTTTTATTATAAGTTATATTGAATACGGAAGACGTATTAAACAGTCATTGATTAGGTAAACCAGTACGTAGACGGGAATTGTCATTGTTTTTTCTTAAAACAGTGGTTTATTTTAGTGCAGACTGTTAATGACCCGGCCAGTTACCAGAACGTATTTAACGAACGTTGACGCCGTAAAAACTTGTTTATTTCGAACTTTCGGTTTTAGCTCGATGCTCTCGCCTCTTTTTGGAAGAGCTCGTGGCTTAGTAATAACAGCTGCACGGGTTGATCCATCAGGTTAAGCTACGCGTACCGGGGTTGGTCCGTGGATGGGTGACCATCTTTACATATCGAGACTCCTCCGTACCTCGGAAAGCACGTAAAGCCGTCGGTCCCGGTTGTCATTCGTGGATCTTTGACAGTCGTTACGGATTGTTAGATGTCCGAAAGTTTGACAACCAGTCTTACTAAGGGGTATCGTATTACCCAGTTACTGGGTTGTGGAGATCAGATAGGCAGTCGGTCCATGTAAAATACTGGTATTCAGTTTCATCCGGTTAGACTGGAAGCCGACCCAACATATTTGGGAAAAAGCTGGGCAGATTGATTGCTCTCGCCTATTTTTTGGATGTGATATAGTTATTTAATTTATGATTGAGTGACATTTATTATGATTCGAGTAGTTTTCTGTATTTAATGCATAACAAAGTACCCAGCTTCAGCGATGAGCTAATATGAGTAGAATTTTGGTTTGCTACATCGAGGATCGACCAAAACGCGTCCTGTTAACTTTTTATGTTACAACGAATTTTGGTTAATCATAAAAATAACCATGATTTCTATTCATATTGCAACCATAAGCAGTTGTGATTGATTTTTCCTAGATTCATTGGTAAGTAAGTAATTATTATTATTAATATATTTAGTACTTTATTTTCCTTACCCACGGGCCAGAGCCAAGTGGGTTAGGGGGAAATTAAAATTGAAAAGGTGGATGATGTTGTAGAAGAAGTCAGGAACTTTCGGGTGATGCGACAGGTGTTGAGAATGGTGTAGAGTGTTAAGACTTTGTGTGAGAACCTTTGGCACGACCCCGGTAGATGAAAGTACTACAGGGACGATAATATGTACGGTCAATAATATTATTATTATTACCACTTATTTCGCCTTCTTATAACTTATAAGTACCTATTGCTCTTTTATCTCACAAGTTCACAAAATTAGTCCAAAGCCGGGTATGGGGGTAAAACCAGGACAAGGCCGTTTAGTCTCTTACATGTTTAAAATTTACGCTAGCGTTTGTCCGTTGCAGCTAGCCATTCTGATTAGTTTGTCAACAAACATACAATGGCGTTGATATGCACGATCCGCGAACATAAGAAAAAAGTTTTCATGGTGTCTTGATGAAATATTCCTAGAACGAGAACAAGTTTTTCATTATACTCATTACTCGTATATCAAGGTATTTAAGTGAAAATTGTTTTCAAGCAAAGATTAAGCATGCATAAAAGTGTAACTGAACAAAAGTTACGTTTTGAATGCGCAATGTTTGTAGCTGATTTTTGTCTTTGTATCTCTAAAATGCGTTTGGGGCAAAAGCGTACAAGGTAATTAATATCGAGTACTACTTTACATTTATTATTATTTTATTTGAAATTTATGCAAAGGAGCCAAGCATGGGTGCAATGTATTAAAGGTGAGAATTGCGTACATGAAGGTTGTACGTGTTGGGAACCCGAAGAATTTGATGAGTCCAAATCGACCAAATCGAATTTAATAAGATATAGGTATACCCGGTTTTGGATAAGACACGCGGAAAATCCGTAAAAACAGAACCTTTAAATAATGTTTTTTTTTTTGTATTAAGGCGCAGATACCTATATGATTTTAGTGACTTTTAAATCAGTTATTACGCCTTCATATAATGCAAGTATGTTACGCAAAAAATGCATGTTAAACTAGAACGCATACACATCAATTCTACGTGTATGTGAATAATTAAGTATTGTAGTAAAATACTATATGAAATAAATTCAGGAAGTTATGCCTACCCAAAGCATAAAAAACGATATTATTTTCGAACTACTTAAGATATTTTCATGCTTTTTTTGTATGACTGAATAGACTGTTTTATTATCTATAATTCTATCTGTGTTTTTTTTTCAAATAGTCATATTTTCGTTACTAAAAATAAATATTCCCTATGAAAGGTAATGGTGGTGCGGCGTGAGCGTGACGCGCATTTGTATGGTCAAGGTCAGCGAGGATTATCTGACCCTTAAGAAGAAGTGATGTCGTGTGTTATAAAACGAACTAGATAAAGGATATTAAAGTTTAATTATATTCTTCCTGTGTTTTTATTAAATACTACCTTTTGCCCGCGGCTTCGCCCGTGGAGGTCTGTAATTATCCCACGAGAAGGTACTACCGGGATAAAAAGTATCCTATGTCCTAACCCAGGTCATGGCCCACCCAAGTGCCAAATTTCATCCAAATCCGTTGAGTCGTTTTAGCGTGAAAGCATAACAAACAAACAAACTCACTTTCGAATTTATAATATTAGTTAGGATTTGCCTTAGCATCCCGATATTCCCCACTTTCCCTTAGAACGAATAGATTAATACATTTATATTCTAGCTTGGAGGATTTGTCATAATATTTTCGTACTAGACTAGCATTCCGGTTGCCGTATTTTTCCACCAACACAAGGTTGTACTTAATTTAATTATGTAGCGATTAGACAACGAAATTGTCGCGATTTAGCTATTAATAGTACGCATTCATAATTTTTTTCTAGTGTGTTTTTTTTCTATGAGATTTTACACATTTTGTATTTAAATCAGAGGTGAGTGGAAACGCCGGGACGCCCTAGGATGACATATGTGGGCGTTCAAGCAAAAAGGGTCCAGTAGTGGGCATTGAGTTAAGACTAGATTCGGTATCTAGAATAGTCAATTAATAAAAAAAAACTACACAATAAAGGCTTCTACATACCGGCGCAACTAGTCGCGCGACGCGACACGATACGAAGGCACCGCTCATCCTGCGACACGCGGGGCCTTTGTGCCGTGTCGCGTCGCGCGACAAGTCGCGCCGGTATGTAGAAGCCTTTAAGCATTAATAATCAATTAAAAGTGGGACTTTTTCACCCAACTTTACAAAACTGCGTTTATGAGATATTTTATATAGTTGGACCCTTTTTGCTTGGACACCCACATATACAGGTTGGAAACTTTCAGCGGGGCAGTAAGGGGAAGTATCTTATCCATTGCAGCTACGCGAAAATAGTCTTATAAAAAAATGTACAGTCAGCAGGAAAATGGGCAGTTTTCACAAAAACTTTTTTTATGCTAATCGATCCGGTTTCTTATAAGGATCAAAAACCTCTATTAGACCAACTGAGGCTTGACTACTAGAAAAGTCAGAAATCGCATAAAACTTTTCTCATACATTTCATACGAAATGAGACTCCAATCCAACTTAAATTTTTTACCATAGATAAACTGGCCGCTACAAAAAATACTGTTCGAAAAACAAATCAAATACAATAACTTTTACTTTGGGTATTATTTTACCTTAAAATTAAAAACTTGAACTTTACATTTTCAAAAGTAAAATTTCTAGGTGAGTCCTAGAAATTTTACTTTTGCTCTAAGATATGAGGTGTTCAAAATAGTAGCCGTTTTGACGTAGGCACAGGTTTACTCTCTTTACTACAGAGTGGGTAGCAGCTGATAATGTGCTAGGATTAATTCCATAGAGAATCGTGGTAAGTGAATCTTTGAGTTCCCGAACATTGTCGTATTTTCTTTTTATAAAGTTCATTTTTTAAATAGTCCCACATAAAAAAATTAGATCAGGAGGTGGCCACGGTATAGGACCATAATTATGTTCTATCCACTGCACACTGCCTTGGGAATTGCCAGTTCAAATTAGAACGGCGGCTGTTGTGTGGCGGAACGTCATCTTGTTGGAAATACAAGTTGGATAAAAACTAACTTGGAGTCTCATTTCCTACGAAATGTATGGGAAAAGTTTTTTGCGATTTCTGACTTTTCTAGTACTCAAACCTCAGTTGGTCCACTAGAGGTTTTTGATCCTTATAAGAAACAGAATCGACTGGCATAAAAAAAGTAATTGTGAAAACGGCAAATTTTCCTGCTGACTGTACATTTTTATGAAAATCTGTGAATGGGGATCAAAATTCCATAAAAAATTATGGATAGTCTCTTAAGACCATTTTCGCGTAGCTGCAACGGATAAGGTACTTCCCCTTACTGCCCCGCTGAAAGTTTCCATCCTGTATAGTGACCTAATCCAAAAAGTAATTTCGTATGGAAGAATGTGCAAGAAATTCCACCGTTACTCTTTTGTATAGGAACATTCATTAGGGACACAAAATCAAAAAATCTAACGTCATTTATTAAAACTAGCCTGAGAATTATTACTTTTTGAACGTCAACATTACATAACACAATCCCCCAAAAACGCGCCCGTCACCACTTCTTAGTGCTTTAGCTGGGAAGAAGTGGCGCAACAAACTCCCCAGCAGCACAGCTTAAAGTTAGAAAAACTTCATTCTATACAATAGTATGTAAAATAATGTACATTACGCAACACAAAACATTAAATTAAATTATTTGCCATTAAGTTAGATAGCACACGCCAATATACCAACATAAAAAAAAAACGAGTGTGCTTTAGACCACACGACTGAAGTAAAACAGAAATCACCGTTCGCGTAACGCTAGCAAAAGAAATCTTACTTCAAAAAGTTGCGGTCTTGTGAGTGTATAATATAACGACCAGTGATAATTTAAAAAAAATACCTACGGCCCGCGGCGGTGACGCGGTGTGTGTCATGTTTAAAATTTAAACAACTTCCGTTCGCTTCGCCCGATCACACTTCTTGTAACGCCTTTGTCACGCATTCACCAGCTTACTCCCCAAGTCAAGCGAGCGTAAAGAAGTTTTACTTCAAAAACATCGAAAACTATACTCTAAAACGTAAACAGAACGTATCTAAATAAAACCCTCCAGGCATAAAGGGCGTGTTCGTTTACATAAAGCTATAGCTGTAACTCGGAAGTCACAAATGATAAACTAGCACCATCGAAGTAAAATAAATAAACAGTTAATTATTAATAACAATAATAAAACCATGGTCAGCAAGACGAACGAACAGTCACAACAAGCAGCAGTGTATAATTACGTATATATGTGTAGACGATGCACCTAGAATAAAATTACTATCCCGCAATAAGTAAGAATAATAAAAAATTAAGCAATGACCAGATAAATTAAATGTGTGATAGATGGTGCATCATCGTCATGGTGCTCACAAATTTACAAACATTGTAACAGTATACGTTTTCCTAAAAAAATTAAAGTAATACACACATTCTGTGATTACCAACTCACACACTGACCGTGTGAGTTGGTAATCACAGAATGTAAAATCAATGTCATAAAAATAATAAATTATACAATTATAATAGCAACCAGTTTGATTTTGTCTAGACTCAAGATTGTCCCATGGAGCTGGACCGGTTTTCAAGCATTCTTATCTTGGATTGCTAAATCTTGCCTGTGCCGAACATGTGTACAGGGCCCCAAGTCTGCTATTTTTATAAATTCAGTCATTCCAACACGATCCCATTGTCATTTTGCTAAAAGTTCGTAATATGCTAAATTCATAATGGTCGATCATTGGTCTGTCAATGTTCTCGTAATAGAATTGTGTTATTATAATGGCATTGTCGCATTGCTATTAGTATAAAACCCATTAGAAGAAATGTCATTCATTTATCATTATTCACGAGATTACCAATAAATGCAATTTCATTCAATGTAGTGTCAGTGGCCAACCATTGGAAAGTCATAATGACGCCATTATAATATTAGATTACCAAACTTGTCAAAATCAACAATTATGAAATCAATGATCGACCATTCTGACACTATTTGTAATAGCAGACTTGAGTGACTTGCGTAGTGTACAGCTGATGCGATTATTTGAGTAGATACGCCTACCTATTTATTGATTTTGATTAATTATTTACTAACAGTTCATTGCTCTCTTACTGCCAAAATAGTATTAAATAAAAAATAGAGGTCACGCTTTTTGCAAACCGGTCTTTAAATCTAGTGAATCTGGAAAAAAACAATAAACTGCAAAAACACAGTGAAAAATATGCATTACGAGTATTATCTAATGAAATTAGTGTTTTGTAAAGCAGGCGGACAAATAAAAGTTACACCATAATGGTCGGCATTCCGCTTTCCAAGAGTGTGTAGCGTGGAGTCACAAGAGGAGAGGCTAGACGTGGACCCCTCTGCGTCTAGCCTCTCCGGTATTCTCCTCCAAATGCTCTCTCTAATGGGATATAGTCGAAGATCATTGTGTTTAATACAAAATAAACCTTTGATATATCTTTCAGCTGTGAAAGGATGAATCCAATATTGATGAATACTTTTTTCCTCTTTGCCGACGAATAAAGACAAGACATGCAACTTTGTACGAAATCCATGCGCTTTAAATTTTCTACGATATTTTACAGCGCGATTCTAAAATCGTGTGGCAAAAAATAAAATCATAGTACGGCTAGGTCTTACACAATGGCAGGACGAGAAAATGCATAATACAATGTTTCACAAGCATATTATTCTAGGTACCGTACTAATAAACTAACGGGTAGTATTTTTGAAAGAAATTTTCCTTTTTTGTTAGCATGCACACTTACCAATACTAGGTCTGGATTTTACTGAAAATAAATTAATATTCTAGTGAATTATAATTTTACGCCTAAAATGGAATACCATCATCATTTCAGCCGAAATACATCCACTGCTGGACATAGGCCTCCCCAAAGTTAGCCATAATCGCCACGCTTGCCAGGCGGGTTGGCGATCGCAGTATGGTGTTAAAAATGTTAAAATCCATAGAAAACGCTGCTACCCATTCTCTAGTAAGTCCCTTAGTCGCCTTTTGCGACACTCACGGGGAGAAATAGGATAGTGCTATTCTTTACGTCCGGCACCACACGGTACCATGGAATACCATGAATGTCTGAAATTAAATCATATCATTAAATCACTCGTTTTTAGAGTCCCGTACCTCAAGAGGAAAAAACGAAACCCTTATAGGATCACTTCGTTGTCCAAAGGGTCTTGACAGACTGACAGACAGACGTCTGTCTGTCTGTCAGTCTATCAAGACCCTTTTTTTCAGGAACGCGTGTAGGTATCAAGTTGAAATTAATATCAAATACGTAAGTCTATGGTCCCTTAGAGCACTTAAAAAATCAAGCTTCTAAGTCAACGCAATAAAAAAATACGGCGGTTTAAGCGACATTATTGCGACAAATTTCGATACTCGCAAATAAATCAAAACCTACAGGGTACTTCCCGTTGACCTAGAATCATGAAATTTGGCAAAAAGCTAGGTCTCACAGCACAAGTATAGGAAAAAGTCCCAAAATTGTAAATTTGTAGTTTTATCACATAACAAAATTGTTTTTTTGTGATTACAAACTAATATTTGCAGTTGGAGAATTGACTGTGACGTATATCGATGTATGGGAGAACAAGTTTTTCAACTACAATGTTAAGTTTGTTTTTAGGATAAATTCTTCCTAACGGGTTCCGTACCCTACATTGTGCGTGGTCAGTTCTACACACTATACATATTTACTACTTACCTAGTTATATCATAACTAACTTGTAAGTTACCTATTATGTTTATTATTTTCATAATTTATCTGTTTTTTTTTTTTTTAACTTTGCCCCACACTAGGAATTTCTCCTGTATTGTGGGTGCGTTTACAAACATTTAAATTCACATACACAAACAGCCAGACCCGGAACAACTACTTGTAGGTCATACAAATATTTGTTCCGTGCGGGAATGGAACCCGCGACACGCAGCGCAGCAGTCAATCGCTTAACTAACTGCGCCAACCGTGCCGTATCTACTTGAGTCATCTAATTTGCCCACTATCGGAATTTGATAAGCATCGTAGAACCACTCGAGTGAGCTTTAAGCTTTGCTATAGTGACATGCCAATCAATCTGCCCGCCTTTTCCCAACTACGTTAGGGTTGGCTTCCAGTCTAACCGGATGTACCCCAGTATTTTACATGGAGCGACGACCTATCTGTCCTCCACAACCCAGCAACTGGGTAATACGATACCCCTTGGTAAGACTGGTTGTCAGACTTTCGGGCTTCTGACGATCCCTAACGACTGTCAAAGATCCAAGAATGACAGCCGGAAAACGTGCTTTCCGTGGCACGCAGGAATTTCGGAATATAAAGATGATTACCCATCCACGGACGAACCCCGGCAAGCATAGCTTAACCTGATGAATCGACCCGTGTGGCTGTATTACTTGGCCACGAGCTCCTCCTAGCTCCGAGCTATAGTGACATGTAACATTAATATATATAAATGTTACAAAATCAAAAGAAAATCAAAAAGAGTTCCTATTGGAACCTTTTAATAATCAAAACATGTTACTTATCATTCCTTTTTTACATCCTTTGTTGTATGTTTTTCCTGTTAAACTTGACAAAACTTGTATCAATAAAAATGTTAGGCACGTTTTGATTAGGTTTGTACTTTTAATTAATCATAACAAGTATCGGCCGAATGTTCGGCCGTTCTTTGACTTGCAGTTTTTTTTTTTGACTTTGATTCTTTACCCGACTTCAAGTTCACATTTTTGACTTTGAGTCTTTACACGACTTCAAGTCACATTTTTGACTTTGACTTATCTTTTTGACTGTCATTTTTTTTTCTTTCGTCGTTGTCAGCCATAGTCAGCCGCAGTCAGGAAACGGCCGAACATTCGGCCGATTCTTCGGAGTAGACACCCTGACCTTTAGGAATCCTGTTTCACGTAATTCCCAGACACAGAGCGCTTTTTCTTTTTAATCACGACGGGGAAACTCTTGGCCTTCATCTCATCTGATAGTAAGTGATGATCAGGCCGAAGGTGGATGTGAGCTTCACTCGGTATCCTCAACCACAGAGGAACTGGCTATAAATTAAAATTAAATTAAATTTCATTTATTTTTCAGTTAGTCCATAAAATTACATTAAATAAGATTACAAAATTGATATAAAAATCACACATACACAATAATATTATACTAAAACATTCAAATCAAATAAAATTAAAAATAGTTAATACTGTTGCTATGGCGACAGACTAAGATGAGATGGTGTTAGCCAGGTGGACTTACCAACCCGAGCAGAAAATTTGGCCCCCGCTGGGAATCGAACCTGTACCTTTGGATATGAGACAGGTGGTCTTACCACTAGACCACAGAGACGGTTAAAGGCAACTTTATTTACAAATATGTAGTATAAAAGTTCAACTGAAACTGGTGTAGCGGCATCAACATCGCCACATGCGAACAACGCGTCACACTGACGTCACGCAAAAGCCTGCATCGCGCAAGCAGAGTTTACCGCGCAACTAGCATATATACAACATCCCGACATCAACCGTCGGGCAGTTGCCCACCAGACACGACACCCGTCTGGTCGAAGGATCCTCCCTTTTCTATGGAGAATGAGTGAACTTTCACCCTGTTCCTCATTTTTTTTGTTAGTTCAAATTCTGAAGTAACAAAAAAGAATGTTATATCAGTTTAGAGGGTAAACTGATATAACATTCTTTTTTGTTACTTCAGAATTTATCTCGACTTGTTACCTGCATATAAGTGCATTCTTTGGCAAATAAGCGCCCGATCACACGTACTACAACCACACCACAGCGAGAACACATGGTCGGCGGGTAATTTGTATGAAAATGAATAGTTCATTCTCACGGACCACATTTGGCCGTCAAAATCAACCGTTTGGGCGATACCGACCACATCAAAGCCCCGTCGCAGCCACAACGCAACCACCAAAAATACCGTGCACTGGCGGCCGTCCACCTCGAAACACAATGTTACGTCGACCATTTGATTTGATTTTGTAGTTACCAAAACGCAACTGGCAACTGCAAGAAGTTGCAGCGACACTATTCACACTTAAAAAGAAAAGAAAGAAAGAAAAAGCATTTATTGGGACTCGCACAGATCACAAATTAAAATAAAACACACTCATAGATACATAAAAACAAAACAAAAAAAAACAAAGTAAAAATGAAAATAAAAACAGAAAGTCATATATTTTACTTTTTTCTGTTTCATTTTGTCACTGCGATGTGGTGTGGTTTTATTTTATTTTATTCAGGTACACTATACAGCTACAATATGTGTTGGAACAGAGAAAAAATATTACAAAATATTAACAATATTGCAGCCCATTACAATATCCGCATATTAACAAAAAAAAATGACAATGGGTGCCACTAAATAGGTAATAAATAATGACATCACATTAATAATAATTAATAACATCATGCAAAATATAAATTCCAATTGATTGATTGATTGGCAACAGAGTAATAATTAACACTAAAAATTTCATTACATGCATTTAAATTTGGATTTTGTGTTTTGAGTTTTGTATGAACGGTAACACCGCTTACATTTTCATTCTTCCTCCGCTTACACTTGTGGCCATCCTTCTTAGGTCATGTTGATACTGTCTTACGTCAGTTACAACCGCTACTTAATTATTATGATTCTCTTTAGATAATCAAGCCATTAATTTTTAAGGCTCACTGAAATTGTGAACCTTGCAAATTTCGTTCTGATACATTGTCTGCACTGTCACAATCAACACACACAATCAACGGGTTTAACAATGGTCAAGGTGCAAATTCTTGTTTGCTTATGCCCTAAAAATGTCGCATATTGTTTGTTATCAAGGCGACGACACACGCATAAAATATGTAGTTTTTATAAGTGAATCCACGTACAAGCAATTAACCTTGGATTGCTCGTGTGAATGGGTATTCAGATGTTTATATATCGACAAACAATCGAGATGAGATGTTTTGATTCTTTGTCGATAAATATTTCTATAAGCAAACTTTTTGATATTTAAGTAGGTACTTAAGTTACATTGTAAAGTGGCTATACGCAGGTATTATGTAATGTTTAGTAACCGAATTCAAGATATTATGTAGATGACCGACACAATCATAAATATGTTATTCATATTTATGATTGTGACAGTCATCTATAAAAAAATACAAAAATATACAAGCAATATTTTTGTCAAACAAACTGTAGGTGTGATATAGGTTGTTCCAATATAGATTAGCTTTACGTTTAGTTATCAATATTGAGACACCATGTCGATGAGGACTGTTTAAACGTGAGTTTGTACGAATGCAACCGAGATTGTTTTTATTTCAAAGCATGTGAAGGTCGTTACCAAAGATGTGAACGAAAGGGCTCAAGGTGCAGGTATATGATTTTAGTGACTTTTAAATCCGATAATACGCCTTCATATAATGCAAGTAAGTTATGCAAAAATTCATGTTAAACTAGAACGCGTACACATCAATTCTATACTTAAGTATTGTAATAAAATACTTAATGAAATAAATTCAGAAAGTAATGACTACCCAAAGATAAAATGATATTACTTTCAAACTAATAAAGATATTTTAAAGTTTTTTTTTATGATCAGACTGTTTTGTTATAAATAATAGCATCTTTGATTTTTTTCATAAATTCATATTTTCGTTACTAAAACTAAAAATTCTCAATGAAACCGAACGGCGGGCGGCGCGCGGCGGCGCACTGTGGGCTGTTCGAGTTTCATAGTCATTTAAATTCTTTTCGCTTTTATTATTTTTTTTTGCTTGTGGTAAGCTTCCAATGACTTCAGCAGTCATCTATATATATAAAATTCAAAGTCCCGACTGACTGACTGACTGACTGACTGACTGACTGATATATCAACGCACAGCCTAAACCGCTGATCCTAGAAACATGAAATTTGGAGGGTGTGTTCTTTGTGAAGAGTAGGTATCCACTAAGAAAGGGTTTTTTGAAATTCTACCCCTAAGAGGGTGAAATAGGGGATGGAAGTTTATATGAAAGTCCGCATCAATTATTATTTAAGAACAAAAACGTAGACAAAATAAACAATACAATATTTCTTACAAATAGACTTAGACATGAAATGGAGGAGGACACGTAGGTATATTGAACAAGTATGTACAAAACGAAGTTTGTATTTATATGCTATATATATCCTTCGTAAAGTTGTAAATCAAACTGCACTCCTATCTGCTTACCACGCTTACGTTGGTTCCAACTAAGTTATGGTATAATGTTTTGGGGGAATGCTGCTGATAGAGAAGCTGCTTTTTTTTCGACATGCACGCGGGTGAAGCCGCGGGCGAAAGCTAGTGAATATATATAAGAAATATAATTTCGTAGGTAAACTAAATTATTTAAAAAAAAAATTGTATGGCGCCACAGTAATAAATCCAAATATCTTCAAAACCACTGTCTTAACTGTTATATCCTCTATAGTAGTTCTACAAATTACCTATTAGACATTTTCTTTTGTCCAACGGCGATTATCTGAGCCTTAACATGGGTAATAATTATAAATCATCATCTTCCTGCCCAAGTCCCATGTTACTTGGGATCGGCGCAACACGTTTTCTCTTTCTATTCTCCCCTGGCAACCGCCACGCTATCATTCACTTTCTTCAAATAAAAAAAATGAAAATGTGATTACTTATGTAATATCAAACTTTTATTTAGTTACAAACAATTTCCTATTAATTTGAATAAGCGTCTTTAATTCAATTTCACCATAAACAAATCAATTTATTACGTATCCGTGCGAAGCATTTGGTGGTATTGGGAAATTTACAATGGCAAAATTACCTTGAATACTATACTATAAAATACTATATATCAGTACTATAAAAGTAAGAAGAAAAGGTCACCATTAGGTAGGCATTATTTTCGAAACTTGTTATTATTCAAAACAATTTACAAACGCGGAATTTTGATATTTAATATAAATATTTACCTATCTAATATTTACCTACCTAAATACCCTTGAGGTGTTATTAGATTTATGATTATAATTAATTAGGTACAATTTTTATTCACGTCCAAGTAAGTTGTACAGTAGATTGCTATTACACATCTCACTCGTTTTGAAAAGAGCTGTTGATGCGTGTCAGCCATGTGTCAGCCTAAATCAGCGGTGTAAGCAGACGAATTTATCAAACCTATGAAGCAATAGGTTAGCAATAACCTCCTAAACTCTGGGATTGATTCAAACTGTGTTACGCAATTAGGGTGTTTTCAGGATCCCATTAGAATTAACATTTTGATCAAATTCAACCTAAATGTAGTCATTCTTCTTTCATTTAAAGTACAACTTTTTTTTTTGTTTTCTTTATGTAATAAGTGTTTGGGAGATGAATATCGTACTCCTGTTGGTGTTTGATGATTAACAGTTTAATGAATCTTTCATACAATGAGTAATACAGCTAAAAATTATGAGTGATGACACGGTAACGCATTTCACATAGTCTTTGTTCAAACTGAATGGGGAGAACCGGCCGGGCACACGCGGTTATTTTGACGTATCCAGGGTGACACTTGGGCTGCATTCTGAATTAAGCCCATAATCGCTGTAATCGATTTTAGCGCGTTAACCGGTAATAGGGAACGCGTTTAAGCGCGCTAAAATCGATTACAGCGATTATGGTCTTAATTCGGAATGCAGCCTTGACGTTGATGACATTGACAGCGACAAATTGGCGAGCAGTGGCGTCAACAATAAGATTCAAAATTGTTGGCACACCACGTAACTTTAAGCTTCGGAAGAGCGAAGTGTCCTAACACAGGCAATTTTTGTCTAAAAAGTCACTTCAACCACTAGATGTAGTACATAGGTAACTTGAATAAATTAGTTATTTGTAATTATGTTATTAATTTCAATATCGACCTCGTCAAGCACACAGCTACACATGTAAGTTGTGCACATGCCATTACTATCAGCTTAATTAAGTATAAGTAAGTAAATAAAATGCCATATAATTTCACAACAAATACTCCAACTTTTCTCCGGCGTTTTGAAGGATACCTACTCTATGGCGGGGTAAAGCGGTCTTACGAGATTAAAATATGATATTGCAAAACGGATATAGTATACGTCGTAGTAGAATTTGGGTGGGAAGGGTCAGAAATGAATCAGACGAACTTTATATCGACGTCATCATTAAAAAAAATCTAATATCATTTAGCTACGACTGTAAACTTAAACCGCCTTTCAAAATCTTTAAGCCTTGATATTTTAGATTCGTTGAGGTTTTTGAAAAATGGTCACGGTTTTTAATAATTTGCCAATATTTATTTTAAACAACTTAGTGTCCTTTGAGGAAAACAAAACAAGAAATATAAAAACACAACATCACGCCTGTAAATCCCGAAGGGTTAAAGAAAAAAAAGAAAAAAAGAAAGAAAAATTGTTTATTCTGCACAAACAAAACACACATTACTTACAAAAATAAAATACTAATTGACGAAAAAAACACACTCTAAACCCACATTTCGCCAGTTAGGTATGTTTAAGCCTCATGTAATAGGGGGCGAGCCTATTGCCATCAACCGGACACAAATACAGACTCCGGACTGCTACTGAGAAACTCCTAATGGAAAATGGAATTATAAAATATTAAAACACTACAAACATGGGCGACCATTGCAAAGTATATTCTGTCTTCCACTCCGACTTTAGTCCAAAAGTCTGTGCTGAGAAAGACAGCTTCAGGACTTTAGTGTAAGTACTGCTCCGTGTAGTACCGGACGTAAAGAATACCATCATCCCATTTCTTCCCGTAGGTGTCCTAAAATGCGACTAAGGGACTTACTAGAGAATGGGCAGCAGCGTTCTCTATGCATTTTAACACCATACTGCGATCGCCAACCCACCTGCCTGGTGATTATAGCAACCCCCCCTCCCCTTTCGGGGGAGGCCTATGTCCAGCAGTGGACGTCTTTCGGCTGGAATGATGACTACTTAGTACTTCGGCAGTGACCGATAGCCATTATACAGGGGTAAAGTCTGTGCTGAGAAAGACAGCTTCAGGTCTTTAGTGTACTACTTAGTACCTACTTCGACAGTGACCGACAGGCATTATACAGGGGTAAAGTCTGTGCTGAGAAATACAGCTTCAGATCTTTAGTGTAGATACTACTTAGTACTTCGACAGTGACCGACAGCCATTATACAGGGGTAAAGTCTGTGCTGAGAAAGACAGCTTCAGGTCTTTAGTGTACTACTTAGTACTTCGACAGTGACCGACAGCCATTATACAGGGGTAAAGTCTGTGCTGAGAAAGACAGCTTCAGGTCTTTCGTGTACTACTTAGTACTTCGACAGTGACCGACAGCCATTATACAGGGATGAAGTCTGTGCTGAGAAAGACAGCTTCAGGACTTTAGTGTACTACTTAGTACTTCGACAGTGACCGACAGCCATTATACAGGGGTAAAGTCTGTGCTGAGAAATACAGCTTCAAGTCTTTAGTGTACTACTTAGTACTTCGACAGTGACCGATAGCCATTATACAGGGGTAAAGTCTGTGCTGAGAAAGACAGCTTCAGGTCTTTAGTGTACTACTTAGTACTTCGACAGTGACCGACAGCCATTATACAGGCAAAACATGTTGGTCCGGTTGAAGCTATGTCTCCATCTATATGTGCATTATCATGTTTAAACAAATAAATTTATCTTATCTTATCTTACAGGGTCAAATTTTAAATTAACGAGCGATACTCCGCGGTATGGGTATAGATATCTAAACATTATAAAATAAAAATATAATTAATTTGATGATGTCTTTACGTTTTGATATATTTGCGAGTATTAACATAACGTCTCATAAATCGCCGTATTTTTTTATTGCGTTGACGTAGAAACTTGATTTTTTTAGAGCTCTAAGGGGCCGTAGATCTACGAATTTGATATTAATTTCAACTTGATACCTTCACGCGTTCCTGAGAAAAGGGGTCTTGACGAGACTGACAGACAGACAGACGGAGAGACGGACAACGAAGTGATCCTATAAGGGTTCCGTTTTTCCTTTTGATGTACGGAACCTTAAAAACATCAAATTATATTTTATTTTGTCGTTAGCTATCGATATCCATCACGTCTGTAGAGTTTTGCAAGCTGATTTATTTTGATCCTGTAGAACTTCCTATGCCTATCAATCAGATCATTCAAGTAAATATCCGGAAAACGCCTATCTTATCTCCAACATTATTTGCGGAGATCACAAACCAGATCTTGTTTGTTAAATTAAAATAATTATTACGAAAACCCGTCGCCCTATGAAGTATGCTAATGACAAAATGAACCATTAATTATTATGAACAAATTGTGAGGATCATTCATTACTCGTTATTGACTAGCATTCCGATGCACTGTTAATATTATAGCCCATTTGTTTAGTGCCTACTATTAATTATATTTTAATTTAATTCGGGCTTGACATGAGTGACTGAGCCGATTGGCGAATCGGCCCCGCACCCGGTCCACCCTGACATTCGATACTTAACGCGGCTAAAGTTACTATTCAGTATACCCAAAACCGCTCATTCTGCAATCGCGATACGGTGTGGTCACACCTTTAAAATTAATGTAATACAAACAAATACGAATACAACAATTATTTATTGACATAAAACAAGTTGAACAATAAACAATAGAATTCTCTGACTCCTGCGATAGATATAGCTGTGTTACTTACGGAACCAGTGAAATGTAAAAAGTGATAGTGTTTAATTGTTTTAACATAAAGTTGTTGTGATTGTTGCAGTGAAAATGGAGGCGCTGAGTAGGCTTGTCGAGGGCTACCATGATCTGATGGACAACAAAAGTGACCAGAGGGTGAAAGACTGGTTCATGATGTCGTCACCCCTCCCCACACTGGCGATATGTCTCACATACGTCTTCACAGTCAAAGTAAGTAGTTAGCCAGTGTTATGTCAGTCATCATCATCATCATCATTCCAGCCGAAAGACGTCCACTGCTGAACATAGGCCTCCCCCAAAGTGGGGGGGGTGCCATAATCGCCACGCTTGGCAGGCGGGTTGGAGATCGCAGTATTGTGTTAAAGCTTCTACATACAGGCGCGACGTGTCCCGCGACGCGACGCGGCACAAAGGCCCCGCGTGTTGCGGGACGAGCGGTGTCTTTGTGTCGCGTCGCGCCGGTATGTAGAAGCCTTTAAAATGCATAGAGAACGCTGCTGCCCATTCTCTAGTAAGCCCCTTAGACGACTAACAAAAATAAGCATAATCCCATTTCTTCCCGTGGGTGTCGTAAAAGGCGACTTTTACGGGAAGCAAAGCACCCACGGGAAGAAATGGGATGATGCTATTCTTTACGTCCGGCACCACACGGAGCAGTTATAAGATAAGATAAGATAATTTATTGAGGTACATAAAGATTTTGATGTACAAGAAAGACTTATTGAAAGTTGGTGTAGGGACATATAATCGTTGGGTGAATCGCTGCTCTCCTAGCTAGATTACTGAGTAATCTGTATTTAGGAGAGACAGTTTCAACTCCCTATTTGAGTATCACAATAATCATGTTCTTATATTAAAACAAAAAACAAAAAAAAAACGTGTATGTCATAATGGTATGTCAGTATAAGGATTTAATGTCACTTGAATCAATTAACAATTGTTATCACGTAACACAAATTAAACATCATTAGGAATGTTTTCCACTGGAACTTGCCGCCATTATTAGTAGGCAGTTGCGTAATAAATTATCGTACAATTAAATAACGTGACATTTGAATGTACCGGACAGTCACTTGCTATGACATTTTGTGTTTTTTATTGTTTCACTGCAATTAATCCTTTTTTGTCAGGTGCTGGGGCCGAAGTTTATGGAAAACAGAAAACCATTCGAACTGAAAAGAATATTGATATTCTACAACTTATTTCAAGTTTTATTCAGTATCTGGCTGTTCTATGAGGTAAAGGATTGCAACGTTTGTTCGTTATTTATTATTTCTTGAAAAAATATTAACTTTGGTTTTATGATTTCTAATGTAAGGTAATGTTTCTTTCTAGAGTTTGAAGAGCGGCTGGTTCACAACATACAGTTTTCGGTGTCAACCCGTCGACTACTCAAATTCTCCTGACGCCATACGGGTAAGAGAACCTACTTTCCAAAACCAGTTTGTGTCCATGGACGCTCTATGCATCTTCACTTGTAAAATACTTTTTATGCGCACACGTTCTAAATTAGGCCAAAGCTATGTTAATAAAAAGCTAATTAAGTACTAGTAGGTATATGTTGCCCGTAGTTCCGGCAATTCGTTAAGATAAAAAACAATAATTACAGATTGTTTATTTAATTACTACGATTTATCTAACCGTAGAACCTCATCCACCAATCAGTGTCTATTAGAGTATAAAACTTTTTGTTACTAGGTAAATGTTTATTTATGATTGATTGATGATGATTGATTGTATGATGTTTAAGAAATATCGGCTTGTTTCATAATTGAATTTGCGTCTAAACAAGACGTTAAAAGGAGGGAATTAACCCATTAAGGCTGTGAAAAAATGTATAGTAATCACATGGTGATTATATGCAATTTAAATTGACATTACATCGTATGAATCATTAATCCTTTGTTATGATCAGTCGATTTGAATAGTCATGTGATTACATTAGCTGTACTTTATCAGGCGACCTAGGTAGTTCAGGCACTAGGCCCGTTTACCTCATGCCATTACTTAAGGAACATTTTTCTTGCAACTCATTTGCAATAATGAACCCGTTAATGACATCGAACAGAAGAATTGCATTGCTTACGTAGCTACAGTCATCAACAGTGATAAGTGTATTTAGGCAGTTATATTTTTAATAAGGCTTACACTCAGTTGCAGAAAGCTCACCATTAACACTTCATTACATAAAGCAACATTATCGCTAATGAATTCATTACTTTAATGAAGTTGCACAAACAAATTTTAGATAGCATTAGACATTTTTAATGCCACTTTAGTTAAAGAAGACTTTAAACAATATTGCCAGGAACAAATTACCATATTGAACGAAAAGAGTGAACATTTGCGTTCTGTTATTATCCGTACGTACAAGTACACCACAATTTTAGAATAAAATAAAGTAAATGTAGTTGATTTATGTGTATTCAGTGTACTCTGTGGTTTAATGTAGTTTAAATAATCTGGTTTAAGGGGGATGCGCTAAGGTAGCCCGCGAAATTCAAATTTACCAACGTTTTTTGCAATTTTTATACTTCTGATTCATATTCTAATGATTATAATTCTGTAAAGCCATATTGGTTATGGCCGCGAATCATAATTAGATCAACATACGTGTTACTGACCTGCAAATTGCAAAGAACGTAATAAAATTGGAATTTTGCGGGCTACTTTAGCGCATCCCCCTTAATCTAATAATTTTAACATGTGTGCAGTCTAGAGCTCCGGCCACACGTGGAAATCCATCAATTTCATAAAAACCTTCTGCAACTCTACGTAGTTCCGTCCGGTCTGGCATTTTAATATAGAGGTGGCTTAATTTTGCTAGCTCACGGGATACTTTTTGTATAAACAAACTGACAAACAACCCGACCCAACCTGTTTCCGACAAACTGTTGATTTATTTATGTTTATTAAATCACCCAATACCTACTTGCTGGAAAGATCCAGTGGCGAAAAATCTCAAACATATTAAAAGCTGTGTCAGGCCATTAATGGATTTATTTCTTTGCGTCACTGGTTCTAAATCTTAATCAAATAGGTTACAAATTTGAAGAACTGCCTCCTTGGAAATTCTATACCTTACACGAAACTCTTTTCCATCATGTTTTAAAAATGAATTCACTCGGTCTGGGATTCGACGGCGAGGTAAATCTACTAAATAAGAATCAGATAATGACGAAAGACTGGTTAAAGACATCTTTCAATTACAGAAATGCATTCAAGTACCGTAGAAAACACTAATGTTGCTCTTAATGGATGCTTTTCGGCCCATTAAAATTAAAAAATCTGAAATGTCAAACTTAAAGTTCACCACCTGCTAATGGGCGCTAATGAAGTTACGTGCAACGTAAAAGTGTTTAAAATGGCCGGTTTCATTAGGTTTGACATTTCATTAGTTAAATTTAATGGAGCATTAAAATAAAATAAAAAATGGTTTTGTGCAATGATTTAATGCTACATTAGTGTTTAATGTAGTCTTTAAAATTTAAAGATCGTTTCTGCAACTGAGTGTTAGATGGCTAAGTAAAAAATTATAGGGAAATTTTTTTTTTTTCGTCTGTACCATAGTATTTTGTTGTCTCTACTTGCAATCAATGAAGGCAATTTGTCAAGAGATCTTACATGTTTAGGTGAGCCGGGGTTGTTTTTCTCCAAGTTCATTCGCATTGGCATGTAATTACCGTAGTGATTGGTACCGCCAGCAATTTGTATGTGTAACCACATATTACGAGTATAATAAAATAATCACGATTTTTTTTATTAGTAGTTTTAGAGGAAATAGTAGATAATCTTGTTTATCTACAGTTTATTTTTTCGCTACATGTCTTATTTGGTAAACAGATCAATTAGTTTCGCATCAAACACAGATTAAGACGCAGATATATGCCAGTGACCTTGAGTGGTTAGCTTGCGTGTTCTGTAGGTACTGGGATCACGTCGTACGTTCCGCCAGTAATAGGACTCGCCCATCAAGGAGCGCCGTCCCCATTTTGACGCATTATTAATTTATTATACACAAAAAAAGGTATTTTAATAAAACGCGTATACTGAAAGATCAATAATTAAATTACCTTTAAATTGGTGAAGGTTTCAGAAAAATACGATTGGTAGATTTTGCGCCATTCTCAGTTTTTTATCCGCGTTAGACATAATTTTACAAATTAATTTCACTATTTAATTTAAACATAATCTAAAATATTCACATATTACGTCATTGAAAAAATGCTCTAATTTATAATATATATTATATTTTTCAAATCATTAACACTACTCGTTTAGACGTGATCTTCAGTATAAAATCATTAAAAGTCGGTTGTCGTCCCCTCAAGTTCGGTTGGAACGTGTAGATGTTTGAATGAAACACATACGGTATGAATCACATACGGTATGAATTGCTTACATTAAAAGTCTGCTTCGATTTACCATTGTAACACAAATATACACAAATACGCCACAATTAACAAATTTGGCGTAGGTATTAACGTATACCTACCTATGTGTTTGATTCGATTTTCAGAAAACTGAAGTGTTACAAATAGAGAAAAAATACTATCCTGATTTTCACATAACAAATACTTAAAAATCAAAAGAACCGTTATTTTTTTATAAGTCTCTATAAGTAGTTTATTAGGTGCAATATAATAAATTCGCAATAAGAAACTAATAAATTAAGCTAAATGATTGCTAATGAAACCGTAGTATTCCATATTACGTCAAATATCTACATGATTGGTATTATTCTGTGTTTTATTATGTCGAATGCGTCAATATATGACCGCCCACACACAAGCTTTTTTTTTTTTTTTGGGTGGGGAATCATCAAATTACTTCTCGAGCTCTGGGCGGAGCGAGAGAGAGTGTCAGACTTTTACTGACTAAAACCCACCGTGTTCCTTCAAATACCTGTGTGCCAGAGCCACGATATCCCTTTCGGACAGGCTCGTAACCCTGGCAGGCATTGGCCCTTTCGGACCCCGTCAATTGGTGCTGACGTCTCTTTGAGGCGCGCGTGGAACACAACGCGCCGTCGACCCGGGCCTGGTCCTTATCGGACGGCGAGCTACCCATCGCTCACCGTCCGCAAGCCCGCGCCTACGGTGGCCGGGAATCGGCCTGCGATTCCCGACGCCCAGGGCGTCTCCTGCGGCGACTTAGGGCGGAAGGGCGGGCACCCTGCCTCACCCTCATGCGCTCCGCCTCCTCCTTCGCGAGCATTACTGTTTCGCAGAAGGAGGTGACGGCCTCCCATGCACTCTCGCTCCGAACCATGGCCTGAACCAGGGCCGGACGCGAGAGATCGTCGCCGCCGATCGCCTCCGTGAGGACACGGCGGTGCTCCGCCCAAACAGGGCAGACCTCCACCATATGCTCCACCGTGTCCTCCGGGCGATCCACACAGTGGTGACACTGGGCGTTTCCTCCCGCTTTATCCTGAACAGGAACCTCCCGAAACAACCGTGTCCGGTGAGGACCTGCGTCAGACGAAAGGTGAGGACGCCGTGGCGCCTCTCTAGCCACTCCTCAAAGAGGGGACTTACCGCCGCAATTGTGGCGTGCCCAACCCACATACAAGCTGTGTTATGTATGCTTTAAGTTAGCGCATTATTTAATAGAAACATGCGATAAATTTTAAGATTAAGCTGAACTTCTTGTTTTTTTTTCAAATAGTTTCGTCAGTGTTTTATCAGGCAAGAAACATGTACAGTAAGCGCCAAAAAGATGTACAGACTGACAAGGAACCATTTTATCCTCTACAATAATTGTTCCATAACATTGTATCCAACGTACAGCTACATAACATAGTAGGTGTACCTACAATTTATTTTACCAAATCAAAGTAAGCTTTTTGTCCCAAAAACATCTACAACCTAATGAATAAAACAAGGTAATCTAGATAAGTCTCACAAATATTTATACAGTAATCATTCAATAACTAGGTAAACAAATCTTAAAGTTATATATTTAAAAATAAATTATTCACTTTTATTTACAACGTCGAAACACTATATTAATTGTGTTGTTTATTTTTGTTTAAAACGGCAACATCTTTTAACTTGTGCCACCTTGTATCTTAGGAATGCAGTGAACTCGCTTCCAAATTTGTTGACAGTGATAATACTTAATTTTTTGCTTTTTGTTTCTCTTCTACCTGCACTGATATAATATAATTAGTAATCAGAATTAATGTTCTCATATTGTAAGTGACGATTGTCTTAATGAGAATATTCAAAAGTTCAACTTCGAGAGGAAGTACTAGAAATAAGTATTTAGTTGAAAATACGATATCATTAATAATTGTTATTTGCCCTAACGCGTGAGACTGTCATATTATTGGTGTCAGGATAACGATCACATCAAATCAAATCAAAACAAAATATTTTATTTCACATAACACTACATGGGCACTTATGAAACGTCAGAAGCTAGGTGCACGGTTCCAATTTGTCGTTTCCTATGGAGAAGAGCGGGCAAGAAACTCCACGGTTACATCTCAAGGTAGTCACTCACCGGGAGCATTCATGTGTAATGTAACAGTTCAGATTCGAATGTTTCATCAGTGAATGCATCCAGGTGAGCCTGGTGAGCATTACAGTGCGTACCTGTAATGATACAATGTAACACAGCAGCAGTGAGTCCGGAAAACCGAACATTACACATGAATTGAAGGGTGTGTAGATGTTTTGGGACAAAAAGTTTACTTTGTTTTGGTAAAACAAATTGTTTACTATATTTTGAACCTATAAGGTGGATACAATGTTATGGAATAAAAGTTGTTAGCAATAAAATGGTTCCTTTTCTGTGCTTTTTGGGGCTGACTGTGCCATACCTTTTTATTTCAGTACCTAAGTGTTGTCATGTATAATTACAATTTTATTTATAAATATTTTTTTATTCTTTTACAGACAGTACATGGCTGCTGGTGGTATTATTTCTCGAAGTTCACCGAATTCTTCGACACAGTAAGTTGATATAATTTTCATAATCACATTTTTTACGAGGATACGAGGAGGCTTAAAAACCCAAATTAAGTTTTTAAACGGTGATCACATAAGGATATCATTTTTCCTTTTTCATCATTCGTTTTTATATGTATTTTACGAGTATTATCAGCGAACGAATGAACAAATTATTTAGTTATTGATTTCTAAGATTGAAGACCACTTGTTCAAATCAAATCAAAATATTTTATTTCACTTATACCTGATGGGCACTTATGAAACGTCAGAAGCAGGTGCACGGTTCCAATTAGTCGTTTCCTATGAAGAAGAGCCAGCAAAAACTCCACGGTTACTCTTATAAAAATATTGGGTTTTAAAATGTTTTCAAATTACAGTGTTAATAGGTATGGGTGGCAGTTTAGACCTATCAAAAAGTACCAGGTGCTTAACAAAATAGAAAATGGTTTACAAATCTACTGTCTATTAAGCCTACAACGTTCTCAAATTCACAAAATATAAAATAAACTACATAAATTATAAATAAAAACAAAAACCTATTTATACCAAAATTACCATTATTGTTGTCTTTTCAAGTCATTTATTTACCTACCTATTCTGTTTTTATGTAAATTGACTCATTACAATAAATTTTAAATAAAATCGAATCGGTTTTTACTAAAAAAAACCTGTTTATCTAAAATTATTTAAGAATTCAGGGCCTGATCATAAAATCTCGAGACTTTCCAAAATAATTTTAAGTGCAAACCAATGCCCCAAGTCATGATTTCAAAATCTTAGCCCGCTATAAAGTCATGAGCACTATGCACGAAGCCTTAGCTCTACTCTAATACATAGCCTACCTTACATAAACACTTGAATATGTAACTAGTATAATTTCGCTAAGTTAATAATTTCTCACTGTCAAGGCCACGGCTGGATACTTGCTTGGTTAACTTCCGGAGTTGGTACGAACTGGTCGACGTGTTTACGCACCGTCTAAGTACATTTAATCTGTTCTAATATTAGACTTATTTGTTTGCTTCTAATACGTGCTTATTAAAGTATGGTTGACGTCTATTTTGGGAAGGTTCTCGATCTTGACATAGGTTGGTCCTTGAACTGGTTGGAAGTTTCATTTGTACGTGAATATTTATTTATTTATTTAAACGCCTTAAAACTATAATTACAGGTCTTCACCTAATGCGATAGCCAAGTCACACACACAAAATTTAAATTAAAGCACTAAATACATCTCAAGATCATTAAAATGTAACACATTGGAATATATACATATAATATGCCTAATACGTGCTTACGCGCCCTTATACGCCCATTAGGAGCCATACTAGGGCACTAAATATTCATAATAACTATACTCCGTTTGAAATAAGATTAGACATTTAAACAAACCTTTTTTACAGTCCGTTCAACCGATTTTGACTTCTATTGCGTTGGTGGCATGACATAAGGCAGCTGTAATAAACAGTTGGTATTGTAACTACGTTTTTGCTTTTAATGCCATCCTTATGCCTAAGGCATAGAACTCAAAATTGGTTGAACGGACTGTAAACAAGTTTATTTAAATATCTAATCTTATTTCAAATGATGTATAGCATAATATTAGCATTGAACGTCAATATTTACAAAAAAATAGAATTGATTCTAGTCGCCCCTTCCAAAAGGTAGTTTCGTATAAAAAAGAACGGGCAAGAAACTCCACCGTTAAGGCTTCTACATACCGGGGCGACTTGTCGCGCGACGCGACACGACACAAAGGCACCGCTCGTCCCGCGACACGCGGGGTCTTTGTGCCGTGTCGCGTCGCGACAAGTCGCGCTGGTATGTAGAAGCCTTTACTCTTGTAAAATGTTGTACAATATTTTTTATAGGTACATTTATTATCTAATTATATGTGAAGACGATGCACCTAGAATAAAATTACTATACCACAATAGGTAAAACAAGTTAAGAACGAAGCAATGACGGATAAATTAATTATGTGATAGATACATGGTGCTCACATATTTACAAACATTGTAAAAAAAAATATACGTTATCCTAAAGAATAATAATATCAGTGTGAGTTAAGGTAATCACAGAATTTAAAATAAATGTCATAAAAATTATAAATTATACAATTAAAATAGCAACCTATTTTGTCTAGACTCTAGATTGTCCTATGGAGCTGGACCAGCATGTTTCTAAACATTCTTATCTTGGATGTAATCTTCTAATTTGTAATATGCTTGTTTACAAAGTGTACTTTTATTATGACTTTAAAAATTTATTTCATTTAGTTGCAATATATCACAAGGTATTTTGTTGTAACATTTAAAACAGTACCCCATAAAAGTTAGTAATGTTAGTAATAATGTAGTGTCCCAGATGAATAGAATTCCAAATTCAATTTTTATTTGAGATTTTCAATACACAATTATATTAACATAAGCAAGTTTCATTAATAAAAACTCTGTATTGTCATCATTTATCAGTTATTTTTAATGATGACTAAACACATAATTATTATAAATCAGCTGTCTCATTGAGTTTGTACACCTTTGTATTAGGTATTAGACAAATGTCTCTAAAACCACTCTAATGATCTAATATGAATACCTGAAATAGCCACACCAAAAAACACCACAAAGATAAGATCTTTGTGGTTTCAAGAAAATCTAGTATGTGACATAATTATCATTTGTATCAATCAATTGAAATATAATATCTATATGTATTTAATAGTTATTACATGTCAATTTAATCAAATTAATAGTTAGTTCTATCTATTTCCGATTTGAATTCATAAAATAAGATTCTAGTTCTCGCTACGTTACAACAACGATCCAAATCACATTCTCAACCCCAGAAAAATATTGGCAGGGTGTTCGCGATGACGGATTTTTTTATTTAATATGTCGTTTCTATTGAAAATACTTAAGGTATAGCTAGAGATACTTATTTAGAATGTATGTTTATGTATAGTATTTTGGATAATATATATATATGATATATATACATAATATATGTGTATCTATTTTAGTATATTGTATACTTATTATTTGCACCAACGTCAGCCCCATTTTGTGTCCAGGCAAATCACTGTCTATTGCAAGGTTGCCTGGAAAAGATCGCAGAAAGCGATAAGGCCTCCTATAGTATATTTTGTAGTGTTTGATTTATTTTTTGTTATGTACAATTGTAAATAAATAAATACTTTTATCAAAATTACTTTTATCCGAATTGTACTTACGTGATTTTGACAAGGGTATCGTCAGAATTGTCCTTTAGTGAAATTTGTTAGAACTTCTAAAGTTCTTATGTGAGTAATCACATACAGCTCTTTGGTAATATTCACGTCATTTGCCCCGGGTTAACCTGAAAGTAGTCTGTCTCATCGGTCATTTCCCATTAATTTATCGGCAGTGTAAGTGTCTACTAGGCAATAACATGACTATACTTTTTTTCCAGATCTTCTTCGTGATGCGTAAGAAGTTTGACCACGTGTCGAAGCTGCATGTCATCCACCACGGCATCATGCCCATGTCAGTGTGGTTTGGAGTCAAGTTCACACCAGGTTAGCACACTCAAATAACTGTTATCGTAATATTTGTTCGACAAACAATCGTACTAATTCCAAAGTTCTTATTAGCTTTTATGTAAGTATTAGGTAAACCAATATTCTAAGTCCTCAGCACTGACCAATTTATTTGACTTTGAAATGTGAAAATTTTATTATTTATATTGGTTATATAATTAAACTGCATATGCATTACAATGTTTAAATAATAAAAAAAATGTTTTAAATACGTTAATAGAATATCAGCTGTTACAAAAATAATCAAGGCAATCAACTATTATATTAATTGTAATATATGATCAGTTGGATCGCTACGATTCAAACAACATGCAGAAGCCATTCAAGTTTTTTTTTAAAGTTCATTGTTTGTTTCATTGTATCTATATTTATATTCTATTATCTACTATTAAACGATTTACACTCAGTTGCAGAAAGCTCACCATTAACACTTCATTACATAAAGCAACATTATCGCTAATGAATTCATTACTTTAATGAAGTTGCACAAACTAATTTTAGATAGCATTAGACATTTTTAATGCCACTTTAGTTAAAGAAGACTTTAAACAATATTGCCAGGAACAAATTACCATATTGAACGAAAAGAGTGAACATTTGCGTTCTGTTATTATCCGTACGTACAAGTACACCACAATTTTAGAATAAAATAAAGTAAATGTAGTTGATTTATGTGTATTCAGTGTACTCTGTGGGTTAATGTAGTTTAAATAATCTGGTTTAAGGGGGATGCGCTAAGGTAGCCCGCGAAATTCAAATTTACCAACGTTTTTTGCAATTTTTATACTTCTGATTCATATTCTAATGATTATAATTCTGTAAAGCCATATAGGTTATGGCCGCGAATCATAATTAGATCAACATACGTGTTACTGACCTGCAAATTGCAAAAAACGTAATAAAATTTGAATTTTGCGGGCTACTTTAGCGCATCCCCCTTAATCTAATAATTTTAACATGTGTGCAGTCTAGAGCTCCGGCCACACGTGGAAATCCATCAATTTCATAAAAACCTTCTGCAACTCTACGTAGTTCCGTCCGGTCTGGCATTTTAATATAGAGGTGGCTTAATTTTGCTAGCTCACGGGATACTTTTTGTATAAACAAACTGACAAACAACCCGACCCAACCTGTTTCCGACAAACTGTTGATTTATTTATGTTTATTAAATCACCCAATACCTACTTGCTGGAAAGATCCAGTGGCGAAAAATCTCAAACATATTAAAAGCTGTCTCAGGCCATTAATGGATTTATTTCTTTGCGTCACTGGTTCTAAATCTTAATCAAATAGGTTACAAATTTGAAGAACTGCCTCCTTGGAAATTCTATACTTTACACGAAACTCTTTTCCATCATGTTTTAAAAATGAATTCACTCGGTCTGGGATTCGACGGCGAGGTAAATCTACTAAATAAGAATCAGATAATGACGAAAGACTGGTTAAAGACATCTTTCAATTACAGAAATGCATTCAAGTACCGTAGAAAACACTAATGTTGCTCTTAATGGATGCTTTTCGGCCCATTAAAATTAAAAAATCTGAAATGTCAAACTTAAAGTTCACCACCTGCTAATGGGCGCTAATGAAGTTACGTGCAACGTAAAAGTGTTTAAAATGGCCGGTTTCATTAGGTTTGACATTTCATTAGTTAAATTTAATGGAGCATTAAAATAAAATAAAAAATGGTTTTGTGCAATGATTTAATGCTACATTAGTGTTTAATGTAGTCTTTAAAATTTAAAGATCGTTTCTGCAACTGAGTGTAAGAGACTTTATAACAATTTTTCCGTTACATTTAAATATTTATTTACTAGCTGTTCGTGCCTGACGTCACCCGAGTGAATTTCATGTCTCTATGTCCTATAAAAATATTTCATTTAAACCTTGTCCTAACAACTAAGATAAAGATCACAACAAAAAAAATGCCAAATCAGTCCAGTTCTTTTATACATACGGCAATTGATGTTTATATAAATAGATAAACCAGTTAGACTTATATTTCGATCACGCAAAAAATGACTGAGGCGCTATAAAAACCAAAGATTAAATTTCTTCAAACTATTGTTAAAGCTGGTATCATATGTCGCTCAATCACTCATCTCAGAGAACAAATTACGTAGATCTTTGATATCTCATAGTAGGTATGTTTACTGCGAAGTTTGCGAAGAAAATTGATGGGAATACCAACACGGCTAGCAGTAATGACTGCATAGATCCGTATAAGTAGTGATTATTTTTTTACTTCAGTAATAGTTGGTTATTTGTTACAAATGTTCACATGATCCCGCGTCTGAAAAAAACGGTAAATGTAGGTATGAGTTTTTATCGCAGTAGACTAATGTGGGAAATTACCAGGACATGTATATTTTCCGTAACCTAATACTGCTATGTCATCATCTGCCCAGCCTTTTCCCAACTATGTTGCGGTTGGATTCCAGTCTAACCAGATGCACGTGAATACCAGTATCTTACATGGAGCGACTGCCTATCTGACCTCCACAACCCAGTTACTGGGTAATACGATACCCCTAGAAAAGACTGGTTGTCAGACTTTCGGGATTAACGTGCGTTTTCTGCAACCTCTTACCTACTGCTATGTATCATAAGTTATTTAGATAGTATTTAGATATGTCTTCAAAGACGAACACAAGGAAATTTAAAATGGAATTCACTTTCGCAGGGGGGGTTTTCCAGCATAACACTTTTATTTCCTAAAATCTCTTCCTCAAAAATTTTAATTTTGCGTCACGAAATTCGGCTCATTAAGGCGACGATAACCGACTTTTAATGATTTTATACTGAAGATCACGTCTAAACGGGTAGTGTTAATGATTTGAAAAAAATATATGATAAATGAGAGCATTTTCTCAATAACTTAATATGTGAACATTTTAGATTACATAGTGAAATTAATTTGTAAAGTTATGTCTAACGCGGATACAAAACTGAGAATGGCGCAAAATCTACCTAGCGTATTTTTCTGAAACCTTCACCAATTTAAAGATAATTTAATTATTGATCTTTTAGTATACGCGTTTTATTAAAATACCTTTTGGTATGTGTATAATAAATTAATAATGCGTCAAATTGGGGACAGCGCTCCTTGGTCGGCGAGTCCTATTACTGGCTGAACGAACGACACGTTGCGTGAGCTCAGTACAGAACACGCAAGCTAACCACTCAAGGTCACTGGCACATATCTGCATCTTAAGTCTAATTTATACCGAACACAATGGCGAACGGGTTTCCGTTCGCCATGTGTTTACATGACGTGATTACAACACATTGATTAATTTAATAAGAATTAGGTGTCACCTGTTAGGAAGAGGAAAAGCAAGTTATTATGCGTTGTTTTCCAATTACAACTGAATATACATTTTATTACATCCTCGTTTTAAAATGCTTAGCAAGCTACTTTACATTGTCCTGCTAACTGTGCTGAAAAGTTCAGTAAACGTAGATTACGTTTACTAAACTTTTCAGCATAGCTAGTTACTGCTAATTCAATATAAACACTAGATGACTTAATCTGCACACCCCGTGGCGAACTATTTGCTAATTATTTTAGTACAATTAATAAATAATTGTTTAGAAGTGTTTGTGTAGATTAAATAGAAAACTGCATTATTTTTTTTACTGTGACAGACGTCTTAGTAACTAATTAAGTCCAGATACATTTAAAATCACACATATTTTTTCCTCATTTGTTCCTAAAAGAATTAGTAGGTATCAACTTCTCAACCAAAATGTCTATAAAAACCTCGTTCTATGAAAATAAAACAATATTTGAACAGCAATCAAATGATAAGTGTGCTCAACACGCACAAGGAGTGTTTGTTCGTCTGTTAAATCCGAAACTAGGATTTTTCGAGAACTACAGAATGTCTTTTGGCCGTATGTAATGAGTGCCGTAAATCAAATCAAATTATTTATTTCAGATAAATATCCATAGTAAAATTGTTCATGTCATAATACAAAATAAAATAAAATCGCAAACTTATTGAATTAAAATCATAATTAAAAACAAAATTAAAATCAGAATTAAGGTCAAAACTAAAAACAAAAAGAAGATCAGAAATAAAAATTTTAAAAACAAAATTATCATAAAAGTTAAAATCAAAATTAAAGGTACCTACTTATTTTTGTCTATCGACAATTGTGATTAAACAAAATCGGGTAAATATGTAAGCAACAATATCACAAGATCTTAGTGATCTTGTAAACACAGCATAGGTATCGACCGACAGTAACGGTTATCAAAAATCGAGCTTTCTGTAGGCACCTTTGTGTAAGCAAACTATTTTAAGTCATTGTACCACTGCACTGTACCGCTATCACTAGCAACTGGTCATTATTTATCTTCTAAAACTTGATTATAAACGAAACTAGTATTCATATTATTTTTAACAGTTATTTGCCTAGCAGTCTGACAGTGTTATTAATACATTTGTTGTTGTTAGGTTGCTTACCTAAATAAACATATATATAGTCATTACTAATCTTAATAATAATTCTTAATAAATAACATCCAAGTTGATGGAGTCATATTGGTTTTCGATTAAAGTATACTTTGCACATTTCCGTAAAAAAATTCAAATTCGATAGGGCTCGAGCCCAGTCTCCTGTCCCTCGCGCACTCTCTGCGCTCAACGCTCTCTAAGCCTCACTGTGATGTGTTCGCGGATGAATGGAAGAAGATCTTGGCCCGAATTGCGGTAATTTTTTTTCAAATGAAACGTAAATGTAGCATGAACGAAGTTCAAACTTTACATGATTTCGTATCGCGGTGTCGTTTTGACATTTACTTCAAACGAAGATAGAACGCAAACAGAATGCAACTGCTGCGTTTGTGGAATAGTTGACATGAAGCTACTTTTTCTCAAACATTTCACGAACATTCGCTGTGTTTTTGAGTGATATTTGTTTATTTTATTGTGCTTGTTGTAAAAATGTTACATTTAGACCTATTAGAATGTGCTTACTCGTACGACGTAGCCGTAGCTCGTGCGGAGGCTAGGCGGCTGAATTTATTGGCGAGGAAGAGTGATCCGGCTTTCGATCTCAGTGATCGAAAGTTTGAAAAAAGATACCGGCTGTCCAAGGACCTTACTCGGGAGCTGATTTCCGAGTTAACTCCTCACAAAGAGAGAGTGTAAGAAATGCTCCTCATAGGTTTTTTTAATCCACATATCTATGATACTAAAATTCCATTAGCTACATAAGTATTTTTCTTTTAGGTTTTGGTTGCACTAGCATTCTTTGCTACTGGGTCTTACCAGACTCTTGTAGGAGATAACCGGAAACATTGCGTTTCTGAAGCCAGTGTTACCAAAGCAATCCGGCAGGTGGTATTGACTTTAAACAAATATATGTATCTTTCCCCTTTCAATGACAAGAAAGAAAACAAGATAAAAGAGAGTTAAGTAGAAATAATACCTACTTAGAATTTATCAATGAACATTTTGACGGAAAATATTGATTGAAATTGTTTTTTAGGTTTTACAGGCGTTATACAATGCCGGGACTGCTGGCCTGTATCGATGAGACCCATGTTTTTTACCCACTCTAGGAATTTCTCCTGTATTGTGGGTGCGTTTACAAACATTTAAACCCACGTACACAAACAGCCAGACCCGGAACAACTACCGAATGTGGCCATAGTGTGCCCTCAGCATAATGAAGAGAGATTCATGAATAGAAAAGGGTACCACTCTCTAAATGTTTTCTAGCTGTTGAAATCCACTATACAACTGGCACAAAATTCTTTCATTAGATTTCTCAAATACATCAATAAAAACACTTGCTACAAGAAAACATCGATCGAACAAGCATAGTCTGTCAAAACTGTCACTGTCAAACGCAGTAGAGCTAGCCCCGCAGGCTAGCCCATAAATCTTCAAATCGACTGTCGATTATACTTAAAAAGCACATTACTTATCAATACCAGAGTCACATCTCTAAAATTTTATATTTGCTTACAGCCCAATTGCGTTCCAGCTTTGTTTCATCTTTGTTAAGACGTGAACTTTACCGCGATACCAAATTCCGCACCGATTGGACTGGTACTGGAACCCTAGCAGAGATGAAACGCTCACGTATTAAACATATTTTAAATTACCGCAATCGAGGGTCTTGTCAACATGTCTGAAGTATTGTGAGATGAGCGTATGACTGTCGAGTAGCTGTATGCTTTTGTTTTTGTACTAATATAATGTGTTGTGTCTTTAACTAATTTAATTGGCCTTTAGCCGTTTTATGTTAAAGTAAAATAAATAAATTAGTTTCTACAAATATTTAAGTAAGAGTTTATTGATAGACCGACGTTCAGATCGTTCGTTCGGTGGCGTTCTATAGTTTCTGCCTACCCCCGTGGGAAGAAGGCGTGAGTTTATCCAAGTATGTGTTATTGATAGAACTTAAGTTATCATCACGTCCAGGTTAAGGTCCAGGGGCGCTTTGGAGTGGACACTCCAAAGCGATATTCCGAAGAGTATCGGCCGAATGATCGGCCGTTTCTTGACTTCCAAAGTTTCCTTTTTTGAGTTTGAGCATTTCATGTTTAACCTTTACTTTTATCTTTGACTTATCTCTTTGACTTTCATTTATTTTTCTTTTGCCGTTGTCAGGCATAGTCAGCCGTAGTTAGGAAACGGTCGCACATTTGGCAGATACTTCAGATTTATCATCGGAGTCCCCATGAAAGCTTCGTTTAACGTCTGGACAAAAGATAGGAAAAACTGTCGAAAAGTGTTTATTGTCATAAGCTTCGATCCAACTAACCAACAACCAACATCACTATAACAACGTCATAAACATAGCTTTCAGAGTAATAAGATACAGCTTTACCTATTTATAAACTACTGATAATCAAATACTAGTCTTAAAGATTGTTCCAGTACCAAATAGGTCTATTATCTGTCTCAGTACCTATAAAAACTTCATGTCTGTTTATTTCTTCACAGGTGGCCACTCAACTTTCTTCGGAATGTTGAATACCTTCGTACACATTGTTATGTACTCATACTACTTGCTGGCTGCCCTTGGCCCTAAGGTCCAGAGGTACCTATGGTGGAAGAAATACCTCACAGCGCTACAGATGGTAAGTTTAATTTCGAAATAAAACTATTTGGTATCACTAACAATAATTGTAAAAGTTTCGACACGTCAGAGAAAGAGTACCTACAAACCAGGTTCAAGATATTGTAAGAGTAGTGGGTCATGGCACTGGCTTGTTATAGAAGGACAAGCCAAAATCTACAGTAGTTTTAAAACGAGAAGTATTCAAACACAAATCCAAATTAATTATTCAAACGTACCCAATTCTATCTTTGTTAATGCAATGTCATTCGTAATACATGATTAGTAGCAATGGGTTTTCTTTTGACAGTTCTACAACATTCATTGCGTTTTATAGGTTGTTGAGCAGTCAATTTTTTCGAACATATTTAGTTATTTATGATAAGCACACCAATAGCACAGTCACTTACAATTCAAAATTAAATAACATCTAAAATTGGCACTTCAGTAACCATGCAAATAACAGGTATGCATGACATTAGCATATGAATATTAGAGACAAAAGAGAAAAATTAAAAGTGTGTCTAGAGACCTAAATCACAAAAAATCACTACAAAACAAACCAATTTAAGCGACACAGACGTGCACTCTTCGCACTGTTTAAATCGGGAACGCCTGTATGAAGCGAAACTTATGGAGAAAATATCAATAGGGTAATCTGTCAAGTTAGAGCTTTCATTATATTGCCTTGCCATACGTGTTAGGGGGCTATTAAATATGGTATTTAATGTGAATGTAGGCAATTCAAAAATACGATTGATGGATGGATTAGCAAAATACTTCAATATCATTCAGATTGTGATTGTTAGTGTGTTACCTACGCAATTAGCATGCTAAATTTGGAAATTAAGCAAGAGACAGATCCTCCTTGACATTATAATTATAAGTTTATAATTGCCTTACATAAATTTGATAATACCTAATAAATGTTGATTTATAAAATTATAATACAATTTTGAACAGTCGGTGATGGTCGCTTAGCCTTAAGTATGATATTACGTTGTGCTCCAATGTCAATGTTTTGCAATCAGTTAAACTGTGCGAGCGCCTATCCTTGAATGTCGCCGTCGGCACGGATGGTCCATTAAACGACGTCACACGTTCCATGCAGGTCCAATGAATAGGACATAAACGTCACCCTTCTTTTCCTGTTGGTGACGTAGGATACAGCTAACGGATTATGATTAGAGAATTGGCATTTAGCAGCCTCTTCTAAGTGATAAAATGGACATTCACCCCCTTATTACAAAACAAGGTTTATCTTCAGACAAACAGGTTTAAAACATGGAGCTATTATTGAATTTCGAACTTTATTCCGACTATGGCAAAGTTCCTAAACACAAAACTGACAACTTAGTACCGAACTAAGTTTTCAGTTTTGTAAAAAGAACGGTATGTCAATCACTGTTACGTTCTTATTACAAAAACGGGCTCCATGGTTTAAGCCATGTCAAATATAAATCTTGTTTTGTAATAAGGCGGACTGGGTTTAGCCTAAGCAATAATTAAAATCCATAAGCGTTAATTAAAGAGGACAATCTTGCTGGATGGACAGAACTTGTCGCTTAGAAGCATTGTGTTAGGCAGTGCTAGACAGTGCAGTGACTCTCATGTCATAAAATTAGGTGACATACCATTTTCACAGCTAGTCTGCTGAATAATATGTAATATGAGGTAATAATATCTACAGGTTCAGTTCGTGCTGGTGTTCCTGCACGCGTTCCAGCTGTTGTTTATCGACTGCGACTACCCGCGCGCCTTCGTTTGGTGGATCGGCATGCACGCCGTGCTATTCTACCATCTTTTCTCAGACTTCTACAAACAGGCCTACCGCAAGCAAGCCGCCAGAGTAAGTTTAAACTTTCATCATCCCAACTTAACTGTTTTAATGTAGCAGATTGCCAAAATATGAACACCCAAAGCTGTCAAATCGTCTCACCCACTCGTTCATTAAGTAGGTAATCATAAAGTAAAGTAAAAAAAAAATACAAGATTTTCAAACTCCTATCTATTTAAAACCGAGTAGTGTAAAATTACAAAGTGTACTTTATCGTTCTAAACAAGTAAAACAACTACACATTACATTTTCTCAATCAATTAACACGTCTCATGTTTCACAATGATGAATAAATTCTTAACGGTAGCCTATAAAATCAATTTACATAATCCTCCCATCAACTCTAATGCATTGACTGTAACGAATTCTTTACTTGCAGAGAGAAAAAGCCAAAGTGAAGGTGGAGACGGAGGCCTTGAAGGAGACAAAAGACTCTGAGATGAAAGAATCGGAGACGAAAGATAGGATGCTGCCGCTACTGAACGGGTTCGGGAACGGATCTGCGCTCGGCGATGTTCGGCAAAGGATGGCGGGTGCCGTCGCCTCGCAGTGATCGCCTACTCCTTACCTTTAGAATAAATAATCTCATCGCACCGAGTGAATACACTATGTGTACTCACATAAATTCCTTTAATTACAGAGTACAGACTAACCTTGTTACGGGTGACGCGTCAGTTCTGCCACAAAGCTCTTACAAATTGCAGTTGGCACGGAATGAACATTATATTGATCATAAATTACTTGTCATTATTGATACTTACTAACCGTGAGTCAGTTATTATGCGCGATATACACTATTGTGTCACTTATAATAATTGTTAGTATCATCCTAGAGGATGAGTAGTATCAATAAATTGGTTATGGTACAAAACGGGAAGCACAAAAATTGCCCGCACGCAGCCGTGGTACTCGAAGAGACTATAAGCTCAATTATTTTTAAGTTAATTGTATACGTAGCTCAGTAGTGATAGTAGTTTTAATTTATTCATACCGAATACTGTTGTTGTCCGTAGGATTCTTAACAATAATGATTCTTGACTATTTACTCGGGCGTGGATATGGTAGGACTAAGTAAGATAGAGCCAATATTTTCATCCGTAAAGTATTATATTCAGGAATCGCTCGTTGCCAATGTAAGAAATACGGCCATCGTAGGTAACCTATGTTATATTTGAGCATTTCTTCCAAATCGATTGGGTACACAAGTTCAAGTACACAGCGGAATAACTTAATAAATAAATACACTGATGGTACTTTTCCTTAGGTCACGCCATAAAACTAGTAGTTGTAAGAACTGAGACGTATCAGAGCGATCTGTGATGTGATAGCGTTAATGAGTTTTGATATACACTCGATACAAAGAGATTTCAAACAAGGAGATTGTTCAAATGATCATGTGATATCTGTAGCATTGATGAAAATCGTTATGTAATCGATGTTCTCTCTATAAAATTAGATAGAAGTTCTCTGACTTTAATTGTTTGCTCAATATGCAAGTAGGATTTTATGGAAGCTCTATTTTCATAGCCCTGTAAATCCAAAAGAAAATCTTAGTCAAAATTTAGGTAAGCAAATGTAAGGCAATGCATGCATCAATACAATAGTTTCAGGTTTAGAGTTCAGTTTTATTCAACTACAGTGAGGCAATCATAATTATATCAGAATGATATTAATGTCAATATAATTGTTATGTTAATTGATGCTATAAGGAAGATTACTACACAAATTTTCATTGTTTGCGAAGTAGCCTGACTACATTGTGGAATAGAACGGTGTCTACTTAATTACTTATTTTTTTATGAAGCTACATGATGGGATAATGTACCTACTAAGTTCTTGTCACAGATCGCCATGAAACGTTTAGAAACTTATGCATTAAACAAAGTCTGTTTTATGTGTGTTTCCTTTCAAAGTACATTGCAAATCATCAACGGCCTTTGTTGATTGTACAAAAAAAGTAAGAACGTACAATTTTATGTCTTTTTTTCCTGCCTTCTCATTTCTACACAAGATATCCTAAATGTCTGTGAAATAAATATTTGCCTCTATCAAAGTTTCAAGTCGTTCGATCAACATGTTTGATGATTTTCAAGTTTCAGTTATTGCGAAGTATTCAGGAATCCAGGCTATTCAAATTATGTGTTTATTTATAGGTACTTACACCGACATTCTGTAAATATGTTAAATCGTACATTTATACTTTGTGATACTTAAGTTAATAAAAAATAATTGAATACAATAGTTTGTTTTTTTATCCACCTATTAAATTTTGACCCCATACATCTTTAATATTTGCTAGATGTAATGTAGCTGACGCAGGAGATGCAGCCGACAACACTGTACAATAAAAAGAGCTTTTTTTTCATGTAAATTTATAATATTGACATTTTTAAATTTTAATATTAACGGCCATTAACGGCTATTGTAATTTTTTGACAATATCGACATTATAATATTTATGTTAGTAACTGACTTAGACTTTTGAAATCATTTATTTTAATCTTCTTCAATATTATTAGTGCATGTTTCCGAATCATTAGTTATACTTATTAAAATTATATAACACATTATTTGTATATCAATTGCATTGGTAGAACACAGAGATCATGCTAAAATGTATATTTAAAATCTTTTGTCAACATATGTTCACAAATAAAGTTTGATTAGATAAAAAAAAAAAATATCACGTTTTAGAATGAGCATATGTCGTATCACACCAAACATCTCAAGTGGTACAATCAACGTTTTGACCAGTGATTACTGTGATCAAGGTGTCAAAAATCATAATTCTATAGTCTGTTCCAAAAGTATCTGATGAAAATGTAAACAACAAACATAACCTAACATAACGCCTTGTTTCCCCGAAGGGTTGGGCAGAGGTGTAGAAAAACCATTTTTCGCCAGTTATATTTAAGTCCCATGTAATGGGAGCGAGCCTATTGCCATCAACCGGGCACAGATCCAGACTCCGGGCTACTACTGAGAAATTCCAGATAGAAAAACCCAATATTACTTTGTCCGACGTGGGAATCAAACCCAGGACCTCATGCTCAGCAGAAGCGCTTGCGACCACTAGGCCAACGAAGCAGTAGAACGACCACCAGTAATGTAAACAAATGGATCAGAAAACGTACATGTGGATGCCAATTCGTAGTGGCACTGAAACATTTTGTGATTTGATTTGATTATTTGAATACTTACTAAAACCATAAATTCTATTAAGTGGATCATTGAGGTTAACTTTACATCCTTAATTTTCGTCAATGATTTTGAAGATACATAATAATCATAATCATAAAGTTTATTTGTGAAACATAGCTATACAATAAGGTCATACATATAAAATAGACACACAAATACGATTCAATTCGATTTCAAATTTTGACAATGACAATACCCATATGGAATTAGGAATGTTATTATAAATTCTCGAGCAATTTCGAAAAAGCTTTTGTACATCAAAGCAGTCTTACATTTTATGCTACAAAATTGATTTTTGTACTGAGCACGCAATTCAGTTCTCTTGACTGCTGTTGAGTAAATAAATGCGGGTTTCTTTTTACAAAAAGTGCATTTTCTAAAATGTATAGTGCCGGAAATGCAATACAATTTAATAATGTTATTCAAAGAATAATTGTCACAAAAACTGGTGAGATATAAAGTTGAAACCTAAATATGAATGTCGTGTTACTTATTCCCTTTAGTAAGTGATTGCGTAAGATTGTGAATACATTTGCGCTCTATGTTAAAGCAGCATAAGCTGAAACACATTTTCTGTAACACCTTATGTACAGTGACCAGCATTTTTTTTATTTTTTGTTGTGGAAAATCCTCATAGATGTCCTCCGCCTTGGGTTGGTTGGAGGGGTCTGTCAGAATGAGTAAAAACCACCCCAGTGTTCCTTTCCCACACTTGCCCCGGGGATCTTGGGATCTGTTATTACTTCCGTGAACCCCGGCTAGTCCTCAAGTCTGGGGGGGGGGGGTGAGGTGTTTGACCCCCCCCCCCAGTGTGACAGGGGGCAGCGGACGTCCCCAAGTCCCCCGTCCCTGGACCCATTTAGGGGGGCTGGAAGAGGGCTTTGTCGGCCCTCCGCCGACGCCCAGTGCGCCTGCTGCGGGCCGGGTGAGCGGACGAGATCTCTCGCTCCCTTTCCGCAGCCTTCTTCTGCGACACGACTGTTTCATAGAAGGATACCACCGCATCCCAGGACTCCTCGCTGCCGACCATCGACTTGACCACGGCCGGCAGCGACAGGTCACTGCCTACTCGTGAGATGAGGGCACGGCGAAGCTCCTCCCAAGCGGCACACTCTGCCAGCGTATGCCGCGCCGTGTCCTCCCGGCACTCGACGCAGTGGTGACACCGGGCGTCCGGCTCCATGTTTACGCAACACAGGTACTTCCCGAAGTAACCATGCAACACCTCTTCCCCTCTTCTTCTTTGTAAGAAGGGTCAGGTAATGCAGAGTACTGATCGTACCATATTCTAGCAACTAAATATTTTTGATTTGATTGAATGAATTTAACCTGAACAGAGTTTTTTAATGTTTTATCAGATACTTCCGGAACAGCTTAAAGTCAAAAACTGTTTCATAATATAGATAAGTACTGGTAAATAGGTACTACTTATTACTTTAAACGTTTTTTGGTACACTTGTGTACCAATGGTATCTCACTACTTAACTACGTGTAGGTATTAACTATTACAACAACATATGCCAACTGCGGTTTTCTCATAAATGGTCTCAACCTAAATTTTAATCATTTTATCATCGAACTGACGACCTTTTTTTTTGCTTTTGTGTGCATCAACAATTATTGGGCTTTTGCCGCTTATAATTATAGGATAGGAGGTTTTGATAATAAATGATGTTATTTCCCTGTTTCTATATAGTACGTAAGTATGAACGGATCAAATACTTGGAATATGAATTAAGTATATTGTAGCGGATTTTCCCCAAATGACTGGCCCTTTTCGAAAATGCAAATCATATCCAATCAATAGCGTCATATTTGCATAATTATATTACGCATGTAGATAAAGTGTATTAGAACTTCTACTTATTGTGAAGGTATAATAATATTAATATAAATATTAGAGTTCAAGCAGGAGACACCTATAATTAAAATGAATGAGAGACCTTGCCCAGCAGTTTTAATATTTAGTTACATCAGACGTCCAAGAGGTACGTACCTGTGAGGAAACGGGTTACTTTTCCGTTGGAAAACGTATTTTCTTTTTCATTAGAAAAATCACTGTACCTACACCTACATAATTATATTCATTTTCATTTATTAAAAGTACATCAGTACCTACCTGAAATTACTCACATATTTATTCAAAGAACTCATTCCATTTTGTCTAAGGATCATCATCATTATTTCAGCCGAAAGACGTCCGCTGCTGGACAAAGGCCTTCCAAAAAAAAGGGGGGGGGAGATTTGCCATTATAATCGCCACGCTTGGCAGGTGGGTTGGCGATCGCAGTACGGTTTTAAAAATACATAGATAACGCTGCTGCCCATTCTCTAGTAAATCCCTTAGTCGACTTTTACGACACACACGGGAAGAAATGTAAGTAACACATAAGTGTTAATAAAATCTTTAGTTATTGAAAGCAAGAGTCCGAGGTTTGGCCCTTGGGGCACTCCATAACTTATGTTGTTTGATATTCTATCAAAAAAATACCTATGAGAAATCTTCGTACGCCGCATATTCCGCATTATTATAATGTGTCATTACGTCTTTCTGGAATACTAATGAATAGTAATAATTGTTCGTTCGGAATGATTATCTACTACTTATAATTTTATTTATGATTTCAGTAGTTTTATTTAAATTCATAGATGGAAACAAAAGACTACTAGCGACATCTATAGTTTAGATTTAAGAACATAATGCAATTATTTTCTGTCGCTATGGGGACGTTAACCGAATTTTAATGATGATATACTGAAGATCACGTCTAAACGAGTAGTGTTAAAGATTTGAAAAAAATATATGATGAATTAGAGCATTTTCTCAATAACTTAATATGTGAATATTTTGGATTATGTTTTTAAAGTATAGTGAAATCAATTTGTAAAGTTATGTCTAACGCGGATAAAAAACTGAGAATGGCTCAAAATCTACAAAGCGTATTTATCTGAAACCTTCACCAATTTAAAGATAATCTAATTATTGATCTTTTATTAAACGCGTTTTATTATAATACCTTTTGTTTTGTGTATAATAAATTAATAATGCGTCTTATTGGGGACAGCGCTCCTTGATGGGCGAGTTCTATTACTGACTGAACGTACGACGCGTTGCGTGAGCTCATACAGAACACGCAAGCTAACTCCTCAAGGTCACTGGCATATATTTTCGTCTTAAATGAAAGTGAAATAAACTGCTGATCACTTGAATAACATCCAATGTGGGCTACCGAATAGATTCATAATTATTTATGTTAGCTACTTTACTGTTATTGAGAGAAATTTGTTCATACTTTAGCTATTCGATAACAGATGGCAGTGTTCGCAAAGTTACTACTTTGGGCAGGCCTCCCAAACCGAAGAGAAAATCTTCACATGCCTTCAGCCCGCTTTGCTATCGAGGCTTCGCTGGGAAGTCTACGTTTAATCTGATAGGTGGCGTTGCCTTAACTTTTTCGTTCACAGATCTCTGGGCATCTACCTACTCTAAAATGTACTGTTTCGTTTAATTAGATATGAGGCCAAAATGGTCAAAGCAATAGTAGTACTTGAGATATCCAGGTGTGACAGACAGACAGACTTAGTTTCACCATAGGTAAGGGAGGAACCTTTATGGTGAGACTAAGTCTGTCTGTCTGTCACACCTGGATATTTCAAGAACAACTAATGCTATCAACGTGAAATTTAGAATAGTTTTAGATGACGTTTGCCCAACTATTTTGCAAACAAGAAAGAAATTAAAGAAAATATAACTTTATTGCAAAAGGGACTGAAAAGGTGGTCTTAAAAATTTGAAGTGGGGCTACTAGGGCATGTGGGGTATCATATGAAAGAACGCTGTTTGCACATTCTCAAACATTTATTTTTTATTTTTTAAGTCGCATAGTTTCCGAATTATGATGAAAAATGTAAAAAAATACCTTTCCCCCCCTTATCTCCGAAGTTTGCATACATAAAAATCTGAAATTATTCTATGTGATAGAAGTTTATGTAAAAATTACATTAAAAATAAAACGATGTCTCTAAATAGCACAGTTTTTCAGAAATCATCAACATCATATTATATACGGACGAAACCCTCGGTGCGCGAGTCTGACTCGCTCTTTTTTAGGGTTCCGTACCAAAATGGTAAAAAGGAACCCTTATCGTGAGACTAAGTCTGTCTGTCTGTCACACCTGGATATATCAAGAACTACTCCCAACTATTTTGCAAGCAAGAAAGAAATTTAAAAAAAAATATTTTTTTTTGCAAAAGGGACTGAAAGGGGGTCTTAAAAATTTGAAGTAGGGCTACTAGGGCATGTAAGGTATCATATGAAAGAACGTTGTTTGCACATCTCAAAACTTTTTTTTTTTTAGGCATCATAGTTACCGACTTTTGATGAAAAATGTAAAACAATACCGTCTCCCCCCCTTATATCCGAAGTTTGCAGAGATAAAATTCTGAAATTATGCTATATAATAGAAGCTTTTGTAAAGATTACAGGAAAAATAAAACGATGTCTCTAAATAGCACGGTTTTTTAGAAATCATCAACATCATATATTCGTACGGAACCCTCGGTGCGCGAATCCGACTCGCTCTTGGCCGGTTTTTTTATTAGTGAGAAGCATTTTTGCACATTTCTTTTTTAGCAACTCTTTAAATAGTTGTTTTAATGTAATGCGGCTTAACACCGGTATGTAGATAGTTATCTGCGTCACAACATAGTGTCGAAAGCGTTCTTTTGTTAGTCTGCATATGTGCAGTGCTGCAGCTAAACGTCTAAATTGTTCACTGGTTCTCACGTGCTTTGAGAAGTGACACAAATTGCACAAGCCATTGTTTATCAAGAAAACTTTATTTACAATGAAATATTTTACAATCTATCTTCATAACTTACTTTCTATTGTACATACATCTATATCGGCAAACACCAATGTCAGCAAGTGAGAGTACAACTTCTACTTGCACAAATTCGTAATCGATTGTTTGTAAATTCTTACACAGTAACAAACGAAATAATACCAATAGAAACATCAATAATAATATCACAAATAATTTAGGGTAACTACGGATAAGCCTCTTTAGATATAAATATAACTGGTTTTGTTACATTCAATCTGACGAATCTGGGACTCCTCTAATAAATACATTCAAGTTTTATTTACAAAAGTTGTACTTTGATAGTCGTCATTGAGTATTTTTGCTGATCATAAACAATTTTTCCATTGTCTTGAAGCATAATTACGAATTAACAGTCTTAAAACTATATCCCTGCGTATAAACTAGACGAAATAATGTACGTCTTAGTGCCAATCAGGTAGTCAAACAAATCCAACATCGCAAGGCTACTGTTCAATTAGTTATTTGTTCTAAAGAGGCGACTAATTTAATGGCAGTGATTTAACATTTACACAGTAATAATTACGCTCTTGTTTTAGTTCTACCAAATTCTTCTATATGGTCATACTCTGCGAACCCTGGGTCGGAGTCGTAATACGCGTAGTCGTAACTGTTGTCTTCTTTGTTGTGGGGAGGATTCGCTAATTGCGGGGGACGAGTGGTAGGCCGCGCCGCAGGGATCGGCGGCGACGTCGGCGGGCTCGGCGGTACGGGCACGCGGCTCGGCGGGCGCGGTGGCCGGGTCTCTGGCACTCTGGGAGCAACTGTCGTCGATGGTGCAGCGGGTGCGTCATTAACAGGTTGGAAGTTCTGATTTATTGCTTGGAAATCAACAGGCCTCGATGTTGTGGTGTAGGTTTGAAAATAATCAAAAGTGCGCTGCGTATTCACTGTCTGTGGCTGAGGCGTGGTCGTGTAAGTTGTTTCTGGAGCTCTCGTGGTTGGCGGTGCAGTCGGTGAGGGTGCAGGTCTGAATGGCCTCGGAGCTGAAGTTTGACCCGAAGGTTTAGGAGGAGGTTGTGTTTTTGCCTGTTTCTTGCGGTCTTCTGGCAGCCTGTTGCCGCTTGCAGCTATATTGAGAGAATGTGCGCCGGCCAGCAGTTCACGGTCACCGTATAAATCGGGGCGGTACTGTCCATCGTCTTCACCCTGGGGAGGATGATATTGGCCGTCATCTTCGTCATTGTCTTCAGCAAAGTTTTCAGATTGAGTATTAAAGGCGAGGTTAGTGTTATACGCTACCGTGTTTAAGTTGAGCAGAGGTTCGGGGCGCGAGGTCGAGTAGATCGTAGTGATCGGAGCGATAGTGGTCGTAGGATTGTTAAAATAAGCTTGTTTCGAGTAAGGAACAAAATTGTTCTTGTCTGGTTCATACGAGACACTATTGAAATTTTTAAATGCGGGCGTAGTAGTGGGGAAAGTTCTTGCGGAAACGCTGTAGTCAATAGTTGTTGGAGTGTCTCTGAAATTCTCTCTGTTGTTATTCTCCACTCTTTTGTTGTAATTATTGAAATGCTTGGCACGCACGAATTCAGGGTCTCTAGGAACGTCAGCTACATTAAAATTATTTCTAACTTCGAAGGGTCGATTATCGTTCTGTATATTAAGTCCTGGAGTTGACTGTGCATCGTAATTGTACAACTCCACGAGACCATCCTTTTTGTTAAACCGTGGGGCTGCAGTCGACTGGGACTGGGGGAAAGTGGAAGGTGCGCTGCTGGGGTTGAACCTGTTGTTTTGTTTGGGAGTGACTCTGGGAACTTCAACGTATTCATCCTTGTATTGTTTGTATTGAGGAGGTACGTTAGGAGATGGAGAAAAAGATTGTTTATTTTGAGCATTGAAGCGACGGTTAAAGTTTTGCTGAGGGGGCTCAGAATATTGTTGTTGGGTCTGAGTATTGGGTTGGAAGGTGGTGGGAGGTGCTTTCGTGGACGCATATATGGGACGTTTTCTAACCAGCTTGCGTTTAGTGGGTGCCTCATACTGTTGCTGTGGGACGGGAGGTTGAGTGTTCGGGGGTGGGGCGAGTGTTGTGTACTGAGTGGTGGGGAATGTGCGTTGAGTGGTGGGGTATGTGCGTTGGGTAGTAGAGTAAGGGCGTTGGGTAGAAGCTCTACGGAAGGATTGTCGTTGATAAGGCTGCTGGGAGACAGGGGATGGAGAGGAGGCGGGAGGGGACTGCTCGTCACGGCCACGGTCTCTCTGCCCACTGAAGAAGTCAGACGAGTGTGCTGCACGGAGATCGGAGTCAGGTCGATTGAGGGCGACGTTGTTCTGCGACCGACGGTCGCCGGTCTCAGCGCGCTGGAGACCGAATTCAGCTTCATCATCGCGATTTCCATTAGACGACAACTTCTTGGTGTCAAATCCTGTTGTGGAAGGGCAAACATATTTCATAATTTTATTTATTATATTCTCGGGAGAAATACTACGCTTACAGTGGATTATGAAGCTCCAGCTTGCACAATATTTTGTAAAACAAGATATCTAAGTTTTAAAAAGCTTAAAAATGCAAGCGTTCGGCTGAAGCTTAATATTTTGCAATTCGTTACCAAATTCACTCCAACTGTAGGAGTCGCAATCATGTACCTGCCTGTTGATCACAGGCACTTTATAATACCAATAATTCTCATTAGGTATAATTAGTCATCACTGCATGTTGACCTTGAATGGCTTATTACTTCTACTGTAATTTTCAAAGAAGTTGCGCAAATACTAATAACATGAGTTATTATAACTGAGTACCGCCCACTGCCTGGTACACATAATTGTTTATCTATATACAAACTATTTGATGATATGAAATCGCCTTTCAAATTACGAGATCCATACCTACAATAACAACTGCCTACTTCTAATTACTCGATTGATACTCTAAGCGTGTTTTAATTACATGTAAGTTATATAGCTCTAATTAATTATCTAGCAGGACTCACAAATATCGTTTATCACTACATAACAGATTTAAACGATACCGATTATCTTATTCAATTATGAAATCACAAAACAGTCATGTATGGATTGCATGTCTGTTCCTCGCTTTACGTCTCAGGAACCTGAGCACTATATTGCTTATCTATTTATGTAACTGGCGGCATGTGGTTGTACTATAGGTATACCTCTGCCCAACCCTTCGGGGAAACGACACGTGATGTTATGTTATTTATGTACAAAATCAAATATTAAGCGCTGAACACATAGAAGCCCAGAAAAAACCGGAAAGTTTAAAATAGTCGAGGCCGGCCCGCTTCTGGCTTCTAAAGTGTTTAGTGCTTCTGGAAACAATCCATCCTAAAACATCACATTCTTCATACTTCAAGTCTTTGATAAGTTATCTACACTAATATTATAAAGAGGAAAGATTTTTTTGTTTGTTTTTATGTTTGTAACGAATAGGCTCCGAAACTACAGAACCGTTTAAAAAAAACTTTTACCAGTAGATAGCTACATTATTACGAAATAACATAGGCTATCATTCATTTTCAAAAAATTAGGGATCCGTAAGAAAAATGCAATATTGTAACCCAAGGTAGAACACGAAAAATTGTTTGGCGTGCCCTGCGAAAACTATTAATGATAGAACAAAATAATGTACTACGGGTTTATAGGTCTTATTAATGTCTCGACCTCCACGCGGGCAAAGCCGCGGGAAAAAGCTAGTAATAAGATATTTGTGAGTCTTTTGTTAGTTGCAAAGCATGGCTCACCGGATCCGATCCTGTAGAGATCAAACTGACCGTCGTAGATATCTGCGGGGCAGGCGAGGGGGTCGTCGTCTCCCCAGTCTGTGCAGGTCTGTGCCTCCTGGTGGAACAGCGTGCCAGGGGGACAGAAGAACCTGAAGTCTCGGACGCCTCCACCTGCGACCCTCACGCACACGTGGAAAGCCTTGCATCCTGACTTCACGTCGGCGTAGTATGCGCCTAAGATTCGAATTTTACAGTTGAACCTTTCGGCGCTCCCTGTGTGAAATAAAGTTAGCATGTTTAAGTTTAATACAGTCCTCCTCCGCATATTGAAAGCCTAGCCAAGCTATTTTGAGTATTTTCATAGTTCAGGTCAACTTGGTTGTTTATATTTTGGCCTTGAACGTATCATCATCATTTCAGCCAAAAGACGTCCACTGCTGGACATTGGCCTCCCCCAAAAAGGGGGGGTTTTGCCATAATCGCCACGCTTGGCAGGCGGGTTGGCGATCGCAGTATGGTTTGAAAAATTCATAGAGAACGCTGCTGCTCTTTCTCTAGTAAGTCCCTTAGTCGCCTTTTACGACACCCATGGGAAGAAATGGGATGGTGCTATTCTTTACGTCCGGCACCAAATGGAACCAAACCTGCTCGTCAACTCCATACGTAAAAAAAATCAGCTGTTCCCTACATTTGACGAGGTAGGAGAACATAAATGTAGGGAACAGCTGATTTTTTTTTCGCGATTTCTGATTTGTTCCTATAGTACACGTTGTTCCTAATGATGAGTACAATGACCCCTTAAAAGATTTCGTGTATGAATAGATACACCTTATATATTTTTACATTGTTATGAACTTACTATGGGTTATAAATCTTGTAGCTTTAATTGACTTTATTGCTACGAAACCACATTATTTATTCATTATGCAAATATAATAACTGACACGGTTTTAATATAATTACTCTAGCTTCTCCAAAACACTACTGATTCCAAATTACCTATGATTTACATCATCAAGAAAAAGTTTAGTAAGTACGTAAGTTGCACTGGTAAATCGTTGCATAAACAGTTTATAAACCACGGTTTTGGTTTTAAATCTTACGTGTATGTACGTATTATTATTGCTATAAATGGCCATTATTTCGCCGTTTTGTCTGTAATTAATACCCAACGGTCGTATTATACGGTTTCAGAAACATGGACACATGACCAGTCGTAATTAGTTACAAATGTATAAGATTTCGTTTGAATAATGTTACCTAAAGTCAACGCCATGAGACGAGATAAATTTCATACTTTGGGATTTAAAACTTTAACTGAAATTGCGTATGGTTCAGTTTCCATTGCAACTAAAATTATTTTATGACGTTTAGCGATAATTTCTTCATTCATAAATCAACTTAGATATCTTGAGTTTAAAGTTGATAGTTGTATAATTTGCAATTTTATGTATTTATAGCTTCTCATGACGGTTACTTTACATTATTCAAACGAAATCTTTTATACATTTTTTATACGTCATGTTTCTAAAACCTGAAAAACACAGTGTTTATTCATCAGCTAGATTTCTGATAACAATGAGTTACCGTGTCAATTTGACTTTAGTCGACGTTCGATGGCAATGATGGAGATTTCTCACTGTCCAAGGCGACTATTGTACTATACTAAGCGACACTTGAAGTAACTCGTGCAATAACTAGGTGGAGAGGTAAACATGTCTAATGAGACGAGTATATTGCGACATGGCAACATCAAGCACGCTAATCCCGGCGAATGTTGAATGTTACTTACTACTTTAGAACTTCGAAAGAGCGGTGATCTTAACTGCATTGACTGCACCATTAAAGCTCTAATAAAATGTTATTTTATCGTCTAAGTCGCAATTAAATTATATTAATATCCGTCGATTACCACAGCATGTTAAGGCTTCTACATACCAGCGCGACTAGTCGCGCGACGCGACACGGCACAAAGGCCCCGCGTGTCGCGGGACGAGCGGTGCCTTTGTGTCGTGTTGCGTCGCGCGACAAGTCGCCCCGGTATGTAGAAGCCTTTAGTCTTCGTGTCAATGAATCGAATCTGTTATTATTTAGTTTCGAAAGACGTCGTAGAAAATGAAATGTGTTACGAATAATGATTGACGAACTGGTTATTATAGGTTGAAAAAAATTGTCTAGCCGCCTCATTAATCGGTCTAACTAATCGTTCCGAAGCGTGACTGTTCAAGTTCCTGTATGTTAAATTTTATTTTAGGTAAAGTAACGACTTTCTGAAGTATTTCGGGAAATTTTCGATTTATTCCGTTCTAATACCAATTACTAATACCACTGGTATTTGTTTCAACTCATAACTATTTCTATTCTGAACGGATACCATTGTTAAAACTAATACCAAAACAAGGTCAAAGGTATATGGTACAGTCATTAAAAATGCTTTGTATGTAAATAAATCAGTTAAATCATCAAAATACTTACATACAAATAATAGAAAACAAATTTAATTTGACCAGTTTTGACTGAGCTGACTGTACCAAATTCTAGCTGTTAGTATTCGTTCGCACATACATTTAATTATTTAAAGAGTGGTATCCGTTCGGAATAGAAAATAAATATGAGTTGAAACAAATACCAGAGGTATTAGCTGTTGCTATTAGAACGGAATAAATCAAACTTTCGGTCAGTAAATTGATTGTTAAGTAAATTGACACCCTACGTCAATTTGCCGTGTTAGAGCTATTTCATTGCATCATTTAGGAAGAGGCCTTTAAGGCTCCCGCAGACGGCTAGGCGCGACGCGACACTAGTAGCACAATTTCTATGAAAACTTCATAGAACGTGTCGGGCTGCCTGTCGTGGCCGCGATGTCGCGCCATACTGCATGAGCGTTTACTCATGAAGTTGATAAATAGTTTAATTTTCAAAGCATGTATCGAAGTTCAATAAAAATAATTAATATTTAAATTAGATTAAATTGCTGCAGATCAAGCAGTAAACATTTTAAAGTCGTAAAAATATTATTGTAAAAATTATTATTATGAAATTGAGTTATTAATGAAGTAGGTAGGTACTTAATTTTTATGTTGTTACTAATAATAAATGGATTATATTATAACAGTGGTGATGAACTTCAATTATTTTATGTTATTAATGAATTAGTGAATCAATTATATTATATAGGTAATGAATATTGTGTTTTTAGGATTCCGTACCAAAATGGTAAAAAGGAACCCTTATGTTGAGACTAAGTCTGTCTGTCTGTCACACCTGGATATCTCAAGAACTACTAATGCTATCAACTTGAAATTTAGAATAGTTTTAGATCAGGTTTGCCCATCGATTTTGCAACCAATTTTTTTTATTTTTTTTAAATATATCTTTTTGGCAAAAGAGACTGAAAGGGGGTCTTAAAAATTTGAAGTAGGGCTACTAGGGCATGTGGGGTATCATATGAACGTGCTCTGTTTGCACATCCTCAAACATTTATTTTTTATTTTTTAGGCATCATAGTTTCCGACTTTTGATGAAAAATGTAAAAAAAAATACCGTTCACCCACCCCTTATCTCCGAAGTTTGCATAGATAAAAATCTGAAATTATTCTATGTGATAGAAGTTCATGTAAAGATTACAGGAAAAATAAAACGATGTCTCTAAATTGCACAGTTTTTCAGAAATCATCAACTTCATATATACGTACGGGACCCTCGGTGCGCGAGTCCGACTCGCTCTTGACCGGTTTTTTTTTGGTGCATCTTTGGAATTAAACATGAATTGTTAGGCTATTGTTAGGTTATTTTAATGAAGGAATAAATAAAGGCTATAATAATAATAATAATAGGTATTTCATACAGCTGTCAAGGAATGGCAGTTGTGTTGTTATATAAGTTCTTACCCAATTTGCTTAAGAGCGTTTACACCTTACGGCATTTCATACAAAATATCATGCCCTTGTTTTTCGAAATGACTGAACGGATTTTAATGAAACTTCATACGCGTAAGTAGGATACAAAGGTCTAAAAAGTTAGTATAGAACATTTTCAAATGTCTTATTTAAAAACTCATTTTCTATGGAAAATTTAAAATCGGTCTAATTTGGCTGTAACACTATTTTTAGAAAATGTTCTTTACTAACTTTTTAGACCTTTGTATTCTGCTTATGCGTATCAAGTTTCATTAAAATCGGTTCAGTCATTTCGTAAAACAAGGGCTTGAAAGTTTGTATGAAATGCTGTATGGTGTAAACGCTCTTAACAATTAATTTGCGTGACTTTACATTCTTTAGTTTCACTCCCCAGTATTTCAAGTGTTACACACATTGCAGGGGCAGGCGTTTCACGTAACAATAGTTTAATCGTTGTCGTCGTCGTAGATCTCGCTCCACGCGTATCCGCTGTTGTTAGGGCTTTGTTCTACGAATTGGGGGCTATAAGGTTCCGGCGTATTGTCTTGAACCTCGCTTTGGGTAAAAAGCGTTGCAACCGATTCGTAATGGATCATAATCGCGAATGTGTGTGCGTTTTAACTAAAATGACCAAATAATACGCGTGTAATCAGTTAAACTGATTTTTAGGGTTCCGTACCCAAAGGTTAAAACGAGAACCCTATTACTAAGGCTCCGCCGTCTGTCTGTCTGTCCGTCTGTCACCAGGCTGTACCTATCTCATGAACCGTGATAGTTAGACAGTTGACATGTTCACAGATCATGTATTTCTGTTGCCGCTAAAACAACAAATACTAAAAAACAGAATAAAATAAATATTTAAGGGGGCTCGAATACAACAAACGTGATTTTTTTGTTCGTTATTGCTATAAATGGATAACGGCAACAGGTAGACGCTTGAAATATTCACAGAATATTAATTTATATATTCATTTTAAAAATAAATAATTAAATTAAAATAAAACAAATATTTAAAGGGGCTCCCATACAACAAACGTGATTTTTTTGCAATTTTTATAGATAATGGTACGGAACCCTTCGTGCGCGAGTCCGACTCGCAGTTGGCTGGTTTTTACAATACTTTTGGATATATCTACTAAATTACACAAAATAATCCAAAGTGCCTTAATAATTGATATGTGATTATAAAGATAATCTAATAAATAGGACTTGAAAACATTCGCATAAATTGCCAGAAATTATAAATCTTTCTACAAACCATCATTAGAAAGAAAGAGAAATACGACTGAAAGGAAAATAAAATAACTGAGAAACACATTACGTCATATTAACAAATATTATGGTGATGCCTGTAATCTTATGAAATAATTTCCTTAAATTACTGACGTCTACATGAACTAGAGCCTGAAAATGAATAATTAGTGTTAAAGGGGCGTACTATGGTACACTAGCGCCACTACTTTAAAAAAATATTATCTCGTGACTGAAAAGGAATTATGAATAACGGCTAGTAGGGACCCTCGGTAAGTGTGTCTAGAATTTTCTAATACCTTTTATAAAGTTTCATATTGAGACACGAAGCAACAAAATACGATCTAGAGGAATGTGGCCGCTTTTCTTTAGATCGTATTTTGTTGCTTCGTGTCTCATTATGAAACATTACAAAAGGTATTAGAAAATTACAAACACACTTACCGAGGGTCCCTACTAGCCGTTATTCATAATTCCTTCTCAGTCACGAGATAACATTTTTTTAATGGAGTGGCGCCAGTGTACCGTTGTACGCCCTCTTAAGACGCAGATATATGCCAGTGACCTTGAGTGGTTAGATTCGCGTCGTACTTTCGGCCAGTAATAGAACTCGCCCATCAAGGAGCGCTGTACCCAATTTGACGCATTAATTTATATCATTCATGCATATTAATTTATTATACACAAAACAAAAAGTATTTTAATAAAACGCGTAAACTAAAAGATCAATAATTAAATTATCTTTAAATTAGTGAAGGTTTCAGAAAAATACGCTTGGTAGATTTTGCGCCATTGTCAGTTTTTTATCCGCGTTAGACATAACTTTACAAATTAATTTCACTATGTAATATAAACATAATCTAAAATATTCACATAATAAGTTATTGAAAAAATGCTCTAATTTATAATACATTTTTTTTTCAAATCATTAACACTACTCGTTTAGACGAATAGACGATTATAATAATAAAAAATAAAAAAATCGGTTATCGTCCCCTTAATCTGCTATAGTCCGGTAAAGATCATATAACAACGCTAGATTCCCATGCGTGCGGTGTATATGCAAGCCGCGGGAGGGCAGCGGGGTGAGCGATAAGATCGCGAGCGTCTGCGCAACCGCGCGCGCTGTGAGGTGCCATAGCATCCTCCACGAAAGGTTACCGCAAGCCTTATGTAAGTGTAATGACTTCTAACTGAGGTACGCTCATGATCTTTTTTCTTTTGATCAATAAAAAGGTCACATGGGTTGTCATTATGTTGTCGTGTACGTGAATTATTATTTCTGTGGGTTACTTCCTCTTTCTTAATTCTGAAATTAGTTGAGTGCAATGCCTGAAATTGAGATTCCTAAATAATGCGTTATTATTTGATAATAGTAATGTATTGAACTCGTATTAGGACAGGGTTAATGTCAAAGTAGGTAGACTAAAAGCTGGAAGACATATTGGTCAACTTGTTACAGCGATAGACCAATTCACTGAAAGTGAGACAATGCAGCAACGCTTGAGAAAACCATACATTCTTCCCTGTTCATTAACGCCTTAACTAGGCAGATTGTGATCAGATTGGGCGATCTTACCGAGGGTCCCAGTTACGGTTGAGTTAATATGACATGTTATTATGGATAGAGGCTAGCAACTGCGAGATCACTATCTTTTTATCTTTCGCAAACATATATAGGCTGTAAATTGATGTACCGTGAAATTAAGTGGCGTAATTACGTATCAACTTTTATTGCTACAACAGATGATATCAATGTCACAATAATATGCAAAACCATTGCAACACCGGAAATTCGTTTGTTTATTTGCTAACAATTGCTATCTATGAGTGGTTTACTGAGCTATTTGTGTTAATGTATGCAATGACGGAGCACATTGTTGTGATGAGTCAGTGAAATATCGACAGGTGATCGTCCATTCATTACCTCTCAATGAACTAAGCACCGAACACACAAATAAATCCAATACATGCATCTACTTTCCCTTTCATTCATACTAACACAAGGTAAACGTTATTTTTCTCACGCTTTGATTGTTACGGTTCAATACATTAGATTTTCCACACAATAATAATGTTATGTGGCAAAAAAGTTATTGGTTCACATTGTTGCAAAATATTCTAGCAACGTTAGTATTAAATGCGTTATTAACCATGGAATCTACAATTGAAATGTGCAGTTACCAAAACTTAAATATGTAATGAAATTCATTTTAATTATGAGTTTTTGTAAATGTGACGTCGTGCGAACTGTCTTGAGTAAGCTCTGTGCACGAAATATCAACTCCTAGTTACTAATAAGCCTTGTTTTACGTTCTCGAAAGGAAGGGATTATATGTCATACACAAATGTCTAACCACAAATCGGGCCAGAGATTGCCCAACTGAGATTGTAGGTGAACTGCAAGCGACTCCTCAACCACAATACACATAAGTAAGTCTACAGGCAGGTAAATGCCCAAACACGTGAACCTTGAGGCTACCCATCCGTTCGCTGGCCGTCACGCCGCCCTAGTTCTTACGGAGAGCGGAGCGTGGGAAAATCACTTATGCAAATCCGGGGAATCGATTATTGTGGCGATGCGCGATCGGCGCGGGCGCTGCGCGAATGGAAAGTGCATCGGTTGCGCAATGACGTGCATGCCTCATACCTCACCGTCGCACGGGGAACATCTCTAATGTGCAACCTGCTGTTTGTACAGTGTTACAAAATATCGAGTTTACTGCTGTGACAAAGTTTATATAACGCGAATGTTTTTAATTTAGGTTATCGCGCAGTATTAGAATGGCTATATCAGAAGCTTCATATAAATTATTTATAACAACTGTATAGATTTTTCCAAATTATAATATTTTGTCACATAGGTAGGGCCGATTCATTATTCTTTCATTACGCTTGCAACCTATTAGTTTCGGCATAATGCTCTGGTTTCAGTGGAATAAATATTATCAAATGGCATTTCAATGGAAACCGGTAATGTCAACTTCCCACGCGCCCGGACGTCCTGCACATTATGAGCACACGAATAGCAAATACTTTCACAGAGATGCGCACGCGCACCGAGCTGCACTAACACCATTATTTCCTCACTACTCAAACGCAGGATCAAAACACATCAAACTACAAACTGTAAAGAAAATCACACAATTGACTGTAAAGAAAATCGCGCAATTATTCTTCAACATTACCAAATCGAGGCACCCCAAAAGAAAATTTACACGGGAAAAAATCCGGTCACTTCCGATATGTCACAGTGTATTTGTTGGGCAGCAGGTGCACACGCGGTGTGGTCGACTTACCCAGGACGGGGAGCAATGTAAGCAAGATCCACAGAGGGGACATGTTGTCGCGTGGTGCGTCGCGAAGGGACTGGCGGCGGCTGCGCGTGCGCCGCCCGCCCGGCCAAAGGAGGGGAGATCTGAAAGCTCGCCCGCCCGCCCCGTAGCCGGCCACTGCGTTGACACAGTGTAGTACAATAGCAGTTTATCAATTCAATGTTTGTTGATGTTGATCAATTCAATGTTTTGTTAACGTTTATCAATACCTAGCAATCGCTACCGGCGGACGTCGTTCAAAGTCACGAGGTTAATTAAAAATATCAATATGAATTTTCAGTTCTTAGAAATAGGAAATCATGTTTTTCTGAAAGCATAAGTTTTATTTTTTGTTTTTGTATAGGTAATATGTTTTGTGATCGGCATAACAATTTATTTTTTTATATTTAATTTAGGTATGATTAAAAGTGTTGACCAGACTACCTACATAACATCTGTATTAGTTGTTTTAATTATTTATTGAGCTTTATAATTGAATTAAGATTGATTGCAAGAATGATTAGTTAAATAATTTAATAAGATTTTTCAAAAGTCAAAACGTCGTGTTGCTTTTTTTTTTAAATCAGTATATACAAATTAAAGTTCATGAATTATCGCTCTCAACTTTTTATGCACTGTGGTGCCTGCCAGCAACAGACGCGTGATATATTAGACATAAACGATGTCAATCTTGGCAAACCATTGTTTTGTTAGCTCATTAGTCATACGTTTTATTGCATTACGTCATGACTGAGCTCCGATACCACCGAATCCATTAGACCGGCTCGGCGGCGTGCCGATCTATTGAGAAAATCAATTATGTGACTCCACTGGGAACCCCTAATTACATACAATTTTATATTATACAAGATAATATACACTTGCATGAATCTGATTAAATACGGCTCATGTTGCACATAATAGGCGTGAGATACTTAACTTTTTATTTCTGGAACGATTTGCTACAGTCATTTGTTTAGTGTCTTGATATAATCAATAAAGTGAATGAGCAATAAAGCGCTTTTTTATTATACAAACTCAAAATGTTGACATCCTCTATTACAGCGATGAAAGCGGAGTTCAAAAATACAATAAATGATTGATGTAACTTGTGCATATCGAAAGTTGAATGTATTATGACAATAGACAGTATTGTCCCCACCAGAAATTTACTTGTCCATAATGTGACTTTTACTTTCAGATGGCCACACAGTTTAAAGAAAAAACCTGCCACGCGCGTGTTAAAGATGATGAATGATCATGATACAGATGCACTCCCATGCTCATAAATTGACATTATGTGTTTAAGTACATAATTATAATATAAAAGGGTCAAATTAAATTAGCTAGCGAAACTCCGCAAACGTGTTGGGTATCGATATCTAAATAAGATAAAACAAAAAGAAGAAAAAAAACATTGTATTTTTTGGGGTCCACGACTAGTTACTTGAAATATGAGTTTCAAAATCAGTTATTTTTCTGTGTAAACTTCACAGATGTGATGGGTATCGATAACTAAACACGATAAAACAAAAACGTAACTACTTCAGGTAACTTCACCGCCAGTGGTCATTGACACCAGAAAAAAAAAACATCAAATCCTTCTTTTTTTCGTATTTAGATATCGATACCCAGCACGTACACGGAGTTTCGCTAGCTAATTAAATTTGACGACGTTAATATATAACATATAATAAAGGCATAACATTGTGATTACTGTTCACTGTCCATACAGCGTTGCAAGAAGGAAGTGCCTATTTGTATGAACCAAAAGTTATTGAATGGTTTATAAGTTGCATAATAGAAATGCAGTGAATTCATTTATTGATGACTTTGCAGGTTGAATGTTACATAATATTATTTCCAGAGATATAAATCAAAGATTCGCCTTCAGCGTACTTACATCGTGCCAGAAGTGTCAATGCTAAGTTGTGCAACGTCGCACATTCGATCATTCGAAAACGGTTCGTAACACATCGGAAAACTTTGTTGTTTTTAACACAAACATCTGTAAAAAATTACAACTGGTGCCTTCAGGAAATATGCTGCAGGATGTGGTGTGTTAATAACGATTTCTAAAATAAATATTATGCCGGATAATGACATAATTATATAAAAAATCTGACAGCAAACGATATTGTATAAATAAAAAACAGATGAGTGACAAATGAAAATGTACGCATAAACGTGATCATCTTTTGACGCAGCGTATCTTTGATTTAACGTATCGATGTTTATTTCTTGACTTTCTTCCGTATTTGGATGAAAATGATTGAAAATGTCTATCATTGGTGATCGGCGGCTTCTAAAATGCCATAAATAACCTATATTGTATTGAATTTATCATGTTAAAAACATGAATACTACTCCGTTCTTACATGCACTTCAAAATCTGGTATTAATGGGTCATGCAGGTCAGACCGCAGTTGCTTCCTGTGCATGTGAGTGAAGCAATTTGTAAAGAGGCGGACGAATGATTAAGCAATGTAGTTAAACGTGAGTCGTGGAAATACTAAGAAGCGGGACCTGTTGTGGCGCGAGAAATTCCTTTCATGTAAAGTATTCCTTACATGGGATGTATTAAAATAGTACATTTTGATAAAAGTGGGGAATGTTTGTTATTCCATTCGAGGTTTGTTTTTGAGCCAAAAACTGCAATAACAAATGTCTTCGTGTATCAAACGACGTTTTTGATTACACTTTGGAAGAAATAAAATAAAATAACGAAAAATATTTTTGTCATGAACTAGTAAGAAACTTTGATTTAATTTTATTTTTTTCCCGCGCAAAAATTTTTTTCGCCAGGTGAAAAATTTAAAATAAATTTTTGAGTTTAGAACACAAATAAATGTTAATTTGTTCATAAACATTTTGTTTATTATAAAGTCATAGTATTATATTTATAAACATTATTTAAATATTTCAAAAATATTAACGCCGTAAAGACGCATCAAAGCTGAGATTTAAAAAAAAACAGCAATGCAATACATTGCATTGTGAACCTAATCGTAGTGCGATATGAACCAGTTTTCGAGGAAGTGTATTGAAAAAGCCTTTTCTATTGAGGATGTTCAAGTAAGGTCTTTGGTACCTATGGCTATACCACCCTTGTTACTTTACCAATTTTTTTTTATTATCCAGAAACGAGAGATCAATACTTCCCATTATGATTCGGATGACGGGTGTTCATCATCATCATCATCATTTCTCAAAGGGGACGGGGTTGCCATAATCGCCACGCTTGGCAGGCGGGTTGGCGATCACAGTATGGTGTTGAAATGCATAGAGAACACTGCCCATTCTCTAGTAAGGGGGACGGGTGTTATGAACTACTAATGTTAAAATAGAATTCCTAACCACCTATACGGCCGGCGTCACCTCCTCATTTGCAATAACAAAGTAGGTACCTACTAATCATTGTGACCCGTAATCTTTCATACAACGTATGACATGTAATACAGTATATTATTTTTAATTCTTTTCCTAATACACACAAAGCCTAGAGATGTATATCAGTGGCGTGGGACACCATACCAATTGTGCTTACACTCAATACCTTACAACCCACTGTTTAGATACAAACAGATGTAATTAAACAACAGCATATTGTTTTGATGATTCACGGCTTAAAGTTGCCATTGAGATAAACAAACATCGCTACAGTGATTTATCTAAGAAGGCGTATATTTTAGGAACACAATAAGTATTTAGATAGTCACAAGGATGCTGATTATATCATTAACATCTTCACGTTAGGTATATTTACGTAGTTATACCTTCCTGTTTAACTTTATTTATACTGTACCCACAATTCTTATTGTTAAAATATTTGTTTTGTAAAAGGAGACGTTCAATAAATGTATGGGGCTCTGGTACCTACTAAAATAATTGAAAATTTAAACAGTCTTCTGAGCTATATAGGCTGAAAGAGGGTAATTATTGGTGTATGTATTTGGGACTGTCAACACTGTTAAGTGCTACATAATCATTGTGAGAGAAAATAAATATACTAATAATTTTTTTTTTTTTTTTTACAGCCTCCCGTTATTTTAAACAAGTGTTGAAAAATAAAATGCTTGCATCACTAACTAAAAACATTATTTATATTTTAGTGATGGCAGCCCTGTGGCAAATGACGTGACAAAGACAATGTCAGTCAGTAGGTATCGGTTCAGACAGCTTGATATTTACAGATTTGACCTTTTTTCGACACGAATTTCTCCTGTATTGTGGGTGCGTTTACAAACATTTAAACTCACGTACAAACAGCCAGACCCGGAACAACTACTTGTAGGTCATACAAATATTTGTTCCGTGCGGGAATCGAACCCGTGACACGCAGCGCAGCAGTCAATCGCTTAACCACTGCGTTAGAGATTTTGCTATTGTCTTGGTGAGATTAAGCACGCGTTTCTTAACCTCACACTTTATTTTTATAACAAAATCTGTTTGTAGTGTTGTGTGGTGTTGTGATTGTTTTGTGTGGTCTGGTTTGGGTATAAGGTTTGTATTTTAAGCTTCTTGGCACTCATTTTCTAAGGAAATGAGTGCCGAGGAACCCCCTGATGGGGGTGGAGGGACTCCTCCAGATATTATGGAGGTTGTGGAGTGTTCCCAAAACACTGATCGCGTAAGATCCGAGATTAGAAAGCGTCCCGGAGGTCCTGAGATTTTTGTTGACGCGAAAAGAAATAAGCCGCCGTCTGACTCAATTCAGTCCGTATTTACTAAGCCAGGTTTTGAGAACGACTCCAAAATCCTCTATAGTGAGAATGACAGAGCTCCTTTCACTATATTTGTCTCTAGGGTGGAAATAGACCCTAAGCAAGGCCTAACTTTAAATTCTCTTAAGTTTGCCCAATTTATTTTTAACAAAGGTTTTAAAGGTGTTGTTCAAGGCAGTGTCAGGTCTTTGGGCCGTAACAGGATGTCTATTGATTTCATGACATTCAGTGATGCCAACAACTTTGTCAGCAACCCCATTTTGATTGAAAACAATTACTCGGCAACTATCCCACGCTTTCATATAAGTCGCATGGGAGTTGTTATGGATATTCCTACTGACTGGTCACTAGAGGAGTTAGTCTTTGGTATAGAAACCCCTCACAATTGTGGAGAAGTCATAAGGGCTAGAAGGCTTAATTTTAAAAACAAAAAAGAAGACTCCGTAACTTGGTCCCCATCATCGACTGTGGTGCTTACTTTCTCTGGTCAAATTCTTCCAGAGAAAGTCTTCTGTTACAATGTTTCTCTCCCTGTCTCCATCTATCAACTCCCCACTATCCAATGCCGCAACTGCTTACGATTTGGCCATATAAGCTCTCAGTGCAGATCTCAGCCCCGCTGTTACCGTTGCGCTCAACCTCATCCCGGAGATAGCTGTAATGTTCCCGACTCACAGGTCTCATGTCTTTTGTGTGACGGTGGAAGCCATAAGGCCACTGATAATAAGTGCCCTGAACACTCAAGACAGAAGTCAATTAAAATGGTTATGTCTCAAGAAAATTTAAGCTACCGAGAGGCCTCAGTAAGGTTTCCCCGTTCCCGTAAATTGCCATACAGTAATGTTACAGCAGGCCCTTCCCAATCTAAACTACCTCAAGCCTATCCTTCTCAACCCCTTTTCTCCTCGTCCCCTCTTAACACTCCTACTTCTTCTCCATATTCAACCCCAGTTAAAACCTCCTACACCAAGACAGTTTATCGTTCCCCAAAACCTAGGCCAGAATTGGGCAAGTCATACGATACCCAAGCCCATAAGTCGATGGTCTATACCCCTAATTCTTCTCAGCCAAATGGCTGTGCCCTGAATTCCCCTTACATTGAAACCACTCCTCTTCCCACTCCTAATGACAATTTGATAGAGCTCCTGGCTTGCTCCCTTATAAACATGTTGTCTAAATTTAGTGACGCAATACCGGACAATGTCGTTGTATTAGTTCAACAACTCCTCGAATCCTGGACTCGCCAAAATGGAAAAAATCCTTCAGTGGAACTGTAGATCCATTCGCAGGAAAAAACACGATGTAATCTATCTTATAAATAGATATAAACCCGTTGTCTTTGCCGTGTCGGAGACGTGGCTCAAGCCTGGATCTCTCTTTAGGGTTCGTGGTTATTCATGTCTTCGGGACGATAGAGATGACGGATGGGCGGGTTGCGCCCTATTGGTTAGCAGATCTATCACTTTTTCCCAGATTCCTCTTCCCCATCACGATCCTGGTTTACATGTAGTTGCCATTAGAGCCATGAACATATCCTTTGTATCTGCCTACATTCCCCATCCCAATGCTAATATTTTGTCTGAATTTAACTCTATCCTATCAGAAATTCCTGGCGCTTTGGTTGTGTTAGGTGACTTTAATTGCCGTCACACCCTTTGGGGCTCTCACTGTAATGACCCCTCCTCCAGCTTTTTGCTTGACCTTTTAGATGATCGCAACCTTTGTGTTCTCAATGATGGATCTGCTACCCGTCGGGTTTCACCTACCCAAAATATTAGTGTTCCTGATCTTACTTTCTCTTCGCCCTCCTTAGTATCAACTCTTTCATGGTCTGTTCTCCCTAACTCATATGGGAGTGATCATTTCCCTATCCTAATTTCTCTTCCAAGTACTCACCCACGTTCTCCTCTCATACAACCCCTACAAAAATATCGCCTACACCAAGCTGACTGGTCTAAGTTCTCGTCCAATTTGGACACAGAACTTCAAAATTTTCCCCAAATAAATCCATCCAACTCCCTAATTCATTACAGTAATTTTGTTGAATGTCTGTTGAGAGCGGCCAATTCTTCAATCCCCTTAAAAAACTCCGCCCGTCACCTAATACCTTCTCCCCCTTGGTGGGATGCTGAATGCACTGATGGCGTCCGTAAACGTAAAGAAGCAGAAAACTCATTTTCTTCTAGTATAAATATGCCCAACTATTTAAATTTTAAAAAGACTTCTGCAACTACTTGTAGGTTATTGGCAAGAAAGAAAAGATGTGGTTGGCTCAACTTTTGTGAATCACTATCTCCACGTTCTCCAGTGTCCCTTGTATGGAAAAAAATTAAAATCTACCGAAGAGCTACTGACAGCCAGTCTCCCGATATTTCTACCAATGATCACAGTACCTGGTTAGAAGACTTTATATCCAAATTAGCCCCCCCCTTTGTTCCTAGTTCCGAATGTCTTGCCACTATAGACCCTCCTCCCACTTCCTGTGATAGATTTGATGACCTTTTCTCTTATTCAGAACTTATTTGTGCCTTAGATCATCTCCGGGATTCTGCTCCGGGGGTCGACGGAATACCCTATTCCTTTATTTCCAAATCTTCTTCTAATTGTAAACTAATCTTTCTGAACCTAATCAATTCATTTTTCGTTACTGGCAAAATCCCGGAGTCTTGGAAATCCCAAATAATCATCCCAATTTTGAAACCTGGGAAAGACCCAAAAGATTCTACTTCCTATCGTCCTATCGCCCTCTCTTCCGTCTTGGCTAAAATTATGGAGAATCTCATTAAGAACCGACTTGAGTGGATCTTAGAAACTAAAGGCATCTTATCCAGTTCTCAGTTCGGTTTTCGAAGAGGTATGGGAACTCTAGATAGTCTAAGTGTTTTCATGTCTGATGTTCGCATTGGCTTTTCCAACAATGAAAGTGTTCTCGGTATTTTCCTAGACATAGCTTCAGCCTATGATAATGTCCAACTTCCAATACTCAGGCAAAAGCTGCTACAGCTGAGGATCCCTGTGAGGATGGTCAACATCATTTGTAGTCTCCTTATGTCCCGTTCTATTTCTGTTCGTCATCAAAACTTCCTCTCCCCATCTCGTCTAGTGTGGAAGGGCCTACCCCAGGGGTCGGTATTAAGCCCCATCCTTTATAATATATACACACATGATTTGGAGTCTTCAGTGAGTTGTTTCTGCAAAATCTTACAATATGCCGACGACATTGCTCTCTACTTTAGTTCAACTTCCCTTTCAGATGCCTCATCTCGCTTAAATTCTGCCCTTTACTACTTAAACCAGTGGCTGACCGATCACGGCTTAAGTTTATCAGTCTCCAAATGCAATGCAGTTGTCTTTTCTCGCAAGCGTAATATTCCCCCTATTAACCTTTATGTTGAAAATGAACCCATTTTGATCCGTGACAAAGTAAAATTTCTTGGCCTCATTCTTGACTCAAAATTATCTGGTCTCTATCATCTGGACTACATCTCAAAGAAATGCGAAAGAGGTGTTAATGTCTTACGTGCCCTTTCTGGAGTTCGCTGGGGAGCTCATCCAACTTCCCAGAAAATCCTATATAACGCCATAGTTCGTAGTCACTTTGACTATGGAACCTTTCTGTTAGAACCATGCAACAAAATAGCCCTGGCCAAACTGGAAAGGATCCAATCTAAATGCTTGCGTATTATCACGGGTGCTATGAAATGCTCACCTATTAATGCTCTTCAGGTTGAATGTTTAGAACCCCCACTTCACTTACGTAGACAATATCTCTGTGACAGATTTTTTTATAAAGCCATCCAGATTAAATGTCATCCTCTTCTCCCTCTTCTTCGTACTCTTTCTCACTTAATCCCAACATCTCGCTATTGGTCTCATAAAAATCCTCCACTCCTCGTTAACAGCTTCAGTAAATTCAATAATTTACATATTTCCTTAGTCCAATTAAATAAAAACCCCTTATTTGAAGTAAATTTTGATTCCTTGCTCTTCCAACCAAAAATTATTTTTAACTTTGGTATACCCAAACATGACCCTGTTGCTAATGCCAAATTCAATAGGATTCTGGCAGAGGACTGGCACGATTGGCTGACGATATTTACAGATGCTTCTAAGTTGTCCGATAATGGTAATGTCGGATCAGCTGTGTGGATCCCAAAATACAAAATTATTCTTAATTTTCGTAGTCCTGCTTTTGGCACTATTTACACAGGGGAAGCAATAGCTCTTTTGGAAGCAGTCTCATACATTGAATCACATGGTCTCAACAAAAGCCTTATTCTCTCGGATTCTCTTAGCTGCCTACAGAATTTAATAAAATCGCCTTTTCGCACTCGTCACAATTTTCCTCTTACCCTAAAGATAAAACATCTCCTGTATCGATGTCACTGCTTAGGCATAGAGATTGCACTGGCTTGGATCCCTAGTCACTCTGGAATTGTTGATAATGAAAATGCGGATTCGATTGCCAAGCTGGCAACTCGGAATGGGATTGAATCTCATCCGTCTTGTTATCCCCAAGATTTGCGCTGTCTTGTTAAACCCGAGATGATGAAGAATTGGAATGAGCATTGGCAAAAAACTCGATTATTGAAGGGAAGATTTTATGGCTCTATCCAACCATTCATTCCATCTAAAAGTTGGTTCAGCAAACTAAAATTTTCTAATAAAACAGCCACCTCTGTCATAATTAGACTTCGACTTGGGTTCGTTTGCACTCCAGTTTTTTTGGCCAAAATACGCGTGAGGGACTCTTCTTTGTGTGAATGCGGTCTGGACGAGGGCACCCTAGAGCACTTGTTTTTTTCCTGTCCTCGTTTAACCACTCCTCTTTACGACATACTCCCTTCTGATATTCCCCGCCCAATTAACATTCCTTTCCTATTATCTTTAGCCCATACCCCTGCAGTTAGAATCCTTTATAAATTCATTAGCATTAATAAAATCCAGTTATAGTTGATATTTTCTATTTATTTATTATAGACCTACTGAATGTTCTAACATTTATTTTGTGTCGTTTTACATGTTCTAACTAAAAATGTTTTGTCCTTTTTTTAGCATGGGGATCCATGGATGTCACCACTACAAACACTGATCAATAGTTATAACAATTTATAGTTTTTATAGTTTACTTTCTCATACCTCGACATTGGCAAAATCATCGAACGTCATCGATGGAGCCAGAACCTTCAAAAATTGAATTGAATAACCACTGCGTTAACCGTGCCGTCAAGCTGCAGCTAAAATTATAATAAAATCTCAAAGCATTTAATAGAAACAGAAACTTAGCCACATTTAAAATAATTATATTGCATAGAAATGAATAAATAAAGACTATGTGCGTTTTGTTTGTACTGAAACATTTGACACGTTTTTACAAAAACGGGCGCCTGAAAAAAACAAATTTAACTATAATCGAGTAGCATAATAAATAAGCTTTTTAATAAAGTAATTTAATTACATTAGCGTAGCAAATTTAATTTAAATTTAATTACATTAGCGTTTAAAAATCTTCGGAATATTATACCATTTTTGACCTCACCTTTAATGTTAATTTAAAGCGTCTTACTATACTGACTTAGGGTGGCGTAGCGACCCTTTTTATAGTGAATCTGTGAAATTTGATTTCCCAGATTTCTCGTAAAAAATCTTGTGTCTCTAGTGGAATCATGAAAATGTGTTATGTTGTTTTTTAAAACTTTTCCTACTTCTGTTTTTGTTTATCCATGTTTGGTAAACATTCAGACAATTTAATTGTTGTACTGTGGCATTTCTCATGCCAATAGACAGAATGAAAACACCATTGTGTCTCACGTAGATCTTCGTTCCGGCATAGAAGAAATGAAAATAAAGGGTTATTGTACATTCGCCACCAAGTAAGTTCGCAATGGAAAAAAGTATGTGTAAATTTGCCACAGTTCTATTTTTATGAAGTAAATTCGTCACAGTTAATTCATCAATTTTGATTATTTTAGAAAAATCAAACACTAAGTAGAATAAAGCGATTGGCTGCTGCGCTGCGTGTCGCGGGTTCGATTCCCGCACGGAACAAATATTTGTATGACCTACAATTAGTTGTTCCGGGTCTGTTTGTGTATGTGAATTTAAATGTTTGTAAACGCACCCACAATACAGGAGAAATTCCTAGTGTGGGGCAATGTTTTTAAAAAAAAGAAAGAAAGGAAATGAAAAACGATATTTATTTATTTAAAAAGCAATAACTTTGCTTGCTACCAGTATTTTATGCAAAAATGATGTACGCACCTAAAATAAAGACTGTGTGACGAATTTACACATATTTTGAATGCAAGTGGCGAATACACTTTCAATGTATGGAGTGTACAAAAATGTGACGAATTTATTTTGTGGCGAATGTACAATAACCCAAAATAAATATAAATTATTGCACAAGTCGATGCACGCATAAACTAGAGTGCACATTTGATAGTAGCACGAGCCGACGCGGCGCGGTGCTAAGTCGTGAAAGATTCCCATGAGGTGTCCCGTGTTGCCTCACTTGCGCCTCGTTCCGTGTCCACGCGAGGCAACTACCATCGTGCACTTACTCATCACGGTTAGACGGTAATGTAGTTTTTTTTAACTAGGTGATTATTTCAAGTGGTTTGCAAGAAAAATCATCATTTTAAACTGATCGGATAACTAAATTGCATTATTATATCAGCATGGATATTTGTATTACTGAAAATGATCCATTTCTCACTACTTAACCTTTTATATAGAAAGGTTGGTAATATACCTAATATTATAGTCTAAAATTATACCAACTGAAATAGTGGAAATAATACATCAACCTTTTGATTGCCTTTCTGAACCAAATTTAAAAATCAATTATCTACCAGCAAATATTTTCCAGTATCATGAACTCTGAGTAAACCCAGTTCATTACATAAAACGTTGAGACTGATGTGTTAAGTCGAGATTGAGGACGGTTCCCATGGTAACGAGGCACCCACCACGACACGACACGATGCCACGACGCGACGCAACGCCCTGCTTCTGATAATCTGTCGCAAGTCATTTCTAAATTCTAATTACCTCACTTATACTCGCCTATATTGAGCTTAGATTACAGTAAAGGCTAGGTAGGCTAAGGTAAATATAATCTTTGTATTTGTGTAGTTTCTAGTCTCTGTACAGATGTGTATGATCCACAGTCCAAAGGTCTCAGAGATGTTTAACACACACATTTTACATGTAAGGTGTAACCCTTTTTTTTTTTAAGGATGGGAAATTATTAAATAAGTTCTCCCGCTCTGGGCCGAGCGGGAGGGCGTGTCAGACTTTTACTGACTAAAAGCCACCCGTGTTCCTTCCGTTGCCTATGTACCAGGGCCACGATATCCCTTTAGGACAAACTTGCAACCCTGGCAGGAGGTGTACCCCTTACCACTAAAATCGAGCTTTAATCCAGACTCCAGGCTGTTAGGGAAATTCCTGATGTAATAAGCCTTTTATACTTTGCCTGACCTAGAAATCAAACCAGGACACCATGGTCACCAGACACGCTTACAATCACCAAACAAATGAAACAGTCTAATTTCTATCTACAGAAAATTCTCCTTTTTAACCGACTTCCAAAAAGGAGGAGGTTATATGTTCGGCTGTATGTTTGTTTTTGTTTTTTTTTGTTTCAAAGGGTATGCTCCCGAGGTGGTCCCATTGCTATCAAATCAGAATCTGATGAGGGGATCTCATGGAAATCGAGGGCAACCCTCGAATTTTATAGGCAAACCTATAACGATTTGGGTATTTTTTAAAGTAACTCGTGCATTTGCTCCCGAAAATCACCATTTGGTGAAGTGGAACTGTTGATGGAGACCACAGATGGGCACCGGAACAACATAATAATAAGTATTTAACAGGTTGCGATTCGATTAGGTACTTTAATATGGTTGCTTAGCAATTTATGCTCGTCACAATGCATATGGTGAGTGGCAGTTCTCCTGGTTCTTACCAGGAGAACTCCTCAACAATTAACGTCCCAGCATCGGGAAAAGCAATATTTTGTAAAAGGTGATGAGCAGTAGACTTTAGGCTATTGTAACTTAGATAAATTAAAAACTGACCCACTAAAAAGTGAAAAATAAAAAACTTTTTGTAAAAAAAAAATAACTGACTTCCAAAAAAACACTACAAAGTGAAAAGTAACTTTGTTTTGGAAGTCGGTGACAAAAAAAATACAGATCCAAAGACACCGACTTCCGAAATTAAAGTTATTTTTCACTTTGTAGTGTTTTTTTGGAAGTCGGTAATTTTTATTTTACAAAAAGTTTTTTTTATGTAATAATATCAGATAATAAGAAAAAAATACAGTCAGGTAGCCATAAGATGATAAGGGATTTCTCTCATACCTTTTTACTGCAGAACTCCAACAAAGTACCCAAGTAATATAATGTACGGAAATATAAAACTTTATGTTTCAGCTTCGTAGCTTTAACGATGACATAAATAATACTTTTAATACCTCTTTGTTTAGGCGATGCAATGGACGTCGTTTATATTTTTACGCAAGATATTTACGAGGAAATTTACTCTCTTCTCTGAATGGTACTTCCTAGAGGTTTTTTAGAGAATGTTATGACATTTCCTGAAGTAAACGACATGTCATCTGCCAAGACTTTTCCCAACTTTGTTGGGGTTGGCTTTCAGTCCAACCGGATGCAGCTGAATACCAGTATTTTACTGCCTGTCTGACCTCCACAACCCAGTAACTGGGTAATACGATATACTTGATAAGACTGGTTGTCAGACTTTTGGGTTTCTGAGTACCCGTAACGAATGTCAAAGGTCTATGAAAGACCAATAGCTTATTGACATACTTTCCGATGCACGGAAGAGTCTCAATATGTAAAGGATGGTCACCCATTCACGGAATGACCTCGGCAAATAGCTTAACCTGATCGATCAATCCGTGCAGCTGTTCATGATTTAGCCACGAGCCCATACAAATAAACGAAATGACGTACACCTACAATAATTCATCATCATCATCATTTCAGCCGAAAGACGTCCACTGCTGGACATAGGCCTTCCCTAAAGGGGGGTTTGCCATAATCGCCACGCTTGGCAGGCGGGTTGGTGATCGCAGTGTTAAAATGCATAGAGAACGCTTCTGCCCATTCCCCTAGTAAGTCCCTTAGTTGCTTTTTACGACACCCACGGGAAGAAATGGGATGGTGCTATTCTTTACGTCCGGCACCAAACGGACAAACACAGCAATAATTACGGGTATAAAATGACGCATAACCAAGAAGCTGCTTATAGATAAAAGTGGAGGCAACACTCTAAATACCTATACTCCATTTCAAATAAGATTAGACTTTTAAATAAACTTGTTTACAGTCCGTTCAATCGATTTTGACTTTTATTCCGTACCAATAAGGATGGCATTAAAAGCAAAAATGTGGTTACAATACCAACTGTTTACTACAGCTGCCATTTGTCATGCCACCAACGCAATAGAAGTCAAAATCGGTTGAACGGACTGTAAAAAAGGTTTATTTAAATGTCTAATCTTATTTCAAATGAAGTATAAGTGAAGACGACTGTGGTCGGACTCTCTGATTCTGAAGACATACATAAGAACGAGACAGTGATATGTGTTTTCTTTATCTTATGTATGTATTCAGAAAGAGAGAGTCCGACCACAGTCGTCTTCACTTAGGTATTTAGAGAGTTGCCTCCACTTTTATATATACCTTCATGCGCTTAACGAAGCCTAAAGTTGCTTGTACCTACTTCTCGTCATTTGCATTGTGATCGTTTTTGATACTGGAACTTTCTGTTTACGAAGATATTAAAAGTCAAAGATACAACTTTGTTTTTTAACGAAAATTTTAATCTACAGGGTTATTGGTAAACCACCAACAACCTCTTAAGGGGTCATTGTACTCATCATTATGAACAACTTTTACTATGGAACCAAAGTTTAAATCGTGAAAAGAAAATCAGCTGTTCCCTACATTTAAGTTCGCTGAACTCGTCAAAATGTAGGGAACAGCAGATTTTTTTTGCGATTTGAACTTTGGTCTCATAGTAAAAGTTGTTCATAATGATGAGTACCATGACCTCTTAAGAGGTTCTTGGTGTTTTACCAATAACCCTGTGTAAGGCACATGAAACATAAAGGTTCCAGGGTGCAGTGATGTCAATGTTCGCTGAACATTTGAATCGGTCATCACACTAAAAAAGTTTGTGAGGTGTGTCTTTGTTACTTCTTCACGCTCAAACGGCTGGACTTATTTTGATAAAATTTTGTAAGGAGGTAGCTGACATTCGGGATCAAGATATAAGCTACTTTTTTATCCCAATATTCTAACGGGATCGAGACTTATACGGGTAAAACCGCGGGGCGCAGCTAGTTAGAAATAAATGCGATTGCAATGAAATTTGAAATTGAATTTGCATTCCAACATCTTAATTTGATACCTACCTAAAATTATCCCCCGTGAACTGCCTCGTTGGTCTAGTGGTCGCAAGCGTTACTGGTGAGCATGAGGTCCTGGGTTCGATTCCCATGCCGTGCAAAGTGTTATTGGGATTTTCCATTAGGAATTTCTCAGTTGCAGCCCGGCAATAGGCTCGCCCCCTATTACATGGGACTTAAACATAACTGGCGAAATGTGTGTGTACTATAGGTACACCTCAGCCTAACCCTTCGGGGATTACAGGCGTGATGTTATGTATGTTTTAAGGTTATTAGCAACTACCTGCGCCCCGCGGTGTCACCTGCGTAAGTCTCGATTTCATGGGAATATCGGGATAAAAACTAGCCTATATGTCAATCCAGGATGTCAGCTACCTCCATACAAAATTTTATCAAAATTATGTCCAGCCGTTTGACTTTATAATATTAGTGTGATTGCATTATTTTAAATGAATTCCTGTCTTCAATTTTTCCTTATCAAGTCACATTTTAAACAAGGTCCAGCTTAAAACAATAATGAAGCTCAAAGCTCAGAGGTCAACTTTCAAGCTTCAACACTCCATCGGTCACGATTACTGCTCATTTATCACTACACCGTCTTTTGTTCACCGACTGCTGATGACGGGAAAATCAGTCATACATATTGAACTTTATGTCATTGTAATAAGAGCTTGAATTTGTCACCAGATTGCTTCATGAGCGTGTATTGTCTTGCGTTGGCCGGCCGTCAGGGGTTATAACAATCAAGACAATGGAGTGAGGAGATGAAGCAAACAGAAACAACTTCTAGTATGTAGGTACATGTATAACACGTTTAGCTGCCTCGTTTAGAGTTCGTTTGTTTTGTGAAGTAAGATTTATTTGACTTCTGCAGTGATTGTTGCATCAACAGCCTAGCTTTACGAGTCTTACCTACCAGAGGGCCTAAACAAATGTCATTCGCTTCTGAGCGATTCTGTTTCTACAATCGCTACCGTTATTTCACTTTTTGACAAGAGTTATCGCTTCGAATTCCTTCATACGAATCTAAAACTAGCGGTAATGCTTGTCAAAAAGTGCCACTTGGCATCTCTATGGAAGTTATCGTTCGACGCTGTCGATTCGTTTCATGGAATCGAATGTTGATAACATTTTCTAGCCAATTTCTATTCGTGACATTTCGATAGCTTATGCCAACCCCATACATTTTGTGGCTTTTCTACTAGCGTTATCGCTAATCGAATGTTACTTTGTCTAGGCCCTCAGTTTACTCAAAATGTGTATAGAAGTGTGACATTTGTAACTTAGAATGGAAATAAGTGTCTGTGTGGGTGGTCTACGGTTTCATCATTCAACATTTCAGCCGAAAGACGTCCACTGCTGGACATAGGCCTCCCCCAAGCACCGCCACTTCGATCGGTTCTGTGCTTCCCGCATCCAGCGGATACCTGCGGCCTTCACAAGGTCATCGGTCCACCTTGTAGGAGGCCTTCCAACGCTACGTCTTCCGGTACGCGGTCGCAACTCCAGAACCTTTCGGCCCCATCGGCCATCAGTTCTGCGAGCAATGTGCCCTGTCCACTGCCACTTAAGCTTGGCAATTCTTCGGGCTATGTCGGTTACCTTGGTGCGCCTGCGGATCTCTTCATTTCTGATTCGATCACGTAGGGAAACTCCAAGCATAGCCCTCTCCATTGCTACGGTTTACGCTTATGTTAATATAAGATAGTGGTTATGAGAAGACACGTTTCCAACTCATAATTCTTGCACAAGGAAATTAAAAAGTTAGCGATACTTATCTCAATTCGCTCGTCAAGTTATCTGTAACTTCGTGTAAACAAAACGAGATAAACTGCGAAGCGAACACGAGGCAACAAATTAATGTTTATTTTTGCATATTCATAACATTTCGCGAGAGAAATCTTTGAAGAGAAATGTTCCTGTTATACTTACACGTACTTACATTTCCAACTATCACTTTCATCTGTTTGTAACTAATTCAACATGCACACGTGAAATATTACCACAGTAACGAACTAATAATAATGTCATAACCATGTGCTAACATCAGGAACAGTTCATCTCTGAATATGCATACATAACCATAAGTTAATTAACCTTTTTGTAGGGACTAATTAAAGAATTAACAACATAGAAACACTTCTGACCTAGTTGCATAATGAATGTAATAAATAATCGTATTCTAGTAAGATCCGAGAATGTTATGCCTATGCGGCAGATAGGCGTGCATCAAAATGGGTGTAAACATCGTTTAAGGACGCAATCGTGTGCCGCTTAATGTCGCAAACTGAGCATCTGACCCGTATTACATTTCCATAGCTCTGGTAGACGACCTGCATACGAAGAGGCTGTGCACATATACGTGTTTGCCTCAGGATCAGCTGCCAACTTTCGTTTTCTTAAGTAAACGTGCACATATCAATATTGCCTTATTTACGAGCAATACCAGCTCGAACCTTCTAATATTATGTAAAGGCCAACATTGTAATTGTTAGGTACCTATTTTAATTATTGATATCAATCAATTGAATATCATCCGCCATGACTTTGACATGATTGATTGATTATAAACATCAAAATCATAATTTATGGGGTTTAGTTATGTATTACGCGCGTTGATGTCTTTTCATAGAGCTACGAAGGCTACGGATTTTTCGTAGCCGAACACTTATTTTTTTAAATTTGTTGTAGTTTTATTTAATTTGTCTGATCATTATTATTTTTTATGTTGTAGTTATATGATACACGTTTCCTACGAAAATTATATATTTAGAATTCTAAAGTGAATGGAATAATACCGTCAAATAAAAGCGAAGTTAGTTACTTATACCTTCTTTAAAAAAAATCTTTCATTACAATGAAGATTTGTCAAACAATCGAAGGTCGTTGCTTTATTAACCATTCACTCATCTTTAATTACGTTTCCCACGTGCGTAAAGTGCTGTTTTTATCTCCTATCCACACTTTTAATCTTCGCAGTTGACACGATAATTATAATGTTATTATAAAAACATTTAAACAACTCAATGAAATACTTTGTTGAGTATTTTCATTTATAGTTTGGTGAATTTAAAAACACCAATTTTAGCATGCAATCTTCCAAGCTTCTAACTAACACATCAACATGCATAATAAACTAGTCTATAAAATTATAATCAGCAGGCCCTTTAAAACTTAATAAATATCAACAAAATTTAATTCAAATGATCTGTGTCATACATCTGAATAATTGTTGTTTGAAACATATTCATGAATAATTATTGTACAATATGGGAGTAATAAAACGAGCCACACGTTCGTAAACGGGGCTATTACACTAAACGCATGGTTGTGAAACGTGCGTAGAATGCGGGCCGGTGCGGGTCGGTGCGGGCCGGGGCAGTGCGGTGCGGATAAGAACCGGCCAATTAATTCGCGAGAGATGACCGCGCTGGCCGACATGCGTGTGTGCTCGCGGTAAGGACAGAGAACTTGATCTTATGCAGTTGATCTGTTTTTAACTGACTTCCAAAAATTAGGGGGTTATTTATGTTCGGCTGTATGTTTGTTTTTTAACCGACTTCCAAAAAGGAGGAGGTTCTCAATTCGGCTGTTGGTTTTTTTTTTGTATGTGTGCTACGCGATTACTCCGTCAGTTATGAATCGATTTTGAAAATTATTTTTATGTTTGAAAGGGTATACTCACGAGGTAGTCCCATTGCCACCAAATCAGAATCTGATGAGGGGATCTCATGGAAATCGAGGGAAACCCTCAAATTTATGCAAACCTATAGCGATTTGGGTATTTTTTATAGTAACTCGTGCATTTGTTCTCGGAAAGCACCATTTGGTGAAGTGGAACTGATGATTAAGACCACAGATGGCCATCGGAACAACGTAATAATATTATTTAAAGGGTTGCCATTCGATTAGGTTCTTTAATATGGTTGCTAAGCAATTTATGCTCGTCACAACGCATATGGTGAGGTGCCTCACCATATGCGTTGTGACGAGCATAAATTAAGTTCATAAGTTCTCCTGGTTCCTGGAGAACTCCTCAACATTAACGTCCCAGCATCGGGAAAAGCAATATCTTGTAAAAGGTGATAAGCAGTTAACGTTAACACGTTTCCTGTCCCAATACAAAAATGCAAAATTGACCGACAAGTCCAATAGGATTTTTTTAATAATTTCCCCGAATTTCCTGGATTTATTTAATTGTTCCGGCGTTTTTCTTTACTTCATGATCGTACCAGCACGTCCAATGCAGAAACAGTACAGTTCCAGCACGTCCAGTGGAATTATTCGCCTTAGAAGTTGTATATGTCTCCTGACGCACATATAGCTCAGGAGCGTATTAGTGCCTTTCAAGCGCACGTTTCCTGAACCATAGGTGGCTCTGTGGACAGTGAAAGTGTTAAGCTATTGTAACTTAGAATTAAATTAAAAACTGACTCATTAAAGAGTGAAAAATAAAAAAGATTTTTCAAAAAACAAAAACAAGCGACTTCCAAAAATACACTAAGTACAAAGTAAAAATTTACTTTAATTTCTGAAGTTGGTGGCAAAAAGCTAAAAAACGATCCAAATACACCGATTTCCGAAATTATTTTTTTTTACGTTGTAGTGTTTTATTGGAAGTAGGTTGTTATTTTTTTTTTGTAAAAAGTTTTTTAAGATATTTTTCTTTTCTTCACGGAAAAATTCATAAATATTTTATTAAATGATGTCTATACAGCGTGTCGAGACTATTTTTATATTTCTTACAGCATTTCATCATTTTAATGTTTGTTTGATAAAAATTCTGCGTTTTGATTATTTTAACAAAACGTTTGTCATTGTGAGAGCACCATATTATTTAATTAGTGGCCGCGCGTGTGACAAGGCTGCAGTCGTGACTTGCATTCAGTGAGAATAGTTTTCATAATAAGTTCTAATAATGCACTGAGAACAGCAATACGCAATTAAACGTCATATTGTAGGACATAAACGTTGCGCATCTTTGCAATAGGACAATGTCAAATATTCGCTTCACAGTGTCACTAACACTGGGTTTAATATCCCTGCATTCTCATGCACAAACGTACCGAAATACTGAACAAAGATGGTAAGAAAGCTGAAACAAGTAATAAATATACTTTCACTAGAACAGCGATTATGTCCGAGTATGATGGGTGGATTTTTAATTATCCGTTGAATCGTTGAATGCTAGTAAATACAGCAGAAAGCCGAGTGCCAATGGATGCAATCTCAGCACTTCCTCTTCCATATAATTCTTCACGCAAACACGCCAGTTTCGAGGCTCATACCCTGCCTTCACTAATTATTGTGAATACTTATGTAAACTAATATTTACAAACGTAAACAAAAGGTATTATGTATGTTCAATCACGAATTGGTGCATAATTGCGATTGACCGACGTCGAACAGTCGATATTGGTCGCTACAAAACTGAATCGAAGCTCACTAATCCTGCCTGCTGCTATGCACGACATGATTAAAACAAAAAAAGCGCATTTTTTATGCGATAGATTGTATAAGTGGTCAATATTCTTGCCTTACCGCGATTTCTTCAAACAAAGATGGGCCTTATGATGTTATGGTTGCATCAGATCGCCGCGGGCAGTGCCTGGGGTCATCTCACGAGCGTCCGCGATCTACCGCCGCCGCACCATCAACCCGAGGTCACGATGATAGCGGATATGCGACACACGCTTTATCAAGATAAGCACTCTGTTGTAACGTCTTTTATTGTACGAGCCATTAGTGAGGAATGCCAAACAGTAAGTACTAAAGTAATTTAATGTTTTGTGACAACATCTCAAGGTGCGTTTATCATTTAATTTATTTGATTTTATTCAGTAGTTTTGTCAAGGAGGATTTATACATATGCCTAGGTTTGACACACTTGTCTGGTTTTAATTAAATGACACTGTCTTAAAAGACTCCGAAGATAAATGGTGAAGTTATGACCTTTCTAGTTTTCTAGATCTTTAGGCGGTGTAAGTAAGGTCCGGTTACATTTAATTCATTTTTGACAAATGTTTCTAAATAAAATGTAATTCGGGATCCTAAAGTTTTGAGTTTACCCATTAGGTTTGCGAGCCTTTAAATATTTCTTCACGATTACGTTTAATAAGATCTGTCTAGTTTTCTAGATCTTTAGGCGGTGTAAGTAAGGTCCGGTTACATTTAATTCATATTTTCACAAATGTTTTTATATAAAATGTAATTTGGAATCCTAAAGTTTTGAGTTTACCCATTAGGTTTGCGAGCCTTTAAATATTTCTTCACGATTACGTTTATAAGACCTTTCTAGTTTTCAAGATCTTTAGGCGGTGTAAGTAAGGTCCGGTTACATTTAATTCATATTTTCACAAATGTTTTTATATAAAATGTAATTTGGAATCCTAAAGTTTTGAGTTTACCCATTAGGTTTGCGAGCCTTTAAATATTTCTTCACGATTACGTTTAATAAGACCTTTCTAGTTTTCTAGATCTTTAGGCGGTGTAAGTAAGGTACGGTTACATTTAATTCATATTTTCACAAATGTTTCTAAATAAAATGTAATTCGGGATCCCAAAGTTTTGAGTTTACCCATTAGATTTGAGCCTTTAAATATTTCTTCACGATTACGTTTAATGAAAATTGGCTTTCCAAATTCCATGGTATTGCCATATACTCACGCGGTATAAGCAATCAGGATTTATGTTTATGGTGACCCCCATGATGTAATACTTTAGTCATCTCTTACTTCACCGTGTAACGTTATATGTTGATCCTAATCGTTACCACCATGAAATTTGTCATACGTGTGGTTTAGGTATGTGGCTTCTTGCCAACACCACGAGATTCCTCGGACTCCTGGCCAACATCGCATGTTTACAAATATCCTTTATTTAGACTGTTTTTGAGACCGACTCGTTTTGTAAATTACCAAGTAAGAGGCAGAAGTTAGTACATGCAGATTGGTTCCAGATATTTCGAAATATTTAAACATTAAGGCCCGGAGTCCACCAAAGCGGAGAGGAGAGGAGATGTTTGTAAACGACCAATAAGATATCGTTATTTCGATGCGATGGTACGGTAACGTTATCTTATTGGTCGTTTACAAACATCTCCGCACATCTCCGCTTTGGTGGAGTCCGGGCTTAAGAAATGCATTTACAATATTTATGTCTCCGTCGGATTTCTTGCAAATAATTGAGATGAAAACGAGAATTGTTTGAAATTATTTATCTTAATTATGTTGGCCGATTGTTTGGGCAAAGATTCAACATCCGACTACGTCGTGGTGCTGCCAGCTTTTCGTGCACATTCGATATCGACAACAATTCAGATGAGCAGGTATTTTGTTGTCCTTAGATATCGAAATATATTCTGTGTGGTGCCGGACGTAAAGAATACCACTCCCATATTTCTTCCCGTGGGTGTCGTAAAAGGCGACTAAGACTTACTAGAGAATGGGCAGCAGCGTTTTCTATGCATTTTAACACCATACTGCGATCGCCAACCCGCCTGCCAAGCGTGGTGATTCTGGCAAAGCCCTTTGGGGGAGGCCTATGTCCAGCAGTGGACGTCTCTCGGCTGAAATGATGAGATATCGAAATACACATCAAATCACCATCATATACTTAGTTGATATCTATTTTATTTATTTTGGGCTTTATTCTACATAAGGAAGTAGTGATACAATTTGAATTTGTAGTAATTGATACAAAGAGGAGGCCTGAGTCCCAGCAGTGGGAACTTTATAGGCTTATTATGACGTTATGTGTATAATAATTGTACAATGTAAGTATCTACATCATTACCTGTTTACAAATAATTGTACAATTGGATCAAATTAAAATAATTAATTTAAATTCCGTGGTTCACCTTCTACTAAATTGTAACGTTCCTATTGTGTTCAGTTTAAAGTACCTTCCAGTATCGTTATTACGAGCGGTGACCTCGCAATAACCTTTAGCTTAGAGGATGCTCACATTCCGAGCCGACAAACGTTTCAAAGGGTATATTTATGTAGAAACTTAGCTATTGTTTTGTTCTTTATTTTAAAACTATTATTATTAATACGTAACGATACTATGTTATGTACGTGAACTGGGAAACTAGTTATTATCGATTTGTGTGTCAATTTTTGTTTTTAGGTAGAACATATTGCTTAACGTTATGCTTATAGTACTAAATTGCTTTTTAGCTAGAATAACTAACATTTTATGTAAAGCATGCGGTTAGTTCAATCACAAAATTATTTGAATTAGTTACATAAACTAAACGTTCATTAAAGCATCATTTTACATGAATATATCTATTTATGTAGAAATATAGACAAATATACGAGTAAATAGACCTAATAAAATAAAAATTGCATGCGTCTGAAAATATCTGCTAGGTACCTATTGAGATTCCAAATAACGCAAAATACTTAGTAGATTGTTATACAAGGGTCGAAAGGAATCAATTCCCATAGGAGCTATTATAGTCCGAGTAGGTATTGGTGACTTTCATACACTCTGCTTTTCGAATATAAGGAAAGTAAAAAATAGTAGTTTTTCTAAAATATTTTATTTTCTTGTTTGCTCGCCACTTCAAAAAATCATTGTACCTAACTATCTATGTATTTAAATAATATGTTTCCTTTGAAATTTCTATTAAAAGATTTTCGATTACTGTATTTGTCTCGTCTTTAACCGAATCTGCGGGCAATATTTCAGAATCGCTTGAACTCATTTTTAATCAAATATTAGTAAATAATACCGAGATTTTGAGTGTCAGTACAGCTTGTAGAGTTAGTATCCCGCCAATTTATACGGTCATTTTTTCATTTTAAATATGGAACACCGCGTCACCGCCGCAAGCCGTCCCGCTTATTAGGTATTTTTAGGGTTCCGTACCCAAAGCGTAAAACGGGAACCCTATTACTAAGGCTCCGCCGTCTGTCTGTCTGACTGTCTGTCTGTCTGTCCGTCTGTCACCAGGCTGTATCTCATGAACCGTGATAGTTAGACAGTTGAAATTTTCACAGATGATGTATGTCTGTTGCCGCTATAACAACAAATACTAAAAAACAGAATAAAATAAATATTTAAGGGGGCTCCCATACAACAAACGTGTTTTTTTTTATAGTTTTCGCTCTATATTGATAACGGCAACAGGTAGACGCTTGAAATATTCACAGAATATTTAGTTGTAAATTGACTTTAAAATAAATAATTAAATGAAAATAAAACAAATATTTAAGGGGGGCTCCCATACAACAAACGTGTTTTTTTGCCATTTTTATTGATAATGGTACGGAACCCTTCGTGCGCGAGTCCGACTCGCACTTGGCCAGTTTTTTTAAATTCACACTGGCTGTGTGTACACTCACAAGACCGCAGCATTTATTTTTACTTTAATCGATAGTTTTCATAATTATTATGTAAAATTTTTCGTAGCCGGCTATCTAACCAAATTTAGTTCTATTTTTTAAATTCATTCCCGCCCTAAAGAGGAAAGCAATTACTATGAGTCTTTCCCGCCCAAAGGTAGGGCGCAGCGTCTTCCACCGCTACTCGGATCAAACAAACACTACTTTCCGAGTATGAGAAATTAAAAAGTAAGTTCAAGGTCGTCAACCTTTGATTCGTGGCCAATCCTATTATAATTAATATGTAGACTTGTGTTTAAGTACTTATTTCAAAATCTAAAATTCAACTCGAAATGACTCAAGTCTTAAATCACCATAAAGGCTAACAAGATAATGAAGTATATAATTTATTATAGTTCCACATGAAAAAGGTTTACCTCGTATGTGGTGCAACATTAATTCTCACGCCCCCACAAACGAGCAGATAATTAGCGGTGATCATTAATCACGCTGTTCGGGAATTAATCGCAGTATCCGGACGTTCGCAGCGTCGCGTCATGATGCGTCCGCGCAAGGCTCTAGGTTCCTCTCACTATTGTTACGCCGAGGGATGTACTATAACCAAATTTATTGTTCACCATCGATTTCATACGATTTTGCTCGCACCTACTTAGTTCGTTTGATATTCATAGATGAATCGTAATGAGCGTTATTATGCGAAATTATGCGAGGATTGCCAAATGTTTGGTAAATTAGTGCAATCATAATAAAACAGGTAATATACATCTTGCACCCATCTCCTGAAAACAATAGTTTCGGAGTCCTCAAGCAAAATAATGTTTAAACAAAAGCAAGAATATTTTTATTATTTTATTTACATCAATGTTCAAGAAACATAAATCAATTGAGAATATAATTACTAAGTTACCAATAGCAATTTAGCGGTTGCATCTTTACCTAAATTAATTATATGTGTAAGGCCACGCATGTGATTGGAAGGGACTGTTTATTGAGTGTTTATTCGTTATAACTGTAGTTCCTCTAGCTAGGTATTTGTAATCAAACACATCCATTGTACCTCTCATTAGGCCAAACAAAAAGTGTTTAATATTATCCATCGGGCTATTCTTTAATTGTTAAAACAATGCGCTTTGTTACTATGTACACAAGAGCTGTGCCAGACAAAGATGGGATAATCGTGAATATACCTGTTGATTGATGCTTTAAGTGAGAAGTGGCTTGAAAAATACAAACTAAAAAAGCCGATATAGGGATTCGTAATGGTGTAAATCACAACGCTTTCCACAAACTAGAAGATAAGTACAAAAAATATGCCATTACACAAGCATCGAACTTCGAGTTTTCCATAACATTTATAGATCTTGGGAATCACGCTATTCTACTCCGAAGATTTTTTGCAAAGCAATATTAGATAAAAGAGCAGATTGTATGCAAATGTAAACCGTGCAACGCCCGCCCATAGAATGACTAATTCAAACAGCAGGCGTGTCCTCTCGCTGCCGATATTAACGTTGATTCGACATTTACTGATGATTCATTTTAGACGACTATACATTGATTCTAGGCAAGCGTGCTTCGTCGATGGATTTTTACATAACATCAGGTGAGGTTGTGGTCGTATAAAAAAATATATTTGGGTATAAATATTTTTAAATGGAATATTGCAGTTTTTAATGTTTCGATACGGTTAGTTAAAATATGTTTTTAGTCAAACGAAGAATCAATTTAATTTGTCGATTATTTTAAGGATTTTTTTACATTGACCATACGAGATAAATCTTGAAAAAGTGTTCTGATGCACTTCCAGAAACAATTACATACAGTATCTTTAAAATTAAACTGAGAATAGGTACCTCAGACATCATACGTCAACGTCATCACACCACAAACGGCTTTTTTCAAAGCCACTTTTATTATACTTGCAAGACACTGTTTCAATCTATCAGTGCTTACACGTATAGTAAAGGTGGACTGAAGACATCGTGCGCCACGTCCGGCCTAGGTAAGCATTTTTGTTGCTCCTTCTTACCTCTCTCATAAAATCACCCGTCGCCACTGGTACCTACGCTTTATTAGGCAGTCCTTTTAGTACGTATTTACACATCAATATTTGCTTGCCGGCGCGACTTGTCGTGCGACGCGACGTGGCACAAAGGCCCCGCGTGTCGCGGGACGAGCGGTGCCTTTGTGTCGCGTCGCGTCGCGCGACAAGTCGCCCCGGTATGTAGAAACCTTTAAAGGTCGCAGGTATTCAAATTACAAATAAACACTTAACGTAATGTAATTCCATCAAAGTATGCCTAATACTCGAAGGCATATTTTCCAAGGTAGCCTTAAAATAGTACCTGTATGTAGGTAATACCTGTGCCGCAAATAACTGCAAATTAAAGCCATGGCTACGTGTATTGGGAAACTTATTTAACTTGCGTAGGTAGCTACTAGGTGCATCTTACTTATGCACTGCGTTTAATTGCAAGCTCGATAAAACTCAGCGTACGTAATTCATGATAACTTAAACTATAAGATACTAGCTTTTGACCGCTGCTTCGCCCGCGTGGATGTCGAAAAAAATAACAGCTTCTCTCTCAGCAGCATTCCCCCAAAACATTATACCATATCTTAGTGTGGGACCAACGTCAGCGTGGTAAGCAGATAGAAGTGCACTTTGATTTACAACTTTACGGAGGATATAGATAGCATATAAATACCAACTTCCTTACATACTTGTTTAATATACGTGTCCTCCATGTCATGTCTGAGTCTATTTGTAAGAAATTTTGTATTGTTTATTTTTTCTACGTTTCTATTCTTAAATAATAATATAAGTAAGTATACCAACTTTTGAGTTATTCAAGGTACGCAGTAAAATGCTCTCGAAAACTTAATTACCCCCTTTTCCGATTCTCGAAAACCCCCTATACTCGTAATTCTTTTCTTTCTGTCAAAATGAATTACACTGAGTTTTGAGTTCATCGGACCGCGCGTTAATATTCTTGAATACAAACTGTAACACTCCCTAAAATCCTTTTGAGGGGTAGTTTTGAAAAACGCAAACGTTATGACAAACTTTGTTATTTAAGAACGTATTCTCGCTATGATTCAAGTTTATTAACTCAAAAAATATTAATAATAATTCCCCTTTCACCCCGTTAAAGATCCAATTTTCAAAAAGAGAATCTTAAAGTTTTAAGAATCTGTTGTTGTATATAGTTAGTGTATCAATATATTACCAAAGCACAAGTACTGGGCTTTACTTAAGACGCAGATATATGCCAGTGACCTTGAATGGTTAGCTTGCGTGTTCTGTACTGAGCTTACGCAACGCGTCGTACGTTCAGCCAGTAATAGAACTCGCCAATCAAGGAGCGCTGTCCTTAATTTGACGCATTATTAATTTATTATACACAAACAAAAGGTATTTTAATAAAACGCGTATACTAAAAGATCAATAATTAAATTATCATTAAATTGGTGAAGGTTTCAGAAAAATACGCATGGTAGATTTTGCGCCATTCTCAGTTTTGTATCCGCGTTAGACATAAGTTTACAAATTAATTTCACTATGTAATATAAACATAATCTAAAATATTCACATATTAAGTTATTGAAAAAATGCTCTAATTTATCATATATTTTTTTCAAATTATTAACACTACTCATTTAGACGTGATCTTCAGTATAAAATCATTAAAAGTCGGTTATCGTCCCCTTAAGAGGTAGTATTTATTAAACAGCTAATCAGAACACAGTTAAAATATTACTACAATAATCTGCGCGCGAGAGATCGGTGGGCGGTGCTCCACCCAAGCCAGGCAGACCTCCACCGTATGCGCCACCGTGTCCGCCGGGCAATCCACACAGTGGTGATACCCGGGCGTTTCCTCCCGCATTATCCTGAGCAGGAGCCTGCCGAAACAACCATGTCCGGTGAGGACCTGCGTCTGGCGGAAGGTGAGGTGACACCGTGGCGCCTTTCTATATAGCCAAGAGGGAACTTATCGCCACAATTGTGGCGTGTCCGTTTTCGGGAATTCCACCCCTATAGGGGTAAAATAAGGGATTGAAGTTTATATGAAAGTCCGTCAGTTTTGAAGTTAGGATCTTAAAATTTCGTGTTAAGGCTGACAATTGAAAATTAATTTATACGTGTCTCGGCGTTTTTGATAATTTTACCCCGAAAGCTTAAAAAGAGGGATGAAGTTGTGTATGGAGTCCTTAATTTTTAAATTTTTTTTTTATCTAGGCGTATGGTTGGAAGCTAACGCAACGGTGTTGTTAGAATTTCAACCCTTAAGGGGTGAAAAGGGGGATGAATTTTTTTTTTAATTAAAGTTCTTTTTTTTTTAAGTAAAAATCACTAAAATTTCGGCTTATGATTGGAAACTATAGGCATCCGCTAAGAAGGGAGTTTTCGAAATACGACCTTTAAAGGGGTGAAAAAGGGGGGTTTTGTTTGTATGAAAAACCTCATTCCTTGAGTTAATAGACCTGAAACTTGGCACGAATACTAAACTAAGTAAATTATAAAGTTTGACATTTTTTGTTTTTTCAAACTACCCACCCCCTAAAGGGGAATAGGGGATGTCAATGTTTGTATGTAAGAATTTTAACGCTCGATGTGATTAACTCGAAACTCAGTATTTATACTGACAACCAAAATAAAGAATAACTTGTATCAGGTTTTTTTGAAAATCTGCCCATAACGAGGTGAAAAGGGTTAGACAATTTTACATGGGAGGATTTTACTGCGTGGCTTGATTAACTTGAAAATTAGTATAAATAACCTTTAAGTAAAATGATGGACAAGTCGCAAACCGCTTTTCAAAAATTAACCCCTTTGGTGGTGAACAAGGGGGATACAGTTTGTATGAAAATAATCTTCTTTCGTTGATCTACAAACTTGGAACTTGCCCAGATTACTTCATCATCATTCTCCTGCCCTAATGCTTTTTTATTTGGGGCTGGCATAGCTGGAATTTCCAAAAATCCTTTCTAATTGGATACTTACTCTTCAAAAAGAACACACCCTCCAAGTTTCATGTCTGTAGGACCAGCAGTTTGGGCTGTATGTTGATATATATCACCCAGTAAGTCAGTCAGTCTGTTTACCATTTTATATAAATAAGATAGATAATAAAAGATTTCCATTTTCTCTTATCCGAATCAGTTATGGTGCACAATCACAAATGTTCTTAGAAGGCAACAATAATAAAAAAATATTTTAACCTCTTTACACATCAAGCAGAATCACTGATTACCTTTGACACGACAAAGGTATTTATGGTACCGGAAGTTATGCAGATAAACCACTAATGTTTATAGCGGTGAGAAAGGGCAAATGGTCATCATCATTTAAAATTTAAATGTCAACATACATAACATACGGTCACAGGTCATATTAATAAGAGATCTTAACTTATTTTCCGATCTTAATTGTTTTATGTAGTTAAAAGTCTAGGGCCTGTTACGCCACCTATAATTAAGCATACTAATTAAATTATCTTAATATACAATATTTGTTTTAGTATATGCGAAACCCGAAACACGTGTCTAGTATTTTTATGTAAACAATCTATGTACAAAATTTCAAAACTGTATCATGAAAAATCACAAAGTTATAAGGTTGTTGATGTTACCGGGTTGTCCGTACAAAAACATGCTAACGGCGCGCGGCGCCCCCGCGGCTCCAGGGTCGCCTTGCCCTCATTGATACTCGTAATAATTTGGCAGTAGGTACCTAACCGTACGGCAATTGTATTGTAAGTATTTAAATGGTGATAACATTTTCCATCACACTTATATATTTTTGGGACAAAATATAACATGGTATACAAATTATAGAAATAGATTCAGTTCCTTATTCTTAACAAACCATGTTCAGGTTTCGTTTATACTAAAAATAATGTTGTATATAATCCTTCTGTACGTGTGTTTGTCACCTAACTCCTCCTAAACGGCTGGACCAATTTGGCCGAAATTTTGTATTTATATTTCGATGGGTTCTTGGATGGTTTGAAAACACAATTGGATCCGGTAGGTGGCGCTGCTGTCGGTATAAGGCGGTACGAAGTTCGCCGGGTCAGCTAGTAAAGAGGTAAAGTTTGTGAGTTTGTAAGGTTGTAGGGGGTAATCTCTGGATCTACTAAACCACACACACTACATTACATTACATTTACTTTTTCTATGGGGATTTTGTATGAATGATTGAAATTTGGATAGGACAACATGTGGGATCAGCTAATTTCATATAAATTCTGTTCTATAATTGAAATTGACTGCCTCGTTGGTCTAGTGATCGCAAGCGCTACTGCTGACCATGAGGTCCTGGATTCGGTTCCCAGGTCGGACAAAGTGTTACTGGGTTTTCCTATCAGGAATTTCTCAGTAGCGGCCCAGTCTGGATTTGTACCCGGTTGATGGCAAGACTCGCTCCTTATTACGTGAGACTTAAACATAACTGGCGAAATGAGGGTGTACATGGTATACACCTCTGCCTAACCCTTCGGGGAATTACAGGCGTGATGTTTATGTTATTTTAAACTTATTCGGTGGCCATTCGGAAATCGTGAAAAAGGCACCTATTACGTCACATTGGTGACGATAACCGTCTTTTAATGATTTTATACTGAAGATCACGTCGAAACGAGTACTGTTAATGATTTAAAAAAAAAAATATAAATTAGAGCATTTTCTTAATAACTTAATATGTGAATATTTTAGATTATGTTTATATTACATAGTGAAATTAATTTGTGAACTTATGTCTGACGCGGATACAAAACTGAGAATGGCGCAAATCTACCAAGCGTATTTTTCTGAAACCTTCACCAATGTAAAGATAATTTAATTATAGATCTTTTAGTATACGCGTTTTATTAAAATACCTTTTGTGTATAATAAATTAATAATGCGGCAAATTGGGGACAGCGCTCCTTGATGGGCGAGTCCTATTACTAGCTAAACGTACGACGCGTTGCGTGAGCTCAGTACAGAACACGCAAGCTAACCACTCAAGGTCACTGGCATATATCTGCGTCTTAACATATTTTAAATGTGGGCTAGGTCCTATAAATTAAGATCATCTAGTTACTTCCTACATTACCGGGGATTTACCGAATCAATCTGCCTAGCCTTTTCCTAGCCTATTTTACATGAAGCGACTGCCTAATTGACCTCCACAACCCAGTTACTGGGTAACACGATACCCCTTGGTAAGACTGGTTGCCAGACTTTTGGGCTTCTAACGGGTTATTCCCAAAGTACTCCAAAAAGAGTTCCCAAACTACTCTCCATGAAAAATATAATATTTTTAATTCGGTTTCATTCTACTCCATGATAATATTAAAATGTTCTCAAAGTACTCCACTTAATTTTAATCAAAAAGCAAATTTAAGACGTTATAACAAAATGCTAAACTTTAATCTTTCTTTTAAGAATTTTTGTGACTGACTGTAATTAAATACCTATGTATTTTATAGGTAATTATGTAGATGGAGCAGTTTGAGAATCGATAACGAATAATCGGTGGAGTACTTTGAGAATAATTCCAGATACCTATGGAGCAGAATGGGGACAATATAATAACTATTTTTAAATAATAATAATTCTCTGGAGTAACTCGGGAATTAATGTATGAGATTCTTATCTTTTTAGAACAAAAGAATGGAGTACTTTGGGAATAACCCCTTCTGACTGCCCATAACAACTGTCAAAGATCTACAAATGACAGCCGGGACCAACGGGTAAACTTGCTTTCCGTGCTTACCTAATATTTGTACTATATTACCTGTTCAGCGATGTGCAAAATGGAAAAGCAAAAACATTACCGATGACCTCGCCATGTCAGGCAGGGGCAATCATACAATGTGATCTCTGACATAAATAGAATGATGCGTAGAAATGACCTTACGCCTTACAAATTGACCTAACACTTACGTCATCGAGCTGTCTCTAGAGAAGACATACCTAGAGAGGTATGTCCTCTTAAACAACCATGTAACATTCAGTCGTGATTCAGTTTCCTGCTAAGTTAAACAACAACATCAATGTCAGTCAAACAACTACCACCGTGTACCTTATGTAACCCAATGTCTGAACTCGGTTCAGAATCAGTGTCATAAACTTATCTTTTCAGGATACTGATATCAATTGAAAGACATGTGATTAGGTATAAGCGATATCTGGCCAAAGAGTTCCTTTGTTTTCATTCCGCTCCCAGCTACAACCAAAAAAATATTAATTTATTTAAAAATTTCGTAAATTATACCCTAACAACTATAATGCGCCAATGCGATGTTACTACTACAAAGGAATCACATACAAAATAAAACACATCATTAACTTAACAAAAATAACAATAAATTGCACTCTAAAAGTGTTCAATGCACTTCAGTGCTACTTCTGTAACCTGTTCAGGCTGCGCTGAAATATTATCAATTATCAATAATACCTCTATAGAAATAATATTGCAAAAATCTTATGGCACGTGACAAGGGCTCGTTCCCATATTTTTTTTGCTAAGTTATAAAACAAAGTGATAATTTCAGAATTTTGAAACAAACGAGTGTTAGTTTAGTGTTATTTCATATCACATTACAGTTCCCATTACCAGCCTGATCGTGTAACAAAGCCATTACAATTCAAATAATTAAACTTCAATTACGCACACGAACACTATATACAGCTCAGTTATATTATTCAACCAATAATGTTCCACTCCAGATACTGTATGTTCAATAGTTCATATTAAATTACTCTAGCAGAACCGTTGGCTTCCTTCCGTTCATTTATACTTCCTATCAGAGGCAGTACTACTTACTTTGTAGGAACGGTACATATTTTAGATGAACTGATAAGTTGGTCTGTTCCAAGATTACTACGTTACGTAGATTGTCGATCGGGACAAACACGTACTTATTATATTATTTACGTTCATCAACGTTCTGTAGCCAAGACTTTGAAAAGATTTATAGATTGGATGTGAAAGTTAGAGAAAATCCAGAGCGGGAAAATTAAGCAGTACTTTTAATTTAGGTAGTTTATCATCTTCCTGGCCTGGCGTGCTGTGCTGCCGCTGCCACTGAAAACTCAAGCGGCGAAAGTGTAACCTTATCGGTAAGTATATTTTCGAGCCGTTTGGGGTTGAAACCCTCGGGTTCGAGTGCTCATGGTTTGTTCAATGAAATCTCCAAACGGCTGGTTGGCACTTCCCGTGACTCATGGGCCGGCTTTTATCTTGGCAAGAGACTAAGCATTGCCAAACAACGGGGCAATGCCGCCAGTCTCTTAGGTACATTACCAGTTGACAGCGATGCGGAGGAATTTATCAACGACATTTTTTAGTTTGTTAATAGTTTTAGTTAGGTTAGGATATTATAGACTTCTGGAGGTTGCCCTCAACAAGTCGGAGGCAATGAGCCTTCATGGACCAGCTGGGAATCGCGCAAGTTGCATATGATCCCATGATCCCCGGTGCAAGTGTGGGAAGGGAACACCGGGGTGGTTTAAGTCAATAAGAGTCTGACAGACCCCCCCGTCCGCCCCAGGGCGAGGGACATCCAGGAGGATTTTCCACCTGGAAAACAAAAAGAAAAAAATAATGATATTTTAGACTTACTTAAATGAATACATAGTATTTATTATTAATAAACTTTGTACTAATTGATAATAAATATAAAACATTTCTCAATAAAAAAATGGTAGTTTATCTCGTTGCAGTCTCTCGTCACCATTATTTAATCTGTTTATAATTTAGTTAGCTGATTAAGGACACTTACCCTTTTTTAAGAAAACCCTACGGTCTGAAGGCTGTTACGAATTTGTTACTGGTCCGTACTCCTCTACTTATTAAACGATTTACCTCACAGCACCGACATTCGAATGCTTGCCCTTCTAAACAAAACGGCATCTAATCACAGATCTTAATACCAATAATTTAGCCAAAAATGGCGTCTTTAGCGACACATATCTAGCCTTGGTTGATTAGTGGCCATGTTTAGAAGATCCTTCCCTGAGTTGGTCATAGAAGGTCGGTCTGCTCAGCTCATGTCAAAGGTCATGCCGAATTTTGAGCAAAAGTTGAAGGCTTGTGAAACAATGCATTGCAGGTAATGGATACTCGTATTATGAAAACGCGAAGTCGCGTGCTGCATTCAGATTGCAACATTTTGTTTGTTTGGCGCTTTTGGTACAGACTGGTTACTTGTTCCAACAGGTTCGATACTGTGAGAGGACTTCGTACATTAGATAAAGGAATTAAGGCTTCTACAAACCAGCGCAACTCGCGACGCGACACAAAGGCACCGCTCGTCGCGTGACACGCGGGGCCTTTGTGACGCGTCGCGTGTCGCGCTGGTCTGTAGAAGCCATTATTCTTGCTACACCAGCTTTTTGGGGTTTGTTAACGTTGGTTGTTTCTGAATAAAAAAAGAGATCATAGGATGGATCATCTCACCATCAATAAAACATACTGCCAAAAAGTACGTATATTAGATAAGATTGTGCCAATTATATCTATCTAATTGCAGAGCAGTAGGCGATAATTCGGCACGTAGGATAAATTCAAAATATACACAACATATTTCTTCAGATTACAACACCGATACTTTCATTTAATCTACATAAGTACAGGTATTATTGGATTTGCAAAACTCATTATTTTGTAACAAAGTCGTAGCGCAGTGGAAGCCATCGCCCCTCACTCACGTACGAGTGTTACGAACAGGGAGGCTTCCACCTCGGCCACTTGTTAGTGGCCGTGAACCAAATGTTCTTCACGCTGTGTGGCCGGGGATCGCCACCACTGCCCACTGCCGACCAGACCATGGCGAACTGAAGCAACCTGTTGAGGAATCTTTGATGATCTATTGTTATTTTTTTCATTAGTTACGACACACGTATCGACTTTTGTTTAAGAGTTGTAAAGTTCACGGAACATTGCGATGCATCTGGTACAAAACGTTCCAATATGTTTTCAAAGCTACTAGTGTTGAGCACATATAAAATATTACAAAGATTATCTATCTAAACACACACGGTTGCGAAATTACAATTTAGATTAACAACTGCGACAAAATTATTGTTGTCTTCCAAAGGTTCCCATAACACGCATTGTTTTAAAATGAATATTTACTGCACTTGTGTGAAACCTCATTTGTTTTGCAATAAACTAAGCAGCAGCTCCGTTGGCTTTACATTCACAAGTATAACTGTCTCTGATCGAGTATTGCACGTCTGGACTGTAGGAAATGACCATACTTACTGTACAATTAAGGATTCCTCCGTCTACCGCTTTCTGAGTCTATTGCACTTTACTTACATAAGCAGATGTTGCGAGCATCGCGAGAAGGCTGGATAATGATCATCACACAATAAACATGCGGCATAATGGTGCCTAACTGCAGCCGTAAACACATTCGGAAGTGGATGGATAAAAATCTATGTCAATTCCGCGGTAGGAAGCACCTTATTACGAGATTTATTATTATTACAATAAATTGCCTTCATTGCCATCTATCTATCTATTTGAATATTACGAACTATGTACATTTTAAATTTCATTCACTTTTTGAATTAAGTACCTACGCAAGCATGTTTAAATATTCCACTGAAATATAAAGTCGTGAACATAATTTTCAATTATAAATTATCAATGACAGCCAGAATTCAGACAACTTCATCAGATAACAATAGAATTGTATTGTCAAAAGATGTTCTTTGACGTTTGAAGCATTCGTTGCGAAGTCACCTTGGTTGCTTGGCGGGGTGCGTGCCGGATCCTGTGCCCGCGACTGATGCGCGGTCGATAACAAGCGTGAGAACCACGACCGGAGATCACTCATATATCATTCATGACCGGCATTAATTAACGAAGCCTGCAATCTAGAACATTGCCACTAGCTATATAAAAAAATTGTTTTATTACATGTATTCGACGATTTACGTCTGACGAACAAATAAAACGTGAACGATTTTAAATTACAGCACCGAGAAGCTTAATTGCAACATTTATTCAAATTACCAATAAACGATCTATCACGTATTTGTTTTAACCGTGACATCATATCCTTGAGGTGCATCTTTTGTATTGTTTTGCTCCAAATTGTTATGACTCAGCAATAATTTATAAATAAACGGACAATTTGGTGGTAATGGTCAGGAAGTTATTGTTGAAGAAGCATCCTTATTGTACTGACGACCTTTACACGGAACTAGAGTTGCGCAGAGATCTTAATCGTACAGGATCTCGTTATTAAAGTTTTTATATCCACACTGTTAAATTTAGGTCTAAAGTGTTCCGCATTTTCGACAATTCTTTCCAATTTTTTGAAGGTGAAATACCAGTAAAAATAAAATAGCTTTATTATTCCTTACACACTTTTCCTTATTTTCTAACACTATGACCTTATTTGACCTAGTAAATGAACAAATTATATTAACTATTAAATAGTCTTTTAAAACTAAGGTATATAAGGACCGCTATCTGTAGCGGTAAAACCCTCCTCCAGCTGTTTCCAAGCTGTCCTGTCTCTGGCGATTCTGCTTCATGTTCTGCCTGCTATCTGTGCATATGTCGCTCAATCTTTTGTGTGGTCTACCTGGTCTGCGTTCTATATTTATTGGATACCAATTCGTGGTGATTTTTGTCCATGTGTCGTCTGTTACACTTTGGATGTGTCCAGCCCACTTCCATTTTAAGCCCAGCACTTTCTTTACCGCTTCCTTTGCTTTGGTCTTCCTTCTTATTACACTGTTTTTCACTGTCTTTTAACTTGTAGTTCATATAGCTCCTCAGGTCTCCTCTATATAGAAATACCAGTGTGAATGTTTAATTAACTGAAATACCAACTACCAATTATCCAGTTTCAACGCATTACAATAATACGGTCATGCTAAAGCTTTCCAGTAATCAAAGCTATTGTTCGTGAATAATGCCTTATAAAATCAATGTGAAAGACAAGAAAAGAAACCGAATCAGCTGAATCTTTCTTTCGAATCGCAAATTCACAACTAATGAAGTGATAATTGGTTGAACAATCGTTAATTGAATGCAAATAAGTCGTCGCACAATATTACGTCTCTTTGATTGCACCCGGAGGCGAGGACCGACAGCCATCTTACTTTCGTTCCGCTAGTCTATTCTTAGAGATTTCCCACAATTTGCTCCATTCGATCGCCGAGATAAATAACTGTTTCTATTTTAGTGGCTCACACATATTTAATATAATTGGTTTGGAAATATCACTTATTTCTTGTACAGTCATACAAAGTGCGTGAAGTCGACAGCACGTTTTCCCGCTAAAGTTACTGTGTTACCTAACATTAACCAACTGGCCTATAAGTTTCCTTCCCAACTTCTTTGGCAGCGGACATAAATGTTTTTGTTATATTTACGACGTATTGATGCACGCGACTATCAAAAACTATGATTGTTAGTGTCAGTTGCAACACGCGGCGGTTGTTGTCGATTATTTAACGAGAAACAATGCCGAGTCGCACGCGCACCGCGCCGATGCTTCTCACGGGTGCCGAAGGTCGCGGATAACTCCGTTCTTACAACACGCTTTAAATTATTTGATTTCATAATTTTTGGCGCTCCAATGTGTGCCCCTAAACGATAGGCCACAGTGTAAACATTCTCGGTATGACTAATTCGTTACATTTACCCAGTATGTAAAGTGTAAACTCATGACGAATTGATTAGTCATGTACCGTACATTAATACCCTTTCGAAACTTTTGCAAACTTGTTCGTAGGCTGTGCAAGCACCTAGATGAATAATTGCTGAAATTCTAGCGTAAACTCATACGTGTTAACATGTTATGGCATGCGGTCAATTGCGAGGAATGTCCTCCTAGATTTCTTAACTAATAATCACTTCCTGTTAGATCATCGTAATATTGCGTGGTTGCCAACAGATTCTGCAAGTTAAATAGGTACATAAAAGAATATGGAAGTTGATTTAAAACCGATAATTTTAATTTTATTGTTTTGTTTTGGCCTGAATCATATGAGTATCAAAAAAGTCAACCTACTCGTATCCCATTCCAGAAGTAGACATAGGCTTCTTCCAAGTTGCACTAGGGCTCGGTTTAGGACACGGCGTGGCATACGCTGGCAGAGTCTGCCGCATGAGAGTAGCCACGCTGTGCCCTCACCTCAGGAGTAGGCAGTGACCTGCCGCTGCCGGCTGTGGTCGAGTCGATGGTGGGCAGTGAGGAATCCTGGGACGCAAAAGTATCCTTCTGCGAAGCAGTCGTGTCGCAGAAGGAAGCTGCCGAAAGGGAGCGGGAGATCTCTTCTGCTCACCCAGCCCGCAGCAGGCGCACTGGGCGTCGGCAGAGGGCAGATAATGACCTCTTCCGGGCCCCTAAATGGGTCCAATGACGGCGGACTTGCGTAGTGTTCCATGCGCGCCCCTTCCCGCCGGGGATCGCGGAAGTTGCATTTGATCCCATGATCCCCGGTGCAAGTGTCGGAAGGGAACACCGGGGTAGGACTCTCGGTTTTCGACTTTGACAAACAAAGGTTGTTTTGTCAAACCAGTCTGTTTTCGTGGGTATCGTTTATACAGCGAATTAGATATTTCTCTAAGAACTGTTACATAAAACTAACAGCTAGTTTGAAAAACCGGCCAAGTGCATGTCGGACCACGCACAATGAAGGGTTCCGGAGTTGGGATGAATTTATCCCAAAAACAAACTTAACATTGTAGTTGAAAAACATGCTCTCCCATACATCGATATACGTTACGGTCAATTCTCCAACTGCAAATTTAAGTTGGTCGACTATTACTCGTTAACTTGTGAAGCCTACTTAGCTGTGATAGTTTTGCTTTTAATTTCGTTATATATACTATTTCCATGAATTTTTTCACATATCCAAAACCAACCATTTAGCTGGCAGGGGGGGGGGGGACACTTGACTCTAACAAAAAATAGCACTTTAAAGCTTAATATTACGCAAACGGATCCCTTAATTGAAAATGGTTTTACCAAACCCACAATATTTTTGAACGGCCTATCCAACGATACCCCACACCATGGAATAGACGAGAAAAAAAAATATCATCCCCATTTCACGTGTAAGGGAGGTACCCTAAAAAAAAATGTTTTTCATAATTTTATTTTACCATTTTTTCGGCATGATTAATATGTATACCCATGCCAAATTACAGCTTTCTAGGACTAAGCGTCTCTGAGCTAAGCTGGGGACAGACGGACGGACGGACAGACAGACAGACAGATGGACATGGCGAAACTATAAGGGTTCCTTGTTTACTACGGAACCCTAAAAATGATCCGGTATCGTGACGGTAATGGTAGGCTTAATAGTTAGTTATTGCGGTGTAGGTGGACTATCTAACTAACTAGGTAAGTACTTTTAAATGCAATGAAATGAGCCACGCACATCACGCCCCAACAGTGTAATGTCCTCATCGTATAGAGCAGGAAGATTTGTACTAAAAGACGTAATAAAATTGGTTATAACTACATTGAGTATTGGTTTCATAAGTAGTACCTATTAAATTTAATATTTTTAGGGTTTAGGTTACCTCTAAAAGAAAAACGGAACCCTTTAGGATCACTTCGTTGTCCGTCTGACTGTCAATCTGTTAAAACCATTTTTCTCAGTAATGCGTGTAGGTATCAAGTTGAAGTTGATTTATATCAAATACGTACGTCTGCGGTCCCTAAGTACTTTAAAAAAATCAAGCTTCTAAGTCGACTCAATAAAAAAATGCGGTCCTCTATGCGACCTATTTTGATACTCGCAAATAAATCAAAACCTAGGTACTTCCCGTTGACCTAGAATCATGAAATTTGGCAAGAAGCAAGGTCGCATAGCACAAGTAAAGGAAAAAGTCCGAGATCGTTAATGTGTAGTTTCATCACATAAGAAAAGATTTCTTGCGATTACAAGCTTACAACTTACATTTGCAATTAGAAAATTGACCGTGGCGTATATCGATGTATGGGAGAACATGTTTTTCAAGTCAATGTTAAGTTTGTATTTTGGGATATATTCATCTCAACCTCAACTAACGGAACCCTGTGCGTGAAAGAGCGCTGATTGCACATTCTTAAACATTTTTTTTTACCTTAGCATAGTCTTTTTAGGGTTCCGTACCAAAATGGTAAAAAGGAACCCTTTTGGTGAGACTAAGTCTGTCTGTCTGTCTGTCACACCTCGATATCTCAAGAACTGTTGATGCTATCAACTTGAAATTTAGAATGGTTTTAGATGACATTTGCCCAACTATTTAGCAAACAAGAAAGAAATTTTAAAAAATATACCTTTTTTGCAAAAGGGACTGAAAGGGGGTCTTAAAAATTTTAAGTGGGGCTACTAGGGTATGTAGGGTATCATATGAAAGAACAATGTTTGCACATTCCCAAACATTTTTTATTATTATTTTAGGCAGCATAGTTTCCGACTTTTGATAAAAAATTAAAAAAAAAATCCGTTCCCCCCCTTATCTCCGAAGTTTTCATAGATAAAAATCTGAAATTATTCTATGTGATAGAAGTGTATGTAAAGATTACAGGAAAAATAAAACGATGTCTCTAATTAGCACAGTTTTTCGAAAATCATCAACATCATATTTACGTACGGAACCCTCGGTGTGCGAGTCCGACTCGCTCTTGACCGGTTTTTTTCTTTGTTTTCCACCGAAACAAAACCAAAGGTCATCGTAATACTACTCCCAGTTGGTATTCGCGTCTTTGGGTATTCGGGATTCCTAATCAAATCACCTACTACTCCGATATAATGATATGGTCAATCCTTTAACCTCACTAAAAGCCATAACAATATTGAAGACACTAATTATTTCCACGACATGTAGAATAGAATAGAATACTCTTTATTATGTACACCATAAAAGTTACAGATATAAATGTTTAAATTTTACATAGGGTGACACAATGGGCGGTCTTATCGCTAAAAGCGATCTTTTACACACAACCTTTGGATGGATTAAAGGAAGCAGGAGAGACAATACTGCAGGTAGTCAGTGGTGTAAGTACCATTAACATATACAATAAATACATACATACACAAAGCATACACTTATCTAATAAATATATACATATATACAATAATACACATGAAACAAGAGCAGGGAACTGTACCTATTATGTAATGATGATGTTTAAGGAGAGAGGAAGTGTTTTTTACCTGAAACTTAAAAATGGACAAAAATTGAGCACGCCTTACCGACACGGACAAGGCATTCCATAACCGCACTGCTTGAACTGTAAAAGACTTGTCATAAAAGCTAGTAGAATGCATCGGCATCTCTAGTCTCAAGTTTTCCGATGACCTCAGATATCTATCATGTAAGTACCATACTAATATAATATTGCTTAGTATTATATAATCCATATTCATATTAATAATATGTAGGAGAGGCCTTAATTGTCTACATATCTAATATCCTCGTAGTGTATTGCCACAGGCCACTTGTGCACAACTGACGTCGATTAGTATTAATTACAGCTGCTGATTAGCTTCATTCAATGTTGTCAATATTATGATCATCTGTGAAAGATAATTACTGTTTGATGGATTGATTGATACGGTATTAGCTACTGATATGTGAGGATTTCGAATTGAGCTTTGTTACTTGACTTTCTAATTGCATCTTTTCAGCATCGGTTCACAGGATTGACAATATCTTTAAAAAAATACTTTTGATAAGTTCAATGATACTTAGAATTTTACAAAAAAATATAGATACAGAGCAGTGTGATAGAAAATGGCTATACATATTTATTTACTTATTGTATATATACATACAACATTATTTTTAGTGTATGCGAAACCTGAATATAGTTTGTTCAGAATAACGAACTGAATCGATTTCAATAATTTTTACACCATGTTATGTTTTGTGCCAAAAATATTTAAGTGTGATGGAAAATGTTATCACCATTTAATTACTTACAATACAATCGCCGTACGGTTAGGTACCTCTTGCCAAATTATTATCAATGAGCGCAAGACGACCATGGAAGCGCGGGGGCGCCGTTAGTTGTTTTTGTACGAACAACCCGGTAACATAACAACCTTATAACTTTGTGATTTTTCACGATACAGTTTTGAAATTTTGTACATAGATTCTTTACATAAAAATACTAGACACGTGTTTCGGGTTTCGCATATACGAAAACTAATACTGTATATGTATTTATGTAAATAATACAATGTATTTAAGGACAAATATAAACCTAAAGGTCATACTAATCTCCAAATGTACCTACCAGAAAATTGCCCAGTGGACCCTTAAGGAGAGGTTAGATAACCGAACGCCGTGTTCTACGCTTTCACCTACGGTATATCACGAGCCAGCGACCTCGCCCCTCCCCCCTCCATCATGTCGCCCGCTTCCGTGAGCCTCAGACCTCGAGCTACGAGGGCGCATCGCGACCCGCACCTGACCTCCTGATAGGGCTGCCATGAATAGAATAGCTCCAGTCCAGTATTTCATTGACCAGAAGATAGTCCTAACTCATAAAACACATATTAAAAGTATACTTTGTAAACAAGCATATTACAAATTAGAGGATTATATCCAAGATAAGAATGCTTGAAAACATGCTGGTCCAGCTCCATAGGACAATCTAGATTCTAGACAAAATCAAACTGGTTGCTATTTTAATTGTATAATTATATAATTAATGTGTTTAAACAAAATATTCTAAAACATTTTTAAAAGAATATCGGTGGAGTTTCTTGCCCATTCGTTTAATTCTCCGTACGAAACTACGAATCATTTATATTTTTTTGTAAATTTTGATGTTCAAAAGTGCTCATATTTGAAATAAATAATTTGACTATGACTTTAAAGACTCGTGCAGACCGGCGCGACTTGTCGCGCTACGCGACACCGGTAGAACAATTTCCATGAAAGTTTCATAGAAATTATTTTACCGGTGTCGCGTCACGCGACAAGTCGCGCCGGTCTGTACGAGCCTTAACGCGGTTGCATCTATTTTATTTAATGATTTGTTTGAAAATATTGCATCACAGCCACTTAGAACAATGTTACCTCATTTCACGCGCTTCACACATTGCCCTATCACGTTTTTAATAGTAGGTGATTAGAGTTCTGACACAGCTTTTTAGTTAGGCTATTTCTTGGTGCGTTATCTTTAAATTTCAGGACAATTCAGTAAAGTTACTGTAAATGTTCAACCCTACCTGCCTTAGGTATATCATGTTACTGGCGCCAAGCGAAGCCAATGTTACCTAATTCAATTTCCTTAAGTTCCATTTCATCTTCGATAAATCCAAACACATTATTTTAAATTAAATCACCGTAATGCAGCATTTTGCAATTTTAATCACGATAAAAATTAACCGTTTAAATGCAAGATCATGTAGAAAGCTCAAGCGGCATATTATTTACAAATCGATTTCAATGTTTAAATTCATTAATTTTTATAATGTCACAACTTTAAATGTTCGACAATGCCGGCGAGGTTTTTTCAGTGCCTACGAGTACTTTATAAACAACAAGGGACTTTCAAAGTAAGATTTGTGTTTAAGTACTCGAATGGAATCGTGAATTTGTGAGAAGATGTCAAAATAGTATTTCTAATGAAGATTTTTAACAAAATAAAGTCACCGAAAGCTTATAATATTGCTATGGCGATGAAACGATGACAAAAAGGGCAATCTAAATTAAGAATAGTGTACCTACCCGACATTTCCATTTAGAGACATCTGTGCCGGCGTCGAGGTCTCTATCGAAAACAATAGAATAGTCTGAATGAACAACAGAATAGTCTAGTAACCTACAAGTGACGAAACAGATTTCCAATATAAAGCATTTCGTTTTAATCCACCCATGGGTTATTCCCAAAGTATTCCAAAAAAAGTTCCCAAAGTACTCCAAAAAGAGTTCCCAAAGTACTCCAAAAAGAGTTCCCAAACTACTCCATAATAATATTAAAATGTTCGCAAAGTACTCCACTCCATAAGTAGATGGAGCAGTTTGAGAATTGATAACGAATAATCGGTTGAATACTTTGAGAATGATTCCAGATACCTATGGAGCAGACTGGGAACAAAATAATAAGTATTTTTAAACAATAATAATTGCTTGGAGTAACTCGGGAATTAATGTATGAGATTCTTATCTTTTTAGAACAAAAGAATGGAGTACTTTGGGAATAACCCCCACCCATATATGTACCCATACATCTTCGAATTAAAGGCAGAACAGTTATACATTAGGTATGCAAGGAATATGATTTTGATCCATTCGTAATAAGTATGAATTGAGCCAGGTGCTTAAACCTCAAATTTTTCAAGTAGCGGTACGTATATTATTCGTTTTTGTTTTATATTTTTTTCATCACATAAACTTCTATCAGATATTTGTAATTTGACATTTTAATAGATATTTTTCTATTTGAATTATTTACATCATATAAAAACTAACCGACTTAAAGTAATAATATATAAGATATACGCTAACAGACTTAACATAATAGTATATGTACATGTATAAAAAAAAAAAAAAAAGTTTTTTTATTGATTCTTACTTTTTAATTGAGGCGATGTGTTTTTTGTTTTTGTGCTCTCACCATAAATTATTATTATATTTCTATACGTGTGGCTTTCTGCTGACTATGGTTTCCTTTTTTGTCTGTTTTATGAGCTGTAAGTCCTCCATGTATACTAAAATAAATAAATAAATTTTAAAAAGCTGAAAGAACTAACATTTTATCTGGGATGAAGCTGAAAAGTAAGTATACCTACCCACCCATATCATAAGATAAGATAAGTTATGATAATTTATTTGCTTAAAACATGGTATATAGGTGTTAATAAAGGAAATGAGATCATACATGTTTAGCTTAAAATTAAAGCATGCAAACTTAGACGATTATACAAAGAATTTAAAAACATTATAATTTATGTTAAAAAAAAAACCATAATATTATAGACATTATTTTCATTCAACCATTCATATAATTTAATATTGAATAACTTACAATTTAATATTTTTAATACATTAGGTAATTTATTATAATCACGTACACACATAGCTTTTGTTATATTTTGCTAATCAATAAAAATAAGGAGCTCATCTAGTCCAAGTCTGTATTGGTGACGCCGACTTCGAGAACTTATTTCGTCTGCTGTTTTGAACAATTCTTTCTATTTACTAACAAAAATACATGCTTCATACAAATATAATGAAGGTAACGGTAGCAAACCAAGCCTTTTAATCATGGTAGAGGTTTACCAATAAGACCCGATCCGATCATCCTAAAAGTAATTTCGATATTGAAGGTCAATAGGTTGAAGATGCTATCTCTGTCAAATGTCAAACGAAATACTCGACACGCAAGTATTGTCGAAAATGCGTTCAATTCCAACAATGTGGTAATAGTCTTCACTCGTTTATGTACGGGTACCTCCTACCTCCAATATTGAGGTCGACATTTTTATTGGTGCAACGCAATGAAGCGATATGAGACTTCGACGCAAAACGTGGCGTGTGAAACATTAGTAATACTATTGATACACTTCAACTGTCGTTAATTAAGGTTACGGAGCTAAGCTGCAAATGAAAAGTGCAAGTAAGAGAATCAGGTGCTCTAATTGGAATTTTTGAAATTCACATGAGTGGCTCTACCGACGGACGCTTTAGTCTATTCTGAAACTTAAGTCTTTATTTATTTCAGAAGAAACGCAAAGAAGGCATATAAGTCTGGGCACACACAATCTCTTTATTTGCAATAATTGCGTGAATTTTATGCACTCAAGCAGCAATTGGGCACCATCCAACTATCGAATTGAATGGAACCTCACTGGCCTTCAGTACAAAATCATAAAATTTTACACCAATTCTGCAATCTGCATACATATTACGGGCGACACAAAAACGCATTCCACAATCTCTCAGTATGTTTATCAGCCTGATGTGAAGTGTCTTCAATTTTCTGCGATGATAAAAAGAAAACAATTTCTTCGGTAGTTGCATCGGGGACTTTGCGTGCTATTGTGTTAATAACACGCACGCTAGATTGGTATGCATTACATTACCGACTAAAGACGACTTCCCTGTTCAAAGTTATTATTTGCTAAGAGATGTGCACATTTCTTGAGAAGTAGAATAGAATAGAATAGTCGTATGTATCCAATCCAATACATCATCATCATCATCATAATCAGCCTATAATATTCTAACTGTTGGGACACAGGCCTCCCCTCGTGAGAGGGAGTGGGCCGTAATCTACCATGGGCCCAGTGCGGGTCAACACGGGAGAAGACATGGGACATCTAACAAGATGTCACATGTCTTCGAAGTTTATGGTTCTAGGACATGTCGGATTCGTCACGATGTTTTCCTCCATCCAATCAATACATGCCTATCGATATCAAATATTTTAACACTCAGGTTCCTTTTTTTTTTTGGGTGAGAAATCATCAAATAACTTCTCCCGCTCTGGGCGGAGCGGGGGGGCGTGTCAGACTTTTACTGACTAAAACCCACCCGTGTTTCTTCCTTTGCCTGTGTGCCAAGGCCACGATTTCCCTTTCGGACAAACTCGCAACCCTGGCAGGCATTGGCCCTATCGGACCCCGTCAGTTGGTGCTGTCATCTCTTTGAGTCACGCGTGGAACAAAACGCGCCGTCGACCCGGGCCTGGTCCTTATCGGACGGCGAGCTACCCATCGCTCACCGTCCGCAAGCCCGCGCCTACGGTGGCCGGAAATCGGCCTGTGACTCCCGACTCCTGGAGCGTCTCCTGCGGTGACTAGGGGCGCGAGGGTGCAAACCTTGCTTCTCCCTCACGCGTTCCGCCTCTTCCTTCGCGAGCATTACTGCTTCGCAGCAGGAGGTGATGGCCTCCCATGCACTCTCGCTCCGAACCATGGCCTGAACCTGGGCCGGACGCGAGAGATCGCCGCCGCCGATCGCCTCCGTGAGGACACGCCTGTGCTCCACCCAAGCCGGGCAGACCTCCACCGTATGCTCCACCGTGTCCTCCGGGCGATCCACACAGTGGTGAAACACTTAGGTACTTAATGTATCGTACTTAATGTAGCTAGTAGGTACCTAACACTTAGGTACCAAATACCAACTTTAAGTACGGTTATTCGAATTAACTCATATATCGTCACGCCAAAAATAAGAGCTAATTAGGATTAACATGATGGCACGTAAGTAAATGCTAATTAAGATTAACATAAAAGGAGCTGTGCCGGTATTAAGGTATCTCATTACTTCTGAAGTTAAATGCGGAAAAAATGCGCATTCTCGAAACTTTCGTTATTGAATGAAAATCTATATATTAAGTTTTTTTTTTTTTTCACTTAATAAAGCTTTAGCGCCACATGTTATACTCGTATAAGCATAAACATTGGCGTAGCAGTCACCCCGCTGTGCCATTGCACCCCAGTGTGCAATGACAACATTTGTAAATATATTTTCTTCTCCATCAGGTAAATCATTAATTAATTTATTAAATCTCGATAACGTAAAGTGAAAAAATGATACGTTTTTTGTTTTAAATATTATTCTTAACTTCGCCGTGACTCAACTGACCACCATTAACTTTTATTACGCCCATATATAATTTAGGGTATGAAATTTAAGCTGTACTATTTGGCAACATCCTCAGATTGGGTAACGCCAATAACCTAAACACCCAATTATGTACGGCGATCCGAACGTAACTCTGCGTTTCCGTTACATCCATATTTGCATGAACTGCATCAATCTGCGACGTGCTGACGGAATCCGGACCATCGGATATCTCGGAATCGGGTGGTACAGTTTGCTTGCACAACGAAAACCGCCCTTAGGACTACTACAACTTATTTTAATTGTAATTTTTTTTTTATGGTTTTATCTTTTTATCACGGACGCTTTTTTTTTGGTGTCCGTGGAATTTGTTGCCCGTTCTTCTCCATAGGAACCTACTACGCTTTGGAATGCGCAACTAGCTTCAACTCCCTGGCTGGCCGACCCCTTGACAATTCAAAAGTTACAGGCACTTTTGAATTGTCAAGGGGTCGGCCTGGTTGGTTGGGTTGGCCAGTTGGTTTATTTGAAATAAATGCTTTGAGTTTCAGTTTTGAGTTTGAGTTTGACAAGATAAAGGCACTTTCAATGTAAAATTGTTAACGCTTCTACAGACCGGCACGACACGCGACGCGACTCAAAGGCCCCGCGTGTAGCGCGACGTGCGGTGCTTTTGTGTCGCGTCGCGAGTCGCGCCGGTCTGTAGAAGCCTTTACCATGGACGTGCAGTTGACTTTGCCTACGCGTAAAGGCTCGTACAGACTGATTCGATATCGCGACACTAGTTGGACATTTTCTTTGTCTTTGCCTGTCGCGCCCGCGATATCGCGTGAGTCTGTAAGAGCCTTTATTACACTAACATTTAAACTTATTGTGTAAAGTACCTAAACCAATGTGTTAGTTGTAACGTTCTAACGTTCCATACCGATTGAACACGAAGCACTACATTCTCACAGACTTATGATGACTGTTGGCTTATAAATGGTGCTTGCGTAATGAGCGTCGAATGTGAATGGATACTTTAATTTAATAATGTCGATAAAACGTCATACTTTGGTTCGTTACTCATGAAATCGTGCCTAGGATGTGACGCGGTGACGGTGTTAACTGAAAGGAATGTGAGAGATCCATTAATTTAAAGTCAAAGTCAAATTGTTTATTTCAAATAGGCACATTTATGGCACTTTTGAACGTCAGTATTTACAAAAAACTAGAATTGATTCTAGTCGCCCCTTCCAAGAGGTAGTTTCGTATGGAGAAGAATGGGCAAGAAACTCCACCGTTACTCTTTTAAAATGGTGTACAATATTTTCTATAGGTACATTAATTATACAATTATATGTGAAGACGATGCACCTAGAATAATAATATCAGTGCGAGTTAAGATAATCAACTAATCACAGAATTTAAAATAAATGTCATAAAAATAATAAATTATATAATTAAAATAGTTTGATTTTGTCTAGACTCTAGATTGTCCTATGGAGCCGGAAGGTTTGAGCTTCAGAATGTCCGAAGCAATGGGTGAAGCAAAAACGAAACATAGACGGTAACCCCATAGGTAAAGCTAGAAGCGATCACTAATGATAATATTTAGCGGAATGGGCATGCACAGAGGGAATGTATTATCATAAACTAACATATAGTTTATGATAATACATTCCCTCTGTGCATGCAATACTTACTTAACATAAAATTTATGGTTTTGAATGCTGACCCAAACAAAATGTGAAAACGGTCTGAAGATGGCATCCAAAAGGGTCATCGATGTTGATTGGCTTACTCAATCTCCACCCACAATAGGCGCTAATTAACTAATATGGCGTTACGTAGAATAGGTTGAGTTTTCCATCAGTGTTGCGTATATCTACACTTTCTGCTCACCTACGTGTTCCATACATTAATTATTTTTTTGAAGTATCGGTACTAGGAGCTACAATATCGTTTCTTTTTACATTTCTAAGAAAGAAAGATCCTCACATAAGTCATCCATATTTATAAAAGTACCGTGGAAATACGAGCGCTACAGATAGAAAACAATTTTAACAAAGTTTCAAGAACCATAACCACCAGAGCTTTAAAAGTAACAGGTTCAATTTTGATTGCTATCTACAAGCATTATTTTATGGTATTTAATTGCTAAAGTCGGAAGAACAATAGCGCATCTATGATAGCGCAACTTATCGTCTATCTTGCAAATCAATCAGAGTCACAATAGAATTGCGCGAGCACTTTCACTGCGCCCGCGCCTCCTCACCTCTTGATCGTCATTTGTCTGTGATTTTGACCCCATCAATTTAACCGTGCGAGACTGGTATTGTTGATGAACCACAATTTGGAGCGGTATCTAAACTATAGTAAAGCGGATGAACTGATTTTCTCATATTCTTTTGAACTGTCAGTCAGTCGATGTGGTAGATCTCTATAATGATCTAATGGAGTGACATCACATGAATACATCACCTTTGCTGACTGAGAGAGACCGTGGGTTCCATTCTAATCTATCGTGCTGACTAGTTTTCATGATCTCGGTGCTAAAATTAAACTTTATGTCAGACACTACACAATGGCTCCAATAACTGTTTCCTGTGATGTGCATGACTATGATAAATTGAACCAAACAACTTCAGGCTACGAAATAGATTTAAGTACGTACCTATACGAGTATGCTTTCCAATTTATTGCCCTTATAGAAACTGTCATGAATTCAATTTTCCCATTATTGTACCGTAGCAAGTTCCGCATGCTTCGCCGCTGGCATTTAGCTGACCTCTGTAGTCAAAACGGCTGGGAAATAAGTACCATTTGAAAGATGACACAATCCTATGGGTACCTGCTACAAGCAACAGGTTGTAAGTAGTACTTTATACCAAAACATTCAATGCTAAGAAGTTACCTACTTGCCACTTTAAAAGTTTACCAAGCGGTTTTTGTTATATAAAAGGTATTTCACATAAGCTTGACATGAGTATTCTTTTAATGATTCATATTGACTTATTTGTTAAAAACATGTGAGAAAAAAAATACCATTCATATTTTTAGTTCCTTACTAGCTGCGCCCCGCGGTTTCACCCGCGTAACTCTCGACCCCGTGGGAATATAGGGATAAAAAGTAGCCTATATGTTAATCCAGGGTGTCAGCTACCGACGGCGGCGACGATCTCTCGCGTCCAGCACTGGTTCAGGCCATAGTTCTGAGCGAGAGTGCATGGGAGGCCGTCACCTCCTTCTGCGAAGCAGTAATGCTCGCGAAGGAGGAGGCGGAACGCGTGAGGGAGAGGCAAGGTTCGCGCCCTCGCGCCTCTAGTCGCCGCAGGAGACTCCCCGGGCGTCGCGAGTTGCAAGCCGATTTCCGGCCACCGTAGGCGCGGGCTTGCGGACGGAGAGCGATGGGTAGCTCGCCGTCCGATAAGGACCAGGCCCGGGTCGACGGCGCGTTGTGTTCCACGCGCGCCTCAAAGAGATGTCAGCACCAACTGACGGGGTCCGACAGGACCAATGCCGGCCAGGGTTGCGAGTTTGTCCGAAAGGGATATCGTGGCCCTGGCACACAGGCAAATGAAGGAACACGGGTGGGTTTTAGTCAGTAAAAGTCTGACACGCCCTCCCGCTCAGCCTAGAGCGGGAGAAGTTATTTGATAATTTCCAACCCAAAAAAAAAAAAAAAAGGGTGTCAGCTACCTCGATACAAAATTTTATCAAAATTGGTCTAGCCGTTTTTACGTGAAAGAGTAACAAACATCCATCCATCCATCCATACTTACAAACTTTCGCGTTTATAATATTAGTAGGATTAAACCGGAAATATTCTTAGCACTATACCTAACTTTGTAACGTACCTGATGTCCATTTTTATTTAGGTATTCAAAAATGTTGAGACTATCAGCAAGTTTTATGAAAACTAATCTAAATAAAAACAATTACTCTATTAGGGACAAGGTCCGAAATAAGACTATGAGGCTGCTCTGTTATTCTTTTAAATTGTTTCTGAATGTACTCGCATTTTCCCGTGTTTATTGCACAGAAGGTCAGCACCGCAAATGATTATCGTCTTAAATGTGATGTGAAAATAGTGTCAATGTTATATGTCAGTACGTACCTAACCCAAAAGTCGCTCCCAATGCAGTTGACACAGTGCACATATGGCAGAGTCGCAAAGAGCTGTATTGACAATATAAATATTTCGCTGTTTTGATGAGTTAATCAATAGTAATAAAGAAAGAAAATACGTTTATTTGCGGTAAACATAATGCAAATAAAAAAAAAACACAAACACAAAAGAACAAGTTGAGGGAAAATATGCGTCACATTCACGCAAAACGACCATCGCTCAGCATAATGCAGCGACCATAAGCGAGACAGAGCCCAGCGCTGGTTTTTAGCGACAGCCGGCGTTGACGTGATGACGTCAAACCGGTGCAGCATTAAATGAGGTAAAAATAAACAAAATAAGTAATATAATAAATACAATACTTCGTTCTATATGTTTCTATATGTTAATATCTACTTATTACCAAAGATATAAATATGTCTAGATAGACGGTCAAAACTGTGAATTTGTTGAAAAAAATGCGTCCTACTGTTGGCCGCAAAATGCACGCACACTAGAATAACACAATGGCAGCACTATGACGTGACGCGAGTGTAAGACATAGCTGTCACGCACACCAGCCTATCAAAGTTGGCCTGCTTGTTTTAGTTATTTTGCAGTGCGACACTCTATCTAGACATATATAAATAGGTAATCAAAGTTTACTAAATTAAATGATAAAATATCCCTGTATATTGCACTAAAATATTGATTACAAATCGCAATACTGCGTGTCATAGCTTAGGGGTAGGTTCAGCATCGATAAAGGAACCCAGGACAAAAAATAAATAACAAAATTGAAAACAAAAAAAAAAAAAATTGCAAGATCAGCCTAATTTAGTACCTACTGACAATAGCAATCGCTTAGAATTAAAACTATTTTATTTGACGGTTTATGCCCGTTAAAGTACGAAGATTCTTATTTTAATTTATTTTTTATGTTTAATAAAAAAAAATTATGTTTTTATTAATTTTTTATTTTTCTGGTTTCCTTTACCGATACTGGACCTACCCCTATGCTATGGCACGCAGTTACTTTAACACCCTGTATAATAAACCAGAGTGTGCAGGACGGGCGTGATCGCTGGACGCGGTGTATGTGTAGGGAGGGTGTATGCCTATCCAGGGTTTTATCCCGGTGTGTGTATAGGCCTCCCAGTCCAAGCGGCGCTGATGTCGTGCACCTATAGTTCCAGGTATTTTCGGGGCAGCCTGCTATCTTCAACTTCTATGTACTAGTTTGACGGGAAGAGTTTTTTTCGCAACACCTTATCAAGGATTATGTGTTGGATGACCCAGTAATAGCGTTTTTGACGATTTAGCCATAGGAGTACACTACCTGATTAAAACATGAGTCTTGATGAACCCTCAGGAACCAATTTTCGGGACTCTTGGGAACACTATGTGATTGAAGCTATTTAAAAGTGCAAAAAATACCTTGCCGACGACTACGAACTTTCAATTTTCTTATGTTTGGTTAAGTACAAGCCTACTTTACCGTAACGAGAGCCGCTAATTACTTTCTGATTTAAAGTTTATTTTAATGAATTTTTCGCTAATTACATGTTACATAATTGCATAATAGTACATGAAATAGACAAGTATATAAGGCATGTGACATATCATTGGAATCCTTATGAAATTCCCTATGATCGGAGGTATCTATATCAACTATACCTGTTTTCACTAAAAGAAATGTTCAGTGGAAACAGGAAAATATCATAATTTTTAATTAAAATTGGTTTTTCTAATCGCTTTTCTCGGAAATTATGAGACTGATTTGGGACCAACCTTGAAATCACGAAAAAAAAATCTGCTGTTCCATATTTTTTGTCTATTTAAGTGAACACAAATGTATGGAACAGCTGATTTTTTTTTCGTGATTTCAAGGTTGGTCCTATAGAATTTTTTTTTCAAAATGATGAATACAATGACCCCCTTTCGAGTTTAGGGTAAACAAAAACTAATGTTGGATATGTGACGCATTGTCGCGAAAACAGAGGGTCTACTCCGAAGTATCGGCCGTTTAATTATTACGTCCATAGTTTCCTTTTTTGACTTTGAATCCTTACCCGACTTATAGTCACAGTTTTGACTTTGGCTTATCTCTCTGTTCGTTTTTTTTTCTTTCGTCGTAGTCAGCCATAGTTAGCCGTAGTCAAGCAACGGCCGAACATTCGGCCGATACGATTTATGATCGGAGTAGACCCCCTGTATTATGTGGTTTTAGGTGCAAAAAAAGCATTTGGAAGGTTTCCAAGTGCTAAGTGCTTAAGTGTGCTACTAAGTGTTTTTAAGGGTTCCGTAGTCAACAAGGAACCCTTTATAGTTTCGCCATGACCGTCTGTCTGTCTGTCTGTCCCAGGCTTAGCTCAGAGACTGTTAGTACTAAAAAGCTGTAATTTGGCATGCGAATACTTACATATACCTATCTAAATCACGCTGACAAAAAGGTAAAATATTCCAAAATTCAAAACGTTTGAAAGTGCGTAAAGAGACGACCGTCAAACAACAACAAATTTAGGTTGGGGAAAAAGTCTTTTCGCATTATAGTATGTATGAACTTGTAATAAAATCTCTTTGGCTATACTATTTGTATCTGGCTGGTGTTGGTATCATTGAAAGTTTAAATTTTAAAGAACATAATTCCAAATTCAAATTAGGAAAATGTGTGATTTTCATTTGTTTTTCGTACTGTCAAGATGAGTGAATCTAATGAAGAAATTCGATACATTTTAAATTTTTACTACAAAAAAGCGAAAAATGCAACGCAAGCCGCGAAAAAATTTTGCGATGTTTATGGACCTAGTGCAGTGTCTGTGAGAGTAGCACAAATTTGGTTTAAGCGTTTTCAATCCGGAAATTTTGATGTCAAAGATGCACGTCGCTCTGGTCGCCCTATTACGGATAACATGGATGCCATTTTTGAAGAAGTGGAGCAAGATCAGTAGTTACGACGTAGCTGAAGAACTGGGAATTGACCACAAAACAGTTTTGGCACATTTGAAAAAAACTGGGTACACAAAAAAGCTCGATATTTGCGTACCTCACGAGCTCACGGAAAGAAACCTAATGAACCGTGTACTCATTTGTGATTATTTATTACAAAGTAATGAAACCGAACCATTTTTGAAGAAGCTGATAACTGGTGATGAAAAGTGGATCACGTACGACAAGAACGTGCGAAAAAGGTCGTGGTCAAAGGCCGGTTAGGCTTCACAGACTGTGGCGAAACCCGGGTTAACTCGCAACAAGGTGATGCTGTGTGTGTGGTGGGATTGGAAGGGCATTATTCATTACGAGCTGTTACCACCAGGCAGGACCATCGATTCTGAACTCTACTGCGAACAACGGATGAGATTAAAGCAAGAAGTTGAGAGAAAGCGGTCGGAATTAATCAACAGAAGGGGTGTGGTTTTCATCATGATAACGCTAGACCTCACACATCTTTAGCCACTCAGCAAAAATTAAGAGAGTTTGGCTGGGAGGTGTTAATGCATCCGCCGTATAGTCCTGACCTTGCACCTTCAGATTTCCACCTGTTTCGGTCTCTTCAGAATTCTTTAGGCAGTGTCAGGTTAACATCACGAGAGGACTGCCAAAACCACTTGTCACGGTATTTTGATCAGAAGTCCCAAAATTTCTATAGCAATGGGATCATGCCCCTACCTACAAGATGGCAAAAAGTTATCGAACAAAATGGTACCTACATACTTAAGTTAAATGTAAATAAACTATATTAAAAAATGTTTTGAGTTTTCTTAAAAAATGCTAAGAAACTTTTTCCCCAACCTATTATAATAATATATACTAATAATAATATACTTTATTTATACATGTCCTTACAATATGCTTAAATCTAGCTAAAGTACACAATAATTAAAGGCGCACAAAAGTTGAGACCCTGACTCCTAAACTAGGAATACCTGTGACTTAGGAGTCAGTGTTCTACTGCCACTTGGACACTATAAACCCTTATTATTAAGAGCTAGTAAGCTGATTTTATACAAAAATAATATATTATTAGGTAGTGATTATAAGAAAAAAAAAACATATTTTTCAAAAACATTAAAAGTAAAAAAAAAATATTAAAAAGTTAAATTAAAATTAAGAAGTAAAATGCCTGTGTGGTTAATTCTGTTTGTGTTAATGGGAATCGTGTGTTTTTCTTGCATTGTGTGAATGTGTGTGTGATTGGGAAACGTGTGGATTTTGTACTGTGTGAATGTGATATGAGAAGCCTAGGTATGTGAATGTGGTGATGTGTAGTGTAAGACTGTGTTTGAATTAGTACGAGCTTGGTGTCTTTTGTTATATTAAAGATGTCGGTGACTGTATTACGTGTTATAGTATGAAATGTTGCGAGTTATGTCAGAGTGGTTAGTAGTTCCTCAGTTTGAGCGTAGTCTAGGAGGTACAGCATGGTCTTTAGCTTAGCCTTAACATCGTGTTTGCTTAACCTTGCAATTTGTGTGGTCTTATTAACATTTTTGTAAACAAGAGAGCTCAACACATACAGCTGTCTTCTGGCGAAGCTAGTTCTATGACTAGGGGTTGGGCAAACTATTCTTTGACCGCGTTTGTTTGAGTCCGGAGGTGGTACTTGGTTATGTTTCCAGAGAGTGGTTCTAAGCACATATAGCTGTCTCACAGTTAAAAGTTTGAGATCGGTGTAAAGCTGATGAGTCGGATAGCGAAAGGGCTTTTGCAGCATAACTTTAAGTACTGCCCTTTGCGCACGCTCCAACTCGAGGAATTTAGTTTTGCCCGATCCACCCCAAGCTAGAATACAATAGCTGATGATGGACTGGCAAAGTGCAGTGTAAACCATTTTTAGAGTCTCTAAGTCCGCAGAATGTCTTAATGACTTAAAGAGGTGAATTGTTTTCCTGATTTTACTGGCAGTTGATTCTACATGCTTGTGCCATTTCAGTCCATCATCGATCATCACACCCAGATATTTGACAGATGTTACTGAAGGGAGCGCTAGGCAAGAACAGGTCGAGGTGTCCAGGCAGGTGTGAGCTCTAATTGAGTATATGTTTGGTGGCTTCGTACTAGCATGAATAGAAAACGGGATGTAGATTGTTTTTTGTAAGTTCAGAGTAAGTAGATTTTTGTGAAGCTATTCCATGATAATTTGCAGGGATTCTTCAGCTTTATTTTTCACCTCAGCCCAGTTCTTCCCATGCAGTATAATGGCTGTATCGTCTGCATAGGTGAATATGCTAGCAGATGGCAGAGTAAGGGTGCACAAGTCATTGATGTAGATAAGGAAGAACGTTGGGCCGATGACAATGCCCTGCGGGACTCCATATGACATTATCTCATCGTCACTAATATGTGACCCTATCTTCACGCAGATTTTTCGGTCCATCAGGTAACTCTTGAAGAGATCATGAACAATGCCTCGTATGCCGATGCTATGCAGCTTAGATAGAAGGGTGGGAACAGAGACTGTGTCAAAAGCTTTTGTTAAGTCAAGGAATAGACCCAGGCATTTATGTTGCTTATCTAGTTTCCTAGCTACAAGTTCAGTTAGGTCCATCACTGCGTCTTCTGTAGATACTCCTTCTTTGAAGCCGTACTGATTTTTTGCTATTATGTTGAATTTGTGTAGGTAGTTTACAAGTTGTTTATTAATAATTTTCTCCATTATCTTTGACATAACAGGAAGTACAGCAATGGGTCTATAGTTATCTACACAATCTCTGTTCCCACTCTTATGTATTGGGTGGATTACCGCTTTTTTCCACGTATTAGGGAATATACCTGTGGCCATAGAGCAGTTTACTATGTGAGTAATAAGTGGTACGAAGACATGTCGACATAGTTTTATTAGCTTGACGGGAATAGCATCCCAGCCAGTGGCACAGTCTTGTCTAAGGCTTGAGATAATGGAGTCCACTTCAGAATTATCTACTTCGAGAAGAACAAAAGAGCCAGGAGGAGACGTGCTTGGGGAAAGATGTGATGGGGAAGGTTGGGCTGCGGTACTTATCATGGATGCCGACTTTTGACCGATGTTCGCAAAGTAGTTACAGACGAAGTTAGCTGCATCACGTTTATCAGAGACTGTACTCAGTAACTCATAGGGGGGGTTGCTTTGCTTCTTGGTATAAGTGATTTCTTTGATTTTTTTCCACAGTCTTTTTGGGTCGTTTTTTGCTTTGCGTAGTTCATTTTGTTCGTATAACCTTTTAAGTCTTTTGAGTAGATTATTACAGTAGTTTCTATAACGTTTATAAGAGGTTTGAATTACTTGGCTGTCAGGCGATTTTCTAGCTTTTTTGTGAAGTTTATCACGGTGGCGAATGCACCGTAGTAAATCGGGTGGAATCCGAGGTTGAATATTTCTGTCTTTCTTAGGGATGGTTACTATTTCTGTGTGGCATATAGCGGTGTTCAATAATTCAGTAAGTGTGTCAGATGCTACGTTAGGATCAGTAGTTCTCAGTACTTCCGAGAAATCTTGGGATTCGATGTGATTTGTCAAATTAGTGTAGTTAATTTTTGCTATTTTGCAGGCTGGCACGGATCTTCCGGAAAGCTGTACGTTATTTAGTTAGTAGAATTAGTTAGCTATATATTATAAGCTTCAAACAAAAAAAAATTACGTATATCGGTGATGATATTTCTTTTTCTCGTCTATCCCATGGTGTGATAGATAGCCAGTTCAAAAATATTGCTTGTCTGTGAAAGCCATTTTTCGATTCAAAGTGCTATTTTTTGTTAGAGTAAAGTGTGTGTGTGTGTGTCCCGTCCCCCTGCCAGCTAAATGGTTGTATTTGGACATGTGAAAAAAATCATGGCAGTAGTATATGTTTAACGAAGTTAAAAGGAAAACTATCACAGATAAGTATATAGGCTTTAAAAGTTAGTTACATTTGCAGATGGAGAATTGACCGTGACGTAGGTACATCGATAGATATATACAGTGTGAGTCTTTATAATCTGCACATACTGAATCGAGGGAATCTTTGCTTAATTATATCGACGGAAAAAATGATAAAAAAAATCTAAATATTTTATTGAAATTTTTAATGGATTTTTTATTTATTTTTTCGCTTCTGTGACTCCAGTGTATACAAAACGGTGTAACTTTTTAACTCGATGTTTTATCACGATGAAACAAACTCCATAATGATTGGAAGTAATTAGGTGTCCGCATTAAATGAAAATTGTGTAAAAAACTGCCACCAATTAAAAATTAACACGTTTTTTCCGCAAAAATCTGATTTTTTTTCATCAATTTTTGCAATAATCGTAAAATTTCTCAATAAGATGCCCCGATTACCTTCATTTTTTATTACTTTAAATTATTTCTCATCGTATTAGCTATCCAATAGTAAAAATTGCAAGGGTTTAACTCAATCCCATCATTTCTTATCAACAGCCAAAGAAAGGCCTAGAGCACGGCTACGCACTAATTGTTTAGCAGGTAGACGTCCTTTTTTGTTGAGAATGTGCGCGGGTCGGGGTGCGGGGAGGTAGGGCCAGCTGAAGGGACCAGAAGGGATGACAGACAGGCAGTCGCTCCGAATTATTCGCCGCTGCTACATGTGTTTCGTTACTTTCATTCACTGCTACCTGAGTTTCGTGACTTTCGTTCGCTGCTACGTGATGCCGCGCTTAAGTGAATTCTCCCCGGCACACATTGCCGACATTCATTTTTAGTCTCAGTACTGCTTGTTCCAGAACCACATCAATAATTATTTGAGGCGGCTCGCGACGATCTCTACTTGATTCAAGTCCAGTGATCGACAATCTTCTGTGAACTTCCTGGAAGTTGCGGGCAGATGGCACTGGTTGCCTGTTAGGAAACGCAGCTATGTAAGCTGCGCGCGCAGCTCTGGCACTTCCTCGTCCCATCCCATAGTAAAAATGAATGTCGGCAATGTGTGCCGGGGAGAATTCACTTAAGCGCGGCATCACGTAGCAGCGAACGAAAGTCACGAAACTCAGGTAGCAGTGAATGAAAGTAACGAAACACATGTAGCAGCGGCGAATAATTCAGAGCGACTGCCTGTCTGTCATCCCTTCTGGTCCCTTCAGCTGGCCCTACCTCCCCGCACCCCGACCCGCGCACATTCTCAACAAAAAAGGACGTCTACCTGCTAAACAATTAGTGCGTAGCCGTGCTCTAGGCCTTTCTTTGGCTGTTGATAAGAAATGATGGGATTGAGTTAAACCCTTGCAATTTTTACTATTGGATAGCTAATACGATGAGGAATAATTTAAAGTAATAAAAAATGAAGGTAATCGGGGCATCTTATTGAGAAATTTTACGATTATTGCAAAAATTGATGAAAAAAAATCAGATTTTTGCGGAAAAAACGTGTTAATTTTTAATTGGTGGCAGTTTTTTACACAATTTTCATTTAATGCGGACACCTAATTACTTCCAATCATTATGGAGTTTGTTTCATCGTGATAAAACATCGAGTTAAAAAGTTACACCGTTTTGTATACACTGGAGTCACAGAAGCGAAAAAATAAATAAAAAATCCATTAAAAATTTCAATAAAATATTTAGATTTTTTTTATCTTTTTTTCCGTCGATATAATTAAGCAAAGATTCCCTCGATTCAGTATGTGCAGATTATAAAGACTCACACTGTATTTTTCAACTACAATTTTTTATTTTTTTTTATTTATTTATTAGGAACAATTTTAGGTATAACTTAACAAAAGACACGAAGATAGCTACAAAAGTAAAATACTGTGGCGCAGCTATCAACGCCCCATACAACATACATGGAAGACATTTGTTCCAGACACACAGCTTTAGGAAGTCTTATAATAAAATTAACAATTACAAAAGACAAATTCACTCAAAAGTTTGTATGTAGAGTGGAAGTGAGGGCGAGAGTGTTTGTGAGTGTGTGTGAGTGAGTGTGTGAGAGTGAGTAAGATGAGCAATTAGTCTATTATGAGAGGATGCTAGCATGAGGGTTTATTTATGATACTAAAAGTTGCTCAGTTGCATCATAGGACATAGATTTAAGCCAGTCTGTCAATTTTTTTTTTCAATAAGTTCCTTGTTAAAGAGTAGATTTTGACTCTCCTATTTGTATTATTATAAAGCTTAGAGCCAATGTGGTTGAAGTGGCGACCTACCAACGCAAACCTGCAGAGCTCAGTTTTACAGATTCTGTCAGAGCGTCGCTTTTTAGTAAGGTACTGAGGGTCGTAAAGCAAAAGGTGGTGTTTCTTAAGCACTGTGTGTAGTACGTACTTACAGCTGTCTTATTGCGAGGACCTCACAAAGTGAATATAATTCGGTAGTCGAAAATCGAATAGGTTTCCTCGCGAGTACTTTTAACACAGCTCTTTGAGCCCTCTCTAAACGCAATATGTAGTATGTGTAGTCTTGTGGATTTCCCCCCACGTAGTTATGCAGTAACCGAGAACTGATTGAGCGAGAGCGAAATAAATCATTTTTAGGCATTGAAAGTCAGCAGCCATGCGAAGTTTTTTGAATAAATAAATCAGTCTTCTGACATGGATCACGGTAGAGTCAACCTGTTTTTTCCAAGTTAGAAGATTGTCCAATAGAACTCCAAGATATTTGATACTGTCAGACCGTTCTATCTGGGCACAGTTACAGGTGGTGGCCGCTGGGTAAGGACAAACATGAGTCCTGATCCCAAATGTCGTAGGTATAGTAGAATTCCCGGGGAAAAGGAGATGAACTTGGTCTTTGATATATTGAGTGTGAGCAGATTCGAGGATAACCACATCATGACCAACCTCAAAGCAGACTCTGCCTTCTCACGAGCTTCAGGCCAGTCCCTACTATGGGTTAAAAGAGCAGTTTCATCCGCATATGTAATTATTTTTGTGATCGGAAGAGATAACTGACACAGCTCATTTACATAGATAAGAAAGAGGGTTGGTCCTAGGACACTACCCTGGGGTACACCAAAATTCATATTTACAGAATTGCTAATAAATGTTTCGATTTCAACAACCTGTTTACGCCCCGTCAGGTAGCTATGAAATATATCGAGGGTAATACCAGGAATGCCAGATTGTTCCAGCTTATTAATTAATTTGGGGATAGAAACGGTATCGAACGCCTTAGATAGATCGAGGAAGACACCGACAGACTTTTGCTTATTGTTTAGGTGTTCGACTATTGTATTTGACAGTTGCAGATTAGCGCCCATCTGTGGATTTTCCAGCTCTGAAACCGTATTGATTGTCGGCCAGGACATTGAGTTTAGAAAGAAATTTCACTAGTCTCATGTTCATAATTTTCTCAAAGATTTTTGAGATAGTTGTAAGGACGGATATAGGCCTGTAATTAGAAACAATGCCCCTGTCTCCCTACTTTTGAATAGGATGGACTATAGCAGTTTTGAAAACATCTGAAGAAACACCAGAAGATAGGCACAGATTAAAAATGTGGACAAGGAGAGGGACAATTGTGTTTTTTGTGGCCTTAATAACTGTGGTGGGAAAACAATACTAATTTTGTTTTCAAGATAATTCATCTACAGAACTCTTCCTTGTGAGTGGTCCGACACGCAGTTGGCCGGTTTTTGCCACTAAAATTAAATATTCCATGTCACGATGTTAGTAACTTATTGCAACACATAATCATTATTTTAGTACCTACACTACTCGTAATACACAGCGATGTCATAATATCATAATATCCTATAGTAGGTAATATTGATGAATTAGGTATCTATCCAAAACGGCAACCCAATATTTGGGTGAAATATTGGATAGTTACGTATTTGTGACGCGACATTATCTACCAGCTTTCAGAATGCACTCTTTTATTAAACTTACTTATTTACTTACGGTACTTATTTAAGCTCGCTCGGTCATAATTTGCGATAAACTGGCAATTCTAAATCGATGTTCAAAACTTTGCATCTTTCTTGAACAGCCTAAGTCGAGAAACATTTGTACCATTTTAATAATATTCCATTCTAATATTTACTCACTTTAGTAATAGTTTTATGACAATGTCTGTACACTATTCCAAGGACTATGTAAAACGAGCTGGCATCCTCGGCACATCCTTTCACGACCTAGAATAAGGCATTTATGAATGGGCGCTTAAACAAGCGATTGCCTACTCACCTCGCAGCTATTTTATGTAATACAAAAGATTCTCGCTAGAATGGTGTTTGGTTTGATTGCGTTCAACATCATCTGCTTATTATAAGATAGTTGACTACTGTATCTCATTGTTTAAAGGGCAGCTGGATCGTGGCTTCGAATTCACATTCAGCTACTGCTAAGCAAAAGCCGTTAAGGTGACGATAACCGACTTTTAATGATTTTATAATGAAGATCACGTCTAAACGAGTAGTGGTAATGTTTTGAAAACAAATTATGTTAAATTAGAGCATTTTCTCAATAACTTAATATGTGAATATTTTAGATTATGTTTTAGTATTATGATTTAGTAGTACATAGTGAAATTAATTTGTTATGTCCAACACGGATAAAAAACTGAGAATGGCGCAAAATCTTCCAAGCGTATTTTTCTAAAACCTTCAACAATTTAAAGGTAATTGAATTATTGATCTTTTAATATACGCGTTTTATTAAAATTCTTTTTGTTTTGTGTATAATAAATTAATAATGCGTCAAATTGGGGACAGCGCTCCTTGATGGGCGAGTCCTATTACTGGCTGAACGTACGACGCGTTGCGTGAGCTCAGTACAGAACAAGCAAGCTAACCACTCAAGGTCACTGGCATATATCTGCGTCTTAAGGGGGTTGCGTTAAGGTAGCTCGCGAGCGCATCCCCCATAAAGTTTATCTTTTCTAGAGCTTCCTTTGTACAACATGAAGGTTTTCCTATTTTCTATAGGTATAGTCTTTTAGGTTTGCTTTAGGTTGTCTTTAGATTGAAGGGTCTTTTACAAAGCCATCTTATGTAGGTACTTAAGCGCAAAAAAACTAACTCATTGATGTATCAGCAACCATGTGTGAGACTGTTGGACACGTTAAGAAGTTGTTAGGATGTTGATTCGATTAACCTACAAAAAATGCACCTTGAACTTTATACACTGACAATGAGAAAAACGATAATGACCATCTTCGGCAACCCTTCACTTCGCGTGTAGGTAATGAAGTATTGATGACACCATTCCTCTGTACGCAACGATTACCTACGTACCCTACGACTTTGTTGTTTGACCCGTTGTAGAATACCTACAGCTGCCCTGTCCTGCCTATATCTTATTATGGTCCTAAATGGAAGAAAATGTGGAAAAACTGGGCGCATTCTTACGAATTATACATCCTTCCAAAATGAACTTACCTTCCTAATGTTTAAAGTACCTACTAGTTATTATTTATCTGGGGTGAGGGGGGGGCGGAGGTTCTACATTTTATTTTACCACTTTGGTGATTAGGTAATATGTATACCTACTCATGCCAAATTAGAGCTTTTTAGTTCTAAGAGGTGTCTTAGTTAAGCCGGGGACAGACAGACAGAATCACCTGCAGTGGGTGTTTCGGGCTGAAATGATGATTATTACGGGGTGGAGTTATTTAGGAGTGTTATGCTTAGGGATGATTTAGGATTTCGTTTTAACGAGTGAAGTATTTAGTAGGTGTGAGAGACGGGTCCTGGGTGTGGTTATTTCCCAAGTGTTGTATACCTTGGCAGGCAGGTATACAACACTTGGGAAATAACTAGACTTAACGATTTATCTACCTTAGTAGTCTGGAGTCATCGATTACTTAAGTATTTGCAAGCGTCTTCTGGTAACCCGATTAAACTGCCGTAAAGAGTGATGCTTAACATTCTTTTGCTAAGTTTAGAAACATACTCCAGGAACATCGCTTTGGAAATCCTACGTTCAAAACTAAATAAATAGGTACCTACCTACCGAATACCTACTTGTTACAAGAGAACCTAGGAAAAAAAATTTTTTTGTTTGTTGTAAAAAAAAATTTGTCTTGGTATCAAATTAGGCAACGCAAATCAGCACTCTAATTGCGTATCACAGTTTGAATCACAATCGGAATGATTTTAAAGTATATTGCTAATCCATTATTTCATTAGATATGTTAGAAAAATTTGACTGCTCGACAACGTAAATAACGCAATGAATGTTATTGAACTGTCAAATTGAAACCGATTCCTACAGCGTGCTAATTGCCACACTATCAGTAGAAATCGGTTTCAATTTGACAATGCAACAACATTCATTGCGTTATTTGCGTTGTTGAGCAGACAATTTTTTCTAACATATGAAGCAATGGATTAGCAATATACTTCCAAATCATTCTGATTCCGATTCAAACTGTGTTACGCAATTAGGGTGCTGATAGCGTGTTACGCAATTAGCCCGCAGGATTCCTTAAAAAACCTGAGGTAAGTATTTTAAACTTTAAATCCTGTACCGAGCATCGAAACCAAGGCTACAAAACTTGCAATCCAAAGTAGGTACCTACATTAGGTAGTCAAACTCAAAGCATTTATTTCAATTCAACCAATTACAGGCACTTTTGAATTATTAGAGTCGGTCAGTTAGTCCGAAAGTTGAAGCTATTTGCCCATTCCAAAACGTAGATCTCTATGGAGCAGAACAGGCATACCTAAAACTCCAAGGACACTCTTTTAAATCAATATATTACAACATCCTAGGTACAATTATTCTTGTCGCTTCTTTATGTGAAAACTAAGTAAAAAAATAAATGATATAGAAACAATTCAAAATATAAGATTAAAAGATTACAAATAAGCCCTGGCTGGCACTTAAGAGATGACCAGTCTCAACTGACAGCGCCCGTTCACGAACATGATTAAACAACATGTCCCAAAATTAACGCACAACCTCTTAAGGGGTCATTGTACTCATTATTATGAACAACTTTTACTATGGGACCAAACCTGAAATCGCGAAAGAAAAATCTGCTGTTCCCTACATTTATGTACTCATAACTCTTTTTTCTTTACACTCACGGCCAACAACAGTTACAGCAGGCTTAGCACGAGAACCGTAGAGAACCGTTGAGAACCGTTTTGTCGACTGAAGAGTAGACAAAAATGACGTTTCCGTGTAGACAGTAGAACATTTTCGATAGACAAGCGATTTCTATTCTACAGTAGCGTAGAAATAGATAGCGTCATTCTAATTCTGCTGTTTACTTACTGGAAATAATGTTACGGTCAACCTATGCATACCATTAGAACTTACCTAGATAGCCATAACCTACCTGTTCAACATATTTACCGTAGCCCAGTGCTCCAATTATATCAGGACCTGATATGGCGGAAGGCGGTGCGGCGTTGTGGCAACGCACCGGGCACTTCCGCGCATTGTGGCTGCGAATCAGGTCACAAGCCAGCGCGAGCGCATGGCCCCCCCTGCTTACGATATAAAAATTCACACCATGCAGGTAACGCACTACCCATGAGTGAGCAGATCTTGGAGCGGTAATCGCTTGACGGTAGATAGATGCCTGATTATGTTACGTGGATTGTAGTAGTTTCAAAATAGGTACTTATTTAGGAACTAAGTACCTAATGTTTATGTGTAGGTACGTATCTGACCATTGATCAATCAATCTGTATGACCTTTTCCCTACTATATCGGGGTTGGCTTCCAGTTTAACCGGATACAGCTAAATACCAGTATTTTACATGGATCGACTGCACAATTGACCTCTACAACCCATGAGTAACTGAGTAATACGCTACCCCTTGGCAAGACTGGTTGTCAGACTTTTGGGCTTCTGACGACTCCTAACGACTGTCATAGATCCACAAATGACAGACGGGACCAACGGCTAACAAGCTTTCCGAGGCACAGAGGAGTCACCCATCCACGGGCCAAACCCGGCAAGCGTAGCTTAACCTGATGGATCGACAGGCTGCTATTACTTAGCTAACGAGTTCCTCCGAGTAGCTGATCATTGATACGCGGTTAAATAAATCGTTAAATTAAATACTTACTGTGTCTACCGTGTTTGGGTTTAAAGATCCTTTATTTATTCTAAAAGAACATACATTGTTCACTTAGCGAATAAATACATGACTAAGGTAATTGTAGTCCAGTAGATTTTTTTTTTTTTTAATGTTTGTACGATGTCACATTTTATGTGCACGACTAGATTTAACCTATTAGTTTTGCATTGTTAGGTAGTGACGTGCTGTTAGAGTTTAGCTTTAAATATGTTAAAAGAGGATGTGCTCCTGATATCTGCCGGTAGATTATTATAAAGTTGTACACCTTCGTATTTTACATTTTTCCTGCCACATTGCGTCTGTAATTGGTTGGGGTTTCTTTGGCTATATTTGGATGTTTTGTTGTGTGTGTATGGTTTTGTTAATATTTTTTTAATAAGAATGCAGGAGTTGAATGTGTAAAGTTGATGAATACTCATTATAGTTTGGTCTGTTTGTATAGTTCGGATGTAGGTGTGCTATAAACGTAGTTGAATAGAAGTTTAATTATTTTATTTTGTGCTACTTGTAGATCTCTAATCGTAGATTTGGTGGCGCATCCTCAGATTTGTCTACCCTAAGACCGCCCACTGACCCTACATTGCACCGTAGGCGATATCGTTCAAGCTAGCTACGTTAATTTACTTTGTTTCACGTACGCGACGCTCAAACACCTTACTCCCCCCCTGCTTGACCAGACGGAGTCCGCAGAGGCAGGACCAGTCGGGGCTGCGTTGAACAGTGCTCAAGTGCCCCCGTAGCCCCCGGTGCAAGTGTGCGAGGAAATACGGGGTGTTTTTAGTCAGTAGAAGTCTGACAGACCCCTCCGTCCGCCCCAGGGCGGAGGACATCCATGAGGATATCCAACCACGTTACCAAAAAAAAAATCTTTTGCTTATTTCTTTCTAAGTACGCGATATAGGTACACACGGCTACACATCAAGCCATATATTTCCAGTATAAGCTGATCTCGCATTGTATAGGATTTCCGTACAATGAGAGTTCAGCGTATACTGGAAATGAATAGCCTGATGTGTAGCCGTGTGTAACCTACCTACCCATCAATATTTACTAGTTTTCCACTCAGACCTAGGTAGGTGCAAAGGTGTCAAACTGATTAGTTTCGCTTGGCAGTAAATAATTTTGTAAGTACTGCGCAAACTTCAGGCAAAAAAGCTTTATTAGCGAATGAGTAGGATAACTTACACGATAATAATGAATAACAGATTAGTCTGTTATTAGGTTCCCATGTGAACAGAATTTAAGGTGTAATAGACATGTTGGTAATTTGAACACCCACATTTGCTTCGGTGATTAGATTGTAAAACTAATTAGTTCACATTTTGTTTACCTATCTACTTATTAAGACGCTGACAACAGGTAAACCGCTGTCACTGTCAGGCTACATACAAAAGAAAGAGAAGCGCGATGACAACGCTTGTAATTTATTGCAAAATATGAAGCAATTATTTATTTACTTAAAAATGAGTTGACAAAAATGGCTTTCACAGACAAGCAATATTTTTGAACCGCTTACCCAACGATACCCCACATCATGGGACAGACGAGACAAAAAATATCATCCCCACTTTACGTGTAAGAGAGGTAGACTAAAAAAAATCTTTTCAAGATTTTATCTTACCACTTTGTCGGCGTGATTAATTATGTATACCCATGCCAATTTACAGCTCTCCAGTACTAAGTCTCTGAGCTAAGCCGGGGACTGACTGACAGACGTGCATGGCGAAACTATAACCCCCCCTTATTACAAAACAAGGTTTATCTTCAGACCCAGGTTTAAAACATGGATCCATTATTGAATTTCGAACTTTATTCCGAATATGGTAAAGTTCCTAAAAACAAAAACTGACAACTTAGTACCGAACTAAGTTTTCAGTTTTGTATAAAGAACGGTATTTCAATCACTGTTACGTTCTTATTACAAAAACTGGCTCCATGGTTTAAGCCATGTCAAAATATAAATCTCGTTTTGTAATAAGGCGGTAAGGGTTCCTTGTTGACTAAAGAACCCTAAAAATACATACAAACAAACACAGAACCTCCAGCTTTTTTGAAGTATGTTAAAAATAAAAGGGCTTTGTCGCTTAGCGACCAGGGGGCCTAAAATGGACGCTTTGGCAGAATCATAATATGATCTGCGTACAATTCATACATCCCGCAATTCATCTGTTTGACAGCTGCTATTTGACATTAGACTTCAATACAGCAATTTAAAGTTTGTGGACCATTTTACGAAACTCCATACAAAACTGTCAAACAGATGAATTGCGAGATATGAATTGTACGTATGATTCTGCCAAAGCGTCCATTTTAGGCCCTCAGATCGCTTAGTGCACAAAAAAAATGGTTGATTAAAATATCTACCTTATCACTAACTTGTACAATTTTTTTGCCTTATCGGACACTGGAAAAGCAAGGATAGTATTACAAAAGCCAATACCAAATATTCTACGAATATTCGCAGTGTTTTGGAAGTTAATGAACTGAATATTTTTGGTTTGTCTATGTACAATGCTATGTACCAAATAATTTGTTAGCATCACCTACCCGCGTAAGTCGGGGATAAAACCAAACATCTTAGGCTGTTTAGCGATAGGTAGCGGCATCTATGCCGTTGCCGTATATAGTATCTACATACTACAGACACTACATCATACATCATATACTTACACTTTGCATTCATTAATATTATGTATTATACTCTTCTATTGGTTTTGCAATATTATTTTGCGAATCGTTCTAAAACGATTAGTTTTCTTTAATTTTCATATTTTTCAATGTTATGACACTTACGTCAGGCTGTCAAGCTGTCATTACTTTTTCTTCTAATTTTCTCTCATAGTTTTCTTACTGGCTTAGTCCATGAAGGTTACTTTTGATTTATATAATTTAAATTATTTTTATCAATATGTTTAGCTCAAATATTGTATTTTATAGATAATTATAATTGTTTGCTGTATAATATTTGTATCCTAACTTACATTTATAATAATAATTGAAACGCTCTCAAAATTCATCAAAGAGGTTTTTGTTACGAATATGTGGTACGATTATGTCTGGCCTTTTCGAACACTGAATTTGAAATTAAATTCTGTAAAGAACAGAAAAAACAGATGATGTGGAAAAATCAACCGAGACTCGAATATAAAAGGGATTTCTGACACATTCCCGAGAGATCTGATCTGGTAGCGCCGAAGGAATCATCTCTACAAAAGTCTTGCAACATACTCAGTCTTCTTGGAACTACATACTTGCCAAGAGGACCTTCCACTACTGCAGAGACCTGGACTGGACTGGCAGTGATACTGCGAAGCGGATCTGGATGCTTCAGAGCTGACGAGGCCTGACGTATCGAACCTGGACACCGTTTCGTACCATCCTTTTATAACCTCCCTTAACTTTTTTCTGTATTTTTTAAAAATTCTTCAATTATATAGTTAACTAGTCTACTTTCCCTTTTATTTTTAATAGTTTGCAGTAGACTTGTTACACGTATTCGTTTCAATCTGGAGTTTTGGTAGAGAATTATCTTATATCATTACTTCGTAGTTAAGAGCAATCAGGCCACTAAGGTGTAGATTATACAACACTAGTTTTAGTTTATACTAAACCCGAAAAGGGGTCGTTGTACTCATCATTTTGAACTATTTTTTCTATGGGACCAACCTTAAATACGCGAAAAGAAAATCAGCTGTTCCATACATTTGTGTTCACTTAAATCGACAAAATGTATGGAACAGCTGATTTTTTTTTCGTGATTTCAAGGTTGGTCCCATAGCAAAAGTTGTTCGAAATGATGAGTACAATGACCCCTTTTCCGGTTTAGCGTAAACAAAAACTAATGTTGTATAAAGGTGAATTCATTGTGGGCTTGTGGTGATCTGTTTAAATGAAAAACATAATGCACATTACTTTGACTTTTTATTTACAATATATTAATATTCTCTTTAATTTTTTTCAGTTTTTTACGTTATTTTTCATTTCAGGCACTAAACATCCTTTCATTTTATTTAAGCGTAAACACACGTTTAAACAGTTATTATGTAAGACCTCACTTTTCACATACATGTGCAACATAAGTGGACACGAACTATTACAGTTAAATTAAATACTTTTAGCAAAAACCGCCTTTGGCGTGAAGAGATCACCTGCGCAATAATCTCATTACAATATGGCTTAAGTAAGCTTTAACCTAAACTACGTACTAGAACAGCATTTCAACAAGTTATAACAGTTATTGCACAACTAATTAACATTATAATATTATGTGAACAAACAATTTAGCGCAGAAGTGACAAAAGGGTTGTATTAGAACTAGACGTAACGTAACATTGATCGTCGGTCCAGCCATACAAATTACACAGCAACAACAATCCAAATAGATAATACAGAAAATCATGCGTTGTTTACCTAATTATACCTAAATACTAACGTAATTTTATTTCAATATAAATAAGTTATAAAAAGTGAGGTCCGTCAGAGGTGTTGAGATGGGAAAAGAGATTATTACGAAATAGGTTCACAGAATGCTGAAATGTGTACACACGGCTACACATCAAGCTATACATTTCCAGTATAAGCTGATCTCGCATTGTATAAGATTTCCGTAATTATGAGAGGTAAGCTGATACTGGAAATGTATAGCTTGATGTGTAGCCGTGTCTTTTTAGAATATCCAAGCCATGCTATTATTTGTTCGCATCATATAACATTCCTCTTTTAATAAATTCCAATCGATGACATTTAACGATATTACACAAACAATTTTATGTATAATGATCGCCGTAATAACTTGTACTTTCATGTAACGACTAAAATAAGAAAATCGATCATACCCAAAACCATTCAAACAAACATTCCGTGCCGACAGCAAATAGTCACAATCAGCAACACATTTGCCCGTCAATCAACTAGTGAGACAGCGTGCAATCACTCAGGTGAGAATTACATTCTGCGGTGTCGGGTATCTTATACATGATATGTCCTAAACTCTGATTTCGCACGAGAAACTTTAAAAAAACGCTACAAATCGAAATAAGTATATTATGTCACATGACATGAGGCTGCATCACATACTTATTCCGATTTGTAGCGTTTATTGACGTAAAACTTCTTTACGCACGCTTGACTTGGGAGTAAGCTGGTGAATGGCGTGACGAAAGCGTTGAGTGATCGGGCGAGGCGAACAGAAGTTGTTTAAATTTTTAAACATGGAACACACCACGTCCCCGCCGCGGTTCGTCCCGCTTAATAGGTATTTTTTTTTAAATTCACACTGGCTGTTTATACACTCACAAGACCGCAGCTTTTTTGAAGTAAAACTTCTTTTGCTAGCGTTACGCGAACAGTGATTTCTGTTTTACTTCAGTCGTGTGCGTGTGGTCTAAAGCACACTCGTTTTTTTTTATTTGTAAGTAACATATTCCTTTCATTGCGAGTGATTTTGTGAAAAGGGACGGAAGTGTATAAAACAGGAAGTGACAGATTGAGCATGGAATAAGTACTTTATAATGGCATGGAATTAGTGTGCTCATGGAGTCAGTAACTACTAAGTATATAAGTTGTAAGTAGAGAGGGTCGAATTTCGACCGGTGCACCACCAGTAATGAATAAATTATTCTAATAAATATTTCAGTATTTAGCTTTTTAAATTTTGAGGTTATTTTCTATCGCTGCTCAGTACACATGCGACTACTGTAAGGCTCGCTCATTTTTTATTTTAAGTTTCTCTTGATCATAGTGCAAAACAGTTTTTATGACTTATCATTTATACATATACCAGACACCACAGATATTTTCTGACCGCCATAACATTGACCACAATGCAAAAAACCAAAATGAACATCAAGTTAACTAAAATTGATAATATAGTCGGTGCTTCCCTCTTGGCAAGAACTCTATTATAATTTGGTTTTATAGCAATACTTTTTTTTATAAAAATATTATCTTTTTATTGCCACGTTAAAATTTGAGATCTACTAATAATTACACTACATACATGTTCGCTTTACATCATACATCTTGAAAGACAAATAAAACAGGTACTATGATATTTCTTGTCATTGCATGAACTCCTTGATATATAATTAAATATACATACACGTCTAAGGTAATATTAGCTTTAATAGACGTATGTGATTGAATGTCATATCAGAAAATTTACTAAATAATTGGTCTCTCAATAATAAATTCACACACATATTTCTATTGAAGCTATAGATTTATTTACTATTCAGAGGAGTATACAGAAAATTACATGTAACAACCATACACAAACAAATAAATTGCAACATTAAGTATTACCAAAGCAGATTTTGTTCAGAGCGAATGCTGATCAAACATCGAACGAAAACGAGGTCTAGGTGCTATTTAATTTAGAGACAAAACGGGTGAGATGAGGAGTTCTATCCGGCAACAACAGTGGCGAAGTTTACTACTAAGTGGAGAAACAAGTAACAGGGAATTGGAACATGTATAAGAGTGATGAGCTGATGATCATCAGACGTGAGTCGTCACGTCATCACGTGAGGCGGCAGGACGGCAGGCGGCCGCACGACGAGTGCCAGCGCCGCTTGCGCCGCGACTCCGCGTCCGACAGCTCCGCCGTCGACAGCGTGCGCGACCCGCCGTCGCCCAGCTCTGCAACACGCACGCCAACTTATACGTCACATCGACCCACCCAGGATTACAGTCATACTATTCAGATACTTATTAGTAAATCATTCTCAAAAGTTATTTTACGAAATTCTGAATGTAGGAGTCGGGGAACTTCATTGTTGAAAAGATTAACACACTACGTCAATTTGCCGTGTAATTTCATACAGTTGAGAATGACAGTTTTGATTTAAATTTATGGATAAATTAAGTTGATAGTCCCTGGCTTTACATTAGTGGTTGAGCCCCGTAAGAACAAGCGTTACGCCGCAATTAATTAATGCTTTTGTTTGTAATGGTTCACTCGCATTGGAATGTCCAATTTGGGCAAACTCATTCGGGTGCCCGAATGCGGGCCAACGACCAAGATTACGCTTGCGGGTTTAAGACGCTGACAACAGGTAAACCGCTGTCACTGTCAGACTGTATACAAAGAAAGAGAAGCGCGATGACACAACGCTTGTAATTTATTGTAAAATATGAAGCAAATATTCATTTACTCAAAAATGAGTTGAATAATCGAAAATAAAAAACAACCAAGTCTGCATACAAATAAGACATTCTTGTTATTAATTAAATATCAACCGTAAGTTAATATTTAACACAGATATTTTGGATTGAAACTCAAAGTAAGGGGTTAGTTTACCGTTAATTTGTATCGAGATTTTTTTATCTAAACGTCTTTTTTCGAAATATGTTCAATAATAACATATATTTTTTCCGCTACCACAAACTATATACATTTGGCAATTTTTTTGTTTAAAACAAGCCTACTTTTATCATTTGCCTCTTGTCAGCGCCTTAACAATATTGGAGAGCCGAGCGACCAGTGAGTAAAGTCAAGTAAGTATCTGTATAGTATGTAATCTACGTTTCGCTACAAAGTAGTAATTCTCTTATGCAATATCAATATCATTCAGTAGAAAACTATGTTATTAATCAAGTACTAGGGACACTCAAACATACAGTACGTATATTTAAAAATATATTTTACTGCACATAATAACGGATAGCTTTATTTACTCGCATCATAATATACGTATTATTTTGGACATAAATTAGTCTTTATAAATAATTATAAGCCTGATATTGTTATAGCGGGTTTATGTAGGTATATGGCTGTTCATATAGATATAAAATCGGTGGTATAAAGCCTGTAAGCTAGATTGGGACTCCGTCACTCGCATGCCACGAACCTAACTCAAGGAACAAACTCGAGCGCGCACGAGACCGGCTATGCGCACTTCTTCAAACTCTGAAAATTGTACGACTCTGTTTACCTCTCGTCTTGTATATTTACATAGATAAAGGGCTTCTTTCAATTAACATAGTTCACGACTATGATACGATTAAGGGACTACCACACTTATTCAGCTCTTTTCTGCTCTTGTCCATAGAAAATATCGATTTGTGTATGGAGATGCGTACGCATCCGTTCAACGCGGAAACCTGAACGGATGCGCACACATCTCCATACAAAATCGTTGTTGCTGTTTTTGAAAGGGTTTTCGATAGGGTTTTTCAAAAGGGTTACCCACACCGTATGGGTTTTTATCGAAACCCCTTTCAATGGGTTTCCAAAATTTAATTTAAGCCGTTCATAAGGGTTACCCATATCGTATGGGTTTTTGTTTAACTGCTTAGAAAAACCCTATCGAAAACCCTTTCAATGGGTAACCAAAATGGTCCCTGATTAAAACGAACAAAAGTCAGTGCTACCAATAGCGTCACGCGTCAAGTTATATTGAACGCATTTTATACAAGCGTCAGTGGATCAAAACCTCGGAATATGTTCAAAACAAATTCCTTAAAATTCAGCATAGCAACAAAAATAATGTGAAGTTTACAATTCAGTATCAGTATTAGAATTATAGTAATATAATTATTATGTAACTAGGTAATTACTGGTATCACTAAGGCGGCCATTCAACGATATGACGTGGCAAATTATTTTATTAATAGAGAGAGCCCTGGCACCCACAAAACAAGTTTACTCTTGGGTGCTGGATGTAATAATCTGTGATTTATGGAAACAAAAAAAAACAATATTGTGATAGTACTACAGTAGCCTTTGTGAAAATTTAAAAAGTTTAAAGTTTATTCTATTTTATTCGTCCATACTGTCACGGAATTGCATACAAATCAAAATATCTACAAATTACAAGTACAAATATTATCCTGGCACTTTAACAGCCTTGCCACAAGTTCAATAGTCAAAATGCTTCGCACAGTGCTAAATTTAACCATGGCTACACAGGAATGTAGTTACGGGCTCCCCAAAAATCGGACGATTTGGCTGTTAACATGGCGGCTGCCCGAAGTGCCCGCATTACAGAGATTCGTTGAGCTTATACTCGTTAACACAGGCATAGAAAGGATTAAGCAATTTTCCTTTCTTTTTTTTTCCTGGGTTCCTTTATTGATACTGAACCTACCCTTAAGCTATGGCACGCAGTTACTTTAACACCCTGTATACCTTTCCCGCATAATAACACATCGATTTTTTTTGCAGGTTAAGATGTGTGATGTGATGTGATGAGTCTGTGCTAAATAATAAGTTTTCTTTCTTTCTAACTTTCTTTTTTAACAATCATTTTCATTCATAATGTTGATAATACGAAAAGAAGGTTGCCTTAAGGGGCCAGCGTAGCATGCGTAGTTCATACAAACGTAATACCAAAATAATTTGCAAATCAAACATATTCTTAAGGTAGTGTGTATTTATTTCGATTGGATTACAGAATATCTATGTTCCCAAATATATATTTTAAAAGGACAATGTTATAAAGACGAGATATCAGAAATTTAAAATTTCTATAGAAAACAATTTTTTTTCATAACTCTTGTTTAAATCAGTGTCCATCCAAGATATATATTTGGGAACCTAGATATTCTGTAAGAATATGTCTGATTTAAAAATTATTTTGGTATTACGTTTGTATGAACACCGCATCCATCATCATCCATCGATGTCTCTTAACCGTTTCATTCTGCAACTGTGCACTAAAACTATTCTTCACTGCCTGTAAGGCAAGTCAGTAACATCATAAAAAAGTTCATCATCAGTATCAGACTGACCGTTTCTGTAGTCTCTCTCTGTGAAGTACTCCTGCGCCGAAGGATAGTGTCGCTCCACTAAGTACGGGATAACGGTGGAGGTGTGCAGTTCGTCCGAACGACGCGAGCGCGGTGTCACCATGCGCTCGCCGGCATCGAGTGGCGGACGGGCTTGGACCCAACTGTAAGAGAAAAGTTTTTTTTTTTGTTTTACAAAAAACACCAAAAACTAAACATGTTTAAATCACGTCATTCTTTCTCCGTCAGGTGACAGCGCCAAAACAGAACGATGTTTTAAATACGATAAGTTTTGGGAACTATCTTTTGCATCAATAACACGTTAAAAAGTGTTGATACTCAGCCTAATTTGAATAAATGATTTTTGGTTTTGCTAAAAATAACAATTCTTTAAATTCTCCTATCACTGTCGTGGTCACTGTCAGACTGCATACAAAAGAAAGAGAAGCGCGATGACACAACGCTTGTAATTTATTACAAAATATGAAGGGATTATCTATTTACTCAAAAATGAGTTGAGTAATCGAATATAAATAAATAATAGTTTAAAAAACAAAAAAACACGCTTTAATAGAAAACTAAACTAAAAAGTAGAAAACAATTTTAAATAAGTTTGAAATAATAATAGTGATTAACAAGAAATTGATTTTATCATAAAAAAGCGTCGGCGTTGTGCGTGTCGGACATTGTTTGGGATAAATTCATCCCAACTGCGGAACCCTCCGGGGGTTCCGCGGTTGGGATGAATTTATCCCAAAAACAAACTTAGCAATATAATATAGTTGAAAAACATGTTCTCCCATACATCGATATACGTGACGGTCAATTCTCCAACTCCAAATGTAAGTTGGTCGACTATTACTCGTTAACTTGTAAAGCCTACTTAGCTGTGATAGTTTTCCTTTTTAGTTATATTATTATGTACTACTGCCATGATTTTTTTCACATATCCAAAAACAACCATAATCAAACAAAAATTGGCACTTTAAAGCCATTGATATATTAAATAGGAAGATAGGTCACTCTCTAACATCATGTAAATATTAAATGGACCCGATGTCGTGCGTCATGTGCTCGACAACCGAAATAGAGACATATTACGCGGGCTATAGCGAGAAAGAGATAGCAATAATTGTCACTGTTACGTACCCATAAGAACTCGGAAACAAACTACGATTCGGATATTCCCCGCAAACCGAAAGTAGTGTAGGTCGATTGTGTCCTTTCCCATAATTTATGCGGTTCACATAGAGGAGCGCGTACCATATCTTCATATTTAATACATCAATGTTTAAAGCTTAATATTATGCAAACGGATCCCTAAATCGAAAAATGATCTTCACAGACCCTCATTATTTTTGAGCGGCCATCCAATGATACGACATCATGGGGGAGACGAGAAAATCATCCCCAGTTTAAGTGTAAGGGAGAGGAGATGATAGATTGATTTTATTCAAGACTTTATTTTATCACTTTGTCGGCGTGATTAATATGTATACCCATGCCAAGTCAACATACAACTTTGTCTCTGAGATAAGCCGGGGACAGACAGACAAGCAGATGGACATGGCGAAACTATAAGGGAGGAACCCTGTTGACTACGGAACCCAAAAAAAAATCTAAGCATATAAATGCTCTGCTACCCGTGCGAAGCCGGGGCGGGTTGCTAGTGTTAGTTATAAATAAACATTCAGATGATAACAGGGCTATCAGCAACTTATTATATTATTGAATAAACAAAGTACTTAATTCTTTCCTTTGTTAGTAACAACATACCAAGGCCATTTTCCTGTTTCTTACAAGTATTGGCTGGATTTAATTTTAATGCGTCACAGGGATACGCATAATAAATGACGGTATTAAGGCGACGATAACAGACTTTTAATGACTTTATACTGAAGATCACGTCTAAACGAGTAGTGTTAATGATTAGAAAAAAATATATGTTAAATTAGAGCATTTTCTCAATAATTTAATATGTGAATCATATTTTAGATAATGTTTATATTACATAGTGAAATTAATTTGTAAAGTTATGTCTAACGCGGATAAAAAACTGAGAATGGCGCAAAATCTACCAAGCGTATTTTTATGAAACCTTCACCAATTTAAAGATAATTTAATTATTAATCTTTTAGTATACGCGTTTTATTAAAATACCTTTTGTTTTGTGTATAATAAATTAATAATGCGTCAAATTGGGGACAGCGCTCGTTGATGGGCGAGTCCTCTTACTGGCTGAACGTACGACGCATTGCGTGAGCTCAGTACAGAACACGCAAGCTAACCTCAACTCAAGGTCACTGGCATATATCTGCGACTTAATTAATAATCGGGATGGGGGAAGTCTAAGTAGTTGTGGTTTGGAAACCACATAACAGTGGCTAATGATTTGATCGCTAATGGTACCTGGCAAATTGATTCTTCAAGTGATCCTACCTATCTTAAGCAAAGCTAAAGTTATGAAGCAAAATGAAATAAATAAAAGGAGCTAAGAGTGTTATCTTTAACTTGAAAGTTACAGAGTCGTGAAAACAATATCTTAAGTAGGTACAAACTTCAATGACCCATTAAACCCACAAGTACCATAAATACACTTGGTTCAAAGAAATATTATTTACCGTTTCGCACATTATCCTTGATGTTAACATTTTCTTCACCTAAGTGCAAAGTCGAATAGACAGAATGGTTATTTATGCGTAAACAACATAATCTCGTCAATCACTAAGTGGGTACTATTAAAATGTTCACCTCTAACGTAACCTCAGTAAAAGCCGTTTTACACGCTATTTTGTAGACATAATAGGTATTTATGAAGACCTAAAATTCAAAGATTATTATTTGGTTAACACAATGGTAATCTTTGAATTTTAGATAACTGCTAATTGCATAAGGATTGGACACTCTACTACAGACTGTTCTGGCAATTAATTCAATACTTTTTGCACCACCCAAATGGTGCAATAAAGTCAACTCACTGCAACAATGTTTTTCTTTTTAGGGTTCCGTACCTCAAAAGGAATATCGGAAGCCTTGGACCACTCGTGTGTCTGTCTGTCATGTCCGTCTATCACAGCCGATTTGCTTCGAATCTACAGGACAGATTAAGTTGAAACTTGGTACACATATGAATTTCTGTGACCAAACATGGACGTGTAACGTGAATAAATAATTTTTTAATATGGGGGTCGCTTTTGGGGGGAAAATTGGAAATCTCAAAAAAAAATATGCTAACAGTATCGTGTGACATATCAAATGAAAGGGCTTGTTATGAGGGTCCCAAATATTGTTTTTAATAATTTTAAAATAATTTCTTGCAAAGTTATTTAAGAAAATAGCTGAAAATTGACCATCCTTATCTCCGAAACTACTGAGCCAAAATTTTGAAAAAAAAAAAAAACAAAATAGTTCATTACTTATAGATTACAGGAAACCTATAAGAAGTCTATGGTATTCAAATAACATGGTAAATCTCCCAATATTGTGAGGTACAAAGTTACATTGGCAGTTGGAATGTTTGGGAGAACATGTTTTTCAACTACAATGTTGAGTTTGTTCTTGGGATAAATTAATTCCAACTACGGAACCCTTCATTGTGCGTGGTCCGACACGCACTTGGCCGGTTTTTTTTATTGTAAATCCTGTAGTTTTTATCATAAGGTCAGGTAAAATGTCGTAAGATTGTTTTGAAAATTCCATATTCAATTTTAGTTCTGGTTTGTTTACGTGTCTCCTGTCACGTAGGACTAAGGGGACTGAGATGCGCGCACTCTTGGCGATCGCTTACGCAGGAGGAACGCTAATGAATGTATACTAGATAAATTATCTATCATCTTCAAAAGCCATTCACACTATACAGCCTCCTTGGCTCCGTTGCTCCTTTAGTGTTAAGGACCACTTTGCGCAGTCACCACGCAGGGCTATAAGTAGTAATCGTAAACTCGATGGTAAAATTGAGGAAACATGAAACATGGTCACTACCATGCATTTCAATAAACTTACGCCTCTTTCAATGGGGCCACAAACTATGAAGTTTGCTATATCGTATCGATCAAAATTTCTCAAAAAATTAAGGACTGTCTCTTAAGACCATTTTCCTGTAGACACAACGGTAAGGGTAGCTGCCCAAACTGCCCTATTTCATAAATCCACCCTGTATATCTTATACACGCGCGCTGGTTGCGAGTACAATCACCTTACAAAAATGTCGATCACTTTTGGACTTTACTTGTCGATTATTGTAACCGTTATAAATTCTTGTGCAGCGTCGTTGATGTGTCATTTTTGACGACATTTGCATCGTACATTTCACGGTTCTGAGTATGGTCAAGGTTTTCATAGGCTGCTAACAAACTTGACCTTTTAGAAGGTCAGTTTCCAATAATCCGGTCTTTTGGATAAATCCTACGATTTTCACAAGGATTACATTTTTCCATTTATCCGGCGACACAGACATCTGTTCTTTGCTAATGCGAGCCACTCCTTCCCGCCATCTTCGCCTTGGTTTTCGAGCTTTCAATAGTGTTTGGTGGTTCAACAATACATATAAATAAAAGTATAAAACATACGAGTGCCTCCTAATCTCATGCACGGTGGGCCTGAGGTCTGGGTCACGCTTCAGCATGTTGGTGAGTAGCAAGCCGAGCGTGGGCCCCAGTGAGGGCGGCGGCGGCGCCGGCTCGCCGCGACCGATCGACTCCAGCAGTCGGTACACGTTGTCGCCCTCGAACGGGTACCGACCGGTTGTCATGTTGAATCTGGGAACAATGTATTAAGCTCAGCGCACATTTGCATAAATCCTTCTGCATCACTTTCGTACATTTTGTATGAACTTATTGCACACTGCAGCAGGGGAGTACCGCGCTTTTCTGAATTGGAATGCGATGCGTGCAGCCTGCTTCGGTCTATTAGTTGTCGTTTTATAAAATATTTGGAACTTTAGTTTACTAACGATAATGTACAGTAACTATGCATTATCATTAGTGAACTGTACTACAGTTCAATGAACATATAGTAAACCTAACTTACAATTAATGAATAATTAAGTCAATTTATTAACAAAACAACTTATTATACTGGTCAATCAATCAATCAACTCAGCCTATAGCAGTCCACTGCTGGACTAGGCCTCTCCCAGGCTGCGCCACAACACCCTGTCTTCCGCCTTCAGCATCCAGTCTGTCCCAGCCACCTTTTTAAGGTCGTCGGTCCATCTAGCTGGGGGGTGTCCCACACTACGCTTGCCGATACGCGGTCTCCACTCCAGGACTCGTCTGCTCTACCGGCCATCGGTCCTTCGACAAACATGGCCAGCCCACTGCCATTTCAGCTTGCTTACTCGGCATGCTATGTCGGTTTATATTATACTGGTAAAACAGGTAAATCTGGGTAATTTTATCCTAACCACATAAATGTAGCAATGTAAATAAACTGGAAGCAAATCCCACACTGTTTTACAATGATATGCTTATATATTTAAGTTTTATAATATACATATAATGTAAAGTGACAAACAAGTAAGTCATGGATAGTGGGGCAAAGATGATTAATCGTTTTTAATTAATCATGAATCACAGTGTTTACTAACAAAGTAATGTGCAATAGGTGTGTAACTGAACTCTGAACACTGATAAGTTAATTTTCTTCAACATCATCATTGTTTGTCTGTATCTATATTGAAGTAGAAGGAATGTTGGAGTTTAAAGCCTGATACACAGGCGTTATGTTGTGTTATTAAAGGCTGATATTAATAATTATTATTATTTATTTCAGACATAATTCTAGTCCATTGTTTTACACTCATACATTTAAATTTATAAACTATTTTAAATTCTAAACATACAAAGACCCAAAATAAAATAGTGATTAATTAAATTTAAATATTCAACAACTCCATAAATAAAATAAAATTGAAATAGTAAAAAAAAATCAAAATGATGTGTAAAGCCGTGTCTCCTGCGCTTGTTTTTTCCAAACATTACACAAAAACATCGGAACAAAGGGGCATGGCCATACACATTTGTGTATGCAAACACGATGTTTTTGTTTTCCGAGCTGCATGGAAAACATTCCGCGCGGGTGAAGAGGGAAAGGGTTTGTTTCATTCTCACCCGCCGCGCGCACAGCGCTTGTCTGTCACTGTCAGTCAACACAGGTTTTGAGGTCATTTAATGTCTTGTGATTGTGAATCGGTTTCAGAAACACGAAAGAAATTGCCTAATCCAAACCGGTCATCAATCCGTAGCTCTAGGTAAATTTCAAAATATCGAAGTCGTAAATACGGTCTGACTTGAAATCTGTCTTTTCTTCGATATTGAGTCTATAATTATTAAAACTGTCTTCCTCGTCGGAACTCATTACGACATCTACTCAAAATCTTTTAATACGCAAGAAACTGCTTGTGTATAAAAACACATGTTTATGTGTAAGGTTTTTTGTGTAATGTTTCGAAAAATCATGCGCTGGAGACGCGGCTTTAGTTGTCTATTTTACAGACTCTGCATTGAAGGTATTCTGACCACTACTTTGTGAAATATGGGAATGCAGCTAAGGTGCATCCACACCGAAGTTACTGTTCGTGGATCAACGTTTGAAAGTGTTATTGGGCAATAACGGACAACAAAAAGTTATTTAGTAAACTTACTAAAAGTTATAGTAAGTTACTAAATGTTATCATGTTGCAAAATGTACCATTACAAAACTTCGGTGTGGTAAAAATAATACCTACCTTTTGAAATTATCCTACGGAAATGTACTACCGGGACTAATTTATTCTATGTTTTAACTATCTACCTTATACTCAGAATATCCGCAAGATATTCGCTGAAGTTCATACAGGTTTACGCCCCGACTTCTTCACACCCCGACGATGAGGTGGAAACCATGTATGAGGATATATCAAGCGCCATGCATGGCTCTGAAACTCACTTCACCGTTGTCATGGGGGACTTCAACGCAAAACTGGGCAAACGAAGCGATGATGAGCTGCGAGTTTCTGCGAGCAATTTGGAGTTGGACGTCGCGTCGGAACCACCGGGGTCACGTACTGGCCAGTTGCATGGAGAAGGAAGGCCTCTTAATGATGAACACCTTCTTCAGAAAACGTGAGCACAGAAAGTGGACCTGGCAGAGCCATGATGGTGCAACAAAAAACAAGATTTACTTCATTATGTCGACGAAGAAGCAAGTATTCAATGATGTCTCTGTGATCAACGCGGTGAAAACCGGAAGTGATCACCGCATGGTAAGAGGCACATTGAACTTAAATATCAAGCTGGAAAGATTTCGACTGATGAAGTCTACTCCGCCCAGCACCGATCCAAGGCCAACAATGACGACACGACGAGTAGTTGTTTCGGGTCTGGCTGTTTGTGTATGTGAATTTTAATGTTTGTAAACGCACCCACAATACAGGAGAAACTCCTAGTATGGGGCAACGTTTTAAAAAAAAAAAAAAACCCCGAGAACTTTCAGCTCGAACTTCAGAATCGCTTCTAGTGCCTAGGGAGCTCAGTGGACGATTATAACGATGGGTTCGTGAAAACTGTCCATACAGTCGGGTCTAAGATCTTTAAGACCCGTCGTACAAATAAAAACAAGAAGCTCTCTGATCCTACTATACTGCTTATGCAGGAGAAGCGCGAGTTGATCCTGCAGTCTTCAGACGATGCGCTCAAGTACCGCCAGCTCAATAGACGGATCCTAGAAAAGCGACATTCGCCGCTTTAATGCAAACCGTAATGCGGTTTGCATTACGCAACGGACGCGATAGAGCGAAATAAGGTCCCAAGGTCTTTGCAAGAGATCTGTCTATTGGGCAGAGCCAGCTTACAAAACTGAAGACCGATAATGGCAGGATCGTACCCGCCAAACCTGAGCTGTTGGAAGAGATCGAGAGGTTCTATGGACAGTTATACACATCAACAAATAACCCCGGCACGAATCTGGCAAACGACCCAAGAGCTAGATTGAACCGACACTACACTGAAGACATCCCGTCAGCTTGTACGAGATTAGGATGGCTCTGAAGCAGCTCAAAAACAACAAGGTGGTGATGACAGAATGCTCCTGAAGGCCGGCGGAAAACCCGTTCTCAAGGTCCTCCAGAAGCTGTTTGATTCCATCATAATTGAGGGCAAAACGCCACAGGCATGGAACAGAGGTGTGGTGGTCCTTTTCTTTAAGAAGGGTGACAATACCCTCCTTAAGAATTATAGGCCTATCTCACTTCTGAGCCATGTCTACAAGCTGTTTTCAAGATCGCCAAACCTGCGCGCGAGATGGCTCGTAATAACTTACGAGCCATCTCGCGCGCAGGTTTGACGACTTCCAGTCTACCGAACAAGTCGGATTCCGTAAAGGCTGCGGCAGGTTATACAGAAGATCGAAGTGTATAACCTGCCTCTCTGCTTAGCGTCTGTGGACTAGGAGAAAGCCTTCGATTAGATCGAGACTCTTCAACGGTGCCAGATCGACTATCGGTACATCGAGGTGCTTAAGTGTCTGTACAAAAACGGCACTATGTCAGTCCGAGTCCAGGACCAGACCTCGAAACCTATCCTTCTGCAGCGAGGTGTGAGGCAGAGAGAACTTTTCTCTCCGAAACTGTTCACCGCTGCATTGGAGGATGTCTTCAAGTTCAGGACTGGAAAGGGCTAGGCATCAACATCAAGGGCGAGTACAACACTCACCTTCGGTTTGCCGACGATATAGTTGTCATGGCTGAGACAATACTCAGCAGAGCTTCTAAAAGAGTGGGTCTTAAAATGAACATGGATAAGACAAAGGTCATGTCAAATGTCCATGTAACACCCACTCTCATGAAGATCGGAGACGGCACTCGAAGTTGTGGACGAGTATGTTTACCTCGGACAAACTGTCCAGTTAGGTAGGTCCAACTTCGAGAAAGAGGTAAATCGTCGAATCCGACCTTCTCGTCCCACATACCGCAGTGTCTCAAGACGAAAGTCTTTGACCAGTGCGTGTTGCCAATGATGACCTATGGCACTGAAACGTGATCGCTTACAATGGGCCTTATCAGAAGGCTAAAAGTCACCCAAAGGGCAATGGAGAGGGCTATGCTTGGAGTTTCCCTACGTGATAGAATCAGAAATGAAGATATTCGCAGGCGAACCAAGATAACCGACATAGCCCGAAGAATTGCCAAGCTTAAGTGGCAGTGGGCAGGGTACATTGCTTGCAGAATTGATGGCCGATGGGGCCGAAAGATTCTGGAGTGGCGACCGCGTACCGAAAGACTTTCCGGAGGCTTTCCAACGCTACGTTGGAAAGCCTCCTACTAGGTGGACCGATGAACTTCTGAAGGCCGCAGGTATCCGCTGGATGCGGGAAGCACAGAACCGGTTGAAGTGGCGGTGCTTGGGGGAGGCCTATGTCCAGCAGTAGACGTCTTTCGGTTGGAATAATGATTAACTATGTGTACCAAATTTCACCCAAATCTATTCAGTCGTTTTTTTCTGTCGTAGTAATAGCAAAGGAAAAGTCATTGACAGCGCCACCGTTAACCATAATTATTTATTACGCGTAATTTTGAATCTGTGATATCTTTTAAAAATCATTTAAATGATAATTTATGATGTAAAAGGTATTTTAACTTTAAAAAATAATATTTTAATGTAAAGTCGCCAAATCAAGTGCCCACCAGTTAAAATAGCTTCGGAAATAACAATGTGACAGGCAGCGCGACCCTTGTCACGGGTAAGTAATATTTAATATATTTACAAAATCTCTAATATTTACAAGATATAACAACTGAATCTATAATTTTATTTGATATAATAAACGATTGATATAATTTTAAAGCAACAATTTTTTATAAGCATATCATACATTGAATATAAAATCGTTTGATATACCACTCAAAAGACATAAAACCTATTTAGTCTAATATGATAAAACGTGCAAGCAAGCATGCAGCATGCAAGCAACCATGCAGCAAGCAAGCATGCAGCAAGCATGCAACATGCAGCAGGCATGTTTTCTGTCATGGCTCCGGCGCTGCAGGTCTCCAGCGGTCCCATGCGAGCTTATCGTCACAGATGTGTTTCACGCTCACCACCGAGGCTTCGGCTTGTAACACTCTAGGGGTAGGGCAGACAACACTACGTGGAGTCGGTTTTGCTGCGATTCGTTTCTGTCACGCCGCTCCCGCAGCACGCTCAATCAAATTAATCGCAAAATTATATATATTAAACGATAGGCCTAATGATTTTCTATTAAATAATCGTTATATCCAATAACGTTATACGAAATAAGTTTTAGAATAAATAAATGTTATACGTAAAGAAATTATATCAACAGTTGGTATATCTCACGTTGATTATATCATAAGAACGATAATAAAAAGAAATTAGACCAAATGAGTTTATACGTTATGAGACGCACCCCTTGTCACGCCCGCGATATCGCGCCAGCCTGTACGAGCCTTTACTGTGGGTCATCCTTAGAAGATAGACATGGTATCGTGGAGATTTTTGTTTAACTTTTTAAGATGTACAATCCTCTAGAACATAAATTTTATGTATCTCGTACAGTTTACGCGGCGCACACCAGTAAAGCTCCCGAGGCGGCATGATTTTTTCCGACATCTTCAACAAAAATCGTCATATTTCAGCCAATTTACACAAAACCGTAATGAATTGTGTGGAGCAGTGGTGGCCCAGTGGTAACGGCTCCGACTTACGAGTCGTAGGTCGTGGGTTCGAACCCAGGCAGGCGCTTTACTTTCCTTTTTTCCTTTACGCTTTACCAACAATTCGAAGACATGTGACATCTACCAACCCGCACTGGGCCCGCATGGTGGATTACAGCCCAGTCCCTCTCGAAGAGAGGTGGCCTGTGTCCCAGCAGTGGGAACATTATATGCTGATTTTGTATGTTATGTAATGAATTATACACCTGAATCTTCCTCATGAATCACTCAGTCTATTGGTGCAAACCGTATGAAAATCCGTTCGGTAGTTTTTGAGTGTATCATGTTCACACCGATAGACGAGGCGGGGGACTGTTTTATAATATGTGTAGTCAAACAAAAAACTTTATGTGCCAAAAAATTGACAATTGAATATTGTAGGTACATAAGAAAAATGACAATCAAACAATCCTGAATGTAAAGTCACAAAGATAGATGCGTCCTTTGTGAAGGAAACAATGCTATACCAAAAGGTCAGTGTTAGTGGGTAATGTTCTATTTTTGTTTACTTACAATGTGACTCCGCTGCTCCAGATATCGACTTTGACGCCAGAGAACTGTTCAGCACCGTTTGCAATCTCTGGCGGTTGAAACGCTGGGGAACCCTGCCCTATGTAACATGTGTCTTCAGGAGAAAACATGTCTAAAGCCTGAAAATAACAATTATTAATACATAATTGTAGGAGGTCCTTGTACTCTTTGGAACAATTTTAAGGAGACCATTGCCCAGTAGTGGGATATTTAAAGCTACTTATTAAAAAAAACTAGGCTTTAGTTGCCAAATTAATCAAGGCTAACGTTATAAGAATGTAGTAATATTGAGTAAGACAAAATTAAATAGTTTAGAAATAGCAGAGCTGTTTGCAAGGCTAGTTTATGATTGATTTTTATCGGAAACCTGTTTTAAATTTGTTTTTGTTTAAAACAAAAATGCAGGTACTTTAAATAAATTTCTGTAAGTAATGTTGTTGGGTTTGATTATTTCATCCTTCAGCAAGTTAAGAACTTTCAATTCAATAGTAAGCATGTAGTGCAATTTTGTATGATGCATCCAAGTAATTTTATATTAATTACCTCAGCAACACCAAAATCTGTGATTTTCAGTGTCTGGTCAAGTGTTAGCAACAAATTGCCCGGCTTGATATCCTTGTGTACCACACCTTGGCCGTGCAAGTACTCAAGCCCATCCAGGAGTTGCGTGAAGTAGTCATGTGCTTGCCGCTGAGGGAACTTCTTGCCTGGACTGCCTTCCAACATATCCTAAATAATTTTTGGTAATATTATGTACAAAAATAATGAGAACTGTATAAATGTACCAGAGTAGTTTCATATTATTTAAGTACTACTGAAATGTTGCCCAATTTGTTATAATTTACTCAAATTATTATTTCCTACAACATTCATCCTTATAACTTGTTATAAGCAACAAAGTGTGCCACAATATAAATAAGATAAATGCTATAGACCTTGAAAGGTCACGCAATAATCTCACTAAAATATCTTGTGTAGTAGAGATTACTGTCAAATAAAATTTACATAAATAGTGCAATGCAACTATGTCGTCTAAATGTACTAATCTGTCTCGAGTACTCTAGAATATCATGCCCTTTGGACATCATTAACCTTAATGTTTTTTTAAGATTTACTTTAATTGTGTTAAAGTAGGTCAAAGAACCATAAAAACAAAAAATGTGAAACATGTTGAAAAAATTATACAGGGTGTTTGGTGCATCGTGTGCCAAATTGAAATGGTCGACTGAAGGAGTCATCCGCTAGCCTTTTAGACCCTTTAACACCCCTCATGCTCTGTGGATTTTTTTTTATCGACTTTTTATTGTTTTCCAAAAAAAAGACCCAAATTTTACATTCAAATACAGATTTAAAAAAATATATAAGGCGTAGACTCTGAATTTTATTTTTATTTCGAGGTGTATTGTTTAAGAATACTTTTAAATACAAAATTAGTGATATTAGTAACCTAGTTCTTTTTTAATTCACTCGCAAAGGTAAAACTTAAATTAAAGCTGTACATGTTACAGCTGTTTATAAGGCTACAAAAAAAAAATCAAAAGCGACCGGGATCTTCCAACTCCCTCATTAATTCTCCAGTCTATCCTCTTTCTAATGATGTGCCACATGCCATAAAAGTATTTTAACAACTTTGTGAATTCGCTAGAATTGTGAATCGAGTCACCTAAGGCTAATATTCAAAATTATGATTTAAAAAAAAATCTCTTAAATGATACCTGTCAAACCTATAAATCTGCTATCTCATTCTTATGGTTAGGTAAATTCGTGTCTCATATCTGTATCTTTCGTGGGATTTACTTGAAATAAAAAAACAAAATTGCATTTTTAACATTTATTTAATCATTGTTACAAATCTTGCTCAAATTGTTGGCCTCTGTTGCGAATGCAGGCCCGACACCTGTTTCGTATTTCAACAGTTGTTGTACGAAGTCGTATTTCCTCCTTAATAGTATTGAATGCCGCTTCTATGCGTAGGACTAATACCTCCCTAGTTGGAACCTCCGTGGCATATACCAACTCTTTGGCACGTCCCCAGACATAAAAGTCTAACGGAGTTAGATCTGGGGAACGTGGCGGCCATGGAATAGGGCCATCGCGTCCAATCCATGCATTGGGGAACACATTGTCGAGATATTCCCTCACAGTCAATCGCCAATGCGCGGGACAGCCGTCATTTTGAAATACAATGGGCACACGTTCATTAAATACGGGCACATCGGTCACTAATTCGGGCAGGTCATTTTGTAGGAATTCCAGGTAGTCTTCGCCATTGAGATTATCGGGCAGGTAATGCGGTCCAATTACCTGATTCCCAATCACTCCTGCCCAAACGTTTACACTAAACCTTCTTTGAGAAGATTTCTGTCTTTTAACACGTGGGTTTTGCGTTTTCGTTGTCCAGTGGTGCAAATTGTATAAATTGAGGATCCCATCCTTGGTAAATTTGGATTCATCCGTCCACAGTATTCTTTTAAAAAAAATCAGGATCATCCACATCCGTGTGTAAAAGAAACCGACAAAAAGCCACTCGTCTCTCAAAGTCGCCACCCTCAAGACCTGCAACAAACAAAAAACTCTTTTAAATTTCTCTTGGGCAATAAGTAATTGCACAAGAAAGGACCCGCTGTTCGTGCTAATAGATTCACTACCTGGAAGTGACGCCATACCATACCCATTACCTGCTAAACAAAGGCAAGGTCAAACAAAGCTTGCACGGGTTTAAAGTTAGTTTAAAATTACGTACCTTGCACCGGAGTGTAGTGGAATGGATGCTTTTTGTTTTGACGAAGTACTTTCCACACTTTCCATATTGAAATATCAAGATGTGATGCCACATTTCTAATGCTTCTTGTAGGGTCTTCCTCAAAAAGTGCCAGTATTCTCTCGTCTACTTCAACATTATGTCGCACAATATGGCCCCTTGGTTCATTAAAAGTAACACTGCCAGTCTCGCGTATGCGTCGGTATGTGTCTTGGAAGATTCTGCGGCCAGGTAATCGTCTACCAGGAAAGCGTTCCTGGTAAAGTCGTTGCGCGGCACGAGCGACGCCATTAGCGGCTCCGTAAGCCATCATGATGTCCGCATATTCTTCGTTAGAGAATGTCGCCATTGCAATAACAAAAAACTCAAAGTTTAACAATAACAACAAAAATTAAACAAATGTAACAAGAACCAGCAAAACTTAACGATAACAAAGTAATAAAAGAATCGCGGAGTATGGTGAACTAGCACACACGTTAGGTAGCAGAGGCAGTCATGTCTCGACTAAAAAAATGGCGGGTCGGGCGGCGCGATTTGTTCAAACCGATTTAAGGTATGCAAGAAAGAGATAGAAGATAGATTTTACTGTGAAAGAGTGAGAAAACAAATTTTACCTCTTTCTCAAGTAACAGTTCCGCAATAAATATTTTTTCATTAGAATTTGGAATGTAGTTTTATGTGACTTGATTCACAATTCTAGCGAATTCACAAAGTTGTTAAAACACTTTTATGGCATGTGGCACATCATTAGAAAGAGGATAGACTGGAGAATTAATGAGGGAGTTGGAAGATCCCGGTCGCTTTTGGTTTTTTTTTGTAGCCTTATATATAGCTGTAACATGTACAGCTTTAATTTAAGTTTTACCTTTGCGAGTGAATTAAAAAAAAAACTAGGTGACTAATATCACTAATTTTGTATTTAAAAGTATTCTTAAACAATACACATCGAAATAAAATTAAAATTCAGAGTCTACGCCTTATATTTTTTTTTAAATCTGTATTTGAATGTAAAATTTGTGTCTTTTTTTTGGAAAACAATAAAAAGTCGATAAAAAAAAATCCACAGAGCATGAGGGGTGTTAAGGGGTCTGAAAGGCTAGCGGATGACCCCTTCAGTCGACCATTTTAATTTGGCACACGATGCACCAAACACCCTGTATATCAATTTAATGTTTAACTAGGTGTAACACATACCTGGAGCACACCAACACAGAACTCCATCACAAGGTACATCTTCTGTTTCTCATCATTATACATAACATCGACTAGTTCTATCACATTTTTGTGTCTAAGAATTCGCAGCAATTGTATCTCCCTCTGTACATTCTGTTCGCCATTCGGTATTCTTCTTAGTTTTCTCTTTTTCAATATTTTCACAGCTCTTCTGCACAGCGACTCGGAGTCCAGCATCTCTTTAACTTTACCGTACGAGCCCTCCCCCAGCACATCTCCCATCACATACTTTCCTACCATTTTGCATTTTTTCTTCTTGCTTCTATAAATTATATCTGCGCTATCGACTCTATGAAAACATAGATTTGTTTGGTCTAAATTAAGATCTAATTCATCTATTTGATCGTTGTCTAGCCATGTCACAGAGTGAGGTTCGGGACTACCGTCCAACATGAAATTATCGTCGCTCTCCTGCGGTGCAATGATGTTTGATACCTCATATTCCACATTGTCTGCATCTGGAAGACTTTCACTACTGCTGATTTTTCTACACATTCTTGGATCCATTATCTATCAAAACAACACATTTGTAAATCTATGAGTACTGCAAGGCCTTTTGTCATGAGATCATGAAGGCTATAACAAAATAAATTTACTTATTTAAATTACACATATTTCGAAATTTACACCATTGATGTGGACAAATAACCATATAAAAATTATACTCTTTTTGTTTGTATTGTATTACAATACGATAGTAAATAAAATTATGAACGATCGCGCAAATGCTCCATTAGACACGAACCACAGATAACAAAAATATTTGTACAAAATTGTTTATGGAATTTGTTGTTTATGTTGGGTGTTGCCACCATTTTACAAATTGACTAATAAATTGAATAGTCTAAAAAAGAAAGTTGTTTTAGATTATAATTAATTCTGTAAATACGCTCAAAAACAGGCATTGCTGAAGATGGCTATATGACCGCGTGGCTGAAATGAAATGGGACTGGACGGGCCACACAAACAGTATGCATCATACAGATGGGCGAGGGTCGTCACGTAGTGTATGCCAGAAGACGCACTCTAGTTCTGCATTGCACCAGACAAAGGCAGGAGACAAAGATGGATAGGAAGTATTGGGGAGACAGAAAATTGAATTGTACGCAAAGCCGACCCGAGACATTTTGACACGAGGAGCAAATGTCGAAAACAAACATTTTAGGAGATTTTCAATACCTATTATTTTTATTTCATCCTTGTTAGGTATTGTAGGTAGATGGCACTACAAATGGCGCAAACAGAGTCAAAACGCGTAAATAGCATTACAATGTCCCGACATAAATCGTCGGGCAGTTGCCCACCAGACACAACACCCGTCTGGTCGGAGGGTCCTCCTTTTTCTACGGAAAATGTGAAAACTTTACAACCTGTTCCTCATACCTCTAAATAAGTTAAAATAATAACAGAAGGTTAAAAACATGCATACAAAAATTTCAAACAAATCAACACATAGCACTAAAAATTTTGTGATTTTACATTAGGTTTCTATTCTGATCTGTAAAAAATCCTTCATTCTTATAGTCTTCAGCTCTAAAATGATCAGACCTCACCGTCACAATGTTTTGCGACTGTAAAGTGTTTGCAACGTTGCAATTTACCATTGCTTCCGGAGTTATTAGTTTTTAGTGAATGTATTGCCTTCGTTCCTGCTTAATGTATACCACCTAGTGTGGAAAAGATAGCAAAGTTCAAAGGCTACATCAAAAATATTTCCTTTACTGAGATTTACGACACGGATGACCCGAACATAGCTTATAGTTATTTTATCTACTCTTTCCATCTTTTGTACGATTTGTGTTTTCCAATGAAATTAATCAAAATTGATGTTATTAGAAAACCTAAGAGGCTTTTAAAAGGAGATAAATTGTGTAGCCAAAGAAAAAGAAAGCTTCTGTGGCAAATGAGATAAACCAATTTAAAGAATTAAATATAATTTTATCACTACATATAATTTTATGGATCAGCACATACATCTTCTCCTAAACTTAGAATTCGAAACAGTGCAGCCATTACATTCACATTCACAAAGACACTCAAACTTAAAAAAAAAAACTATTGTAACGAAAAACTCTTGAATTATCAAAAGCCTGGGCGTCAATCTAACCTTATCTGCCCACTTCCGGAAACATAAACTCATAACGGCTGGTAATCTTAGAACAAAAAATATGGGGATTAATAGACGTATTTGTCTATGAGTGATTTCTTCCGAAATGACAACCGCCCCTCGTCCCTTTCCCCTGTGTCGCCTTTGCAATCGACGCCATACTTGTTTGTTGTAAATCTATCGACAGGCTATCGTAGTCTGTGGTTCTGCAACCGCCATTGCAGTGTCATTGTTTATACATTTATTTCCTATTGTATCCTCACTGTCTCCTGAAATAGAATAATTGTAATAAAAACTTGAAGTATGTTCCACAAGTGCTATGTTGTGAATTGGCAGTTGACGAAAGGACGTCAATATTTACTGTTTCCCAAGACCGAGTTAAAGTGAAAAATTGCAAGCAAAGTCTTAAACATTTTAAACAAGTTTGTCTTTGTGTTGGCGCCTAACCCACGTTCTTCTAAGACGACAAAATTAGCAGTTGCATTTATCAAACTATGCATTCTGACCACTTGCACAGGTAAGAACGTAAATATCACGATAATACTTTTATCATTGACTAAAGTGCATCATTCAACAACCCCTAAGACGACCCTCTGACCCAATCATGTAATTCATAGGTACCGTAGCTTAGCTACTTTAAAAATACTTAATTAAATACAAAAAAAATATGATCCCATAAGAAAATTAAATAGGTAAATGAAAATTTTATTATTTATAAGAAAAGCACAGCCACAACACATTATTCACTAAACACACTCAGTAATTATTCTTAATATCATCATCCTGCCCAGCCTTTTCCCAACTAAGTTGGGGTTGACTTCCAGTCTTACCGGTTGCAGCTGAATAGCAGTATTTTACATGGAGCGACTGCCTATCTGACCTCCACAACCCAATTACTGGGTAACACAATACTTCTTGGTAGAGACTGGTTGTCAGACTTTTGTGCTTCTGACTACCCGTAAGTAATTACTCATAATAATAATTGAATTATTGAACAAATTTTTATTTCCAGGAATTATTGCTACATCTGTTTGTTTTGAAAACTCAAACCTTGTGGTCATACGACAACACCACCACTTCGGGCAGTGGAAATGAAGCCTCAGAAAACCAAATCATGAAAGGTAAAATAATTGAATATTATAGTTATCATTGACTAGTAATGTTGCAGCAAATATGGATATTTCTTTCCACTATAAACAGATATTTGTTTACACTACTTAAGTTGGCAACAAACTAAAAAACACACACATTGTAGCTAGCCGTCTGATTAGTAGCCATAGGTACCACACATACAAGAAATACATGGAGGGTATAATTATACAGAGTATAACTCAATCTGATTATAGTGCATTAGCTTTTGTTTAAAAAACAAATGAATATTGATGATAGTGAGAACTGTAATAATTGTGCTGGTATGGAATCCTTAGTGAGCAAGTCCATGTGTCCATGCAAATATTTCTGGTTTTTCAATCTGCTAAGACTTGTGTTCCTAATATTTTCTTTACTTGTTACAGATGCAGTTGTTCCTGAAGTTACAAGTTTCAATAACAGAAGTCTGAAGAAGGAGGAGTAGTCTGAACAAGGCATGTTGTTTTAATCAAAAATCTGTAGGCTAATTATGCCAAGTTCTAAACTGTGTCATGAATTTGTAAAATCGTTAAAGCAAGTTAAATCCAGATCAAGCTTGAAGAATACTCAAAAATGTATGTATTAGGTACTCGGTTGTCAACTATGTACTTGTTTCAAAATGAAATAAAAGTAAAAATTTATGATATCAAATGCATTTTATTCATTACAATTTCCAATTATAATACTCGTAGGTTTAATTACAGAACCCCCTTTTTTCCCAGTCGCTTAAAAGGCTAGTATTCAAACTATTCTAGGCTCGATAAACCTCGGCAAAAAGACTCTGGTTTCGAACCACTACGACCGACAACATTTTTGTGCGATAAAATTAAAAAAATACCAAACGTCACAATCAAAGCAAGCACATTCTAAAGCGATTTTTCTTGTACGGGAGATTACCATCTGAGTACTACTTAATCTGTTAATCTGTGTCATAAACTATTCGCGGTGGAAAGTGAAGCGTCATGTTCAGCAGTTTGTTTAATTTTCCAAAATTTGTGTTTAGCCGAATATTAATGTGTAATAATGGTGGATTATTAACCATTAAGTGTTTGTGAACGTGCATTAGTGTAGGCAAATGAAACAAAACAGTGCAACTTCGCTTCAAGTTCTCTCAAGAAGTCCGCGTGAGGTCTCAGTAAAGTGCCACATCTTTACTGAAACTCAAGGGGAGTGGGCGGGGATATCATCATCATGCATTTATAATTCATTTCATCAATATTATACAAGAACTAAAACGTGACATTGGCTAAATGCACAAACCGTGCGAAGCCAGAAGAAAAAAAAAATTATTCGCGGTAACAAGGCGGTAACTTCGAATCATTTTGTATTTCAGTATTTTTTTATTAAATATTGGGTTGTGTGTGGCGAGTTTACTATCAGTGCTCGTCAGCATTTGCTGGAACCCGTGAAATGTTTTAACTTCAAGACAATGTCACAGTGATATTTTTATTTTGTTACGAAGGTGAATGAAAACACATTTTGGTGAATAGTCTAAACACATCAATGAATATAATTATTATTTGGTACATAATAAATAACAAAGATATAAAGACAAGTATAACATGATCGGATGCATTTCATGCACTCGCAGATATTTTAAATTTTAGGTAAATTGCATGATTATCGTTATCGTTGGATGCATCATGCATCATCGTTAGAAATTATCATAATTCAGTTCTAATATTTCACTTTTTGTTCATTCATCTCTTTCTTTAGAAGAGCCAGGCGAGTGAGGCAGGCGTCACGCCAGGCACGTCTTTCCGGCAGTTTGTCCAAAGGCACCATCTTGTTCAACTGCGCGCAGATCGCTTCGGCACTCTTGCTTGTGGTCATTCGTGGAATATCTCCCATCGTGTTGCTGACGTTGTAGATGGTCTCTCCGTATCTAAATAATTTAAAAATGTTAGTCTAGTCTAGATAATACTTTCTGACTAACAAACGAGAGAAGTTATTCTAAAAACTTACTCTTCTAAGCCTCGTGCGTTACCCCGCGTTCTCACCAAAAGCGATCGTCGCTCGAAGACGTTCATTTTACTTTTTGTTCGATGAACCAAAATGCGTGGTCACGTCGTTAGAGGGCGCGTTCCGGTTTTCCAACAAAAAGTGACATATGAACGCGACGATCGCGTATTGGCACGACGATCGCTTTTGGTTAGAACGCAGGCCAAGACATCGCATAGAATATTTTTGATAAATGAATATGATGCAGATTAAACCACTTAAGCCACTGTTCATTGTTTCACAGTTATGGCTTCAGTTGACTTATAACTTTATTTACTTTTTACTAACCTCTCGATATAAGACTTCATGCCTTCCGCATTCAAGTGAGCGGTTTCCAGAGATCCCAGGAAAGCGTATCTCATTCCGAGACCTTCTGAGATAACTTTGTCGATATCTTCAACATTTACGATTTTGTTGTCGACCAGGCGCCAAACTTCATCCAGAATCGCGTATCTATGAGTGTATTATAAAAGTAGGGAATAATTAAGGTAGATTTACAATTTTAAACATGAATGACATTGGTTTCTAATCATCATCAGACTATTGCAGTTCAGTACTGGACTGAAAAGCCTGTGGGCCATTGGCCTCTCCAATCACACGCAGGCTTTTTAATCATTTAAGTTGTTTATAAATAGGTAATCAAACAATCCTTCATCACACACATCTACACCAACTTTGCCTGCCTCACACAATACACCCATTGTTTTGAAATTTTTACTACACGCATTAGGTAGTCCCAGCCAATTATACAGGTACCAACCTAGATGTATCGCATCATTAAAACGACGCCTGTATAGCCCGAAGGGATTGCATAGACGTAAGTACCATGTATAGTTCGTACCCTTAGAGTATATAATAACAGAATATTATAGGTACTCTTAAGTTCATACCACATCCACATTACGCTAGATATGTTTATGAGGAATAGTACATGTAATAGGGGGCGAGCCTATTGCTACTGACCCTTCGATCAATTTGATCGAAGTACTGACCGCACAAAGATCCAGACTTCACTTCAAATTGCAATGTGGAATTTTAATTCCCTTTGACAGAATACAACATATAAGTACCTATTAATGGTCGTAGAAACAAAGGCAGAACAAACTGTGTACTCACTGAATACGATTGAGCACAAATCCGTCGATCTCGCGGCTCAGGGATACTGGCTCCTGTCCGATCTCGAGCATGATCTCCCTCGTCTTCTCACACACGTCCTTCCTGGTCCAGGGAGCGGGGACAATCTCCACGAGAGGCACGTAGTACGGTGGGTTTACTGGGTGGGAGACGATAACCTGAGAAGTAATTTAAATTATGCCATTAAATAATGTCAATGAAGTAGTCGTTTCGAGTTGTTTTCTTTGTTAAAATCTGTAAGTTAGGACTGCCAATGAGGAAAAAAATGTGTAATTTTAACCGACTGCGGCGAAGCCAAAAACGTAGGGTTATGTGTTTGACCTGTATGTATGTCCGTCCCTATGTTGGGATCGTAACTACTAAACGGAATGATATGTCGTTAGATTCATCTTTATTGCGCGAGTGTCACTGGATATTCACAGAGCATATAACTTTGGTATATTAAAATGGTTCTGGAACAGAGAGAATAGGCGTAGGGATCACATTGTTGAAAAAGAAGTTGAGGCTAGTAATTATACATTTTTTTTTGCAAGTTTAGGTACCAAGACAACGAATGTACTCATTTGTATGCCAGACAGCAGAATAGGTATAACGCAACAGATTGCAAAAATAAACACGTTGAGGAAAATACCTGTTCTAACCAGAACACCGATACAAGTAGTATGTTTACCTTTTGCTAAGAGGCAACTACTTTTTGTTTGTTTCTTTCTTAATATACTCAATAATGTGTATCTTTACAAACATTATTACAATTTAAACATATTACTTCAACACACAAGCTGTACGTGTCATAGGTTCTGGCTCGCTCACAAGTTTACAACTGCTTGCACTCGCGCTTGAGAGCCAATAAGATTTTATGACGATTAAGAAAGTTCAATTACCTGTGCCTTGTGTTTCATCTGCTCGGAGAACAATGATGGCAAAGTGGTACTCGTAGAACTTGACAGAATAGTTTTGTCGTCCACCACTTTGTCGAGGTCTGAGTAAACTTTCTTTTTCAATTCAAGGCTTTCCGGAACACATTCCTGTACGAAAGTGGCGCCTTTGACGACAGTTGCCAAATCTGAGGTTCCTGAAATACAAATAATGAAAAATGTTAAACCCATTATCAGATTTGACTTTTTTACCTACCTACCTATATTCAGGTTATGTTTTTCACTTACTTCTTTATTCAATACTAAATTATTCTCAATTCACTTATATATCTTGAAATATCTATCTTCCTCGTTTGGACGTAATTAAATAATTCCTAAATTTCTGAAATAATTACATTTGTTTTCTTTTCACACTACATATGTTTGTAATCAATCGATCAATAACATTTCAAATGTTTATCTTGTTGAAACCACTTAACCTTTCTAAAGAGTACAGCCTCTTGAAATATTCAATTACATGCTACAATAACGTCCCTATCATTATATTATTATATTATTTACTTTGAAAAGTATTATATTTACTACTTTAATTTATTGTGAATGTGAGCACTATGTGGGTCATTTTTTTTTTTCTTTAAATGTTTTCCTTTCTTTTCTCAGTTAAGTTTTAATGATGGTCTGACATTTTGAGCGCTTTATGCGGCCTACCCAAATGTCCTTTTTTTGGTACTGTTCGTCGAGTCGTTGAGCTCCTTAAGTTTTGAGTTGAGCTGCACGATTACTGACAAATGCTTACACTGATTGGTCAGGTCCGCTCAAATTTGCGTGGTTCTTTCCTCAAAAGACCATTTCAGACACGGATCTACATGGTCCTCACATGATCTGACCAAGATTATGTCTGGACTTTAAAAGAGACTTTGACCCCTGAGTTTGTTTCGCCATTTCTTCTCAGGGGTAGTCAGATAGGAAATGTCGGCTACATCTAGATTTTTTTTATTTTTTATATGACGTGTAAAAGTGATTTAAATATCCTATTTACAGAATAAACGATTTCATTTCATTTTTTCATTTCATATAAGCAATCCGAATCAAAATGATATTTGCAAGCATTCTGGAATCGATAATCGTTCCCTTTGTTTCGTTAGCAGGCACTCCAGCATGAAACATGGAACAGTAAAAATATAGTCGAACAAATAGTACAATACCCACAACTATCGATTATCTTTAGGTTATTGCGGATGCGATTATTTGCTGGTACTAATGTAACAGAAAGTCTCATAGTTTTATAACAAAGCTCTCAAATAGATGTTATCTATCAAGAGTTGATGTTGATATCATAATTTGATTGCGTATCTGCATTGTGTGTTGTCTACTGAACTAACAGAAGATTGATCTAAAATAAATATTTAGTAGTTTGCCTATTTGTTAGGAACTTAAGATAATGTTTTGCGTTTATCAGGCGTAGGCGTTAGCTAACTAAAACTCGCTCGCTGCGTCGCGTCGCCGTCGTAGCAGACGCCCGCGCCGCGCCGCGTATAAACTACGTAGCAGACGCTGCGTAGGCGCACCGCAGAAGACGCTGCGTAGCAAGTGTCGCGTAGGCGCTGCGTAGCAAATGTCGCGTAAGCCCTACGTAGCGAACGCTGCGTAGGCGCATACGCCGTGTAAACGCCTTACACACAAGTTATTGATATTTGAGATTACAGAAGAGATTACAAAAGAACTGGTAAGAGTGTTAGGGTAGGTTACTTACATAACGAACAAATTATTATTCATATCGTTGATAAGAATACCTACTTCTGAACTAACAGAAGATTGAAGTAAAATAAATATTTAGTAGTTTGCTATTTGTTAGGAACTTAAGATAATGTCTTCGCACTGAACGTTTATCGGGCGTAGGCGTTAGCTAACTAAAACTCGCTCGCTGCGTCGTAGCAGACGCCGCGTAAAAGCTGCGTAGCAAATGTCACGTAGGCAACGTAGCCAACGCCGCGTAGGCGCATACGCCGTGTAAACGCCTTACATACAAGTTATTGATATTTGAGATTACAGAAAACATAATGATAGAGTGTTAGAATACGTTAGCTACATAACGAACATATTATTATACATATCGTTGATAACCCTACTACATTTGTTAAATAAAAACAAACATTACATAAGTCATGCCACTAGTAAAAATAAAACAAAACATTATTTTTTATCTATTAAACTCATGTTGTTCGCTAAAGTTTTATTGTTACTAAGTATGTAGTATGTTTTAAGGTATTGTATTGCGAGGAAGGAATTTAAATAATGCCTCGTAAACATACTCGGACGTGTTCCGTTTGGTGCCGGACGTAAAGAATAGCACCATCCCATTTCTTCCCGTGGGTGTCGTAAAAAGCGACTAAGGGACTTACTAGAGAATGGGCAGCAGCGTTCTCTATGCATTTTTAAATCCATACTGCGATCGCTAACCCGCCTGCCAAGCGTGGCGATTATGGCAAATCCCTCCTTTTTGGGGGAGGCCTATGTCCAGCAGTGGACGTCTTTCGGCTGAAATGATGAAACATGCTCGTATGGCTTAATATTAATGATACAAGACGATAATGACAATGATATTCTTTCTTTTCTATTTTTCTTTTACGGTTTTGGTAAAATTTCAGTGCCTAACTACCGAAAATGGTCGCTTATTTGTTTCTTCAATGGTAGACAAGTTTTTATCTGTGAGTTTGCAAATAAAAACCTTGAAGTTAATGTTTTTATTTTCTCTGTATTTACCGCCTATTTCGGTGGGTACACAGCCAATTAAGTTTTGGTAATATATTTCTGTCTTTGTAATCGAAAATCCAATATTTCGATACGTATACACCGCTGCTGTGAATGGAAAAAAAAGTCTAGCGTGAATTGAATGGTGAACCAATTTTTGACACCCAAGTGTAAGTTTGCAAGAGAGTAAACGTAACTATTTCGTTTGCGTTAAAATGTGACCTAGATCATAATGCTAAGAATATAACGGTGAGAATAAAAATCGTAACGCAAACGCGCTAGTTACGTTTACTCACTTGCAAACTTATACTCGGGGTACTGATGCCAAAAGAGATTTAGACAGCGGGAAAGAATTAAAGACAGCGGGCTAGGCCTATATTTAAACTAGGTACGCACATTTTGGAGCTCTCGTTAGAGAGTAGTATATTCCTTGTTTTGGAGGTAGGTACCTATTTTACGCACAAACAAATCCTTTCTTTTTTGGATATTTATAAGAACTTTCAAAACGCGCTGCACGATACCCACGGATTGTATTCCCGCGTGGATGTCGGAACATACCCCGCGGGAACGTACTACCGGTACTAAAAGTACCATAAGAGTTAATCCAGGCTATAAACTATCAGTGTACCAAATTTCATCCAAATCCGTCCAGCCGTTTTTGCGCGTATCCGGAACATACATCTATAGACAAACAGACACGCTGATTGTATTGCAAAGTTAAAACATTTATCAAAAGCAAAACCTACCCTTGATACACTTGAACTGCTGTTCAGCATTCAACTTGCCACGCAGCAGACCATCTTTCTCGAGGGTATTCAGCTGCACCTTGATGTCAGCAAGTGCGTCAGTGACCTGCTGTGGGACAATGTCGAAGATCGTCACTTGGTACCCCACAGACGCGAACAGCATGGCCCATGATCGCCCAATGAGGCCGCTGCGAAAATTATAAATTAATTGAATTAGGGCTAAATAATATACCTTTTAGAACTAACTATACGTAACAATTGTTGTCTGAGGTATATCTAAATGAACGAGAACTGTTGCAGCCACGGATTGTTTTGCAATCGAAACTTTCAATGTCGACAAGTGGAGTGTTAGGTAAGTAGTTATACTCGTCAATAGTAAATCGATGAAAATAATTTTGATTATGATTCGCTAGAAATAAGATAAAGGTAGGAAACCAACATTTAATAAGACCCTCATTAGGTGGTGTGGTAGGTAGGTTGCAGTAGGTGATTTTATCAAGAATCTCTTTTTTATTTACAAAATTACATCAAGGTTTTGAAAATAAAAATGACTGTAATTTATCTAAAGCAATAATTAACCCTTGTGAACTTTATGATAACGTTCCTTATCTTTTTGAATAATAAACGTATCGTGGTCGAGAATCTTTGACACTCGTAGGTACCTACGTATGTTTGTACAGACGCCAGCACATCAAGCTACTACAATCTGTCAAATGTCTTTAATAGATTTTCAACTTTATCCCTACAGTATAAGGTTTAAGGTTGATTGGGAAAGCTTGACCTGCTGGCGTCTGTACATTACGTACGTTGATCATACCATAAGAACAACTGATACACTGGCCTTTCAGAATCAATCAATTAAATGTCATTGAGTTCTTAAGATTTAAATTCTATGAATTGGACCACTTAATATTAATCTCAAATTTATCGAAAACAACATATAAACTCTACACATGTTGTACAAAAAAGGCTATAATTCTAATACAATTACTACTTACAATTAAATAACAAAATTACAGACAATACTTAATACCATATACCCGGTTACTATAATAACAGCTTGACGTTGTGGAGCCATTCTAACCAACATTTATAATTAGTAATTTAAAATTCTAGGTTCCCAAATATATAATATATTTTGAATGGACACTGATTTAAACAATAGTTATGAGAAAAATAAGTTTTCTATGGAAATTTTAAATTCCTCATATCTCGGCTTTATATCATTGTCCTTTCAAAATATATATTTGGGAACATAGATATTCTGTAAACTAATCGAAATAAATACACACTACCTTAAGAATAATTATGTTTTATTTACAAATTATTTTGGTATTACGTTTGTATGAACTACGCATGCTACCCCCCCCCCCTTAATAGAACAGTTTATCAACGTATACATATACTTATTGCTATTCGGAGTTACATAAAGTTACAAAATTAAAGTAAGTGGATATTTCGACTTCATTGTATAGGCATCTCAGTTTATTGCTACACTTGAGAAGCATTAAAGTCTACCACAAAATTAACTTCGATTGTTTGTACTTAAATAAAATATACAAGATAATTTTGTTCAAAAATGCACTCTAAAAGCATATAATTAAGACTATTTGCACGAAACCGAAACACATAGAGTAAAGAGAAAATTAACGAGTTTATTAAGCAAAGTGATTGATTAGTAATTACCTGCCAACAATGCCGACTTTTTCAGTTTTGACGGAGGCCATAGCGCTGTGTTTGTTGCAACAAGACCGATACACGACTAGTGAATGACACGGCCAAGCGACGCGCGGGGCTTAAAACCACCACAGCTAAATAAACTAGTTATCACCGCTAATACAAGGTTGACTCTCCATTTTTCGCGTCACAAGAGGATGCTTATTGAACACTTTCGGGCATGCCTTCTTATAAATATTAATGAATAATATTACTGTTATATGTCATTTTATTACTATAACGCGAACACCACTGTTTTTAGCTTTACGCCACCTCTGCTACTGACTTAACTATGAGAAGTATGAGGCCCCCTGGTGCGCATGCTCCAGCAAGGCTGTTCTTATAGAATAATATTATTTTAGAAGCTGGAGAAGTTAAATAATAGAAACTTATAATTATCTTTTTAGATCATTATGGTAATAAATATCTTTGATAAGTGACAACCCTATTTAATCAGTAGGCGCGGTGACTTTAAGATCACTTTAATTTTGTCGGTTTTTCTCTCTAAGACAATAAGACAGAAACCTGAAACAATTGTTAAACAAATAATTCGAGCTATAAGATACTCGATAAAACATCGGAAACATTCCAATATACTTGTGCATGTGCAGTACTTACCTACAGGAAAATAGTCCTGTAGGTAAGTACTGCACATGCAGTTCTTCTCACGTGTTCTCTTTATGAGGAAAACTGCGAGTTTACTCAGAAAAATATCGTCAAATCAAATAAATTTTTATTCGTAGGTATACAGAAAACCATTATCATGTTTATGTTTTTTTTTATACTTATAATATGTTTAATGTCCTTTGCATTGATAAATAAAATCGAGTGGCCATTGAACTCAGTTCGATGTTATACAACCCAGCTGCATATTTTATCATATAGTAAGTACAGTTTAATTTCTAATTATATTCCATAATTATGTAATTTGTTACAATTTTATCTTTCAATCTGTGTCAATCAATTTTGCATAATTATCTTAAGCAAGTCGTTCGGTGTGAACAGTGAAAGGTGTAAAATAGCGAGTATTTTTTTTTTTTTTAATTTTAAGCTGGTTCGATTCCCGGTTTAGGTAAGCTTGTCAAGAAATCTGTGAATACAGTTTTGTTTATTTAAAAAAATAAAGGAATGTTTCCTTTAAGTAAAATAATTAATCTTAAGGATTTAAAGTGGTTTCCCTTCAGGGCCCATTGATTTTTTTTTAAATACTAGAAAGAAAGGCTTAATTATTGTGCCCAAAACTACGCTCCAAAAAATTTGTAATTCATTTAAGTGCCAAAGTAGCCTAAATAAAAATCATTTATAAACAGACACTCTGTCAAAAAATCATTTATAAACAGACACTCTGTCAAAAAGGTTTCTGTATAGTTAAAGATTACTTGGACGACAAAAAGGCTCAATTGGGATCAATTTTATTAAGCTATTCCAATGAACCATCAAGCAACAAACTATAATTATTACCTATGTGTCTTGGAATTGATATTGACATTTTTATTTTTATTGATTTACGTGACAATTTTATGTGAAGACTTTGTGGACCATATATTTTTTCAACTTTTCTTTTTTAGTTCTAATGATAGTCTGGCAGTTAGAACACTTAATGCGACCTACAAAGATGTCCTTTCTTTGGTATTGTTCGCTGGATCGTTAAGCTCCTTAAATTCGAGCTCGATTACTGACAAATGCGTGCACTGACTGGATAGGTCGTATTTCATTTCTAATCACTAGGTAGATCGGCATAACTCGCAAGTTGTATAATCTTATCGCATTCATCTCTTAGCTGAACACTGTCTGTTAAGATACAGGTAACCCTAGTTTAAGGGGACGATAACAGACTTTTAATGATTTTATACTGAAGATCACGTCTCAACGAGTAGTGTTATTGATTTGAAAAAAATATATGATAAATTAGAGCATTTTCTCAACAACTTAATATGTGAATATTTTAGATTATGTTTATAGTACATAGTGAAATTAATTTGTAAAGTTATGTCTAACGCGGATAAAAAACTGAGAATGGCGCAAAATCTACCAAGCGTACTTTTCTAAAACCTTCACCAATTTAGAGATAATTTAATTATTGATCTTTTAGTATACGCGTTTTATTAAAACACCTTTTGTTTTGTGTATAATAAATTAATAATGCGTCAAATTGGGGACGGAGCTCCTTGATGGGCGAGTCCTATTACTGGCTAACGTACGACGCGTTGCGTGAGCTCAGTACAGAACACGCTAGCTAACCACGCAAGGTCACTGGCATATATCTGCGTCTTAAGAGGCAGGGCTCACCAATTATATTGTCTACAGATTTCTGCAGCATAGATTATTATTTACTCTGTACTTACTTCCTACCACTAGCTGTTAATAATACCCTTTTGTTAACCAAGTTATTTAAGTCTGTAACCTGTTTTGGAAATAAATAAATTGTATTATTATTATTATTATAGGTCCACTCAATCTGAGTGGTTCTTTCCTCAAAATACCATTTCAGACACCAATCTACATGGTCTTCATATGATCTGACCAAGATTATGTCTGGACTTTTTGTCAAAGAAAGGCCCAATCAAATTTAGAGGTCACAACCCAGATAACAATTTAAACTTGCATTTGACTTGCAACAAGTTTGATGTATCAAAGGTGAAAGTTTGCCATAGCAAGTATATACACTTGCAGCAAGTTTGAATCAAACTTTCTAGTTTCCCAACAACAAACTTGCATTACGTTTGTTTCTGTAAAGTTTAGGCAATTTTGACATTTCAAACTTGCATAATGTTTGTTTCTCTAAAGTTTAGGCAACTTTGACATTTCTAAATTGCATAGTGTTTGTTTTTGCAAACTATACAAAGTGGCGCGGACCTCATCACATTAAATGATACCACGTATACCACCGGTATGTACTTGGACTATATACAAAATTTTATTGAAATCCATTCACTAAAAAGTCTGCTGTTCCATACATTTTGTTAGGTACGTACACAAACAGCAGTTTTTTATTTGTGGATGGATTTCAGTCAAATATTGTTTAATAGGTTAGGTTAGTTTCAGTCAAATATTGTTTAATAGGTTAGGTTAGGTTAGGTCAAAGTATACCATGTGGTATACTTACGTGGTATCATTTAATGTGATGAGGTCCGCGCCACTTTGTATACAATGTTGACACACCTGCTTTTCTTTGTTGCACATCCTTTGAAGGCTTGAAAACCTCTTGATAATATTCGGTATTCGGCGGCGTATTCAATAAATTTTTGATATACGGCCCAATACCGATTAATGAATCACTTTGGCTGAATACCGAATATATACTTAAAAACAGGTAAAAATAAAAAAAAACACTATAAATTATTCATGTAACTTTTATTAAGGATAAACATGTTAGTTCGAGATAGCGTAATTTTTCGTTTTATTTATCTATCTTAAATATCAATGTATAATAGTAATAGTAATATGCATGCCTAAATATTTTTTCTAAGGCGATTAACACACGGCACCGCGCACCGCCGCGGTTTCATATGGTGAGAGCACCGCTCAACCGCGCGGTCGGGCGGTGTACGTGTGTTAGGCATCAACGGATTTATTAGAGGCCAAAGCGACGCTGAGATCCGCTTCACCGCCTACCGCGGCGGTGCGTGGTGCCGTGTGTTAATCGCCTAAGAGATCATAAACAGGCAAGTAATCAAATTAAAACGAACTATTTAGTATGTACTTTAGTCATGACAAAATAAACGCTAACAAAGTCAACAGAGGAAGAATTTCACCGATCAAACTGAACGCGATCAGCACATAAACTACGTTTAAGAGCTGACGGAGTCATTCTTTTATGTGGAATATTGACACTGACAGCTCCTGAACGCGGTTTAGATGTGCTGAGCGCGTTCGGTCGGTTTCCTTGGTGGAATTTTCATTAAGTACTTACTTATTATTTGCAAAACAAGAACAATCTTAAATTATATACTTTAAAATAGTATTACAATTATTTTTTTATTATTTATCATTAAAAATCAATCAATCAAAGTGTGTTTCTCATTCTGCACCAGAACCCACCACTCATTTACTTCTGTTATGATTTTCATCAAACACGTTTCCTGTTTCACTCTAGGCCACTGCAAATACACACTGATTGCAAAAGATGACAAGTACGCAGCCAGTTTGACTAAACATTAGGAACATTCAGATTTATGTGTAGCCCACTAGCCAAATAGATTGTCGTTTCTCTTCAAGGTTTCACAGAAAAGAGCTTCTTGTCATAATGCACACCAGTTTTCCGAACATTCGGCTATTCGACCACGCAACTGGCCGAATATACTATTCGTTGCAAACTAGTTGCACACGTCACAGGAATGATCAATTTTATTGATTTTGTATCTGCTCTGAAACAAAAACGGGACTACTTTAGTTATAATTTATACTCATAAACTTACTTAACATTTAAAATTAAGTGAATACCGGGTAAAACGGGGTGAATCGAGACGTAACTTTAAAATGGAATTTAACCTTGAAATAATATAATTTGTTGCCAAGGCACTTAATTGTTAATTACAGTACAGGTAACACATAGTCCTTTTTGGCACCAAAATATATTATTTCAACGTTAAAATCCATTATAAGGTGCATTTCGATTCACCCCTGCATTTCTATTGACCCCGTTTTACGGCATGTAGTTTTGTAAACCCAAATCCTGCAAGAAACACTAGGTACCTAATATAGCCTAAATCTAAATCTAACAATAATTTGCAAATGTAAAAAAATTACAAATGTAGATAATCTAAATCTTACCTTCTTGATATCCTAACTTTTGCTTGATTCAGCCAGTCACTGATTATTTCTTTTAAATTGGCTTTAGTCACATCTTCATAGACTTTTCTGCAGATTTCTGAAAAAATAATATTGAAACATATTATGTACATAGGATACAGAAAAAATTGTGGTAGGCATGTCAATGGATGGTAAGTAATACTTACGAAAGATTAAATTACATGTTTCTGTACATAGAAACGAGTTTTTACTGGAATTTTTCATTTGTTTTCCAGTTAAGATTATAGGTAACTGTGCCACATCATCGAGTAATATTCTTCTCAAAATATTAGTTGTCAGACTTCGGACGTTTCTACCAGTCAAAAATGACATCTGAAAAAGTTTTTAATAAATTAGCATTCTAACGATAAGAAAATTTAGTCTATTTTTAAGTACTATGTAGGTCAGGCTAGGGACCAGCAGGTCAAGCTACCCGAAACTGACAGATTGTAGTAGCTTGATGTGCTGGCGTCTGTACATACTATTGCCTGTTTATTCTGGCTTATTTTTAATAATTGGTCATTCAAATGATCGAAACTGGCATCATCTTTTACTAGAAGACTTGCCAATAATACAATTATTTGATAATAACTGTTAAGTTATTTTCTATACATACAATCGGCTAGCCACCACAGATGCTAGCCGCTAGAGCAAGAAAATTATATGGACAGAGTTGTTAATTTTTGAAGTTAAAGGTAAACCTCTATTGACTTAGTATGAAATAACAGCTAGCAATCGGTACACGTCGCACTATTTAGGACAGGAGCACTTGGACCGTCGTCGATTTGGTTGGTCTAGTAGGTACCTACATTTGCCGGGGATTGCGGAAGGAATAACAGATCCCAAGATCCCCGGTGCAAGTGTGGGAGGGGAACACTGGGGTGGTTTTTAGTCAGTAAGAGTCTGACAGACCCCTCCGCCCGCCCCAGGGCGGAGGACATCCATGAGGATTTTCCACCCCGTGAACAAAAAAAAAAAAATTGGTACCTACATAGATATCATTTGTTCTGTCTGTAAAAGTATAAATAAATAAACTTACCGTTATTCCTCAGCACATTATGCAAAGTACGCGCGTCCCTCACGCACAACTCAACAGAAGCACCTAGATAATCCACTATTTATGTTATGTACAAAATAGTACACTACTCTTTGAATCCACTGGGGTCACAGAACATATATACCCTACTAGGGTGCTGGCACAGACCTCACACTCTAATCGTACAATTTTATTACAAATGGAAAGCCGTAATGGCGTCAACACGTCAAGTCAAAACAAAACAAACAGTCTCAACTCGCTGAACGCGATAAGCGATGTGTCAATAAGTGTCGTCACCAATGAGATTGATAACATCACACCTATTAGCCAATCATAGCGTGCCGCACTCATACAGTGCGCGCGGCGACCAATCATGTTTTTTTGCGCCCGTCCCATCTCTTACCCCGCTCTTCCTGTGCCGATGCGATATCGGAATACGCAAGTTTGTACCAACTTGTATCAAGTTTGATACTTTCATGTTTGAAATATAGCACAAACTGCAAGACTGCTACAAACTTACTGTTCCTGTTGTAAACCTCAATTATCATCTTTAAATTAACAAGCTTGCAGCAATATTGCCATAAACTTATTTTATCATATTTGACGTGGCAATTTAAATTCAAATAAAAATCAAGTTTGCAGCAAACTGATCTGCTATCTGGGAAGTCTCTTTAAAAGTGACTCTGTGACTGTGACCATTTTTCTCAGAGTAGTCAGATAGAAAACGCCGAGCTCATCATAAATTTATGATTGACGTATAAAAGTGTTTGTACAAACCTTGTTACATAAGTGAAATCTTTTTTTTATCATTTAAAAAATAAGACTCGTTCATAATTTACATATTTTAATTACTTTATTGCTAATGACCTTAGGAGTTACATAATTTGTACTCATATCGTACCTACTATAACTAATAAAAACTATACAAAACTTTCGATAATACATATCAGATACAGGGTGTTTAATTTAAATGCAAGCCTTGACAAAATATAACTAACCTTATTGCTGTACTAAAACAAAAAAAAGTAAAATCTTTTTCGTGTCTGTTAATCCGAAAAGGATCTAAAAATACCTTTGTTTCTCCATTTCAGGATTTATTAAAATCTTGCTTGTGTTAAAATAAAACATCTTGTACCTATAACCAACATCACAGTGTTAAGATCATGAGATAATTGTGTCGTAAAAATTGGTGCTACATCAATAAAGTTAAAACAACAAAACGGATCGTTAATATTATTTTCACTTTTATTACTGCCTGAGATCAAACAGGAGATCCGCTTATTCAAGGCCTTACACCAATATTTAAATAGAGGTACGTGACAACAAACATTTTCTGTCTTCTATAACAAAATTGTTGATCGATTATATCATGGTGCAAATAAAAATTAAGTATTAAGTCAACAAAGCTTGCAGTCACTTAATTTATGTTATCATTATTGCATCATCATAACTATACCATAGAGTGTTTATCGATCTCGTAAATTGTTAATTTAATAGGAAAGGAAGTGCTAGAACATTTACAATACTACCTATTTAAATTATCAGTAACACACTAAACAAACGATGTAGTTAGTAACATAATATGAAGTACATTGCGGTAGGTAAACACAATAATAAGTACTACCACATTGCGAAAACAATCTCAAGCAACCTATCTATTATATTTATAATCACAATATATCTAATAGATAGATATAATAATGGTAAATATAGTAGAATAGTAGATATAACAATATTAATGTTACTTGTGGAATGATAATCACATTACAAAAATATAATGCCAATTTGTCAATATGTTAGAAAAATCGTGAGACAATGCAAAGACATCGTCAACTCCCTTCTTGCTCCGTTGACTACAGGGTGAAATTAAATTAGCGTCTGTGAAGTTTACACAAAAGAACTTAAACTGATATTTCAAGTCTCTAGACGTGATGGGAATCCAATCGATATCTAAACACAACAAAAAATAAAATACAAATTTGAAGTTTTTTTTTTGGGGTCAATGACAGCTGCTAGTGTTGTTACTTGAAGTATTAGTTGAGCAAATCTGTTTTCTTTTGTTTTATAGTGTTAAGGTATCGATAACAATCACGTCTGTGAAGTTTACACAAAAGAACTTAAACTGATATTTCAAGTGGCTACATTAACAGCTTATGTTTTAGTAGAAAATGATATAATAAGCTCTATAAGCTGTTTCCTATACGTATATAATATTTTAGGACGTGTAGGTGGTTACCTAAATACTGAACAAAAAAAAATACATAATTATTTTGGAAACAACATTGCCAAGGTCAGTTAAAGTTATTGACAAGTAGTTCCTTCAATCGCCTGCGCAGTGTCGAGGCTGAATATCCTGTAGTTAATCACATTGGGGTCCATCGTTCTATAGAGGAAGCGAGCCAGTTTGTCTGTTAGCACCCACAGGATGCCTTCATCGTCCACCTGAAATTCAAATGAGGAAATGTGAAGTTAGTTTATAGAATAACTAGGTTGTATATAAGCCTTTCGCATTATTTCTCACAGATAATATTAGAAAGATCTTGAAGCAAGTTTCCGGGGACACAACGAGACCTGCTTCAATAAGGGATAAAAGAGAAACCCGTAGAACTCCATTGACCTTAAATCTAGGACAGAATTTACACCAATTACCCAGTAAATTATAAACTATTCTGTAAAATAGTCCCTGGTAGATGGTAGATGCATTATTTTGAGTAGATAGAAAGACGGGGAGTCTTTCTATCTACTCAAAATAATGCATCTACGGCTAAAGGGTGGGTGTTCATCTTACCTTCATGTCGTTGGGGAACTCGAAAAGTTCTGGGTCGGTGACGATAAGTGGGTTGTTGTCAGGAGTATAGGGCTTGTTTGAGTTCCAGCATGCCACTCCGTCGCGGTTGACCTGAAGGAAGAAACGTTAAAGCTTTATAAAGTGCACTCCATATATTCACTATATTGGAATTCTCTAAGAAAGTCTTCTCCTTCTCTCGTATCGGCACGAACATAGATATAAGAAAGAAGTTTGTTGACTGTTTTTTATATTTCTATGGGCACGAACCATTCTATGAAAAATGTATGCCATGGTAAAAATATTAGCCACAAGGCAGCTGATTTGATCTACTGACCAAGGTGGTAACATTTAAGTATCACGAATCGTATCGTGGTAGCTGTTATGTACGTCTTTTGAATAGTGTCACTGTCTTTTATACACATATATTATATCGATGAATAGACAAGCATAACATACATAATAAAATTAGCGTATAATGTTCCCACTGTTGGGACCCAAGGCTGCTCTCTTCGAGAGGGAGTGTGCTGTAATCTAACACGCAGGCCCGGTGCGGGTTGGTAGATGTCACATTTCATAGAATTTTTGGTTCTAGGACATGCCGATTTCCTCATGATCATCCTTCACCGTTTTCAAAACAACATGAATGACAAGACATGCTATTTGATGAATAGACATGATCAATAAGTTTAAAGTCACTTTATTTAAACTTATAAACTTTGTTTTTCTATAGAACTTTTTATCAGTAGATTCCATTGTTGTTGTGTACGTTGGGCGAAGGTTGTGAGCGCGTGCCTTATTGTATAGCAAGTTAAATTAAATGTAGAATGTCAACCGTGGTGAAGGTTCGCCATTCGGTATTACTGATAAATTGAAGGTTATTATTGAATGCGCTTATTGCGGTTGTAAGCGGCGTGTAATGTCCGCATATGTAAACGATTTCCTACGTCCACTTCCCATGCCTTCAAAGGCTTGTTGTCAGTATTAAAATTTGTTGATACATACAAGGCGCTTACCTATACTTACGTTACTAAAACAATTTGTTTACCTGTGTATAGAACAGCACATGTGTCTTGGGATCGTAGGCACTGGCAGCCGATTGTGTACGTTCACCTCTATCACCCAAGAGCTGTAAACGCGAGACGAAAAGGATTGAATCGGATTTTTCAGTGACAGATTTTTTAGATGAGAGATTTAAACTATACATATATTATATACATATATACCTACATATATACTCAATCCTCAATATATCTATTGCTTCCACATGTGAACTTGGTTTTACAGAATTATGATCATTGTGGAGTTGTCGGGCACAGTAAAAGTAGGAGAGAGGAATATGTATATATTATGACTATATTATTTTATTTATGTATATACATTATTTTTAAATAGCATAGGTTGGATAGGCTGGAATATTACGAGTATACCTATAGAAAATGTAGATCCAAAACAATGCAAGATGTGAAAAATCTTTCTGTAATGATACTAGCGTACAAAAACAGTAGATCCAACGTGATTCAATTGCTTCGCTGTTACTAATAAATAATTCAACGTAGGCGTGGGACGCACAGTAATAAGTTAGCATTCAAACCTTGAAGTCGTGGAACGCTTCGATCTTGTCGATACTCTTGTAATTGCGTAGCAACTCCGTGGAAACACAGAACTCCTTGGTGCTCGAGAATGCGTGGAAGAACATTGTCCTATACCTGTAATTAAAACAATATTGTGAACTAAAATTGCGTAACTTCGACACACAATGCTAAAAAATATCATAATTAGGCACTACTTAAATTAACAGAGTACCGTCTCTCGACCTTGGATGAAAAAGCTTTTATATATTTTGGGGTCAGTGTCGAACTTCACATATTGTGTTTGTTAACTAATGTTATTTATTATTGACACTAGCTTTTACGATAATTATGACTTATGATAATTGTGGACAATTTAACAGATAAGTACTTAATTGTTTTAAGTCATGTATGCAATTAAGTAATAGATAATTTAATTTAGCATTTCCAGTTTGGTGAACACATTACACTATACAACAAGGATAACATGTAAATATAAAAATTACTGGTAAGTAATTAAGTTATCGCAACTTGCAAGACAATTCAGTGACTTTTGCTCACGTTTCCTTACTTTTCGTAGAGGGTCTACGCCACTGCTACGAAAATCTTAAAACGCTATTAAAATCAAAATAATCAAAATCTTCATATTTTATTTCACATAAACCTACATGGGCACTTATGAAACGTCAGAAGCTAGGTGCACGGAAAGGTGCACGGTTCTAATTGGTTGTTTCCTAAGGAGAAGAGTCGGCAAGAGTCACCACGATTACTCTTTTAAAAATAATGGGCTTTTACAATGTTTTCAAATTACAGTGTTAAAAGGTATGGGAGGACAGTGTAGGGCCGTCAAAAAGTACCAGGTATTTAACAAAATAGAAAATGGTTTACAGAGCTACAATCTAATAAGCTTAAAACTATTGGAAATTGCATGTCAACCCACATACCAAATGTATCATGAAAGTAACTTACCCATCCTCTCTAGGTTCCGAAAGTGCTAATGCAAACACACCATCGGTCCATTGGAACTCGATACCGCTAACGTTGTAAGAACCAGCAAGAGGTTCAAAGTGGAAGTAATGATGGGAAATCCTCCAAGAGTCGTCTTGTTTGAGGCTGTACACCACCACTCCGTAACCACCCAAGTCAGGGATATACGCGTATGCGTCATCACAAGTATCTTTGTTTACGTCAACGATCTGAAATTGGTACAAAAATATTAATGAAATATCTAGACCGCAAAACAATTAATAAGTCCTTCTTAGAAACTAGTTAAATGGTTGTGAAAGAAAAGAAAGAAAAATAATGTTTTTTGTCACAGAAACACGTGCAAAACAATTAACTCGAGTAGGTATCAGGGATAATATTTAATATTCTCAGGGCTAAAACTGCAGTCAGTCTGTTAGTCGTCCTAAAAAAATTTGGTAACAGACGGACAAGATATTTGTTATCTTACAATGTTCGCGAAGAAAGAGTCTTCCTTCATGTCGCTAGGCTTGCATTGGTAGCGATGGATCAGCTGATCAGTCTTCAAGTCGAAGATCACGATCGAAGGCCCGTTGATTTGATTGCCAGCTCCTGCAACAATGGAATAAACAAATGTACTCAGCCTATAGCACATACTATTCATTCGTTAACTTATTATGATATTCCAAAATATGTCTTTCCCAAAATAAGATATTCTCAAAATATGACACTCAGTATGAAATCTGAGTCTAATTACTTAATTAAAAGTTAATCTGTAAGGTAGGGACACAAGTGAGAGTCGCGTTGGTTCAACGGTCGATTATATAAAATGTCAGGAAAAGTATAATTATCTAATTAAGCCTAGGTTACCAGTTAGTTAACTGGTAATAAGTGGAATATATTTGCCTGTTACTCAATATAATTTATGTAACTTTATTAATACATATGTAGATAATTGAATGTTGTTTTGTAACCACGGTAGGCGATCACGACTTGATCTAGATTATTGTATAATTAATTTATTATTTGCTTATTTTATGAATCGATAAAGTTAAATTTTGCTTGATTTTGCCCGTAAATAAAAGATCTAAGTAAGTAATTATTAATCCAATTAGAAATCACAAGAAAACTACTTATTACTAATTATTTCGCTTTTGCAAAGTCTAATTACTTACAACAACTAAATATTTCTAGAGATTGTTGCTAAAAAAGTAAGGTTTAAGTACCTTACTTTTTTACTTACTTACTTTGAAATTGTTATTAAGTTTTTAGTCTGGTATTGAGGCTTACCCAGAATTTTAGCTAATCGCCATGACAGAACAAGCCAATTCTACGAATTATCAGGATAAAAATACGTTTTATTTTTAATAATTCTAGAAGTTGTTACTAATTACATTAAGTAATTAAAATTACAGTAGCTCTTCAATCTGATATTGGGGTTAACACAACATTTTTACATATTGTTATGGCAAAACAACTTAAAGGCGCCTGCAGACAGACACGACACGACAGTGCGACACGATTTTGGTAGAACCACTTCCATAAAGTTTTTCAGAGTCGCGTCGCGCCTGTCTGCGGGAGCATTAATGCTATGAATGTATGGCAATTCTTTAAGTTTAACGTTTTTTAACCAAGTCAACGGTAATTCATTAATTGCCCATTTTATTAATCAAGTCCGGTGCATCCTGTGCAGTCAATTGGCACAAATATAAATGACTAGCTGCTGCCCGCGGCTTCGCCCGCGTGGCTTTTTCTAATCATGTAAACCTTCCTCTTGAATCACTCTATCTATTAAAAAAAACCGCATCAAAATCCGTTTCGTAGTTTTAAAGATCTAAGCATACCTACAAAGGGACTGACAGACAGCGGGAAGCGACTTTGTTTTTTATACTATGTAGTGATGTTGGTACGAACCTACCCTACGTAGCCCCAACGACATCTTCGTATCTACTTTAGTGTACCTATGTAACCCTCGCGTCACCGGTGAATAGTCGGGATCTACGAATAGGTACATTACAGTTGTTGCCCAACGAAAGTTGTCAAACATCCTATAGAAGTATAGATGTTTGAATAAATGTTGTTGTACAAATTTTAAATTTAACTTTAGCTAATAATTCAGTCTAAATCAATGGCCCGTGTGGTGCCGGACGTAAAGAATAGCACCATCCCATTTCTTCCCGTGGGTGTCGTAAAAGGCGATTATGGGACTTACTAGAGAATGGGCAGCAGTGTTCTATATGCTTTGCGATCGCCAACCCGCCTGCCAAGCGTGGCGATTATGGCAAACCCCCCCCTTTGGGGTAGGCCAATGTCCAGTAGTGGACGTCTTTCGGCTGAAATGATGATGAATAATTCAATCAATCAACTCAGCCTATCGCAGTCCACTGCTGGACATAGGCCTCTGCCAGGCTGCGCCACAACACCCAGCCACCGCCCAAGACAGCCAAGGTCGTCGGTCCATCTAGCTGGGGGGCGTCCCACACTACAGTTTGCTTACTCTACACGCTATGTCGTGTCGGTAACTCCCGTTCTTTTCCGAATAATTTCATTCCTGATTTTTTTTTTGATATTGTAACCAATGCTATGTACGCCGTAATTGTCATGTACATTAGTCCTCTAGTTACTGGTATTATCATTATTTCTAGCATAAGTTTAATGTATGTGATGTGGCTGTGCTTTTTAAATAAATAAATAAAGAGACTCCAAGCTATTAATTATTTTATTTATTTGGAAAAATAAACATTATTACACAAAAGAGCTATAGAGTGAGTAAATGTATATTAACCCACGACATTGTCCACATATTATAAAGACAAGTTATAAAATTATAACAACAGAAGTATGTGTTCTTTGTAGTGTGTCATCGTTCTACATAAGGAATAGATAAAAATACATAAATTAAATATGGATACATAAAATGTCAATATTTTTTTTGGCTCTATCAAAAGAAAGCCCACTTGTATGTTAAGGTTAACGCTTTGAATTTAGATCCTTGTCTTTGTATGTGTGCCCCTAAGAAGGTTTATCGTTTATTACCTATTTTTTTACCCGACTGCCCCAGAAGGAAGGTTATGTTTTTGGAGTGTATGTACGTATGTATGTATGTCTATTTCTTTGGCTCGCTCTGTAGCCTAAACGGCTTGATGGATTTTAACATAGGAGGTATCATTAGATTCGTTTTAATTGCAGTAGTGACATATAGTATAATATTTTAATATGGCATCTGCCAATAAAAAAAGAGATAGGATAAGAAAAAAAAATTGTTATTTTAATAATTTGGGTATCAAATAAAAGCTATTAAATAGCCAATTCCAAATATACACTTTTAAGCTACTAATTTGACACAAACTACAAACATGTACATTTTCTTTTCTAAACCCTATCATAAACTAACCTATATTACTAACCTTACTTTATGTTTAGCTTATTTACCTACTTACCAATAGGTACTTAACTGAACAATTTGTTCATTAATAACACTAAAAAGCTTAAAATAAAACAAATTAAGTATTCAAAAAAACCAACTGCAATAAAACGAACTGAAAAGATGGAAACAAGATGAAATGAAAAACGAGTATCGCATATGTACGAGTACCACAAGTACATAAATGCAGTCAGAGGCAAATTTTAAGGCGTACGTTACATCCTAGATGCATTTTTGATGATGATGTTTTTTTTTTTAGATTTGTATCTTTTACGTTAGCCAATGTAAAAGGAAGGATAAAGCACTTTAGTGCGTATAAATCTGTGTCAATTACTGGTGAAGTCTCCAAGCAAAAAATACTTGATTGATGCAGAACACAGGCTGCGTTTTAAGTCAAAGTAAAGTGCGCAACGCGTGTTCTGTTTGGTGCCGGACGTAAAGAATACCACTGGTGTCGTAAAAGGCGACTAAGGGACTTACTAGAGAATGGGCAGCAGCGTTCTCTATGCATTTTTAAAACCATACTGCGATCGCCAACCCGCCTGCTAAGCGTGGCGATTATAGCAAATCCCCCCCTTTTTGGGGGAGGCCTATGTCCAGCAGTGGACGTCTTTCGGCTGCAATGATGATGATGATGATAAAAGTGCGCAAAGAAACGTACTTAGATTCATTCCGCCTTATTACAAAACAAGATTTATATTTTGACATGGCTTAAACCATGGAGCCAGTTTTTGTAATAAGAACGTAACAGTGATTGAAATACCGTTCTTTATACAAAACTGAAAACTTAATTCGGTACTAAGTTGTCAGTTTTGTGTTTAGGAACTATAACACTGTCGGCATAAAGTTCGAAATTCAATAATGGCTCCATGTTTTAAACCTGGGTCTGAATATAAACCTTGTTTTGTACGAGTAATAAGGGGGATTATGACTACATAGTGCAATGTGAACTTTTATTTGCAAACTCAGTCGCACTGTTTTGTTTTTTAATTTAGGCCACATGCATTGTATAAATATCTATAGCACTGCTCGCAGAATGACGCACCTAATGTACCTGTGAAGTTGTTTTTTTGGTGTTTGAATTAACAATACCGGTCTTTGTCACCCTTGTGAAATATAAATATAGAACTTACCAAAAATGTCAGCCATTCCCGAATCGATGACCCAAAGCCGGTCACATTCGTCAACAAATACTCGGAACGACGAGATCAATGAGCTGTTTGAAGGTAGCTCCTTTGCTGTATCAGGTACAAAGTTGTCTTTGAAAGATGGGTATGGCTTTAGTAGTTGGTCCTGTGGCCCATCCAGGTCAACGTAGTTCAATGTAGAAGCTACACCCGCCTTCCATCTTGGAATAGTAACGAACATTTTGTTTTTCCAACGTGCTAATCCTAATGGGAGGTTATTCTCAGGTATAAACATTTTGTCTTTGATAGCATTTGCTCTGCTTTCAGGCGTCTCCCAAGTATAGTCCATCTGTTTCCATGCAAACCGCAGTTGTGGTGTTGCGGCTTGGCACATCGTCACAACCGCAAGGGCTACGACGAACCCGACTACCCTCATATTTGGTCTGGAAAAAAGTACAGCTTTTAAATGACAGAATTTAATGCAAGTTCTATGTAATAGGTATACGAAGATTTCCGGTTACACATTGCTCATTTAAATTCATGACGGACAATTAAAATTGTCGTGATTTATTATTTAGCTCTTGCAAGAGTTATGACAGTTTTAACTGCAGCTATTAAGCTAGGTAAAGTTTGATTGACAACCAGTCTGACAACTAGTCTTACCAAGGGGTATCGTATAACCCAGTAACTGGGTTGTGGAGATCACATAGGCATCCGGTACATCGCATCATACCACAACATAGTACGACGAGTAGTAGTAGTAGTATAGTGTTGTAGTATCGCAACATAGTTGGGAAAAGGCTGCGCAGATGATGATGAAAAAATTTGATTCATTTGATTGAAGCATAAATTATTAAGTTTTTGTGAAAGTTGTAATGAATGTCAAAAAGTTCCCGTTGGCGTTCATAAATGAGCCAATTAAAGCTGAACAATTTGCGAAATAAAATAATTAATGTCATAGAGTGAAGTTTTCGTAATTAAATCTCGGGTCTGGTATTTTTGAATGGTGACAATAGTATTCATCCCAGCGCGTGATGTCGTAAGTTGGTAATGACAGTATTGTGAAGCGGAGCATCTCTCAAACTCCATCATAACTGTTGGCTCACGTTTTTGCAGACAACTTGATCTTATTATTGAGAAACGACAAGTTAGCTGTATTCTTCCTTATCGAGTAGATCGAACTTATTATGTATTCTGATAGCTTGGGAACTGTGACGTTATTACGTAAAAGGAACATGGCGTTGTTAATAAAGCGATACAAACTTGTACCGGTGGTTTTGTCGAATGTGAACACGCACATACATAAAATATACCTTATAATGTACGTACAATGTATGTTCACTTCCGATATAGAGAGACGTACTCATACAGGAACAAGTCATTAGGTAAGAGAATGTGGCGAGTCACTAGTTTTTGCGACTGCTCGCTCAAGGCTCTCCAGTAGCTAGCTGCAATGGATTAAGGCGACGATAACCGACTATTGATGATTTTATACTGAAGATCACGTCTAAACGAATAGTGTTAATGATTTGAAAAAAATATATGTTACATTAGAGCATTTCTTCAATAACTTGTTAAGTGAATATTTTAGATTATGTTTATATTACATAGTGCAATTAATTTGTAAAGTTATGTCTAACGCGGATAAAAAACTGAGAATGGCGCAAAATCTACCAAGCGTATTTTTTCTGAAACCTTCACCAATTTAAAGATAATTTCATTATTGATCTTTTAGTACACGCCTTTTGTTTTGTGTATAAAATGAATAATGCGTCAAATTGGGGACAGCGCTCCTTGATGGGCGAGTCCTATTACTGGCTGAACGTACGACGCGTTGCATGAGCTCAGTACAGAACACGCAAGCTAACCACTCAAAGTCACTGGCATATATCTGCGTCTTAATACAACGATTCACGATTGAAGCCACATTAAAAGGTTCATCAAATGTAAACAAGCTTACGGTCGTATTTAATGATACCTGTATAATTGCGCGGTGTAACCAATCTTGATATCTAGACGTTAATGCTAGGAAACTTAGTTTACTTTATTTTGCATAATACTTCCATTGTTGTGAGACACTACTTCCTGTACAATGGAGTTAAAATTGAATTGAGAATATAGCTGTATTTTTAAATCAAGCCGGTAGTGATTTAGGTATCGGATTGGAAATAAGGAACAGAGCTTTCTCATAGAGTTTCTCTTTCGAAAAGGTGTAACTTTTCGTATCCTATGACTGTGGTTAATATTAATTCATCATCATCATCATCATCATTTTAGCCGAAAGACGTCCACTGTTGTTTTTGTGTCCACCCCAAAAAAGGGGGGGGGGATTTGTCATAGGTAATCGCCACGCTTGGCAGGCGGGTTGACGATCGCAGTATGGTTTTAAAAATGCATAGCGAACGCTGCTGCCCATTCTCTTATGTCCCTTAGTCGGCTTTTACGACACCCACGGGAAAAAATGGGATGGTGCTATTCTTTACGTCCGGCACCAAACGTAACAATATTAAATCTACCACCCTAATCCCTATCAACTAAACTCAGATGTAGAGTCATCGTTACCAACGTATATCTCATTTTAAGAACGGGAAATACCTATTTAATAATAGGTAATTTTCTCAGATTTTTTACATATTACATACCTATTCGTTTAAATTCCTTGGAAAACCCGTTAAGTTAATAAAACCGCAAACCAAGTGTCACGACAATTTTACGAAGAATAAAGGGATAAAAAAATACGACTTGTTATTACTTATCTACGTCACGTCTCAAGCAGGTTTACTTAGTTAACTGTACACACGGCTACACATCAAGCTATACATTTCCAGTTTACGCTGACTTCTCATTGTAAAGAAATCCTATACAATGCGAGATCAGCTTATACTGGATATGTATAGCTTGATCTGTAGCCGTGCGTACCACCAACTAGATAAAAATGTCAAACATTAGTTAACCTATCGATAAACATGGCAAAAACCGGCCAAGTGCGTGTCGGACCACGCACTGTGAAGGGTTCCGTAGTTGTGACGAACTAATCCCGAAAGCAAACTTAACATTGTAGTTGAAAAACATCTTCTCCCATAGGTACATCGATATACGTCACGGTCAATTTTCCAATGGCAAATGTAACTTTGTAATAGCAAAAAAAAATGGTTTTATGTAATAAAACTACAAAGTAACGATTTTCGGACTTTTTCCTTTACTTGTGCTGTGAGACCTTGCTTCTTGCCAAATTTCATGATTCTAGGTCAACGGGAAGTACTTACCCTATAGGTTTTGAATTATTTGCGAGTATAAAAATATGTCGCAAAAACCGCCGTATTTTTTAGAAGCTTGTATTTTTAGAGTTCCAAGGGACCGTAGACCTACCCTATTGGATATTAATTTCAACTTGATACTTCCACGCGTTCCTGAAAAAAAGGGTCTTGACTGACAGACGGACAACGACGTGATCCTATAAGGGTTCCGTTTTTTCCTTTTGAGGTACGGAACCCTAAAAATGACATGAATCTACTTTCGTTAATTATATATTATGTATAAAAACTACCTGCTACTGCTTTCTAAAGCCCAGCACTAAACAAAATTTTGCAAAAAACAATGTCAACAACATAATCTTGGAAAAATACTGTCTTTAAAGAAAATAAGGTTAAGACAATGTCTGTTTAAACACCCCCTTCAACTTGGTAGTGACACAGTGGAAAATTATGTGACATGAAATCTAAACATAAACATTTATAGGTCAAGAGAAACTTTGGGGAAAATCTGTATTTAAAATTAAATAAATATTTCGTCTTTCTTTTCCTTGTATGATGAATTGATGATGCACAAATTTGCATACCTTAATTAGATTACCATTTTGCTCACGTCAATCTGTCGTGGGCTAAACTGATATATTTTTTTTGTATTAAACTTGGTAATTTTTTTGTACAATAAAGAAATCAAGATCAAATGCATACATTATAGAACACAAACAAAAGTCGCCGTCGGTTGGCCCCTTTTTGTATTGTTAAGTACCTACCTATTTTGGCTTATTTGTAACTTATTCAAATACTTCACAAATCCAAAACTAGGACTTAATCATTGGTAAAAAAATACAGAGAAAGAAAATGTTCTCAAAAATGTGTGAGAATCTGCAAGATTTAATAAACGGATAATTAAGTTAACAAAAACTTGGGTATAATGAATCTGGAGCATGCACTAAATAGATTATAATGTTGATAAACTTACGTGTGATAGAGGTGAGAACTAGTGAAGTAAAGCGGCCAAAGGTAGTGGGGGGTCAATCGGGCCGCGACCGGTTCAACGGGACCGCGTAGACAGACTAAACAGTTCGAGGCCTCGCAAGCCTTTATATATTCATAACAACTTCTTGATACTATCGCTTCTTTTCATACATACACCTTTTTGGGTTTAATACTAATGCAGACGTAGATGGAAGTAGTAGCTTTAAAGCTTTTGATTAAAAATAATTTGGCCAAATCACGGTAAACTTTCAACCAAAACAAGATTTAATCGCGTACGCTTTGCCGATTGCTATAGCAGCACCTATTACTATGTCATGTTTAAACACTCAACGATTGCGCGAGCGCAATGTTGTGAATTCGACTCGGATAGGTAATTCAAGGCCCATCCCCGTGACCAGCACATCCGCTGACTATTCAGACAGGCCAATTACATTTTTACCCACGACTGACTGACACACCTGCGCTAATTTGCGAAAAGACAAAAATGCCACATTAAATTGAATATTAGGTACTGAGATTGGTATTATTACGGGTATGATACGACACCACTTGACAGCATAATGACAGCGTTTAGGTATCTCTCACGATCATAATAATCAGCTCAACTTTATAATTAAAGTATAAAAATACCAATAGGACCAGGCTTCACGTAGTATAACAATGGCTTTTGCATCAAATAGCCCATTTGCTCTCTAGAATCCGCAAAGGAAAACTCGGTTTTAGAACGCTCCGTTACCGGATCGACCACGACGGTATAAATAGTTGGTCGATCTATGAAGTAATAAAGGCTCCTGCAGACAGGCGTGACGCTACACTAGTAGCACGTCTTCTATGAAACTTTCATGGAAAGTGTCACGCTGCCTGTCGCGCCCGCGATATTGCGCCAGTCTGCACTAGCCTTGTCCCCCAACCTCCATATCTTAGAATAACAGCTCAGTCAAAGTCAAATGATTTATTTCAATTAGGGCTACTATATGGCACTTTTGAACGTCAAAATTTACAAAAAAATAGAATCGATTTACTAAGATCATACCTGAAAGATAGAAAGGTTAAAGTTCAAGTGAACGGCGTAAACTCATTGGGGTCTGAAATGACAATGGGCGTTCCTCAAGGTTCAATATTGGGTCCATTCCTCTTTTTAGTTTATATTAACGATTTACCCCAATTACTTCAAAATCAACCGAAGATGGTGTTATTTGCAGATGACACATCATTGATATTTAAAATAGACCGACCGTCACAAAATCTTGATGACGTGAATAACTCTATTCTTCAGGTCCAAGATTGGTTTACGGTAAATAAATTTGGTACTAAATAAAGCAAAAACCAAATGCATTCGATTTAAATTACCTAATGTTAGAAGTAGTGAATGTAATATCATATTGAATGAAGCAAAACTGGAATTTATTAATCAAACGGTTTTCCTAGGAATTACTCTAGACGAGAAACTACAATGGGGACCACATAATATAACATCTCTTGCGGGGCGGCTTATGCTGTTAGAAAGATAAGACAGTAAACAGATGTGGAACCCGCTCGTTTGGTCGGTGAGTTAAGGAAATCAGTAGTATCACAGAATGTAAAATAAATGTTATAAAAAGAAATATATACAATTAAAATATCAACCAGTTTGATTTTGTCTAGACTCTAGATTGTCTTATGGAGCTGGTCCAGCATGTTTCCAAGCATTCTTATCTTGGATATATTCTTCTACTCGTAATGTCTCATTTGTAATATTATGCTTGTTTACAAAGTGTACTTTTAATATGAGTTTTAAATTTTCTTTCATTTAATTGCAATTTATCACAAGGTATTTTGTTGTAACATTTAACACAGTAGGTACCTCATAAAGGAATTATTAAGAAATTATTGAGAAGAAAGGAAATGCTTAACCTCGACCATTGTTTCCAAATGACTCAATAAACGTAATAGAATAACTGCGGACACATAATTTAGCTAATTGTCATTTTCTCTGAAATCGTACCTAACAGACATAGGTAGATCGTAGACATACTATGGAAATTTCGTTAAATTAATCTTGATAATTGCCATTTAAATAACTATTTGCTATAACTAATAATTGTCCTTGTCCGTGTGGTGCCGGATGTAAAGAATAGCATTCCCCCATTTCTTCCCGTGGGTGTCATAAAAGGCGACTAAGGGATTACTAGAGAATGGGCAGCAGCGTTTTCTATGCATTTTAACACCATACTGCAATCGCCAACCCGCCTGCCAACCGTGGCGATTATGGCAAACCCCCCCTAGAGGAGGCCTCTGTCCAGCAGTGGACGACTTTCGGCTGAAATGATGGTGAAATAATAATTGCAATTAATATTTTGATAATGTAACTTGCCAATTGTAAGTTATATTCGGTACCTAAATATTAATAGCATCTGAGATGAGAATCCTAAAAGGAATGTGTGGTGATACGTGAATGTATAGAATAAGAAATTAGTTTATAAGAGCAAGTCTGAAAGTGGCATCGCAGCTAACTGAATAGTTGTGTGGAAAACGGTTGTCATGATACGGACTTGTGATGCGGTCGATGCGGAGAAATGAGGAAAATTTCGTGAGGAAAATTTGGAGTGCTAATGTGGATGACTATAAGAGTACTTAGGGGAATACCAAAGAAACGATGAATGGACTGTGTGAAAGATGATATGGCTATAAATAGGGTGACTTCGAGATGACGACTAATAGAGAAGTAGGTATGGAAGACAATGACATGTTGCGCCGACGTCAAATAAATTGGGAAACAATGGTGATAAGGATCACTCACAGCCTTTTCGCAGCAGCTGTTTTATGGTAACATAGTATATTAATTAATATGGTTAGTGTGAGGACGTTGTAGGCTTAATAGACTGTAGATCTGTAGACCATTTTCTATTTTGTTAAGTACCTGGTACTTTGACGGGCCTACGCTGTCCTCTCATAATTATTAACACTGTAATTTGAAAACATTGTAAAAGCCAATTTTTTTTTAAAGAGTAACCGTGGAGTTTCTTGCCGGCTCTTCTCCATAGGAAACGACCAATTGGAACCGTGCACCTAGCTTCTGACGTTTCATAAGTGCCCATGTAGGCTTATGTGAAATAAAAATATTTTTGATTTTGATTTTGAGTGTTTAATGAACCTAGGTGTAGTAGTGTATTTGTGTACCTTTTAAAATAGAGCTTTTATATTACATTTCTGCCTATACAAATTTATTTTTAGTCTATGTGAAACCTGAATATAGTTTGTTCAGAATAAGGAACTGAATCGATTTCAATAATTTTTACACCATGTTTCTTTTTCCCAAAAATATTTAAGTGTGCTGGAAAATATTATCACCATTTATTTACTTACAATACAATCGCCGTCCGATTAGGTACCTACTGCCAAATTATTATCAATGGGCGCAAGACGACCCTGGAGGCGCGGGGGTGCCGTTAGCATGTTTTTGTACGGACAACCCGGTAACAACCCTACCATCTTAAAGTGTTCTGCCCGCGCCCCATCAGCTGAATGTATTATCACATCGTTTGCGGCATTGCCGTCTTTATTCCTTTGGGTAGTACAATCAGATTTTGTAATTTGTCTTTACTAGTAAACAATACCTATGTGGTTCCAAAGTTAAAGTTCAAACATAATTAAATGTAATTTTATATACCTACCATTAACCATTGTTACCTACCGCTAGGCGCTACGGCGAAGCTTCTTAGAAAAGTGCATCCTTAAATTATAAGCATTGTACACTAAGATCGCGACCATTTTAGTTTAGTCGTGACCACCAACCGCTGTCCCTGAATAGTGCGGTGTTGAGTATTATTAAATTACACACTTTGTCCAAATCAAGCGCACTTTACGTCACCCCCTGCCGTAATTATGAGAGCAATTACACCTTCGCGCCGTAACTATTGGCAGAAAAGGCAGCGTAAACAAATTTTCTCACGCATAGCACTCCTCTAAGGAATCTTTCTGCGTACTCTTTATAAATAGATATGGTTAATTTTGAGTTGTTTAACATACATGAATCTTTAAAAATTCATAAACAAGGACTTCGAGAGAAACCCACAGCATCTAGTTTCCCAAAACTTAGTCATGCTTCGGCCAGAAATTGCCGCCAATTCTCACGCAAAAAGTTACTACCTATACCATAACTCATACAACATAATAGTGGCAATTTTAAAAAACATACCACTCAGCCCAATTTTCTATGGTACCTATACCTGTGATATGCGGACAAAGTGTACTAACTTAATACTCGTACGATTACTTAGATCTCACAAGGTTCAAATAACAGACAGCTGCAGCAGCTGAAAGGTACGACTTTTTCAGGAACTTTCAACGAACATCCTGAACTTGGATCATATTCCTGAACCTTTCAAGTTATTCCTCTCATAAGATTAGCCGCACCTCTAACGTTAAGATGCGTAGTTCATACAAACGTAATACCAAAATAATTTGTAAATCAAACATACTCGTATTCTTAAGGTAGTGTGTCTTTATTTCAATTGGAATACAGAATATCGAGGTTCCCAAACATATATTTTGAATGGGCACAATTTAAACAAGAGTTATGAGAAAAATGAGTTTTCTATAGAAATTTTAAATTCCTCATAACATATCTCGTCTTTATATCATTGTCCTTTCAAAATATATATTTGAGTACATAGATGTAATCCAATCGAAATAGATACACACTACCTGAATATATTTGAATTACATATTATTTTGGTATTACATTTGTATGAACTACGCATGCTACGCCGGCCCCTTAAGCGGCAAACTCCGGCTTGATTAGATAGGAATACCACATAAGTACTTACACCCAATCTTGATTTTCTTTTATGAAGGGATCTTTCTGAAAGTAATTTACCATATCCGTATCCTCATCCACAGACTTGAATTTATATTGCTATATGTATATATACGTAGTAACTAAACACAGCATTGCTTTTTGATGCTTTCTTTTCACAATTTGCTATGCTTAAGTAGGTATGATATATTTTTCCTTACCTCCTACTTGTTAGTCAGTAGGGCTCGGAGCAGCAGAGATCGAATGTAAATACTTCTTGCGAACTCCGGTTTGCAATAAGCACGTATATCTGTTGTGAAATGATCCGTGGAAATGTGAGAACCATGGGAAGATGAATCTTCGAGAGTCTACACAGATTTACATCCCTCTGTAGGTAGATATTTATTTGTATGTGTGTACAGGTACAGTACATAAAGGCAGGACGACACAACCTTTTAGATTTTGTTTAGCCACATGACACATAAGGCACCTTAATTTATTATTGTATACGTATAGCTTTGTGGTTAGAATTTGCACATCACAAATTCCAATGACAATGAATAGTAGATTGTTTGCCCGGGGAGCAAACAATTGTTTTAAATGCGAGAAAATTTCTTTGAATGCAGAGCGGAGCGAAAAGTAGAATCCTGAGCGCAACTAGGGATTCAAAGTACGTCGACTCGAGCTTAATATAGTGTTGCTCGAGAGATGGACACCCTAGTTTTTATCATCCTGTAAGAGAAAATAAGTACCTAAGTGCAACTTACAATAAATAGTACTTACCTACGTTTATTTAATTCTCACTACTTGTGGAAGACATACAAATTTTTAGGGTTCCGTAGTCAACAAGGAACCCTTATAGTTTCGCCGTGTCCGTCTGTCTGTCTGTCTGTCTGTCCGTCCGTCCGTCTGTCCTCGGCTTAGCTCAGAGACACTTAGTCCTAGAAAGCTGTAATTTGGCATGGGTATGAATTAATTAATTAATTATTCACTATTTAATCATGCCGAATGCATTTCGCGCGTTTTTTTTTTTTTTTTTTCCTTCTGGCTTCGCACGGTTTGTGCATTTAGCCAATGTCACGTTTTAGTTCTTGTATAGTATTGATGAAATGAAATTTAAATGCATGATGATGATATCCCCGCCCACTCCCCTTGAGTTTCAGTCAGTAAAGATGTGGCACTTTACTGAGACCTCACGCGGACTTCTTGAGAGAACTTGAAGCGAAGTTGCACTGTTTTGTTTCATTTGCCTACACTAATGCACGTTCACAAACACTTAATGGTTAATAATCCATCATTATTACACATTAATATTCGGCTAAACACAAATTTTAGAAAATTAAACAAACTGCTGAACATGACGCTTCACTTTCCCGCCAAGAAGTCCCGCGCGTTTTTTAATTCTTCGCAAAATTTTATTTTTTAAATTTGGTTCGTGCGCGGTTTACTTTATCATACAGCCTCTTACTTGTTCATACAATTTTCGTAATTGATTTCTTTCGTGATTGGAACTTTTACTAACAATATCTACATTACGAATTCACATCACTTTTAGTCCCTAAGGATTAAAGAGCAATTTTAGATTAGTTATTTAATTTAAAGAAGAGTAATTTAGATACAATATTGCAGTTCTCGGCTCAAAAACAACCTCGCCTACGGCTCGGGTGTTAATTCCGCCTTGAATGCAATAACAAACATTCTCCACTTGTATCAAAATAATGGTGGGTGATCCACAAAATAAAAAAGTAATTCAGATAAAATATGTGTATGATACCTCGCCTACGGCTCGGGTGTTAATTCCGCCTCGAATGCAATAACAAATATTCTCCACTTGTATCAAAATAATGGTGGGTGATCCACAAAATAAAAAAGTAATTAAGATAAAATATGTGTATGATACCTAATAAGCGCGTTTTTAATTATCGAGGCGCAGATATCGTGTAGTATTCCCAGGCAAGTTTAATGTTATTGCTTTTGGTCCCTGGGTACCATAATCTAGGTAGGCAGTTGCTGCTACTCATCCAGCTATCAGAACGGAACCTATAAATTGTCGATTTTTGCAAAGCAACTCAAAGCATTTATTTAAATTAAACCAATTACAGACACTTTTGAATTGTCAAAGAATCAGTTAGTCAGAAAGTTGAAGCTATTTGCCCATTCCAAAATGTAAATCTCTATGGACAAGAACAGGCAAGAAACTACAAGGACAATCAAGATATTACAAAATCCTGGGTACATTATTCTTGTAGCTTCTACATGTGAGAACAATGTAAAAAAAATCAACAATTCAAAATATAAGATAAAAAAATTACAAATAAGCCGTGGCGAAACAAGAAACACATGAGCGCATGCATATTACCTCAGCGCCACCTCACTCTTTATCTCGCTCGCACACTATTGTTCGCGGTCACGCGAGCAAGCGAGACAGGGCGGCCGGCAAAAGGCTTCAAGGCGCCGATAGTTTAGGTAATTTCTTTTAACGGTGAATGTAACGTTAATAAAAAAAATAAAAAACATTGTACGAGTACATACTTATCTGCTTTATATTTAGTTCAGTTAATATGCAAAGTTTCATGGTCTAATTTGAAGTATTTTTTTAATACTTACGGTTTATTGTTAGGTTTGGAGGTAACTTTGTATTTTTTTTTTGTCGATTTTTTTTAATGAAATCGTGTTTTCGTCACCTCAACTTTACCATATCGCACCTCATTTATATATTAGTCTATGTCGCACCTTTAAAGACAAACCGTTACTAAATGAAAATACAAAATTTTACACTGTACCCAAAGTGCAAGAGAGTAAACGTAACTATTTCGATTGCGTTAAAATTTGACCGATAGATCATAATGCTAAGAGTATAACAGTGAGAATAAAAATCTTAACGCAAGCGCGCTAACTAGCTCGTTTGCGTTTACGCACTTGCAAACTTACACTCGGGGTACAGGAGCTTAAATAAAAAAAAGTACGGCTTTTTCGCTATAGAAATAGTAGATTGTTGCACCGAGCGCAAAATGAGTTATTTATGCACGAGTTGTATGTTGGTGCCCGAACGCGGGCGAGGGCACTAAATTAGCACGAGTGCATTAATTACTCACTTTAGCAAGGTGCGTAATCTACTTTTCTTTCAACTACCAATCTACCTACCGTGATAAATATAGGTACCTACTCAAAATAAATTAAACTTTCCGTTTGATGCCGGAAGTAAAGAATAACACCATCCCATGATTTCCCGTGGGTGTCGTAAAAGGCGACTAAGGGACTTACTAGAGAATGGGCAGCAGCATTCTCTATGCATTTTAATACCATACTGCGATCGCCAACCCGCCTGCCAAGCGTGTCGATTATGGCAAACCCCCCCTTTAGGGGAGGCCTATGTCCAGCTGTGGACGAAATGATGATGACTCAAAATAAAAACTCAAGTTAATGAAAACGAAGTTGTTCACCAAGTCGGTTTTATTTTGATTTGCAGCCAGTATCTTTTTGATCTAATGCATACATTTTATATTAAACTTAATGTGAGCCATTAAACCTCTGTGGTAAACTTATACCCAAATAAAAACAGTGCAGAAATGTTGTATGAAATCTCAATGTTGCACTGAAAAACAGTGCAACAATGAGATTTCATGAATACAACATTTCTGCACTGTTATGTTTCTAAGCAGCAAAAATACGTACTTTGTGATCGGTTTTGTAGTTATTAATGATAACATGCTAAGCAATTTGAGGTATTGGACTCAATAACCACACTGAGCGTATTGAGAATTTATTAGATAAGACATGAGAATTTAATAATTAAAAACCATTGCTTAAATATTGATTGACACGACAAGAACCGGCCAAGCGCATGTCGGACCACACACAATGAAGGGTTCCGTAGTTGGGATGAGTTTATACCAAAAACAAACTTAGCATTCTAGTTGAAAAACATGTTCTCCCATATATAGAAAAAAAAATGATTAATATTTTTTTTTTCGTTCCTAATTCTACTAACTAGGGGGAGGCCCTATGATGTTGTGCGTTTGTCTGTCGGTGACTTTTAATATTTTTATTAAGTAGATTTAATCTCAGCTTACGAGCTTGTGGCTAAGTACTAGCAGTCGCGTGGGTAGATCCATCAGGTTAAGCTAAGCTTACCGAGGTTGGTCCGTGGATGGGTGACCATATTTACATACCGAGACAACTCACGATAAGCCTTTGGTCCTGGCTGTCATTCACAGTCGCTACGGGTCGTCAGAAGTCCGAAGGTCTGACAACCAGTCTTACCAAGGGTTATCGTATTCGCCAGTTACTGGGTTGTGGAGGTCAGATAGTCGCTCCATGTAAAATACTGGTATACAGCTACATACGTTTAGGAAAAATAGTTGGGAAATGACTAGGCAGATTGATTGATGTAATCTCGACAGCTCACGTATCCAGAACGTATTTCTATTATCAATAAGTTTTATGCTGGTAATTGAGGAGATAGGTAGTCGTTAACAAAAGAAAGTAATGAGAGTAATTAAACCTTAGGTAGATTTGTTTACTTAAGGGGACGATAACCGACTTTTAATGATTTTACACTGAAGATCACGTCTAAACGAGTAGTGTTAATGATTTGAAAAAAATATATGATAAATTAGAGCATTGTCTCAATAACTTAATATGTGAATATTTCAGATTATGTTTATATTACATAGTAAAATTAATTTGTAAAGTTATGTCTAACGCGGATAAAAAACTGAGAATGGCGCAAAATCTACCAAGCGTAATTTTTCTGAAACCTTCACAAATTTAAAGATAATTTAACTATTGATCTTTTAGTATACGCGTTTTATTATAATACGTTTTGTTTTGTGTATAATAAATTAATAATGCGTCAAATTGAGGACAGCGCTCCTTGATGGGCGAGTCCTATTACTGGCTGAACGTGCGCTGCGTTGCATGAGCTCAGTAGAGAACACGCAAACTAACCACTCAAGGTCACTGGCATATATCTGCGTCTTAACACAACTCATAGTTGGACAAAGCCCTGTAATAAAGTTACTCCACAACGCGTCATGGGTCTTCTTCTCTTCATGACAATTACTAAATGAATCGACAATGTAATGACAAGGTTGTACAACCTTGAGCAGCGGTTTCTGTTCAAGGTAACAAGCGTTACTTACACAACGCACATGAGTAAAGGTTTCTTTAAGGCTCCCGCAGACAGGCGCGACGTGACACTAGTGTCACGTCGCGCCTGTCTGTTTTCATAGAAATTGTGCTACTAGACTACTAGTAGTCTAGTAGCACAATTTCTATGAAAACTTTATGGAAAGTGTCGCGCCCGCGCGAGTCTGCACGAGCCTTTACTTTGTGGTTTGAAGTCCTTAAGAGCTAGTACCTACAATAAAAGGAAAATCCCGCTCCTAAAATAAATGTACACACAACTACACATCAAGCTATACATTTCCAGTATAAGATGACATCTCATTGTACAGAAATCCTATACAAACCGCCTCAGCCTAAACTGGGTATGTATAGCTTGATGTGTACCCGTGTGTACCTACATCAATTAAGTACGTAAAAAAATAGAACTTCTTCCTCGTGACATTCCGGTTTTTCCCATCTAAACTTCATGCAACATCTAAATTCACTTTGTTTTAAAGTGTGCCTATGTTTTTCTTCGGCCTTCAGGTTATCTCTGTAAGTTCCAATTTCATCAAATCGGTTCGGCGGTTTTACCGTGAAAATTTATCAAACAGCTACTTTCCCATTATAAAATCGTATGGAGTACTTACCTGTTACCTATGGATTAAAAAAATAGAACTTCTTCCTTGTGAGGTTCGGGTTTTCCCATCTAAACTTCATGCAACATCTCATTTCACTTTGTTTTAAAGTGTGCCTATGTTCTTCCTCGGCCTGCAAGTTATCTTTATAAGTTCCAATTTCATCAAATCAGTTCGGCGATTTTACCGTGAAATTTTATAAAACAGTTTGCTACTTTCCCATTATAAAATAGTATGGAGTACCTGCTACCTATGGGTAAAAGACTACCGCACAGACCGATTTATTTGTATAACCTAGGTGACCGTTCATCACATGTATGGAAATTGAGACCCGTCTGCCTCTAGTAGCAACCCCCTTTTTTTTGGGTGGGAAATTATCAAATAACTACTCCCGCTCGGAGCGGGAGGGCGTATCAGGCTTTTACTGACTAAAACCCACCCGTGTTCCTTCAGCAGTGCTATTCTGTAACCATCTCACCGTGAAAACTTAGGTGAAGTGAGCGTGGAGTGAACTGTCAGTGAGGGATTGACACTATTAACAACTCACTTCACCTACGCTCACATGGTGAGTATTTTTCAGAATAGATCGGCTGTACCCCGAGTGTAAGTTTGCAAGTGAGTAAACGTAACTAGCGCGTTTCCGTTATGATTTTTATGCCCACTCTTATACTCTTAGCATAATGATCTATCGGTCAAATTTTAACGCAGACGAAATAGTTACGTTAACTCTCTTGCACACTTACACTTGGGGTACAGTTGCCTGTGTGCCGGGGCCATGATATCCCTTTCAAACAAACTCGCAACCCTGGCAGGCAATGGCCCAAACAGGCCCCGTAATTTTGTGCTGACATCTCTTTGAGGTAGCACCCCCTAACCACTTAATTGGAAGATGACTACGATGATTGATATTATACAGCGAGAAAATCTTCATTAAATATAGATACATGAGCAGATTATTCATCTTACTACGTTAGCGACTTGTAATATTAGTTGATATCTATATGCGCGGACAATAAACTGTGAGTCGGGACGTCTGGCGTCGCATTGCTTCTCTCTGTTAGCGCGTAAGGCGCATTCTGCTTATCGAAGCGTTGGTAAAAGCGGGCGCCCATGCGAAACTGACTGATCTCCTCAACTAAACACGTATTCCACATAAATACGATGAAATAATTACCAATAATTACCACTTTAAACTATCATTATAGTATCCGTAACCATAGTTTTCGTATAGAAAGATGGTATTTGCGGAGGATTTTCAACACACCTATAAAACAAGAGTTGTTTCAAAATCAATTTACTGGCTAATCGATAAATAATTACAACTACTATACAAAATAAGACAAGTTAGGAATAGACTTAAAATACAAAAAGGTACAAACATAATTGTTCTTACAATAAAGATTATTTGGCACAGTGGCTTTCAACACCAATCGAAAAACTTACTCTACGAATATCTAACACAGAGTTAACTGATCAACAAGTATCCACATGCTCAAATTAAATACTTTGACACTTTATAAGTTCCCTAAATTATGGAACATAAAACGCAAAATATAAGAAACGATCTACAAATGCAATGGTTAGGCCTTAATTAAAATAAGTTGGGGTTAAAGCAGTCTTTCATCACTATGTTAAGGAGGGTTTTTGATTAATCAGCAGTTCCCTGTTCTCCTACAGTACAGGGCATAATCACTGTGTTCTTCTTCTTCGTCGTGTTCGTGGTCGCGATGCCTGTGTGGCGGAGAGTGGAACTCCGTGGGTCTGAAGTGATGTCTGTACTCAGTGTTGTGGGGTGAAGGTCGACGGCGGTCAGGCCACCGCCTCCTGTTGCGGTCCTGGTAACTTGCGCGAGAAGGTCTTCGTGATCTATTTCGGGTACTGCAACACACAAAGATTTTCATTAAAGTTTCTCCGATTTAAAGGACTTTCTCACTAGGACGCGGTGCTTTAATTGTGGCCAAAATTTACTTGTGAAAAATAACAGACAGCATCAGGTTGAGGCAATAGGGGAGTATCCAAAAATAGTCTGCATTAAATTGACATTTGTATTGGATTTCAATCCATGCACATTTTTCGGTCACCGTTGATCTATCTATCTATAATTGTTACCGAGATCTGTACAAAAATACAAGACAGCCACGTAAGAAATATAGAATCATGTGCGTGTCCCTTTGAAAATGACGGTATTAAAGGAGTCTATGAACTTTAGTCGTACCTTTCGTGCGTTACCGTCACGCGTAACTGCTCACAAGTTTGCATAATTATGTAAAACGTGATTTAATCTTTACGCGTGTTAATTTATACAACATTATTTGACAAACGATTGTTCATTGCCGCAAAACGTATGTTGGTATTGTAGAAATTGCCAGCCCAATCGGTTAACACACGCACGTGACGCACGAAATCGAAGATCTCCAAAAGATAGATACCCTCACCTAAACACCGATGGGGCTCGGACAAACAAGAAAATTGCGGGAAAATCCTTAAATATCGAGCCTGATATGGAAGAACATCGTAAGCGACATACCTAATGTAGGTATTTCACTTTTTCACTGTAACGTGTGTTCTGCTAAAGTAACTTAGGTCCTAAGGCAAAGGTCCTTAGACTTAATTAATTATAAGTAAATCCTAACGTTTTTTGCAATACAGAAACCGGAGTTATCTAAGTAAACTATAAAAAATAAACAGTAAAATACCTCTCCTGTAAATTTTTATTTATGTCGCTTACGATGTTCTGCCTTATCAGGCTCGATGTGTTAAGGATTCGCTGCGTTACGGGAAGTATTTGGCCGTAATTGAGTTTCACCATGTGTGGCAGCTAGTTCTCCTTGATAAAACTAAGGCCTACATTGCCGACATTCTTGTTTCAAGTGTATTCTTTAAAAGAAAGAATGTAGGGAAGTATTTTTGAGTAACGCACAGAAACGTAATCACAACCCCGTACCGCACCGAACGTGCGCGGGGTTAAGTGTAATGGATTAAAAACATAAGAACCTCATTTCATAATTTTACAAAGCTTTTCAAAATGTTTTTTTTTTTTTATTAATTATTATATTTTGTTAGAAGGAAAATTATGTTTTTTTTGCCACTTATTCCTGAAGGATTTTTTTTTTGTTTTAGTAAATTAATGTTTACCTAGTTTCATAACATTTTTTTTATTCTACTGTTTTTGTTAATTATGTTTGATTTTAATAAATGATTGAAATTAAAAAAAAAAAAAACTCTCGTAACGCACAGGCTTCTAGTGCTGCCGCAGCGAATGTCATCATTATCATCATATCAGCCGAAAGACGTCCACTGCTGGACATAGGCCTCCCCCAAGGAGGGGGTTGCCATAATCGCCACGCTTGCCACTGGCAGGCGGGTTGGCGATCGCACTATGGTGTTAAAATGCATAGAGAACACTGCTGCCGATTCTCTAGTAAGTCCCTTAGTCGCCTTTTACGACACCCACGGGAAGAAATAGGATGGTGCCATTCTTTACGTCCGGCACCACACGTAATGAATGTGTTAAGCGTAATTTGCCAGGTCAAGTCGCAAAATGCAGCATTCTTGTTCACTACTGAGACAAAAGCAGTTAGGTACCAATTTTATCAAGATATAACTGGTGATCAATATTGATCAAATTGGAAAGTTGTTTCAAAAGCCATTCGAATTACCCGTACGGTCTCTTCTTATACTGTGAAGGTTTCTTTATCTCGGGGCGACGCATATAATCGTCCTCTTCTATGTTCTCTGGGTCCTCATGCACTGGCTTCGTGTGATGGAACACTGGCCTCACGTAAGGAATATGAACTGGATAGGGCTTCTCCACCGGCACTGCCACCTGAACCACACATTACAAGAACAATAACATTCTAGAGACAAAAACAATGGTTGTACAGTCACACGCACTGCAGTTCAAGGTGCTAAACATTTCAATTTACTTCTCTAATGCCATGTAATTTGCATGCTCTACGCTACTATTACGAAGGAAATAATTATACAGTCTTCATGCAACAAGTTGAATGTGGGGAAAATTAAAATCATTAACCGTGTAAAGGAATCATTTTCATACATTTCCGTGAAAGATCTATCGATGATCATTATCATCTAAGATCGATGGATGCAAAACATGCAAAGTTAACACAAGTAAGTACTTCAAGGTACCCTGCCTAACGAACAACTGTGTAACGTACTTCCACCATCAGATCCACGTAGTCAGTTCTGCACCTAAATGTTAAGTAAACGTTGTCGACCGTGAAATCGTTGCGGTACCGTTGCGTAAACTAAAGCGCTGTCTCATTGACACGTACACTTAGCTACGTGCACATCACTGCCCTGTAACATCGAGGACACTAACCTCCTTTTCAACAGGCACAGGGACTAGCTTCTCTACCGGGTAGGGGACCTTTTTGTAGACGGGGTAGGGCATCGGCTTGATGATAGGCACGGTGATCTCGCGCAGCACGGGCACCGCGACCGGCCTAGACACCGGCACCCGCACCGGGAACGGACGCGGCACCGGAACGATTACCGGGTGAGGTACTTCTATCTGCAAGTTTATGTTCGCTCTACACAACTCGCTTATTACTAGATATTATAAGTACTTTATTATAATTTAACATCTAGGCTTTATTATTGATTGATGTTCATATTCAGATAGAAAATCTGAATCTGGATTTTGTCAATAACCGTAACGGACATGGTACTCGACTGAGATATGAAGTTTTATTAATTTTATTTATGAATTTAATTTCGGCGCTTAATCTATTTAACTGTTTGCAAAGTCATTGATTGAATGATTACAAGACATTTGGTGATCGGGTAGAAAGTAAAACAGCACGCGAACACTTAGGTGTAAATCATTTCCAATTAAAAATATTTTCCTAGTACAAAACAATTTTATCAGTTCACCAATCTAATAAGTGATTCTTTAGATTTATTATGCTAGTACTTATTTCCTGGTAAAAGTAAGACCATATTTTATTTATCACGAACGCTAACACTTTCTTCTGTCCTTCTAACATTGCATACAAATTATCTGTTACTGCTCTACTTGCACCGAAATCGAAGGAATGGTAAAAAGTGAAATTGTGAGTAGGTACTATGCATAATGCATGCCATGCAACAGTTACAGGGTAAAGTACGTTGTTATGGTGAACGACCACATGCTACGGTGAATATAGTTTCATTAGGGTTTTATAAGTTGGGAACGGTGGGTTAAGTTCCACTCTCTAAAATTAGTCAGTCCTCAACAAAATCTCACGAACTTCCAAGCTTCAAAACCGTCTTTGCTGTTAGTATGATTTTTTTTACTCCTATCCACCTAATAGTTTTTCTTTATAGTTTTCCTAGTATGTACCTAGGAAACCCTCGACTGCAGTGTGATGCACGCTTCCTTGCCTTTTCATTAACAAGTTCAGCGCAGCGTGTACGCAGATTAACAGCTATTGTTTTGACTTTCATGTTACTATCACTTAGCACCTCGATTTCTTATCAACAATAAGAATTTGATACTTATCTCTGTATTTCTAATTTCGTGTGATTATAACCATAATTTGCATTGTTATAATCGTATCTGAATACAGAAATACAGATACCTATTATAATCATCAAATTCTTATTATTTGTAACAAATCGGGAGTGCTAAGTGATTTTTGCCTTCGTTTTCATCGATTTCGAAATGAAGCTATGAAGCCTTCTCTTCGTTTTTCTTAAAATGTTACAACTAAGTTTATCTTTAAAGTGCACATGCAGGGCCTAATGAGCCCATTTTATCAGATACATCACATAGCATAAGCATAATCGCCCTATAATATTCCCACTGCTGGGACACAGGTTCCCTCTCTGTGAGAAGTAGTGAGCCGTAATACACCACGCGGGCCAAGTCGGGTTGGTGGATGTCACGTCTTCGACTTTTTTTCTTCTAGGACATGCCGGTTTCCTCTCGATGTTTTTCCTTCACCGTTTTGAGAGCAGTGGTGATGAAATAACTTACACACAGTAAAGTGGCTGCTTGGGTTCAAACCCACGACTTACAACACATAAGTCGTGGCCGTTTCTACTTGGCCACCACTGATCTTTAGTCTTTTTCTTTTCTCAGGTAGGCTTTGATCTATTTAAGGCGTTCAGGGAGTTCATCATTACAATAAAAGTACTATTATGTCTCATTCAAAGCGTTAAGTTTTGATACAGACTGCCAATACCTAGGCCTTATCTTTATTGAACAGGAAGACCAGTTATTGCTTTCACTACTTACAATAGCAGCTAATGTACCGTGACTCCCAGGAGGTCGTCGAGCTCATTATCGTCGCCCAACTACTCGTTAAACCATCGATCTAGGTGCACTTACACAATTTCCATATTTTGATTTCTTTTTGCGTCACTTTCCAAGTGCTTTTATTATATTTCAACCTGTATACAAAGCCTATCACATGTATGGTTTATAATCCCGATCAAGTGTTATATTACATGATTTCTCCTGGGCACACGAGCGCGCATCATTTTACTGGCCGAGGAAATTAGTGCGCGACGTGAGTTGTCTGCTTTTCCGATCCGCATTCCATCATATCATAGGCTTTTTGCTCAATTATACACATAAATAGCTAAACAGACATTGTTAACAACATGATCATTTACATAAATGATTCGAAACATTAAAAAAAATTGTATCACTTACCGGGTATGGTTTCGGTATCGGCACATGCGTTGGTTTCATTTCGGACCCGTAACTTTCATAATCTCGAACTGGTACATCTTTGTATTTCGTCTTCAAGTAAGACTGTCTCCATTTTTCAACTAGGTTTTTGAATTCATTGTCATTGTCAAAAACATTATTACTGGGCTTGAATGTTGGTAAGTATGTTGGGTGCGACGTATCGTGTGTTCTAAGACCCAGCAAATCCTCTTCAGATTTATATCTTGTGTCGAACAAATCTTTGGTCCAATCGTTCGTTGGTTTGTTTAGTTTGTGAGGTCTGCTGTGATGCGCATGCGGCCAATCATACAATTTGTTTTCTGTAGGTTTTGGGTAGTTTAATTTGTGGGGCCTTTTTGGAATATTTACCACGGTGTCGCTGTTAATTTCGCCGTAATGTGTATTTTTTGGATGGTCTCTAAATGAGGAATAATCTGTAGCTTTGAAACCATTGCCCCAATATGATGTCGTAGACGTAGTAGGGACAGTGCTGAAGGAATTCTTGAATTGGTTCAAATATTCACTTGCTTTAGTTTTATCTTTGAATGAAACGCTACTGTAATCGTCATCTTCATTAAATTCAGGCAATTTCTTGAAATTCGAATAATCCGTTTCTGGATATTGATAATTTGTTAAATCTACTACATTGCTACTTGCTGGTACTATCTCATCAGGATTAAAAGGTTTCTTGGGTTCACTGACATCATATTTGAAATTCATATTACTATAATTTGTGGAATATCCGTACCCTTTTATAGATGAATCCTTCCAATTTGTGAAGTCATTACTGTAATTTCCAGAAGACCATGGCTTATGCTTGATTTTCTTTTTTTGTTCAGAAGGTTTATTAGTATTTGCATTATTTTTATGGCGTGTGTTAACATGATTGTAAGTTATATCTTGATCAAAAAATGAATTTGATTTTGTAACAGACTTATCACTAGATTCTTCATTATTTTTCATATTGTAATGATCTGCTAATTTTGGTGAGGAATCAATAAACTTGTTATTATTGTTATTGTAATTAAAGGTATTAGAAAAAGCATTTTCCATTTGGTTGTTTTTCATGGAATTTTGTGGACTTGGTGGTTGATTGTTTCCGGAGAAAAACTTACTGGTATCTAATTCGGGCTGATAGTATGGTTTTAAATTTGTAAAATCCACTACTCTTGGAAACTTTAGTACGTTATTATGAACACTAGAAGAAGCTGGTTTTCCAAAGTCCTCATTTTCTGCCTGATCATAATTTTGAACATTGTTGTTAGCATTTTGATAATTACCACTGGACTCACTATATACAGGTTTATTTTCATGAGTTGACTCTACATCAGGATAATTTAAATACTTCTCATCCGCGAAATTTGAATAACCATGATTAAACACATTGAATTCAGTATTATTAAAAGGATTGGTGGCTCTGTACTTTTGTCTTGAATTTATTTTAGTGCCGTACACTGGTGCATCAGAGTCTTCTAGATTTTGCCCATTTGTGTCTTCAGAATCAATGTTTTTATTTTGTTCGCTAGTTGTACCAAAATTGGGATTGTTAAAAAAGTTCATTGAACTAGATGAATACTGTAACATACCGGGTTGCCCCATGTTGTCTTCGTTTCCGCCGAATGAGTGGCCGTCAAACGTCTGAGGACCATAATTCCCACCAAATCCTGATGAATCCAAGGAACTGGGAAATGCTGGCGCGTATAATCTTGTTGTCGATTCTTGATTCTGATTGGCACTACTCAGGAAGGTGGCATAATCCGGTGAGGTCGGTACAAACCCATCAAAGGAACCAACATCGTTAAATCCGAAAGTTGAATATGCGACCACATTAGGTTGTATGGTGGTTGTATCGTCTTGATCCTTAGGCCTTTTATTTTTTTTAGTTTTCTTCCCGCAGACAACATTACTAATAACTAATAATGCAATTAACGTAAAATAAAGTTTCTTGTTAAACATATTGGTTTATACACTGTTACGGGTAACGACGTGCTACGCACTATTTACATTGTACGTGAACGTGAGACACGAAAGGAGTTCGATTGTCGACTGAACGAGGGCGCGTTACGGCACGCTCATGAAGCCGCAAGCACCGGGTGGAGTCTCCTCGCTGACCGCCGCGCGCCGGTGGACGTGTCTCCCGTGTCCCAAGAAAACGAAAGCGTTTTACGCTTCAACAACTATACGAATTTCCCCAACTAATTATTCGGTAATAATACGTTCGATGTATTCAATAATAGCTAATAGGTAGCTGATGATATTAATGCAACGCAGGTAATTGGCTGCTCGTGACATTTGAAAAGTCGTCTTCCGTCATAGTAGGTACTTAACAATATTTTTTAAAGCTGCATACACATTAACGACATCATAAATCATGTTATCAAACAATTACCAGGATTCAACGATGAAAATCGCTTCAGTATGCCTGTCTTCGTGAAAGAGTAACGAACAACCAAGGCGGTGGCAAACAGACGTTACATAAATAGACTAAAATATCTACACCAAATCCATATCCATCATTATTTAGTGCTAAGCATACTATATTGAACTCCCCATCGTCGTAGTATTTTGAGTTTGATTAAAAAACTATTTCCGTATGTTATTGATATTCTCAACGTGTCACATGCCATAGATTTCTATGGACTAGTTGCATTTTCTCCACAAGTTTTCAAAACTGACTGGTAACTAACAAAGCGTATGTTCGTTAAACAAATGCTTATAACCCAGGTGTCCAAAAACTAAAGTAAGTAGATAAAAATTAATTATTGAAATTTGGACGGGACAACACCTGTCGGGTCAGCTAGTTTGAAATAAATTATTTGACTTTGGTACGGTCTACTTCCCTAAATGGTATCGAGAGCTAAGTAAATCTCAGACGGGGTGCTAACATTTAAAATTAAAAAGAATAACTTGTAAATTAAATTATAGTAATACAATTGGATGGAATCGGCACTGCAGGCTATTTCATAGCCTAGCAAAGACAACAGCACGTCACCCACTTGATTGCCAGAGATTTAATACTACCTACTTTGTGAAAACTGTTACATGTAAGTACTTACAATCTGTTTTTTTTTTAATATATAATAAAGATTATATTATACATATTATATTATTTTCGAGCTCACTTTGCTTGCTCATAGGTACATCCTATGTTTTCTTAGTTCCCAAACTTTTCGGCATAAGTCGACAAAGTAACTACTATTTCTCTATGAACGGCTAATATTATAAAGGCGAAAGTTTGTGATTGTGTGTGTGTATGTTTGTTACTTCTTCACACTCAAACAGCTGGACCACTTTTGATAATATTTTGTATGGAGGTAGCACACCCTAGATTAACATATAGGTTACTTTTTATCCCGATATTCCCACGGGATCGACACTTAGGCTGCGTTTCCACCAGAGATGTGCGAGGATGCGTAGCGAGGGATGTGTTTGTAAAGAACCAATAGAATCGCTTCATTTACCTCGCCTCGGTCAGCACAGCTCTGGTGGAAACGGCTCAGCGGAGCTAGATTATTGCGTTCATACAAAATAAGCGAGGAATGTGTGCGAGGGATGTGTACGAGGGATGTGTGCGAGGGATGTGTTGCGAGGAATGTGTGTTGAGAAGGATGTGTTGCACATCCAACGCATCCTCGCACCACACACTAATGCGTACTTTCACAGCTCCGCTACACATCTTCGTAGGCACATTTTCATCGCACAGCTTTGGTGGAAACCCCCACACATTTTCACAGCACAGCTAGACATCCTCGCACGACACATTTCCATCGCACATCTCTGGTGGAAACGCAGCCTTACGCGGGTGAAACCGCGAGGCGCAACTAGTATATTATAATTTTATTCTAAACATTTTTTTTTATGAGTACCTAGATACAACATCTTTCAAAGATACCTGAGTGTATTACGGGTCGTAGGGACCTTGAACAGGTATAATAACAATCCAATACGTGGAGAGGAGAACGGAAGCGGCAACAGCAATATACAACTAAACGGATTTTTTCTGGCTAGTTTAGATATCCTCAGTCCGATCACTATGTATGGCAAGCCGATTCCTTGGGAGACGCGAACTAAATACCTAGGTGTGATTCTTGATGGCCATCACCTTACCTTCAGTGAGCACAAAAAGCCAGCTCTTTCGCGCGCCTCAGTAGGCTCCACTTCATATTGACCGCACGCAGCAATTTGTCACTGAAGTGCAAATTACGTATCTACACCGCGGTCATCCGACTCATCATGAGCTATGCTTGCGTCGTCTACGCACACGCTAAGCCATGCCATCTCCATAGGATACAGACCCTCCAGAACCGTTTCCTATGAAAGGTCACAGGAGCCCCTTTCTATGTTGGCAATGTGGTTTTACACTTAGATCTCAAAATGCCCACCGTCCAGCAGTCCATGAAAGGCCTCACAAAGCATTTCTTCGACTCTGCTATACAGGGTGTTAAAGTAACTGCGTGCCATAGCTTAAGGGTAGGTTCAGTAACGATAAAGGAAACCAGGAAAAAAAATTATAATAAAAAAAAACAAAAAAAAAAACAGTAAGTAAGATCAACCTAATTTAGTACCTACTAACTTAAAATAGCAATCGTTTCAAATTAAAATTATTTTATTTGACGGTCCTACTCCTAAGCCGTTTTTTTAAAAAAAAAAAATTGTTTTATTCGTGGGTTCCTTTATCGATACTGAACCTACCCCTAAGCTATGGCACGCAGTTACTTTAACACCCTGTATAACAACGGAATCACCTGATTGCGGCGGCCGCCCGATACACGCCCTTCCGCATAAATAGGATTCGCCGACCGAGGCATAGATAGGTACCCTCACTATTCCCGACGACGCCACAACCCGCCTACAGGAGAGTAGTAGCCTAGTAGGGCCACTATACCTATTGGTCGAAAATACAAAATCAGACCGCCGCGCGCCGCCGCCATCCGTCAGTTTTTATGGAGCTACAGCAAAAAATAAAAATAAAGATTTGAATACTTTGAGATTCAATTCTTTCAAAGTGTTCTGTTGTCATCATTACCTACAACTGATGCAGCGTTTGAAAACCTAAAAAGAGTGTACCTGCAAATCCAGATATGGCTAGGAAATGACACAGATATTGAAAATTGGGGATGGAAGCATTCTTTCTTTTTTTTTTTTGGGTGAGAAATTATCAAATAACTTTTCCAGCTCGGGGCGTAGCGGGAAAAGTTATTTGATAATTTAAATATATAAAAGAAAAGTGTCAGACTTTTACTGACTAAAACCCACCCGTGTTCCTTCCGTTGCCTGTGATAGATTCAAGTTTTTTAAATGAACTGACAGCTGTGTTGCTGGGGAGTTTATTGCGCCACTTCTTCTTCCCAGCTAAAGCACTAGGAAGTGGTGGTGGGTAGGCGTTTTTGGGGGACTGTCTCATGTAATTTTTGACGTTCGAAAAGTGCTGATTCTCAGCCTAGTTAGAATAAATGACTTTTGATTTTGATTTTGTGTGCCAGGGCCACGATATCCCTTTCGGACAAACTCGCAACCCTGGAAGCATTGTAATAAAGTTCATCCCAATAACAACTCAATTGCCAGCTCCGGATAATCTATTGAAAATGTTATTTTGTATTTGCAAAAAGGGATGTGGAGCTACTTGTGGATCTCGGAAGATTGGCAGTGTAGCACTGTGCAGCGAAAATACATAATTGTTTTGACATAACTTAAATCGATATATCGTGAGTATCGAATACCGAGTCGTATCGTTACTTCACTAGTTACGTCGCGATGGTCAATCGCGACGTAACTAGTGAAGTAACTCGATTCAAGTTACATGTCAAAACGGGCCTATTATTTTTTGACAACTTTAACGCTCCACTTGCTTAAACAATTCCAGCTCACTCTTGCATCCTGCATTCTCCATATCCTTAGTTATCCTTATAGTTAAGTAGGCCTCCAATTTTCTGTAAGTACGTTTGTACAAACACTTACACGTCAATCATATTTTAGAAACCAGATGAGGTCGGCGTTTCCTATCTGACTACTCTGAGAAGAAAGGCTGAAACAATATACTACCATATCACAATTTTACTGGCCATGTGACCGCTGCTTATGAGCATTTACTACATAATGACTTAAATTATGTTAAGTCTTTTGTTTCATAGCACAATTAACTAAGTAATGTCAAAATAACCGTGCACGCTATTGGCGCCTCATTTCATTACAACGGGAAGTGTTACCTAATTGATATATCTAATCGACTTGGATTTGTCACTTTTTCACTGCGAATGGATGATTTATTTTTCATGTAATTGCTGTTCTTCCAGCCAAAGAACGGGTGGTACACTCCTGTTCGGGTCGGCATGATATGGTACCCGGCTCTGCCAAATCCTGCCGGATCATGCCGACTCGAAAAACTGTCTAGCACGTCTTAGTCTCAATTGTTCATGCCGCAAGAACGCAGTGGTAACCGCGAAGTTCGCGCACATTTGGGAGTGGCGCGAGGAAGCGAAACGCCGCCCCGGGGTGAAACTCCGGTGCCGCAAGAAATCACGGCACAGCGGACAAAGCTCCGGCGGGATCTCATTGCGGCATGGAGAATGCGATTGTCGCAACCCAGCGCTGGGCACGCCACCATTGTGGCGATAAGTCTCCTCTTTGAGGAGTGGTTAGAGAAGCGCCACGGCGCCCTCACCTTCTGCCTGACGCAGGTCCTCACCGGACATGGTTGTTTCAGGAAATTCCTGTGCAGTATAAAGCGGGAGGAAACGCCCGGGTGACACCACTGTGTAGATCGCCCGGAGGACACGATGGAGCATAAGGTGGAGGTCTGCCCGGCTTGGGCGGCACACCGCCGTGACCTAGCGGAGGCGATCGGCGGCGGCGATCTCTCGCGTCCAGCCCTGGTTCAGGCCATGATTCGGAGCGAGAGTGCATGGGAGGCCGTCACCTCCTTCTGCGAAGCAGTAATGCTCGCGAAGGAGGAGGTGGAACGCGTGAGGGAGAGGCAAGGTTTGCGCCCTCGAAACCCTAGTCGCCGCAGGAGACGCCCCGGGCGTCGGGAGTCGCATGCCGATTTGCGGCCTCCGTAGGCGCGGGCTTGCGGACGGTGAGCGATGGGTAGCTCGCCGTCCGATAAGGACCAAGCCCGGGTCGACGGCGCGTTGTGTTCCATGGAAAGAGATGTCAGCACTAACTGACGGGATCCAATAGGGCCAATGCCTGTCAGGGTTGCGAGTTTATTCGAAAGGGATATCGTGGCCCTGCCACACAGAAACACGGGTGAAAAACAACCCGCGAAATTCAAATTTTCATACTTTTTTGCAATTTGCAGGTCAGTGTCGGTAGAATTCTAATCATTAATACTCTCTCTTAGTTAGATTTGTTCCATAAGAACAAATCTCATAGGGAAAAGTTCTTAAAAAATATGCCTAAAAACGTAAGAAAACTTAAATTTTGCGGATCTACGGGATGAAGGCTGGTTAGAGGGTGCGTGATATAACAGGATAAAGGAGAATTCTGCCAATACTGCCAAAAATCCCCATCTATGATTATGAATTCGTCTGCCTACTTCAATTCAATAATTTATTGCATATCGCGTTTTTTACAAGATGATGATGATGTGTTTTTAGGGTACCGTAGTTAACAAGGAACCCTTATAGTATCGCCATGTACGTCTGTCCCCTTTTTAGCTCAGAGACTCCTTAGTAATAAAAAGCTGTAATTTGGAATTTGTATACCTACATATTAATCACGCCGAAAGAGGTAAAATAAAATAATTAGGTAGGCTTTCCAAGCTAACGAGTAATAGTCGAGTAACTGAAATTTGCAGTTTGAGAATTGACCGTGACGTATATCGATGTATGTGAGAACATGCTTTTCAACTACAATATTAAGTTTGTTTTTGTGATAAATTCATCCCAACTACGGAACCCTTCATTGTGCATGGTCAGACACGCACTTGGCCGGTTTTTTTACTTGCCTGTTATAAAGCAATTCCGCCTAACCGCCACCGCTTACCTACTAGCAATACACTCTTTTGAGTATATTGCTGGTAGGTAAGCAGTGGCGATCCTTGGGTAACTAAATCGTCTTCCAGACTTGGGTCCTTCCAGACCAGGGACCGTACAACCCCGGTTAAAAGTTAAGCGTTTCGAAGGGGTAACCCATTCAATGGGTTACCTTTGTCATGATGTAAACCATTGAAAGGGGTTTATACTAGAAACCCATTGAAAGGGTTACATTATAACCAATTGAATGGGTTTTATACTTGAAACCCAGTGAAAGGGTTACATGATAACCCATTTGAATGGGTTCTATACCTACTTGATACCCAGGCAGTAACATGAAAAAATCATAATATTATGTTATTTCGATATCCGCCCAGCACTCGTAGCATGACCAATTCTATCTCTATTCTACCCAGGGACCATTTTGGTTAGCATTTTAGAAAAACCCATACGGTGTGGGTAATTTTTAATGGCTTAGATTAAGCCGTTCAAAAGGGTTACCCACACCGTATGGGTTTTTATCGAAAACCCTTTCAATGGGTTACCAAACTTTAATTTAAGCCGTTCATAAGGGTTACCCTTATCGTATGGGTTTTTGTTTAACCGCTTAGAAAAACCCTATCGAAAACACTTTAAATGGGTAACCAAAATGGCCCATGTTCCAGACTGTTGTTCTCGGCGAGTTTATGGTTTAAAAAAACAATGAAATATTCTAAAACTTTTTTATTTGTCTATGCAAATAATTTTCATACAGGTTCCATGTCATACTATCAATACAAAGAGTACGTTAACTTAAAAACTACTTTCGTCAATAATGTCGCACTTTAGATGGCCACGATGCAGCTTCCGAAGCCATAGAACTATCCTTCACTCATGAGAAGCCACTTTGTACTAAGTTACAATAACTTAACAATAATCTTAACAGAAAGGAAAACATTTTGACAAAGAAAATCATAGCAAGTGAAAGAATAACAAGTGGAATGATAGCTATCTACATATTTTTTATTATTTATTTTTTTGTAATTTTGGTATCTTTGTGAGAATCGTCATCCTACTACTATCTAACTTATATATAACGATAAATAATTAATACTCTGAAAGAAAATAACAAGTTTATATAAATAGGCACTATAAAGAACATAATAAGTATATTATGTTAAGTGAAGTTTACTTAACGAAAATTATAGATGTCTGATGGATATATAAAATAATTGAAAAAAAACCAGTAGGTCGAACATTACTCAGAGATTCATCAAAATGTATAAATAGCAAGCTTCAAATCATTCGGCAGATGGCGACTGAATCACTATAACTTCTAGGTATTTTAAATAACTCTATATTCTTATATACGAAGTAAATGTTACTCGTTATTATTGTAATTGTTTAACATCTACTAAGTGTAGTGATTATTTAAATGTATCTTCGGGGTTTACTACGAAGATCGATTAAACTTTGAAAACCTGCAGTCACCTCCAGGCATCTCAAATATATAAAAATACTTTTCTATCACTTTTATGAACACTTCAAATACACTGGTCAACTATTAATTGGAGTCATTATTAAGAAAGGCCGATGAGGTGCAAGGGTCTGTAGAAAATTAGACATTTTATTTAATATTATGTGCTCATAAAGCTATTGGTTAAATTCACAATTATTTTTGATTAGGCTTGTAATGTATCTGAATATATTTTTCAACTTTAATACGGGTTTAATATCTATTAAGGATCCACTCTACTTTTCATACGATTTCTACTCTGACAATAAAATATGTATTATATTTTAATATTTCTAAATCCATACATCTGGGGGCCTAAAATGGACGCTTTGGCAGAATCATAATATGATCTGCGTACAACTCATAAAGCCCGCAATTCATCTGTTTGACAGTTTAGTATGGAGTTTCGTAAAATGGTCCACAAATTATAAATTGCTATGAAGTCTAATGTCAAATAGCAGCTGTCAAACAGATGAATTGCGGGATTTATGAATTGTACACAGATCATATTTATGATTCTGCCAAAGCCTCCGTTTTAGGCCCCCTGTAAATTGCAAACATCTATCTACTCTCTATAATAATTAATGTCATAAAATAGTTATTACAATTATTACTTTGACAGATAACTCTAAATCAAATTAGAGCGAAAGATAAATATAAAGAGTACAACAAGAACAGTAAATGCTTACGAATGAACGCTACGAATGTTAAGATTTGTGACGTCAAAAAGTTTAGAAAAATATTTGTAATCTCTTGTTTGAAGTCGACAGTACCCCTATTTATTATTACAACACACGCAGTCGATTCCTCAGTCATATAGTTGTTCGATTTATTACGTATTAGTAAAATTAAATAATTGTTTGCATAAATAAAAATAATAATGTTCGAATCAATACCATGAGCAGTTAGTAACAATACAACTAACACTCATCATAATATTAATAATAGTAAATAACAAATAAATCGCTACTGTTTAAAATTTTGTGACACTTTAAGTGACTTTTTTCGTTGAAAAAAATATTAAAGCATAGCTGTTCGACTTATTAATAAAATAACCGATTATTATAATCAATCAAGCTTTGGCATTCAAAGCGTATCACTCACACCATCAGCAACACACGTTCAATGCTTATAAATTACAGTGCACTTCCGATTCCTCAATCCCGTATTTTATATCATTATTTTTAACCCTTGAAATATTTCACTTCAATATAGTTCCACCTAGGCCCCAGAACAAATTCCTCATGTTTCCATCACCTTGAACTAATATGACAATGTTAGTAAGAATTACGTGCTAGTACACAAAGATGGCGCTAATCACAGACAACATTCATGATTTGCGATCTACTTGATCTAACAATAATTTAGTTTTTTATTCTCTTATTACTGGTTTGAGTACCAGGAGTTTAGTGAATATCAATGCAGTAACAGCTCTTGCACAAAACTAGCCAATCTTAAAGGTTGGGTTGTTTGCCGAAGTCCCATCAGCAGACCTATGAGGTTTGTGGAGGAGCGAATCCACAAAAAAGGTTTTAGGATACTTATTATTGAATTTGGCAGGCGAGGTATGGGCGAGGTGATGCGGAGTGTAATATGTGATCAAAATAAGAATAGGACTGGCCTCGAACGAAGACAGGTCTTAACAGCACATGTACAGTCAAGGAAAAGGATTGTTTACCAAAATCTAAGTTGTCCGTGTTATCAAATCACAACTGATATTACTTATTTTTAAACCGAAATGATAGACATCACGACAAAATTACGTAGTGTGTCAATCCGCTGAACGATACATTTCCGTATGTACATGTGCCGCAACTGACATTCATATGACAGTTGAACGTCACAATATGGCGTTAACGTCAATCGTGTTCTAATTTTGATCTTGGTAAAGGTACGTTTGGTAAAGGATGGGTTACGTTCAGTGCGCGGAGGCGGCGGGCGCAGGCGCGGCATGTCGCAGACGCGCGCGGATCTGCTGCAGCGTGGGGTTGGCGCCAGTCTCTGGTTCTTCTGGCACTTGCTCCGCTTGTTCCAGACGACGAGCTCTCTCTGCTATCGCACGCTCGAGCTCTGAAATGATAACAAGGATCTATTAGTAGGTTCCCTTTCTAGAAGGATGAGCTGTAGAACTTAGAAGAGTACCTAACCAACATGAAAAGTAACCATGTAGTTTCATGCCTGTTCTTCTTGGTACGGGCAACTACCTAGTACTAATGTCTATTCTGTAGGGCAAGTAACTGTTTATTAAAGACTCTGAGAGCTGCATTTGTCTTTTAGCCATCGGTGGTGCAGCATATCGGAGGTCGTTCTAAAGATCCTGCAGCCTCTCCGTCTTTTCTGAGGACGACCATCGTCTGGTTTTAATCGGCCAAAATCCGACTTAACTCTATGCTAATTAAGTAGGTATGTATTTATATGGGAAAAAATGTTGTCATCAATTTTATTGAAAGAGCAAGTTAAGATGAACCGGTCTTTGCAAACAGGAGTTCTAATAGGTAAAGGCCGCCAGCACTAGTTAACAGGAACAATGTTGATACCTACTCTCTAGCTGATTTCTAGAATCATTACCGATTCTTGTAAACCAGAATCTCCAACGTTCTGTCAGCCACGTCTCATCCCTCAGATCAGTGAAACTGTTGTTCTTTATAACTGGATTATCTAATGGAGTGTGTGTAGTGTACAGTGTACAAAACAATAGCTTCCAGAGTGAGCTAACCGTACTCTGCGGCTATTACGCTAACGCTACAGCAATTTCCGAGTTTGCTGGACACACACACTTAATGACACGTTTAATTAAATGCAACACAAACGACACTTAATGAGTCTATAAGGAAATAACCGCAAAAGTTGTAAGCTTTTATCTATTGCAGTAATTTCTCCCACGTTCGACCAATCGGAGTTCGGACGGACGGGAAATAACGAGATGCAGTTTCACTTTCATCCAACCTTGGTCATCGACATCCGCACAAAACCAATTAGAGAAAATTGTTATAAATGCACACAAGTATGCACAAAGCCATTGAGTTAGAATTCATTTACATTGTGTGCTTACAAGGAATGTGTCCACAATTATTGGCCTTCGGGGTGAACGGCCGCGGTGTGCACCTGCGCCTCATATCGAACTGCCCCGGATAAAGAGCCCGCGTCCAAATATGTGAGCAAAAAACCGCCGTACGAGTTTTGTGGAATCCCGATTTAATCGCCGATGAATATTTTTGAGAGTAATATGTAGTATGCTCAGCAAATAATGCACGTTATATTTTATTATACTTATTCAACGATCCCACCGCGTAATGGTAAATAATAGGCAACGACCATACGGTCGTTGATAATAGGCAATGTATAGAGGCACTAGGCCAGGTAGTAAGATTTGATTAAAACGATCAAAGTACGTAACCATAGTCCAAAAAAACCGCCGTACGGGTTTTGTGGAATCCCAATTTAATCGTCGACTAATATTTTTGAGAGTAAAATGCTCAGCAAATAATGCACGTTATATTTTATTATCTTCAACGATCCCACCGCTTAATAGTCAATAATCGGCAATGTATATAGAGGCACTAGGCCAGGTAGTAAGATTTGATTAAAACGATCAAAGTACGTAACCATAGGCCACCGCACCGGATGCAGCACGTGCTTGCCGATCAGTTTAAAGATTCAGTTACCTAATGTTATATCAAATAGGTACGTGATAATGCGACTCTGATGTAATAAGTAAAACTACGCGCTTTTGTATCCTGACCGACTGACATCCTTGCCTACATAATAATCAAACTTTTACCACTTAAGCCGCTGACAAAAGCTAAACCGCGGTCAATGTCAGACTGCATACAAAAGAAAGAGAAGCGCGATGACACAACGCTTGTAATTTATTGCAAAATATGAAGCAATTATCTATTTACTCAAAAATTAGTTGAGTAAATGAAAATAAAAAACAACCAACTTCTGCATACAAATAAGACGTTCTTGTTGTACATATTAATCACGCCGAAAGAGGTAAAATAAAATAATTAGGTAGGCTTTCCAAGCTAACGAGTAATAGTCGAGTAACTGAAATTTGCAGTTTGAGAATTGACCGTGACGTATATCGATGTATGTGAGAACATGCTTTTCAACTACAATATTAAGTTTGTTTTTGTGATAAATTCATCCCAACTACGGAACCCTTCATTGTGCATGGTCAGACACGCACTTGGCCGGTTTTTTTACTTGCCTGTTATAAAGCAATTCCGCCTAACCGCCACCGCTTACCTACTAGCAATACACTCTTTTGAGTATATTGCTGGTAGGTAAGCAGTGGCGATCCTTGGGTAACTAAATCGTCTTCCAGACTTGGGTCCTTCCAGACCAGGGACCGTACAACCCCGGTTAAAAGTTAAGCGTTTCGAAGGGGTAACCCATTCAATGGGTTACCTTTGTCATGATGTAAACCATTGAAAGGGGTTTATACTAGAAACCCATTGAAAGGGTTACATTATAACCAATTGAATGGGTTTTATACTTGAAACCCAGTGAAAGGGTTACATGATAACCCATTTGAATGGGTTCTATACCTACTTGATACCCAGGCAGTAACATGAAAAAATCATAATATTATGTTATTTCGATATCCGCCCAGCACTCGTAGCATGACCAATTCTATCTCTATTCTACCCAGGGACCATTTTGGTTAGCATTTTAGAAAAACCCATACGGTGTGGGTAATTTTTAATGGCTTAGATTAAGCCGTTCAAAAGGGTTACCCACACCGTATGGGTTTTTATCGAAAACCCTTTCAATGGGTTACCAAACTTTAATTTAAGCCGTTCATAAGGGTTACCCTTATCGTATGGGTTTTTGTTTAACCGCTTAGAAAAACCCTATCGAAAACACTTTAAATGGGTAACCAAAATGGCCCATGTTCCAGACTGTTGTTCTCGGCGAGTTTATGGTTTAAAAAAACAATGAAATATTCTAAAACTTTTTTATTTGTCTATGCAAATAATTTTCATACAGGTTCCATGTCATACTATCAATACAAAGAGTACGTTAACTTAAAAACTACTTTCGTCAATAATGTCGCACTTTAGATGGCCACGATGCAGCTTCCGAAGCCATAGAACTATCCTTCACTCATGAGAAGCCACTTTGTACTAAGTTACAATAACTTAACAATAATCTTAACAGAAAGGAAAACATTTTGACAAAGAAAATCATAGCAAGTGAAAGAATAACAAGTGGAATGATAGCTATCTACATATTTTTTATTATTTATTTTTTTGTAATTTTGGTATCTTTGTGAGAATCGTCATCCTACTACTATCTAACTTATATATAACGATAAATAATTAATACTCTGAAAGAAAATAACAAGTTTATATAAATAGGCACTATAAAGAACATAATAAGTATATTATGTTAAGTGAAGTTTACTTAACGAAAATTATAGATGTCTGATGGATATATAAAATAATTGAAAAAAAACCAGTAGGTCGAACATTACTCAGAGATTCATCAAAATGTATAAATAGCAAGCTTCAAATCATTCGGCAGATGGCGACTGAATCACTATAACTTCTAGGTATTTTAAATAACTCTATATTCTTATATACGAAGTAAATGTTACTCGTTATTATTGTAATTGTTTAACATCTACTAAGTGTAGTGATTATTTAAATGTATCTTCGGGGTTTACTACGAAGATCGATTAAACTTTGAAAACCTGCAGTCACCTCCAGGCATCTCAAATATATAAAAATACTTTTCTATCACTTTTATGAACACTTCAAATACACTGGTCAACTATTAATTGGAGTCATTATTAAGAAAGGCCGATGAGGTGCAAGGGTCTGTAGAAAATTAGACATTTTATTTAATATTATGTGCTCATAAAGCTATTGGTTAAATTCACAATTATTTTTGATTAGGCTTGTAATGTATCTGAATATATTTTTCAACTTTAATACGGGTTTAATATCTATTAAGGATCCACTCTACTTTTCATACGATTTCTACTCTGACAATAAAATATGTATTATATTTTAATATTTCTAAATCCATACATCTGGGGGCCTAAAATGGACGCTTTGGCAGAATCATAATATGATCTGCGTACAACTCATAAAGCCCGCAATTCATCTGTTTGACAGTTTAGTATGGAGTTTCGTAAAATGGTCCACAAATTATAAATTGCTATGAAGTCTAATGTCAAATAGCAGCTGTCAAACAGATGAATTGCGGGATTTATGAATTGTACACAGATCATATTTATGATTCTGCCAAAGCCTCCGTTTTAGGCCCCCTGTAAATTGCAAACATCTATCTACTCTCTATAATAATTAATGTCATAAAATAGTTATTACAATTATTACTTTGACAGATAACTCTAAATCAAATTAGAGCGAAAGATAAATATAAAGAGTACAACAAGAACAGTAAATGCTTACGAATGAACGCTACGAATGTTAAGATTTGTGACGTCAAAAAGTTTAGAAAAATATTTGTAATCTCTTGTTTGAAGTCGACAGTACCCCTATTTATTATTACAACACACGCAGTCGATTCCTCAGTCATATAGTTGTTCGATTTATTACGTATTAGTAAAATTAAATAATTGTTTGCATAAATAAAAATAATAATGTTCGAATCAATACCATGAGCAGTTAGTAACAATACAACTAACACTCATCATAATATTAATAATAGTAAATAACAAATAAATCGCTACTGTTTAAAATTTTGTGACACTTTAAGTGACTTTTTTCGTTGAAAAAAATATTAAAGCATAGCTGTTCGACTTATTAATAAAATAACCGATTATTATAATCAATCAAGCTTTGGCATTCAAAGCGTATCACTCACACCATCAGCAACACACGTTCAATGCTTATAAATTACAGTGCACTTCCGATTCCTCAATCCCGTATTTTATATCATTATTTTTAACCCTTGAAATATTTCACTTCAATATAGTTCCACCTAGGCCCCAGAACAAATTCCTCATGTTTCCATCACCTTGAACTAATATGACAATGTTAGTAAGAATTACGTGCTAGTACACAAAGATGGCGCTAATCACAGACAACATTCATGATTTGCGATCTACTTGATCTAACAATAATTTAGTTTTTTATTCTCTTATTACTGGTTTGAGTACCAGGAGTTTAGTGAATATCAATGCAGTAACAGCTCTTGCACAAAACTAGCCAATCTTAAAGGTTGGGTTGTTTGCCGAAGTCCCATCAGCAGACCTATGAGGTTTGTGGAGGAGCGAATCCACAAAAAAGGTTTTAGGATACTTATTATTGAATTTGGCAGGCGAGGTATGGGCGAGGTGATGCGGAGTGTAATATGTGATCAAAATAAGAATAGGACTGGCCTCGAACGAAGACAGGTCTTAACAGCACATGTACAGTCAAGGAAAAGGATTGTTTACCAAAATCTAAGTTGTCCGTGTTATCAAATCACAACTGATATTACTTATTTTTAAACCGAAATGATAGACATCACGACAAAATTACGTAGTGTGTCAATCCGCTGAACGATACATTTCCGTATGTACATGTGCCGCAACTGACATTCATATGACAGTTGAACGTCACAATATGGCGTTAACGTCAATCGTGTTCTAATTTTGATCTTGGTAAAGGTACGTTTGGTAAAGGATGGGTTACGTTCAGTGCGCGGAGGCGGCGGGCGCAGGCGCGGCATGTCGCAGACGCGCGCGGATCTGCTGCAGCGTGGGGTTGGCGCCAGTCTCTGGTTCTTCTGGCACTTGCTCCGCTTGTTCCAGACGACGAGCTCTCTCTGCTATCGCACGCTCGAGCTCTGAAATGATAACAAGGATCTATTAGTAGGTTCCCTTTCTAGAAGGATGAGCTGTAGAACTTAGAAGAGTACCTAACCAACATGAAAAGTAACCATGTAGTTTCATGCCTGTTCTTCTTGGTACGGGCAACTACCTAGTACTAATGTCTATTCTGTAGGGCAAGTAACTGTTTATTAAAGACTCTGAGAGCTGCATTTGTCTTTTAGCCATCGGTGGTGCAGCATATCGGAGGTCGTTCTAAAGATCCTGCAGCCTCTCCGTCTTTTCTGAGGACGACCATCGTCTGGTTTTAATCGGCCAAAATCCGACTTAACTCTATGCTAATTAAGTAGGTATGTATTTATATGGGAAAAAATGTTGTCATCAATTTTATTGAAAGAGCAAGTTAAGATGAACCGGTCTTTGCAAACAGGAGTTCTAATAGGTAAAGGCCGCCAGCACTAGTTAACAGGAACAATGTTGATACCTACTCTCTAGCTGATTTCTAGAATCATTACCGATTCTTGTAAACCAGAATCTCCAACGTTCTGTCAGCCACGTCTCATCCCTCAGATCAGTGAAACTGTTGTTCTTTATAACTGGATTATCTAATGGAGTGTGTGTAGTGTACAGTGTACAAAACAATAGCTTCCAGAGTGAGCTAACCGTACTCTGCGGCTATTACGCTAACGCTACAGCAATTTCCGAGTTTGCTGGACACACACACTTAATGACACGTTTAATTAAATGCAACACAAACGACACTTAATGAGTCTATAAGGAAATAACCGCAAAAGTTGTAAGCTTTTATCTATTGCAGTAATTTCTCCCACGTTCGACCAATCGGAGTTCGGACGGACGGGAAATAACGAGATGCAGTTTCACTTTCATCCAACCTTGGTCATCGACATCCGCACAAAACCAATTAGAGAAAATTGTTATAAATGCACACAAGTATGCACAAAGCCATTGAGTTAGAATTCATTTACATTGTGTGCTTACAAGGAATGTGTCCACAATTATTGGCCTTCGGGGTGAACGGCCGCGGTGTGCACCTGCGCCTCATATCGAACTGCCCCGGATAAAGAGCCCGCGTCCAAATATGTGAGCAAAAAACCGCCGTACGAGTTTTGTGGAATCCCGATTTAATCGCCGATGAATATTTTTGAGAGTAATATGTAGTATGCTCAGCAAATAATGCACGTTATATTTTATTATACTTATTCAACGATCCCACCGCGTAATGGTAAATAATAGGCAACGACCATACGGTCGTTGATAATAGGCAATGTATAGAGGCACTAGGCCAGGTAGTAAGATTTGATTAAAACGATCAAAGTACGTAACCATAGTCCAAAAAAACCGCCGTACGGGTTTTGTGGAATCCCAATTTAATCGTCGACTAATATTTTTGAGAGTAAAATGCTCAGCAAATAATGCACGTTATATTTTATTATCTTCAACGATCCCACCGCTTAATAGTCAATAATCGGCAATGTATATAGAGGCACTAGGCCAGGTAGTAAGATTTGATTAAAACGATCAAAGTACGTAACCATAGGCCACCGCACCGGATGCAGCACGTGCTTGCCGATCAGTTTAAAGATTCAGTTACCTAATGTTATATCAAATAGGTACGTGATAATGCGACTCTGATGTAATAAGTAAAACTACGCGCTTTTGTATCCTGACCGACTGACATCCTTGCCTACATAATAATCAAACTTTTACCACTTAAGCCGCTGACAAAAGCTAAACCGCGGTCAATGTCAGACTGCATACAAAAGAAAGAGAAGCGCGATGACACAACGCTTGTAATTTATTGCAAAATATGAAGCAATTATCTATTTACTCAAAAATTAGTTGAGTAAATGAAAATAAAAAACAACCAACTTCTGCATACAAATAAGACGTTCTTGTTATTAATTAAATACCAACCGTACGTTGATATTTAATACAGATATTTTGGATTGAAACTAAAAGTAAAGGGTTAGGTTTACCGTTAATTTGTATCGAGATTGATTTTGTAAACGTGTTTTGGTAACAACCAAGTTCTGAGAAATGTTCAAGAAAAACATATATTTTTGCCGCTACCACAAACTATATAGATTTGGATTTTTTTTGTTTAAGACAAGCCTATTTTTATCATTTGCCTCTTGCCAGTGCCTTAAGCCTCCTTGTATTTTAATATCTCGACCTTCGATCACTAATCCGCTTAGTGAACGTGAACTATACATATTCAAATATTGGTTATTAGCAAACATTCGCCGGATGTTTCTGATAAGCACTGTTATCGCAAAGGTCCAGTAGCTTTGAACTATTGTTATAAACTGGGCTAACTATAGTGGAGTAAAGGCGTAAAACTTGTTTTTCTTTTAACGCTTTTAATACTTGGGAGATTACTGTTACACTTGCGAATTAATAAATATTATCATTTAACAGAATTCTAACTGATTGTAATATAATAACCAAATCGCGTATCGTCATACTTCCGGGACAAGGCCACTCAACAATAAGCTTCTTTTTTTTTAAGGCATGCTCCACAGACTAGATAAAAGAGGTCTTTTACCTGTTCTGTGGTATGCACGATGAATGAAAGGAACAAGTGAACTTCTGAAATCCATTTACCTGGGGTCTCCTTGTGTTCCTTTACTTGATTCATTATTTGCTTCTCTTTGTGTTTCGACAGGGCCTTTTCTAGTTCACTTTTTTGGTTCAGGACATTTTTACCTCTGAAACAGAAACAATCAATCTATTAGCCAAAATAAACTAGTTTTAAAAGTTTTAATTTTTAAAGTGGTTAAAACTGGAAAGTTACATAATTATAAACATTGCGTTGCCAGCCTGACAAAGAATTCAGCGTAGCGTAGTTTGATAAGATAAATGTAACGTGAGTATATGATATCATAATCTTATCATGAATGACAAAATTGAAGCATTCATGACCAAATATGGTAATGTATTCGGTAGGCGGAATATCATTGACGATATGCATGTTATGTATAAAAATTGATAAGAATTCGACTATAGACAATGGATGGGTTTAACGTTTCACTATCTACAAAAAAATACCTACCTACGAACAGACGATAAGGATTATTCAACAATGGTTTTCCTCATAAAAATAATCGTTACGTTAAATACAAATAAAATACATGTTTCCAACACGTAGTTTTCAAACTATTCTGAGAGGATCTCGATCCTGCAATGTTATTTGCAACAATACGCATTATGATGTAAAAAGTGTTCAAACAAATCAAAATCCAACTAAATCCAAATGTCGAAAATTAATGCAATTTGTGTTGCATATTAACAGAGTTGAAAATGTTGAAATATCCTTGAATGCAATTTCAACAGAAATTCTACAACTAGGTACGTTATATAGTAAAATAATAGACAATGTAAAGCACTGAATAGCTTCTGTTTTGTATTAAGACACACTTGCAGCTTTCCCACGCACAATACCTGCATGTGTGGACTATTTTGTCCCTATGACGTCACAAGTTACTGCATTGTTTTATTTGTTTTGCTGCACATCTGTGTTGAAATACATCGGCTGTATTGTTTTTGCCTGCTCTTAGATTCTGTGTCTGTTCACTTCTCTTATTTTGATCATATTCAATTTAGTAAATCCTATTTTTTCATAAAAACTATCGCAGTATTCGATCTAAGATCGATGCAGATAAGATTTTGAAATACATTTCAACATAAGTTACTTAAATCTATGCGCAAAATGTAAACACATCGAGCAATCATCGAGTTATTTAGAGCACTAATATTTTGGATTAGTTTCCAGGCAAGCCGCGAGGAGTTTACATCAAGTTGCCAGGAGATCGTCAGCATGATTTAATCCCAACTAATTACTGTCGCCGTGATAGGATATTGCCGCGCAATTTGCCTCTTAGCACTCTCAACTCTCACTGACAACATAAAGAGATGAAACTAGTCTCAGATTTTATTAAAAGCCCATTCTTTTCAAAAGAGTAACCGTGGAGTTTCTTGCCGGCTCTTCTCCATAGGAAACGACCAATTGGAACCGTGCACCTAGCTTCTGACGTTTCATGTAGGTTTATGTGAAATAAAATATATTGATTTTGATTAAAAATTGAGACCAACTAATCTATAACCAATTTTAGTTAAAATCAAAAACATTCTTATCTTGAACTCTACTCTGAACAAATAATGCTCCAGTAGGTAAATGGAATGCAATGGAGCGGTGGTTTGGCGTTCAGAATTGCATCTTGATTCAGATCTATATCAGTTGGCAAATGCCTCGTTTAATGTGTTTGTAACGATATCTCCGTGGCATTCCTTCTTATAGATACTGGTATTATGCGAAACAAATTACGTTTTATAAAAATTATCGTTTCATGCAATGATGTATTACCTTTAGATGCGTTACCTGCGCTCAATAATGGCAAAGTAAATGCCAGGCAATTGCCTGACATTTACAATAATAATAATTATTATTATTATTAAGTACGCGCCAATGAACATGCAGCACCTAGTGACGTAACGTAACTAAATATGTTCATCTCTTTCTAACAACAGATATCGGTATAGGTCTTTCCTTTTCTTCACGCGCTGTATGATTATGTATGCAAGTATGTAGCTACAATCATGGCTTACGCTGTTTTTGAGTGCACTAATGTTCGTGTATGACGCGTCTATTTATAATACGTCATTGGTTTCAGGTACCTGATTTTACACTAGGTATTTATTTTAATTTATCAAACTGATTTTCTGATCGGTTGGTAAGTAAATGTATATGGCATTGAAGTTTATAGATACGAGCACATAGAATTCCCGTTAGCGAGCTGGGAATTGCTTCCTTCCGTCGAGCGGCACTCGCTGCCGTGCACGGAAATAACAGGACGAGTCTGCTCCGACAATCGCATTGACGGGGAAATGGACTGAATCAACAGGTCTTAACATCTGTGAAGCTATTCTGTTCAATATAATACGATAGATAAGACACACACACAAATGCGCTCGCGCACTACATCAGTATTTAAAATTAAAAAAAAAACACTTTTAAATTAAAATTGTAGTAATACAATTAGAGGGGATCGGCACTGTTACTCCTTAATACAGGCTATTTCTAAGCCTAGCAAGGAGAACGGCACGTCACCCACTTGATTGGCAGAGATTTAATATTACCTACTTTGTGAAAACTGTTAGATGTACCTACTACCAATCTATGTTTTTTATCATCATTTCAACCGAAACACGTCCACTACTGGACATAGGCCTCTCCCAAAGGGGGAGATTTGCCGGCGGGTTGGCGATCGCAGTATGGTGTTAAAATGCATAGAGAACGCTGCTGCCCATTCTCTAGTACCTAAGTCCCTTAGTCCCCTTTTACGACACCCACGGGAAGAAATAGGGTAGTGCTATTCTTTACGTCCGGCACCACACAGACAATTAAGTATATGTTTTTTATATATATAAAGATTATATTATATTATGATAATGCCTTCGACGTTCCACATTTGTTCATTTCAAAAAGTTGGTTTGAGCGTCTCTCTCTATACAATGATCGGCGCAGTTCGGGCGACAGATGTTCAATAATTACAGCGGGTGCGCACTCGGGACAGGATGCGGTGCACCTGTGCGCTGGAGACGAACCAAACTTAGACTTAGCAAAAACTAAACTCGCCGCGTTCCGCGCACAACCCGTCACTTTATGATTTTAAAGCCATCAATTTAAAACGAGAAATAGGGCTCTTGAATAAAGGCTCCCGCAAACAGGCGCGACGCGAAACTAGTAGCACAATTTCTATGAAAACTTCATGGAAAGTGTCGCACTGCCTTCGCGCCAGTCTGCATGACCCTTAACAATAGCGTACCTACTTATATTCTATTCATAAGAAAATTACACATCTGTACATACCTACCCATTGGAATGTCTTTCCTATTCTAGATAACTTATCTATAGAGGTAATTGAATTACCTTGTCCAATGTTATAGATTACAAATTAACATGCTCTCAATGGTCAAGGATAAGATAAGGTAAACTTGGAAAAAGCTAACAAAAAAGGGTTGTTCCTTTAAAATAGGAATACTTAAAACCAGAATAGGTAAAACACAGAAAAGGTCGTGGCCAACATTTGCCTGTGACATCCTTATCGGAAGAGACACTTGTCGCTTCCACAAAGTGCTTTTGAGAGCGTTCTCTATTATAACAACGGACAAAGGTTGGAGAAAGCCGATGTGATAGCAAGCTCTGGACTTAAAGCAAAGAGTACTCCACAAAAGGTGTTACTTACTCACTTAAAATTATGAAATACTTTGGTTTATAATATTAATGTATTCGTCGCTCGCGCGTCACACTTCCTTTGATCCAAATTACTAAAAACATCTGAGTCAGATCCAATGAAGACATTTTTAGGAAGTGACCAATCAATCCGATCGCTTACGTAAATAAACATGGCTATCATCGGCTATTAGTATAGGCGTTCATAACATATGCGCATCGTCGGCGTCACCGTAAAAACCATTTCTTATTCGTAGTTCTCTTTCGTATTCGTAGTAAATTTTGTTTTAGATACAAAGCTAGCAGTATTTTTTTCTCGACGACATTAACGCTACGCTTCCGCTACGAAAATGCTACGCGGCGCCTCTGCTACGCCACTGCTACGCCACCGCTACGCATCTCCAACGCAGCGTCTACGACTAACCCTACGCGTCGAAGACATCGCAGTGCCTAAATGTAGTGGTAAGGATCTACTGGCTTTTGCCATACTAGGTACATACACATATTGGTGATATTCGATATTTCGCCTAGGTATAAAACGAGGAAAACGATCGAATAAAAAAATCTTACATCTTTTGATTGAAGAGCAGCTCCCTATGCAGGTCCATTCGTTGGGGGCTCTCCAGACAGGGGTTGGGCACGCGGCGCGGCGCGATGAGGCCATGTCCCTCCCCCACCGCACCGTCGCCTTCCTGCACCATGTCCACGTCCGCACCCAGCGTAGACTGCGACACCAGCGTGGGGACCGGGCCCACGCCGCCGCCCGCGCTCAACGCGCTCGCCGATAACACTGCAAATAAACGAAACACTGTTTATTACTACGTCATCATCTTAACATAATAGGATAATCATACGTCTGGGTTTGTCCGGACATGTGCGGCTTTATGGCCCCCGTCCGGACTTTGTCCTGACTTGTCGACTAGGAAAGGATTTTTTTTTTTTTTAGAAAATAAGTGTTATGTACATGATTTTATTAATGGATGTAGGTTTGTACAAACACACGTCAAAAATAAGTTATGTTTTAAAACTATGTAGAAGTTCGGTGTTTCTGACCGTTTAGTCGTATAATGCCTAATTCGCAAAATGGCACCCGATTCTACTACTGAAACACACTCAATAAATACTTAAAGTTAAATGATTTCTGAAGAAAGAAATAAAAATTTTTAAAATATCCGAACTTTTTTGCAAATATCCAGCTTTTTGTCAGTTCTTTCCCAATTTCGAAATGTTAACCCTACTTTGGGGACTTGCTCTTTGTAAGTATGACTAGTATTACACCACTTGAGCCGTAAAACACAGAGCACTAATCGCCGCGCAGCGACACTGAACACAATAAGGACCCGACCTGGAAATCTAACCCAGAACCCAACGTTCAAAACTGTTCATGGGACCACCTCATTACGAGACTACTTGATAAACAAGGAAGGTCACTGTTTACAAATACGTCATCTTTATCCTTATCCTGTGTTGCCGCCACGTGCTCCCGTCAATAAGAAGGCCGTAAACGAATAGCACAGCTCATGAATCACGCGTAGGTAATTCGTGTCCTTTTAGAAACTTGATGTCTATACACCTAAATATATTTATTTAAACAACATTATTTTTAGTATAAGTAGTTATGCGAAACCTGAATATAGTTTGTTCCGAATAAGGAACTGAATCGATTTCAATAATTTTTACACCATGTTATATTTTTTTTTCCCAAAAATATTTAAGTTTGATGGAAAATGTTATCACCATTTAATTACTTACAATACAATCGCCGTACGGTTAGGTACCTATTGCCAAATTTTTATCAATGAGCGCAAGACGACCCTGGAGGCGCGGGGGCGCCGCCGCCGCCGCGCCGCCCGTTAGCATGGGCAACCCGATAACATAACAACCTTATAACTTTGTGATTTTTCATGATACAATTTTGAAATTTGGTACATAGATTCTTTACATAAAAATACTAGACACGTGTTTTGGTTTTCGTGTCAACTAAAACTAATATTGTATATAATTTCAAGCGGTTCTTAAGATCATTAAACGTGTTTTTCCACGAGATAATTCAAGTCAAGAGACAAGAACACAAATACCGGGTGTCGGGCAGTCGACGGGCACACTATAAAAATCTCATGAATCACTGATGATATCATCATATTCAAGTATTACATACTAAGCATACTAATACAAAAATGTAACCATAAGCGCAATTTGTTAAAAAGATATTAGCATGAAATGTTACATTGCCTAATAATATTACATGGATGCACGTACCTCTGTGTTTACGAGTGTCTCTGTATTAACAGAGTTCAAAGGTCGTTCTTTAATAATTTATGCGTTGTGTAGTCAGTAATAATAACACTTTTTTATTAGGAAACCGGTCGCACTCACAAAGGAGCTAAACTTTGAGATTGGCAAACATTCCATCACACATTGCAAGATAATCCATTATGCATATTTCGAAAAGTCGTAAAGTAATTAGCTTTTGACAGGATTCGTGTTGTAAAACAATTAATTGAAATTCAAGTTTCCTGCGGTATTGCAAAAGTAAGTTATTTATAATAAACTTCTAATATGAGCGGATCCATCTAATTAACCGAAATAAAAAACTAAAGTCACCTATAACATCTTTAAGTGTCATCATGTGTCTTAAGCAGACTGTATTAAAGCGATCGGAAAACACCCCTTATTGCATGCTTTCTCGATCTCTCAAAAGCTTTCGACCCTAGTGTCATACGACAAACTATGGCGCAAGATCGAAGGTGAGACAGATTTCAGTCCGGAAGTTATATCTATTTTTAGGTATTGGTACAACAACCAGAAAAATTGTGTCAGATGGGCAGGCTCTTTCTCGGATGTGTACAGGTTGCAGTGCGGGGTGAGACAGGGTGGACTGACTTCACCGAAGCTCTTCAACCTGTACATTAACCGACTTGTCGGTGAACTATGCACTACTATGCAGTGCCAGTGTCGGGTACTACATAGACGGCGTTTGTCTCAAGAATATTAGATAAGCAGATGATTATGCTGAGTCCATCGATCGGGTTGCGTAAGCTGGTACGGATTTGTGAGTCCTATGCGGGGAGGCTCATGGGTTCAGATACAACGCGAAGAAAAGTGAACTCCTAGTATTTAAGAGGCGGGGCAAAAATTACGTGACTGTTCCTAGTGTCACCTTAGCTGGTACCCCCTTAAACAGAGTCGCTTAGTTCAAGTAACTGGGCCACGGGGTTTCTGAGGACCGAAAGGATAACGCGGATGTGGAAAGGGCACGTAGGACGTTGGCTGTCCGATGGAAAGTGACTCTTTTTAAGTCGTACTGCCAAACATTTTATACGTGCAACCTGTGAGTTAACTATACACACTTGGGTCATACAATGCCCTACGTATTCAATACAACAACGCGTTTAGGGTGCTGCTGCTACCACGATTCTGCAGTGCTTCGACTATGTTTGCAGAAGCGCACACTGATGGGTTTCATGCTCTTATAAGGACGCTGTGTGCGTCGCTGCTTAGTCGTGTTAGGTCCAGTAGCAACAGCAAGCAGTACCTAAGCGTGTTCGTGGACAGGTGGGACTCTGCCTGCATACTGCACTGTGAGCAGTTCCTCCCGGTCCTAATGTGTGTAACCGTGTCCTTGACTGCTTTTATTTTTGTGTGTTGTTTTGGTTTATTTGTTTTATATTGATGTGAATTAGTTGTTTTTAAAATGTATGTTTTAAAATATGCATGTTTTCTGAAATAAATGTTTATTTATTTCTTTATAACATCAAGCATTTTATGACCCCTCTGCGTGTGTTTTGTTATATCTCAAACAATATTCACGGTCACAATTCTCTACTTCTAGATATTCAATGTGCAATTCAGTATTGTTATTTTCGTGCCTTTATCATACGTGTGTTGTTAAAATGTTATGGGCAGATCTGAAGCCGTATTGTTTCATGGTTGTGACCTGGTTCACGTCGTGAATCCGTCTGAGGCATGATTGCGATCCCTGAACTCAGGTTAATAAGAGCTCCGAGTGCCAGGGCGTCACTTCCTTCCCGGGGAAATAACAGAGCATTACATGATGAATTTTTCTGCGGGAACGCAATCCCAACTCGACTTTTTAAAACGTTTCAACTCTCGTTCCTGCTCGTTATCTCACGCCACGGCCTCATTTCAGGCACTTTAGACAAACGGAAACTGTATAGTTATCTTTATGAGTTCATATATTCGCCCGCTTTATAATTCTGCAAGGTTTTTAATTCAATTCAGATTAAAAGCTGAAAGGCACGCCTTGTTACTAGCACTACATTGTATTACAAAGCAAATACCTTCGTTCTCTAACGACGCGGTTCAAAATAGAACACTTGTAGAGTTATTGGGCGCATGTTTGTGTTCCAAAGACCTGGATATATTTATCGGAGCTGGTTTTCTCTCAAGTAACATTGAACATAACTGGAAATACACGCCTACCAGTTAATTGTTACGAGTATGATTTGGGTCTGGAATGCTTTACTGCGTAGAAGTTCAAAATTTCAGATGTATATAGTTGGATTATACAATATCTACCTACATGTCAAAGTAAAAATCATAGAATCTCCGATCCAATGCACTAAGCTAACCGACGTCTTATAAAGGCTTCTACATACTGGCCCGACACGCGACGCGCGCGACACAAAGGCCCCACGTGTCGCCCGACGAGCGGTGCCTTTATGTCGCGTCGCGAATCGCGCATGTTTGTAGAAGCCTTAAATCAAAGAATATTATTAATCATAATGATATGCGGACTTTAAATAAAGCTGGTATATAGAATAAAGATCATACACAGCTCAAAGTTTATTTTTGTATTTGTAATGAAGACAATTACTTAGTTGTTTTTATTGTAGCTAGACTTAGACAATAATATTTTTATAATAAAGAATGATGACCATTTCACAGTACAATCTGCTAGATAAAATATTTCTTAAACAGCCATCCAGATTTTTACCATAACAGTGGTATTTCATAAGTAGAATGTATTCATTGGTAGATACATGAAAAAAGAATTGTCCTATATAGCATCGGTGCCAAGTCATGAAAAATATTGATGTTCTGGCATGGCTTGGTCGTAGAAGTAATATTTTAATAACGAAGTTGCTTAAGCGGTCTTCGAAAAGATCAATTGCAATTGTAATTTTTTACGTAATTGATACACATTGATGCGCAAATTGATCGATGCCAAATGCAATTCAAGCGATTGACGATATTACTACGCTTATAATTTATCGTTTAGGGGACCCTTAACGCAGCTTGCAGTAAGAGTTGACCGGTAGAAATCGTCACGTAAGGAAAAAGCGTTACCTATGGCCCCCTCCATGCGAATTTTTGTCTCTCTCTTCTCTTTACATTTTATACGAGTGTGTGTGTGCGTGCGAGAAGGTATCGCGTAAGGAAAGCTTCGTTCCTGACGGGGGTCCCCGACTGCACCCGTTTTTATGAGTACGTGATAATAGCGTATTACAGAATATCTACGATTGAAAACATAGCCAAATAGCTAATACGAGTATAACGTTAAAATTACTCATTTAGTATAAAAAGGTTTTTAAAGCTAATTTCCGGTTTTGAAACAATTAAGTACTTAACATTATGACTTCAGTTTATTGTTACAAACGCGTAGACATTAATGTAAATATTTCCCAATCAAGTCTGCAATAATAAAATGATGACTCTAAAGGAAGTTCAATATGATTATATTATTAATATTGATGAATTATTATTCTTACCCAGACAAGACAAAACTTAGCTCATTGGGATTGGATGGATGGATTGTGATCCAAAATCCATATAAATAACAAATACCTAAATATCTTCAGAGAAACAATTAACAGACTGACAATTTAAACTTTTAAAATGATAATGAAATCACAAGACATTGAAGAAATCTGCTGCGTAAGATTATCATTGCAATGATTGCCCGATAACGGCACATTGGACATGGTGTAATTCAATTAGTAGATAAATACTTTATATGTTTTAAAATTTGTGGATTTATTTGCAAAAAAATAAACAGAGTAGAAATTATTAATAGATCTTAGCATGGATCTAAGTAGGTAAGCTGTATTTATTATTTTGCATGTTTCGCCTTCAAATTATAATCCTAGGCTACTAATCCTATTACCTAATAATATGATCTCTTAAACATCCATTTATGACTGCTAATTAGTACATTATTTAAATATACCTATCAAAAACAGATTGATTCATCGCATAACACTATAACCGGAGTTATAGTGTAATGAATATAGTATAGTATAAATGAATATAGTATAGTATAAATGAATATAGTGCAAAAGCGTTCAATTGCACAATTCCAGTAAGTAATTATTTTTATTACTTTCTGTCGAAATTGGGGAAGGAAACTGTGAGGCAATAACGAAGAGCGTAAGCCACTTATAGATAACCGTTATCGAATCTGCTACACGTTTAATATCAAAGTGAAGAGAATATTAGAACAGAATTTTATTACCAAAGTAAAAAAAGTACCTATTTACATTTTTACCACAACCGACAACACATTTTGCATGATCGTACATGCGAACTTTTAACTATGTCATAGTATATTTGTAGTAATTAGGTATACCTAATAGTGAAGCAAAATATCGAGTAAAAATTAAATCCTTCTGTAATCATATTTGCAATTTAATTTGATAACATAATGACATGTGCGGTAATGTTGCGCTTATTACTTTATCTCCTTCCTTATTGCGACGGAACAAATAATGTGTATGAGGAAACTAGTTCTGTTCTAGTCAGAACAGTCATGTAGGCAGTCATAGGCAGGCACATGTAGTAAGTAATTCAGTATGCATGTCTAAATATCTAGTTTCTAGCCAAACCAGAAGGTGCACCTTTGACTTCCAGACGTAAAAGAAAGCCGTGACATAAGTTTAGATCGTTGAGACCATGATTTTATTGCTTAATTTGCTATTTTTAGTTTCTAGTCATTAGCATTTGTATATTTATAGTATACAAATGCTAAAGCTCAAGCTTCAAGTTTTAAAGTCAATGGAATTCATTTTAATCTTGTTGTTTTTATTTACTTATTTTATTTTAAGTGATAACATACATAACATCACGCCTGGTTTCCCCGAAGGGTTGGGCAGAGGTGTACTTATGTACACCCACAGTTCGCCAGTTATGTCATGATTTCATGACAAAGTCATTCAATGAGACAAATCTAACTTAGAGAGACGTATTAAGACTCAGATATATGCCAGTGACCTTGAGTGGTTAGCTTGCGTGTTCTGTACTGAGCTCACGCAACGCGTCGTACGTTCAGCCAGTAATAGGACTCGCCCATCAAGGAGCGTAGTCCCCAATTTGACGCATTATTAATTTATTATACACAAAACAAAAGGTATTTTAATAAAACGCGTATACTAAAAAATCAATAATTCAATTATCTTTAAATTGGTGAAGGTTTCAGCAAAATACGCTTGGTAGATTTTGCGCCATTCTCAGTTTTTTATCCGCGTTAGACATAACTTTACAAATTAATTTCGCTATGTAATATAAACATAATCTAAAATATTCACATATTAAATTATTGAGAAAATGCTCTAATTTGACATTTTTTTTTTCAAATCATTAACACTACTCGTTTAGACGTGATATTCAGTATAAAATCATTAAAAGTCGGTTATCGTCGCCATAATCATTCTAATTCTGTAAATACATATCTGTTATAGTCGCGAATCTTATTTTATTCAAGATACAGCCTGACACTGACCTGCAAATAGCAAAAAACGTAAGAAAAATTGAATTTCATGGGGTACAGCTGCGGATGTAAGTGATCTTCTGGAAAAGTGATCTTATTGGTGAATTCTTTTCAGTATACGAACGGCGCAGATCAAAGAGCTTTTTTGCACAAAGGAGAAGAGGCCTATACCGTGAAAGCCAACAGAGGATCGGTATGGGCTGAAAATGATAACATAATTAATTATCATACCGTCGCGTCCATCGTATAGGTTGCCCTCGGGCACATTTAATCCTATATGAGCTATAAATACATATAGAGCAGCCGTAAGGCAGCTACTATACAACTTCCTACGTTTATAAACAATTACTCATACAAAGTAAACATTATCTACATATTTATAGTAATAAATCTTTCAAATTTCTTAAACATCAATTATTGAAAAATCGCGGGTCTTCATATCTTTTTTTATAAATTTACAGTTTACTGGCAGTGGTAGGTGTGTGGGTAGGTACCACTTGGTTACATAAGTACCTACCTACTCGTACCTTCGAGAGCGCAACCGAGGTGTATGTGTGTCTTTGTCACAGCAGGTGTCATAATGACTGGCATTCTGCGATAAACCGGCTTTAGATTTGCTTGGCAATAAACATTAACCGACTATATTTACTCATTTACTATAACATCAGACAAATAACGGTTTTCACCCTTTTGTTATTTCGATATAAACATATAATAAACTCCGTTATGACTGATTCGTTGATCCGTTGATTTCAAGATACAGACAAAGCTATGTAATATTATATTTACTATTTACATTAAAAAACCACTCTAAACTGCAGTCATTTTATGAATATTATACTTACAATAACTGTCGTTATATAGCCGTTATTCTTCTTATAATTTAAAATGGAACACACGTACAATAACATCGAATCTACAGGAAAGGCTTCTACATACTGGCGCAACTTGTCGCGCGACGCAACACCGATAGAACAATTTCCTTGAATTTTTCATAGACATTGTTCTAGTGTCGCGTCGCGCGACATGTCGCGCCAGTATGTAGAAGCCTTAACGGTAGCTCTATCAAAGCTGTAATAGGGTTAAGCGATGATAGTAATTCAAAAAGTAATGCACGCAATAATATACTTTCACTCTGTTATAATTTAACACCTCATTAGCTAGTCTGTTGCATTACCATTATAAAGTAAGCAGAAGTCGTTCGCACGCAGCGCAACGCAGTAATCCGGGAAATGTCATACCACGCGGAGCCGGATGTCAGCGGATATACGAAATAACAAATTAATTACACTAAGTACATTCATAGAGCGCAATAAAGCTAATTATTTACAGTAATAAAAGTATTTTCACTTTATACACATCTTAGCTACCACAAGCCACAGCGCAGCACGAACTAAACGTAAACAAATTGGCTTTATATTGAATATTGGCTATTTGTAGGCAGAGCCAATAATTACTACCATAAAGTAAGAGTTGCAGAGATAGTAAAATTCAAGTTGGACATTAAAATTATTTTCGGTAGGTGTACCAATAAACCGCCCGCAGGGAGTGCCCTTGAAAAGGATATCTACAGTACTGTGGACTAAAGTCGGTGTTCGTGTATCGAACCAGCCGTCTATGAAGGCCAAGCTACACGCAGGGAATGTTTCAAGGCTATTCATGAAACAGAAACGAAATCTCCTTTGAGATTCTTTCTAATGAAGCGAGTCATCAGTCGTGATCCGTTATCTTAAATATTTGAAAGATAATTAGATTAACTGTTTTGAAATGGGATTAACCCTTCAAATATCAAAGAAGATAAGAGAGGCTCTGTAGTAATGGCCACTTAGAAATAGAGTTTTTATTTTATTTTACGAGCGTTTACGACGTACGGCATTTCATACAAACTTTCAAGCCCTTTTTTTTCGAACTGACTGAACCGATTTTAATGAAACTTCATACGCATAAGCAGGATACAAAAGTCTAAAAATTTAGTTAAGAATATTTTCGAAATGTCTTATTTAAAAACAGATAACTAGAAATCTCTGTTTCTATGGAAAATTTAAAATTGGTCTAATTTGGCTGTAACACTATTTTTCGAAAATGTTCTTACACTACTTACTAACTTTTTAGACCTTTGTATACTGCTTATGCGTATGAAGTTTCATTAAAATCGGTTCAGTCATTTCGAAAAACAAGGGCTTGAAAGTTTGTATGAAATGCCGTAAATGCTCTTAATGTGTATCGTACAAATGAAAACGAATGATAATGAAATCTTATGCCGTGTCCATGAATACTAATAGCTTCTCATTAATTTAGAGCTGTTTCGCAAGGCCACGGCGCCATCTGATAATCTGAAATGTATCCGCATAAATCAATATTATGTTACCAATATCGTTCAGCATAAAGGTCACTCGCACACCATTAACTGACCCCTGACCTATGGTTATTTTTAGCCTTCCATCAGTCCCATCTAGCCATACGGTGCTACAAGGTTGTTTCAGCACTTATTTGCTGAAACAATTGACGTCACTACGTCTGAAGGCTGCCACATTGTTCATTCTACTTCGTTAAAAAGATAATAATACGACATTCGCGGAAACTACGCTCTTTGAGACTAATTAATTACTTAAAATGTGTAGATAGACTAGCTGAAGGCTATTGTATGTGCAATGTTGTTGAAAACGTTTTCATTAGAATGCTCAGCGTTCTTCATGCTATGAAAAATTCCTTTGACTGCGTTCTTTCTTACTTTTTGCAGTTTTTATTTCGCTTCCCCCGGGCTTCTTAGCTCACACAGAGTTATTCCTCAATCTTGGGCCATCTCAATTATTGTGTGTAAGTTGTTGGAAATAAATGAACTCTTATCATCACTATTCATCACACAACTACATATAAAGTAACCTACTCATATTCGATACTACACAGAATGATAGTGAGTTGATACTTGGTTTAATACTTTAAGTATAATAGGTAACTCACCTATTAATGTAATTTCGAATTCAACATTACAATTTTGGAAAGTAAATACAATAACTTCAGGTTTATGCCTATGTGAGTGAAAATTCTCACAAGATTTGACAATCCAGTTTATTATTGTTAATCTGAATAAATTATATTTTTAGAGACCATTTGATGAGATGTTGTTGTTGTCCAGTCATAGATGAGATAATGGTGACAGTAAACAATAGGCTTAGGTATGTGTATCTGGTCATTCATTATGCTAAATATTCTCTTGCTCAGCTATATCTGACAGAACATTTCACACATTGACAATAGAATAATACTCAATCAATCAATTTAAGAAACTCGATGCAAGAATGACGTGTCGTAGTAACAATAAAACTTCGCAACAGAAAAAGAATTGATGTCAAACATAACGCATGTAGTACTGGCGACATTAATGATTCATCAAAATCAATCACGATACCTTACAGTCGTAATTAATATGGTCGTCCTTTTAGGTCAAGTTACACTTTGCCTAAGCATTGAATACTAGCTATAATCTACGTTTTAACTTGGGGCTTTTAGAGCAGATTTTTTTTTAAATTTATTCCAATTTCGATACAATTTCAGAGCTAATTAATGAAATTGCAATCCTTGCGGAGCTCGTTTCCGAGTCGAGCGAAGCTAAATTACTGTTAACTACAGGCAATTACAGTAACCAACAAAATAGCAAAACTGACGACGCAAATATTTTAGCTCGTTGCAAATAACCGAGCTACGTTCAATATTTTAAATTCATTTTAACGTTAAAATAGAAATTTCTGTATATTTATATTTTCCTCATATTGTTTTTAATGCGTTCCATAGGACCATAGAAATCTATATCATAATGGATGTTAATAGATTTCCAATAATGAGCATGACGCATTTGTGCCGGACGAACTATCTAATGAATGTTATGTTACCCATAGAGGCACAGCATACATTCTAATTGTGTCAATAGAATGGATGTAACTACAACGCATTTAAGTGCAGGTAGATAACGTTACTTGAACAAGCTAAACTAAATATAACCACGTTTGTAGATTTAATAAAATATAATGTTATCATTGGAACTTTAGCAATATTACGAAAATCAACACTACATGACAAAAAATAACCAGAAACGAAAGAATGAAGAAATGCCAATAGTATTAAGTCACATATTTCTAAAAGCATCAAAGGCAAAATTATTGCAAAAACAAATGAGATTTACCAATTTCTACCGAAGAAATTACTCATCAAACATCGGTGAATAAAAAAATATGCAAGTTATTGCTCTTGTTGCCTTCACCGTTATTATACTACATCGAATCTGGCAAAAATTCAAATGAATCCAAAAAGGGGTCAAACATCAATCGCATAGTGCACGTTTTATTGCGCCATTTTAAATGGGAATTCTTGTATCTAGTTTATGATTTGGGCAATCATTATGAAACAGGCGTGACCATTAGACAATAAAACAGTAGGTTTATTTTCGCCATCGGTAATGGTACGGAAGATGTTATTGCTTCAGATATATGATTCCCAAGACACGTGCACTAGTGGGGCGGCGTGTTTACAACCCATAAACTATAGCGGCAAGTGCTAGCACATTTTAGGGTAACATTAAAATGTTTAAATTAAACTATTTATATTGAACACCGCACCGATCAAGGTGATATACCTACATCAAATAAATAATAAAGCTTAAATATGTTTGATCCATCAAATACACAAGCTCTGTAACTAAATAAACATCCATGAACAGCCGCTGCTCTCACGTCCGCATCAGGTCGAAGTAATAAAGGTGAGTAAAAATAAACAATTCACCGCGTCGATTTACATTGCCCTAACACAAATATGATGCAGACCAACGCGGTCCGCTGACGTGCAGTATTTAAAAGTCTTAACTGTCGCGATGCGTAAACCAATCAACAACGAATGAATGATCCCTCCGTGACACGATCAATAAGCCACTTCCTCATGCGGGCGCACACGAATCGGTTATTACAGTTGATGACAGTTCTAACTACGATACAAAATTTTCCCGTGTGCCTCAATGGGAGAGGTTAAGTGATTCGACCAAAGAAGATGCAGCACACATGTGCTCATTCTCTTAATAAGTCCAATAAAACTAATAGAACTTCATTGTTTTAATAGGTAGACTTGAAACTATTTTAGGAGACTTCAGAAAGAATAGAAAGTTGCCTAATGGATTCGGCTTAACATTATATATAAGGAGCTTAAATCCTTTACATGATGCAAATAACACGACTGACCATTTGTCGGTACAAAATGATGACTTGTCATTACAGATTAACGTTCGTTTTAAATAAGTAGGGTGTGACTAGTAAAGGGTTCACAGCGATTTAGGGGACGACCCCTTGTTTGATCGCAAGGACACTATTTAGTCATTACTGAATAATAACGATATACCACACATGACGCCGCTAAATGTTAAAATACGTGTCAGTTTTAAAGATTCGCATGCAGGAATGAAAAAAATTATGAAAAGGTATTGAATGAGTACTTATGCTCCGAAACTCTAACATGAAAATGACGCAGTTCATTTCAGCAGTTTAAGATCATCAAGACCTTACATATATAAAGTCGAGCATTAAATCTCCTTTTAAAAACCCGTTAGTGGTATCGTGATTCGTGATACACCAAGGAAAACATAAAGACATTTTTAAAACATACATAGATGTTAAAACATCTTCCCTTGTCAAGTCACAAAGAATCTCCTAAAAATTGTCTTACCTACATTTTTTTATTGACAAATACCTTTTTTGTGATTTTGTTATCAGTCAAAGTTTGCAGTGGTATTAAATATTGTTATAGGCATGAATCATTAATCAAAATATTATTATTGATCTTGTTAACGATTTCATCACTGCCTATTATAAAATAAAGTCGCTTCCTGCTGTCTGTATGTCCCTATGTATGCTTAGATCTTTAAAACTCCGCAACGGATATTAATGCGTTTTTTTTAAATAAATAGAGTGATTCAAGAGGAAGGTTTACATGTATAATACATGCATAATATAGTAAATCAAAACAAATCAAAAATATTTTATTTCACATAAGCCTACATGGGCACTTATGAAACGTCAGAAGCTAGGTGCACGGTTCCAATTGGTCGTTTCCTATGGAGAAAAGCCGGCAAGAAACTCCACGGTCACTCTTTAAAAAAAATAAAATTGGCTTGTACAATGTTTTCAAATTACAGTGTTATTAGGTATGAGAGGACAGCGTAGGCCCATCAAAAGTACCAGGAACTTAACAAAATAGAAAATGGTTTAAAGATCTACAGTCTAATAAGCCTACAACGTCCTCACATTGACAAAAAAAAACAATATAAAATACTTCGATCAAATTGATCGAAGATAAAATATGATTAAAATAATAAAAGTTAGAATCATGTTGAAATTTAAATTGTAGGTATAATAATGTCAAGTAAGAAAAACATTATGTCAGTGAAGTTTGTAAAAAAAAGATAAAATAAAATTAAAAAATAACTTCGTAATTTGGGAGCTGTTAATAGACATTTACATAGTTTTGCCGTTAAGTAGAGAAACACTGATAATTTTAGAGGTTTCTAATGTGATGTCGTAAATAAACACATTTTTGCGCTTACATTGCAAACGCTGGCTGAATACTACAGTATTGTACAATTTACACCTTAAAAAGGTCTACATAAAATTCCGCGATGGGATAAACCCACAATAACCATTTTTTACCCTTTAATTTGAAGACATTCTGTAGTATATTTAGTATCAAGATTGCACCCGTGCGAAGCCGGGGCGGGTCTCATAACTCGTCACCATTGCAGTAATTTATAGTATACTATAGACTGCAATGGTGACGAGTTATGCAAACATTTCGTCACTTGAAAACATGAAAAATAACAAACAACGTACAATATCAGCATGTTTATTTGTATATTAAAATATCAAGAGAGCAAAGATGAGAAGTGAAGTACCTGCCTTGTAAATCTATGTCGGCCATGCCATGATAAGCGCGTTATCAGTACATCCACGGCACCGTTTCGAGCATTTATCACGCTCATCAGTTACCTTGACCGCTCCCTTACCATTATTTATCAAGACCTTCGTTCTGACACGAAAACACTTGAGATGTTATACAAACCATTGAGTTATTACCGAATATAAGTAAATAGCCATAACTGCTAGCTATCAAAGCACTTTGCAAATGAAACTGAAAAAGCAAGTGATGGCACAAAGTAAAAAGTCCCTACTTTATGGGGATAACATTTTGTTTTCTACTTTTCAGGCTGCATAACCTACAAGCTTCAGTTGTTGTGAAACTAACTGTGACTGCATCCATTCATTCGCTCCTACTTTGCATCTGCATACTACGATGTTGCGTTAGAGGCTGCTCTATTATTGCAAAGTAGCAGAAATACTGAGAAATTGAAGTATCAAGCTCTCAGAAGAGAATTAAGTGGTATTAAGTTTTATTTCTTTAATCTCTTCTCGAGACATATTTAACTAAGCACATTAAAGATTTAAACACTTTTTAGAAAACAAAATTCAAAGAAACAGCACGAAACGCAAAATCCGATAATCTAAAACTGTGAGCAGGCCCTCAACTCTTCATAAGCAAGGTCGCATTTCAATAGATGACCTCCGAACTGAAATTCAAAGTTATTATAATAAAAGGGTGTTAGTTAACTTAAATTCGGCAAAGAGTATCGATAACAATAGTGCAGGGCATCCCTCGCTATTGCGTTCATGGGCAGGGCTCAGAGGGCGTTGACCCCTAGAAGCAGACGGAGCTTTTCGCGTCTCGCCCTACTTGCCCGCCCGCCCAACACAATCCCATACGTACGCGCGAGTATTTTTCAAGAAAATTACGGTACAGAATTCATATTCCTACAAGACTTAAAACTGTCACAACGATATTTCAATATTTTTTAGCTTCTTTTGGGGTTAAGAACTGCCAAAAAATCGTGCTCAAGGACTCCACGGCACAATACACACTTGAATTTGAGTGTTGTTACACCCACTTATAAAGACAAAAAATGCCTATGAGAATATTTTGTAGTGGAGACAAAAAATAACAATAAGGCAAGCGTAAGTAGAGGCTCTTAAACATTATCGCTATCCGAGATTATAGGATTTTTGTATTAATTAGTTACCTACGTCTTGTTTATTTCTTCATTATTACACGTAATTAACTCGTCTTTAAATCAAAATCTATCGGAAATTACCTTGCATCACAATGATAGAACCATTGTTTAAGGCTGCGATTCCATTGTTACTGTAAAACAGAGGCAGCGTCGGACTTCCTTTGTCCTTTTAAGCGTAGGCAGTGTGATGCACTAGTTGGAGTCACCGGCACGGCAAGCGCCGCACTTGATTGCACTTTCGCTTTTCATGCATCAACCAGGCAGCGACAAACCGTTCGCTGTCAACGTTTCTAGTTCTACACTACCTGATACATTTTATTACATCTTTTAACCGACAGTTGGGGATGTTTTATGCCAATGCTAACTGACTTTCATTAAGGCGACGATAACCGACTTTTAATGATGTTATACTGAAGATCACGTCTGTTTAGACGTGATCTTCAGTATAACATCATTAAAAGTAGTGTTAATGATTTGAAAAAAATATATGTTAAATTAGAGTATTTTATCAATAACTTAATATGTGAATATTTTAGATTATGTTTATATTACATAGTGAAACTAATTTGTAAAGTTATGTCGAACGCGGATAAAAAACTGAGAATGGCGCAAAATCTACCAAGCGTATTTTTCTGAAACCTTCACCAATTTAAAAATAATTGAATTATTGATCTTTTAGTATACGCGTTTTATTAAAATACTTTTTGGTTTATGGTTTATGCGTCAAATTGGGGACAGCTCTCCTTGATGGGCGAGTCCTATTACTGGCTGAACGTACGACGCATTGCGTGAGCTCAGTACAGAACACGCAAGCTAACCACTTAAGGTCACTGGCATATATCTCCGTCTTAACAAATGGACGTCCAATTTGTTAATGAAACTTAAGTCAAGTCGGTGACTCACGTACTAAATGTGTATGAGGATATTATCAACTGTTACGATTTTCAGATTACGAATTTCCACTTCTTGTATGCAATCAAATATTTCTCAAAGTGGAACAACTACCTATTTCTTTAAATACTAAATGTAATTACTTGCATAAGTTAACGACTTAACGTCATATGCAACATAACATAAAAGTATAAAACTAAAAGTGAAAAAAAATGGGTTTACCTCGAATAGTGGGTTCGCTTCGCTCTCGTAAGAAATTACGACAAATGCGTAATGGCCGTGTCGTAAGTCGACAATTCCGCGACTTTCTTATAAAGACGAAGATGCTATTTACGGATAATGTATCCTATGACAAATATAATGCAGCCAGCTTTCAAATATAATATGTCATCTAGCTCTTCAACTATAGCAATTGATGATGGGAATGGATCGTAAACTAGTAAATATTATTTAAGATTTCTTATAAATTTTGTTTATCAGTCTTACTTCTTTACCCACCAAACGAATGTAAAAAAGTAAAAAATACATAGTTTTTCATAATCAGCTCAAAGAAGGAAGTAGAACTGAACATAAAATGTATCAATAAGTTTGGGCAGCATAATTTTCTGTGAGAAATGGCTTATCATGGCTATCAGCATGTTTGTTACATTTTATAGAGATCGCTGTTTACTGGGATAAGCAGGCAAACACCATTGAATATTTAAAACATCTCCCATGTGCGCTGCCATTAAAGTCCCGTGCGGAGAAAATAAGGAAACAGATAAATTCTTGCTAATTCCATATAATTATGGTACGCCAATTCATGTTACTGAAACATTGTTATTACGCGATAGTTTATTTATTTTGACATTCAACTCCTTCATTGTTTGAATATTTTTGTTTATTATTTCGATACGGCATTCGGACAATTGCATAAACCTACAGAGATTATTTTTGTATGGAACAAGTACTTCTTCGTTCACTAACATCTGAGGGCACGAAATGTAAACAAAAGGGTCTACGAACGTAAACGCAGTAGTTATTGTTTTAATTGGGTTGAAATCACTGGACACAACCGATTGATTCAGCGCACATGCTTGCTCTCGAAGGATTTTCAGTGCACAAATAGAACCATTTCAGACTTGTGTATTATTATTTGTTACATAATGAATACGTATCTACACACATAAATACAGACACTTGTAAAACGCCATGACATCTTGTGAAAACTTATGCGCATAAGTAAACATGTCATCAATATCGTTCAGATGCATCTTGACTCTTGATGTTCATATGAATGTTTGACCTTAGATTCATAAATATTTTTATTAATAAAATGTCAAAGCCTTGTTTGCATTTTTTAAATGCCATGTATTTTTATTACGCAGCTTCATTTTACTTATTATAATAACTTATAACCACAGTGTTCACAATATCAGAGGTATGTAGCTACTTGTAGCAGGTACTATATGAAATATGATCGCACTTCGTTATATATTACAGACTTACACATTATAACCTCCTTCAATAAGGAAGAGAGTACAGAAGCCACCCATTGCGTTGGATCCTTATCCAGAATTCCCAGTCCCCCCTATCCTGCTCCCGTGCCAAATGTCCCACGCTTGCTGCATACATAATGTTAATGCAACCGCCCACACAATACACACCACCTACTTGAACATGCGATGCACAAAAATCTAACTGTGTTCATACTGTCCGCATTCCATATCACCATCACAACACGTACGAATTTCATGGGTGCCTTTCATGTGCCTTTATTATATTTCGTCGAATATTATGCAAGTTTTATCAAAGTGTTACGATATGTATTGTAGGCAGTTCTGCTGCTTCCGCGACATTTGCTAAATCGTTAGCGAATGAACCTAATTGGCTGTATCTATTCAAACGTCCTTTATGGCTTTTCACATGTGGCTCTAATCGTTACACGTTAAACCATATCGCGTCATGACATCATTCTACACAAAACTTATGTGTTATGGAAGTCTTTACTACTTATGGAAATGTATGGTGCATCATCATAATAGTCAAGTATCTGGAGCACGTGCGTTCTTTAAATGATAAACGGTTACAAGATAAAACAGTCGGTCACCTCTGAAGTTTCTTTATCAAAGCGAAGCTAATCTCTGGTTCATATTCATGTGAGGACGTGTTAACAAAGTGTTATTGTACTCCGCATGACTGACGGCATATAAAGCTGAGGATCATGAATTCATGACACAGTACCAACTATAGCCGCAGGTCGCAGCGTTTTGAAAGCGATAAGAACCACAAAGAACACTATTTCATTTCCCGTTTAATCAGTAAAACACAACACAAACTCTCTATTAACAGCACGAGATTAAACTTATATCACAGTAAGTATAATAAAAATGTGAAAAATTGATATTATTAAGGATTAATGAGTTCAGTGTTTATTCTACGTAAAAAATGATAACTGCTTAAATACCCGTAGAGGCATAGTATGATTGCACTGGATGTTATAAACATTAACTATTACGAAAAGATGGACGAAACAAAAGGTCAACACAAACTCTCTAGATTAAACTTTTATCACAGTAAAAAAATGTGACAAATTGATAATGATTTCAGTGTTTTAATCTACGTAAAAAATGGTAACTGCGTATATACTCGTAGGTGCCTGCCTAGTATGATTGCACTGGATGATATAAACATTAACTATTACGAAAAGATGTACAGAACAAAAGGTAACTATTACGAAAAGATGGACAAAACAAAAGCTCAACACAAACTCTCTAGATTAAACTTTTATCACAGTAAAAAAATGTGACAAATTGATAATGATTTCAGTGTTTTATTCTACGTAAAAAATGGTAACTGCGTATATACTCGTAGGTGCCTGCCTAGTATGATTCCACTTCATTGATATAAACATTAACTATTACGAAAAGATGGACAGAACAAAAGGTATTAGGTGACCGAGCACTGGTGCAGTATGTCAATGTGGTCAGATATCACAACCAGGCGGCGCGGCGTGAATGCGCTGGGCATGTGCTTTTGTTTAGCCCGCACATATTAGTACGTGTGCCAAATAACAACTAGCCGTGGTGACACTAGCTCGTCCAAATGAATGCAACGACGGCGACGTAGTAACAGGACAGGGTTATGTATGTATGATACTTTCGATCGTAAATTGTAAGCCAAGCCTAATCGGGAGCCTACGATGAGATATGGATATGATATGAATACCGTTTTCATAAATGGCGAGTTTCTCTTGTATGGCAGGTGCAGTTTTACGTGGTCTGGCGTCGCACATTGCGAGGACGGATGCGGGCCGAGCTGCGACGACTAAATGCCTCAATACAGAAGCCGGGCAACGTGTCACGGCCACCTAACAGGATTAACTTACCTGCCCTACTACTACGCAGGTAAAACGAACTGAACTACTCCTACTAACCACAAGTCCACACTATCTTACGAGTATAACTTAACCGGCTTATGACTATTGGTTTGATTTTGAACAGGACGAGCATCGTTCACACATTTAAACAAGATTAAGTATAGTTAGGGCTAGTAGAACTACGGATTTTGTTGCTATTTCACACGTAACCGCAGTGTTTACACATGATTTATTTTTGAAAGTGTCTGTTTTTGTAATGTCAAAATAACAGCGTTTTTACTAAATGCATATGAAAGTATATACGGTACTTAAATATTTTGTTTTTTTTTTTTAATTTTTGTGTGTCGTCTGTCTGTTTGTTCCGGCTAATCTCCAAAACGGCTGGACCGATTTAGACGGGGCTTTCACTGGCCGATAGCTAATGTTATAAGGAGTAAGCCTAGGTTACTTCCTTATAACATCAGCTATCTGCCTTTGCTTTTAGAAAAAGCAAGGCAGCTGCTAGTGTAAAAATTATATAATTACTGCATAACTATCGGCTATTTACACAGGATTTTGAGCTGGATTCGTCTCCGTCGCTGTTCATTCAAAAGCGGAATTAATAGGTTCATTCACTAAGAGGATTAACGGCGTGAATAATCAGTACCAACCTATTCTACACCTAGTCGTATTTCGTAAAACGTAATACCTAGCTTGAACTAGTAATCTGTGCTTGAACTTTGGCTTTTGTGACACCTGTTTGTCTCTGGGGCGAATATTTGTCTTAGTTCACCTCGTACTGCCTTATTACAAAACAAGATTTATATTTGATACGGCTTAAACCATGGAGCCAGTTTTTGTAATAAGAACGTAACAGTGATTGAAATACCGTTCTTTATACAAAACTGAAAACTTAGTTCGGTACTAAGTTGTCAGTTTTGTTCTTTGGAACTTTATCATAGTCGGAATAAAGTTCGAATTTCAATAATGGCTCCATGTTTTAAGCCCTGGGTCTGAAGATAAACCTTGTTTTGTAATAACGGCCGAACCCAATAACTTATTTTCAGTTAAAGACAGATCGCTATTGATGATAGACAGTATAATTATATCTATGCTCGGATGGCGTCTCACAATCATTGATAAAGGCCATCTATCTAACGAAAACAATAAGTAGGTTTCTCTACTTCGCCCGCCCGTGCGTTCCATTACAACCAACATCACTTTAAAAAACAACATGTGTAATTAGGGTTATATTAAAACTTCTTTGTTTCTTAGTTCTAAATAAGTTACTGGATTAAGATATAATTCTGTAGAGCCATATTTGTTATGGCCGTGAATCAAAGTACAACCTGTTACTGACCTGCAAATTGCAAAAAACGTAATAAAATTTGAATTTCGCGGGCTACTATTAGCGCATTAATGTTATTTTTTTTTGTTGTTGGAATGGTGCTTGCACGGGGGGGGTTAGTAAGGGGGGGTTAAATTTCTGTTATTTTTTGCCTAAGGCGCACCGTTTTCGAGATATTTGAATTTCAATTTTTTTTTATTACTTTAAATTAAAAAAAACATCTATGATCATTATTACAAGTACTAAAGAGTTCATTTTATCTTGGCTACTTTACGTTTATCCCTGCAATTCGGGGAATAGCCAAATCTGCCATCTCGTATCGTATATTGGGAAGCATACTTTGGCATTTTCATACAAAGAGATATCTGTTGTATGCGATACCCCCTTCCATCAGTAGATAGTGTGGGCCGGTATGATTCATAGATTATTGGGACGTTAAAACCATCAATAGATATATTTTTATATCTCCAGTAGGCCGAAACTGGTGATATATAGGTTATTGGGTTCGGCCGTAAGGGGGGTAGTATTTACGCCTGATGTTTCTAAATTACCTACTGCTTACTTAGTATCTAAGTTAGCTGTACCTATGTATCGTATTAAGAGCAGTGGTGGTCCAGTGCAGACGACCGCGACTTACAAGTTGTAGGTCGCAGGTTCGAACCCAGGCAGGCACTTTACTTTGTGTAAATTATTTCATCATCACTGCTCTCAAATCGGTGAAGGAAAACATCGTGACGAAACCGGCATGTCCTAGAACCAAAAATTCTGACATGTGACATCTACCAACCCGCACTGGGCCCGCGTGGTGGATTATAGCCCACTCCCTCTCACAGAAAGGAGGCTTGTGTCCCAGCAGTGGGAACATTATAGGCTGATTATCCTATGTATCGTATCTTGTGATACATTAAATTTCATTGATCTACTTTCGTGCTACAGGTTTAATACTCGTTATAGTTATGAATGAATGATATTTATTTGCAAGAATATAGGTTAGGTAACCTGAACCTTTTTGCTCAATGAATAACGTGGGTAAGAAATGTGAGAATGGTGCCTAGGTGAGCAGTTGAGCACATAGTAATACTATGGTAACACTAGTAGTACCCAGATGAATCGTCACAAGAGTAACGGTTCCTTTATTAGGTGCGTAAGATCATTTTATTTATTTATTTAACCATTTACACACATATGTATATATAAACAGACCAGAAGAAAATAACAGAAAAATATGTACAAAGGTGATGCTTATTTATATTTTTTTATTTTTTGTTTCTCAAATTTGTGTCGAGCTACAGACTTAATTCAAAATTGTTAAATGTTCTAACTGCTAGAGGGTGAGACCTGGTGACGTGAAACACAGGCCCTTAATGCCTAGCTTAGGCACCAGTCTCCCACAGTATATTTAAACCATTTCTTGTACCTTTAAGTGTAATAATGTCTGCATGTTTATTGTGGTGAGAAATAAATTAACCAAAAAAAAAAGAAGAAAGAAATCTCTTCCAGCATACCTGCGATAGGAAAGTAAGTAGATAAAAAGATGTAGAGACCGTGTGTAAGAGTAAAATAAAAAATATAACTTATTCATTTTAATTATAGGTTGGTAGGTATTTTAGAAATTATTGGTAAGTAAGTAAACGAAGTTAATTTTACTTGTCGCGAGGCAGGAAATGGGTCTAAAAATAGTCTACCAGTACGTAGACTACGTAGAATTTGTCAATTAACACGGTGTCTGTATGAAAATCAACACAAAAGATAGCTAACGAATTATGCAGCTGCTATGATTGGTTGACTAAATTATCGACAGCCAATCTGATCATCACTTGACATGAGTTTAATTTAAAGTTTGGAGCGTCCGTCGCCGTACTCCACCGTAGTTGATTTTCGTTCCAGTAACTGGGTGAACTTAAGTACCTACCTACCTGCTATTATTATTATTAATCGTTTATTTCAGACATTAGAACCCATATAATGAAAATTGAAAACTTATCCTCAAACAAAAGTTATACTTACTGAAAAAACAAAAATAAACAGTAAGTAAAGAAAAATAACAATAAAACGACCCGTCATTTCACACCAAGGTAGCCAAAACAAATGTAGGTACCCCATATATTTCATGAGTACGTTTATTTTGTCTCCCTAAATCTTGGACTCTGGCGGTAGGTACCAAGAAAAGTGCGAAGTTGCGAACCTAGAATCTGCAATTCCGCAAGGATCAGCAGAAAAAATATAATTTTAGGCATAAAACTGCGAAACTACTGACGATTGAGTATTTCCGGTTCCTGTGTCGTTTTCGCGCTTAAACTAAACAATTCGATAGAACATTAAACTGCCGTAATTCATCGTGTTTCTTTCGGTGCAATGCAAGATCGTGGTTTAGAGTCAGTGGTCCCCGAAACATAGATCTGAATCTGACAGTGTCTATTGCTTGTGCTATTCTTGTGCTATCATGGTGTCTACTAGACACCATGATAGCACAAGAATAGCATGGGTATTATTCAAGTAAATACATTATAATATTATCTTCGCTTTTCTGGAATAATAATGTGCCCCATGCAAGATACTTTAATCTAATTCTATTTAAGATTAAAAAATCGTTTAAGTAACGATAAGATTATTGGCCGTCTGTTTTGTAAAATTGTAGATAGCAAAGTTTTAAACCAAATCGTATTGGCACGTTTATTTATTGTCATCAAATTATGGATGGTTACCTAGGCTAGGACGATCAGTAACCATATTTAAGGCAAATTTAAGGTACCTAACCTCTAACGAATGTTTCTTTGGCTGACCTTACAAAAAATGTAAAAATCTATTCATCAAAGTCATGTTTTGTTTTGGAAAAAACAGGCGCGTAAAATTAATCTATGTATACTTAGTTCAACTAAAATATTATTTATTGATTCTACCGTAAAAATAAATAGTATTATAGATACATAGAATAAGGGATTTTGCGTTTACAAACTGAAAACGTATGCAGTATCTACGTCGTGCGAAATCAAAATTGAGTAGAAAAAAATCTTACCTTGGGTAAAAAAATGGCACAACACTAATAATATGAATATTTTATTTGTTCACGGATTAATTGGTTACAACAAGTATTAATTTGATAGCAAAGGTATTCTGAAATCGATTTACGTAAGAAACGCTCGCACGTTTAGAGGCACTACCAAACACCGTCCTTCGCTTGCTTTGATTGATAAACAAACTTCGCATTCTCTAGCAGCGCGCGCATTTTAGTATTGCTAGTCTCAAAAACTGTTGAGCGGTTGACCCATTAGGTATTATTTTTCATTGCAGTGCAGGATTTTAATTTCTTCAATCTTCGTATTCCCTCCAAGATACTCTGTTTTGTTTAATATTTTCAACAAGTCAATATTTTAAATTAAAACTCTCTTAAACTGTAATAACAGAAAATCAGTAATTTTATATAAGTTTATTACTTAGTTTTTTTTTTACTCATATTTGTGTGTGTTTTGTTGGTATTTATTTCACAAAAACATGGCGCAGCGGACCTGAGTTCAGATTATAAACAAAGGAATTTCAAGGAATGCACACCTGGAAGACCTGTGGGCTAATTAAAACACACAGTAGGAATCGGTTTCATTTTGACAGTTCAACAACATACATTGCGTTATTTACGTTGTTGAGCAGACAATTTTTTCTAACTTATGAAGCAATGGATTAGCAATATACTTCAAAATGATTCCGATTCCGATTCAAACTGTGTTACGCAATTAGGGTGCTGGGTCATATCATTGCCAGTGCTAAACATTTTGCACTGCAAAGTCAAGAGATTTTTTTTCACTGCACTACAGTGAAAAAAAATCTAAAGCAGGAATTCATCAATGTTTTTTTTATTTTTATTACCTAAGCGTGGAACATGAGACTAACACAAATGTTCAAAATGAAATTCAAAAATCTTTACAAATCCTGCATTGTTACTAGATAAAATATTTTATAATACTCCAAGTTTTTTTTTTTACAAAAGTTTATGTCACTAAAAAAGAAAATTTAATCAATTTTTAAGTATTGTATCCCCAATCAATGACAACACGGTAGGAATAGTGGCGTTTCAAATTATAAATTTTTAATTATCTTGATGTTTAGCATACCTACTCAGAACATGCCATTTCTTTTTCTCGAAGAGGAGTTTGTAATGCCGTGTGCGAGTCAGCAAAACCACCTCTAAAGATACGTGGTAAGAGCGATAATTATGATGAAATAGTGAAGACCCACCGACATTTTCTCAAGTATGTCAGCAGGAAACAAGGGATGAAACTATCGGTGCGTTCCGAGATATAAGCGTGAGTGCGAAAACAATGTCGCGCGAATCGTCATAGATGACGTCATGACATGCGCCATCTTGCGATAACGCCGAGCATGCCCTTTAATATTATCACCGTGAGCGTTCTCAAAAATTACACTTTTGCTGTTTTGTTTTGAGTCACATCATAACTAATTAGCGTGGCATTTTCAAAATTGTGCTTCTGGCTACAGTCGCCATCGTACCAAAGAAGAAGAAGTGTACAAATGTGTGTGTGTGGTGTATACACAAAGAAATACTGTAATCCAACCATCAGCGCGTTCACGAGCATTCTAAATTATTGTCAGCTGTCATAATCGTGATAGCTAAATCGGAACGGAAATTATTGATGTGAGCGCTGTCAGCAAATATAATATGTTCTACTTCGGAAAGCAACTTAAGTTCCAAGTAAACGTCAGTGATGAAACTTCATTCTATGACGTTTGACCGTTTGACGTTTGTTCGTTCGTCCTGTCGCCTGTCGGTCACCAGGGTTCCGATTTTTTTTTTATCGAACGATCCTCCTAAATCCTCATATAAAATTAGCGTATTCTCCCCTTGTAAGAATGGGCTACACATTTCTTAAAATTGCCTCATCGGCTTACAGGGTAAGCTTTTATTATTTTTACTGTACAATCATGAAATAAAATTTTCAAAAAGCTGCAAATGTTATGCAATGGTTCATAGCACGATTTAGCCCGATTTCTTACTAATTGGATGCCGACAAATTTTTTTTATGCTTATACTACACTAAATAGAAGACAAGATTACAATGCTGTGAGATATTTTTTGGTTTAATAACCTGCACTGCACTGACCTTCAACATGTGACCGATTGTCACATCAATATTTTCTTATCAAATAAAAACAAGAAATCTTCGATTTGTATGACTTTGATTTGCAATGTTATCTAATTGGGTGAATATTATCATTTAAAGCTTATGTAGGATATTTATTTGATTTCTTATCATTCTTGCAGTCCTGCAATAAACTCAAAGTTCTAGCTGTAATTACATAGGCGCGGGGTTTTCCTTGCAAAATGCTTCCATTTAAGTGGTTGCTATTTAGGCTGAGCTCCTTGTGGTGAAGGTGCTCTCTACAATAAGCAAGTTTTCTAGACATAATAAATCTGCTCAGTTTTAGGTAGCTTCACTTGAAGACTAGAACATTTTCTACATTTACTTTTATTTTTAATAAGTGTATTTTGTTATATCTTTATAAATAATAATTATATCAATCATGGTGTCTCAGTTAATAAATTAATGTAACATTCATCATGAGAACATGGGTCTATTCATCAAAATAAATGTAACATGCGTCTTTAGAAATTGAGTCATCAAATTGTCATTTTAATATCCAGCTACTTACTGAAATTCATTCAATAAAATATCAATGTAACTCCTAAAAGTTTTAAGTTGCACTCCTGGTTGTGGCGTTGTAGCAGCCTGTAGCTTTACCATCTGTCCTACAATTATTTAGCCTCTAATGTTGTCGCAAGTCTAAAGAAATAACCATGCACAAAATCTTAGGAAACAGCCGTTCGGCCAATTTGGCTGAAGTTTTATTACATTAAAGCCTGTAACATGCTGATGGAAAGCCAATAGGGGTGCAAAAAAATGTCCAGTTTTAGAGATATAGTAGATTTTTTGTCATAATAATGTTTAACATCATCTTCCTGACTTCAGGAAGATGGTGTTATAGTTACTGCTAAAATATAAACAAAATCATACAGCCGAACATATAACCTCCTCCTTGTTGGAAGTCGGTTAAAAAGCAAAATCATATCAGTCATAAGTTCCAATTCATATTAACTCTATGACCTGAAGGGGTAGGCAGAGATGTATTACAAACAATTTGCATAGTAGACAACACGTCCAGCCGATTTTACTGAAACTTTAGTAATAATTACTACATGTATTTGAACAACAGGTGACATGTGAATGACGTATGTAAGGATGTCGATGCACTAGGCGTTAGTCCTTGTTTGGCTCAGGCAATCGTCGCGTTCATTGCTCGGGTTCCGATCGAGTTACGATCGCAACGATCACGTATTCACGCGATAATAGGTTTCTATTAGGACACCCACTTACACTACTACTTACCCGCACAGGCTACTTGATTACCTACTTACTATATTTTATCACATGAACATTTCTGTCAATCATGCATCATTCTAAGAAACAGCAATGCATAGCTGACCCCAGTGATTTTTTCACTGCTGAAACATAATTCATTTTGCAATATTATCTAAGTTTGCTAAAGATCTATTGACCAAAACTAATTGTCATTACAAAACTGAAACATATCTCATGATCAATATTTTATTGCACTAAAATTACATTGTAAATGCCAACATGAATTTAATTTCTTATAAACAAAAATTGACAATTACAGAAAGGCGGCCCTTTAAGGAACGCAACAAGAAACTATGCAACCACACATGAAGCTGACCTTGTAGTGATTGGTTCGGGCCCTGGCGGCTATGTTGCTGCCATCAAAGCTGCACAATTAGGTTTCAAGGTAATGTAAAAAAAATAACAAAACAATCATGTTACACTGATTAAAAATTAAAGATAAAACTAAGACTAGAATCTACTCAAAAGACCATTTCAGACACTAATCTACATCGTTCTCACATGACCCTGACAATGATTATGTCTGGAATTTTAAAGAGCAGTCTCTTTAAAAGTCTAGACATAATCTTCGTCCTCTTAGTTTGTCTTAATTTTCTTTCTCAGAGTAGTTCTCACGTGACCTGACCAAGATTATGTCTGGACTTTTAAAGAGCAGTCTCTTTAAAAGTCCAGACATAATCTTGGTTCACTGTTCTTTCTCAGAGTAGTTGGATAGCAAACACCAACCTCTTAAGTTAAAAAATATTATTCACCTGTTTTTGTATTACAGAAATATTTAAATAAATTACCTATCATTTACTTTTTTTATGGTTTTCTAGACAGTGTGTGTGGAAAAGGATCCAACTCTTGGTGGAACATGCTTGAATGTTGGTTGTATTCCATCCAAGGCGCTGCTCCACAACACTCACTTATACCATTTAGCTAAACATGACTTCAAAAACCGAGGCATTGAAACAGGCCCTGTTACCTGCAACTTTCCCAAGCTGATGGAATACAAAGTGAATGCTGTGAAGGCCCTGACTGGTGGAATAGCTATGCTTTTCCAAAAAAATAAGGTATGAATTTGAACCTTCATTAAAACATTTATCTGTTATCACTAGTATAACGGTAGAAGCTTTAAAAATGTTTAGTATTGTTCCATTCTTTTTTACTTTAAAGGACAGATTTTTTTATTCAGTTGAATTAATTTAATCTGGCTTTGTATATAATTGTCATTGAATCATTGTGACACATAAAAAGGTACCTAGTGCTTTTAATTGATGTTATACAGTATCATTATTTATCCCGCTGTTGATTATTTTGTGTGACAGCCCATGTTATTAACTGATAAGTGATAACTTGTATAAATAAAGGCACAACGGGATATCAAGCATTTGTCAGCTTGATTTGTCGTCGTGTGTACCGAGCAAGCAAATTTAATTTAAAAAATAACCCAGAATTGTATGCACAGATCTAACAAACATAACTGTATTTAGGTACAACTTGTCCGTGGAGTGGGAACAATTATGGACCCAAAGAAGGTGCAAGTAAAGACAGAGACTGGTGTAGAAACAATTAACACTAAGAACATTTTAATTGCTACTGGTTCCGAGGTGACGCCCTTCCCAGGTGTTACGGTTAGTAAAAGAATTGACTGCAAAAATGTTCGTAAAAAGCTGTATAGTATGTAAGTTTTGTTTATTGTGTTGACAGTTCGACGAGAAACAAATCGTTACATCAACTGGAGCTCTTTCACTTAGCTCTTGTCCCAAAAAAATGTTAGTCATTGGCGCAGGAGTCATTGGCTTGGAACTTGGATCTGTGTACCAAAGGCTCGGAGCTGAAGTCATTGCCATAGAATTCCTTGACACTATTGGAGGTAAGAGAAACTACACTAAACGAGACAAGATAGAAGTTTTATTGTTATGGCGTTAAGAGCGTTTACGACGTATGGCATTTCATACAAACTTTCAAGCTCTTGTTTTTCGAAATTACTGAACCGATTTGAATGAAACTTCATACGCATAAGCAGGATACAAAGGTCTAAAAAGTAAGTTAAGCACATTTTCGAAATGTCTTATTTAATAAAAACAGATATATAACTGGAAATCTCTGTTTCTATGGAAAATTTAAAATCGGTCTAATTTGGCCGTAACACTTTTTTTCGAAAACTTTATTTACTAACTTTTTAGACCTTTGTATCTTGCTTATGCGTATTAAGTTTCAGTCATTTCGAAAAACAAGGGCTTGAAAGTTTGTATGAAATTCCCTACGTCGTAAATGCTCTTAATGGGGGACACTTAACGTGATAACGATGTGTTATTAAAAAATGAGACACTTATTATAATATTGTTATTCATTTTAGGTGTTGGCATTGATTTAGAAGTATCTAAAACGTTGCATAAGATCCTTGCCAAACAGGGAATGAAGTTCAAACTAAGTACGAAAGTAACTGCAGTAAAGAAGGAAGGCAGTACAATCAAAGTTGAAGTCGAACCATCCAAGGGTGGCACCAAAGAGACCGTAACTTATTTGCAGTTTTATTTCATCACTCTTTATTATAATAAGATAACATAACATCGTGCTTATAATCCCCGAAGAGTTCGTTAGAGGTGTACTTTATAGTACACCCACATTTCGCCAAGTTATGTTTAAGTCCCAAGTAATAGGGGGCGAGCCTATTGCCATCAACCAGGCACATATCCCGACTCTGGCCTGCTACTGAGAAATTCCCGGCGGAAAAACCCAATAACACTGCCCAACCTGGGAATTGAACCCCGGACCTCGTGCTCGGCAGTAGCGCTGGCGACCACTAGACCAACGAGGCAGTCAATATAATAAGATATGAATTCTAAATCGAAATTCAAAACATCACAGTGCTGTTTTGGGTTCCATAGCCAATTGGCAAAAACGGATCTCTTTTACAACCATTTCACGCAGAGACTACTGGGGGTCTACTCCGAACAGAAATCTGAAGGATCGGCCAAATGTTCGGCCGTTTCTTGACTACGGCTAACTATGGCTGACTGCGGCGAAAAAAAAACGACAGTCAAAGAGATAAGCCAAAAATGTGACTTGAAGTCGGGTAAGGACCAGTGGCGAAAGCCCCATATAACACGATTCCTACCGGCTTCCCTTCGGAAGTTCGCATCAACAATTCTACCGCTATTGAAAAATGGCACAGTCAATAATGTCTACTATTGCCAAAAAATATAGTGACTTTACGGGTATTTAATTCACCATAACATTCAATCAGCAAAAACGCCTATTATATTAGCTTTGAATGTGGTCAAGGCAAGTCTTGTCTGTGTAGTGATGCGTCTTTTTGGTTCTGCTACTTGACTATAGATGGTGTTAAGTTCAGTAAAGGAAAGTCTTACTTTTAAGTAAATTAATTAATTTTTACTTTATTGTTAAGTAAGTTAAAACCGGCTTCGCTGCGGCTTTTCTCATACATAAATTGACACCTCGCCGCTGGTAAGGACTCAAAGTAAAAAAAGGAAACTTTGGAAGTTATAAAACGGCCGAACATTCGGCCGATACTTCGGATTATCGCTTCATAGTAGACCCCCAGGCATTCATGGTCATCTGCAGAGCCTTTTCTGCATAACTATGACAACAAATTCCTTGTGACTTGTATTAATCATTGTGATATTGATTTACTAAAACTGTGATGTGTTTTTTTTAGTTGGATTGTGATGTTGTGCTGATTTCGGTTGGGCGTCGCCCTTACACCGCGGATCTCGGTCTTAAAAACGTCAATATTGCCCTGGACGATAGAGGCAGAGTCCCTGTCAACAACAAGTTCGCCACAAGTGTTCCCGGGTTAGTATTATTGCAAAAACTCATAAAGTATGAATTAATTAATGAAGTCAATTCGGGTAGAATTAAGTAAGTTGGTATGTTGTTAAAGGCTTCTACATACTGGCGCGACTTGTAGCGCGACGCGACACCGGTAGAACAATTTCTATGAAAAAATTCAAGGAAATTGTTCTACCGGTGCGCGGTGTCGCGCCAATATGTAGAAGCCCATAAAAAAAAAAAAAAAAAAAATTATAACTATACTCCGTTTGAAATAAGATTAGACATTTAAATAAATCTTTTTTACCGTCCGTTCATCGATTTTGACTTCTATTGCGTTGATGGCACGTTTTTGCCATCCTTATGCTTAAGGAATAGAAGTCAAAATCGGTTGAACGGACTGTAAACAAGTTTATTTAAATGTCTAATCTTATTTCAAATAGAGTTTAAGTATCTTAAATTAGAAATTTACATTAGGATAAATTTAACTCATTGTCATTTAGAAAATCGTTAATAGAGTAGTAAACATTTTTCAATCAATAATGCTGTTCCCTTCTTTTTTAAATTACGTATTGTGTCAGGTATTTTGTTATATATTGTATGTCCTATACTAATATTTTTTATTTTATATAATGCAGTATTGCAACTCTCAACTAGTAAAATATTTTTGTACTGGCTTCTGATTGGCCTCTTACTACTTTGTGATACTGTAGTTAAATTCAGCATTATCTTCTTCCTGCTCTTGAAATATATAATATGTTACCTAGGTTCGGCGCGAAATGTTTTCCTTTTCCATTCTCCAGCTCAAATTCAGCATAATTGACGTAATTTATTTTTTTTCCAGAATTTACGCTATTGGTGATGTCATTCATGGACCCATGTTGGCTCACAAGGCTGAAGATGAAGGAATCGTATGTGTGGAAGGAATAAAGGTATGTAAATACAATTTACAAACACTGCAATATGCACTGCTACTCTTCTACAAAAATATTTTTATTTCACATAAGCCTACATGGGCACTTATACGTATATAGCGTCAGAAGCTAGGTGCACGGTTCCAATTGGTCGTTTCCTATGGAGAAGAGCCGGCAAGAAACTCCACGGTTAAACTTTAAAAAAAAATTGGCTTTTACAATGTTTTCAAATTACAGTAATATTAGGTATGAGAGGACAGCGTAGGCCCGTCAAAAGTACCAGGTACTTAACAAAATAGAAAATGGTCTACAGATCTACAGTCTATTAAGCCTACAACGTCCTCACATTGACAAAAAAAAACCTATATAAAATATGATTCAAATAATAAAAGTTAGAACCTTTACAAATCTTTTCGTCACAACCATTTTTTGACTTTCCCGGCGCATGTCGTGTAAACGCAACAGTTTTGGAGTTTACTGATGACAAAGCATGATATGTAGCAAAAACCTTGAAAGTATAATATATAAATGTTTTGTGTAACTTCCTATTTTCAGGGCATGGGCACACACTTCAATTACGACGCCATCCCATCTGTGATTTATACGAGCCCCGAAGTCGGTTGGGTCGGCAAATCGGAGGAGGATCTCAAGAAAGAGGTATGTTATTATTATTTAAACTGAAAAGTTACTTTCATACTTGTTTGTTAAAAAGTCTGAACTGATGTAATGAAGATAAAATATTTTTTGTTTCTATCTTTGTAAAAGGCAATGGTAAAAGGTAATAAATATCTGGAGTACAGATCCGATTACAAAAATGGGATACTTATATTTTATGTAAGAGCAAGAAACTTTACGCAGACAAAGTCGCGGGCAGCTGCTAGTAAATTATAAATAATTAAAAAAAAATATTTCTCAGAAAACTTAGCAATATTTTACAGAAAATAGTTTTGCAGTATTAATTTCTAATAAAATGGATGTAGCCATTGCAACCGAACTAGGCTTTGCCTGTATTTCGGTTTTCAGTGCCATTTCCCTCGATATTTTAACAATAAAAATGCCAACATACACACAATACATACATGTCCCAGAATTAACCCTTAACCTCCTAAGGGGTTATTGTACTCATCAGACGTTGCCTGTCCAACAAAAATCCCTTAAAAATGCACTTTCAGTTTTCCCGGCAACTTTTAATTTTTTTCTTTCCGTATGAACTTGATTCGGACTATTACGAACATTTTAAAACAAACATTTGCCAAATCCGTCCAGGTGTTCTGAAGTGATGCGATTACCATCGAACAGCATTCCATTTTTAGGGTTCCGTACCTCAAAAGGAAAAACGAAACTCTTATAGGATCACTTCGTTGTCCATCTGTCTGTCCGTCTGTCAAGACGCCTTTCCTCTGGTACGCGTGGATGTATAAAGTTGAAATTTATATGTGTGTCAGTGACATATTTTTTAATCAAACCTTGCGTACTTCCCGTTGACCTAGAATCGCGAAATTTGACAAGAAGCAAGGTCTCACGGCACAAGTAAAGAAAAAAGTCCGAAAATCGCTAAACTGTAGTTTAGTTTTAACACAAAAAAAATAAGATTACAAACTTAACATTTGCAGTTGGTGTATTGACCGTGGAGTATATCGATGTATGGGAGAACATGTTTTTCAACTACAATGTTAATTTTATAAACCTGAATATTTTAACTCTGCCTTGGATACTTGAAATATGCAAATTCGCTCATAAACACCAACCCCCTTATTACAAAACAAGGTTTATCTTCAGACCCGGGTTTAAAACATGGAGCTATTATTGAATTTCGAACTTTATTCCGACTGTGGTAAAGTTCATATACATAAAACTGAAAACTTGTACCAAACTAAGTTTTAAATTTTGTAAAAAGAACGGTATTTCAATCACCGTTACGTTCTTATTACAAAAACTGGCTCCATGGTTTAAGCCATGTCAAATATAAATCTTGTTTTGTAATAAGGCGGCAAGACTTTTACACTAAACGAGAAAACATACAAACAAGATACACTCCGATACAAAACACGACTAAACCAACATACCGCTTAAAATATTACGTTCAACGAGCCCTCTGGTTATGTCAATAAAAATATATAATACCCGAATCAATAATAAAAGAAAAAAAACCTTATCTATTCACGATTAAATTAAAAAAAGCTATTAATAAGTAAATGTTATTAACTTATTACAGTATGAACGAATATTTAAATGATAAAAACTTACATAAAATACACAAAAAAGGTTATTTTTAGAATAATTTAGATAAATACCTACTATCTTTCTTTTGCTGTGGCTGACAGGGACCACGATTGTCCTAAAGCCAATGTTTACCACCTAAGCATATACATTGTGCAATGCAAGAAAGTATTGAGTATTCATTTTGTTTTTGGTATAAATTCATCCCAACTACGGAACCCTTCATTGTGCGTGGTTCGACACGAACTTGACCGGTATTTTACTAAAGATTTAACTTGTAATTTACAGGGTAGGGCATACAAAGTGGGCAAGTTCCCATTCCTGGCTAACTCAAGAGCGAAAACAAATGGTGAGCCTGATGGCTTCGTCAAAGTTTTAGCTGACAAAGCGACTGACGTCATCCTCGGCACCCACATCATTGGACCCGTAAGTTATTAATTCCATACCATAATAAATAAATCAAGGTTCTCCAAAGTCATCCTTATTACAATAAAAAGTGTGGGCGCCAGCTACACGAATATGTTCATGCTGTGGTGAAAAGATTAACCAGTCAGTGAGGATCGTGCATCCTTATTAACCTTGTATACTCTTTTCTTGGCGATCTGACCTGAAAAACTAAAATAATAATAAAATAAAAACTCAGGGTGGCGGTGAGCTGATCAACGAGGCTGTGTTGGCGCAAGAATACGGAGCGGCGGCTGAGGACGTCGCCAGAGTGTGCCACGCCCATCCCGTAAGTTTCCTTCAATACATTTAAAAAATCTTATGTAGATCACAGTATGATTGTACAGTGCTTCCATTTTCCTAATGTCACTCGGCAATCATCACATTTCCGAATACAAACAAATGCTAATTTCCATGTCCATCAATTATTAGATTTATCGTGTATAATAATTCGAATTTAGAACTAAGTACGTTATTACAAACGAATGCTAATTTCCATGTCCATCTGTTATTAGATTCATCAATTTGAATTCAGAACTAAGTACTTTATTGTTGTTTTGAATTCCGTGTGAACTATAGAAATCCGACGACTGACGAAACACGAAGTTTGCCGAGAGGCATAGAAAATTTGTAGATATTTCGTAACACTAACCTGCTTTGTTTTTTTTTTAGACATGCTCGGAAGCCCTACGTGAAGCAAACATGGCGGCATATATCGGAAAACCCATCAACTTCTAATTCTAGACTTAGATGTATTTATCAAATTATGTTAACTCCCCCCACAACATCAGGGCAACAGCAGGGAATAAGTTAGTTATTATTAGAGACCGGATTTTATCCAAACGTAGGTTTGCAAGCATTTGCAAATTATAGCAATTTTTTCGGGTTACTGCATAATATATTTATTACCTAAAATCTACTGATTATGCATATTAGGGCTAATTTTCTATAATTTGGACTTCAGGAGCTGTTGTTTGTACATTTTCTCCGAAGACAGGCAGTCCTAAACATTAATATATCACAAACATAACTCAATTGTATATTCGAGTGTTAAGGTTGATAATAATCTATTCGTGATATTTGAAATACCTGTTTATATATAATAAAAATTAAGAATCTGAATGTACAAGTTTATGCAAACGTGGCCAGTTGAGCAATGTTTTTGGTCATGATCCTTTATCTAGAATATTCTTGATCGAAGGATGGAAGGCACAATCTTACTACTAACCAATTGTCACAGTATTTGAAAAAAAATATTATAGCTTGTTGAAGTTAAGGATTTTTTTAGTGTTGTAAAAACGCTGATTTTTTTTAATAAAAAAAAAATATTATTTCGTAGTACATCACCGAAAAAATCATTATTTTAATTCGATTCTGCATATTTTGGCACTTCATTGCGATTTTTTTGTTTGCATATTTGGAGCATTCACCCTGAAACATACGCTCGGGACAGGCGTAAGCTTAATCGCAAAAGTTAGTTTATGAACCGCAAAAGCGAAAATATATTCAATGGACGTGGCTAAATAGAAGCAAATAGCAAATATTTGAGTGATTGTTTAGATTAAACTTGCCCAGGATGTCTCTTTCCATGCACTAAGTGTAATTTTGCTGTGAACACGAATGCAGAGTGAACAGAAAATTAATGCATGCCAGAATTGAAATTGAAGAGAATAATTTTGTTATAACAAAAGCAATGCAAGAAATAAAATTTATTTAAGTACTGTAGTTAACTGCAAAAATAATGCACTAAGCCATTTGCTAAAAGTTTGTATTCCACTTCATTTTCTTCATTTCTCTGCAGATCTGTGAAAGCAAGTAATCTGTGATAGGTGTATGTTTAAAATGACCAACCGAAAGAAATTACTTTTATGATGCATATTTCGACCATTTTAAGTTGCATGTAATCCGGTCTCTATATATTATAGATTCGCTATAAGCAATCGTGTGTGAATCTGATTCGAATGTACTTTGGGTATTGACTTTATGTATACCATTGATTCTATCCCATTCGTCCTGTAATCGTCACTTATCTCAGTGCAATGTTTAAAAGAACGAGCCGCACTTATTGAATATTATTTATAAAATTAATTTACATGCCTTTTCTATTAATTTATTTCTGATATATATATTTTTTTAATTTTAGTGTGATTCATTCCGATTTTTATTTATTTCTATTTAGTGATGATTACTTTGACGTGCTCCTGCATTTGAAAGGAAATAATTTGTATGTACCTTGTATATTTATTTATTTTGTAAATATAGTTTTACAAAAATAAGTGTTTTTGTTTTAATATTAATATAGGTAAGTCTGAAATCGCCAACTCGTCTTGAGCAAGCGTGGTGATCAATGCTCGTGCCTTCTCTGTATGAGAAGAGGGCCTTTGCCCAGCAGTGGGACAATAATAATAATCGCAACGCCGTATCTCTAGTTCTCTACGTTAACGTCGTGGTGGGGCTTGCGCGCTCCTATGGTCTGTGCTGGTTGAGTTTACTTTGACGACACAGGTCTAGGGTGAGGAGCCCAAGAGAGATATAGTAAGGTACTTCCCCGTGGTCCCCCAGTCTAGTTCCCCTTGGGGTACCACGAGCAACATTTTTGCCCGTGGAACCCCCTGAATAACAATCATCTTTATTAAATATATTTTGATTGCCCATGGTACCCCATTTCAAACGGGTTGGGTTAGGATAAGTTAGAACACGCAGATGATACCCTCGTTGCCCGGGGGAGGAACTTCAGGGAGGCGGCCATTCTGGCCTCTGCTGGCGGATCCTTAGTGGCTGGAAGGATCCGCCGCCTAGGGCTGAAGGTGGCGCTGCACAAGACGGAGGCCGTGTATTTTCACGGTCCTCGGCAGCGCATCCCACCCGACGGACACATTGTCGTGGAGGGCGTCAGGATCGGGGTCAAGGCCCAGATGAAGTACTTGGGCCTTGTACTCGACAGCAGGTGGCGCTTCGGCCCACACTTCAGCGGGCTGTCGACGCGCCTGCTGAAGGCTGCGAATGCCCTTTCCTGGCTCCTCCCGAACCTGGGAGGTCCGAAGGCGCGATGCCGGCTTTTGTATGCCGGCATCCTCAGGAGCATGGCCCTTTACGGGGCCCCGATTTGGGCGGACTCCCTCCACAGGAGGGAGAACGCCACTACCATCCGTAGGCCCCAAAGGGCCATTGCACTGCGGGTGGCGAGGGCCTACCGGTCGGTGGGCTTCTCGGCGGCGTGCGCTCTGGCCGGCACCCCTCCTTGGGAGCTCGAGGCGTGGGTGCTGACCAGAGTGTACGAATGGACGGCGCGGCGTAAGGCGCTCGGGGAGCCCCCCGCCGCAGGAGAGCGGGAGGACGTGCGGCAAGAGGCGAGGGACGCAATCGTCCATCACTGGACGGAGGACCTCGCCACTGCCGTTTTCGGCCGCCGAACTCTGACCGCGCTCGGGCCAGTCCTGAAGGATTGGCTCGAGCGGTCCCACGGTTTCCTCTCTTTCCGTCTGGTGCAGGTGTTGTCCGGCCATGGGTGTTTCGGATCGTACCTGCACCGGATCCAAAGGGAGGAGACCCCGTCGTGCCACGACTGTGGCGCGGCGGAGGACACGGCTCAGCACACCCTTAAGGTGTGCCCAGCCTGGTCCGAGCTGCGCCGCTGTCTGAGCGCAGCGGTCGGGCAGGACCTCTCGCTTCCCAGCGTCGTCAACTCGATGCTGGAGAGCGAGGGGGCCTGGACAGCGGTCGCCTCCTTTTGCGAGGACGTAATGTCGCAGAAGGAGGACGCGGAGCGCGCGCGGGAGGACGACCCTCTCGCAGCGCCGCTCCGCAGGCGAAGACGGGGCATGAGAAGGCGATTGTACGATCGTCGTCTTATGCCCCCTGGTGGTGAACAGCGGGAGACGGGTGCGGGGGCGCCTTCTTCTGCATTACACAGTTCACCACCCACGTCAGGCGGGAATGACAGAGCGCTCGCGGTCATTCCTGGGCCCCTCCCCGACGGGGGGGGGCGTGTCGGGCGTGCCCTCATCTCAGGAGTAGGCAGTGACCTATCGCTGCCGGCCGTGGTCGAGTCGATGGCCGGCAGCGAGGAGTCCTGGGACGCGGTGGTGTCCTTCTGCGAAACAGTCGTGTCGCAGAAGGAGGCTGCGGAAAGGGAGCGGGAGATCTCGTCCGCTCACCCGGCCCGCAGCAGGCGCACCGGGCGTCGGCTGAGGGCCGATAACGCCGTCTTCCAGCCCCCATAAATGGGTCCAGGGACGGTGGACTTGGGGACGTCCGCCGCCCCCTATCACATTGGACCCGAGGTGGCGGCGCGTAGTGTTCCACGCGCGCCCCTAGCAGACGTCGCGGGGGGGTCAGACACCTCACCCCCCCCCCCAGACTTGAGGTGGCCCGCAGAGGCGGGCCGGCACAAGCCAGGATTTTCCACCCCGTGAACAAAAAAAAAAGGATAAGTTAGAACTGTGACTAAACGCTCGCTCCGGCGAGCGCTACATCCAAAGTATTTGCATTTTATTTATCTGGCGATTAGCGGGGGTACCGCGGGCCAAATAATTTGCCCATGGTACCCCTTCCTTTGTCCCCCTTGGGGGTTCCACGAGCAAAAATATTTGTTCGTGGCACCCCAAGGGGGACCACGGGCAAGTACCGATATAGAAACCCGCAGGGCAGCATGTGGAGAGGTATTGGGCAGTAGTGACCCCACGGACCCTATCGCCCGGGAGCAGTCTTTTAATTATCTCTGGCTTGCCTTTATTGACCGGCCAGAGTGAACATTGACGAGAAATAGAGCTCCCACCTCTTTCTTGCCTTTATCGGCCGCCTTGAGCAGAGATTCGCAAGAGCAAACGTGCCCAGAGGAAGGAAATACTCTAGTAAGATGCTGGTTGGGATCTTGACCCTTGACCGTACTTCCGGGATTGTCCTGATAGGACATGTTGCTCCCTTGTCGCTACGACAATATGTGCTAGCGACAGTTTTCGGGGGCTCATTATTTATTGTGCAAGTCATCCTTTGCCATTTTATCGGTGTATTGTATATAAAACATTGGCCAGGCACAGGCAGGGGCCATAGTCTTTCCATAGTTCTGGGTAACCAGTCCACTTTAGCTATCTTTTTTTTCCCTGGAGTTGTCCTTGGGTACACTTGCATAGTGCATTCAGGGATTATCGTCGGTTGGTGCTTCATCATTTAAAATTGTCTAAGGGGCCTCTGTAAGTTGGCTTCGCCCATCGTACGCCTTCCAAAGAAGGTCCAGGACCCCGAGATATATATCAAACACATTTTTTTAATAATAATATACCCAGCTCCACCGTGACCGCTGTGACGACACCTGCCGCTGTAGCTGCGTCGAGTATTTTTCCCCGCCGACGCGACGGACGTTTCCAACACGTGCGTCGGTAGGGGGCAAGCCGGACATCGAGGAGCTTGGCACTTAGGGGCCAATCGACCCCGAGCCAGGTCCCCGCTGCCGGTGGTTGTGGGCAGCGTATGAGTTGGACTCAGTCTATGAACGAGAACCTCATACACGAACGTCATAATATCACAACGTTTAAAAAAAAAAAAAATATTACGGGTCTACAGAGAGGACAACTAACCTCACTGCGTACCGTAGTAGGATGCTCTCTCTTTCAGGAACTAGAGCCATCCATCAACGTCTCGGCCCGGCAACGCAATCATAGGTTGGACGATGCCTCACTTGATAGGCTGCGCTGAGGTACTGAGCAACCATATAGTCTCAACTCCGGCACAAATCGCGGTACAAGCGTCAACTATTGATGCAGTCCACCGTGGTCCAATCATGGTGTGGACGAGGAAGATGTGTTGCTACAGTAAGTAGCAACGCCCGATTGAGGAGCGCACTGGAGGATACTTTTCGCGAGCATAGGTCCACTCCGACTGACCTTAGACGTCTACTACCACGCCTACCCATGCACAAAAATAATAGGGCGCTGGTGTGTGCCTTGAAATCGCAGCTGATGAATTTCTTCGAGAACAGCGAGGATCTCGTTATGGTGGATCCGCAGCTCTAGCCCACGAAATTCAAATTTTCTTACGTTTTCTGCAGGTCAGTGTCCTGTTATTCCTTGATCAAAATATGATTCGCGAATCATAATATTATAGAACAAATATGTATTTACAGAATTAGAATCATTAATAATCTGTATTTTATAGGTACTTAAATGTATGTAACAATGTTGTCACTTTATTTAAATAAAAAAAATACTTAACATTGAACAATTTCAAAACCCTTCTTAGAAGCTTTCGTCTCTGTGGGGTATTTACTCATGTGCTGTGGCACGTGCTCGAGCGTGCTCGTGGCTGCTAGGAACATACGCGAACGATGCCGCACTGTGTTATATCTTGCAAGCTGTTTTCAACTCTATTTCAGCTAGATTTAAGTTCCTACTTGAGCGTGTTGCTACTAAAATGAAAGACGTAAATAAAATAAATAATTTATTTATTAGGCATTTAATCTAAAGAAACTGCCATTTACAAAATGTATTTTAAATATTCAGGATATAAAACAAAGATAAGATTGCGCGCAACAAATAATAACAGATCATAACAGGCGGCTCACACCCGTACGTAGCCGGGGTATTATAAAAAACAGTAATATAATGTAACAGAAACAATCTCAGATAAATAATACAATATCATTGTACTAAAAGTAATTTATATGTAATAAAATCAGATTCCTACGTTAAAATTATAAACAGTTCAAAAATTTAACTAATGACTAGATAAAAACAACACATTACAAAATAATCTATAAATTGTCACAAGGGTCAAATAAGCAAAGAGTCACAAAAGTTAATTTACGCTTTCTGATAAACTTTACGTTGTTGAATTCAGAATCTTAGATATTATTGCAGATATTAATAAAAAAGATCATTTCTATGGTGATGATAAGAAAAAAAAATGTGTAAAGTAAGTGACCGAATGCTATAGGAGTTATAGACAGAAGCTTTTATCTACACAATATGTATGAATCATACTTAGTGTGTAACATTTTCTGTCTATCATACCGTATGATTGACACAAACGATGCTCTTTAAAGCACAACTTTTTCTAAAACTGCATCTGCCTTCTTAACGGCCGTGTACTATAAGTATCTCGATTTTGTAACTTTTCGCTGTCGAGGGACGGTTTAGTTTTGCACATAAATTCGAGTTCAAGAGAAAAATAACAATCTATCTACAAAAAAAAAATTGAAAAAAAAATGTTATAAATATATAATAAATAAAAAATTTTAAATGCCTATGATACGATACGGTATTTATAACAAAAAAACTTTTTTTTTGTCTGTCTGTTTGTTCCGGCAAATCTCTGAAAAGGCTGGACCGATTTTGACGGGACTTTCACTGGCAGATAACTGATGTTATGCTTATATTTTACCACGCGGGCAGGAGCTAGTCAGTAATATAATTATTGAATAAGAACAAGAATCATTTTGTATTTCTATAAAAAAAAGATATTTGAGCCTACATTACCATTAGTAAACAGACAAAACGAGTATAAATTTTGTATATATTTTAATTTGTTACTTCATTTTTATGTTGTTACTTCATTCAAACTCTACAGAGCCGAACTTTTTTTCAAACACGTGGCTCGAGCTGTACGATACCCACTCAGAACGTGCATGAGGTATTGAACAAAGTACACGACAACCCATATATTAAGTAGGTAAATTCTGACGAACTGGTCAAAACCAACAAGCAATTGTCCTGGAACGAAATGAATTCATTAGGAAGGTCTTTGCTCAGCAATAGGACTGCAGGCTGATAGTAACCTGTAACCCTGTGTATGTGTGTAACAAGTATTTCTAGCAAATATATGTTTGGTTTGATTTGTAAAGTAAACTGTATCTTGGATTTACATGTGTGAATTATTATTATAACAGAGATTCAGAGCTGTGCATACAGTTTTACAACACCCTTTCTGTAACGGAACCCTTGCCTACTTAATAACGGAAGATTTTACTAATACTTAATAGTACAATTTCCTACGACAACGCTACCACATACGAGCGAATACAATAGTATATAAAAATATTCGAATGAGTATATATAACTTACCAATCTTATCATTGATACGCTGAAGCCGATTCGAGTTAAAATACTAAATTCTACTTGCAGAAACTTATGGGTGCTTTCAATTTAGGTCATTTGTAAAGGCATTGTAAAAGCCACTAAAAGAGTTGCCTTTCCAATGCGGCACGGTAGTGAGGAGCAAGCTTTGCGACGTTGGAATCGAAGTCTACGATTGATCGACACTCGTTCAATTTAGTCGCACGAATTACTGTCATCAATGTTACATCCATAACTACATTGAAAGCACCCAAGTCGAAATATTCGAGAGAATCAACCCCAAGTATCCAAAACCTGACTGCACATATTCAAGTAAAATTTAGGTGACAATATTTTACTATATTGTGCACAATCATTGGAATACATAATGGCCGCAGCCATCGTTGTTGCATCAGACTCCATATACTTACGTAACACTACTTCCAACTTTGATATGGACAAATGATTTTCTATGAAGAAATTCTTAGAAAGCCTGAAACATAATTCCCATAACTCTGTATCTACAGGGAAAATACTCATACATTTGTCTATTATTTGAGCTGCTTTTATAGAAACGTCACACGCCACAATGTTTACGGTCGTGTTTGAAGATACTCCCGCTTTGCGATATTTTAATTCATCGCAGCAACATGGCAGAGCATTGTAGATAGATGGATCTATTACAGGATATGGTTCTTCATTGAGAATAGACAAAGACACCTCCTTGATGCGCTTTGACATAATGTTTTTAATTATTAACTTTAGTTCTTCTTTCTTTGGGAAAGTTTTTGTCTCATGATTTAAATCACCATCTTCTACTGCAGTGTGCGTCATGTAAGTGGGATCATTTTGTAATTCATATTTTAAATTGTCCAATAACAATCTTAAACACTCTGAATATATTTTGTTATGGTACGCGAACTTAGCAGCTAAGTTGCAACTTCCTTTAAAGTTTTCCTCGTTTAACCACGGTTTCAGTATCAGGATCATATCATCAGCCCATGATTTCTTTTTAAAATCATTCATAGAAGCTAGTGGGTTTAATCGGGCTTCGATTGGTTTCCTTTGCAAATCGTCAACGTCAAAAGGAAACATGAGATCAATTCTATCGACTTGTTGAAATTGAAATTTGTTGCTGCTCCGATTTGCTGGTATTTTAATAACGCGCTTTGTTGTTTTCATCATAATAACACGGCTAACGCCTCTGTCCTTTTCAGTGAGGAACTAAAAAAATATATTAAATTCTATTATTGAATCTGAGTGCATAAACTATCATAAAAATGTAAGATTGCAGTAATTTACCTGCAGATGTATGTTTCCAGAGACATATATTCTCCCATCGTTATCGATATAAACTGTGAAGTCTCCTCCACATTCTACAATAGCATTTGTTTTAAGGTCCTTTTTTTCAATTTCTGGTGTTTTAGCGGTACTCGTACTGGTTTTAACAATGTCGGTCTGAGAAACGGTGCGTATATTTATTTCAGTTGGAATTGAAATCAGCTTTCGATCTCCACTTCCTGTAATACAAACAATTTTAACATTATTTAAACATCAAAAATACATTTTCGATAGTAATATACACGCAGTTCATACTCTTCATAATTGTACTTACCTAATTGCCCATCGAAGTTAAGGCCCCAGCCGTAGACGGTGCCAGCGTTGTTGAGTATGAATGAGTGATGCCAACCCGCCGACAACTGTCAATCAAATAAGTCAACAATCAAAAATACAATAATATAATAGAGCAAAACTAAGTTGAAAAATACGATAAAGTAATGCAATTTCCTTCGCCCATGAGTGGGACAGCACAGGCTGCTAAGGAAAAAGAAAAACACATCCATTAATATTTCTACAGCTGTATGACTTATGGCTAAGTCGATAACTACCCGCTCTTCTCCCTTACTTGTAAGCTAAACGCACGGCACGGTTGGCGCAGTGGTTAAGCGATTGACTGCTGCGCTGCGTGTCGCGGGTTCGATTCCATAATTTTGTAATCATGGTAATGAAAAATAGGCAGGGACTTCTATCAATGGTAGTAACAGCTCTATATTAGATCTTAACATAGCGCGTTCGTTTCGTATTTCCGAAGACAGACGATGGCTCCCGAAGCAAATACTTTTCTTGGGATGTCTACACATTATGTTACCTGCACGATCTCCCCGCGCACATGCTGCGTGTCCACACGCTGCGGCAGCAGGTGCGGGTCGGGCGCGGATGGCGCGGGCGCGGCATGTAACTGTACACATTATGTTACCTGCACGATCTCCCCGCGCACATGCTGCGTGTGCACACGCTGCGGCAGCAGGTGCGGGTCGGGCGCGGATGGCGCGGGCGCGGCATGTAACTGTACACATTATGTTACCTGCACGATCTCCCCGCGCACATGCTGCGTGTCCACACGCTGCGGCAGCAGGTGCGGGTCGGGCGCGGATGGCGCGGGCGCGGCATGTAACTGTACACATTATGTTACCTGCACGATCTCCCCGCGCACATGCTGCGTGTGCACACGCTGCGGCAGCAGGTGCGGGTCGGGCGCGGATGGCGCGGGCGCGGCATGTAACTGTACACATTATGTTACCTGCACGATCTCCCCGCGCACATGCTGCGTGTCCACACGCTGCGGCAGCAGGTGCGGGTCGGGCGCGGATGGCGCGGGCGCGGCATGTAACTGTACACATTATGTTACCTGCACGATCTCCCCGCGCACATGCTGCGTGTCCACACGCTGCGGCAGCAGGTGCGGGTCGGGCGCGGATGGCGCGGGCGCGGCGGGCGGCGAGTCGGCCGCGCGCCGCGCCGTGGCCGCGCGGACCTGCTGCGGACTCGCCCCCCATTGCCATACGTCACCTTTGCTTGTTAGTGCCAACTGTAAATATGACACCAGTCATGTCACTACATAAGACGTAACAAAGAAAGACTCCATGATAGCATCCCTAGCAACCGAATTGTGGTCACGGCGACCAATCACAACGGAGATTAGCCAAGTACACAGGTGCACTCTCTGTTCTTTTACTCTCATAGTCCGATGGGACGGCAATCCGACACGCCCGGAGAAATCAGGCGCAGGACCAACGACTTTTGGTGCTCCAAAAAACAAAAGATAAAAAAGTAGAATGACTCCATAGACCAACAAGCTTATAATAACCTCCTCCTTTTTGGAAGTCGGTATTACATCGGATATTACAAAACAAGAGCTATGTTTTAAACATTCGAGTCGTCATTGTATATTGAATTTTAATTAAACGGATATAAAGTTCTTAATACAAAATCGATTCTGAATCGTTTTAAAATCTGAAAACATCTGTTGGAATAAATTTCAAATAACAATAACTGGCTCATTAATGCAAAGAATGAAAACATTCTGTAATTTGGCATACCAGTACAACAAAAAAGCCTAAAATTATTGATAAAATCTGCGTTCGCTATTTAGTTTCCAAACGCGTAAACAAAACAAGTATGTGTTTTTGAAAAAAAAATAACCCAATACCCACACATAAAGTTCAGTTTGCGTTACAAGTTTAATAATACTCTTTCAATAATACAAGTCCTTCTGAATTAAACTTAATTCACACAATCATAAGGTTGATATTTGTTTAAGTGGAAATAATATAAATTGGGAACAGCGATTTGAAAAGACTTTAATTTACAAAGTATGGTCTTACATTGTGGAAGTATCCGACGGCGATGGCTTTTGCGGGCTCCTGCAGGCGCACGCGCACGGGCACTGAACTCTTGTGCCGCGCTCCGCTCGCCAGCTGACCGAATACGCCAGCGCCGCTCGCCCAAACCTCACCGTTCTTCATTAGCACCACCGTGTGACAGGCACCAAGGCCTACACTCAACACCTGGTAAAAAAAGGATATTTTATTACGTATTGTATCAAACAAAAAAAAAGTTTTGAGAAGAAGTGAAACTCCCGGAAAAAAGCAGCGGAAGTTGAAAAATTAAGAAGATAAATCTGAACAATGAAATCATCCCAAACATTATAACCATTTACTGTTAAATCAATATAATTATGAAGTGTTTATAGCACATCTGAAATATGTAAAAATAGTTATTTGACGATTTTTTTTATAAAACATATTATGGTATTTAATTAAATTTTGCATGGAATAAAAAAATTATTTTTATTTATTTGACTATAAATGTGAAACTCCCTCTCCGAACATTTTTCCAACTGCAAATGTATGTTTGTAATCGCATATTTCTTTATGTGATAAAACCACAAATTAAAGATTTTCGGAATTTATCCTTTACTGCTGTGAGACTTTGCTTCTTGCCAAATTTCATGATTTTAGGACAACGGGAAGTGTCATAGAAGTTTTGATTTATTGGAGAGATACTCGATTTTTTTTTATGTGACAAAACTACAATTTAACAATTTTCGGACTTTTGCCTTTACTTGTGCTGTGAGGCCTTGCTTCTTGCCAAATTTCATGATTCTAGTTCAACGGGAAGTACCATAGAGGTTTTGGTTTATTGCGAGTATCGAAATATGTCGCAATAATGTCGCATAAATCGCCGTATTTTTTTTTTGGGTTTACTTAGGGCCAATTTCACCAATCGTATTACAAAACGCGTTTAAGAAAACTAAGTTCTGCATAAACGAGTTCAAATTAATGTCTATATTGATCTCGTTTTACGTCCAACCAACTTCACCAGCTACATTTTGATCGCGTTCACGAAAACCAAGTTTCCATAGCATAGAATGTAAATGTTGTCAAATGAACGCAATTCGTTTAGCATTTGCAACATGCGATAGCGCCTGCACTTAAATTTTATTACCACGTTTTTATTAAGTCACTTTCTTGTCTTTCTGTCGTTCCGGGTGGAATCTTGCAACTCAAATTTCGAGCATTTCCCGATTAGCTATCCGGCTGGAACTTTCAGGGTAGCTCACAACTCGATGACAATGCATTCTTAATAATCCATATATTAGCATGCACTGCCGACCTAACCTCAAAAAAAAACCGCTATAAGTACCTTATAAAGAAAGCGAGATAGAGCAAAAATAACACTTATTGGGGGTTTCGTAAATGGATTTAGTGGAGAGGTTTGCCAATCTGAAAACATAACCTAAATGTTAAATTTTTTTTGCTCTTAGCTTTCAAAAATCAGCACCAAAACTGTTGACAAGAAGTTAATGATGATACTGCTTTTTGACATTAAACTTCACTATAGCAATAATCATAATTTGTGGACCTTTTTACGAAACTCCATAATAGGTACTGTCAAACAGATGAATGCCATTTTATGATTTTTAATATGATTCATAATATTATCCTATTGTGATTCTGCCAAAGTGGCCTTTTTAAACCCCCTCATTCTCATCCCAGCTTTCGTTATAATATAGTCTTAACAATTTTCTCATTTTAATTAGCCAAATACTAACAAAATAAATATTAATAATAAAAGACTTCAAACAATATTTTCTAAACAACACGACACTGACAGCTTTTGAACTCGTTTAGAGACTTGAACGCCGAAAATCGGGCGTTCAGAATTTAAACTAGTTTTAGCTTGAACTGCGTTCACTTTATGTTGGTGAAATCAAAAGTGGAGTTCTGAACTCAGTAAAACGCTTGAACTGAGTTCAGCGCGAATTGATCACGTTTAAATTCGTTGGTGAAATCCGCCCTTAGAAGCTAGATTTTTTTAGAGCTCCAAGGGATCGTAGACCTACGTATTTGATATTAATTTCAACTTGATACCTACACGCGTTACTGAGAAAAACGGTCTTGACAGACTGACAAACAGACGGACAACGAAGTGATCCTATAAGAGTTCCGTTTTTTCCTTTTGACGTATGGAACCCTAAAAAAACAGAAAAACAAAGCACCCTCACCTTTCTGCCCTGGAACTTGGTAACCAACTTGGGTGAGCACTCGTCATCTATGGTGCCGTGACACAGCTGACCATGGACGCCCCATCTAAAGCAAAATAAGACAATAGTAAGTTTGGTATCAAGGCTCTGCGGGATCATCACCATCATCATTTCAGCCGAAAAACGTCCACTGCTGGACTTAGGCCTCCCCCAACAAAGGGGGGGGGGGGGGGGGGGAGATTTGCCATAATCGCCACGCTTGGCAGGCGGGTTGGCGATCGCAGTATGTTTTTAAAAATGCATAGAGAACGCTGCTGCCCATTCCCTAGTAGGTAAGTCCCTTAGTCGCCTTTTACGACACCCATGGGAAGAAATGGGATACTCTGCGGGATACTTGGATGCAATAAAACATGCATGATGTAAGTAGATGTATCCTGCATTCCTGCGTGTACACCTAGCTTTTGGTATGCTTGACTCTTCCTTCAGAGAATAATAACATAGAAATCGTCTTATCTGCTTATGGTATGTCAACCGTGGCACGTTGGTCGAAAAATAAGAAGACTGTCTCGTTTACCTGGTTACCAAATATCTACTGTACAAAAATAGCGGGGGGAAAGCATACGATACTCTTTTTAAGGGTGTAACAAGTTACTACATATATTGGATTTACTTTGATCGCTGCGCTGGAAAAGACAATGACTGAGTGTGGTACCTTAGCTAACAGGAGGTTCGTAAGAAGAAAAATATTATATTTATTACTTTAATTTATTGTGAATGTGAGCACTATGTGGGCCGTTTTTTTTTTGTTTAAATATTTTCCTTGTTTTTCTCTTTCTCAGTTAATTTTAATGATGGTCCGGCATTTGCATTTGCAAATGCTTGCACTGATTGGACAGGTCTACTCAAATTTGTGTGTTTTTTTTCTCGAAAGACCATTTCTGACACGGATCTACATGGTCCTCACATGATCTGACTAAGATTATGTCTGGGCTTTGACCCCTCAGTTTGTTTCGCTATTTCTTCTCAGGGGTAGTCTGATAGGAAATGTCAACTACATCTAGATTTTTAATTTTTATTATTTGGAGTAAAAGTGATTCCGATATCCTATTTACAGAATAAACGATTTCATTTCATTTAAGGAAAAATAACAATAAATATTGCAGTTTATAAACTAGAAATAGTATGCGCTTGGGTAATTTTTCCGAATTAGTATGAGCGCGCCACACAGTAGCCCTCCACAGAGGCATGCTTCTTAGTTTTGTGTAACCACGTTTTGCAGTAGTGCACATGTATGTACGAGAGCGGCACTGAAAATTTCGGGAATCAAGGAAGTGACACAACATTACTATTTAAAAATGTATTTATTGCTTTTCGAAGTATTCTCCGCGAAATTTGACACATTTTTCCATACGATGGAACCAATCATTGAAGCAACCATTCTATTCGGAAGTTGGGGTCTGCAAAATGGCCGTTTTGTAGGCGTCCACAGCTTCTTCAGGTGATGAAAATCTCTGTCCACGCAATTTATTCTTTATTTTAGGGAAAGTATAGAAATCATTAGGGCTTAGGTCGGGGCTGTACGGCGGATGGTCTAATAATTCTATGTTTTCTTGCTCTAAAAACTCTTTTGTTCTGTGCGCGGTGTGAGAACTCGCATTGTCGTGATGGAGGATGATGCGGCGGTTGCAGTTCTCCGGAGTTCAGAAACTACCTGTGGCAAACAAATGCTTGCATACCATTCTGCATTAACCGTTCTTTGTCCCTCAAGAGGAATAGTCGTAACATGGCCGGTTTTGGAGACAAACGAGGCCACCATTTTTTTTGCAACACTCCGTGAACGAACAATTTTTGATGGCTTTAACTCATTTTCGAACACCCAAACTCGTGACTGGTTTTTTGTTTCGGGTTCGTACGCGTATATCCAGGATTCATCACCTGATACAATGTTGTATACAGCATTTGAGGATCCTGCGTGGAATCTTTCGAGAGTTCTGACGCACCAAGTAACGCGAGCCGCTTTTTGCTCTTCACAGAGCGAATACGGTATCCATCGGGAAAACCACTTTTTTACACCTAATTGTTCATGCAAGATTATTTGTATTTGACTCATGCCAATGTCTAAAGTTGACTGAATTTCGAAGTATGTCACATATCGATCTTCCTCAATCAGCTTACGCACAGCATCAACGTTTTCTTGGGTGACTGCAGTTTTGGACGACCTTGACGGGGATCATCACTGAGCTTGACACGTCCACGTTGAAATTCAGCAAACCAGCGATAAATTGTGGTTTTGGATGGGGTTTCATCACCAAATGCAGAAATCATCCGGTCAACACACTGTTTTTGTGTTAAACCACTTCGAAAGTCATAATAAATCATCGCTCTTGAATTTTCTCGAGTCAATTCCATTTTCTCAACGACTAAACAAGTTTGACAAAACCTTGTGACAAGACCAAGAATCTTTTTAAATTAAATAAATGGTATTCGATTTTTAAAACCAAGGAGATTTCAATTAAAAAGATTTTAATATGACAGGAACAGTGGAAATATTCCATTCCCGATACTTTTAGTGCAGCCCTCGTATCATTGCGCGTTTGAGTGAAGTATTCTCTCGCTCGGGTTACCTACTCTGGTCTGTGATCGTCATTTGTCACTCAAGTTTTGGAGAAAGTTTTTTTGGAATTGCATAGAGTTGTTAATCTATAAATTTGTAAACATGTTAATACAAAATAGGCAACTACTTCCATGGTTGTAACAGCTCTATATTAGATCTCATAATCACGCGTTCGTTTTTCTGAAGATAGGCGATTGTTTCCGAAGTGCATACGTTTCTTTAGAAAGCTGTATGTAATTATTCGTCACTCACCCCCACGTGTACAGTCGTCCGCCAACATCAACGACGGCGGAGTGGTAGTGGCCCGCGTATATCGCAGCGAGTGGCGCGGTGAAGTGGCCGGACACGTGTCGCAGGGAGCCGGCCGATACCGCGCCCTCGCCCACGCCGCCCACCCATGAAGATCCTACACCCAGCTGGCCGAACGAGTTGTCGCCCGTCGCGTAGATCTATGCAAAATAATATTAATTTTGTGAAAGTCCATAGAAGATAATTCTTTAAATAAGATTCGTTGGCGCCCCGCCACAAAGATACGGAGTGCAGTCTAAAAGTTGCACGCCGCGACATGGGCACACGCTTCTGTCATAGCATCTGTCATAAGCAGAAGTAGATATGGAACAACTGCCGCAAAGTGCATTTTTTTTTATTTGTAGAATGTGAAAAACAAAGTAAAGTATCCATTGTATCATTGAAAAGTCCATGAAATACTGAACAAATATACCTACAAGCTCGAGTGCCAATATCAGGCGAAAAAGATCGACTTAAACCCATTTTATCAAAACAAACACACAAAACTACGTGTACTACGACTTGGCCTCACAAAAAGTGAGGCCAAACAAATTAAACGAGACATACCCCATTCTCAGTCAACACCAGCGTGTGGTGCCTTCCGCACGCTACATCGACCACTCTCCCGATGAGCTCACTGTTAATCGGCGTATTCGTCATCTTTATTTTCGCGTTTCCTTCGTCGACTACGCCCCAGTGCGCAAGCCCACAGCTCACTGTCCTCTTAGGCGTGAACTGGTTCTTCCAAGTCTCAGGACTTTGTGTCACGTCTAGGTGTATCTCTGGACATGGGTCTCTGGCGTCTATAACACATGCGATGTGTATAAATGTTGCTATTAGTTGCTGTAGCCTGGTCGTCTGAAACAAAATTGGTTTCGAATTGGTTCAACTTTCTTAAAGCGCATTTTTCTTCCGTTTTCTCCAATTTGCAGGACAAAGTATTTATTTATTTAGTACTTTAAGCCTTTAAGCACACAAATGTACAGAGGCTGACTTAATGCCATAGGCATTTTCTACCAGTCAACCTTTGGGTGATGCAGAGACAAACAGTGGTAGGTGCAATGACGAAAATTGTGATTGTGTTTTTTTTTTAATCGTGTTCTACCCTGGCCCTTTCGCCGTCACGTAATTTGGTATAGTTGAACTACTACAACACAAGCTCGCGTCGGTACAGTTGAACCAAAACACAAGTGCGTATCATGTTACTTGTATGCACAATAACATAAGGTTTGAATTACAATGACGTGTTTGTAATGATGTGATGTTTGAATTGCCTTGCAGAACGGTCGCCAGAGCTGAATCACCTGTGTGTCGTACTTTAAGGATGCTCAATGCCCTCCCGATGGCCTACCCTGAATGTCATGTGTTTGCAGACGAATAGAGTAAAATTAAGCGCGTATGTCTGATGTTCTGTGAGAAACAGTATGTGAGGGTGTCCACTGTTCCATGTTAGTAAGTAGCGAATAATTGTTTATGACATAATTGTCTGCATTGTATAGTTTTGTTTTCTATGTTAAATAATGTAATTGGTATTACACCGTGTTAATTAACAATAAATAAATGACTGACACGCGCTCGACACCTATATACCAGTATTTACTCACATAAACCGAAGTTATCCCTTGCTTCAGATCACGCATTACTGGACGTAATTGGTCTTGCAGTGGGTTCAACCACAAACATAGGCACTGGAACATAAAATCTCTCGTTATTTAGAACATATATCTCGCAAAACGATATTATTCTGCATCGATTTGTACTCATTACCTTCAAAACCGTAGTATCGAATTTATGGCACTTTTCGATGATGTAGTCAAATAACCACTGTCCATTTTCTTCCAGTAAGAGAGGCACTAAACACCTTTGTCCAAGCAGGCAATCGATAGCACCACGACATATCTCACTTCGGGATTTCAATGCAGACAGCATCAAGTGGGGGTGTCCTCGATGGATACTGAACATAGGTACTAGATCCCAAAGACCCACTGCTGCGGCGAAAGACGACAACTCCAGCAATTCAGCTGGTTTCAATAGAGTTAACTTGGCGTCGCTAAAATGGAAACACATGTAATGAGCCTTACTTCTAAAATTCAAAAGCTCAAGACAAGCGCTATTAATATGGTATTGGATAATAAACATTATGGCCAAAGTTTTAAAGTGCAAGCGCGACCGCGCGAGCGCGCTGGAACATGCTTCTAAAGCCGTATGTTGTCTAAGTTCGTGCGAATTTGCACTTTATGACTCTGACTATAAAGTATGTTTTCTTGTCAACATGTCTGGAGTATTGTGAGATGAGCGTATGACTGTCGAGTAGCTGTATTCTTTTGTTTTTGTACTAATATAATGTGTTGTGTCTTTAAGTAATGTAATTGGCCTTTGGCCGTTTTATGTTAAAGTAAAATAGATACATAAATAAATTGTCATAATAAAACTTTCTTATTTGTGAAACAATATACCAAAAGTCAAAACTTACGGTTCAAACATATCATCGCCGGTGCTCATGTTGAGTAACGTAGCTAGAAGTTTAACAGAAATAGCGGCATCACCAAGGCTGCCAGTGTTGCCGGTTTGTTTGTACGATGACAACTCGCTAAGTTTACCGAATACGCCCAGACGTGCTACCCACCCGTCAGGCTGACTCTGCAATGTTACAGGTAATTTAAATTGTACCGCGAGATGTTACTCGTTAACAAGTCTTGTAATCGTATTTTTCATACCGTGACTTCAGTTATGCAAAATAAGTTCTATACGAGTAAAGGCTGTTGACTAAGTTGCTTGAATATTTTAAACTGATGTCTCTATTCTTCGACTATACTGAACGACTTAAAAAAAAAACATTTTATACGTGTCGAAATTGTCCGTCAAATCAATCAAATCAAATATGTTTATTCGGTAGGATATGGTACAATAGATGTTACAATAGTGTTTCCAGCATACCCTGCCATAGTATGGCGTACAAATATTTATACACAAAAGCAAAGCCCATCATTTAATAACCTATATAAAATTATGAATAATAATGAATTAGAGAATAAAATATGAATAATAGTTAATTAATACCGATTAAGATTTTATTGTAGTAATAATAATAATTATAAATAATGAATTAAGTAGTTTTTGCATGTCATGGATTTTAAAGGCAATTTTATTACTTTATTATATTATTAATGATTTATCCTCCAAGTACTCTTGAACACTGTAATAATTTTTTTCTAATAACAGTCTGAACAATACCCTTCAGAACAACGGCAATGGCAAGTCTTGAGTATTATTTGGCAAATGGTTAAATATAATAATTGCCATGCAGTAAGTATTTTTTTTAAATAGCATTAGTTTTATTTGGGGTAATTTTAATTTGTCTTTGTGTACAGTCACAGCCAAAATATGTTTGTCCCCATAATTGACACGGCCACTTTATCTGCTCATTGCCCATTGCAAAGCACCAGGTCTTACCACTAGGGAAATCCTAAAACAACTACCAAATAAAATATTTTTTTTCCTAGACACTTTTCAGAAAATATTTTTTTTCCTAAACACTTTTCAGCACTATAGAAAATCTCCCAAATAGTGGTGAATTATTCAGTGATTATTCATAAAGAAGGCAAACCAGAGCATGAGGTAACCTCTTATAGACCCATCAGTTTACTGCCTGTAATATCTAAACTATTTGAAAAACGATTGCTGAACAGAATGTTACCCCAATTACTCCATAGGTCTATCATACCTGACCATCAATTTGGCTTTCGGCAGAAACACGCTACGACAGAACAAGTCCACAGGATCTGCGACAAAATAAGAAAGTATTTGATAGATCAAGAATATTGCTCGGCTGCATTTTTGGATATATAGCAGGCTTTCGATAGGGTATGACACCGCGGGTTACTCTGTAAAATGAAAACATCCTTATCCCACACGTACTACGAACTGCTTGAATCTTATCTCTCCGACATAACTTTTCAAGTTAAGGAAAGAGACGTTATCTCCTCTTTCCAAAAAATAACTGCAGGAGTACCCCAGGGCTCTGTACTGGGACTGGTATTGTTCACGATATATACAGCAGATTTGCCACATACTCCGGATATTACGTCAGCAACTTACGCAGATGACACCGTCACACAGACAGCCGTTTTGGCCAGCCACAAAGACCCTGAAGTTGCGTCTAAAATACTTCAGAGTAGTCTAATACTTCAGACGACATAAACAAATGGCTAAAGAAGTGGCGAATAAAAGTAAGTGCTTCAAGTCAGCCCAGGTTACCATCAGTCTGAAGTTATGTCTACCTGTGAGACCAGGCGATCACGAACTTCCACATAATGACTCTGTGAAGTACCTGGGCATGCACCTTGACCGCAGGCTTACATGGCGGACACATATTTGGATATGGCCATCACAAATCAGCTCATACAGGAACCTATACTGGCCTCAACCTCACCTGAAATAGACTAAACTCATTAAATTTTCAATGCCAAATGTCAGGCAGCTAACTACTAATGTTCAACTTAATGGAATAGAGTTGGACCCTGTTGAGTCGACAGTTTTTCTTGGAATAACTATTGACGGTAAATTACAATGGGGCCCACACATAGAAAAAATTATTGTGAATGTGAGCACTATGTGGGTCATTTTTTTTTTCTTCAAATGTTTTCCTTTCTTTACTTTTCCCAGTTAAGTTTTAATGATGGTCTGACATTTTGAGCGCTTTATGCGGCCTACCCAAATGTCCTTTTTTTGGTACTGTTCGTCGAGTCGTTGAGCTCCTTAAGTTTTGAGTTGAGCTCGTACTGACAAATGCTTACACTGATTGGACAGGTCCGCTCAAATTTGCGGGGTTCTTTCCTCAAAAGACCATTTCAGACACGGCTCTACATGGTCCTCACATGATCTGACCAAGATTATGTCTGGACTTTAAAAGAGACTTTGACCCCTGAGTTTGTTTCGCCATTTCTTCTCAGGGGTAATCAGATAGAAAATGTCGGCTACATCTAGTTTTTTTTTTTTTATATGACGTGTAAAAGTGATTTTAATATCCTATTTACAGAATAAACGATTTCATTTCATTTCCTCTTGGATGGAATTCTGTCCTGTCGATAGACAGAAATACATAAACTACTGATGTACAACACCATCTTGATGCCAATTTGGGCCTGTGGCATCCAACTATGGGGAACGGCTAGTATCTTTAACATCAACATGCTTCAAAGATTCCAAAATGTCATCCTTAACAACATCACAAATGCACCATCGATTACAAGAAACTGCGAGGTTCATGAATAACTTAACTAAAACACAGTGCATCAGGAAGCAAAAATCTGGACAAAACGCTATAAAGAACGCCTACAGAATCATCCAAATCCTTTTGCGAAAGCGCTTACAAAGCCGGATCATAAAAGGCGGTTGAAAAGGTTAGCTGTAATGGACCTTGCCAATGCTAACTAGGACATGCTGCAATGAAATTCGAATATAGACGGAAATCTCGCTGGAGATATCATTCTGCACTATCAATTCTAACAACAAATCTGCTCATAGTCCAGGGACTGATTGCAGAAGAACATACATAAGAAAAAAAAAATCTGCTCATTGCACGATAGAATCTGCTTTACCGACGCAGAATGATGTGTCCTGACTTGATGAAGGAAAGAATTTGAAAACTCATGAAGATATAAAAGACTATTCATGATTTTAATTTTATGGCGCATGTTACTTAGACTGACGGGTAGAATAACCCCCTTAAAAATTGTAGGTAACTAAATTGTCAGCCTGTATATTAGATGGCCTCCTTTCGCTAAGGGCCTGTGCACACCACGTTTTTTAAACGCGCCGTTGACGCGCGTTTGTAGCGATACAGAGGCGATACGCACGCGAGTCAGTCTGTTCTGTAGGATAAAAGCGCGCCGTCGACGCACGTTTATAAACGCGCGTCAACGGCGCTTTTAAAAAACGTGGTGTGCACTGGCCCTAAGACGTACCTGTGACAACGAGTACAAGTAATGCGCCGGCGCCATCTTGCCGCGAGACAGCAGCATATCCGCGGCGGCCCGCAGCAGTGCGGGGAGAGGTGCAGCCAGCGCCGCACACGACTGTTCTGCGCCCACGCCACCGCGCATTATCACGCCCACCAGCCATTCACATGCTTCACTCCTGAATAGAATAGAATTTTTTTAAGTAGACAGGTGACATGTTACAAAATAATGTTTGGTCCCATGTACATTCTACCATTTGGCGTGCAAACATTTTTACTTATAACTAATACAATATCTGATTGGTGACACTAATTCTACAGGTTTTGGAGCGGCGTGACGTAGTAAGTTAGTGCAGATTTTTTCAGACCCAAGTTTAAACCATCTAACCATATTTTAAAGTGTTATTGTTAAAGTTCTAAATACACACAACTGACCTTAAACCAGAGTATAAGTTGTACATTTTGTAATAAGAACTTTAACCCCGTTGGAATAAGATTCGAAACACAAAAACTGTCACGAAGGTTTAAGTTTGGACTAAAGTTAGAACTAGGCGGTTAGGGTGGTTGCATCTGACGGAAATGCGTCGGGCGTAACTTCGTTAGTTCCCCGACTCACTATCGCATCATCGTTTGAGTGTGTAAGGTTGAATGTTTTATTATCGACTTGTCCTTTCTACCGTTAGGTACGCGACCGACGATACACGACGCATCTTCCGTCAGATGTGCGACCACCCTAAGTCTTCACATTGCAATATAATTGCACACTTGTAATCGGCGTACGTATATTGCGATAACGCCTAAAGACTGTGTAGTTAATTAACAGTTTCGATGTCTTTGTCTACGGCATAAAAATCGCATCCAAACTGCGCAGTGTGCAACAGTTAGCTTGCAGTCTGAATGCAGACCTTTTGCATGTGCCATTGTGGTTTACGTCAATTTTGCTCTCGATCAAACTGATGGCCGCTCTGAATAGCAGTCGTACGCCTGTGTAATAGCGAATTTAAGGTGTGCCCAAGGTTACTGGTGTATCGGCACTGACATGATCGGTAAATAACAAAAGATTCAAGGAAATCGACTATATTCTTGTATAAGATATTAAGATAAGTCATCATCTGCCTAGCCTTTTTCCCAACTATTGTGGGGTCTAGCCTAACCGGAAGCAGCTGAATACCAGTATTTTACATGAAGCCACTGCCTAACTGACGTTCACAACCCAGTTACTGGGTTACACGATGTCCGTTGGTAAAACTGGTTGTCAGACTTTCGGGCTTCGGACGACCCGTAAAAACTGTCAAAGATCAGTAAATGACAGCTGAGACCAACGTTTTAACGTGCTTTCCGAGGCACGGAGGGGTATTGGTATGTAAAGATGGCCACCCATCCACGGATCAACCGCGGCAAGCGTAGCTTAACCTGATCGATCGACCCGTGCGGCTGCTATTTAGCCACAAGTCCCATAAGAAAAAGTAGTAGTTGTATAAGATAAGTCAATATTATAAATATACAGCCCAACGACGGGATCGTCAAAAATGATGAACTTGCATACAAATTTTCATTCGCTATTTAATCCCTTTAGGGGATTGGATTTTTCTCTCTTTTTCCCTTCGTTTTATAAGAAACTGTGGTGCAAAATTGTATGCTTCTAGACCCAGCGGTTTAGGCAGTGCGTTATATTATATGTCAGTGATTAAATGAATTTAAGATTTTTATTAAGTAGAAGATACACTTACACAGTATTAAGTATGTAAGCTCCCTTGTTGGTGACAACCAGACAGGACTCGAGACTGAACCGCGGCAGCTGCAGGTCGCACATGAAGGTTGGTTCGCGCCACCCGCCCGCTATGCTCGGTGGATCACGCGCCGTCATCAAGTGTGCTCGCCGCACATCACCGATTAGCTCCGCGCGCCATAGTTCTGAGGACTCCCTTTTAGCGCCTAGTAAGGCCTCACCCTGTCGTATTTACAAAGAATTTTGTTTATTTATGAATGAAAAGCGATTAACAAAAAGTATTTACAAGGCAGATGTAAACACCAGAAGGAGACGCCCTCGTAGGACCTTATTGGTAATATTCTTCAGAAAGGTCAGGTGCGTAGTACTCGCAACCGGCATTCGAATATGACGACCAGATGTATGAACGTAAACGAAGCAAAAGAAGTAATTAGTAGATTGTAGCAGTTCTGTAATTTCTACCTGCCCCCATCATGAGAAGAAGGTATGAGTTTATGTATGTTATACTAAGGCACACCAACAACTTATTTACAAATTAATACTTAGATTAACCATTTACAAGAAGGTCGTGGGTAAATATGTAACTTACAGCCGTATACATCATTCACAGAGTGGGACAAACAGACTTTTACCATTTCAGTACGAGACAGTAAATATATTAGATTCAATAAAAAAATTATAAGGTTAATAATTATGATCGTAAAAGACGACATGGAGATATTGCATACTTAATAGTAGTTCCTTAATTTAGTTACTCAAAGCACAGCTCAAAGCAAAAAAAAAACCGGCCAAGTGCGAGTCGGACTCGCGCACGAAGGGTTCCGTACCATTAACTATAAAAACGGCAAAAAAATCACGTTTGTTGTATAGGAGCCCCCCTTAAATATTTGTTTTATTTTAATTTAATTATTTATTTTTAAAGTAAATATACAACGTGTCCCAGAAATCAACGTCAAGCCGAAAACGGTCAATAGGCCAAGTCGTGACAGTTCTTAGAAAAATATAAAAAAAAATCTTAGTCATGTACTTTTCAAATTTTATGGATTCAAAAATAAATTTCAAAAAGTGACACCCTGTGATGATCTTTCAAGTCCTGTGACTACAAATATTAACTTTTTGTCAGTTTTTTTTCTGTGACGTACCATGAATAACCCTTCTGTAAATGACAGTTAAAAGTTAAAACATAACTACCTCAGTTTTAAATAAAATGTTAGATTTTTGCCCAACATTGAATTCAAAATTATTACATCACCCAACTTTAACCGCGTGTAGTGTAAAAAAAATGTACTACATTATTTTGGCAAGTAACTTTAAAAGATGGCGTGTTTAGTCTGGATTCCAAAATGGTATGCCACTTACTAATTGCTACTTCTTAATTGAGGAAAAACATTTTTTTTAATGAGAGTGACGTTATTTGACTAGTGCGAGCGAGATAGATGGTGACGCTACTTTGTTGAGTGTGAGCGAGATAGATAGTGACGCTACTTTTATCTAAGAGCGAGACGGATTGACACATTATTTCGTCTGTGTGAGTGAAACAGATAGAGACGCCACTCTGGCGAAACAGGGATGCGTTAGGGGGTAAATTGTGCAATACTGCAGTACGTTACGCTCTTTCGTTTACTACGCATCTTTCCGTATAATTTGTATTGACTTCGTACTTACAACTGTGGCTTTGTTTATTGGACTTGATTTGCATTGTGATTTGGATTTATCTGCACTGTTATCGTAATCCCGTGTTTTGTGAAGTGTGTTATCATGCCATCTCGATACACCGCACAGGAATACGCCAACATGCATCTCATTTATGGAGAATGCTTATACAACGCCAATGCTGCAGCAAGAATGTATCGTGAGAGATACCCAAATGCTGTGCGTTATCCCGATCATCGAGTATTTATCAATGTGCATCGGTCACTATCAGAGGGTCGATTCCCTAGTCAAATGGTTAGCGAGGGTAGACCCGTATTGCCCTACGAGGCCGAAGTCCTGCAAGCAGTTGAAGAAGACCCAAGTATCTCAGTACGTGGAATTCAACAGAGCATAGGAGTCCCCAAAAGTACTGCACAGCGTATTTAAAAAAAAAACCGGTTTCACCCATACCATGTACGACGAGTACAAAGTCTGCTACCCCGAGACTACCCAGAGAGAGTGCGATTTTGTCAAACGATGTTGCAGAAGCACCGAGAGCATCCGCGATTCTTTGAAAAAATGATATGGTCAGATGAATCAACATTTAAAAAGGACGGTTACATGAACCTCCACAATTTGCACGAATGGCACGTGGAAAATCCAAATTTGATGCGGGAAGACAGATCGCAGTACCAGTTTAAAGTGAACATGTGGACGGGAATTTTGAATGGTAAAGTTATTGGTCCAATCGAGCTGCCGGAGAACTTAAATGCCCAGGGGTATTTGGACTTTCTACAAAACCAATTACCAGAATTGTTGGAAGAAGTACCACTGAACATTTACGGCAGGATGTGGTACCAACACGATGGCTGCCCAGCGCATTATGCTCTAACAGTACGTGAGTTTCTCAATCGGGAATACCCCGATAGGTGGATTGGGCGCGGTGGTACAATTTCGTGGCCTGCCCGTTCACCCGATTTAAACCCCTTAGATTTCTTTTACTGGGGTACGATAAAGGATATCGTGTACTCTAAACCAATCCAAAATTTAGACGAGCTGCGCCAAAGAATTGCAGAAGCCGTTGAATCCATCAACTCGAGAAGACACGCCCGTCTTATTACGCGATCATTTTTAAAGAGATGTAGAGCTTGCATTGCAACTGAAGGCATGGAAAATCTGATTTAATAAAAATTATAACTAAAGAAATCCAACAACTGAATTTTATTTCAAACGCACCTGAAACTAACAAATAATTTTGTTTTCCTCAATTAAGAAGTAGCAATTAGTAAGTGGCTTACCATTTTGGAATCCAGACTAAACACGCCATCTTTTAAAGTTACTTGCCAAAATAGTGTAGTATATTTTTTTTACACTACACGCGGTTAAAGTTGGGTGATGTAATAATTTTGAATTCAATGTTGGGCAAAAATCTAACATTTTATTTAAAACTGAGGTAGATATGTTTTAACTTTTAACTGTCATTTACAGAAGGGTTATTCATGGTTACGTCACAGAAAAAAAACTGACGAAAAGTTAACATTTGTAGTCACAGGACTTGAAAGATCATCAAGGGTGTCACTTTTTGAGATTTATTTTTGAATCCATAAAATTTGAAAAGTACATGACTAAGATTTTTTTTTATATTTTTCTAAGAACTGTCACGACTTGGCCTATTGACCGTTTTCGGCTTGACGTTGATTTCTGGGACACGTTGTATAAGTAAATGAAGATTCTGTGAATATTTCAAGCGTATATCTGTTGCCGTTATCAATATCGAGCAAAAACGAGCAAAAAAATCACGTTTGTTGTATGGAAGCCCCCTTAAATATTGAATTTATTGTGTTTTTTGTTATAGCGGCAACAGAAATACATTATCTGTGAAAATTTCAACTGTCTAACTATCACAGTTCATGAGATACAGCCTGTTGACAGACGGATAGACAGACAGCCAGCGGAGCCTTAGTAATAGGGTTCCCGTTTTACCCTTTGGTTCCATATGCACAATAATTATGATTTTGTCAGCTCATGCCATTGCATGAGCTGACAAAATCATTATTATTGTGCATTGATGCAACTAAATGCCATGTGGCATTAGCTAAAAAGACAACTTTTAGGTCAACAAGTGAAGCTTCAAAAGAGCTACAAAAAGAGCATATTCTCAATGGATTCTAGACACGTCTTCGAGTTGGTGAAAATTTTCAATAGGCATTCTTCAAGGTCCTATTTTATCTCCTCAAAATGTATTATAAATACCTGAATGACAGAAAAGCTTGCAGAGTGCACTTCCAGTTCTTTCTTTCTCAAAAGGTATACAAGTCTCTGGGACCATAACCCTTGGATGTACTGACCATCTTTCTTGATGTGAGGCCTAAGAGTTCTTGATGGAGTATCCTCTTCAGGGCTTTCTAACTGAAAAGGTCATAATCAAGATAAGTCTTCATTGTTTTTTTTTCAAATCTGCTACACCATACTATATGGTTATAAAAGCAATTATTTTAAGGAAAATTCTATGTATTTCGCAAATAACACTGCTATTGTGTTTTTACTACAGAATGTACACAAAAATCAGGAGGTTGACTAAATAAAACTTACAATCAGAGTTCCTTCATTTAATTCGAATGCTGTGAGAAAATGTCTTCCATTCACATACTGTGCTGTCAGTGCCCAGTTGTTGGAGCCTTTGCGAAATAATGGTAAATACTCTGTAGGCTTTAAAACATACTCCACTGTTTGTGGTTTATTATCATCTGAAAAATAATATTATATTATCTCCTTTAGAAAAACCAGTCCAAACCACTTTTAAATATGTTACTGAAAAAGTTGCAACAGATTGATGGATTTTGATGATAACAATGATACATTTTTGTAGTATACTAACTGCGCCTCGCGGTTTCACCCGCGTAAGTCTCGATCCCGTGGGAATATCGGGATAAAAAGTAGCCTATATGTTAATCCAGGGTGTCAGCTACCTTCATACAAAATTTTATCAAAATGGGCACAGCCGTTTGAGCGCGAGGAAGTAACACACACACACACTCACAAACTTTCGCCTATTTATAATATTAGATAAATAGTTTTATTATTGAGAGAAATAATAATACAAAACACTATAAAATATTTTCTGGAGCTGGGAGGTATAGAAAAGCAAAACTTTATATTTCCTTACCTTTAGAACCACCCTGTATAAAGAAAGTAATTTTATCCTTGGACAGCTGTTTGATGTATGACATAAAGCTGTCCCTCTTATCTTTATCATTTTGTGCTCTTGTTTGTTGCAGCCAGTTGTACCCAAAGGATCTGTGCTCCAACACTAACTTACATTGTTGTGCCTGGCTCACAGATATCTGTAAAATAATTTATCTTAGAATTTCATATAGTTCCATGTTACTACATACATGTGTCCTAATTTTAGACATACAAACAATATTTATCACGAAAACAGCATATTATATTAATGAAATAAAATACCATTTTAGTATAATTTTTATTCAATTCTTCTCCATATTCATCTTGGATTAATTTTAATATTTTTTCTAGTTTCAATTTATTTACATATTCATTTACATTTGAAATAAATGGTTTTTAATAAAAGTTGTTACACAATAGTTTGATTTAGAAAACATTATTTCAGGGTAAATAGGTCTGCAATAAAATTATATGTCGTATGACTAAGCCACCAAGTTCAATACACTGGTCTTTACACAAACAAAACATGTTTTAAATACTTACCAGGAGTGTTAATAAATCCAGTGAATCATCGAAACAGATTTGTAAATCTGTAATTTCTCCTGGTACTTTACACTCTCCCACAATACTTTGTGAATCCAGGGAATAAAATGTTATTGTTCCTGTCTGAAATAGTAAGAATGTGTGATACTTTTCTACAGGAAATGTAGTAGATCATTTTCGTAACTATACTTCATTTGAAATAAGATTAGCCATTTAAATAAACCTATTTTACAGTCCATTCAACTGATGTTGACTTCTATTCCGTAGACATAAGGATGGCAAAAACATGGTTACAATACCAACTGATTATTACAGCTGCCATTTGTCATGCCACACAATAAAGTCAAAATCGGTTGAACAAACTGTAAAACAATGTCTAATCTTATTTCAAATGGAGTGTACCTAGTTACATAAAAAATTATGTGCAGTTGATAAAAATATTATTTTTGTGGAACGAAGTTCTGTATTGCACATTATACTCTGACACTTGGGGAATGAGAGCTAGACCAAAAAAAGTGTAACATTTTGACCATCATAACACATTTGTTTTTTCATTTAGTTACTCTCAAAAATGTTGATAATTCATTTAATTGTGCCTAATGTGCCTGTTATTTAAGACATAATATACAGCTAGGCAGGCAGCTCAGATAGGCAGTTCTCCATGTAAAATACTAGTATTGAGCTGCATCCAGTTAGACTGGATGCCGAGTCCAACATGGTACAGAAAAGGCAGATGATGATGATTCAGCATAAAGAACATTGTTCCAACTGGGTATCCCACAAGATCTTTAGATTTTTTTTTGCATTTTACAATGTTTTTTATTAGTCAGGTATTCTTCACATAAAGTAAAAGCTTTGAATGGGAAACCCAATGCAATGTATCGTCTAATACAGCAATACTTATATAGGCGAGAAGAATTAATTTAAGACACATTATTTCATAATAAAACGAACAGTCAAATCCTTTTAAAACGACATTGCTTAAAACGACGTACCAGATAAATTACGACGAAATTTTGAGGTGTCAGCATTTCTGTTTACTTAACATAGATATTGATTATAAAATATAAAGACTATCGTCTTTAACAACCGCATTACGACAGTTCCTTTGAACTCGTTATAAACGGTTTTGACTGTATATCAATACCTTTGATCCAATAATTAGTACATTCTCTGATTCTTTAGTTAGCCAACATACCAGAGATGTTGGTTTTAATAAATGTCCTAGGGGTAAAACAGTAACTCTTGAAAGTGACCATTTGTAATCAAACATACTCTGAGGGATGAACAGCGGAAGAAATGGCACCAACAGGACCTTCTGTTCACTAACAATAATCGCCCATGTTCCACTTGGTTCGAAACACATGCAATAAATTGGATTATCTAGAAAATCCCAATCATAATTTTTCTCAAATCGCTCTAACTGAGGATCAATGTATAAGAAAATTAATTCTTTATCACTTGTAAAGGCAAAAAACTTTTTATGCCCAACTTCATAAAAACTGTACGCAGTAATATCTAGATGTACTAAGACATCTAATTTAAATAAACCTGAAAAATCCAAATTTTCACTTTGTAGGGCCATTTTAGCCAAATAATTCCGAAATTCGCAAAATTCCAATGATGTTATTCTTTTTTTCCCTTGTCGCCTCAACTCAACTGTCTCAACTGAATGTTCAGAATTGTCAGTGTCATGTCATACAGTGTCATGTGTCATCTGCTGTCATAGGCTGCATTCCGAGTTAAGACCATATTCGCTGAAATCGATTTTAGCGCGCTAAATGGTAATAGGGAACACGTTTAGTCGCGCTAAAATCGATTACAGCGATTAATAAGAATGCAGCCATAGTCATCATGTCTTTTTTTTTATTTATTTATATCATGTAATAATATTTCAATGGCCTGGTTGCTGGGACTTTTTAGCCAAGTCTTCATTTAGTTACAAATTTTGATGAACAAAACAATAATGATGAAATGAATTATTACATTCGGCTAAACACAAAGTTTAGAAAATAAAACAAAACTGCTAAACATGACGCTTCACTTTCTCGCCAAGAATCAGTCATCATGTCATTGACATGTCATGTGTTACTACTTTGGTATTAGCGTAACGCCTAATAATAAGATTAGTAATATTCTATGGATTCATATAATACTATAATAGTAATCCAATGAATTATTTTCCTAATATTTAATATTCACACTGAGTTCACAATTTAATCACTCTCTATAATCAATCGATTCACTCTGCTGTTCGTGAAGTGAACGAATGCCGAATGGCAACAATAAACGAACTGTTATCGGTATTATAACCATCTCATTCGTATGTAGGTACAACAAGTACCTACATACAAATGAGATGGATATCTGCGGGCAAGAATATGGTGGCGATTTCAAAATATATTTCCTAACCTGTGTTTCTAACAACAACACTTGCTTATTATTATGATATAAAATGTCTTGAGCTCTAGTTGACTTTAAAACATTTATTAATTGTAATTATAATATTACTAGCTAAGCCCCGCGGTTTCACCCGCATAAGTCTTAATACCGTGGGAATGTCAGATAAAAATATTCTATGTGCTAATCCAGGCTATGGACTACCCATGAGCGAAATTTCATCCAAATTCGTTCAGCTGTTTTAGCGTAAAAGTGTAACAAAGAAACAAACAAACTCAATTTTGCATTTATAATATTAGTTGGGATAATGTAAATAAGGAGCATATTAGTATTATAGCAATAAACTTTCAGAATTGAACACTTAATATGGCAGGGCAGTGATACGTATTATTAGGTCTTAGTTAATATATCACTGATACTTAAATATTAGTTAAGGTATTATAATATTACTAGACGAATATATTCAATAAATATTTATCATCTTCTAATATTCTTCTTAACGCGTCCAGCCGGTTCAGCCAAAAACCTATTCCAGTAGAGTGTACGACTAAACGCCGACAGACACTACGCCGACAGACTGAACACCGACAAGACTTTACTTCGACGGGACTCTTCGCCGACAGGACACTTCGCCGACAGGACTCTTCGCCGACAGGGCTCATCAGCGACGCAATTTATTAAAGCCCCATCGCCATTTATTTATTTTTATTTAAGCCCGATAGGATAAACCAGTTTAGCCTAGGTCGAATTTCACTTAGTTTGTATCTTAGCAGCAGGCATGTTTTCTGTCACGGCTCCGGTGCTGCAGGGCTCCAGCGGTCCCATGCGAGCTTATCGTCACAGATGTGTTTCACGCTCACCACCGAGGCTTTGGCTTGCTGGCCGGCTCCGCCGGCCAGCCTCAGCCGCGGCGGCTAGCGTTGAAACCACCTACTCCTCAGCTCGCGGGCCGCCTCGCCCCTACGCGCCTACGCGAATTTAAATAACACTCTAGGGGTAGGGCAGACAAGACTACGTGGAGTCGGTTTTGCTGCGATTCGTTTCTGCCACGCCGCTCCCGCAGTACGCTCAATCAGATTTCAGATTAGGACGTACCATTTTATCCTAAAGCATGTAAATTCTAACTAGGATAAACCGATTCGACCTAGGCTAAACTGGTTTATCCTATCGGGCTTAGGACAAACTAGTTTAGCCTAGGCTATACTAGTTAATCCTATCGCGTGTAGGGAGAACTGGTTTGGCCTAGGCTAAACTAGTTTGTCCTGAAATTGGGTTTGGCCGGTAACATATATATGTATAAGAAGAGATGTACCTACACTAATAACCAATGCAAAATATATTTTTTTTTTTTAATTGATACTTACAAGAAAAGCATAAGTAATCGATTTCCAAAGTAAGTATCTGATTATCGGAGATAAATTGCGTCGCTGATGAGCCCTGTCGGCGAAGAGTCCTGTCGGCGAAGTGTCCTGTCGGCGAAGAGTCCCGTCGAAGTAAAGTCTTGTCGGTGTTCAGTCTGTCGGCGTAGTGTCTGTCGGCGTTTAGTCGTACACTGATCCCAGTACGCCACCCCTCTAGTACATTCGTTATTCGATAAGTAGGTACTTACTTATTCTCGGGAAAAAGTCCAAAGATCGGGGAAAAGAAACACATCGGTCAAAGTTGTTTTGTACTGATGTTCAGGTTCAACACTACGATCGGATTTTGAAGTGAAAACTTCTTTAGACGCGTCAGCGGATTTTTTTTAGGGGAAAAGGGTTTAAGCGTTCGTGTCACCAACAAGCTAATGTTAACACTTTGTCAATATAACTGTAGCTATGCATAGTTTTAAGTTTTCATTTCTGTCGGCAGTCCCCAGGACTGTTTTTGGATGTTTGTTTGTAATCTATAAACTCATAAAATACTTAACCGATTCAAAAAAAGCTTTCACCAGAAAGTTAAATTATTGGCGAGTAACATCCCACAAAAATCTAACCCAAGGTATCAAAAATTTGCCTAAGTCATTATTTGACGTGCGCTGCGAAAACTGTTGATGATACATATTTACCCACAAAAAAAGTCCGAGAGGCGAGAGGTGTCTAACTAGTATAGTTAAGTCACAATAACCGTTTTTGTTCAAATTAGTCAATCACTGGTAGGATCGAAAGAAGATGTATCATCATATTATCCTTATCCAACGAAATAGTTTCTTATTTAAAAGAAGTCAACGATGATAAATTTCGAGCGCTCGATGACCAGAACCACGACTTTGAACGTATTTTCTTCTTTTTTTTTCTGATGTTGATTCTTAGTTTGAGGACCTTTTCGCTTTCCTCAAACCTACATAGAAAATTTGTATCTTGCAAGATAAAATTATTCAAAATTCAAAATTACTACTCCAGTAGTTTACGAGATTTAATCAATAAATATAATATAATCGGTGGTCTTTTATGTGCCGTAGAAACTCTTGAATTGGCTCAGAATTTTAGTAACATATTGGTTATAGGCGTCTAACTTCCTGTCTTCACGTTAGCATCCCGATGTCGTATGCCGTGTGTGCTCACTGTTGTGTCGATCACAGTTAAAAGACGAGCTAAGGATAAGGGAAGCAGTTTTAGTGGAAAGGTCAAGAAATTATGAACGTTTTATAATTTATAGGTTACTAGATTTTCGCCCGCGTGGATGTCGGAAAATATCTCATGGGCACGTATGTACATACTACCGGTATTAAAAGTAGTAAATCCTATGTATTAACCGCAAAAATAAAATGTGTATCTAGGTAACAAATAGACTAAGCGAAGGACTGTTCGCTCACACCGCAGCATTTTTCTTACTCTTAGCATTTTTATACCCGTAGTAACTTCTAAGCGAAACATCCGATTCGAAAAATGTAAAGAAGAATTTACATGTTCATAAAGAACCTTGAATAGAAGCTTAAGAACAAATGTTTTAGTTCTGTTTTTTTTATGAAATGAACTACATTTATGGGTACTAATTATTTGCATACTTAGAATAGCTGTAGCATGCCCCTTTTTTCGGCACTCATGATGGTTCTGCTGAAGGGAGCGAGACTACCACTGGACCACCTTCAACGTCGAGTTTCTCGGAAACTACTAAGGTACCAATTTTATTGTTCGAGAACTAACTAGAACCAAATGAGTACTAATTATTTACCAAATATGGAAGAGATTGGCGTTGTTGGTCCGGTGGTAGACATGGACATGCACAACTGTAATTTTTGACATTTTGACACGACATATTTTTCTCACAGTGATAAAGAAGAGAAAGCATGGTCGGCGTTATCGCAAGATGGTGCATATCATGACGTCATCTATGACGATTCAAGGGACATCGTTATCGCGCTTACACTAATTCGGAATGGGTATACGCACGCTCAAATCAAATACAGCGCAATTCGGAATGCGCCTATGAAGTCAATGTCAGTGACGTCAGTCAGTGTCACTAAGACCAAAAAGTACTCTGTCTGTGACTATGACTAATAAATATCATTCCTTCAGGCAACAATTTTCACGATTTTCACTTTGGAAAAGTTCTGTGGGTGGAGGCGCAATATTTAATTTAAACATGTAATATTTTTTGCTACCGCGATAATCACCAGGTATAATCTAGTTCATGATTTAAGCCAATTATTACTAAAACTGATAAAATATGAGCATTACGCAGTCACAATCCCAGCTCCTTAATTTAGTAAAATAACAGCAGTAATGTTCTTAAAATAGGCCACACTCCATATTTTGGTTTACAGGTTGTAGCATGTTCCTATTCACTATCATGCTTCTATTGTATGAGAATAAAGCAAGCAAACCTACTTAATTCCAAATGTCGAAACAATCAATATTTCACCGTGGTGTGAGATTCTTCTTTAAGAAAAACCTATTATTAACAAACAGTATTACATCTGGAATATGCATGGCTGTTGGTGATTTGGTACAGCAAGAATTTGAATTCCAAACAAAAGTTGTATTAGAAAGATATGACTGGGGAAGATCAGGTTTTTATATTTTTATATAATCTTTCAGATCTGTAATGTACCTACCGCAATTGCCTTATCGTATTTTACAGGAACTTATTATGGTAGGTAAAATATAGCATCTCATTAAACTTTTAGGAAATTAACAAATTATGATTACGTATTTATTTTGTTATGTAACTACTTACCTACTATTAAGGAACTATGTTTCGTAAACAATACTATTACTTATGCCCGTTTTTATTCCTACTGTATTTCTGAAGTCTTCATTTGAAGTGTATTTTAATTAAATCCTATTACCTATATATCTTCCTCCTATACCTCCCCTCCAGAGCCTGCTTCAACTATCCACCCTGTATATCTACAATCATTTGTTTCAGTTCGAATGTTTGCAGTGGGAATGGCAATGGGCCCGTTGCATCATTATTATTATGTTAATTTAGACAAATGTTTACCGTATGCTGACATCAAAACAGTGACTATAAAAATACTTTGTGATCAAGCAGTTGCATCACCATTAACTATTCTAGGTTTTTTCTATGCACTGGGGATTCTAGAAAAAAAATCATTATCAGAAATTACTTCAGAAATTAATAAGAAGTTTTTGTATGTGTACATGGTAAGTCTGAACTGATTGAACCCTTTTATATAGAAATACTAGCACTTCGTCCGCAACTTAGTCCACGTGGATTTAGTACTTCCCTAATGTAACACCCCTCCACCTCCTTTAAAAGGTAGTTATCGAAAATAATTATTTTCAACACATTTGCTCAAAAAATGCATTTACAAAGCCTGTATACATTGTTCGAAAGTTAAAAATTACGCACCTTAAACGGAATGTGCGGTAAATTAGGTACTCTCGCTGTTTGACCGCATACATTACGTTACGTTATAAAGGGCCGTTCGTAAGCGCTTTTGCTCAATAAGTGTGTCTCACTTTAATACCTACTAAAGAGAACATGAGACGAAAGATGTAGTTCTAATTTTCACCACGCGCACGTGGCGCCGTTTGTGAATTCGCGCCATTTTCCTATGACCTATTATTGACCCCGGTTGGACACAGCCTTATCTACGGGCAAGTTTCAACGTAATTAGAATATTGATTTTCGTCAAAGGTTGTTGCGACTTTCCGACGATAATAAATGAAGACAAAATAATAATATGAGTTCAAGCGAGTAATCCCAAAATCGCGAGAGAGCTAGGTATTTAATGTGATTCATAATAATTTTATATCATGGAAGACTGAAGAAATACTCAATCATTCTGAAAATTTTTGATGGTTTGTTTCATTACCAATTGTACTGTTCTCGCAAATGTGTTGAAAAACGTTCTATGACACACGTGCGGAAATTGGTATTTACAAACTCATGACTATGGTAAGTTCTCGACTTCGTCTCGGACTTACATTCGTCTACTCGTTTGTAAAAACCAACTTACCGCACTAGTATCATTTATAACTATTATACATATTTTCAAGTTAATTGAAGCAAGCAGTAAAATATACCCCATAAACTTTATAACCCTGAGGGTTGTTTTTGTTGAAAACCCTGGAACACGTAATCATTTTTACGCATTAGTACACAGTGTCGAGTTCAGGTAGATCAGAGGGCCTAAAATGGACGCTTTGGCAGAATCATAAGTACAATTCGTATCCCGCAATTCATCTGTTTGACAATTTTCTATGGAGTTTCGTAAAATGGTCCACAAACTATGAGTTGCTTTTTTGAAGTCTAATGTCAAATAGCAGCTGTCAAACAGATGAATTGCGGGATGTATGAATTGTACGCAGATCATATTATGATTCTACCAAAGCGTCCATTTTAGACCTCCAGCAGTGGTTGCCCGCGAAATTATTTTTTTCTTTATCAAAATATAATTCGCGACCATAACAAATATGTATAAAAGTACAGAATCATAATCATTGAAATCCTTAATATCTTTCTAATTTTAAAGAAACTAACCGCTAGTTGCACTTGCACACGTAAAACCATTGATTTTAATTCTCGATTAATAGTGATGCTGTCTTTATCTAACGGAACATATTAGAAAGTGACAGCATTACATAATAGGGAATTAAATTTAATGGACTTACGTGCAACTGGCGGATTCAATACTCAAGCATTAACCTGTACTTAAAACTGGTTTCCTACAGAAAATACTTGAGTATTTTCTTTATTTGAATACTTATACATTTATTTGAAAACTTATATATTATTTTTTTGAAACTAGATTCAAACCATTTGATTGGTTGAAAGTTTGAAACTAGTTTTAAGAGTAATGCTTGAGTATTGAGTGACGATACGGGCCTAATAGTGACAAACTTTAGTATTTATTGACTTGTTTCAGTAAATAATAAAAGTTAGTCACTACTATTATGAGTTTAATGTTGACATTTCATGCTTTTGGAATAAAAGGGTTGCGGTTGCATCGCTCCAACATACATTTCGAGAAAACCGCAAAAAAACTTTTACATGGGTTTCACTTGGCACCTTTATGTACTGTAGGCTAGTTTAAAAATTATGAGACAGATGGCACTGGGTGTTTGAAATAAATAAAATTTGGAGCAAATATAACCGTTTTGCATCATAATATAAATTATACTCAAATTGTTAGATGGAACTTTTATTCCCAATGCACGATTTGAGTTTCGTTCCAGAAACTGTGTGCTTGTCTTGTGTCAGTAATTATGATAGCATTATTTCTTTGTTTCAGGGGGATTGTATGTATTGGCCACCAGTGCAATTTATTAATTTCTATTTTTTACCTTCACAGTACAGGGTTGTATACATAAATGTAGCAACTATGGTGTTTAACACCTTCCTATCATTTGTGAAACATTATGATCAAAAACACAAATGATCATAGGTTTGTGAATTTTGTGATGTAGGTACTTAATATTTATTATGTCCTTTTTTTTTTCTTCTGAAATACATAGTATTTCTTTTGGAAGTATCTAATAATCTAAAGCAAGACAACTGTAAACTTGAGCTTTTCACGGTCTTGAGCCCAATGTACAACAACTTAAATAAACAACTGCCAAAACGTAAATAATCTCATTATTTGCCATTAATGACAAGATATTTTTTTTAAACTGCACCCTCCTGAGTTAAGTGCTTTCAAGTAAGAGTTCCTTTTTTAATTTGAAACAAACCAGCTAATGGAAGATTAGCTAAAAGATAAGATTACCATTGGTGCCAATATTTTATAGTGCTCTGTGCATTGGTCCTAGTTGTTGGTACCTACTTGTATAAGCTGTAAATGGTAGACAAATCAAGACATTTTTGGAATCACCCAGAATATTTGCTATGGCAGTCAAATTGCTGTGTAAAATACTATTATTCAGCTGCATCTTTCTGGTTAGACTTCAAGCCAAAACCTAACATTGTTGTACATTGGTAAATACCTTATATTAATGCTTGAGCCCCAAACAAAACATACAGTAAGGTTTGCAGTTGTTTTCCTATAGGCGCTGCTTAGTTAAGTATAAGACAATAAAAAAAATAAATGAGTTTCATTTTAATACAGAAAAATCTTTGACTTTACCCTACACACTGTGATCAATCAACCTACTTGAAACATCATTTACTTATTTTCTCAATAAAAAACGATTTGCTACCCAAAGAATAATAGCAAATTAATTAATTGGTTGCCTAATTGAGCATGTCCATTTGGTTATGAAGGTCAGATCATGCATCTGCTTCCTGATTCAGAATTTAACACACTGGTTAATAGTTACAAATTATTGAGTTGCGTCAATGTCCTTGACTACCGCCGATCCCCACCCACCAACGCCAATCGCTTCCATATTTGGCAAATAATTGGTGCTAATTAGTGCTCGAACAACAGAATTGGTACCTTAGTAGTTTTCGAGATAATCGACTTTGAAGGTGGTCCTGCGGTAGTCACGCTCCCTTCAGCAGGACCACCATGAGCGCCGAAAAAGGGGGCATGCTACAGCTATTCTAATTATACAAATAATTAGTGCCCTTAAATGTGATTCATTTCGTAACAAAAAAAGAACTGAAACATTTGTATTTACCGAGAAATCAACGATGATAACTTTCGCGCGCTCGTTCAGCAGGACCACGACTTTGAATGTCGATTCCAAGTTTCAGGAGCTAGTCGCTTTCCTCAAACCTACATAGAAAATTAGTGCTCTGCGAGATAAAATTGATACCCAAAATTCAAAATTACTACTCCAGTAGTTCACGAGATATACTCGAAGCATACCATTGGTGGGGTGGCGGTAGTCACGGTGTTAAATTTTCATTTGAAGATTTCCCTATTAAAAACTCTGTGATTTCTTCCCAAATTTATACAAAAATTAGTGCTTCTAAAGAAGTTATAGTGACCAAAAATTCATATTCCCAAGTGTTGTATTTTAAGAGAAATTAGCTTTCATTACTTTCCCATACTAAATCTCCGCGTATATCCCGACCAAATTAAGTTGTCAATGGTATTGAGCTGTATATGTACACATAAATTGAAAATGTAAATGTGCACATAAATTGATGGATGTCGGAATCAGGGACCATTTTGGTTACCCATTGAAAGGGTTTCCGATAGGGTTTTTCTAAGCGGTTAAACCAAAACCCATACTATATGGGTAACCTTTATAAACGGGTAAATTAAATTTTGGTAACCCATTGAAAGGGTTTTCGATAAAAACCCATACGGTGTGGGTTTACCACCAATTATTTGCCAAATATGGAAGCGATTGGCGTTGTGGTCCGGCGGTAGTCACGGACATGTTGCGTCAACCTGTCCTCAGCAACAGGTAATATTGAAACGAACGTAGCACAAAATACAAAGGTTTCACAAGCAAGCCCGAAGTTTTTGTAATGGCTGTTGGTGCATATTGATGTTTTCACATGAACTTTCCGCTTTTGAAGGTAGCAAATCAACCTATTAGCCGGATCCACACCAGACGATCCAAAAAAGGATCGCCAATTCCTGCGATCCGCGATCCGGGAGCATGAGGCATGGATCATGGATCTTAACTTTTCTTGCGATCCAGCCGCGTCGCACCGACACGCTCCAACCGATCCACACTGATCCGCCTCAGTACCTATAGCATAGTAGAGATGGGTAGCACACTCTTTTAAAATGAGGATCGTGCGAGGCACTCTTTTTACAAAGTGTGCTACCACGAATGAGGCGAGGCTGCAGTGGCCTGTGAGCACGTACGTGCTGTGTCTGGGAGTGTGAGAGTGTGTCAGTGAGTCGCATGACTCGCCGCGCGAATCGTGTCGTGTCGCGTTGTCGTCACTACACACCACACTCACGAGTCGCGAATGTAGTGTGTAGGTAGTGACAACGCGACACGGCACTCAAACTCAGTTGAGTAGGCAATACACAAGGTGACTAGTAGGTTAAGCGCGTCACACAGCTCGCACGAGTGATTATGAGGGAAAGAGAAATGAGAATGGTTACAAAAATGTTCTGTTTAGCTAATCTGTGCCCTGTGGTGTGTGCTAGCATATCAAAATAAAAATAGTGAGTGACTCTTTTCATCCAAGTGAGTAGCTACAACTATGCTAGCACATGTGCTGAGTTACCGAACACTATAGCACAGTTGAACTTCGGTCGCTATGGAGTCACACGTGCAGCATCGACGTCGAATTGCTGTGGCAGCAACAACCTACATTCTTCTTATATCTACTAAATTTCACTTGGATCCTATAATCATTTATGTTCCTTATATTAGACGACTTTCAAAATTTTCTATAATGTGTGATCGCGCGCTCCACACACAAACGTCTACACCGAGAGACTGAGGCGCCTGTGTGCTAGTAACAAAAACCGACAACTGACAGATCGCTCGCGGCAAGGAGCGCGCGCTCCTGCCGCGCAGTTGGATCGCGCGAGGCAAGTCCACATCAAACGCTCCTGCCGCCCGCGATCGGAGTGCGTTGGATCGTCTGGCGTGGATCCGGCTATTGACTGCTTTTGGTTTTGTGCCCGTCCGGACCAGGTCTTGGATTTCAAATCAGCCTACTTATAAGTTTCATAAATAGGTATCAATTGCCGTGCCCCCAGCTCATAAATCGACAAATAAATATCTAAGACGAATGGAGTCGTGTAATTAAACAAAAACCGATTACAATGCAAGGTTGTCTCATAGATAAATATCAATAATATTTATTATTTTTAGCGGTAAGACCGCCCACTGTATCAGATTACACATCATTATTATTGTTCATGATTATCATTATTGTTGTTTTTGTGGTGTACAGTCATGAGCACGAATATGTAAGCGCTTAGCAGAATTCAAAACCGATTTTCTCGTGGAATAACGATTGCAACTTTGAGAAAAGATCTGTTTCATAATAGTTTGGGTTCCAAAATACAAAATTCGTAGTAAAATAAAATTTCAATCAATATCCTATGGAGGAAATCACTTTTAAAAGTTGCTGAGTGTATACATATTGGTGCTCGTGACTGTACAATAAAGAGTAAAAATTCATCATCTTACTTTATAGGTGCTCCTAAAACTAGTTGAAAAAAAAAAAGCTAATGTTATGAGGCAAACTTCAACTTAACCAAATCTTTAAATTAATGCCCGTTTTCACTAAAACTAGGCGACACCTAAATGAGTACCTAAATAAAAGCGTGCTATTGTAATTTCAACTTTCGGAGCTGAGCCGAGCGTTAATCAAGTAATACTTATCTGTGTGTTATACAGGTGTTAGACTTATATACAAGTAAGTAAGTATAAAGAATTTATTTATTTTAAACAATATTAAAGTAATACAATATCCTTAATTATAAATAGATTAGACACAAATCATGAATATTGGTGCCGTAAGTCGTTAACCCCAGCACATCGTCCAGTCATCTTTTCTAGTTTGTAATTTGACAATGATCCGATAAAGGGCCAATGCTGGTCCTAGAGGTAGTCCCAAACCTCTTACTATGTCAGCACGCCGCGCCATGCTCAATGCTTGACCATCGAATTCCTGAAAATACAGTTTCTTATAAACTTATCCAATCCAGAATCACAGTAAAAAATATCAAACATGCAGATCAAAGGTAAGAAGCAAGCTTGTGCAACATTATGATCAAAAACATATATGATCATAGGTTTATGATGTACTTCATATTTATAATGTATTTATTTTTTTCTTTTGAAATACATAGTAAGTACCTATTTCTTTTGGAAGTATCTAATAATCTAAAGCAAGACCAACTGTAAACTTGAGCTATCAAGAAAGCAAATCAAGCCAATAGAATAAATATTTTTTGTTCATCTCATATTTGGGATAGATGGGAGATCTTATTACTATTTAACTTGTTGGGTTATTATGTCGTAGTAGTTACCTGTTCTTTAAGAATTGGAGCAGCTTCAGGCAAGTACTTTGAAAAATATTCAAAGGCATCATCAGTTGTCCAATTAGTTATGTCTGGTATACTTGGATCAATGGGCAAGTCCTCTAGTTTTGAAGGAGCTCTGTCAAGCTCATGTGGTTTCAGGAATGGGTCCACAGATGGCGAACTCTGTGCATTATATTCCATACTTCGACGTATAGCAGGGGATCCTACTACAGCAGGTCGAGATTCCAGGCAATTGTTACATTCCCATTGGTCCCAAGCTTTCAGTCTTTCTGGTATGCGTGGACTATGGCAAAGGGCATGATAAGCATCAGAACAAATACTACACACTGTTAAAATGCCCTGCAACAAAAATATAAGTTATTTAGGAACTTTGTTTTTATAAGGATTAAAGACAATCATTATCATGCATACAGAAACATTTTAAATTTAGAACTTACAGCATCATTGGTTTCACAGCAGACTACACAAGTTTTACAATGTGGACATTGCCAAGTGTTGTCAGGTCGAGGCTTTAAAATACCAGACCCTGATTGGAGACAGCTCAAATGTGCCTTGTTGTTGCAATCTCGACATTCAACTAGTCTGTCATTAGAACCGCGAGGTTTCTGCACAAGGCAAACTGAACATACACCTCCCGATGTTTCGTGTGGTAATGAGTCTTCTTGTTCCAGTTCATCACCACTTCCATCTAGAGATAATTGGCTTTCAGATAATGGTGTTCCGTCAACATCTGACTTTTGGAGTCCAGCAGAAATAAGTCGTTTCTTAATTGTACTTTTATTAAGTGACCCCACTGGGCGACCTCTTTTCCGTTTGCTTGGTACATTGTTATCAGATGGATCGAACACCTTTTTAGCCATTTTACGTCTTTCGCCGACACGCACACCCGCATTTCGAGAGGTGCTGCCGCTAAGTCCGTTGCTAGACGATCCACCACCTCGTTTCTTTGGCCTTCCTCGCATTCTTTGAGGTGAAGACCTGCATGAAGAATTTGCAGATGAAGTCATCTGGAATTAACATCAATACTTATGTTAATTTAATTATTTTTTAACTCAACACAAATCACAGATCAAAATAATGCACTTTTTTGACTTTTTACTATGAATTTCTTCATAGTAAAAACAATAATAATTCATCTTTGTATTTTGTCAGTCAAATGTCATTTAGTACAAAAAGCTAACAATATTTATTTCTACAGGCTAGCATTTACAAAAAGTTCGAATTACGAAAATTAGCTTGTCTATAATTTATCACCTCTGTCTGGAAAGAATATTAAAATACACATACCGGCACAATTAGCGAAAAATAAAAATGGCCATTTAAAAAATATACCTTTATGGCCGGTTTACCGGTCCAGTGATCTAGCGAGATTCCAGTCCAGTGCTGGACTGGATCTGTAACGTCTACATTATTCCAGTTATTTAGAAGCCGTTGAAGTGTGAACACTACAGTGACAATGATTTCAAGAGATCAGTTTCGAAAATGTTTCAAACGTCAAATCACTCTTGCTACAAGAAGGTATAAATGAGGTTGATAAGGAACTAAAAAAAAAGGAACGGATTAGGGTGAGAAATTGGATCATCGAAAGAGAACAAAAAGGAGGGTCAGTAATGCTTTTGCAACAACTGAAGGTAGAAGATCCCAATGAATATAGACTGGCACTGAGAATGACAGCAGAAAACTTTGAAGAACTGTTATCATTCGTTTCGATTAATATCCAGCGTAAGAATACGTTTTTCAGAGATTCTATACCCGCAAAAATAAAATTAGAAGTCACTCTTACTTTTTTAACTACTGGAGATAGTTACAGAAGCCTCAGTCGTAAGTTTCGGTTGACAAAACCAACTATTTCAAAAATTATACCAGAAGTCTGTCAAGAAATTAAAAGGGCATTAAAAGACCACATCAAGGTAATATTTTTTTATTAAGTATCATATCTATGACAATTAAGCATTATTGAAAGCATTCATGATTATATTAATGTATTCGGGGTCATCGCTTACTACATTTAACGAGTCCTCAGTGGTTTGTGTATCTACAGACGCTGGACTATTCAATGGCATATAAGTACTACTACTCGTACTTGGTCTTGACGCATAATTGTTACTTGGTCTTGACGAATTGTCACTGGCATGTGTGTTTGCAGAATATTTAGGACTATTCACTGTCATATTTCCGTATTTCAAATCTTGTAGTCGACATTTTGTTATCACACTCTGAATTTCTTCTTGGCCTAGGATAGCCTGTTCTGTAGAAAGGGTTCTTAATTGCTTCGCAATGTGTTTCCCGAAGATGTCGAATTCATATTCCACTGTTTCTGATTTGGATAAATCGTATTGCATATCTTTCATGCTACTGACTATTGTAGACAACTGTGAAATTTTACTTCTTTTCTTTCGCGGTTCTGATAGACTTGGTTCTGGGTTTGTATGGGTAGGGTTCCCACATTGGTCACTAAGTTGAGTATTGTCAGTATTTTCTTTATTTTGAGCATCATCAGTATTTTCCTAAAAATAAAATATTTTTACTTTATTTTTGCAGATACCCACTGCGGAACAATGGAAACAAGTCGAGGAAGGCTATCGGAATAAGTGGAACTTTCCTTTGTGCTACGGAGCGTTAGACGGAAAACATATGAAAATTACTGGCTCCTATGAATATGGAAGTACGAACTTTAATTATAAAAAAGAAAACAGCATAGTATTGATGGCTCTTGTTGACCATGATTACTGTTTTACATACATCAATGTGGGCGCAAATGGAAGCGCTTCGGATGGTGGTATTTTCAAAAACTGTTCCATTTTTACTGAATTAGAAAATGGCAGTTTTATTCCAGATGCAGCATTTCCACTAAAAACATACTTAATGAAACCATATCCTGGGGCTAATTTAACTTTTGAACAAAAAATATATAATTACAGGCTGTCCCGTGCTAGACGCATTGTAGACAACGCTTTTGGAATATTAGTAAGTCGATTCAGAATTTTCGAAAAAGCTATTTCAACTAAGTTACATACTGTGGATCACATTGTGTATGCAGCTTGCTCTCTACACAATTGGTTGAGAAAAAAGTCAAGCAATTATATGACTACTAATTGTGTAGACCATGAAGATCACAACGACCATCATTTGATTAATGGAACGTGGAGATCCGAAATAACCTCTTTAGATAGTATCATACAGCAGGGCAGTAACAACTCAGCAACACATGCCAGGGAAAAAAGAACTCAATTTACTAATTATTTTGTGAACGAAGGACAAGTACCATGGCAAAATCATATGATACATTGATAAATTTGTGTGTTTTAACAAATAATATGCTACTAAAATAAAAATCTTAAAATACATACGTGTGTTTTACGCTTCACCATCACATTTTTAATAAATGAATTGAATTCGGCGAACCATTTCACTTTGGGTTGGTAAACATTGCCACTAGCACCAGATGTGGATGACTTCTTAATCTTGTCTAGTTCAAGTTAGTATGTCGAACGAATACTATTTATTTTGTTTTTCACATCTTCCAATGTGAATCCTTCAATTTCCATACCAATGCACAGATTTTGCAAAGCAGTTTGGCGCATAGCTTTGTTTTTATAATGTTCTGATGTTATATCCCATAAACAAGGGTTTTCTCTGTATATAGTGACAAACTTTACAGTTTCGTCTTCAGATAACTTCTTCACCATTGTTAAATCCTTTTTCTTCGCAAAAAAAGAGCGCAAAAACAACCAACACGTGTGTACTTCGTCAGCACTGGAATGGCACTGGATTGGCCGTCTACATTATTCCAGTTGCACTGGATTGATCGCACTGGATTCAAAAGTAGACCGCGAATCCATTTACTGGACTGGAATGCTTACTGGACTCAGTTCATTCCAGTGCCGGTTTACATTTTTCCAGTAAGCAATCCAGTACTGGACTGGATCGCTGGACTGGAATAATGTAAACCGGCCATTAATTGTAAAATCTAGTATTTAATCTTCTTTTCTTATTTAAAATTACACCTTCTAAAATTAAAATGAGATCACAGTTAATATTAATTTTGCGAGAAAAATCTTTTTTTGAGAAAAATTTACTTTCTTGATTTTTTTAGGTAACCAAGTTGAAAATGCTAATTAAAAAACAATTTAAAAAATTTAGGTTGAGCCCGGGTGTCTCTCAAAGAGAGACACCTGTCAAAGTGTCAAATACCGTCAAGCCCGGGTGACTCTCTTTGAGAGACGGTGACTCACCCTACTAGACGCTCAAAATATAATTGAAATAAAGTTTAGTATTATTTGTGGTGGTTTTAGTCGATTTTCTAATAGACATTCTTGGATTTGGAACGCGCCCGAACGTAAAATATAGCATGACAACATTTAAAAAAAATATTGAATGTCAGTTACGTTTTCTGTGGTTGTGTTTTGATGTGTTGTGTTTTTAGGTTAAAAGTGTAGTTTTAGTGATAAAAACACGGGTAAGTGGATACATTTTCATTTATCTGTTGTTAATACATCATTGTAGATAATAATTACACGAAATTGCATCATAAAATCGAAATTTTTGAACAAAGAAAAGTTTCGACAAAGAACCGTTCTATCGTTGGAATTTGGACTTATTTTGTGTTTTATCGACTGCAAATAATCAATAATAATCATAAATAAGTGCTTGAAACATCGTTTTAGATAATATTTGCACTAAATACTTGTGAAAAGTTTCAAAATATCATATGTCAAAAACTGCATCAAAATTGTTAAACTTTGAGGTTAAATATCATTATTTCTTTCCACAAGAATGACTAAGTGTTAAATTAATATGACAGTATAGTTCCCACTTGTGCATTTATCACTAATATTAAAAAAAAAAAAAAAGGAAATTTATTTTTTAATTAATTAATAAATAAATCAATTAACCCCCCCATTTAATTCAAGAAAATCTTTTATTAATTAATTATGGTGGTATATTTTACAAGATATAGGTAGCTATCAGTCAATAAAGGTTTATGTAGTATCTTAGTAACATTTTTGTATAAGAAACTACTCGGTGTTACTCCGATGTGAATTTTCAAAGTTTCAAAGATATCATGAGGCCGGCCTCAAGTGCCATGAACTTTGTGATTTATTATTACAACAATGTTACATAGAACTCTCAAAGAAACGCTGTTGTCAGATTTCTTATCTATTCATAATGTAACTTGCAAAATTTTGTGTAAATTGATACAATAGTTTTATCAGAAATAGCCATAACATAAGACCAAAACAATTACAGCTGTTATCTGTAATTAAGGGTAATTATTAAATACAAATACAGTTCCCACAACCATTTTTTTTATTGTTAATTACAGTGACTCTATTCATTAACCCATACAGCTTAAATAAAGGATGTTTATGTTCTCACAAATCACTTAAGATGTTTTTGTTTACATTGGGAACAAAGGGCAATAAATCTGGCGGCCATTTTAAGATAAGGATTGGTCCTTGTGAGTTTTGACGTTTGTTATGAGTGTTATGACATAGGGTCTGACAGGTTAATACACATTAATATTGCGTATTTCCTCCACGTGCTGATATTAAAGTTTCCGCCCGCCTAGAAATGCTGAGAATGATTGTTATCTATTGTTTCCTGTGACAGTCTCTGCCATTCCTCAACTACGGCGATTCGCAGTTCAACCCACATTGATAGGAGCTGGGTTTCTGGATTTTACTCTTCGTTTCAGCAGGTCCCAGACGTATTCTATCGGATTCATGTCCGGTGATCTCGCCGGCCACCCCATAACTGTGATATTCACATTATTAAGGCTTGAGTTGAACGAGCAGTGTGCGGCCGAGCATTATCCTGCATCAAAACGAGGTCGTCACCGATAAAGGGGTCAAACGGTACCACAAGTTCTTCTAAAATTTCTCTTATATGACGAGCTGCAGTCAGACTTCCTCCATCGATCATCACCAGGTCCGTACGAGCTCCCAAATATATCCCCCCCCAAACCATTATTGATCCTCCACCAACGCCATTGTAGTTTTTGAAATTTGGCTGATTATATCGTTTTCCGCTGCGTGTATACATAATATTCTTTGCCTTCCATCAACTTGATTTAAAAGAATTCTGCAATCCTCACTAAACAATATTTTACCCCATTTTGGTCCGTTGTCGAAAATCGATGTCTCCGAGCAAAAGTTAGTCTGTTTCTACGATGATGTATCTCAAGTTATTAAGCCTTGTCGGGCACGTACGAACCAAAACCAGCTTTTTTGAATCTTCTTCGTTCCATACGCTCACTTACTGTGACATCTCGAATTTCCTCATGCTCATTTCTGGCTTGGACGGCCGTTAGAAATGGGTTCCTGCGTACGCGAAGCTGAATGAAACGATCATCACTGCTCGAAGTACCTACGTCTTTTTCTGCCTTGTCCCGGTCTTCTCATAAAAGCATTAGTCTCCCTGAATCGTTGGAGACTGCGATAAATTGTTGGCGAAGAGTTCTTGAGATCATTCTGTAGGTTTGATAATTTCTCCTCATCTCAAGTGCCCTATCTCAGTTGAGCTCGAGACGGGCATAATGAAGTCCTTGACTTTTAGAAAGATTGAAAAGTAAAAAAAACAAATGAAACTGATTTTTATTAATAAAGAAATCCCCACCAGTGGGGATTTGTGGGTGGGGATTTTTGGAATAATCCGATTTTACGAAGTTTTAAACTAAAACTATAAAATTATGAATATGGGAAATTAGCTCGAAATTATATATACGACAGGTCCTACGTATACTGGTGCAACCCGCAAAATGACGAAAACTGTTTTATTGTATCAAAAGTCTTAAAATAACCTATATTTTGTATTATGTAAAATTTATTTTTATATATCAATTAATTTCGAAGATACAAACATGTAAACTGATGTAAGTGACATTGTTTTAAGCCGAGCAACTGTCAACACTGATGTAAGATACTTGCACCACTGTAGATGGTTGCGATCCACGCGGTACGCGGGCGCAAGTGACCGCCAGTCCAGAAATGTCCAGTACCCCGAGTGTAAGTTTGCAAGTCAGTAAACGTAACTAGCGCGTTTGCGTTAAGATTTTTATTCCCACTCTTATACTCTTAGCATTATGATCTATCGGTCACATTTTAACGCAAACGAAATAGTTACGTTTACTCTCTTGCAAACTTACACTTGGGGTACTGAATGCCCGCGGCGACAGCGTGTAAGGCGACGTTACAGCGCGCACGTTCTACACTGGTTTAAGTGCAACGAGCTTCAGTTGACGTATTCAAATTGTTAGGGAATTATGTAAATTGACCAGAATTTTGTTTTTGTTTAGTGATATTGCTATCAAATAATAATCATGAAGCGTTCACGAGGTCAAAAATCACCGTTAAGTAGTCCGACAAGTGTAAACAAATATAGCCAAAAAAGGAAGGATAAGGGCAGATTGCGAGAAATATTCCAAAACATGTGGGTAGATGAAAAACGAAAGTACAATTTAAACAGAGGTTTGAAATATATGTATAAGCCGGGCGGGAAAAATACACCAATAGAAAGAAATGAAAGCGGTTTGAAAATGTCCAAGAAAATGTTTTGAAAAAGTGGAAAAAACTGCAAGACGCAAGATATTTAGATTTTTTTGGGAATTAGGGAATAAAGAGTATTCCATTCTATTCTATTTACACTCAATGGGACTTTATTACTAAATATGTATGTTTCGAAGCTGGAAAAGAAACGGGTAGTTACTTAAAATTAGTATTAGTATACAAAGAACTTGCACTCGCCGCCGGTATTCGTTACCGGTAACAAGAGATAGTAGTAGCATTGAAAAGGTCAATGTTCTTAAACACCATACCTGTAAAATAGAATTCTGTAAAAACGGCGTTGGAGTAATATGATACAAATTTCGGGGTAATAGAAGAGGATCGTAGAGGAAAGCACTCAAATTACCCAGTAAAGGTACCCGGGACTGCCAAAGAAACTGTTTGCTCCTACTATGTGAAGATGTCCCAACCGGAGAGTCTAACTATACAAGAAAGGAAACAAGTAAAATCTATTAAGATGGGTCATTGAGTTTTTTTGAAAATGTTTAATATGTACAAAGAATGGTGTGATAACGAAGAAATTCCTGTAAACTGCAGAATTGAAACGTTGACGCATTATAGACATAGTTAATTACAACTAATCGTTCTTTCCATATTTCTGAAAAGGATAAGTGCGAACATTGTCACGTATTTGAAAATTTACAAAACCCTACTATTTATTTTTATTTTTTTATTTTGATAATAATGTCTGAAAGACTGAATAAATAATAGCACTAAGTAAACGAATATGTCAGTTGAGAAGAATTGGTTTTTTTTTAAGAGTAAAAGTGGTTGTTTTGAATATCAAAATTATTTGGAATAAACCTTTATTTTGTTTTATTTTATTTTTGTTTCAATTTACCATAAAAATAATCAAGTTTATTAGCATAGTAATACATAGATAACTAGTGCAAGTAGTTTTCAGTACTAAGTAAAATGGTGCATGTTCAAAGTCCATATAAGAAAATTATTTTTATTATTACAAGCATTAAAAATGTATTAATGCACATAAAAAAGCATCTTAAATAAAGATTTGTCCTTCATTTTCCCTTAATTTGCAAAAAAAGAACTATACTATAAACTGGTACAATTGGTTGCTTGTACCAGTTTACTTGTTTTAGCACATTAAGGAAAACAAGCTACACAAATGCAAGTGACGCTATTTTCTAAAGTTTAAAAATATTTTGAAAATTAACTATGCAGTCCTTTTCTATTAGTATTCAAGTATAACATATCAAAATTTCAAATACTTCTGTTGAGGAATGTTACAAGCTTTAGAACATTTGAATCGCTTTCCTGTAAAGTTGTTTTTGCACTTGCATTAGTATACGTAGGACCCGTCTATAAGTACGAATAAAATTAAAACAATCGCATAAAAGGTGACGGTCAATTGTTTTCTCAATTTGAAATATTTTTTTCTAAAATAAAATGAAAAACCAGCCACCAATGTTTTTTTCGAAAAACAAATTATGTTCCGCTAATTTTGCCGGTGTGTGTATGTTGCAAAAAAATGGAGCACATTTGGGCAAATGTTTGAAAATCTTTTTTAGGGTTCCGTCGTATTGATTTCGTCATGTCCATCTGTCTGTCTGTCCTCCGTCCGAAAGTCAGCCATTTTACCGGAAACTATTGGCACTATATTGATGAAAATTGGATAGAAGGACGAAGGTGTATTCTGTACACCGCTAAACAAGTGTTGAGAAAAAAATATTATTTATTTATTTATAAGTCAATAGTTTGTGAGATATCGGATGTTTTCGGTTACAACTGCAGAAATAACTCTGTTCATCATAGGTTTTTCGAGACATACTGTGAAATATAAACTTATTTTTGCGGTCGTAAAATCAATACTGTGCATGCGTAAATATTCATTCTGACTACGGAACCCTTCACTGTGCGTGGTCCAACACGCACTTGGCCAGAATTTTAAATTTGATATATGTTCCTGTGGGCTTAATTTGTCAAAATCTAGCTGCAACCTAGGTACAGTCCCCGGCACGTAAGTTGGCAAGAGTAGTTAGATGCGCAGAAGTCATTTTTTAGGTCTCTTTAGTGGTCAAGCGGGACGCGGGGAATGAGGGAGCACCGTTCCGAGCACGCGATTGGTGCGTCAGTCGACACTCGCCTCCCGCACCTCGGCCCGCGTTCCGTTCGCTCCCGATTACACTTGCGTGCACTAAAATTATACCCTTTGTTTTTGTTGAGTTTTTGTTACGAATTGTTGTTACTATTTTAAATTAAGTTTATTTTACGAGTGCGTTTTTGCGGCAGCTACTAATGAAGATTGTTGACCTTTAGTTCTCGTTAACATTGTTTTTTGAAAGGCCACAGCTACAGCTAAAAATATTTTATTATATATTTTATTTATAACTTCACGAATTCCTCTCCTTTCTTTAACTTTTTTCTAAACAGACATGTTTAAAATAAATGATGGCAGTATCCATAGAATACGACATACAATAAAAGTGACCATTTTTTTGTTACATAAGTGTACTATGCGCGAACTTACCCTCACTACCCCAAAACCTTGCCAAATTACGTGCCTAAGAAGTTGTAAATACCTAAGAAATTGGAAACATTTTATTTATTAGCCAGAAAAAATAAAAATAAAATTTCAGCATACAAAAAACCTTAAAATTAAATTATAAGTAAACAGAAACACTTTAATAAAATGATAACCACTGAGATCATGTGATGACAATCTACCTTAGCTACTTAACATTTTTAAATTTAGAAGTACTTTTGTAAATCCACATTTAAAAACATTGCTGGAAATGTGCTATCAGGTGGATTCAAATTTAGTAGCTATATACTTTTCACTCAGAATAAAGAAAGAAGCAGATAGACCGCGCGGAACACCGAGAATGCGGCGAACAAAGCAAATACAAATGCGAATACAATCTCGATTCAGTACAGCACAAAGAGTATAATAAGTATAGTACAGCACGAAGCGTCGCATCGTTAGTACGTCACGGGCTCTAACAGATAATTTCAGAATAATGCTTTCTTGTACTTTTAAACATTGTAAAAACTATTCCCAAAAACAAAAGAAATAAGACTCAGAAAGAAGATCTTTCATGAGTAAAATATTGATTATTTTTCTGTTTGGATTTATTTTACGTGTTTATTGTTAGTGACATCTTGAAACACAAAACCTTAACAAAAATCATTCGGTGTTGCTAGTTTATATTGAAACATTTACCCCTAAGTTAGGAAATAAGTATAGGATACAGGAGTATTGATTTACAAAAATATTTATTTTGATAATAGAGTTATAATTATCGCCTTTTCTGGTTGGTATGTTTATAAATAAATAAGTATGTATGTGTCTTCGTAAGTGTAACTAGTTAATGGATTTTATAATACTTATTACAGCAGTCGATTTGCTATATCATGGGTTATATGATGTCACCATAAAGTAAATATAGCTACCAAAAACAATAAAATGTTTGTGTCTCAAAATAAAAATATATCGCAAATGTATCGTTCATATGGGTATTGTTAATTTGACGTATACTGTTAATAAAAACAACTGATTTAAGAAAAAAAAAACCTTTTTCATTTATTTTTTCATTTCATGTAATGAAATATTATGGCTAATTTTTTCATTATCCTGGCAACCGTACACACACACAGAGGCAACTGTTCTTATAGTGCTGTCACGTGGCTGTATCGCACATATGTTTACAAACGGGCCTCACTTTATTGTTCCGTGCGGTCTATATGCTTCTTTCAATAATCTGAGACTTTTCAGAACAATAATTATTGTTCATGTTGTTTGCTATGATCTCAAATAGTGCATTAGAAGGCAATAAATTATCGAAATGTTTGATTGTTTCTTCAAAGAATTCAAATGTCCCAAAGTTACTTAGAGAATAAAAAAAATATCATACCTTTGTATTATTGAAATCTGCATTGTATTCAAATTTGAAGCTATCAGAGCTATCTCCATCATGATCAGCAGGACCTAGTGCCAAGTTGCCATTCTGTAATTTAACTAAACTTCCCGATGATAATTCTTTATTAACAATAGTTTCCAGTTGTTTCTTGGAATACTTTGTGCCCTGTGAACCTGCTGCTGACACAAGATCATCAAAAGCAATGCCATTTTCCAAATAGCTTTGATCCTGATAAATAAGAGTAGCAATTGCAGAAGTTATTACTCGTCGCTCACTTGTTGCAACTGATGAAGACATTTCTAAAAAGAAAAGAAGGAAAATATGTGTTATTGCATAAACTTAAATAATTTAAAAACCCTCAATCGTATGATATGGCCATGGACAGAAGTGACTGGACACTTCATGGGATATTTTGTTCTCATAGCAAATTATGAGAAACTTCTTAAGCTGAATAGACTCATACAGGTTCAACTCACTGTTGTTTTGGTTTGATTTTTTTCGCCACTTAGCAGCGTTCCTATAGCTTACATTATCTTTATAATCAACTTTAAAAATACTTTTCTCCTTCAGGCAATGTTTGAGATCTGCTTTAGTATCTTTAGGTAGAACTTTATAACACTTTAACATAAACTTGCAAATTCTATTTATATCGGGACGCGATTTACGTGAACGCAAGTGATCAATAGCGGCCAAAATCTGATTTTTATACTTTATCTCTGACATTTCTGGAAAACAAAAAAATAAAATAGGTAAGTAGTAGGAAAAAAGTAAGTAGCGAGACATTAAAATAAAGATAAAAAAAAACTAAATTATAACAACTGGATGAAAAATGTATTCCAAATAATATTCAAAACGTAAATTAAAAGGATAGGGAAAATATTTTACTGAGTGTTTGAAAACTTTACCTGAACAAAATCATGCCGGCGATTTTTTAACCAAGCATGCAGCTTCCTTTTTTAATAACAAATTGGGATCAAACCACCTATCGAGTTACATAGGATCCGGCTGATTGAATGCAAGCAAGCAAACCTATATTATACATATAATGTTTCCGCTTTTTCGCTCACACTATCCAAAAAATTACTGACCCACTCACTGTCACTGTCACAAGCCACCCAAACAAAAGTTTCTATTACAACATAACTAATCCAACACTGTCATGGCTGTGTGTCAACGTGCAACACAATCACAAAATGCATCACCACCATAGAAAATTTGAAATATAGGTATATAAGAATAATTGTTTATTATTTAATTTACATTATTTAGCTAAGAAAGAAAAGTTTTTTTTTATTTATATTAAATATTTTGATCACCACCAAACCAAATTCTAACGGTGTGTTCCGAGTTGCGCTGTAATCGATTTGAGCGCGCTTACATCCGTCCCTAATTAGCGTGAGCGATGGTGAAATGAAAATCACAATGAAAATTATGTTTCGTGAAACGTCATAACATAAATGACGTTATGACATGCGCCATCTTGCGATAATTCGACCATGCCCCATTGACTAAACCTATCATGCCCCAAAACTATATCACCATGAGCGCTATCAAAAATGACAGTTGCGTTGTTTTTTTTTGAGTCGCATCGTATCTAAATTAGTGAGGCATTTTCGAAATTGTGTTTCTGGCTACAGTCGCCATCTAATCAAAGAAGAAGAAGTGTACAATTGTGTGTGTGTGTGTGTGTATTATTAAATACACACACACACACAGAGCGTGTTCACGAGCGTTCCAAATTGCTGACAGCTGTCATAATCATGTTACGAACTCGGAACGGAAATTATTGATGTACGCGCTGCACGCTGTGAGTCATCTAATTCGGAATACAGCCGAACTGATTTGACAGTTGAATTGAGCAATGTTGCCTGCAGAGGATATCACATAGCCTCCCAATCTCTCCGGCGTTGTAGAAGATGACGCTGGCGCGATGGCGTGGCGCGTTACAAGATATCACTGCCACCGCCAACCCTTCAAAGTTCAAACCGAGCATGAGCAGGCAACATTGCTCAATTCAATTATTCAGGCAATGCTGTTAGTCCAGAAAACGCTATTGTTTTGTTTATGTTTTAATGTTGTGTTGAAAACTAGATAAATATGTATGCGAATTGGAGTGTAGCACTATTAAAAGACGAGCTAAGGAAAAGGGAAGCGTCTACCACTAATTAAAAATCAACTTTAGTAAAGTAAAATAATAATTATGGTATACAGCGTGCCGCTACAGTAGCGACATTAATTTGACACACTGGTAGGGCTAGTGGCCAGTAATTATAAGTATATATTTTTGAAACTTGACCGTCTTCTAAATAACTGCATTCGATTCGTTTTCAATCTGCGTAAATATGATCATATCTCTGTGCATCGGTCGCTTCTAAAGTGGTTACCCATACGCCAGCGCAGAGAGCAAAGGGCGCTAACCACCTTGTTTTCATTTCTTGACTCTCCCTCTTCCCCTAGTTATCTAGCCCCCCACTTTCAGTACATTTGCACCAACCATAATAAAAATTTACGTTCATCTCACAATCGTCTTTTGCAATGTCCCACTCACCGCACAGACTTCATTCACTCTTCCTTTTTCGTTCAGTCTATCTCTCTGTGGAATGCGCTTCCCCAGGAAATCAGGGTGGCAACCAACCGATTATCCTTTAAAGTTAAAGTTCGCGAGCACATTCGCAAGAAGCTGGCAGTATCATCACAACGGTAATGTTTTCCCATTGTTTGTCTTAATTATTTTAATATATTTATGTATATTTATTTGTGCATAGATTTATATATATAATTAGGTTTATATATTATATTTATAGTTTTAATAGGTATATGTATATCTTTATATTTAAATAATATTATTTTATTCCTCAATTCTCACTATTGCACCTACCACTGTTTGTCTCTGCATCGCCCAAAGGTTGACTGGTAGAAAATGCCTATGGCAACACGCTAAGCGGCATAAGTTGGCGTAGTGGTTAAGCGATTGACTGATCGCTGCGTGTCGCGGGTTCGATTCCCACACGGAATAAATATTTGTATGACCTACAAGTAGTTGTTCCGGGTCTGGCTGTTTGTGTATGTGATTTTAAATGTTTGTAAACGCACCCATATTACAGGAGAAATTCCTAGTGTGGGGCAAAGTCTTAAAAAAAAATGTATAATTAAATTATTTTCATAAAACGACCCCCATACTGAAATTGTATTCGTGTGTTAAATTAAGCCACCACTATAGCGGCACGCTTTATACAGTTATGATAAAGTAAATAAAATATGAACATTTTATAATTTACCAATGTAGCAGATTGTGTAGTGCGCAGTTATGATGATGGCCGAACGCGTAAATAAAACAGGCACTTGATCGCTCACAATATATTACTCACAATATAATGTAACAATACAACGTCAATAAACTTACTATTTGGGATAATTTAGGATTTACTAAGGTGGTTTTGTGTCTGTTAACTTCAAGTAAATTTGTTGGTGAAGTTAGTTTACCTTATCTTGAATTTGTGTGTATATATATTTGTAGGGATACATTATAGTAAATATGTATGTATGTGTATCATATAAGCATAGACCCTTTAAGTACTTGTGCACCTATTTTATTTATAATTAATTAAGATAAATATTTTTTTTTTATATTATTATTTTCTCTCAATCAGAGCACCCGCTATCTTATCTGTTCACCACCCTTGGTTGACTGTTAAAGAATGTCTAAGCGATTAAGTCCGCCTTTGTACCATATTATGTGCGAGATGTTTAAACGCTGCCAAGACGAACAGCCGCAGCAGCTGAGGCTGCGTTCCGAGTTGCGCTGTAATCGATTAGAGCGCGCTTACACTCGTTCGGAATTAGCGTTAGCGCGAAACCGATGTCGCGTGAATCGTCATAGATGACGTTATGACATGCGCCATCTTGTGAGCGTTACGTTACGATTTGGGGTTACCGTACGTGTAAGTAGAAAATTACCGTATTTGACAAAAAATACCGTACTCGGTATACAAACAATTATTAATAAAAAAACACTACTTCTACTCTTCTCGTCCCAATAAATCTACGACGTTTCTCACAACATCTTCATTCGCTTCATCCGGCTTATTATTATGAAGACTGGTTTTTGATTTTCGTGTTCATTTTGGATATTGGTTTACGTAGCTTTTATTTGGTTTTCTACGAATGCATTGTTTTGCCAAAAGCGTCTCATTGATTGTGGAAGTTAAGAGCTGGTTTCGAAATATGTTTTTTATTAAATTACTAGACGATAGTAAAGACCACAGACTAAGTAGTAGTGAAGAGTGAAGACAGTCGGTGTTACTGACAGCTTTACACAGTTGACAGTTCGCACTTGGCAACATTATTATCAAGTGGCGTTCCATTTTTCAACAAAACCTGTGAAAGATGCTCTTTTATTTGATGTAATGAAATTACCGTATTTTAGCATACGATAGTAACCACTCGACCGTATGACGTACATTGTGCAATTTTAAGTCATAATTACAGTACGAAACGGCAATTACCGTACTTATGACAACCCTGCCGTGAGCACTGTCAAAAATGACAGTTGAACTGTTATGTTTTGACTTGAGTCGCATCCTATTTATAAACTTACGCGGCATGTACGAAATTGTGCTTCTGGCTACTAACCTAACTTAACCAAAGAAGAAGAAATTTGTGATGTATACACAAAGAAATACTGTAATCGAACCATGAGTGCACACGCTGTCACAATCGCGATATCTAAATCGGAACGCAAATTATTGATGTGAGTGATTATGGCTTAATTCGGAATGCAGCTAAGATTGTCATTGTCATGTCAGTGTCACTGTCACCTGTAGTAGCTTACAAAATCTGCACGGAAGACCAGGCGGTATGGTCGAAAGACTATAGCCTGCCCTTTGGGCGAAAAAAAAAAAGTAGCTTACAAGTTGATTGTTGCTGGAAATTGAAAACAAACAGACTATGTACTTTACTTAAAAATTGGCCTGTAATAAGTGCGTTTGCCTTAGACTAATTAAATGTAATTATACTACAGCAAGATGACCACATTTGTATTGTCTGCTTTACGTTTAACATACAGAAAATATAATTTTAAAGCAGTATTTTATTCATCACAACCAGAACGTGCGAACGAAAGAAATCTAGGCAAAGTTGTAAATGTAGCTATTATTGGAGCTCCTAACTCTGGAAAGAGTACTCTCATCAACAAAGTTACGGAAAGAAAGGTATGGGGAAACTTTATTTTGATAATTTATAACCTGTAAACGAATGGGTGGCAACTCCAACTTTTTAGGTGGTAAGGGACCTAAAACCAACCATAAGGGGATTGTTTTATAATCGCAGATATGTGCCGCATCCAACAAAGTACACACAACAACAAAGCTAGTAAGAGCCATGTGTTATCAAAATGACACACAGATTATATTCTTAGACACACCTGGAGTTGTAACTGAAAAAGAACAAAAGAAGTAAGTAAACTGCTGAGTGAAACTAACATGCCTAGGTATACATAATTACATAATAACTTGATTTTTTAAGTATATCAAATTTGAAACAACATGTCCAAAATGAAGTAAGTAATAAAAGTTTTGTGTGATTCCAGATACAATTTGCCTGATTCTATGATTGGAGCGTGTCACAAAAGTTTGAGGTGTGCAGATGTTGTAGGTGCTGTTCATGATGTCTCTAACAGATACACGAAGGACTTCATTCATTCTGATGTTGTCAATATGTTGAACATTGTAGCTGATACACCAAGTTTTTTAATAATCAATAAAGTAAGTGGAAGTCCCTATATTTTTTAGAACTTATTTTTTAGAAAGCACCTATTTTTATTACATATTTTTTTCCACAGGTTGATAAATTGAAATCTAAAAATCAATTGCTGACAATAATAAGAAACCTTACCAATGGTGTCATTGCTGGCAACCCGATCCCTGGGACTGATAAGATTAGAAGTAAAACAGATAAGAATTTACATAAAGGATACAGTAAATTTTCTGATGTGTTTCTTGTATCAGCATTGAATGGAGATGGCGTGCAAGATATTAAGGTAAAACCTGCAAACATAATTATACAAGATGGCTCCAATGTTCTGCACAAGGGAGAATTCTTGTGCAGTACACAGCTAACTTTTTACCATTAACAACATTAATGAGGATCTAAATCTAATTATTCTGTATTGTTTTATTTTGCAGGAATATCTCATTAGCAATGCTAAAACCGCAGGCTTCCAGTACTCTCCTACTGAATTTACTGACCAGAAACCAGAGTCATTGATACAAGAAGCAGTCAGGGCTAAGTTCTTAGACTTTTTGGCGCAAGAGATCCCATACAAACTAAATGTACAGCTTGAGTACTATGAAGATATTGAAGAACAACAGAAAATTATATGTTCAGTATCAGTAGAGTGCCCGAATGAGAGATTATCACGGTTGATAGCAGGCGCCGGCGGTGGTAGGCTACAGCAAATCAAGTCGCACATTCGAAGCGATTTAATCGATTTATTTAAGAAAACTGTAGTTATTGATATTCATTTGAAAATTAAAAATAAGAATGAATCTAAATGAATTATGTTGTTAATGGACGTCTATTTATTGCATGTACAGTTTTTGTATTTGTTGTTTTAGTAAATTATCTGAAATTATACAATACATGTTAAATAATTTTGTTTTAATAACTACAAACTATGTATAATTCTAAGCATTCTTCTTAAATCTTACGTTTTTATAAAAAAAATCTGAATTAGCATTCACTAGAAGGTTTCAAACCACAGCAGGTGTACATTAGAACTGACTGCTCTGGTAAAGGGCTAATAATTTCCGAAATTAAAAGTAACACACACACACACACCTCGTATCACCCACCTTTATTATGGTTGACTGCCTCGTAGGACTAGCAGGCGCAAACATGACTGCTGAGTGGGGTCGTGTCCTGGATCGGATTCCTAGGTCGACTAAAGGGTTTTTTTTGTAAAGAATTCTCAGTAGGTGCCTGTAGCCGGAGTTTTTCAGTGCCTGGTCGGTGTAAATAGGCTCGTATTTAAGGGCATGCGTAGTTCATACAAAAGTAATACCAAAATAATTTGTAAATCAAACATATTCATAAGGTAGTGTGTATTTATTTCGATATATATTTTGAAAGGACAATGTTAACAAGACGAGATACGAGGAATTTAAAATTTCTTTAGAAAACTTATTTTTCTCATAACTCTTGTTTATATCAGTGTCCATTCAAATTATATATTTGGGAACCTAGATATTCTGTATTCCAATCGGAATAAAGACACTACCTTAAGAATATGTTTGATTTACAAATTATTTTGGTATTACGTTTGTATGAACTACGCATCCATCGCCGGCTTAATAAATGTACTTAATTGAAATATAACTACATACTCTAAGACTGCAGGCGTAATGTGAGAATAGTATAATATTTATATATATATAAATAGAGGAAAAGGTGGTAATGTGGCCCCCTACTTTGTTTCTGAGGCCTTATGTAAAAAATACGAGACTCAGAAATGTAATAAATATGTTATAGCGTCCTTATTTATTTGCCTATACGTGCCTTACTATGTAATAAATGAAACTGCCACAGGATAATCGAAAACTTATGTATTCTTAGAAAAAGCAAATTTGGCAACATGAGATCGAGTGAGGGTTATATGGCACCCTGGGGGCCATATTAAATGTATTGATTTAATTAAAACCTAACGACAAAAATCGCAGACATAATATTCGCCTTCAGCACCTGCACAGGCTGTATGAGCCCATAAATTGCAACTCTGGCACTGAATCCACTCCTCCCCACGTCTGTCGTTAGAGTAACTGGTGTCACAGAATATGCAGATCGTATCGGAGTTTTCAGGTACGCTATTCGGATAGACATCGTCGTCATATTCAGAGAAAAAACAATTATTAAACAATTATTACATTAAACAACAATTCGCATCTAAAACCGGAAAATAAAAAATTACGAAGTGATATAATGGTCATACATGTTTTATGGCCCCCGGGACCATAATACAAACAATGTGAGGGGGCCGAATTGCAAGAAAGCAAGAATTTGTAAACAAACCATGACAAAAATATTCTATCAATTCTTTTTTATAATTACCTTCAAAATCCTGTAGAATAACGTTTAGCGAACACAATGTACAAATCACCAAAGCTAAAACTCACTTATTTCCAGTAAAATTAAAAAAAATGCAGAGCGGTAATAAAAGTTTGTCACTTGCGTGTTTCGACTGGTTCGCAGAAAAAGAAAATGTTAACGCCCCCTCACGGATTTATTGGGTTAAAATCAACAATGTCACACGAGCTTCGCGTTGCACCAAAAAATTTCTAGATGTCGTGTTTCTAAATTATAAATATCGAGGGGGGTCAATATACCTGCAGGGACCACATTACCACCTTTTCCTCTAGTAAAAAACCAACAGAAAAGCTCTCTAGTCTCTACATGGTAGTCTCCATCACATCAGGTTATGTTTGAGTTCGTGGTTAAGTTCAAAACCGAATGAGATTTTTTTTCAGGTTTGTGTTAACATGATGTGGTGGCGTGACTGTACATTCCGTGCCTAAACCTACTGTTTCTGTGAATGGTGTACATAGGTACAAGCTGACAGTAGCAATAAGTTCAATTTGTAGGTAAATATGGGTCGCGGTTTTTAGCTTAAAAAACTTGAGCAAGTAGGATAAGCTTGCTGCGTGCCAAGGGCACCCTATTACTAAGGCTCCGCCGTCTGTCTGTCTGTCTGTCTGTCCGTCTGTCTGTCTGTCGGTCTGTCCGTCTGTCACCAGGCTATATCTCATGAACCGTGATAGTTAGACAGTTGACATTTTCACAGATGATGTATTTCTGTTGCCGCTCTATCAACAAATACAAAAAAAACAGAATAAAATAAATATTTAAGGGGGCTCCCATACAACAAACGTGATTTTTTTGGTCGTTTTTGCTCTGTATTGATAACGGCAACAGGTAGACGCTTGAAATATTCACAGAATATCTAGATATATATTTTCTTTAAAAATAAATAATTAAATTCAAATAAAACAAATATTTAACGGGGCTCCCATACAACAAACGTATTTTTTTGCCTTTTTTATAGATAATGGTACGGAACCCTTCGTGCGCGAGTCCGACTCGCACATGGCCGGTTTTTATTTTTAACTATGTTTGGCAGCCTGGTAGGTAAGCAGGCGGGCGTTCTGGTTTTACCGTAGGTAACTCACGGACTAACTAATATAGGTACGTAGGGTAAGAGTAATGTGAACTTCAGTTAAAAAAAAAAATATAGATATAGGTCTCCTACTCGTATCATTGAAATCATAAAATCGTAATCACTTTTTTCTGCACCAAAATAAACGATTCATATTTAACGAAACTATGTTTATTGAAACAGTCTTAAATTCTATAATGTAGCAAATGAAGTTGGAACGTTAATAGCCAATAAATAACAGTGGCCACATTATCTTCCCGCTTAGTTATTCATACTAAACAATAGAATTGTACGAAACACTAAGAGACCGTACAACTTAACCACGAAACTTTGTTAAGACTTGTTTACAGTTACAGTTTCAGTTTATGTGTTGGCGGTCCCTTGCTGTGTAGACGTAGGTAGGTAGGTACCTACATCACACATACACGATTAAAACGATCTTAGTTTCGAACAAAACTAGTTTAATTGAGATTACCTACCTATTCGCATGAAATAAATTGGATAATTATCGTTCTTCTAAAGTTGCGTTGTGTACCTACTCAACTAAAGAACTAAGTACCTAATCTGTGCGCAGTTCAAAGTTTAGTTAAGCCGGAATTCGCGTACCTACATGCCAGTGTTAATAGAATTAAGAGGGAATTTATTTTTGTTACCGGAGGTTTTACTTTATCTGGTGTTTTTACATGCTTTTTCAATGTGCTTTTTACTGAAAATATTTTGTCGTTGTCATGGTAAACAAAAAGAGTTTTATCTACTTATCGCGCGACATGCGGGGCCTTTATGTCGCGTCGCGTGTCGCGCCGGTTTGTAGAAGCCTCTATGGTCCATTGTGCGCTATTTTCTACGTCTAGTACTACTACGAAAGTCGTCCACTGCTGGACATAGGCCTCCACCAAAGGGAGAGGGGTTTGCCATAATCGCCACGCTTGGCAGGCGGGTTGGCGATCGCAGTATGGTGTTAAAATGCATAGAGAATGCTGCTGTCCAGTCTCTAGTAAGTCCCAGTCGCCTTTTACGACAGCCACGGGAAGAAATAGGGTTGTGCTATTCTTTACGTCTGGCACCACACGGATCACTCTACTAATAGAGCTTCCCATTACCTTCATTGCTGGCAACTTGGCAAGTACCTATCACCCAACCGATTATATCGAGAGGATGGCGATCAGCGGCAACCTGCGGTCCCGCGGAGTACCTAATTGCGTAATTCACTATCAGGAGCAATGGGTTTTCATTTTGACGGTTCATCAATATTCATTGACTTATTTACGTTGTTGAGCGGAAAACATTTTTGAACATAAGAAAGCAATGGATTAGCAAAATACTTCAAAATCATTCAGATTGTGATTCAAATTGTGGTACTCAATTATGGTGCCGGTGCTAATAATGTCGTGCTCTAAGCGTTGTGCAGACGTCAGTAGGTAATGCAAATGCCTTTAAGTTTCGATTACGGTGTCTCATTCCTTCGATTATCCTTCGGGGATTCGTTGAGATAAGCTGATGACTACCAGGAATCTGTACCATTTTAACTTCAGTTCTTGTTTTTATTTCCACCGCTGCATATTTTGGCGGATATGGTCGCGAGGGTCTATATCCGATTCCGTGTCATACGCCGAAGTGGCAATGGCGTGTCGGGAATTGCTGTTGTAGCGGAGTCGGAGAAATGGAGGTAAATGGTTTCCTTCTGAGAGACCTTGATGATCCAGAAGGAGGCTGCCGAGCAGGATTGTGAGAGAGCTAATCCCGCTCGGAGAAGGAGTCGGGGAGGCAACCGCCTCGACGCCGAACACGCCGAAACCTGCATCATTTAAGGCAGGCGGGGTCACGGGTGAATTTGGGATCGCGGGGACTCTGTCCGCCCACTGACTGACCTCAGAAAAGACGGCGCACAGTGGTTACGTGCTGCCTTGCGCATTTGCACAGTTGGTAGGTTCCGGAGAGACCCTTTTACCCACAGGTGTGCCCTAGCAGGCGTTGCACAGAGGGGGTTTCGCTTCGGTCTTTTGAGAGGTAACGGTGCCCCTTCCATGTGCAGATGGTGACTACCGGGGTGGTTTTAGTCAGGCAAAAATCCTACACTCCCCGGTCATACCTCCAAAGTCTGGCGTCTTTTGAAGGTTTCCCGCGACAATTAAAGAGTAAAAAATATCGTCAAAAAGATACGGTAAGCATTGTCACCTGTAAACTTTATAGGTGCCTACTTTTATTTTTAAGTAAAAATCGCCGGCACACAACACATACCTATTGTTTTAAGTTGCTCTGACGCCCTCTAAACGAAACTTTTCGGCAGTGGGGGCGTATCGACAACAATCCCTGCACGAGTCGATAGCTCTCACAGTGCGATTGAATCGTAAGTGTTACCTATCAACCTTCCCAACCCTCAATACTCAGTGGGGCCCGCTGGCGTTTGCAGAGGCTTTAAGACTTTTACCTACTAAAATGGTTCCACGAACAGGAACTATTGTGTTTAAAACACCAAAATACCTACTTTATTAATAAAACCATAATTTTCAACGTATCCGGATGTAAGTAGATAGGTACTTCCATAAAGGCTTCTACATACCGGGGCGACTTGTCGCGCGACGCGACGCGACACAAAGGCACCGCTCGTCCCGCGACTCGCGGGGCCTTTGTGCCGTGACGCGTCGCGCGACTAGTCGCGCTGGTATGTAGAAGCCTTAAGTAGTAAAATTTTATCAAAAGTACGTAGGTAAGAAACTAACTAAAGACAAATTACAGTAGTCCCTTGATACTGCAGAGCTCAAAGGATAGGGAATCAAACAGAACAATTTTTAAATTAATTTCTTCAGATCATATTTATCTCCGAGATCCCATTTTTCTAGAGTTGGGTAGTGGTCCCTGGAGAAATTTTGGAGTTTCATTATAAACTGCATAATTCTATACTATGTTTGCAACAACGTTTGAAAGTTACATTACGAAAACTGTATACGTTCATTCGCCTGCGTTTAATGAATCAACAATTTAGTATTAATAACAGTAGATAATTAAAATATTGAATACGTAAAAAAATATAGGTACATATTTTGGACAATTAATATCATTCAGAAACCAAACAGACATGGAAATCGAAAGAAGAATTGCTTGTACATACATGGAAATATATTGTTCACCGAAGGAGATATTCCAAACCAAACAATTTTCTTGCGAATATGTCAGAGGGGAATGGAAAGAAGTACATAAGATAGGCGCCACGATAAAAGATCGCAGAAGAGCAGAAGAAATAAGATCCTTGACCAACGTGGAACATATAATAAAGAAAGTAAGTCAGTTGAAATGGAGATGGACAAAACACATGACAAGAGACAGTAGGACAAAATGGAGAAAAATTATAAAAGAATGGCAAACACGCGATGGTAAAAGGAAACGAGGCTAAAACATGGACAGATGACATTACAAATGTTGGAGAGGCTATGCTATAATTCGCACCGACCGCATTTCCGCAGTCCGACTGGTAAAGTTCCTAAACACAAAACTGACAACTTAGTACCGAACTAAGTTTTCAGTTTTGTATAAAGAACGGTATTTCAATCACTGTTACGTTCTTATTACAAAAACTAGCTCCATGGTTTAAGCCATGTCAAAATATAAATCTTGTTTTGTAATAAGACGGTGTATGATTAGTTTCAGCAATAAAGGCTTAATAATAATAATAAAACAATAATCCACAATACGTAATTTTAAAATAAATGGCCTATTGCTAATATTGTTTGCCTAGTTTAGGTAGGTAAGTCCCAAACCTCTGATTTATTTCCACCCCAAATTCACCTAAACTAACTAAGTACCGCTTGGACGATTTGTGCTCCCTATAAGAAACGTTATCTTTAAGGTAAAATCAAAGTTCAACTTTTCCGGACGTGTCGAGATTTTTCCCAAGAAAAGCTTTTAACCACTTGAACTCGAGTTACAATCACAACGGCGCGTTTTTCTAAAAATTCGCACCGACCGCATTTTGGCGCGATGGACTTCAATCGAACAAAAGTTTCAACGATGTATGTAAATGAGGCACCACGCCGACCCGAGCTGCTCGATTGGAAAATGGAAAATGGCTTTGTATTTTTAGAAGAAGAGAAAAGGTGTATTTGTTTTTGTGCAGAACACGCTATAGGTAAGTCTAATGGAAACTTTATTAAGTTCCAAAACGAAGTTGGTAAAAATTAGGTAATTGAAGTGCCAGCCCGTCTAGGCTTAATAGGTTGAGTAGATACGAAGTCCTAAAACAGTCACTACGTTAAGATTAATGTAATATCATGATGTGCAAAAAAAACTTCTTCTGGCTACATCAAAAAGTTGTAAAAGAGTAGGCTTCTAAGTAAATATCACCTTAGTTTCATTTCATTTTAAATGCATACCTACTGCTAACCTAATGCAGAAGCCAAATGGGATAGGCGATGAGAATGAATAAGCCAGAGAAATATATAATACTTAATGTGTGATGAAATGAGATCCCATGCTCCAATTAATTGTAAATTTTGCATCAAGCTGCTTGTGTATTATTTAAATGTAAATTAATACACGCAGCGTTGATACAATCGGTGAATACCGATCACCCGGGGCGTTGCAACTAGTCTAGATTCCTCCTAAACACGAACTTTGCCCGTGGTAGTGCATATGTGTTAGATTGCTAGAAAGTGGAGGTAAGACGATACTGCTCGTAGGTGCCGAGTTTCTATGCATTGCACTTAGGCAAGCGGGCGAAAATTTGGCCACATGTGCACAAGCACGCCTGGCAACTTGCGATGTGCTTAGTTTCGTGCTAAAACGCTACTCAACTTTATATCGTTTCCCGGTAAGTGTGAATCTTTGCTTGTTTTGCTCTTTACATGCCTAAATATAAACTACGAACAGGCGTATGTATGTAGGTAGTACAAGACGTTATATTTAAGTAAGTATCTAGTAAGGAAGGAAGTAGGTATGACAATCATTTCCCTCATTGTGGAAATTTCGCTTTGCCTATACTTTGTTCAATCAAATATAATGGTTTAGCGCGATTTAGGAGAGCCCTGACTGTGATGGTTAATATTTGGCCAGACAAATCCATTGTAACGTACCTACCTATTTTTGAACTCTTTTATTTAAAGTTGTACCCTAATCTTGTTTCCTTCTCAAGCAGTGTTAATCTAACTGCATGTACTTTTGAAACTCATAAACATGGGTACCTATGTACGTTGTGAGTTGTTAAAATGTGTTCCAAAGTTGTATCCCGACTTATGAAGATATTCAAGATGTTTCGGGAAGTGCACAAAACTTACATTCTGAATACTCTTGTGATGCTTCAGGAATATGCAGCAATTATACTCGTAGACGAAAAATATTTCTAAATCTACCTACTGTTATTTGTAGGCCAAGGAAAAAGGCTTATCTAAGCGTGATGATGTAGATTTTAAGAGATTTAATTAATAACACATATACGTTGGCAATAAACAATTCAGTTAAAATAAAAAATAAAACCTGTGTCGCAAACAAACATGATGTTATAGCGTAAAAGTAAAAACATGTAGCCTACTACGATACGAACCATTGACTATAAGATGTGGGTACATCTGTCTTAAAGAGATGTACCACTAAGTTAATGGGAGCCTACTCAGTCAGTCGCAATAATATCTCTAATCGGGCGGGTTATCTAACTGTCCATTCCTTTGAAGTTTGGCTTATACCTGTCGTTATGTGATGTCGTCCTATCTATTAGGTCCATCCACGTCCGTTTGCAATCCGAAATGTTATTCTTAAATATCTTTCTAAAATACAACCATGTAATACAAATACCTATGTATAGTTCACATTTGATTTGATCCCAGTTAAACTAACTACCTACTAAGATTTTTCATAGGTATCCTGGCTCATATACCTAAGTAGAGTCGCCAGCACATCAAGTTACCACAAACTGTCAAATTTTCTCATTCAATTTTAAACTTAACCTTCAACATTTTAAGATTTAAAATCATTTGGAGAAATTTGACAGTTTGGTATAACCTGATGTGCTGGCGACTGTGTACAAGATAAAGTTTGCAGTCACTTGTAATACTTGCAGCAATGTTTGCAGCAGCTTAGTAGATGTGGACTACAATGTAAAATTCTGGAACTGTGTTGGTTGGTTGACACAACTACGAAATCCTGTGCGACCAAACTAAACAATCCTTACAATACACAATAATATTTTATTTTATTTATTTGGGAAAATAAACAGTTACACATTATATTATTACATGAAATTTGAGTTGTAGAGTGAGTAAATGTATAACCCACGACATTTTCCACATATTATAACAACAACTTATAAAACTAATGCGATGTGCGCTTACAATTACTTAGGTACGTACAATTAAATTATGATGTTAATGTAAAAAAACATAATAATAAAATGACTGTGTGTGTGTGTGTGTAATATATTAGTTTTAGTATATGCGAAACCCGAAACACGTGTCTAGTATTTTTATTTAAAGCATCTATTTACAAAATTTCAAAACTGTATCATGAAAAATCACAAAGTTATAAGGTTGTTATCGGGTTGTTCGTACAAAAACATGCTAACGGCTCCCCCGCGCCTCCAGGGTCGTCTTGCGCGCATTGATAATAATTTGGCAGTAGGTACCTTATAACCGTACGCCGATTGTATTGTAAGTAATTAAATGGTGATAAAATTTTCCATCACACTTAAATATTTTTGGGACAAAATATAACATGGTGTAAAAATGATTGAAATCGGTTCAGTTCCCTATTCTGAACAAACTATTCATATTTCACTTAAACTAAAAATAATGTTGTATAATATATCGTAGCCATCTGGTAAAATTAGCCAGCCAATTGGATGCCTAGGCCGATAGTTAATTGAACCTAAAGAATCATTCAACGTTTAACAATTTGTCGTATTGAAAGTCTGCCCTTTCAAGATGACTGACCTAGACTCAGCCAATTGATACAAATTTAGTTCAAAACTAAGTAATTGTTTGTGGTCGGTATGATACCATCTACTGATATTGGAATCATTTGGGTTAGGTTAGGTTAGAACAGTGACCAATAACGCCAGATCCCCTCTATTGTTGGTAAATTCAGTTAAGTACCAAAATAAAAACTCTTCATATCTATCCAATTTAACTAAATCACTATAGATACGACATTCAGCCATCAGGGAGCCTAAAATGGACGCTTTGGCAGAATCATGCGTGCAATTCATACAGCCCGCAATTCATCTGTTTGACAGCTGCTATTTGACATTAGACTTCACTATATTAATTCTTAATTTGTGGACCATTTTACGAAACTCCTTACACAACTGTGAAACAGATGAATTGCGGGATATGAATTGTACGCAGATCATATTATGATTCTGCGAAAGCGTCCATTTTAGGCCCCCTGGTTAAACGTTGCGCTCAATGACTTGGCTAGTTGGCCTTCAGCTATATAATTGGATGCGCATTTAATGAACGGCCTTGGCGTCCAGTTAGCTGGCTAATTTAGGGTGCCGACCACGAGCGATTTTTTTTGCAATTTTCGCGGCGATTTTTGTCAGAAAGAAATACATTCACACAAAAATTGCCAAAACAATCGCTCGTGGGCGTGCACCCTTAACCAGATGGCTGCGACATATACCTACAACATGTCCCCGAATTAACGCACAACCTCTTAAGGGGTCATTGTACTCATCATTATGAACAACTTTTACTATGGAACCAAACCGGCAATCACGAAACAAAAAATCAGCTGTTCCTACTATGTTCGAATAACTAGTCAAAATGTAGGGAACAGCAGATTTTTTTTCGCGATTTAAAACACAGATTAAAACAAGTTTTAAACAATGTATAGAACATTAAGCAAAAACAAGCTTTAAAACTACTTTTAATTCCGAATGAATAGAAATAAATGAAAATAAATTAATATTTAGGACTCTAAATAGCTTGACATACTCGTACAACCAGTTGAGTCTATGCTTTACATATATTTTGTACCAAAAATATATTTTGTACTTTTGAATTAGGTATTTTATGGAAAATATTTGGCATTGTAATTAAAACATATTATTTATAAGTAAAGTAATTTAGTCAATCAAAGATCAAAGTGGGTACCAATAATTAACAAAAAATATTTGGTGCATTTGTATGACAAGATAACACTTATGTACCTATATTTAAAACATGCATTATATTGTTCAAACCAATTAAAGATAAAACAATAACAATTTTAATTATTAAAAAAACTAGTTAGTATAAAATCAAAATTGTGTGTCAGACATACAGTAAGACAAGACAACAATTACTTTTCATATTTAGGTATTTAAAAACGTGACTAGTTTTGCAGCTTTCTCGGTACCCAGTTTATTTCGTACGTCAGAATGAAAAAATCCAAATGTCGAAAACAGTCTTTCAATTCCAGATTTGAAATTAATGGCCTAAACTAAAAAGAAATGACTTCTTGGCGGGAAAGTGAAGCGTCATGCTTCACTTTCCCGACAAGAAGTCATTTCTTTTGTTTTGTTTTATTTTCTAAAATGTGTCGCATAATCAGCCTATAATGGTCCCACTGCTGGGACACCAGGCCTCCTCTCTTCGAGAGGGACTGGGCTGTAATCTACCACGCGGGCCCAGTGCGGGTTGGTAGATGTCACATGTCTTTGAATTGTTGGTTCTAGGACATGCCGGTTTCCTCACGATGTTTTCCTTCACCGTTTTGAGAGCAGTGGTGATGAAATTATTTACACAAAGTAAAGCGCCTGCCTGGGTTCGAACCCACGACTTATGACTCGTAAGTCGGGGCCGTTACCACTGGGCCACCACTGCTCTAAAATGTGTGTTCATCCGAATATTAATGTGTAATAATGGTGGATATTAACCATTAAGTGTTCGTGTACATTAGTGTCACCTCACTTAAAAGATTGGTGTTCCAGCGCGGCTCCGCCACCAATCGTGGATGTCGTCGTCGCCACACGTCCAGAACGCACACACTATGTGCCCTAAAATGTCCGCATAATGTACCTTCCCTCTAAGTTCTTTGAATAAGTACGAAATGAGTGCGAGATCATCCTGCCCTCAGTTCGTTTTATCCAACTATACCCAAAATAAATAATGTTGGATACATAAGCGGATGAAATGGGTATAGACCATACAAGTGCAAGTACAAGTACACACGGCTACACATCAAGCTATACATTTCCAGTATAAGCTGATCTCGCATTGTATAGGATTTCCGTACCATAAGAGGTCAGCGGGGACAAACTTGAACAGGAGCCTATAATTGTGGAGCACAAATCATCATCTGCCAGCCTTTTCCCAACTATGTTGGGGTCGGCTTCCAGTCTAACCGGATCCAGCTCAATACTAGCATTTTACATGGATCGACTGCCCTATCTGACCTCCACAACCCAGTAACTGAGTAATACGATACTCCTTGGTAAGACTGGTTGTCAAACTTTCGGGCGTCTGACGACCCGTAACGACTGTCAAAGGTCCGAGACGACTGACAGTCGGGACCAACGGCATAACGTGTTTTCCGAGGCACGGAGGAGTCTCGGCGGTATGTAAAGATGGTTACCCATTCACGGACCAACCCCGGTAAGCGGAGCTTAACCTGATGGATCGACCCGTGCGGCTGTGTGATTACTTAGCCAGAAGCTCCTCCGGAAAAGCACTACCACCGTACAAATTTCTTGCGCCAGCCGTAGGTACTTACATTCTCAATTTCACATCTGAAAGGGCGTACCTTACAGATACCGATAATTAAAACAACGTTTGTTATTATCAACCATGTCTTCTCGGTAAACTCGGTAATGCCGTTGTTTTCACAGCTGTCTAGACGGTAGCAGTAACCACTTTATATAAAGGCTCCCGCAGACAGGCGCGACGCGACACTAGTAGTACAATTTCTATGAAAACTTCATGGAAAGTGGCGCGCTGCCTGTCGCGCCCGCAATGTTGCGCCAGTATGCACGACGTTTAATGCGTGCCCTAGAAGCCTGTTTGCCAACCTATGGCATAAAAATACTTACCTACCTAAAGAAACACATAAAACGAGTCACGTAGCTGTTAATTTTTTTAAACTAATAGTTACTAAGCAAAACAAAGAAAACAGTGAGATTTAAGTACCCTTTGTTCACTCCCCATAAATTCGAAATATTGGGTCAGTTCACTAGAATACTACCTTTTATATTATCAAAACTTGGGATTTACTTAATCGTCGCAAATAATAAACTCTTTCTGCGGCTATAATAAAAACTGTACAATAGTAATCATAAAAATGAGAAATAGGAGCGAAGCGCGGCCAAAATAATAATCGCTTGCCGTCTTCAAAGTTCAAAAGTTTCATAAAACCAAGACCACTGTAATTGTACTTGAAACTTTTACACTGACTCTTAGGTATTGGCACCCAGATGTAAGAAAAGGCACCTAGATACATCATAAATCTGATATCTAAAAGATTGGTAAAAGTAAAATTCAATACCTAAGTCGGTAGCTGTATATATTTAGACGATAACCAAAGAACACCCGTTATGAAAAAAAAATGTACCTACGTAACTACCTATTTTGTAAGTGCCGTGCAACATATATTTTTTTTTAAACCGTGAGCTCCTTTTTTCGAGACAGGCCATTAACAAAATTACGTATATCTTTAATGTTACCTACTTATTTAAATGTTCTAACTTAATATCTTTTGTAACCCAAATGCCTAATTTTACACAAAGCGTCATAAACGTTAATTCTGTAATTATGTCGACGTGAACAATGCCAAGGTATTCATTAAGAACATGAATGTTTTATAAAACGTCTAGCCGGTTGGTACGTGGCTCAATTTTCTCAGGAATGACGATTGATATCTCACTAGTTATAAATTACGTTTCCCTACTCAAACACACGAGTTCATTTTCGCCATCACCCGACGATATTTTCACATAATGTGCTCGAGGGTCGCTATCTTATAGATTTATCTAGATGGCAAAGGAAGTTTGGAAAAATGTTGTTGCAATTTCGCCTGAAATTCTCGAACTATCATTTTGTCTTGTAACTTACGTTACATTACTCACTTACGGCAGGTTATAGGCGAATTATTTGTGTAACTTTCAAGATTAGGTGTTTTTTTTACTACGTAATTCTGTTTATAATAATACGCCTTTTTTGGGTTCGGTATAGTCAACAAGGAAACCTCATAGTTTCGCCATGTCCGTCTGTCTATCCCCGGCTTAGCTGAGAGACTCATAGTACTAGAAAGCTGTAATTTGGCATGAGTACCTACATAATAATAATCACGCCGTCAAAGTAGTAAAATAAAATCTTGAAACTATTTTTTTTTAGGGTACCTTGCATGTAAAGTGGGGATGATATTTTTTTTCTCGTCTATCCCATAATGTAGGATTGTAGGGTATCGTTGAATAGGCCGTTCATAAAGTTTGCTGGTCTGTGAAAAACATTTTTCGATTCAGGGATCCGTTTGCGTAATATAATACATATTACCCACTGACACCAAGCAATGGACAACATTGTCAAACTTTTTAATTTTTAAGGTTTTGAATACTAGGCTTTTACTTACCAGTTTTTATTTTTTATTTCTATATCTGGATTATTTTTACATCACAGTCTTAAAATATGATTGTAATTGGCTACTTTGTATTAGAGTGAGAGTGTGTATTTTGTAAATTTTTATTTTATGTTTGTCTTATTTGTGCAGAATAAACAATTTTACTTCCATTTCTTTTCTTTCTTTCTTTCTATTAAGCAATAAAGTGTTCTTTTTTGTTAAAGTCAAGTGTCGGGCCCCTGACAGCTAAATGGTTGTTTTTAGATATGTGAAAAAAATCATGGCAGTAGTATATAATGAAATTAAAAGGAAAACTATCACAACTAAGTAGGTTTTACAAGTTAACGAGTAATAGTCGACCAACTTAAATTTGCACTTGGAGAATTGACCGTGACGTATATCGATGTATGGGAGAACATGTTTTTCAACTACAATGTTAAGTTGTTTTTGAGATAAACTCATCCCAACTACGGAACCCTTCATTGTGTGTGGTCCGACATTCACTTGGCCGGTTTTAATAATTATATGGATTCGTCCAACTTTATATTGTGTATAATTCTGATATCTAATTATAATATCTTCAAATATCTTGACACTGTCGTCACGAAGTGATGCGATTCGAAAAAAAAAACTTTTTGTAAAAAAAAATAACCGACTTCCAAAAAAACATTACATAGTGAAAAATAACTATAATTTCGGAAGTCGGTGTCTTTGGATCTGTATTTTAGTTTTTTGCCACCGACTTCCGAAATTAAAAATATTTTTCACTTTGTAGTGTTTTTTTGGAAGTCGGTTATTTTTTTTTACATAACGTTTTAATTTTTCACTTTTTAGTGGGTCAGATTTTAATTTATCTAAGTTACAATAGCCTAAAGTCAACTGCTCATCACCTTTTACAAAATATTGCTTTTCCCGATGCTGGGACGTTAATTGTTGAGGAGTTCTCCTGGTAAGAACCAGGAGAACTGCTACTCACCATATGCATTGTGACGAGCATAAACTGCTTAGCAACCATATTAAAGTACCTAATCGAATCGCAAACCGTTAAATACTTATTATTATGTTGTTCCGGTAGTCATCTGTGGTCTCCATCATCAGTTCCACTTCACCAAATGGTGATTTCCGGGAGCAAATGCACGAGTTACTATAAAAAAATACCCAAATCGCTATAGGTTTTCCTATAAAATTCGAGGGTTTCCCTCGATTTCCATGAGATCCTTTCATCAGATTCTAATTTGGTGGCAATGGGACCACCTCGGGAGCATATCCTTTCAAACAAAAAAATAATTTTCAAAATCGGTCTATAACTGACGGAGATATCGGTGATCAAATATAAAAAAACCATATATACGGTCGAATTGAGTAACCTCCTTTTTTAGAAGTCGGTTAAAAAGTTATAAATAACAATTATTGCCTTGATAATAATTACTCCCGTAATCTTCACCTCTACTTTATTAATGTTTCTATAAAATAATATTAACATAACAACGAAGTAGAGTGTAACGATTACAGCGATTATAATATACAATGGAGTGTTGATCGCCAGTGGCAACGTATGATTACGTGACAATAGGCCGCTGCCCGAACCATTAATTGACGTGAGTTGAAATCCTGCCCGATGAGCTACCTAATAATAAGGGCTCATGTACTAGGGTGCTTAGTTTATTTAGGCCAGGGATGGGTAACTTTTCCCTTCGCGTGCCAATATTTACTAACGAAATATATGGCGGGCCAAATTGTTGCAATTTTGGCTAAAGGTATTATTTACTGAAATAAAAACATTGATACCTACGTATTTTCTGAAACACTAATTTATTGTGCAATACTTGTTACAAAATAACTATTGAATAATAAAGAAATAGCAATTAAATTAAACTTTTAAGTTAGCTGCAAATTAGAAGGCTGAGGAGCGCTGGTCTTTGTGACATGTGGTTTATCCGGGCCGCTCACTGCCAATGATAATGAAATTTCTAACAATACGAAAACTTCACTTGATTTTTTTTTATGGTCGCGGGCCGGATTTCAACGCTTCGCGGGCCGGAGATGGCCTGCGAGCCGTTGTTTCCCCATTCCTGATTTAGACAGTTGCTTGATGTAGCAATAAGAACATAAGCGGGAATTTTACGATGATTATTTTGTTGCCGAATATAAGACATTCAGAGATCAACACTACAAAAAGTCGCTCATAAACGCGACTCCAAAAAACTCGCTGCGATTATCGAAGCTACAAAAATTAGTACGTGGGCGAGCTCCCGAATGCGGACGACGCAGGACTGGTCATTACGACAAGGCTTGGAACTAGGGAGAGGCCTATGTTCAGCAGTGGACGTTTTTCGACTGAAATGATGATGATGAACATATTTTTTTATATTCATGTTTATATCAAAGATACCTACATGGTTTGAAATTATCCTTTGTTTTTCTGTGAACATTGATACAGGCAATTCAGGAACCTAGGCGAGATTTTATGTATTTTTTACTTGACTGAACCAAAGAATCGTCCACTTACGAACGTAGAAGTGCATAATTGGGGTTTAAGAGAGGCCTAAAGAATTACATAGCTTTGTAGGGTCAATAGTTTTTACGTGTAACGATTCGAGTGTGGTTGTTTGTACATAACTTTTGGCTAGCATGACCCTCGCCAAGTTAGTTGAAGCGATCATTACTAGAGATCTACATTCAACGGCAAACATCTGCATAATACAAATATGTACCTATACATAGTATGTATTCGCTTTGCCCTATTTTACTTAAAGTAGGTAACAAAATATACTCAAACATAGTTAAACTAACGTAAAGAAATATATAGCGTTTTATAATGAGTACGGATTTGTTCTTCGGTTTTTTTTTAAATTGTGAAATAGAATTTATTTATTAAAATAATATATACATAGATAACCTAATTAATTAATAAAAATAACAAGAATATGGTATAGGCAATGGGTAGGTCTATAGTTTCGGAGCCTCCTCATGTACCGTGGTTTTGTAATACTAGGCTTAGCAGAAAAATTATGGTAGCTCACAGACTGAAATCTGGACACATGCCGCTCAATAATTTTGGATTTTTAATTAAATAAATTGATTCACCTAATTGTGAGGTATGTGGCACACTTGAGGATGTTATCCATTTATTGACGGAGTGTGTCAGGTTTCAGTCTGCAAGAGAAGATCTACTTAGAGAGTTTGAGATAAATATGTACGATGTTTGCATGTTCCATCATATTTTGTCGTCACCTAACTCCGAAGCTGCTTGTAGTCTAATTAAGTTACGTTACGTGTTGTTACGTTTACATTATAAGTTGTCCGATGGTTTTGGCATATACAATTGTATAAAAGTCCCTAATAATAAATAAAGAGAAAAAAAATAAAAAACTAAAATATGGCGTCGAAAAATTTATCCACATCACTGTCGACTGGTAATGTACCCAAGAGACTGGCGGCATTTCCACGTTGTATGGCAATGCTTAGCCTCTGGCCAAGGTAAAAGCCAGCCCTTGGGTCACGGGAAGTGTCAACCAGCCGTTTTGAGATTTCATTAAACAGACCATGAGCACTCGGACCTCACGACCCGAGGGTTTCAACCCCAAACGGCTCGAAAATATAATTGCCAACAAGGTTATCATACTTACGCCGCTTGAGGTTCTCCGCAGGCGCAGCAGCAGCGCCAGCTCTTCTTCGGTTAATTATTAATATTCTCTTAGACTCTAAAGAGCAAGTTATAGGTATACCTTCCTATATCCGTCAGTTAAAGTTTACGCTTACAATTTGAAGGCTCTGCATATTCATACAATCTCTAAAACTTTGCGGTGCACTGCTGTGCGAGTTTCATTGGTGCTAAGTATATGAAATTGTTGAATATGACGTAGTGCCTTTCCTTAGTTATTTCTTGGTTATAAAGCTGCGAATATGATAAGGACAGATGAAATACAATCTTATGCGATCGCTGTCAGACCACCATAATGAGAAGCGGCGGTCTTCCAATAGCTGGATCATTTATTTATTTAATTTTGCTAAGAATACACACATAACATCACGCCTGAAATCCCCAAAGGGTTAGGCAGAGGTGTGTGCGCCAGTTTTGTTTAGGTTCCATGTAATAAGGGGCGAGCCTATTGCCACCAACCGGGCACAAATCCAGACTCCGGGCTGCTACTGAGAAATTCCTAACCCCATACCCCCATTCCCGATCCCTTCCCCCATCCCCATCCCCATCCTTTCCTCATTCCTTTCTTCCTTTGCTAAGAATACGTTCAAATTAATAACAATATTCTAGACAGTAATAGCATGTAAATGAGGGTATTTGACTGCTATCAAAAATATACATTAATGTATGCCTATTTTTAAAGGTGTTACTAAAAAAGACAATAATAATGTGAAAAAAAAATTATAAATTCGGTAGAAAACTGAAGAAGTTACACGCTTTTGAAATTAATCTACTATCCTTGTCACGCAAAACGATCATTGTACTGAATGGCGCGAAGTTACCATGCCGTTCCTGACGTTCCTGTGCTGTCTCTGTCTAGAACAGACTTTAAAACGCATACAACTTCGGTATTTTTTGAGATATCGAAATAATTTATTTTTACCGTGGCTTAATTTTGTTGTTGGTTTCGAAAAATCTAAATATAAAAACGGTTTGAAAATGCAGATCACTACGTGCGATCAGAAAATAGCATAGCAATTACTTGCGTTAATCTGTCCGTGAACTATTTTCTGATCGCACGGTAGTGATCATTTTCAAACCGTTTTTTCTAATGGAGACCTATATAGATAATAGATATCCCCGCCCACATCATACAGGTCCCACCCCCGTATGCCACTGTTTCCGCAAAACAGCATTGTGTGAATCGCTCTCCCGGTATCCTATAGAGTCTCTGTCGACGGTCGCTACCTGCAGGCACATCCTGGATTCGTCCGAGAACAGGACTCCCCTCCATTGCTCGATATCCCAATCTAAGTGATCGCGAGCAAACTAAAGCCTGGCTTGTCGGTGGACTGGAGACCATTTAAGTCCCGTGGCTGGCCTTTTCGGGGTCAAGTTCACTTCTTTGAGTCTTCGCTTCAGTGTCCACTCGCTAAAAGCCCTATCGAACTCCTCTGAGCTGCTGCTGGTCGTCCACGCCGGTCAGTTGTCGATTTTGGAGAGAAGAGGTGACAATAAATCGGTCATCTCTCACCGAAGTGCATCGCTGTCATTCCATCATTTCTTGTAACATGGGGCCAAACATGTAAAGCCATATTGACCCGTTCGTAACAGATTTTGTAATAACCACTTTGATAAACGATAGTCTTAAGCACTACTCTTTGTCTTTTGTTCAATTAGTTTGGTGCTGTTTGCTGGCCAAGTTACAAGGCCGTTAATTAAAAAGTGTGTGTATACATTATTCATAAAAACGAGCGAGCCTTACAGTAGTCGCTTACGATGTGTAACATCTGACATACTCACCTTGGTAATAAGTAACTGAGTAGCGACAGAAATCAACCTCAAAATTTGAAAAGCTGAATATTGACTGAAAGATTTATTCGAATCAATCAACTCAGCCTATAGCAGTCCACTGCTGGACATAGGCCTCTCCCAGGCTGCGCCACAACACCCTGTCCTCCGCCTTCCGCATCCAGTCTGTCCCAGCCAACATTTTATGGTCATCGGTCCATCTAGTTGGGGGGTAATTTATTCGAATAATTATAGTTATATTAATATATACGAGTATATATAAATAAAAGTAATAATTATTCATTACTAGTGGTCGTCCACTGGTCGAAATTCGACCCCCTCTACTTACAATCTATACAGGTTGTTAAAGTAACTGCGTGCCATAGCTTAAGGGTAGGTTCAGTATCGATAAAGGAACCCAGTAAAAATAATAATAATAAAAAAAAACAAAAATGAAAACACAATATAAAAAACTGCAAGAGCAACCTAATTTAGTACCTATACTAACTTAAAATAGCAATCGTTTAGAATTAAAATTATTTGATTTGATGGTCCTACGCCCGTTAAAGTACGAAGAGACTTATTTTTTGTTTTATGTTTGATTGTATTTTTGTTTATTTTTTATAATTTTTTTGACTTTTTTTTTTTACTGGTTTCCTTTATCGATACTGAACCTACCCCTAAGCTATGGCACGCAGTTACTTTAACATCCTGTATAATACTTAATAATTCCATGACTACACTAGTTCCATGATATTAAAAAGTTCTTACTTATTCCATGCTGAAGCTGTCACTTCCCGTTACACACTTCCGTTCCTTTTCACGGAATCACTCCCACATAAAGCGAGAGAAAAGACACATTAAAAAGTTTCATGTTATAGGTATTAAAGTTTCAAACCGGACCCAGTAAAATCGATGCAACTCGACCCTAGTCACGGGGGCACCAAAACTTAAGAACAAATGGATATGAGAAAGTTGAGTAAAGGGTATTCAATTTCTTTAACGACCATCCTTTTTGCCGGGGCTTGCCATGAATCTCCAAGATAAGCGTTTAATGGAAATAACAGCTCGCCAAAGAACATTATGGTCATACGCGAACCATCCCCAGGCCATAACCTTAAAAGGGTAATATTTCTGCATAAACAAACTATTTGTTTCTTCTACGTGTTTTTATGAAATCCATTATGTCTATGTTTATGACGTGTCTTTGTGCCGGGTAATGTACTTGGAATGTATAAAGTGTTAAAAAGATTGTATGCTGGATACATTCTAGTCTGTTGTAACATTGGTTGCTAGGTAACTTTGTTGTTTATAAAAACATGTATGTCACTCTGTAAAAGGTGAAAAATAAAAGTCAACCATCTATTGCGAGTTTTACTAAACTAGCTCTGTTTACAAGATATTTCCAACAGTTTATGGACCCAGCCCGTGCCTCGTTAATGCTAAATTTGTAGGGCAGTTTTAAATAGTAAATTCAACTAGGTATAAAGATGGAAAGTTCGACGAGTGCCATAAAAAAGCTCACAGGCCGAAATAATTATGGCAGTTGGGCCTTCAGCATCGAAATGCTACTAATAGATGCGGGGCTCTGGGACTGTGTGAGCGAAAATTTCGTTACTACCAAACCTGAAGACCAGAAACACGACGAAAGGGCAAGGGCAAAGATTTGCCTGTCAATCGCAGAACAGTGCATCACCATTGTCAAGAATGCCAAAACCTCATGGCAAGCATGGAATGCGCTCAAAAAGGCCTATGCTGACTGTGGTCTAATTAGAAGATTAGGTCTGCTGCGGAAGCTATTTTCATTGAAACTGGATAATTTCCTAAATATGGATGCCTACGTCAATGAAGTGCAAGCTACGCATCAAGCCCTGGAGGCAATCCAAGCTGCACTGGTTATTCTCTTGGCTGGTTTGACGGATTCTTACGACCCCTTGGTGATGGCCATGGAACATTCTGGTAAGGAATTATCATCGGAGAACGTAATAGCGGCTCTTCTGCGTGAAAGTCACCGACAGCAAGTGAATGATGATAAGGACGATACGGTGTTAGCTAATGTTGCAGGTGGTTGTGGCAGCGGTAGCGCTCGTAAGAAAATAGTTTGCTATTTTTGTAAAAAGAAGGGTCACTTTAAATGGCAATGTAAGCTCTTCAAAGCCAAACAAGGTAAGACTGAGAGCAATTTAGCGGCTGTAGGCAGGATTAATGATGATGATTCTACTGATTTTGTTACTTTACTTGCCGCTAGTGGAGATAATTGCTGGGTGGTAGACAGTGGCGCAACATCACACATGACATCAAATAAGTCTATTTTAACACTTAAAGCAAGCAGTTCGAAAGCTGTTACTTGCGCGAATAATGACAAAATAGTATCGACCTCGCAAGGTACTGTGAAGTTTGATGTACGTCACAAGGGACGTCCATTAGGGCTGACAATGAATAATGTGTTGTTGATTCCAGAACTAGTCACCAACTTGATGTCTGTTGGCAAGTGCACCGATAATGGCAAGGTTGTAGTGTTTGACAAAAATCGTTGCAGAGTTTTCGATGGCAATGTATCTGTGGATGGGAACGTACTCTTTACAGCACCACGCAAGCAAAACGGACTCTATGTTTTAGATTCGAGGAGTAACAAGGCGACGGTTCTCTTAGCAGAAAGTCAGGAAGGCTTTGAGTTGTGGCATAGGAGATTGGGCTACTTATCCCAATCTGAAATGTGCAAACTTAAGGACATCGTCAAGGGCCTTAGTTATAGCCTTGGGAACTGCAAGAACCCCTGCGTACCATGCAGTCAAGGCAAGCAATGCGTGAAGAAGTTTCCAAAAAGGAAATTCAATAGAGCTTCACAGATTTTGGAGCTGATCCATAGTGACGTTGCGGGTCTTATTGAGATGGAATCATGGGGAGGCAAAAGATACATACTGCTATTCGTTGACGACTATAGCAGGAAAGTTTATGGCTATTTGCTGAAATGCAAATCAGAAGTTTTCGGGAAGTTTCGTGAGTTTCAGGCATTAGTTGAAAACCAAACGGGCCAAAAGATTAAAAAGTTGAGGAGCGACAATGGTGGTGAGTACACCAGTAAGGAATTCCAGGATCACTTGAAAAATCGTGGAATTCAACATCAGACAACTGTAGCGCACACTCCACAGCAAAATGGAGTTGCGGAGAGAACCATCCGGACAATCGTCGAAAAGGCGAGATGCATGCTAGCAGAAAGCAATCTCAATAAGAGATATTGGGGTGAAGCAATTCTAACGGCGATTTATCTGAAAAATCGCTCGCCCACTATGGCTATTTCGCAACAGGTGTGGACCGGAAAGGCGGTGGACCTTTCACACTTAAAAGTGTTTGGTTCAAAAGCACAGGTTCTTATTAAGGATGGAAGCCTCAAAAAGTTTGATCTCAAAACACGAGAACTTATATTTCTTGGCTATAGTGAGGATCAAAAGGGGTTTAAGTTTGCTGATGTTAAGAATAATCCAAGGCGGATTATTGTTGCTCGGGATGCCGTGTTTGATGAGAGGTTGCCAAATCAGTCTAAGGACAATATGGATTTTCTCGGACCTCCAAACAAATCGCCAACTAAGATGCCGGTGGTGGATGTTCCTGAAGAATTTTTCGTAGTCCCCACTACAAGAGGGACTACCGGGGCTATGGAAACTGAGGAGGAAGTTCCAAGCCAGAACGTACGAGCTCCAGCAACCGGGTCCACCACACCCGAAATTGTTGTAGTCGAATCTGAGGAATTCCATGATTCAATGGATTCCATCTCGGATTCTGACAGAAGCGAAGAACGAGAAGCTGAACCAGCTGTAGAGGGGCGTCGATACCCTCAACGGCCCAGAGTTCCAAATAGACAGGAAGATTTTGAATATAATTTTCTCAGCGTGCACGATCCTGGGTCGGTACAGGATGCAATGGATCGCGGAGATAAGGACCTGTGGTTGGATGCGATGAAGCAAGAGTATGACTCGCTCATCGAGAACGGAACCTGGGAGCTGGTCGATCGCCCAAGAGGAGCGAACGTGGTCAAATGCAAGTGGCTATTTAAGCTGAAGATTGGCGCTGATGAGACAGTGCAGCGCCACAAAGCAAGACTGGTGGCTAAAGGGTATTCCCAGAAGTGGGGGGAGGATTACTCCGAAACCTTTGCACCAGTGGTTAAACTGTCGGCGGTCCGACTACTGCTGGCGCTATCGGCAGAAATTGGACTGACAGTGCATCATATCGATGTCACGACCGCTTTCCTTAATGGTGACCTTGCTGAAGACCTGTATATGGAACAGCCAGAGGCCTTCATCACGAGGGGGAAAGAAGGAAAGGTTTGCAAGCTGAAGAAGGCCATATATGGTCTGAAGCAGGCAGCACGATGTTGGAACGTGAAGGTTCACGCTCACATAATTAAGATCGGGTTTACGAGGTCAAAATATGACCCATGCGTATACCTGAAGAAGGTAAAAAGCAAATTTCTTGCAATTGCCTTATACGTAGATGATTTCTACATTTTTGGGCATGACATTGACGAGATTCAGGCCGTGAAAGCGAAGATTGGAGACGGCTTCAAAATTAAAGACTTGGGATTGGCAAAGGACTGTCTGGGCATGGAGCTCACGCAAAGGAAGGGAGAAGTGGAGCTCAACCAAAGAAACTTCACAAAGAAGGTCCTCCGAAAGTATAAAATGGAAGATTGCAAAATTGTTGCGACTCCCACAGAGACTAATCTCAGATTGGAGAAAGGCGATCCAACTGGAGATATGAGCTACCAGGAGATTGTGGGTTCACTCATGTACCTGTCCTGTGGCACACGTCCTGACATCACATTCATAGTGAGCTACCTGAGTCAGTTTAATTCTTGTTGGAATTCGACTCACATGGCTGCACTCAAGAGAGTGCTGAGATACCTAAAGGGTACAGTAGATCACAAATTGGTCTACAAGAAGACTGGCAAACCTCTGATTGCATATGCCGATGCGGACTGGGGTGCCAACGCTGATGGACATTCGTTCACAGGGTATATGCTTGCCCTTAGCGGTGCTGCGGTTTCCTGGCAGACCCGCAAGCAACGTTGCGTCGCACTCAGTACGGCTGAAGCAGAGTATGTCGCTATCTGTGAAGCAGCGAAAGAGGTAGTTTGTGCCAAAGGTCTCTACCATGAACTGACAGGTCAGAATAATACGATTGATCTGTTCAGCGACAGCCAAAGCGCTATAAAATTAGTGTACGTGCCAACAGTCGGTAGGAGGTCTAAGCACATAAATATTAGATATCATTATGTCAGGGAATTGGCCGAGGCAAATGAAATTTGTATCAAATACTGTAAGACTGATGAGATGCCCGCTGATATCTTCACAAAAGGACTTACTAGAGTTAAGCACGACTACTTTAAAAAATGTATAGGCATACAGTGGGGGTGTTAAAGAGATTGTATGCTGGATACATTCTAGTCTGTTGTAACATTGGTTGCTAGGTAACTTTGTTGTTTATAAAAACATGTATGTCACTCTGTAAAAGGTGAAAAATAAAAGTCAACCATCTATTTGCGAGTTTTACTAAACTAGCTCTGTTTACAAGATATTTCCAACATAAAGTAGATAAGCATTGCGAGGTTGGGACTGGTAGAAAAGGTTTGATTTAGTACCTAATGTAATAAGCTTGTCATTTTCTTGTACCTACTCAAACATTGCCTACAATTTACATTAGGTATACTCGTATGATATTTTTAGGGTTCCGTACCTCAAAAGCAAAAAAACGGAACGCATATATGATCAACCCCACTTCGTTGTCTGTGTGTCTGTCCGTCAGTCTGTAAAGACCCTTTTTCTCAGGAACGCGTGGAGGTATCAAGTTGAAACTAATATCAAATTCGTAGGGTTACGGTCCCTTGCGAGCTCAAAAAAATCGAGCTACAAAGTCACCGCAATAAAAAAATACGGCGATTTATGCGACATATTTTGATATTCGTAAATAAATCAAAACCTATAGGGTACTTCCCGTTGACCTAGGATCATAAAATTTGGCAAGAAGCAAGGTCTCATAGCACAAGTAAAGGGAAAAGCCCGAAAATTGTTAATTTATAGATTTACCACATAAAAAAAACATTTTTGCGAATACAAACTTACATTTTCAGTTGGAAAATTGACCGTGGCGTATATCGATGTATGGGAGAACAGGTTTTTCAACTACATTTACATTTGCAGTTGGAATGCATGAGGGTACATGTTTTTTTTTTTTTTTTTTTTTTTTTTTTTTTTTTTTTTTTTTTTTTTTTTTTTTTTTTGTATATTGTTAGTTTTAAATCCGATTTTTGTATTGCGTGTGCGTGTCCCAAATAAAAATATTTTTCTTTCTTTCTTTCTTTTGTCAACTACAATGTTCAGTTTGTTTTTGGGATAAATTCATCCCAACTACGGAACACTTCATTATGCGTGGTCCAACACGCACTTGGCCGGCTTTTATTCTTGGACTAAATCAAACATGTTATTTGAAAAAAAGCGCGGGAAACTTAACTTGGTGGACGTGTCCTTTTTTGTTAAAATTGAAAATAATTAATTAATTATAATATAGGATCAGTAGTGGTAGTTTTAGTGTTTTTTATTCTATCACTTGTAATTTAATTGTAGTTTTGTACATTTTCTTCTGTAGGGTAAGTTTTTTATTATTATTTCTTAAAGCGGGAAAATGAAAGACCCGCCTGACCCGGGGGACTTTGTTCCCCCGGCAGGCAATTTTGTAACTATCCAATCCAATGAATCAGGCATGGATACCGATGGGTCGTCGTCGGCTCGTCACTTAAAAAGAAGCCGCGTGCATGTGTGCAAAAACTGCAACAAACGCCGTCGTATCAGAAAAAACCACGGTTCCGAGTCTTCGGGTTGTGGTTGCATGGAGTCTACACCTCTCTCGCTAACTCCATCGGAGCCTAAATGCTCTGAAATAATCGTATCTAACGATATTCCTGATGTTCCAGCTCCGCCTTCAGTTATTCCCACTCAGATTGGTCGAAAAACGTATGACAAAACTGACAGCTCGCCGTACGTTGTTCATGTGCAAAAAATATTATTATCACCAGATGATGGAACGTCATTGCACCCAATTACATTTGGCAAGTTCTTAAAACACAACGCCTTCCTAAATATTATTAACGGTAGCGTCAAAAAAATCGGGCGCAATAAAATATCTCTTTGCTTTTCCAATTTCCTGGACGCAAATTCTTTTATTTCACATAATAGCCTAGAAACATATAATTATAAAGCTTTTATACCTACTTTTAATGTTACTAGAATGGGTTTAGTACGTGGTGTTCCTGCGGAATGGTCTCCAGAGGAAGTTATTGATAATATAACAGTACCAATTGGTTGCGGTCCAATTTTAAAAGTCAGACGCCTCAATTTTAAAACTGTTGTTGATGGTACAACCATTTGGAAACCATCCCAATCGATAGTTATTACTTTTGATGGGCAGATTCTGCCTAAAAGAATTTTTATGTGCTATAATGCATTACCTGTGGATTTATATATTTTCCCTACTGTACAGTGTTTCAATTGCTGTCGTTTTGGTCACACAAAAATTCAGTGCAGGTCCAAACCTCGTTGTTATAAATGTGGCCAAGACCATACTGGGGACAGTTGTAAAAGAGAACAAGAAAGTGCATCTTGCTGCCTTTGCTCCGGTTTTCACTATGCTACTAATAAATCTTGCCCAGAAATGTCTAGACAAAAATTAATTAAAACATACATGGCACAAAGTTCAGTATCTTATGCTGAAGCGGCAAAAATGTATCCCCCAGTTACTAAATCGTATGCCGATACACTTTTGTCTTCTCCTTCCAAAAACTTTGCAGATACTCCATCTTTCCCTTCTTCTAATAGAATGCCTGTTTCAAGTAGCTATAAAAAAACTGTCTTCCTTAAACCACGCTCGCCTCCCAAATCTGTACAAGGATATAATAAAGAGGCTCACAACGCCATTATTAAAGATTACGACATTCCTCAACCAGCAAATGGTTGTGCTTTTTCTAATCATAACAATGGACAAATTGATGCCAGTTTTTCCATAAACGATTTTCTTTCTGCATTACACAATCTTCTGTCTCAGTTCAACATTTCACCGTCCAACGTTGCCCCATCTTTCAATGTATCACAATCCATCCTTAATGGACAACACATCCAAAATAATCCAGTGGAACTGCCGCAGTCTAGTAAACAAAAAGAGTGATGTTATACATCTTTTAAACAAATATGAGCCATTTGCCTTTGCTTTAGCAGAGACTTGGCTCAAACCTAATCATATTTTTAAAATTAATGGTTATATAACCATTAGAGAGGATAGATCTGATGGGTATGGTGGAGTAGCTATACTTATCAAGAATTCTATCCCTTTCTCTACCATTACATTACCTCCTCATAGTGAGGAAATTTCAATTGTAGCTATTAAAGTGCATCATACTTGTCTTGTTTCTATTTACATTCCTCACCCTTCTTTTTCTGTTCTTCAAGAGATGAATAATCTCGTTTCTTTTCTTCCAAAGCCATTATTAATACTGGGGGATTTTAATTGCCATCACCAATCATGGGGTTGTTCAACTTCGAACTGTTATGGTGATGAGTTAATAGATATAATAGACTTACACAACTTATGTATTTTAAATTCAGGAGCTGCCACACGTCGTTCAGATCCTAATCAGAACCAAAGTGCAATTGACCTTTCTATCTGTTCTCCAAACTTAGCCTCTTCATTAACTTGGCATACTTTGACCTCTACTTATGGTAGTGACCATTTTCCAATAGTTATTTCTTATCCTCTTTCCAAACCAAATGCACAATTAAGGAAATCAAACTTAAAATATAAACTTCCTAATAGAAATAATACTGACTGGGGTAAATTTAGGAACATTGTTGACAGTAAGCTTAGCTCCTTGCCCGTAATTTCTGATGGCAATGAAAATAGTTGTGCTGAAGCTTTAGCACACATATTAATTGCAGCGGCAGATGAAGTTTTTCCTGTAAAAAATAACAACATTAGTACAATTCCCTCACCTCCGTGGTGGGACTCTGAGTGCACTGAATTGATTAAAAAACGTAAAGAGGCTGAATATAATTATAACGTTGATATGTCTGATACTAATTTTGATATCATTACTAAGTTAAATAATGAAACTTATAAACTTTTTAAAAAGAAAAAATTTGAATCTTGGCGTAACTTTTGCTTATCAATTTCACCGAATACTCACCCTACGATTGTCTGGCGCAATATTCGTAGATTTAGGTCCATATATAACAACCCTTCTCCTATTCCTGATTCTTTAGCCAGTGATTTTTTTGATATATTAGCTCCGCCTTGGGTTCCTGAGGCTAAGGCTATTAGTACTAACCATAACCTGTCTCTCGTTTCCAATATCCAAGACACTCATACGACGCTAGATCTTGCATTCACTCTCACTGAATTAAAGGTTGTTATCCATAAAACTAATGATTCTGCACCAGGCATTGATGGCATCCCGTATTCCTTTTTTGCTAATTTAAATGATGATGTCCTCAGTTATTATTTAGAACTTATTAATTCTATTTTTTATACAGGAAACATCCCTGTTGAATGGAAACGTCAAATGGTGTTGCCATTCCTTAAACCAAATAAAACTCCATCTGATGCTTCTTCATACCGTCCCATAGTTTTGTCTTCAATTCTGATGAAATTAGCGGAACACTTAATTAAAAATCGCCTAGAATGGTATGTTGAAAGTAAGGGTCTCTTGGCAGAATCACAATATGGCTTTAGAAAAGGTAAAAGTACAACTGACTGTTTAAGTATATTAACATCCGATATTCGGTTATCCTTCTCTAATAACCAATCCACCGTTGCAGTTTTCCTTGATATTAATGCAGCTTATGATAATGTTGTATTATCGGTTTTACAAAATAAATTAGAAGCCTTACAAGTTCCATTGAATTTGTTGAATTTCATTATTAATATCTTGACTGAACGCTCTGTTAACATGTTAATAGGAGACCATGAGGTATCTCATCTTGTATGGAGGGGTCTCCCACAGGGTTCTGTGCTCAGTCCCCTTCTATACAATATCTACACTTATGATTTAGAGTTATCCTTAACTAGTCATGTTAAGGTTCTTCAATATGCCGATGATTTATTATTATATTCTTCAAGTCCATCTGTTGAGCAAGCTAGCTCTGCTATCAATTCTGCTTTATCTATTTTGGCGTCATGGTTACATCTAAACGGTTTGGATTTATCCACGTCTAAAAGCGCGGCTGTTTTATTCACCCGGAAGAGAAATATTCCCATAGTAAATCTCCTTTATAAGGAAATACCAATCCCAGTTAAAGATAAATTCAGATATCTAGGTATAATACTTGACTGTAAATTAAGTAGTGTCCCTCATTGTGAATATATTGTTAACAAATGTGAAAAACACCTAAACATGCTTAGATGCCTCTCTGGTGTGTGGTGGGGTGCACATCCCTTTTCTTTGAAACTCATTTACAACGCAATCATCAGAAGCACTCTGGATTATGGATTGTTCGTTCTAGAGCCAGGTAGTGTCATGGCTTTTAAAAAATTGGATCGCATCCAGTCTAAAGCATTACGCATTATTTCAGGTGCAATGAAGTCTAGTCCCATTAATGCACTCCAAGTTGAATGCGGGGATGCTCCTTTATATCTTAGAAGACAATTCCTATCTGACAAATATTTGTTCCGGATTCTTCAATTCTCAACTCATCCTCTTATTCCTAAACTGGACACATTAGTGTTGCAGATTGAATCGTCAGATTACTGGTCCCATAGACGTGCTCCTTGTTTAGTTGTAAGTTATAAAAAATTCCTTTCACTTTCTTCTCCTATTCACCGTTCCAATAAACTTCCCATATTTAGCAATAGTTATGAGAGTTTACAATTCAGTCCCATTATAAAATATAACTGTGTAAGTAAATCAGATCCCGATTGCCATTTAAGTTTTAATCATTTTCTGGCTGAACACGTAGAGTACCACCATATTTATACGGATGCTGCCAAGCCTTCTCCGACGGGTTGTGTTGGGATAGGTACTTACCATTCTCAATACAACATCGAACAAAAAATAAAACTGCCTCCGGAGACTTCTGTTTTTACCGGGGAATGTTTCGGCATTTTTAAAGCCATAGAATATATCCGTATTTTAAAGCTCAAAAAATCGATAATTTTTACCGATTCTCAAAGTGCTCTTCTAGCCATCAATAAATCCGCTTTCGAACACAAATTGCAGTTACCTATAATATATTTAATAAGAGAATTTGCGTTCAGGACCATTTCTGAGGGTAATACACTACAATTTGTGTGGATTCCAGCCCATGCTGGAATCCATGGCAATGAAGTGGCTGATAAACTTGCCGGTGATGCGGTGCAGTGTGGGGACTTAGTTCCTTATACAAATTTTACTTATGACCTCGTATCGTTACCAAAGACTTTTCTTCGGGAAACCTGGAAGGTGGCTTGGGATATCGGAAGCAAATCGAAGGGACGTTATTTTTCACATATTCAACCCGACGTTCCAGAAAAACCGTGGTTTGGCAGGGCTAAGTTTGGCAAGATGGAGACCTCCATTCTAATACGAATGAGACTGGGTCATGTTTGTTCTCCAGCTCATCTTGCCAAACTTCATATCATCGACGATCCCTTATGCTTGTGTGGCACAGATGTAGGCGACTTAGATCACATTTTTTTCTCCTGTCCCTTATATGACCGTTCTTCCTTTCTTAGTAACCTCTTATCCCTCCATACTCCTTTTCCTACCTCAATACTTTCTTTACTTTGTACAAATAGCTCTCTTGTATATAAATGTATAGTCTCATTCATTACTCTAAATAATATTAAGTTGTAATTTTTTTTTTTTTTGTGTAATTTGCTCATTTATCCATAAGATTTCCTTGTTACTTATAATTATACTGATCCTATCCCGTCTATCCTAAATCCCGTCAAAATTTATATTTATATGTTTCCCTACCTTTTTAATAAAACTAAAACGTGACATTGGCTAAATGCACAAACCGTGCGAAGCCAGAAGAAAAAAAAAAAAAAAAAAAAAAAAAAAAAAAACATGTTATTTTTTTTACAATGTTTGGAAAAGTCTGCGTATTTCAATTTCGAAATCAATTCATAGGTTACACTCTCGGAGTCACGGGAAACCAATCGACTATACGAGTTCCTAATCGGAACTACGAGAATTGGCAAAAATAGAATACCGACATGTTTACTGTTTTACAAACGATCCCATATTGGGAAAAACTTTGGTATTGCCTACAGGTATTTGTTGAAAGCATGTGAGATTTGTTTGTTCAATGGACCCACAGAAATAACTGCTATTGCAGATTGCCTCACAGGCAAATGCAGTTGAACTATGTACACCATCGTGGTAGGCCTCCACCTATGTCTTGATTGCATCTCCATTTTTGCACACATGGAAGGAGTACGGTTAACATAGAGTAATTATTTTATTTCTTTTACTTATTACGTAAGTACCAACTAGTACTTATCTATACGTATAGAATCAAGTTTTTCTAACTGAATTGACAATTGTGCTGCTGGGGAGTTTGTTGCGCCGCTTCTTCTTCCCAGCTAAAGCACTAGGAAGTGGTGAAGGGCGGGCGTTGGGGGACTGTCTTATGTAATTTAACGTTCGTTCGTTCTCAGCCTACTTTTAATAAATGACTTTTGATTTTGATTGATTGATCTATATCTATACATATAATAAAATCGTAGCTAAGTCAAAATTGTACATTGAATATTTTTGAACAAAAGTAATTGATATGGGAACGATTCTAATACAGAAAATATAGTTTTTAGAATTTTTGTCTGTTTGTTTCAGAAACGCAAATAGTACCGGATGGATTCTGTTCAAATTTTGTATACAGGTTGTTAAAGTTACTGCGTGCCATAGCTTAGGTGTAGGTTCAGTATCGCTAAAGGAACCCAGGAAAAAAAAGAAAATTAAAACAAAAAAAATATTGCGAGATATTAAGATCAACCTAATTTTGTACCTACTAACTTAAAATAGCAATCGTTTGTAATTAAAATTATTTTATTTGACGGCCCTAAGCCTGTTAATGTAGGAAGATACTTTTTTATGTTTAATATTTTTTTTTGTTTATTGTTATTTTTTTTTCTTTATTTTTCCTGGTTTCCTTTATCGATACTGAACCTATATATACTCCTGCTCAATCTGTAGGTTATAAATTATCACGCTATTTGCTATGGGGGATTAGCAATTTTGTTTGTTCGTATTCTTCTACAGTTTACTATCAATACATATAGATATATTTAAGTATTATTAAATGTCACAATTGTAAAAAGACAAACCAAAAGGTTAGAATATTGCAGATAATTACAGCTTTAACCTTTTTAATGATTATCATCACGCTATACCTTTATAGAGCTAAGCAGTCAATTATGACATATAGAACATATCCCAGAATTAACGCACAACCTCTTAAGGGGTCATTGTACTCATCATTAGGAACAACTTTTACTATGGGACCAAACGTTTGCGAAAAAAATATCAGCTGTTCCCTACATTTATGTTCGAAAAACTCGTCAAAATGTAGGGCAAACCTGTTTTTTTTTTTGCGATTTCAGGTTTGGCCCCATAGTAAAAGTTGTTCATAATGACGAAATTTTACGTTAATTGTGGGATATGTTGTGTAAGAAGGGTTATTTTATTCAACTTTCAACAAGACGAATAGCTTAGCGGCGTTTCATCTTTCACGACTGCTTTACAAATCTGTGGTTGTATGTTTGATTCCCAACTACTGATAATTTCTGTGGTTCTATTTTTACATTTTGTTATAGTACCTATTATATGATAGTTCGTAGAACATACACAGAAAAACTTGAAGTTTAGGCCTCTTCTGTCATCTATGGTTATAATAAAAATAAATTTAATGGTTAAGTAACTGTTAATGAGAAATCCCGTGTGTACGGACACGCCAGCACTGTACGCACATCAAGCTACTACAATCTGTCAAATTTCTTTAAAAGATTTTCAACTTTATCTTAAAAGCATATGGTTCAAGGTTGATTGGGAATATTTGACAGTTTCGTGTTGCTTGACCTGCTGGCGTCTGTACAATCTACTGTTATATTACGAGTATTTTAGTGATAGCCGTTCGTCAGGAACAATCGGTAAGAATGCATCAGTCAGTGTATCAGTGTAGTGCCGTTTGGTAGTATAGTATACAAGAAAGTTTTATAATAATGTGGCTGTTAATTTAGTATATTGTGGTGTCTTACGACATCCGCGCGAACGAAGTCGCGGCCAAAAGCTAGTAAGCATTAAAATTCATAAATAGAACCCACAAAACCACAGTTAACAGTAAATCTGTCGCATAATCAAAATAAACAGTTAATGTCCCATTAAAGCGGTTCTGTGTATCTGCAAACAAACAAACAAGGAGAGCAGAACAAATAATAATAAATATCAAACATTTATTTATAAACGCTCGGGATAGCCTTGAACAAGAGGTTCTGTGTTCTTTCATAATTTTTATTACAGGAACATTAGCTAACGTTCTTGGAAAAAATATCACGGAAATATATCGTTAATTGCGGAACATAAAAAGCAGTGTTTGTTTTTTTTTATAAAGTAGTATGAACACGATCGTAAATTCATAATTATATTAAAATAATGTATTCATAATATTCAAATAATGTTTAACTTACGGCCGGATCACACATGTTTCCGTTTTACTGTTCCGTTTTATCGTGTACGTTTTTTTTTCGTCGATGGCGTATGTAGTTGTATGAGCGACTTCACACATGGCACAGTATTCTGTATACAGTTAAAAACGTACACGATACGTTATTTGACTGTTGCGTAGACTGGTAGACTGTGCTACCCTATGCTACGGCGTAGCCGCGTAGGTAGAGGCGTAGCTTACGTGGCGTAGAGCCTTTATTGTTAGCATAAGGCGACATATTATGACAAAAATAGTGTATAATATTGTTGTGCTTTATTAATACTGTTTGTGTATGTGAATTTAAATGTTTGTAAACGCACCCACAATACAGGAGAAATTCCTAGTGTGGGGCAACGTTTTAAAAAAAAAAATATACAAGTATTATCATCATTGTCCTGCCGTTATCCCAATTTATTTGAGGTTGGCGCAACATGTCCCTTTCTTCCGTACTTCTCTATTAGTCTTATAATTAATTAATTAAAATTGTCAAATTTTGATTAACCTCGATATAATTAGATGAACGAGGGACAACACAGTGCGCTATGCCTTTCCTTTCGACTAATTGGAGGCAATCAAGAACAATATAGGGTGATTTATTTATCTGTACCCTCTGGCAGTGGTGTATGTTTACCCCAGACATGATCGTCATTACATAATACAGTTCCTTGCTCTTGTTTCATGTTTATTATTGTATATTGTATATACATATTTATATAGATAAGTATTGTAGTATGTATTTATTTTTTATGTAAATGATACACCACTGACTACCCGTCCAGTATTATCTCTCCTCCCTTTAATCCATCCAAAGGTTGTCTGTAAAATATCGCTTTTAGCGATAAGACCGCCCATTGTGTCAGTCTATGTAAAATTTTAACATTTATATCTGTAACTTTTATGGTGTACATAATAGAGAGTATTCTATTCTATGATAAGTTATTAAGTCGAATTGATTATAAAGTTCCTTCCTTTTTCCATTCTTTATTTTTATTTGAAACAAACATTGAATATTTATAGACACGTCGAAATCCATTTACACGCATTTCGCATCAATATATTTTAGTTTTCATCATCAATTTGTTGCCTCAGAAAAAACACAAACAAAGTTCAAACGCAACTAAAAGGATTCCAGTGTAAACAATGTCGAATCAACACGATGAATTTATCTAAAGGGAAATCTCTTCAGCGAAAAGCAAACACGTCTCGAGCAAAAGACTACGGAGGGATGAGTGATTCACTGGGCTAGAAAATGTTAGTTGATTTTTGAATTTCACACTTCAATACCCGCTTTAACGTGGAGACGCGGGACGACGCGATTGTGTTTACATGTTTTCGAGTGGATCATCCACGGTGAAAAAATGTGTGCGGAATATATTTTTAACAATGGAACGAAGCAACCCTTTTATTCAGGTAAATGCGTTCAAATGGGAAGATATGAAACAAATGCTGGAATGATCAAACGTTTTGTGAACAAGCGACGCACACGTAATGATACCTTTAATGTTTACACAAATATAAGTAGCATTTTGCTACTTATGTTTCAGTAAGTACGCAGGCGGGATTTTTATGTAAATATTATAATTCATTCAAAAGGGAAATGTTGAGTGAGTTGGTTTTACATAGACTATTTTTGTATTTTATGTAAGAACTAGCTTTTGCCCGCAGCTTCGCCCTCGTGGATGTCGGAAAATATCCTACGGGAACGTACTACCGGGATTAAAAGTATCCTATGTGTTAATCCAGGTTATAAACTACAGGTGTGCTAAATTTCATCCAAATCCGTTCAGCCGTTTTTGCGCCAATCCGGAACATACATCCAGACAAACGGACAAAAATTCATCGTTACTGTTTCAGTTGTTTTTAGGGTTCTGTACGGCAAAGGTCTGGCTGGCAATCTGTCTGTCTGGCTGGCTGGTTGTCTGTCTGTCTGTCTGTCCATCTGTCACAACCGATTTGCTCTGAATGTACTGGACCGATTAAGTTGAAATTTGGTTCACATTATGAACTTCTGTGACCAAAAAACGGACGTGTAACGTAATAAATTAATTTTGAATATGGGGGGCACTTTTGGGGGGAAAATAGGAAAAAAAATGTTAAGCAAACTGTACCGAGTGACATATCAACTAAAAAGGCTAGTTGTAAGGATTTCAGATACAATTGTTTTATAATTTTAAAATGAATGCTTTTGAAATTATTTAAGAAAATAGATAACCGAAACTACTGAGCAAAACATTTTTAAAAACACAGAAAATAAGTAGTTTTTTACTTATAGATTACAGGAAAACCTATAAGAAGTCTGTGGTGTTAAACTAACATGGTAAATCTCTCAATACTGTGCATACAAACTTACATTTGCAGTTGGAATGCATGAGGGTACCTACATATTTTATCAACTACGATTTTCAGTTTGTTCTTGGGATAAATTAATCCCCACTACGGATTCCTGCATTGTGCGTAGTCCGACACACACTTGGCCAGTTTTTTCTTAATTCAATTGTTGTGATAAATATCAAATGGTTTAATTTTAGTATACCAATGCGATACTTACTGTTGACATTAATATTCATTTTGTTTCTCTAAACATGGTAAGTGTTACGCCAGCATGTAACAAATCTTTCTGCACTTTGGCATGAAACCAAAAAACTTCGTATTTTGTGTTTAATACGGTATTATTACTGAGAGCTCATAAACATAACGGGCAAAGTGGAGTTTAAACAAAAGCTAAATGCCTACATTGTTGTTACAGTTAGCACCCGCTATTAAAGGCAGCGAGAAAAAAGCGGATAATTGGAGTAAAGCCAATTTCTGTAGATGACAGGAAACTTTGTTAAATGTTATAACATTGGAATTTATGATTAGAAGTTGGAGTAGTGCAGCAGGCTTCCAACAGTTCCAACTTTAGAATTCAATTAGGTACCGACGATTATGGAAACTCTTTTTAGGATTCCGTACCTCAAAAGGAAAAACCCGAACCCTTATAGGATCACTCGTGTCTGTACGTCTGTCCGTCTGTCACAGCCGATTTGCTCCAAATCGACTGGACCGATTAAGTTGAAATTTGGTACACATATGAATTTCTGTGACCCAAACACAGACGTGTAACGCAAATAAATGCATTTTGAATATGAGGGTCACTTTTGGGGGCAATTTAGAAAATTAATAATAAAAAAAGTATTGCAAACCATGTGACATATCAAATGAAAGGGCTTGTTGTCTCAAATATAATTTTGGGATAATAAAAACTTTTTTTTAAGAGTTTTAGTTATTTAAGAAAAAATATGAAAATTTACCACCCCCCCCCTTTATCTCCGAAAAGACTGAGGCTATTTTTTTTTATATACTGTAAATAGTTCTTTACTTACATATTATAGGAAAACCTATAAGAAGTCTGTGGTGTTAAACTAACATGGTAAATCTCTCAATATTGTGCGTACAAACTTACATTTGCAGTTGGAATGTATGGGGGAACATGTTTTTCAACTACAATATTAAGTTTGTTCTTTGGATAAATTCGTCCCAAGTACGGAGCCCTTCATTGTGCGTGGTCCGACACGCAAATGACTGGTTTTTTTCATGCCGACATTGTTTTAAAACTTTGTGCCTGTCGAGTCTTTATCCGAAGGCTTCTGTAATCTTTTTGCATATTTTTCATTGCTTAATTAAATTGGTGGTGGCATTATTTAATCCAGAAGCGAAGTTTAGAAAGCCTTATAAAATTAAATTATAACATGATTGGAGCTTATTCTTTAGGTTTCTTGTCTCCGGGGCAAGACCAGTCTTAGTAAAATAGATTTAGATAGGTTTAATTGCCTCTGAGCCTACTTTTGGTTTGCATCCAAAGATAGCATTAGGCGTATATATTCTCTCTGTTACTGTCATCACTTTTCTTATCGATAAGGGTATAGCTTATTTTAACCAACATCATAATTAACTAACATAAAAGGTCCAGTGTTATTTAGACTTAGCTTGTCACCAATGCGTGGTATATCTGATAAGTACATTCTATTTTCGTGTCTGTCATTGATTTGTTCTGTAGTCACTTAAATAGATAGTTTTTTTTTGTACGTTAAAAAGTACAGGACAGTTATGATAATAAATTTAAGTTAACGATAAATAATAAAAAAAAGATAAAAATAAAAAAGATAATACTAATAAATATAATTATAAAAATAATAATAAATAAATATATTTATACCTAAATGAAAATAATAATAAATAAAAGATAATAAATAATAAAAAAAAAGATAATAATAATAAGTTTTACCCCACCACCGTATCTCTATGTTGACGCCGTGGTTTGGCTTGCGCGCTCCTAAACTCTAGGTCTGTGCCGGTAAGAGTTTACTCTGCCGAAACAGGTCTAGGGTGAGGAGCCAGACAAGGAGAGGAAACTGCAGGGCAGCATGTGGCAAGCTGGGCAGTAGCGACATCACGGACCCTACCTCCCGGGAAAAGTCTTGTTCCTCACCTCTTTCTTGCCTTTATTGGCCGGCTCGAGTGGAGATTCGCAAGAGCACATCGGAGGAAGGAAGTATTCCAGTTAGATGCTGGTAGGGATCTTGACCGTACTTCCAGGATTGTCCTGATAGGCGTGGAATATCTCTCCACTCCTCATAATCACCGCAGGCTCAGGGCATGTTGCCCACTTGTCGCTATGACACTATGTACTAGCGATCGTTTTCGGGGGCCCATTATTGAGTGTGCAAGTCTTCTACTCGCCGCCGCCCCGCACGCCGAAGACCCTCATCAGATCTTCACCAAATTTCTATGAGACCAACTTAAAATTACAAACTTTCAAATAAAAAAAAACCATCGAAATCGAATCTCATAAGGCGGAGATATCCAATAGCCCCCTTTTTGCCCTTTTTGGAGGAAGTAAATCGAATCCAATTAAAAATTCCCGATGACATAAAAAATATATAAAGTCGTAAAACCTGTATACCAAGTTTCTTCCAGTCCAGATCGGTTGTAAAATACGACCTGTAAAGGTTTATTCAGAGGAAAGCATATTTTGCCAGATTTGAAGCAGAGACGCTTCGCTCGCTCGGTCAATAATTAGCCAGGCCAAAAACGAAAGGAAGGTCTTTCCTTTTGGTCCATATTGGCTCAGATCGAGTTGAGTGGAAAAAGGAAAGGTTTGCCGTGCAGTGAAAGTTCGACTTAGAGGATAGTATTTTCCTAATTTATTTCAGTAACTTTTCTTCCCATAAACCATGTTCTTGAACATACGAAGGTCAAAGGAAGTTATTCAAACTACAATCAACATGCCCATTAGGATATTTGGTAGCGGTCAAGTCGAGCACTTGACCGCTACCAAATATCCTAAAGATTGAGGTAGGAACCCTAAATTGAAGTGAAGTTTTCTCATTAATTTGATTACGTCGATCCCAGGGCCCGACCCGTGTCACAAGTTACTTCATTAGTTACGCAACTTGCTGAAAGTAATCCGACCGAATTAGGTTTTGTAAGACACGAATCTTCAAAATTATACCGACGTTAGCATACTTTTTATGTGTCATATAATTGTAACGAATGTTCACTGCGCCCCGAGCACACATGCGAGATTTGTTTATTATAAATTAGCAGCCATTAGTAAGGGACCCGCTACACATTCATGTCGTTTTAACCAAAATATGCTGCGATATGCAAACTAGACGATTCATAAAATTAGAATTTAAAATCAAAGCTCCGTTTCAGAGGTGTTTTTGTCTGTGAACAGCGCGACGCAGGCGACACAGCGCACATAAGTTACGCCCAATATTTATGTTGGGTGATGCCACCTACAGGCCCACGCTCATATTTACCGCCAAGATCTCGTTTACTGCACTCTCGTATTTGCATTTTACATGTATTATTTTTGTTAACAATATTTTATGTTTCAAACAATTCAAGTGGAACGTTTTCCGCATTAGCTTTATGGGTTGTCCCCGATTATACTTTAAAATGTGCGGATTATGACTGAATATTTATAGATACACTTCGATAGGGAAAGAATCCCCAGGTGGGATACGAATGGTGTTTTCATATATCATGTAACTCACGGTAAACATAGGTCAGTTTAAAAATAAGTAATGTTCTGCTCGTAAAATGCGATGAAGATTGCATTATAGTTAGACGTGTTATCCTCGCGTAAGGAACATTACGTGGCAGGCCTAGCCCGGGTTTAATTGATCTAGGCAGGATGATGGATTGTAGCCAGTGGAGGCAGTAGGCTACGGGTGGTTTGCGGTGGATAAAGACGAATCTCAGTGCCGCTTCCGCCAAGACGCTTTTGGGGTACATAAACCACACTCTATAATTTATTAAGTGGCTTAAATATATTATAAGTTAAGTATAACATAAGTATCATCAGAATTTTTTTCTCATAATAATAATAGGTTAGCTCAGCTCCGCCTCGCCGCCGCCGGTACCCAGCTCCACTGTGAACGCTGTGACAACATCGGCCGCGGTAGTTGCGTCGAGCTCGAGCGACGAGTATTTCTCTCCGCCCACGACGCCACCACCTGTTCGTCGACGGGGAGGACGCCGGCCGTCGGACGGCTTAGGACCTCGAGGCCCACCGGCCTCTGATAGGGTCCCAGCTCCCGGCGGAAGTGTGCAGCGCATGAGATGGACACAATCCATCAATGAGAATGTCATGCGCTCATACTATGGGGCTACAGATGGAGGAAACAATCTGACCGCGTACCGTGTTCGGATGCTCTCTCTTTTTCGGGTGCTTGAGCCAGCTGTCAACGTTTCGGCACAACGACTATCGGATCAGGTGCGGGTCATCCAGCGTAATCATATGTTGGATGACACTGTACTTGATCGCCTGCGAAATGAAATGCGGAGTAGCCATGTCATCGCCCCCCTACCGCGGGCTGCTGTAGTACCACCACAGTCTAACACAAGCCAAGCTGACGGGGGGAGAGATGACAGGGCTACAAACGTAAGTACCCAGTGCAATGAAAAATTGAGGAGTGCTTTGGAGGGTGCGATTCGGGAATATCGTTTTATGTCACCTGAACTTAGACCACGCTTACCCCGTTTGCCCATGCACAACAAAAATAGGGCGCTGGTGGCGGCTCTGGATTCGCAGTTGTCAAACTATTTTGATGACTGCGAAGACCTCACTGATACTCATTCGATTCTGTACTGCGCGGCTGTAGCGGCATGTCGTGTAGCTAACGTAAAATTTTCTAATGTCTCTATAGCTACACGACCAAAACCAGTCGTACCAGCTTGGCAGTGCAGAATTGAGCGTCGTATTGGTGGGGCCAGAGCGCTCATCGGCAAACTAATCTGCTTCAGGGAGGGCAATACTCGCCCAAGAGTGATGCGCTTTGTGAGACGAGCGTTCTCAGGGACTGATACCAGCCCTCAGGACTATATGTCTCGTGTCACAGAGCGCATAGACTTCCTGAAGCAGAAAGTGTATGCCTGGGCAAACCGTATTCGTAGGTATAAGCGGCGGGTAGACCGATACACCCAGAATCGCACCTTCCAGAGCGATGAAAGGTGGGTTTATAGGACTTGGGAGCGACCAAACCAAGATGTGGCTGACACGCGCCTGCCGGATAATGATGCCGTGTGTTCTTTCTGGCGCAGTATCTGGTCGGTGCCTGTCAGTCACATTGAAGGTGATTGGGCTCGGGAAGTCGAGCGAGCCTGCGATCCAATTCCAGAAATGGGGGCTATTACCATCTGCCCCCAAGATGTAGCTCGTGCAGTCCGTCCGTTACCTAATTGGAAGTCTCCAGGACCGAACGGGCTGCACAACTTCTGGATTAAATGGTTTGTTGGGTCGCACGCTCGCTTGGCAGCTCAGTACCAGACTGCTTTGGAGTCTGATTCGCTACCCCAGTTCCTAACGACAGGAATAACCCACCTGCTCCATAAATCAGGTAGCACCGTGGAACCCAAAAATTATAGGCCGATCACGTGTTTACCGACGGTCTATAAAGTTCTTACATCCATTTTGAGAGCTAAAATTAACAAACATATAGACACCAACTTCATCATGTCTGTCTCTCAAAATGGATGTAGGAACGGGTCCCGCGGTACTAAGGAGTTACTCCTCATTGATATGGCCATTAGCCAACAGGTTCGTCGTTCCCGAAAGGATCTGTCGACATGCTGGATAGATTATAAGAAGGCCTATGACTCGGTGCCACATACATGGCTCATGAGGGTGCTGGAGCTGTATAAAGTAGATGCAACTCTGCGCACCTTCCTGGCGTCGTGTATGGGGCAATGGAGGACGGTTCTTCGCTATCCAGGATGTCGAAATATCCAGAGGAATAGCGAACCGATAAAGATCGAGCGAGGCATATTTCAGGGCGATAGTTTGAGTCCGCTTTGGTTCTGCTTAGCCTTGAATCCTCTAAGCACACTGTTGGAGGATTCAGGTCTAGGCTATCGGTTGAGGAGAGGTGGTCAGGTTATATCTCACCTCCTCTACATGGATGACCTAAAACTCTTTGCCCCCAACAATTTGCAACTGATGGAGCTACTGAAAGTAACTGAAACTTTCAGTAGCGCCATCAGGATGGAATTTGGTGTGGACAAATGTGCTGTCATGCATGTAAAGCGAGGGAAGATTGTGGAATCCGTGGGAATCCAACTCTCGGATTCCATAAACCTTAGAACCCTCTCCGCATCCGAAACCTATAAGTATTTGGGTATGTCGGAAGCGTTGGGCATCAATGTTACTGACATGAAGCAATCGTTGAAGGAGCGCTTCTTTGGCCGCCTGAAGAAAGTATTTAATAGTCTTCTATCAGGCGGAAACAAGGTGCGCGCCTTCAACGGTTGGGTCATGCCGGTTTTGATGTACTCTTTCGGCATACTCAAATGGACTCAGACCGAACTCGACGCCCTGGATAGGAGGGTCCGTACGCTGCTGACTGCATATCGAATGCATCACCCACGCTCTTCGGTAATGAGACTGTATATCCCGCGAAAGTGTGGAGATCGAGGCTTTTTAAACGCTAAGACCCTCCACAACCGCGAGATATGCAGTCTCAGGGAATATTTCCTAGAAGCCGACTTGGGGATGCATCGAGATGTGGTCGCGATGGACAAGGGCCTCACCCCGCTCTCCTTGGCTACAGAGAACTGGCGCAAACCTGTAGTGCTTGACACTAACGATCGCAGGGAGGTATGGCAAAGTTAGGAGCTTCACGGACGCTTTTTCCGGGCCCTACATGAACCCGATGTAGACTTTTTAGCGTCCGTAGCCTGGCTGCGTTTTGGTGACCTCTTTGGGGAAACCGAAGGTTTTGTCTGTGCAATTATGGACGAAGTTATCATGACGAAGAATTACCGGAGATTTATTGTGAAGGACGGCACGGTTGACGTGTGTCGGGCATGCCACCGTCCGGGAGAATCAATCCGACACATTATCTCCGGGTGTTCTCGTCTAGCTAACGAAGAGTACTTGCATAGACACAACCTTGTAGCCAGGATTATCCATCAGCAACTTGCTCTGAAATACAGCTTTGTGGAATCAGAGGTGCCGTACTACAGGTACGTGCCCGACCCAGTTCTCGAGAATGGAAATATCACATTGTACTGGGACCGATCCATCATCACTGACAGGACTATTGCTGCCAATAAACCTGATATAGTGGTGGTGGATCGAATAGAGCGGCGCACAATGATTATTGACATAACGGTCCCTCATGACGGGAACCTCGTGAAAGCCGAGTAAGATAAACAAATCAAGTATCTTGACTTGGCTCGCGAGGTTGTCGACATGTGGGATGTGGACTCAGCAATCATTGTGCCGATAATTGTATCAGCCAATGGCTTAATTGCCAAGAGCCTCGACCAACACCTAAGGAGGCTCGCGTTGGGCGGCTGGATTAAGGGCCTGATTCAGAGAGCGGTACTTCTGGACACGGCTCGCATTGTCAGGAGGTTCCTCTCTCTGGAGCCCTGACCGCCGGTAGCTTGGACCCTGTTCCCGATACCGGTGGGCTACTATTTTTTATATTTTTAAATGTTTTTATATTCTTTTTCTATATTTAAAAATATAATTTATATGTATATATAGTGAAATAAAGGAAATAATAATAATTAAAATTCTTTATTGGGAGTAACTCATGAGACTCATACAGTATTAGTAACAATAAAATAAACTTACAACTATGTTAGTCAATTACAATAACAATTACAAAACACACACAACAACTTATTCACTGCTTCAGCATTCCAGCTGAAATACTGGAGCAACGAGTTACTATGGAGCAGTCCAGCCTGTCAGCAATAACTCCCAGGATGCTGTTGGAACTAGCATGGCTATAATGCATGTAAAATCTTCACACAGCGTTGGTAATCATGTGATAGGTTTATTTTTTTATAGGCAGTTTCAACATATTTCAGAAGTTAGATAGTACCGAAATATGGATACAAGTCAATTAGGTTGTTGGGCTACTATGTTTAAGTATAACTAATTAGTTTACATTTGGGTTAACAAGCTCATGTCTTAGTAATTGATAATTAGAGATGTTCTCATAGTTTAGAACCTCGTGCCTATTTTGTTACTTGTACTATATAGCCGGCTATTCAACCTTCTACTCAATTAGTATAAAAGATTTCAAAATGGGTGTAAGCCTCCTGGCTTTTAATCCCCGTCTAAAGTGGTTTCTCGTTCATAAAATATTGTCTCTAAACTTAATTAATGTTAATAACTGGCCCGGATTTTTACTGAATCGCCATTAATTAAATTTGAAGTAAGCTCTCTAAAAGAGCTCGTTAAGAGGATATAATACAGTGTAGTGTTGTAGTTTGCGTTTTAAGAGCTTAAAGTATTAAGCAAAGAGGCTGCGTTGCCGGTGACAAGCGACTTAATTAACTTAGTACAAACATAATAAAATAGTGTCAAAAAGTTGTCGGTGTCCGTGCACTGACGTGCAAGTCTGTTCACTACTACGGTAAACATAGCTGATTACTGATAATTACAGCTGAGTGAGCACGACATCTAATCAGCACGCTCTTTTAGTTATTTCCAAAAGTTGCATGCACCCTCTATTACATTATGTTCAGCTTTAACAGATTATTCATATTCAGTCGAGTCTATAATTTTAAAATCAAGCTTTTGAATTAGAAGCATTTTTACATTATATGTATAAAACTAAAAGAGCAACGAAATTAAAAGATTGACGTGTCTTCGGTGAATGACTTTTTAAATTTCTAGCTACCAACCAACTTCGTTTCTAGGGCTGGGAAGCTAGTCGATAATAAAAGGTTGCTCTACAATTTAGTTTCAGCCGTCGCTTCGCTGCAACGTCTAAGGAATTTAAATTTTTCCTTTGCGCTCCATCGAAGATAATCAAATAGCTGGCGGGCACTCCATGTTTTGAATATTAATGATATTAATCACGCTTCGCGTATTATTATTGTGCTCCACAAACACTGCATAATAAAGTTTTCTTAAATCGCTTCAATCCGCGTTCTTCGTACAACTTTGCTAGTTTAAATTCTATCTCTTAAGTGTATTGAGTTATTCAAATTTCATTTTCTTAAACTCTAGTTGAACTAAATTCCCACTTTCATTTTGTTATTATGTGGTTGGGTACCGTAATTCTTATAGTAAGAAGTAAGAACAGTGGTTAACATAAACATCACTTTGTATTTACCACGAAATTGCACAGTTGAACCGCTAACACTGAACTACCCCTGTAATAAATTAGTTGTTTTAGCGGAAATGGCATCGTCTTAGCGTGGGCCATAAAGACATTTAGGATTGAGTTCTACTGTGGCTGAGCGGGGCCCGTAGGTACGTAAACCGTTATAATAATGCGCATAAAATTCTCCGCCGAGAGCAGTGAGCGAGCGAAGTTGCGGGTATTACAGCTGTGAGTTATTCAACGTCACGTACCCCGGGACTGGTCGCAGTTGCGCCCGTGTCCTCGTCGCTACTCTGTTTAAAGTCAGGCGTCCCAGCGAAACCGGTACAACCTACAACTCGCTACTATTTCGAAACTTATGACAGAAACAATCGAACGTCGCGAACACTTTTGCCGATTTGTTTTTCCGAGGCCCAGTATTAAGGAACTGTCTCGATTTAATTAAATGGCGATTTTATTACGCCTTCTCTTTTTTCGGTAGGTAGGTACCTACATGTGCGTAAACCCCAATTTTATCTTAAGTAACTATTAGCGAGTACCTAACAGTATCTGATTTTAATAAAAATGTCACCCAATTTTGGACATATTTTTTCGATTTTAATACTGTATATTTGTACGAAATGTACTTTAAGTTTGCAGCAAATACTGTGCGGAATAAAATTTGACTGGGTTTTTACTCAAAAGAAGTGAATGAAAACTTTAATTTAAAAAGTTCTTTTATTTCACGACATTTTTATGTTCAGTAAAGTCAAAATACGTCGAAAAGAGGGCCGTGGTTGCGACAACGTGTTGCTTGTTGATTTTTTATGTTTTTCGCTTTTGGGTCACATATGTTACTCTTATGACGTTGAAGTATTTCACTGCACTGTTTGAGTATATGACTATTCTGATTGAAATATTTGTGTGAAGTCGGATTCTGTGCGTAACGTACGTACGTATAACGAACGTATACATAACATAATCAGCCTATAATGTTCCCATTACCCGCACTGGGCCCACGTGGTGGATACCACACGGGCCCAGTGCGGGTTTTGTAGATGTCACATGTCGTCGAATTTTTGGTTCTAGGACATGCCGGTTTCCTCATGATGTTTTCTTCACCGTTTTGAGTGCAGTGGTGATGAAATTGTTTTCACAAAGTAAAGCGCCTGCCTGGGTTCGAACCCACGACCTACAACTCGTAAGTCTGGGCCGTTAGCACTAGGCCACTTGCTCATTTTTAGGGTTCCGAACCAAAATGGTAAAAAGGAACCCTTATGGTGAGATTAAGTCTGTCTGTCTGTCTGACACACCTGGATATCTCAAGAACAACTAATGATATTAACTTGAAATTTAGAACACTTTTTAATGACGTTTGCCCAACTATTTTGCAAACCAGAGAGAAATTAAAATAAATACACCTTTTTTGCAAAAGGGACTGAAAGGGGGTCTTAAATAAATTAAGTGGGGCTACTAAGGCATGTGGGCATCATACGAAAGAACACTGTTTGCACATTTTCAAACAATTTTTGTTTTTTTTTAGGCAGCATAGTTTCCGACTTTTGATGAAAGAGTGAAAAAAAATACCATTCCCCTTTTTCTCCAAAGTTTACATAGATAAAAATCTGAAATTATTCTATGTCATAGAAGTTTATGTAAAGATTACAGGAAAAATTAACATTGTCTCTAAATAGCACAGTTTTTCAGAAATCATCAACATCATATATACGTACGGAACCCTCGTGCGCGACTCCGACTCGCTTTTGACCGTTTTTTTAAATGTATTGTTGAATTTAACATTATTGTACATTGCGTTGTATATCAAGTGAAGTAGGAGTCGCAAAGTATTTCAGCGTATTCTAATACCTACGTGTTATTTGTGTTTTGGCGTGGGGGCCGCGGCACTCTAATGCGGGCTTTGCTCGATATTGCAGTTGGGACACTTGTATGCGTAGACACGTACTTACACATTGTTCTCGTTGCAGTTATAAGCTAGTTGGCACAGTGGATTCACTCCCTCGCTCTTCTTTAATTTCTGCGCCAAGTTAACACTGCTTTAATTGAAATTGTCTCGTTTCAACAAGTTTTACTCGGAGCTCTTTACATAACGAGATAATAAAGTCGAGTGCCCGAATTTGATACGGAAGTAATTAAATGATGACAGCACTATGTGTTCCCGGAAGCTGATCCCAATATTCTTGCAAAAAGGTAGGATGATGTCAAAAAATCTTGTACCGCCTAGCAAATAGAGCAAAATGTCAGCGTTGCTATAAGTCAATTAGGTCCACTTCTACCGTCACTGGCTTTGCGTCAAACCCACTTCCACCGTACGTGGGCTCGAGTGTAACGGCTAACAGGATAACAATACAAAGGAGACTAGGCGAAATATTCCAGGAACGTGATGCTCGAACCAAAAGGGACCACACATAACGTGTCATCAGGAAGTTACGTCAAGTCCGATCCTTCTTTTCTCTCTAAAATATTCTCTGTATCTATGATACACAGAGTCGCATGCACTGACGTCACCAACATTTCAAACATGATGATGCTTTTTTTTTGCAGACTTATCTAGCATTAGCCTAAGTAGTTCCTACAAATGCTTCTAAAGATATATTTCGAGTATTTTTTTTTTAAAGACATTGTGGGCAGGGCTTAAAACCGGTTATTTTGTATTTCCAAAGATACAAATTATTTTTGATACAATTGCTATTAGCTTCAAAGATTGCTTCATCACATTAACTTTAGCATTGACTTTGACTAACGAAATATGTTCGAAAACCTATATAATAACAGTTAAGGTTACATAGAAAATTAACCGGTTTCCAACCCCTGGAGGTCTACTCCGAACATAAATCCGAAGTATCGGCCGAATGTTCGGTAATTTCTTTACTACGGCTAACTATCGCAAACTACGGCGAAAAAAAAAAAAAAAGACAGTCGAAGAGATAAGCCAAAGTCAAAACTGTGACTTGAAGTCGGGTTAGGAATCAAAGTCAAAAAAGGAAACTTTGGAAGTTATAAAACTTCCGAACATTCGGCCGATACTTCGGTTTAGCGCTTCGGAGTAGACTCTATGGTTGTGGGCATTAAAGTAGGGTAAGAAGAACAATTGACATCGTTATACGCCAATTATCTGCTTAACCATGTTGTACAAAACAAAATAACAGCGTCACATACATAACATATACATACATGCATGCATGTGGGCATCTCCATGAAGCCAAAGCCATTCTATGTTTGAATGCGTCGTTTGTTTTACTATACGAGGAAAGCTTAAATGTGCCACATCTTCTAATTACGTCCGATCATTTCTGAACCCTTGTGGGTAAGCCGAGGGTTAAAAGTTGTGTTTGCTATATACGACCCGAATTTGCTGCGACATTGACGTTAAGACGCCACCACACTTGCTACTACCCAAGTTTGATACGTTAATTTTATACAGTGAAACTTTACTGTATGAAATGAACGTACCGAAGTTTGGTCTTAAAATAACTGTTTGAAGGAATTTCTGATGTAGATTTTAGAAATTGATTGTTTATTTTTTGTTCTTAAGTGGTATGGTAAATTAAGTCGTTTGTTTTGTTTAGAATGTAGCACTCAAAACAAGAATAATTATACTATCTACCTCATCATCATCATTATTTCATCTGAAAGATGTCCACTGTTGGACATAGGCCTCCTCTAAAAGAAGGGGGTTTGCCATAATCGCCAAGTTTGGCAGGCGGGTTGACGATCGCAGTATGGTGTTAAAACGCATAGAGAACGCTGCTGCCCATTCTCTAGTAAGTCCCTTAGTCGCCTTTTACGACACCCACGGGAAGAAATAAGTTTATTATCTACCTACATAAATAAAAATTAAAAAGGCTTTGACGAACATTCCTTCTTTTATCTTTGACATCATTGGGGAATAACAAAATCAGTTTATCAACCGCTTTTTAGTGGATTGACTGCCTCAGAAGGAGGGTAATGTTTTTTATTTTCTTTCCAACTTTCAACTCTCTTAGTTATTTAAAACCCCACATAGTTTCTTTATCTTCATAATCGTCGCCACGATTTAGAATTCTGCTTATCCCGCTGGGAGGCATGAGCGCGAACGCAAGTACATGGGGTTTATACAAATCCTCAGCCATTATCATCTTTATAGTAGGTACCTGATCCTATGGGACCGTAATGTTTCATAATGGCTATAATATCGCGTTTATAACCTGGTACATATTCGTACTTCGTAGTGAACTTGGTACTACTCCTGGATTTACTCGCGAGATATCGGGACGCACCGCTACAATGGCGAAATTATTTTAATGCACGGCTAGTTGCCAGTAATCATAAAAATGATAAAATTATTCGTACCTACTTAGAAAAATTAAAATTTTCAAATAAACCAAATAATAAATCTCTCTATCCTTCAATTCACCTACATGTTATTCGTTTTAATTTCATTGATGCAATGTTATGACCCGTGACCCCGGCAAATTACCTCTGCGCTACAGTTCTTTAAGTACAGGTTGCTCCAAAATGCAATTTTAGAAAATTGTTAATAAATCTATAAATAATAACATTAAATAAAATTAAAATATTTTCATAAAAAGAAAACGCGAAACCGTATAGGATACACCTATACGGTTTCGCGTTTTCTTTTACACATTAATTTCGCCATTAAAGCGGCACGCTGTATACAACAATATTATTAGTATATATGGGAAACCTGAACATAGTTTGTTCAGAATAAGGAACTGAATCGATTTCAATAATTTTTACACCATGCATATATATGCACACATATTTTGTGCAAAAATATTTAAGTATGATGGAAAATATTATCACCATTTAATTACTTACAATACAATCGCCGTATGGTTAGGTACCTACTGCCAAATTATTATCAATGAGCGCAAGACTACCCTGGAGGCGCGGGGGCGCCGTTAGCATGTTTTTGTACGGACAACCCAGTAACATAACAACCTTATAACGTTGTGATTTTTCATGATACAGTTTTGAAATGTTGTACATAGATTCTTTACATAAAAATACTAGACACATGTTTCGGGTTTCGCAACTAAAAATAATTTAGTATACCATGTATCAGAAAAGTGTCATATTTAAGGGTGTGGTACAGAACATCAAACTGAACAACTTTCTCAATGGGTCAAGCAACATCGTTATCTGTCCTGTCAACTGTCCGATACAAAACTTCAATGCCTACTCCACCCAACTGTGTGAGATGGCTGATAATTTTTTCGCGATTACGATGTTCGTCTCATGGGGAAAGTTGTTGAAGCTGCCAGGGTTCCGAGTTTGTCCGAAAGGTATATCGTGGCCCTGGCACACAGGTAACGGAAGGAACACAGGTGGGTTTTAGTCAGTAAAAGTCTGACACGCCGAGCTCCGCCAGGAGCGGGAGAAGTTATTTGATAATTTCCCACCCAGAAAAAAAAAATGGGGAAAGTTGTCCAGTTTGATAGTTTGTGCCACACCCTTAATATGACTACACCTTTCTAATACACGCTGTAGATAAAAAAATTGAGCCGTCACGGGACGCCTGGCAGATGTGAAACATCGAAATTATAGTCTATAGTGTGTAAACACTACCTACTACGTATGACTGTATAGTAGCGACGCATCGCCACGCAGCATGCGTCGCACCGCCAGCTATCGGTTTTACGTGTGGCTTTAGATGTTTCACATCAAAAGAAGTAAATGGGTAAGATAAAATTATCATGATTTTAACAAAAATATGACAGATGCAGACCTGATGACCACCAGGACTTGTAAGTCCTGGTGATCTGTCATATTTTAATAATTGATTTTTGTAAATAAAAATGTAAAATTAATTTGGCTTTAGACTACATTTGATACAAAAGCATAAAATGATTTTATTTTTAATGGCAGTCTGAGTACTTTTTTTTTTTTAAATTAAAAGCTGAAGTTAAAAGGCTGTCTATCTTTAATTTGTATTTGAATAAATATTTTTTAAATTGATATTTTTAACCTTTTTCAGACATTCTTGTCGTGTCTTAGGTGACGTCACTGAATAGAAATAAAGATCCAATGTATTTACATTAAATAATATTAATTCTCTTTCTGATATTTTAAAGATTTATATTGAACTAGATTAAAATACAAAATCACTCTATCCTTTTAAACGATTAATTCCAATTAAGATTTCTGGGAAATAGATATTCCCCGATTGCTAAGGTATTGGAAAGCAATACACTGGAAAGTGCTTGTTTTCTAATTTGTTTGCTTTTGTCAGTTCGAATATTAGTTCGCTGAAGTTGTGTCTGAACTCTTTAGTTGTTAGTTAATTAATAAACATGGCTACCCAGTACGGTTATGGAATGCCTTGCCCGTGTCGATAAGGCGTGCTCAATCTTTGCCCATTTTTAAGATTATGGTAAAAAAAATGATCTCTCTCCTTAAACCAATGACGTACCTATTATAAATAGACGCGTCATACACGAACATTAGTGCACTCAAAAACAGCGTAAACCATGAATGTAGCTACATACTTGCATACAATGATACAGTGCGTGAAGAAAAGGAAAGACCTATACCGATATCTGTTGTTAGAAAGAGATGAACATACATATTTAGTTACGTCACTAGCTGCTGCATGTTCATTGGCACGTACGCTTGTGTCGCAGCAGTCAGAGGAATTAGAAAACAAAAAACATTCTAATATGTTTTAATAAAAAAATACAGTAGTTACGCATATAATGAGACGTTTTTCTTTACTCCTACGTAGTATTGTAATTTTTATATCGTGTATAGACACGGGAAGGCATTTTATTTACAAATAATTGCTGAGAATTGCGAATGATAGTGACGTGTAGGCGCGTCACTGGATGGCGCGCGACTAATTCCAAGTCAGGGAATTGCCTTGCTTTTACTTTGCCATTATTGAGCGCGGGTAACGCATCTAAAGGTTGCCTTAAACATCAATGCCTTAAACATATTTTTTTTTGTTCTTTGCACTGTTACAAGATTATTATTGTATATATTTATATAGATAAGTTTAATATGTTTTAATGTATGTATGTATTCATTGTACATATATGTGAATAGTACACCACCGACTCCTGCAGTATTGTCTCTCCTTCCCTCTTAATTCATCCAAAGGTTGTCTTTAAACTTTTAAAGGATCGCTTTTAGCGATAAGACCGCATATTGTGTCACCCTATGTAAAATTTCTACATTTTTATCTGTATTTTTTATGGTGTACATAATAAGGAGTATTCTATGTATCTATCTTTCTACCCTTTGCTTGTGTACAGTCATGAGCACTTATACTTACACTTAGCCAAATTCAAAACCGATTTTCTCGTGGAATAACAATTGCAACTTTGAGAAAAGATCTATTTCATAATAGTATGGGTTCCAAAATACTATGTTCGTAGTAAAATAAAATTACAATCATTATAGTTGGAGAAAATCACTTTTAAAAGTTGCTAAGTATATACGTACTATACTATATATTAGTGCTCGTGACTGTACTGGAATATGTATACTTTCGCTAGGAAAGGATCATACCTCTCGGTATCATGAATCAGTATAAGTTCATTATCAAAACCACTTTGTTAGACAGATTGCCAACGCATTTTGTTGTTATCAGCAGAGAGAAGAACTCAAACATATTTAAGTGTACGCCCGCTTCCATCAAATTGTTACAAATATTTATCATCTCTGAAGAGACGTCACATATTAGTATTTTATATGTTCGCAAAAACTTAGGAATTTTCAAAATAAGAAGTGTTTTCCATAATATAAATACACGTAGTAAACATGAAATTGTGATACCCGAATTTAGATTAACTAAAACAAGCAAGTCATTTCTTGTAAACAGTATCCGCTTTTATAACAAGTTGCCACAATCGGTTACAGAACTTAGTGATGGAAAATTCAAAACGCACATTAAACGTGCCCTTATCAAAAAAGCATATTATAAGATTAAGGACTACCTTGAAGACAAGGAAGTTTGGCATTAATTCCTTCTGGACATGTGGTTTCCCTGGTACCTCATTAACGGCAAAACTATGTAAATGTCTATTAACTGCTCCCAAATTACGAAGTCATTTTTTTATTTAAGTTTATCTTTTTTTACAAACTTCACTGACATAATGATTTTCTTATTTGACATTATTATATTACAATTTAAATTTCAACAAGGTTCTAACTTTTATTATTTTTAATCATATTTTATATCGGTAAGTTAAGTAAGTTGTTAAGTTCACATGTGGAAGCAATAAATATATTGAGTATTGAGTATTGTTTTTTTTTGTCAATGCGAGGACGTTGTAGGCTTAATAGACTGTAGATCTTTTGACCATTTCCTATTTTGTTAAGTACCTGGTACTTTTGACGGGCCTACGCTGTCCTCTCATACCTATTAACACTGTAATTTGAAAACAATGTAAAAGCCAATTTTATTTTAAAAGAGTGACCGTGGAGATTCTTGCCGGCTCTTCTCCATAGGAAACGACCAATTGGAACCGTGCACCTAGCTTCTGACGTTTCATAAGTGCCCCATGTAGGCTTATGTGAAATAAAAATATTTTTGATTTTGATTTTGACATGATTACGTCAGGCAGTTGATTTTTCGCCAAAAAGTTACAGAGATTACCATCAAAGTAGAGTTCATTCATCACAATCGGCTTAGTCTCAATTCTGGGAAAAGCTCTAACCCCTTTATACAGAGAGTAGACAAGCCAGCTCAGAACGTAGACAATAACGCACAATTTCAATACACATAGTCACGCCATGAAAGCTATCTGTTAGATATCAAATCTGTGTTACAGTTCTGGGAACTATACGCAAGTTCTATTCAAGTAACTAAGGCAACCCATCACATGAAATCCTTATATAAATATATAGAAGTTTGAATGTTTTGATGGTTGTTATCACGCAAAAATGGATGACTGAATTTGGATGATATTTGGCACACAGATAGTTTATAACCTAGGAGCTCGTGGCTAATGCCGGATTTACATTATTGTGTTGTGTCGTGTCGTGACGGCTTCTAACGCTGTGCTAGCCAATCAAGACTCGTTGTGATTGACGTAGTCCTGAATAGATTCGTTTGATTGTTTCTCCCACGACACGACACAGTAATGTGCCAGTGGCTTTAGTAATAACAGCCGCACGGGTCAATTGATCAGGTTAAGCTACGCATGCCGCGGTTGGGCCGTGGATGGGTGACCATCTTTACATACTTCTCCGTGCCTCGGAACGCACGTTAAGATAGATAAATAGAATACTCTATAGTATGTACACGATAAAAATTAGAGATATAAATGTGGAAATTTTACATAGGGTGACACAATGGGTGGTCTTATCGCTAAATCTTGTTGCGGTTGTCCCGTGGATGGGTGACCATCTTTACATACCAATACCCCTCTGTGTCTCGGAAAGCACTCTAAGCCGTTGGTCCCGGCTGTCATATGTAGATCTTTGATAGTTGTTACGGGTCGTCAGAAGCCCGAAAGTCTGATAACCAGTCTTACCAAAAGGTATCGTGCTACCCAGTAAATGGGTTGTGGAGGTCAGATAGGCAGTCGCTCCAACGTAAGATAGTGCATCGTGAGTAGTGGAACGTGAGGTAGTTTTTATTTTATTTTTGTAAAGTGTGTTTTGTTTGTGCAGAACAAACAATTTTTCTTTTTTCCTTAGATACTGGTATACCGCTGCATCTGGTTAGACTGGAAGCCGACGGCCTGGCAGATCACGATGGTTTATAATCTGGATTGTTAATCCAGATTATAAACCTCATACACACACACACACACATAGCACTCACACACACACACACACACACACACAGCACACTACATAGCATACTTGTTATCCTGGTGGTAAGTTCCGTGGTATAATTTCCGATCACCTCGCGGGCGAAGCCGCGGGCAAAAGCTAGTCGTCCATGACAAGCCTGGATTGCATTGTATTTAGTTTACATAGACGGTTGTTAGCAAAACGGACAGTTGAGGGAGTGTATTCCAATTGATGTGCGACCTAATTGATTCTGTAGGCGTTTTGATGAGGTGCTGACGCTGAAGATCGCTAGGTAATATTCTGAAGTGTGAATGTGACTGAATGAAAGTATTTCGAATGGTGGTGTTGGTGGTCTGGTGGTATTTCTATACAACATTAGTTTTTGTTTATACTAAACCTCTTAAGGGGTCATTGTACTCATCATTATAACCAACCTTGAAATCGCGAAAAAAATCAGCTGTTCCCTACATTTAAGTTCGCTGAACTCGTCAAAATGTAGGGAACAGCTGATATTTTTTTCGCGATTTCAACTTTGGTCCCATAGTAAAAGTTGTTCATAATGATGGATACAATGACCCCTTAAGAGGTTTAGTATAAACAAAAACTAATGTTGTATACAGGGTGTTAAAGAAATTGCGTGCCATAGCTTAGGGGTAGGGTCAGTATAGATAGAGGAACCCAGGAAAATAAAAAAAACGAAAAAAGTTATTGCAAGATCAACCTAATTTAGTACCTACTAACTTAAAATGTGTAAACAAAAAAGGGAGAGCAGTGGTGGCTCAGTGGTAACAGCTGTGAATTACGAGTTGAAGGTCGCAGGTTCGAACCCAAGCAGGCACTTTACTTTTTGTAAATTATTTTATCACCACTGCTCTCAAAAACGGTGAAGGAAAACATCGTGAGGAAACCGACAATACCAACCCCGGCGGCGCCGGCCGGTGGCGGCGGTCCTAGAACCAAAAATTCGAAGACATGTGACATCTACCAACCCGCACTGGGCCCGCGTGGTGTATTACGGCCCACACCCTGTCACAGAGAGGAGGCCTGTGTCCCAGCAGTGGGAACATTACAGGCTGATTATGCTATGCTATTATGCTAACTTAAAATAGTTTAGAATTAAAATTATTTTATTTGTTTAAATCCTTTAATTACTTACCTACTATCGAACGCTTTGTCATTTTGTCCTTTACTTCTCGAGTCCGAATACTAAGGGCCGGCATTATTTTCTACTGAAAACGGCGACAAATGACGCAAGATGTGCGCCCCGACGGTATGTAAAAAAAAAAAAAGTCTTTTCCTTTGGTCCTTTATCGATACTGAACCCACCCCTAACCTATGGAACGCAATATCTTTAACACCCTGTATTATTCTATAGTATTTATACATAGTATTCTGGTGGTATGTACACGGACGCTTTCTGTCGAGATTTCACGATCCATTTTGTAGTAGTTCTTCAGGTAATGCGTTTTACGCGGATTTTCGCGAGCCGCGGCGTTAGTGTGCAAAGGATGTTAGATTTACATGATGTCAAATACCTTGTTCGTAAGAATCTCATGCCATCGGCATAACATATCTTTGGGCTACGATACAATCCGCAAAAATCATGATGTAACTGAATCTCCAGTAAAAACGCTCTGTCAAACTTTAGTATGGTAGCAGTGACCGATGACAACCGTCCCAAAAGCTACGACAGTGGGTATATACCCACAATAATAATTAAGGAGCTCGTGGCTAAGAGGGGCTCGTGACTAAGGTGAGCTCGTGGCTAAGAGGGGCTCGTGGCTAAGATGGGCTCGTGGATAAGAGAAGCTCGTGGGTAAGAGGGGCTCGTGGTTAAGAGGAACTCGTGGGTAAGAGGCGCTCGTGGCTAAGAGGAGCTCGTGGCTAAGATGAACTCGTGGGTAAGAGGAGTTCGTGGCTAAGAGGAGCTCGTGGCTAAGAGGAGCTCGTGGCTAAGAGGAGCTCGTGGTTAATTAATACCAGCCGCACGGGTCGATCCATCAGGTTAAGACGCAGATATATGCCAGTGACCTTAAGTGGTTAGCTTGCGTGTTCTGTACTGAGCTCACGCAATGCGTCGTACGTTCAGCCAGTAATAGGACTCGCCCATCAAGGAGCGCTGTCCCCAATTTGAAGCATTACTCGTATTAATTTATTATACACAAAAAGAAGGTGTTTTAATAAAACGCGTATACTAAAAGATTAATATTTACATTATCTTTAAATTGGTGAAGGTTTCAGAAAAATACGCTTGGTAGTTTTTGCGCCATTCTTAGTTTTTTATCCGCGTTAGACATAACTTTACAAATTAATTTCACTATGTAATATAAACATAATCTAAAATAATCACATATTTAATTATTGAGAAAATGCTCTAATTTAACATTTTTTTTTTTTAATCATTAACACTACTCGTTTAGACGTGATCTTCAGTATAAAATCATTAAAAGTCAGTTATCGTCGCCTTAAGCTACGGGTTGGTCCGTGCATGGGTGACCAGATTTACATACTCTGCCGTGCCTCGGAACGCACGTTAAGATTTTTTAAGATAGATATAATCATTGTCACCATAAAAATTAGATATATAAATGTGGAAATTTTACATAGGGTGACACAATAGGCGGTCTTATCGTTAAAAGCTATCTTTTAAAGACATTTGGATGGATTAAGGGGGCAGGTCAAGCCGTTGGTGCCGGTTGTCATTCGTGGATCTTTGTCAGTCGTTGGGGGCCGTCAGAAGCCCGAAATTCTGACAAGATATCTTACCAAGGGGTATTGTTATTACCCATTTACTGGGTTATGGAGGTCAAATAGCAGTCGCTCCATGTAAAATACTGATATTCAGTAGCATCTGGTAAGACTAGCAGCCGACCTAACCGAAAAGGATAGGCAGATTTGAGTGGGTATACAATATTAGTTTTAGTATATACGAAACCCGAAACACGTGTCTAGTACTTTTATGTAAAGAATCTATGTACAGAATTTCAAAACTGTATCATGAAAAATCACAAAGTTATAAGGTTCTTACAGGGTTGTCGGTACAAAAACGGCGCCCCCGCGCCTCCAGGGTCGTCTTGCGCTCATTGATAATAATTCGGCAGTAGGTTTTTAACCGTACGACGATAGTATTTTTGATCACACTTAAATTTTTGGGACAAAATTGGTGTAAAAATTATTGAAATCGATTCAGTTCCTTATTCTGAACAAACTATATTCAGGTTTCACATATACTAAAAATAATGTTGTATACACAAAGGGTCTCGATTTAATAGTCTAACCAGTCACCCATCTAGTAATAGACAGAAGCAAGCGCAGCTAAATCACATTAATTGATACCACTCCATGAATAGATCTTCATCATCAAATTCATTGAAAGGCGAGTAAGGATAATGTAATTGAATCGAAGTACGAGTTGAATTCGTGTTTAAACTCGATAGTGGAGTTAAACTTGATGAAGCGGTCACGTCGGCTAATTCTTCGAAATATTAATGTAGTTCACGTGGGTGTAATCGGGAGTCACGGCACGTTGCGGGCATTCCGCTTTTGAAATCACTTCCCGGCCCCACTCTCCTCTCTGACAGTGACGTATTGTTGCTCTTCTTTAACATTAATGTAATGGATTTTGTTTCATGTTGCGGAAGTTATCGCATATTTTACGATCTGCTTAATTTATCCATTAAATTTTTGTTGTTCTATCTCGGGGTTTGATTACTTTGTTTTTGATGGACCGCGAAGTGCTCGTGCATATAGAATGGGTAATCAGCTGACCTTTCGGCTTTATTTTATGTTACATTGATAGAATGTTAATTTTAAGTGTATTCAAATTTCATAATAAAAGTATTAACAGGGTTATTCACAAAGGAGTAATGAGCAGTAAGGTTGTTAAAGTATGACTCCCGAAATAATCTTCTTCGCAATATAACAAAGTTGTTATAAGATGCCCCTGTTCGTCAATGTAGTACCTACCTCCTACCTAACCTACAGTAATTCAAACACATTGTAATGATTAAGTTGCTTCGAATAGCCAGCTATAGTATGGAGTACCTTAGTGTGCCCGCAAACAGTGTAGGAGGCAATAAAGCGCTTAATATTACCGGCTACCACGTCGCACTTGACGTAGCAGCGCTACGCCGTAGCACATCCGTAGCACACTGGTGGTAATGTGCCAAATTCGTGTATAGAATTATGTTAATGGTTTATGTATAGACTGCCTACGCAATAATGTGTGTATTGATTGGGACCAATTGTGTAAAATAATTTCAGACGCTAAATTATGGGCCGAAACAATTTAAGTAGAAATACAGCTTTTATTCCTATTCTTCACTTTCAAGTAAAATCAAACCAGTAAAAATCAGAAGTTACCCATCTTAAGATTTTCCTAGAACGGTACAACAATAGTAACATTATTCTGAAAAGTACACTTTTCCAGAAAAGACGAGATTTAGGTCTGTATAAACACAAAGCTTCTGAGTAAAACTTTAAATTCACGTGTTTCCTGAAACATCTCAACATAATAGCTTGGGTGCTTGAACAGTAATTCCATTGTGAAGTTACGTTGTGTGCAGGTGGACGTCAGAATGCTTCTTGCTTTGTGTAACACACCACCTGAAAATCTTAAACTGAGTGTTTCTAAGAGGTGCCTTGTGAACACACTGGCTAATGCCATAAATACATGTATGGACTTTCATGTACTCAAAGGCTTATGCATGCCTTAACTTGCATATTTTACATAGTAATATTGTCCTAGAGTGCGCATTTTAAGTTACTGTGTTTCCTTCAACACGAAAACTCTTTAAAAGTTAATTTAGGTTGTTATACTTACAACAGTTAACCCCAACACGCAATGACAACAAAACCACATAAGCTGTCCTCACAATTCACTTTAATAAGTTAGGAAGGCAAATTACACTTCTTGAACGTGTGTACAAATTGTGCGGAGGGGAATGAGAGGTAAATCCGTTTTAAACCACAGTAGACGGGGCAGGACGCGTAGAGCTCTCGATCCGTCACGCGTCGCGCAAACTTAATCCCTCATCAAATCCAGATTAATTAAAGTGGAGCCGACCACGATCCCAGCAAGCCACTCACGCATATTGTAACACATGTGTAACCGAGCCGGCGCCGGCGCCTCGACAGTCTTGCCGTACTCATTATGTACTTCCTACGCCGTATTGTCTTGTTAACGCACTTCATCATGAAGGTGTTTCATTACTGAGTGATTGAGGACTGGAATTAATTGTTTGGACTACATGTTTTGTTATAAAATTAAACACAGATTTCCTTATGTGCGTAGGAACAAAATATTCATAATTTGCCATATTATTATACAATAATATACAACATTAGTTTTAGTGTATGCGAAACCCGAAACACGTGTCTAGTATTTTTATTTAAAGAATCTATGTTCAAAATTTCAAAACTGTATCATGAAAAATTACAAAATTATAAGGTTGTTATGTTACCGGGTTGTCCGTACTAAACATGCCAACGGCGCCCCCGCGCCTTCAGGGTCGTCTTGCGCTCATTGATAATAATTTGGCATTAGGTACCGAATCATACGGCGATTTTATTGTCAGTAATTAAATGGTGATAATATTTTCCATCACACTTAAATATTTTTGGGACAAAATATAACATGATATACTTGACAAAATATGACAAAATATTGAAATCGATTCAGTTCCTTATTCTGAACAAACTATATCCAGGTTTCGCATATACTAAAAATAATGTTGTATAAAATATTAAACTATATAAATTAAAATTGCTTACCTTTATCCTAAATTTCTCGTGGATAAAATGTGATCACTTCATTCATATTTTATAAAAGGTATTTTAAAATATTTTTGAAACTTTCTCCAAGTTTGTTAAGCAGCTGTCACGTCAAGAGTTTGTTTAAAAAAGGATACACCGAAAGCGGCACCGAAAGATTAACAAGCATTCGGGGTGGAGTGTACGTAATACAATCAAAAGTTTTGATGAATTTCTCGAAAACTGTCTTTGTTTCCTCTTTCTGTCCAAGTTAAATAATAAAATCCACGGACTCTCCATCTGAGTCTAGTAAGAAAAGGTCGTCTGGTGGTCTGCACAAGTAACGTGAACAAAAAGTTATATTTTTAAGCACCGAAGTTCGAACGACGTGTTAGCTGATCCCTACATCGAATTTTACTCAGCCAATACCTGCGTTGTCTAGACTGTCAAAGATCTTTTTAGAGTCGTTTCATATAGAAACGTAGGTCTTAATAAAACTTTTAAGACCTATTCTTAATTTAATGGCAGCGGTCCTAGCCTAGAAAGTAAATAATAGAACTGAAGAGAACAAAATATATAAAATTATCTTGCTCAATAGTCATTGATGAACGATTGGAGCGATCGACATTGAAGTAGTTCAATTTGAAACACTTATACATGAAAGCCACAAGATCGATGAACCAGCAACAAACTTTGACAGCAGTAACTTACACTGAATTAGTTATTAGTTTCATACATCAAAGTAAGAGTAAAAATACTTGTAAAGGTTGTTTAGTCGAGGATTTATGTGAGTTATTTTTTAGGGTTGCAACAAAATGAAGTTTATGTCTGGTGATTTATACGGTGGCAGTGAGCGATGCTGCGACCGTCTGCGGTGACAGCGGGCGGCCGAGATGACGCGCGCCGACCCGCAAGCGCCGCGCCGGCCGCCACCGCCCGGCCAGAACGAATCACGGATCCTTCCCGAACACACGACACGTACTCTAACCCCCTATTTTCATACGTTACAAGGGTTCATCCTCGGATCAACGTGAAGAATTTATTGAGACTGTTTACGCAAGAAAGGAAATAAGCGATGTCGGATTCTTTTATCTATATTTCATTTTTGAATTCACTTCGTGATACATTGGATTTTGTGACAGTTTCGCTTTGAGACGGATTGTCATTACAGTTTAACTATTTTTGTTCCCTGACATTTTGACCTTTACCTTGAGCTTTCATTTATCTTAGTAACTTCTACCCACGCACGATTATGCCCGTTATAAAAAGCCTTCATAATTTTATGTTTCAAGAACTGAGTAAGTTATAATAAAACATTTATGAAATTTTTCTCCACCCTCAATATACTAAGCATATTTACGAACTCGAAACAGATATACATATAAACATAGAAAAGTTATAATAATAACTAATATCATTCTACATAGGTACTTATGTAGATATCTACCTCACTGATCGTGCAATCAAAGCTTATGGAAGATTCCCCATAAAATTTTACGAGAAGCATTATAGACCTGGAATAAGCTGAATGTTACGTACTGTAACAAACCATAATATCTGTAATTCTACGATGTACTCGTATTACGTACGTAGATATGAATAATAATGTGGGTACTTAGTATTTTGTCGTAGTCGTGAAGATTTTAGTGCTTGCGTATGTAGAATTGTAAATATACTCTCAGAATCAATCGATAATTCGCAACATAATTTAGAGTTTTATTGAAGTAAACAAAGATAATTTGAGCTATGTTTTGGTTGGAGTCGGGGGTAGACTAACATAATCTTAGAACTTGTGTGGCTTTCTCATGAAAGTGTAGTATCAGCTGAATGGCGGGCAGCGGGGATCCGGGATCCTTCTAGAGAACAAATTAAACCCTATTCAGTCGCTCGCCTCCTTAGGTAAAGATGTGAGATACGATCGTACGTATACTGAACATGAACAACAACGGCTTCAGCTATATCAAATAATATTTTTCAACTTCACCACTACAACGAATAATTTATTTTTATTGCTATACGGTGAAAATCATGAGATAAGTTTCTGTAGAGTTTAACGACCTCTTACGTAAATCATATTTTTATATTAGAAAACTTTTTTAAATAAATAAGATCGTTTGTATTGATATCTATAGTTCGAATATTTGTTAGAGTTTCTCTTTATTGATAATACACATAATAGAAGAAATCATCATCATCATCATTTCAGTCGAAAGACGTCCACTGCTGGACATAGGCCTCCCCCAAAAAGGAGGGGGGGGGGATTTGCCATAATCGCCACGCTTGGCAGGCGGGTTGGCGATCGCAGTATGGTTTTAGAAATGCATAGAGAACGCTGCTGCCCATTCTCTAGTAAGTCAAATCGAAAAGATATATGTTATAAATTTCTAATGTACCACATAAAATGACTCTATTTAACAAAAGTTTCTTTGGCATTGCATCAAAAATATAATAACAAAATACCTATTGACATTCTGAGCACTAAGGAACTACCAATATTTAAAAATAAATTACGAAACTTGTTAATTGATAAAGCTTATTACACAATCCTAGATTTCTTGAATTATTGATTGATTTGTTGACCATATAATAATTTCACTGTATCTTGATATTTTGACATTTTATAATACCTAACTAAATTTGACATGTATAATAATTTGAAATTTAATGACAATACATAATAATTATTGTATGCCTATTAGGCAGGACATATTGGAACACAAATTTATTGTTAAGACCTGTAACAAACATGCCCGCAATAAAAATATTTTGAATTTTGCTTATCTGACCTCCACAACCCAGTTACTGGGTACTACGATACCCCTTGGTAAAATTGGTTGTCAGACTCGGGCTTCTGTCTACCCTTAACGACTTACAAAGATCCACGAATGACAGCCGGGACCAACGACTTACCGTGCTTTCCGTCGCATGGAGGGGTATGTAAAGATGGTCACCCATCCACGGACCAACTGCGGCAAGCGTAGCTTAACCTGATCGATTGACCCGTGCGGCTGTTATTACTTACACATTATTTTCAAGTAAATTATATTTTCAGAAATTTTACGAAAACTTTTACCGTCTTATTACAAAACAAGATTTATATTTCGACATGGCTCAAAACATGGAGCCAGTTTTTGTAATAAGAGCGTAACTGTGATTGAAATACCGTTCTTTATACAAAACTGAAAACTTAGTTCGGTACTAAGTTGTCAGTTTTGTATTAGGAACTTTACCATAGACGGAATAAAGTTCGAAATTCAATAACGGTTCCATGGTTTAAACCTGGGTCTGAAGATACTTGTTTTGTAATAAGACGGTTACAGTTTAAATTAATCCAAGAGTTTTAAGTACGAGTACTTATGATCCTATAACTATCATGGAAGGTTTAGACGATTGTTTTATTTTACTCTGTGGTTCACACAGGGCATAGGATTTTTTTAAACCACGGTAAGAAAGTAATCTATTCTATATCAACTTGTCAAAAAAAAATAAGCCCGTTTTGACATTTAACTTGAATCGATTTATCGTGAGTATTGTATGGTTACTTCACTAGTTACGTCGCGATGGTCGATGGAAAGAAAGAAAAAACATTTATTGGGACTCGCACAGATCACAAATTAAATTAAACACACTCATAGAAACAAAAAAAGAACAAAACCAAAAATAAAACGAAGTAAACAAAAAGAAAATGGCTACCCGATACTCACGATAAATCGATTCAAGTTAAATGTCAAAACGGGCCTATTCTTTTTTGACAAGTTTATAAGTTATCTATTTTTTGGGCGGGGCAGATGCATCGTTATGCAGCCTATCTTCGAAATTAGACACCATTTTCTTGGGCAAAACAAAGCCTGAAACTAATTGAATGCAAGTAGAGCACGAAGAAAAACCTCCCGCCATTCTAGATGTATTAACGGAACGGTGAGAATTGAGTTAGCTTGTAGATTCCCACCACGTTCGTTCGCCTTCATTCACGCGACTCTAACGGCGTAGATAATAGAGACTTACTGCGCACTTTACTCCGCCATACCTACAGCAATAACTCTCCCGGAGTAGTTTTCACGCGAAAAGTAAAAGACGAGATCGAGGGAATCGACCTGTGGACGATACCAAAAAAGTTTTGACGGGGCTTTTTATGAACTTTCATAACGGAACATTTAACGAGGGCAGGCGATGACGGCAGTCCTTTGCCCCACCGTCCCTAAAGACGTAAAAAGTTAAACTTTGCGATTATTGTTTAAGTTGGGCGCACTGTCCATTGAGGCGTGTCCTCATAGACCGCGTTATATCCAACGCTTGAACGCGGAAGCCGAGCCACTCCTTCATCTCCCCTTTGTTGTAACATGTTTTATGATTTTTCCTTTAAAATAAGTATTCTTTTCACATTATACTTTTGTGTAGTCCTTTAGAAATCCAGTATTATTCAGACTATTAGTGTTTCTGTTGTACTCAGTTTGATTTAAAAGAACTTGGCCTTTTAACTCTACCATTTCAAATTATAGTTGGTACAATAAATTCTGTACTTTTGTATAAATAAGAAAGATTAGGGTTCATGAATCCGGCCTGATTTCTTACTTCACAAGTGCCATTTTGCTGTTCCGTTAATCGAAAAACCTGTGAAAAACTTAAATCCAATGAAGAAATATTCCAAGAGAAACCTTTTAACCTCTCACAAGATATATTCAGCACTAAACGTAATCAAAACGGAGGCGGACTTGAGAAATGATCCGGAACCTCTATTTCCCGAGAAGGTGTTTATAATGGTTATAATATAATACGTTCCAGTAGGTGGGTGTCTGTTCCTTGGCCAGCATACCGAGATCCATCACAAACCGCGGCTCAGATTGGCCTGTCAATTACGTCATTGCTTTCCCACCCTTAATCTGTCATCTAGACACCAATTAAGGGGAAAACTGCCACCACGAGGAGTAGTAATAATTTATCTTTCAGAGAATAAACCTCAATACGAAAAATTTATCCTACACCAAAAATAATATTGAATACAAAGTTCAGAGGCAAGCGCAATATACCGAACGTAGCGCAATTATTATGCTGACATACTTATTATTGTTCATTAGTTACAACCACATTATGGTCGCCAGGTATCATTACTAAAACCTTTAACTTTTGGTTTGTTTAACTTTTTTTATATTACGTGGAAAATGTTGTTGGTTACTTATACATTTATACTCCCATCTTAGTTTTAAGTTCTATACCATAACATTGTAATGTGTACTTGTTTATTTTCCCAAACAAAATAAAACATTTTTATGACAAGTCTTTTACCGTTCAAGCAGTGCGGTTGTGGAATCCCTTGCCCGTGTCGGTAGGGCGTGCACAATTTTTGTCCACTTTTAAAATTCAGGTAAAAAAAACACTTCCTCACTCCATATACATCATCATTACATAATACAGTTCCCTGCTCTTGTTTCATGTGTATTATTGTATCTACACTATATATTATTGTATCTAATATTATAAAGAGGAAAGATTTTTTTGTTCGTTTTTATGTTTGTAACGAATAGGCTCCGAAGATACTGAGCCGATTTAAAAGAAATCTTTCACCAGTAGATAGCTACATTATTACGAAATAACATAGGCAATACTTTATTTTCAAAAAAATTTGGGATCTGTAAGAAAAATGCAATATTGTAACCCAAGGTAGAAAACCAAAAATTGTTTTGACGTGCGCTGCGAAAACTATTAATGATAGAACAAAATAATGTACTATACAGGTTTATAGGTTTTATCAATGTCTCGACCTCCACGCGGGCAAAGCCACGGGCAAAAGCTAGTATTTTATATATAAATTTATTAGATAAGTGTATGCTTTGTGTATGTATGTATGTATGTATTTATTGTATATGTAAATGGTAAACCACTGACTACCTGCAGCATTGTCTGGCCCTTTAATCCATCCAAAGGTTGTCTGTAAAAGATCGCTTTTAGCGATAAGACGGCCCATTATGTCACCCTGTGTAAAATTTTAACATTTATATTTTTAACTTTTATGGTGGACATAATAAAGAGTATTCTATTCTTTTCTATTCTAAAACACGACCAATATTTCTGTTATTCTTCTGATTTTCATTGTGATACAAGGCATGAGTATGAACCGGTACGTATGTATGTATGGGACATTTGTTACTGTCATAGTAAATATAACGTAAATAAAGAGATATGTTACCTTTCCTCAGTTGTTTGGGATTAAGCCAAGTCGAGTCCGTTGACAAAGACACGACTGTTGTGTTGTCACGCAGCTCGCAGCGCTCGCGTTCACGAATAACCGTACCTATTGGTAGGTAGGGGAGCGTGAAATTCTGGAATCGAATGTACGTCGTGTTTCAGAGCGGTTGGGAAAGTACGGGACTTCACTCGATGCCCGTCTTCTGCGCAGATTGCACTTCACCTTTAGCTGTCCTTCTAAACTCACATACAATGTAAAGAGTTAGTGATATTTTGGTTTAAGAGGCCGGCGGATTGGAGGATACAAACGTAATACCAAAATAATTTGTGTTGTACCAAATTCAAAAAAGAAGAGATATGAGGAATTTCATTTTTTTATAGAAAATTTATTTTTCTCGTAACTCTTATTTAAATCAGTGTCCATTCAAAATATATATTTGGGAACATAGCTATTCTGTAATCCAATCGAAGCAAATACACACTACCTTAAGAATATGTTTGATTTACAAATGATTTTTGTATTACGTTTGTATGAACTACGCATGCTACGCCGCCGCGCCGGCCCCATAACGCATTCACGAGTGAATGTATTAAAGCGTTTGCAACACTAGATGTGGCGCATCGCCAACCTTTCTCACGTACTCTCTATAACCCGTTACTGAGGCAATTACAGTTTTATTTCTAATTTATTTGTAAGGAATAATCCTGAAATGCTTTATAACAGTAACTAATCCTGATGGTAGTTCTTAGTATTTCATCATTGTTATTGTAGTGTGGACTACATAATAGCGGAAATTAAAATTGATTGATAATTATTATCATACATTAATGTTTTTATTGATGTATTAAATAAATGTAAAATACGATTATGAATACAATAAAAGCAAATATATTTTTAATGGTTTAACAAGCGTTTGTGTAACTAACGGATTACACGCGGAAGTATAAATCACATGTAAAGCTTTATGGACATTTACGAAAAGTGCAGGAATACATTTGTTTATAATGCAGCGCTGTGCTCGGTGATTGGATGGTGAGCGAAACAAAAGTTCCCCAGCTTTGTTCTGTTTGCTTTTTAACTTAATTAATTCGCTTGCTCCCAACAGCAACGCGCCGGCAATATTATTATATTATAATAACTTACGGACATATTTGCATGATTTAATCAGCCATTGTTTTAATAAAGCGTAGATTTAATTGACTGCAAATGTTGATTCGAATTGCATTTTGCGTTCACCTGTTAACGTCAAAACACGGGTTTGTGTCAACAAAAAGGGATGTGTATCGGCAATATAATCATAGTACCCGCAGCTTTTTTTTTTTAGTGTCTAATAAAACTCGGACAACGTTTACGAAGACAATACCATAAAATTGGCATAAAATCAGGGCGCCGAAAATTTTATATCGCGATACTACGAGTATTATGTTCATAAACCGTGTAGAGGAAATGATTGGATGAATGCGGCGATTTTAACGAACATCTGTCTTCGTTGAAGTTAAAATTTATTATTGGAATGAATTTAACTGTAATGGCATTGAGCGATGTTATATTTTATGCGCATTTATTCAGACAGAACAAAAAAATAAATGGAATTTTACACGGCAATGGAATGGAATGTTATTACAATTTCATACTTATGTCGGAAACAAGCTCGGCTATTAGCTGTTTTTTTCAAAGTATCTAATATTTCTAATTAATAATAATAATTAAATTATTTATTGAGAGTAACCATGAGACTCATGCAGTGTTAGTAACAATAAAAATAATAAACTTACAACTATGTTAGTGATACAATTACAACAAAAATTAAATAATCACTGCTTCAGCATTCCAGCTGAAATGCTGGAGCAACGACTTACAATACTGCAGTCCAGCCTGTCAGCAATTTCTCCCGCACATCGCGCTTATTGAAATAAAACTTATTTAGCCACGCTTGACTTGGGGATTAAGCTGGTGAATGTATGACGAGAGCGTTACGGAAGTAATTATACTTCCGTAACGCTCTCGTCACTTCCGTATTAATCTCGGCACTTCCTTCAGTATTAATACTGAAGTAAAACTTCTTTACGCACGCTTGACTTGGGGAGTAAGCTGGTGAATGCGTGAAGAGAGCGTTACGGAAAGAGGCTACGGAAGTTGTTTAAATTTTAAACATGGAACACCGTGTCACCACCGCGGGCCGTCCGGCTTAATAGGTATTTTTAGGGTTCCGTACCCAAAGCGTAAAACGGGAACCCTATTACTAAGGCTCCGCCGTCTGTCTGTCTGTTTGTCTGTCTGTCCGTCTGTCACCAGGCTGTATCTCATGAATCGTGATAGCTAGACAGTTGAAATTTTCACAGATATTGTATTTTTGTTGCCACTATAACAAACAAAACTAAAAAACAGAATAAAATAAATATTTAAGGGGGTTCCCATACAACAAACGTAATTTTTTTGCTCGTTTTTGCTCTATATTAATAACGGCAACAGGTAGACGCTTGAAATATTCACAGAATATTTCTTTATATATTCTCTTTAAAAATGTGTAGTTAAATTAAAATAAAACAAATATTTAAGGAGGGCTCTGATACAACAAACGTGATTTTTTTGCCATTTTCATAGATAATGGTACGGAACCCTTCGTGCGCGAGTCCGACTCGCACTTGGCCGGTTTTTTTTAAATTCACTCTGGCTGATTATACACTCACAAGCCCGCAGCTTTTTTGAAGCAAAACTTCTTTTGCTAGCGAACGGTGATTTCTGTTTTACTTCAGACGCGTGGTCTAAAGCACACTCGTTGTTTGTATACGGTAACCAAACAATCGTAAGCTTGAATATACTCGTACGTACTCAAACATATTCAACCATAAAAATCCCATAGAAACACCAAACGCAACCGAAAGTTGTCGTTGAAACCGAAAAATATATCCGTAAATCATATGTTTATTTGCTCGTGAAAGGCGGTACCTGGCAATACCGGCTCCAGGTGGTTTTATTGAAAACTCCGGACAATTCTATGACACAAAGACCTTAATTTATTCTTGAAATGGATTTATTCTTTCCATGTGTTGGGAGCTGGTGACAGAGGGCCCTTAAGGTTAATGTAGGTCTTGTCATCGGAAATTGGAGCGGCCAAAACCGTGCGATTTGTCAGCTGTCATGTGGAATTGAATCCTAAAGGTGTGTATAGGAAAATTAACTCGAACGGAAATGCGGAAAATTAATTTTTAAACGCTATGCGTGCTACGCTATATTTTTAAACCTATGGCGTTTGTTTATATTAGTAAAAAAAAGGTTATAATAAAAGCGTGAAAAACTCCGAAAGTTAGTCGACGTCTTTATTGGCTACGTTCAGAAGTTATAAAGAAAGCAATTGTTCAGGGCAGGATATTATTTTCTCCAATAAAAGGCGTAAGCAATATCAAAGATAGCTGTGTGACACTTTGTCTTAAACGAGCCCTTTGATGCTTCGACTTCCTCAACAATTTTCATTTCCTCGTTGAAGTCCTCTGCTCAAGTAAAGTTCCCAGCATGCCAATTTTAACTCGAAATCTGTTTCTAAGACTGTTTCAAATGAGTTCACATCATACAATTCCCATCTTATTTCGTTATGGATAACCTTTTGTTGGAATCCACTTGATCTTAATTAAACTTTAGATTCTGTTTAAATATACTTCGTAACATTTAAGGAAGATAATGTTTTTGAAGAAGTTTGACTTTACTTTGAATTTGTGTGTTTCCTCTAGTTCCCATTCGTTTACGGCGACGGTCAACCGTAGAAAATAAGAAAAACACTGTAATTAATATTCGTAGCAGCTAAAAGTGTTCAAGTCTCGACGATTCACGCCCGCTTCGGAAAACATTTACAGCGAGAGAGTTCACTAGCAAAATAACAACGTCCATTTGTAACAAAAAGTCCATTCATCAAACGAGATAACAATGTCACGGCGTTATCAAAACATGACCCGTGAAGCGATCACAATGTTTTGCTACGCGAATTCCGGCCCGGAGCAAAAAGTTAACACAATGAAAAAGTTCGCGCTTCCCGAATAAATCGTTCCATTTATACGTAAGTATTTATTATTACCTCCGTTTGGTTTATTATGGTCACATTTAGGACACATTATTTTTGTATAAAACTTGATATTTGATCAATAGTCAAAACTGCACCAGGTGTGTGCAATATTCGTGTGATCTCAGGTTAAGAAAAAGCTACCCCATCTTATCCTATGTCGTAAGAGACTACTACGGGATTAAATCACGTGAATGCATTGAAGTATTAACCCGTACATAAATAACACCGTTCTACCAAAATATGGTTCCCCAGAGAATTGATAAGATGAATGAAGCAAATTTTATTCAGAATATCGAAAAAACCTACCTTTAAAATGATGAGACGCTTATAAACAATTATTATAGTTACTTACAGTGCTAGTATTGTAGATGGCGAAAATATATTAAATTACGTTCAACGGCACTCCAATCGTACGTTATTGAAACGTAAAGCACAATCGAACGCAGCATTTGTCGCGGTGCCACGTAGCAATAAGACGGTCGCGTGTGTACTCTATAAATCCGTGCGAAGTTCAGCGGTGTGGCAGCGTAGCGCAGCGCTGCAGCGCAGCAGAGCGAGCGGTGTCGGGGAGACTGTAACAAGTGCAATACAAAACAATATTCCGGAGTAATTTCCTCAGAGGAGGCAGGGACCGCCCGCCGTTCGGCGCTCGACGCTAGACGCCACCCGCTTGCTGTTGCACTCACAGACAACGCTTTGTCATTTTCTTTACTTCAACCACTTTGAGGTCATTAATCCTTTGCAATTAATCGTCCATTTTATTGTTTGACAGTTCAATTGTACGTTTATGGGGATATGGAAGAATCCGTTCCATTCAATATAAAAAGACACAAAATATTTAGAATTTTCAATTTGTCTGATTGCATTTCGAAAACTTAATAAAGCAGATGAAAATAAAAACGCGCAGCTAAAATCCTTGGCAGATCATCTTTTCATTAAACAGAAATCAATGAATGAATATGCAGCAGAAGCTTCCAATAAGTGTAAGTAGGGTAAACAAATCAAAGCTGAACGCGCGTTCAATTTTTTAAAGTGTTTAAATTAAGGTGCCTTTTTCTGTGACCAGTAGTTGGCACAGCGCCAAGTGCACGACTGCAATTAGCCAAAATTATGCTCAAAAACAAGTTCGGAAGCAATTAGCAGATGTAGACTCAACTTAAGGACCAGCTAAACAAGTTTACTGAAGTCCGACACCGGATGAGATTTGTTTTACTAGTTTATCGGTTTGAAAAAAATAACTTTTCTTGTACTTTTGGACTTTGAACTTTCTCAGCTTTAGGTATTTGTTTTGGGAGAATATTACACTTGATATAATTAACGGAACTGGTGATTATATGTTTATCACGCTACGAGCATACCTTTCGATGTTTCACAAATACTTGATTGTCGTACATCTGATATCGATTTAACTATGCGATATCTAAATGTGGAAGTAAACAGAGCAGTAAATATCTATTGTCTGCACCATTAGGGCGAGTAAATAAATGAGCCGGACCGGACGCGCAGGCGACTCGAGACGCGACTAGACGGAGTATAGTCCTGAAATATAAACAAGACGTCACCATGCCTACATAAAATATTAGTCCATCCCAGAAATCCCAAATACTCGCCAAGAGTTTGTAGTTCTACGAGGCACATAAATCAGATCAACATCACAGGGAAAATCATGGCAAAAATTTAAATGAAAAGCATCATCATTATATTCATATCAGTTTCAAAGCGATAAAAATTCACAAGAATAGCCAATATCTGTGTGATAAGTCTTGGAGGGGTTTAAATGTTAAACACAATTCACGAACAATCTGATGTGACGAAGCTATTCGAATGTCTAATCCAAGCAGCGTGTGTACTACTCAAAGCCAGTGTGTAGCAATAGTGTTCCTAAATATACACAAACTACACTACAACATAGGTAGTACATAGTGAGAAGCTCAAAGGCTATTCACAGCAGGCTGTCCTCAATAGAGCGATGGCCTGTGACCACCACATTAACCCATTTTCCTAGTCGATACTTACAAGTGGAGATGGATGGTAAACAACAGTTTTATACATGAATAATACGCATAATATATCGTTTATATTCGTTGTATATCTGCAAGTAAGGCGTACAGTCGATCAAGTTTTCATGTTTCCACTACACTGCCAATATTCATTTTCATTGTGGGCGAAATTTTAATTTATGGCACATTATAGAGAGAGATATAAATGAGAGTGATAAATATAATTCGTTATTTTATCTACACAAGTTATGTACTGTTATGTATTTGACAATAGTGCATGAACAAGGAGCTAACTTTAAAGTTAGCCTTACTTGCAGATATACAACGAATATAAACGGTATATTATGCGTATTATTCATGTTTATAACTTTTGTTTACCATCCATCTCCACTTGTAAGTATCGACTAGGAAAATAGTGAGAGACTGGTGCCTGAAGTAGATTTATATAATAACCTGTATTACAGGCCACCAGCCGGCTAGATGATTTGGACCATCATACAATGCAGCGTATTTAACTAAGGTTGAATTAAGAAACATACTATAAATAAAAGAAAAAAAATACATAAAGTTAGTGGTAATACCAGTGTGTGAGTAACCAGAGAAAGTGTATAAAAGAGATTTGAGAGTGTATGTGAGAGGTAGCTTGAGTGAGTGTGGAGCGAGTATGGTTGATGGTATGTAGAACCAGCAGAGGGGATGAATAGTAAAAAGAGATAGTCTATCTGAGAGGAATCATTGATATATACAACATTCGTTTTTGTTTACACTAAACGCGAAAAGGGGTCATTGTACTCATCATTATGAACAACTTGACGTTGAAATCACGAAAAAAAAAATCTGCTGTTCCATACATTTTGTCGATTTAAGTGAAAACAAATGTATGCAACAGCAGATTTTTTGTTCGCTATTTCAAGGTTGGTCCCATAGAAAAAGTTGTTCATAATGATGAGTACAATGACGCCTTATCGGGTTTAGGGTAAACAAAAACGAATGTTGTATAAAAAGACTTGACTACTTGGAATACTCATAACATTGTTTAAAAGTAGTTGCAAGTTATTTGGCTGTATACTAAATAACTTGTTCGACTGTATATAATGTTTGTCCACTGATAACTTGTATTACATTAGGTTTGAAACTCTTTTTATCATAAGGTCGGCTAAATTAAAGATTTTTTTCTCTGAACTCCCAATTATTCTCGGGGGACAATTTAACGTGGTCTTTGACCAGTGCGTGTTGCCAGTGATGACCTATGGCACTGAAACGTGGTCGCTTACAATGGGCCTTATCAGAAGGCTAAAAGTCACCCAAAGGGCAATGGAGAGGGCTATGCTTGGAGTTTCCCTACGTGATCGAATCAGGAATGAAGAGATCCGCAGGCGAACCAAGGTAACCGACATAGCCCGAAGAATTGCCAAGCTTAAGTGGCAGTGGGCAGGGCACATTGCTCGCAGAACTGATGGCCGATGGGGCCCAAAGGTCCTGGAGTGGCGACCGCGTACCGGAAGACGTAGCGTTGGAAGGCCTCCTACAAGGTGGACCGATGACCTTGTGAAGGCCGCAGGTATCCGCTGGATGCGGGAAGCACAGAACCGGTCGAAGTGGCGGTGCTTGGGGGAGGCCTATGTCCAGCAGTGGACGTCTTCCGGCTGAAATGAATGAATGAATGAATTTAACGTCACAACTGTTACGCTCTCGTTTGAATATTTTTATTTTAATGCTCTTTTGTGCACGCAGTACTTACTTTTTACCAGACTGCTTCAGAAGGAGGGTTATGTTTTTCGAGTGTATGTATGTATATATGTCCATTTCTTTGGCACGCTCTATAGGCTAAACGGCTTGATGGATTTTAACATATGAGGTATCCTTAGATTCGCTTTAATTGCGGGAGTGACATAGGCTATAACATTTTACTATAGCATTTGCGAATCAAAAAAGAGAGGGAGAATAATAAAAAAAAATAGCCAATTCCAAACATATATATTTATAACACTATTAAGCTACTAATTTGTCACAAACTACAAAAAAGTACCTACATTTTCTTTTAATAACAAAATCAAAGTGAAGTTAAAATTGTACATTGAATATTTTTGAAAAAAGTAATTGTTTTGAGGTCTGAGATCGTTCTAATGCCGGAAATATAGTTTTTAGAATTTTTGTCAGTCAGTCAGAATGTATGTTCCAGCATTACGCAAATTCTATTCGGATACATTCTGTTAAAATTTTGCATATATTATATTCCCTATAAGTCTGTTTAACCGATAGGTCATATATTATCACGCTATTTACTATGGGGGATGAGCAATATTGCATTGTTTGTATTCCTCTATTGTTAAAGCAAATTGTAAAAAGACGAACCAAACGGTTAGAACATTGCAGATTGTTACAGATTTAACCTTTTAACTGATTATCATCACGTTATATCTTTATGGGGCTAAGTACTAAGCAGTCAATCATCATGGCATTTATGCAGGGTGGATTTTTAAGATGGAAAGTAAGGATATCTTAACCGTTGTAGCTACACAAAATCAGTCTTAGGAGACTGTCCTTAAAATTTTGAGACATTTTGATCTGCATTCACAGATTTAAAAAATAAAATACAGTCAGCAAGGAAAAGTGCAATTTTCACTTTTTTATGCCAATAGATTCTGTTTCATATGAGAGAGTAGACCAAATGAGATTTGATGCATCGGATTTGGTACACTTGCGCGAATGACATTTCTGCCACACTTGCGCGACCCCACTTGCGAGACCCCACTTGCGCGACCCCACTTGCGCGAAAAGATGTAGTGATTTTGTGATTATTTTTCGTCATGGGTGTCGTTTTTATCGTTTTCGAGGTCTTTGATAACAAAACTGGGGTCAAAATCAAAATTTAAAATGGCGTTCCCGAAAATTTGGGAATTTTTTGTCATAGGTGTCGTTTTCATGGTTTTCGAGGGCGCTGACGACGATAATGAAATCAAAATCAAAACGCATGATGTTACCGAAGAAAAGAAAAAACGGAACCCTTCAAGGATCATTTCGTTGTCCGTCCGTCTGTCCGTCTGTCTGTCTGTCAAGACCTTTTTGGCATTGGCAAGCAATGGAGAATTGAATGGAGCAATGAAGACTGCGGAGTTGACCTCAGGACTATAACCGGTTCTCACACGGACAACTGTACCTACGTCACTTGCTCCCGCATCACCAGTCTTGAGTCTCTGTGTGTTTTGGCTGCTGAGCTCAAAACTACAAACGTAGTATACAGGGAATTTTTATAAAAATAACATAACATCACGCCTGTATAAGGGTTAGGCAGAAGTGTACCGTATAGTACATCCACATTTCACCAGTTATGTTTAGGTCCCATGTAATAGGGGGCGAGCTTATTGCCACTAACCGGGCAGAAACTCAGACTTCGGACTGCTTTTGAGAAATTTCAGATGAAAAACCCAATAACACTTTGCCTGACCCGGGAATCGAACCCAGGACCTCATGCTCAACATTAGCGCTTCCGACCACTAGTCCAACGAGGCCGTTCTATAAAAATGTGGCTATTCTACTACTTCCACGCCAAGTCGCGACCAGAAGCTAGCTTTTCTAAAACCTATCCTATCTTATCTTGCTTAGCCGTATAGCTTTTTAACTTACCAATTCTTAACTAAACAATATGTTCATTATTAACACTAAAAAGCTTTAAATAAAACAAATTATTAAAAAAAAAAATAACCCGACTGCAAAAAAAAATGACTGAAAAGATGGAAACAAGATGAAAAGAAAACCAGTATCCTTTAAGTATCAAAAATAAATAAATGCAGTCGGAGGCATCTAGGATGTTACGAACGCCTTAAAATTTGCCTCCGACTGCATTTATTTATTTTTGATACTTAAAGGATACTGGTTTTCTTTTCATCTTAATTCCATCTTTTCAGTTATTTTTTTTTGCAGTCAGGTTATTTTTTTTTTTTAATAATTTGTTTTATTGTGAAATACTGACGATAGCGTTGAACTTATTTTTTATTTATTTATGCGTTCTTTACTACTCCTAGTCTTTGTTAGGTGATGAAGAAACAAAACGTGCTAGATGTAATTACAAAAACCCAATTTTCCCTGTACGAACGACTATATTTAAATATTCTCGAAATATCTAGGACGTACTTAAAATTAGAACAAATTTTACGAGTAACCACTCGCTCGTAGTGTATATACAACTTAAGTAAGGTTTTTAGAGCAGTCGTGAACTAACAATCGACAGGCCTGAGCTGGAATATCAAGCACTAGAACCATCGTCAGACACTCAGCTTCATAAATATAAAACATAACACCCCCTTGTTTCCCTGAAGGGTAGGGCAGAGGTGTACCTATAGTACACCCACATCTACTCTGAGCATGTAATATTCTGGATTAATGCGAGAATCCTTGATTTACAAAATATGAATTTAAGGATTATGAATTTTAGGTTGAGTCAAATTAAAGTTTATTTTGGCTAAAAAAAAAAAATGGTTTAAGAACTGTCATTCGTAGGAATGCACGTCAGAAGTAAAAACTAAGTAACTTGTGGATCGAAGCGTTCGGTGACGATGACGGGAGTTCCATGATTTTTGTTTACCCAAGAAGTGCTCAACGCGCCTAAAGAATAATTTTTCGTTGGAGTCTCATTTTAAATAACTTACTTATTTAAAATGAGACTCCAACGAAAAATTATTCGTTCAAGAATCATTAACAAGTTTGATATCCGTAGCTAAAATATAAACGGATCCTCTTGCACCTTCTCTTTACCTTTTAGTGTCGTAAAGTTTTATGTGACAATTAGGATGGGTAACATGTGCTAATAACAACAGCACAATACATGTCATGCGAGCACAAATCCGTCGGCGAAGCGTAGAGTAAAACTTTCCGTAAGATTTAATTATTGCAATCAATAGGAACTTCACAATCTGTAATAAGGAAACAAAGGAACAGTATCGAGCACAGAGTAAAAAAAAAACATTTATAATGCTGTCCATCGATAAAAGATAAAACGAACAGTTTCTTTAAAGCAGTTCTAGGTAACTAGAGACACTGGGACAAAACAGACTATTTATATGTATGTTCTAGATATCTAGTATACCGGTACTTACGTGTGTTTCTCGATTGCGTCTGTTCCTAGATCGATATGACGAACTAGTTGACTGTAGACTAACTGCGACACAAGGAAAATGGAACCTCATCCTTTAGATTGGATATGTATTGCTTGGCTTCATTAATTTTGAGCTGAATTTGCAGTAGGTTTCTAGCTTCCGCTTTTCTAAGGTTATGTTGGTAAATGAGAGATCCTAGTGTTATTGTTTTAGTGAGAAAGGGTTTAGCTGATCTTATGAGAAGTGGTACCGGTATTTGAATAGAATACTCTTTATTATGTACACCATAAAAGTTACAGATATAAATGTTTAAATTTGCGTTCTCTATTAGCTGTCACCAATCTGATTGCCATGCATCCAGGGCCACAAGACTGCTATTACAATAGTGTCAGAATGGTCGATCATTGATTTCATAATTGTTGATTTTGACAAGTTTGGTAATCTACTATTATAATGGCGTCATTATGACTTTCCAATGGTCGGCCACTGACACTACATTGAAAGAAATTGCATGTATTGGTAATCTCGTACATAATGACAACTGAATGACATTTCTACTAATGGGTTTTATAATAATGGCCATACGACAATGCCATTATAATAACACAATTCTATTACGAGAACATTGACCGACCAATGATCGACCATTATGAATTTAGCAGATTACGAACTTTTAGCAAAATGACAATGGGATCGTGTTGGAATGACTGAATTTATAGACTTGGAGCCCTCTGGTCTTTCTCTGGTCGTCCCCCACAGCGGTCTTGTAATTTTTATAAATTAACAAATTAATTTAACTTCCAAGACTTTCTTCCGAATTTGCATCAGCATTCATCGTGGCACCTACATGTTGTATTCACATGTAGATACACACAATGTGCATGTGCGTGGTCGATCAGTAATTGTGTCAATTATGAATGCACAAGTGAACAATAAAATATTATAGTCGAAAATATCACATAATGACTCACAGGCCCATTCATGCGAGTGGGCTTTAAAATGCACAAGTATTTTGAAATTCTGTTGTGAAAGTTCATTGATAAGTGCCGGGGCATTAGGTGTGCGTCATTCATGATCGTTCGAGTGAAATAAATCGTTTGGAGCGTTTAGAAGATAAAACAATAATTAATCACGGTTAGATAAGTGTGTCTGGAGGAGGCATAATGTGAGGTCGGAGTGGCTTGCCTCCGGGGATACATCCTGTACCTCCGAGTTGCCTATAAATTTTTACGAGCACGCCGTATGAGCCATTATAGCTCTTGTCGATGTCACTTATGAGTGTCTGACGTGGTTTGTAACTCGAATTTAGTTTTAAAATGAAAATTCACACCCGAACCGTTTTCACGTATGAATTTCGAATTGAAAACGTAATAACAATAATTTGTTGCACGGTCGAGCGTTGAATACCAGTGTTTTAATAAAATAAAATACCCACCGTTATGTAGGTATTGGATTAAATATTTCGAGGGTTCAATTATAATTTAAATTTTTCTTCCACAAATTGTGTTGTTCACAGACATGAAGGTATAAATATAAAAGTGGAGGCAACACTCTAAATACCTAAATGAAGACGACTGTGGTCGGACTCGGGATCTTTCTGAACACATAGGTACATAAGATAAAGAAAACGCATATCACTGTCTCGTTCTTATGTATGTCTTCAAAAAGAGAGAGTCCGACCACAGTTGTCTTCACTTAGGTATTTAGAGTGTTGCCTCCACTTTTATATATAAACTTCTTGTTCACGGAATACATCAATTAATAATTAGGCAACACGGATTAACGTATTCTGGTAACCTATCAATTAAACTTTATAACAAAGGAAAACAATCTCGAATTTCGTCAAACTAATCTTGATTATTAGTTTGTGCTATTTAGCATAATTGAGTAATAATGTAAGACATGTTACTAACAATATAAGGTAGCTACAGCACATGTACATGTTCGTTTGAGAAACGCGTTTGCCTCAGGGTAATCATTGCGAGCAGAGTTAACGAACTCGGAATACAAATCGAATGTAGGTGACATGTACCCACATACGTAGGGTGTCTTGGAAGACGTCGTCTGATACATTCCATCTTTATACAACAATGTTTATTGATATTCGATATACGTTACTTCTCTGATAATAAACTGTGTGTCCAAAGTACGTGTTTAAAGGGCTGTTTATTAGGTACGGCTCAGTTTTTCGTCAAGGTGCGTGTGTTTATGTGGGTGCGGCAACAAAATAGGCTGTGTACACAACACCCTTGTTTCATTCTTCATGACACCTTCGTGAACATTAAGTTTTATTATTTCTTTGTTGTTGGTTATTTCATGACAAGATCATAATTACAGTTTATTTAGGGTGTGAAGAGAAAAACATGTTTATTTTTGTGTTTACATACCTTTATGTTGTTATGAAGTCACAGAGAAGGACTTTATAGAAATATAATCACTAAAATTTGTTCCATTGAATGACCGTTTCATGAAACACATTGGGGAACAAATCTAACTTAGAGATGTATTAATGATTCTAATGATTATAATTCTGTAAATACATATCTGGTATAGTCACGAATCATAGTTTGATCTAGATACAACCTGACACTGAACTGCAAAGTCCAAAAAACACCTTAAAAAGGAGATACCATTGAATAATCGAGATCTTCCATTACCCCAATTTTTCTCAAAAACGAAAGCAATTCATTAAATTACCTACATTTAAAAACGTTTTGAATTAAAACATCATCATCATTTCAGCCGAAAGACGTCCACTGCTGGACATAGGCCTCCCTCAAAGGGCCGGTTTGTCATAATCGCCACGCTTGGTAGGCAGGCAGGTTGGCGATCGCAGTATGGTGTTAAGATGCATAGAGAACGCTGCTGCCCATTCTCTAGTAAGTTCCTTGGTCGCCTTTTACGACAACTACAGGAAGAAATAGGATGCTGCGATTATTTACGTCCGGCACCGCATGGTACTTACACCACAACATACATGTAGGTACATTAACTATAAAAAATCATAAAACAGTAATTCCATATAATAATAATAAAAGGTCAACGGTTGTATTGACCTCAAAACAAAAAACAGTCGATCTTAATTAACACTCCATTCTAACTAAGTACACGGTTTTACATAAAATATGTTCTAGCAAATTATTTCCTCTGTACGAATAAAATACTTGCAAAATGAACTCCGTCGGGCACACTGGAAATGCCGTTCAGTAGCAATTAAAACTTTCTTACTGATCAAACTTTTAGAGTCACATCTTCACGAGGACAAGTTGTCCGTGAGAGTCTGAAGAAGCGTAAATGTGACTACAGCTACCTCGCGAAATGGTTCCAGCACTAACATAACTTGCCTGACGTATCGCCACATACGACTGTAGACTTGCAAGGCTACAGAGTGTTTAGTGTCGTATCGTATCGTAACGTGAGAAGTAAATAAGTTGTTTTTATGTGGGTAGAGTAAAATGCTATTTTCATTTTCAGTGTAGTGTAATAGGTTGTAAACGTGTAAATAATCTGACTATTCGTTTTTATTAACTTAATTTTTACCCGACTGCCCCAGAAGTAGGATTATGTTTTTCGAGTGTTTGAATGTATGTCTAAAAATGTATTATAGAGGATTCATATCATGGGAGTAGATAAAGTCTTGTATGCAACTGTACATAATTAGATATTAAAACACTCATGTGATACTATTTCGGAAAAGTATCCTATGTACCGACGGATATTATTTTACTTATATGACATTCACGGTATGAATTCCAGATTCATTGATTTACGAGATATTTTTAAAGCTAAGTAATAAAACGTCGGTGACATGACTACTAGAACTAGAAGGCGAAGTTCAGTTTTATGAACTTCTTTATGTTTTGTATGAATTCGGGACATACACTAGACTCATGCGTGAATTCCAGTGAAAATAAACACTTCTTCATGCATGAGAATTCACTGAAGATAATGGAGTCGCATAAAATGCTTGGATTTTACGGCTGCGTTGTTTTCAAATCATGTTTTATTTGCTGATACGTGAGCTCGTTAAAACTTTATATGAAATATTCGAATTATATCCTTTGAGGTAAGAAATTGTTATGAATGTTGGAAAGTACCTCCTTGACTGTATTATATTCTTGAGATGACCGCAGCGATTTCAAGATGAAATATGCTTATATTTGATGTCAAAAGAACGATGTGAGAGATGATTAGGTATATCTTTTGATATCAAATATTTCATTCAACAGTATTGAGTTTGGGAAGATTTATTTTTAGAATATATTCTGGATGATTAATAATAGTCTAGACAAGTATCTAGTAAGCCTGAATTCGTGAAAAGTCATAATAATAATTTATTTGTATTAAATTTAGGTAAACTTTAATTTCGTCTAGCAAGATTAGACTTAAGAGCCATATACCTACATAGATAAGTTAATTATCCGAGTTTTACCACAAAAATAAAGCATTAACAATATGACCCAGGCTTCGTTCAGTACAATCCCCAAGACAACGCCGCCGCCGAACGATCTTAGCACGTCGTTACCGTTAAAAAGTCTAACTAATATCATGAAAGAAATAGCATTACGTGAATCGGCGAGTCACCGACTTAATTAAACGGTAGAAGAAATGTGGCCGAGGATGCCGCATCAGTCAAGTGAGCTGGGGACGGTTACCCCCTCAAATCCGTGTAAGCCCGACGTCGCTCCTAAGTCGGGGCGGCAGCCACTGACAGATCACTACTCACTGTCCCTGTACACTCACTGCAATAACAATCCCATCTTTTATGCAGTCGTTTTGATTCTTTTCTGCATTATTCATTGTTATTACCACTGATAGAATGTAGTCTGTTCCATAAGAAAGAAAACTGTCGTGACATTCATTGTATTTGCTGACTGGTTGAATAGAAATCTCTTTCGATTGATGGGGTCAATCCAAATTACGTCAACAAAACCGAAATTAACATAAGGCGCTAATATTCTCGCATTAATAAGATATACAATAACCGAATGCAATGGTGTCTGCTATCAGTTCAGCTTATGCAGTATATAGGCTGTTAATTAAGCAGTCTGCATGCAATTTGCATCTAGGCGGATTGGAGTCGCGAACTTCTGATTATTTGAATAAGATTTTGCAGAGCAATATTAAGGAAATTATTCGTGCCACGGAGCACCAAGTAGAGACGGCGCGGCGCGGATAAAGTAAGGTGACTACTGTAGGAACGATTTAACAAAGACGTTAAGTGCTCCGTTGTCGGAAATGTATTAAGGAAATATGTTTAATTGCATATAATCACATTTCACGGAATTACATTTCGAGCGAAGTTTCTGAATGTCTTTGAATTGTAACCGTTGTTAGGATAGTTAAGATTTCCGTCTTCTACATCGATGTTACAATATTCGTTTAGAAATGCTAATCTGTATGCATAATAAATAACATTATATAATATTGGAGACGTAATCCAAAAACCGCTCAAAACAAAATACATAGGTATTATCCGCTTACAATCAAACGCTTATCTTTGTGTAACAAGTGACTCCACCGACCTCGCCACCGCGGTCGTTCCTGTGTTCATGTGTGATGTGAGCTCTCGTCTCATTTCGCTTAGCCTGACATTCTGAGTGCCCCTGACCACCCTCTCCTTAGATATAGGTCGTCATAAATATAATCTTACTCAGGGTGACATTGTGTGTTCTTTTTTCACTTAATATTTTTCCTGCTAAAGGTCCCCGGCGGCGATTACATAAACAGGATTCAACCGCGACCTTAATGCGCCTAATAAAGTTTTACGACGGACCCTTGGCAAAAACGTGAACGTTTCAAGGCGACAATGCTTTTATCTTTTCTGTTTTACTGATTGTTTTGTTCTTTACAATTAGGATTAGACATTGTGTATTAAACTTATAACTTAATGTAGACAACCAACATTTTTGACTTGCCAATGAAAAACAAAAAATACTTACACTGTTCAATTTTTTTGTTCCGAATGGTAAGGCCCATATAGCACTACTTTTTCCTCAAATTTAAAGAAACGTTTTGTTCAATGTGAGTCACACACAACTTTAATTTTATCTCTTAACCAAAATGATTAATATAAGTTTTACCTCTTTGTAATTGTGTCACGAACTCTGCTAACATTCTTCATATTAATTACTTTAAGCACATTTTTTGCCGAGACGGATAGCTCTGATTATCTGGCTTTTAAGACGTATATGAAAAACTTTAGCAATGCTTTTTAGGTTAATAGACGATGCGACTGTTCCAATAAGACCCCAGGCTGATATTTTTTTTTCCTAATTCTGTTAATATTAGTGTTTAGGTCAGTTTCCCCCTTTGGGAAAAGGTCGCACCCCTCCACCGTACGACCCTGTAGTGCTCGTCTCCAGACTGGACACACTCCCACTGACAGAGATTAAGTGAATTCCAAATATAAAGAAGCCTAGCGCCTTATCTCATTAATAGAGTAAGGAAAGGATTAAAAGAAATGATAAATAATATTTAGGATTTCATATTTATGAAATTGAGTGTGGTTTTAGAAAGCTAATAAACAATAGAGGGATGCTAAGTATATTATTATAATTAAGCTTGTGAGTAACCGTTACGCTAAAGTAACAGGTATTTAGTCAGCCATTACTCACACGATACTTTACACCTACACTCGGAGTACTCAGAGCAACACTTCCATAAAGTGACACTAGCAGCTTTTCAGCGGCATTGCGTCGGCCATCATGCTCTTTTGGAGACATGGTCCCTAGCAGTTCTTCCGAACTGATAAACGTTACGAAGCGGCTATCCCCGCAGCATTCGTGCGAACCGTCCTTGTTTGCGGCATTACGTCGGCATCATGCTCATAAGGAGATATGGTTCCTATCAGTCCTTGGACTGGATATAAAATAGTCGTGGTCACCCAATCCCCTGGAAGCTCACCCTTTATACAACAAGCAGCAAGACACGTGTTCATGTCAGTCTAACTGAATTATCGGTCTGAGATAAAGAATACACCATTGAAGAATTACTAGACAATAGAGTTAAGAATCTAAACTCAAGATTCATGACTTAATAGAGTTTTTGGATAATCTCTCTTAAAGCCCTATTATTGATCGGAGGCAGAGAATACAAAATTCAAGGATTAGTTACTAGATAATAGAATAGAGAATAAAATTCAAGAATAATTAATTGATAGAGTCGTGGATCAACTCTCTCAATGGCCTATAGACAGCCCTCAAAGCGCCCCCCTTTAGCCACTTCCTAGTGCTTAGGCTGGGGAGAAGAAGTAGGCTCAACAAACTCCCCAGCAACACGACTCTGTCTGTTAGTTACAAGAACTTCAAACAATCTCTCAATAGTGTTTATTTATAACCATAGGTTACAATGGTGTGCACAATGATACAATTAACACACGCGGTATTTAATAATACTATCAGCCTAGGGTAATTATTGTAATGTAAGACTCACCCAGTCGCACCAACAACACACACACACACCCACAGCGTTATATACTAAATTATCATAATTATTATAATCTGGGCTTTAACTATATTTAACTTAATAATGAATACTCGCTATCTTGCAACAGCTCCTAACTTACTCTTTCTAGCCTAAAACTCCCACGTGCTTATAATCTGATCGTACAAAATCAACTCTCTCCTTTCACGTCTTAACACTAACTAATAAAACCCAGTATAAACTGCACTTATTATTTAACGTATTAAATAACACTCTCGTACACAACGGGATCCCTGCCCTCCACAAGCCTCTGGCAAAAGAGTATTGTGCGTAGCAGCTTCACCTACCCGGACGAGGACCGAGACCAACACAGACGAGGACAGACAGGGAAGGATGACGACCCTGGCAGCTCTAGCACTTTCCCGGCTGACGGAGTACGCATGCTGAACAAGCGCGGAAAAATCGGTCGGGGGAAGAAAGTAGGCGACCGAAAGCGCAATACCTGCGACGGCTTTAGCAAGCGCGAAGCGCGATCGGACGCTGAAGAGTCAGTACGCGACCAGCCGCGAGTACGCGAAGGGGCAACCCAGCGCGAAAAGCGGCCGGACGCGGAACCATGTGGCCAGCTGCAAGTACGCGAAGGGGAAACCCAGCGCGAAAAGCAGCCGGTCGCAGAACCACGCGGGCGGTGAAAAGTACGCGAAGGGGAAACCCAGCGCGAAAAGCTGCCGGTCGCAGAACCACGCGGGCGGCGGCAAGTACGCGAAGGGGAAACCCAGCGCGAAAAGCCTCCGCACGCGTCAGAGCCTGCCGGTGCCGCCATTCAACCCAGGGACACGGACACGACACAAGACCCACCTCGACCACAGCAAAAGAGGGGCAGGCGGGCTGGATCTTCACACCTGGCGTTGCCGGCAAAAAATACCCAGCCAGGCATCTCTCACCCGCAGCCTGGACCTAGTGGAACAGGGCCGGCGAAGAGGGGGCGCCCTGATGACACGGCCTCCCGAGCACGCTTCAGGGGGACGCCAAACGTGTGAGGATCCACTCTGCTCAAGGGGGGCAGAGGACCTACGCGCGAGCCACGAAGGACACTCCTGCGCGGCTGGCCGTAGCAGTCTGCTTTCCTCCCCCCTCCAGAGACCTGACCAAGGAAGAAGCCACACGGATCAAGACGGACTTAGAGAACCTAGTGATAAACACGGACTCGACATCACTGCTCCCGGCCTTCCGCGGTTACCCACGGGTAGCGGAAGGTACCGTGCAGCTGTGGTGTGAGGACGACAACGCCCTGACCTGGCTGACAGAGAATGTACCGAGGATTAGACTCCCAGACACCGACCTCACTCTAACGGTGATGAGACAGTCCGACGTATCTACCCGCGTCCGAGCTTCACTCTTCGTCCCACAGTACAATGGGGACATAGCCTGGCTCCAAAGTATTCTGATTCGTCAGAATACTTGGTATGACATAGCCAGGTGGTCGCTTTACAGGGCTACTACCGTCGGTGGCGACAACTACGGGACTTATTTGACCCTAGGTGTGCCACCGGAGGACGTCGAAAGGGTCCTGGCCCGGGAGCGTCGGATATCGTACCTGCTCGGGTCGATATACGTGCGCTTCTGGCCCACGGCCCAACCCTCCGACACCCCGACCCCACCTACTGACACCCCGACCGACAACACGGACCTGACTACGACGCCACCGACAACGACACGGACGAGCGACACGGACGAGCGACACGGACATGGACAAGCTGGAGGAGGTCATGGCCCGAGCGGCAATGGCCGACGTAGAGCACGACATACCACCCGCATCACCTGGATGGAACGAGTTCCTGCTGGCTTCGTCTCCGGGTGACCGACACGACGAACAGCACAGGGTGGAGGTGGAGGAGGCAGTTTCCGATGGATCCGTCTCCGACTAACTCCACCCCACCGTCGTCATCGTCTCCAGCATAGCCAGACTGCCACGGCTAGCTTGCGCAGGGCGCTGGAGGTTAAGCCCCGGACCATTGCACTGATCCAAGAGCCGTGGATCAGGAACAACAGAGTATGCGGCCTCGGTAACATCGGAGGTAAGCTAATCCTTAACACACACAGCCCAGACAAACCAAGAACCTGCGCTTACATACCCAAAGATATCCCTATCGCACCACTTACTCAATTCTGTTCCAGAGATCTGACAGCCGTCAGACTCCAAACTGAAGGCGATGTCTTGGTACCACGTTTTGGCTACCCCCGAAAGTTTAGGAAGAGCGTAGTGAATTATTTCCTTTTCAGACCAACCGTATATTTCGGCACATTCTTCTACTTTAGTGATCCATACTAACATAGTTTGTTCTTTACTTAAGGGGTCAAAATCCGGCAAAAAATTACTATTAAATGACAGCTTGGGTTTCTCCGAACTCTTTACGTTACTTAAGATCGACAAAAATTTATCTAATAATACATTTGTTTCAGTATCCCTATTTCTGTTCCGACTAGATTTATAAGCTCGGGTTGACTCACGGTTATCCGAGCTGTCGCTGCTGTTCTGCGTCCGCCTGGGGCCGCCTCTCCTTGATGGTGACCTCCTCCTGTGTTTCCTTGTCCTCTCGCGGCTTGCACCGCCACGTGATGAACTGTCCGAGTCCGTGGCGATATTTCGCCTTTTCCGGTTCCTAGACGAACGCAGTGTCCGGTCTTCAATCCTCGCTGTCATCCCGGTAGTAACCCGTTCCTTGTCCCGGCTGTCCATATACCGTCCTTTGCCCTCTAGCCTGGGCAATCCATGACCTTCCAGCCTAGGTGTTGATATGCCCTCTAACCTGGGCTCACTCCTGCCCTCGAACCTGGGCTCACTTCTGCCCTCAAACCTGGGCTCACTTCCGCCCTCAAACCTGGGCACACTTCTGCCCTCAAACCCGGGCTCACTCCTGCCCTCAAACCTGGGCTCACTCCTGCCCTCAGACCTGGGCTCACTCCTGCCCTCAAACCTGGGCTCACGTCCGCCCTCAAACCTGGGCTCTTCCTCTTTATCCATATTGAATAACAACCCTTCCCCTCGGTTGTATTCAATACGAACATGTATCTGAAACTTACATTTGAAAGCTTAGCGCACGATCGTATTATTTTGTACTATAACTGAGTAGCTATCAAAATAATGTAGAAAAGAAAGCCGAAAATTAAGTTGTGCCTATATTCTTAGTCCGTGTAAGACAGGGCCACCAAATAAATCACAAGACCTAGAAGAGTATGTGTAAGAAGAATGAAGTACTCGTATCTACAGTTAGCCATCGACATCAAATCATCAGCTATGATTTTTATTTTTATTGTAGAATAAACACACTAGGTCAATGTCACAATATGATGCTTCTTCCAAACCAATCACTAAATAAATAGTTAGTTTATGACATCAGTAAATAAATGTATTACGCACAACAGGATTAAGTTTAAGTGACCACTAGTTATCAACGCGTTCAGCAATCGTTAAAAACTTATTTAGTTTTCATATTCAAGTTGTTTTTCCGAACTAAGTTTAGCCAAAACTTAAAAAATTAAATTATTTGTCAAGGAAAGAAATTGTAACGTTCCATTTTCAAAAGTTGTAAGTAGTCAGAAAAAGAAAATAAAGTATGCATGTTTTTAATCCGTAAAAATCTTTTGAATCATACCAGTAATGATTATGTTTAAATACTCATAATTACAAAAAGATCGTTGTGGACGTGAAAAAAAAAGAAAATTATGAGAATTCTCTTACGATCCCACTTCTGAACTATAAGCTACAGTTCAGAAACAAAGGGGTTCGCAATAGGAAACGAAACACATTATTTAAACACACACATATTTATTTCCTTTTCCACAATATTTGTAAAGACACTCAGATATCACCAAAAATAATAATAAGTCCTATACTTACTTGCTACGATTTTAATAATCTTCCACTTTTAACAATTTACTACGCTGTTATTTTTATGTGTTCACTGCTCGACGTCTCGAACAAGAAGGCCGACTGTCAGTTGTCTCCCATCGAGAATGACAGTGAATGTTCATGATGAACGAATGATCGATTGAGTGACATACGAATATTAGTTGATTAAATAAACAGGGTTACCAGATACAAGATAACAATATTAACTCAATGGGCTTTGCTAAAAGGTTTAACTATTGTTTTTTTGCGATTCTAAAGAAATAAGATATTTCGTTGTTAATTACGGTGCCATTCTGTCGGGTGTCGACCGTAAAATAGAGATTTTATGCGTTCGTGATTGGTCCTCTAACATCTGTATTTGAAAATAAGAACTTACATTTAAGATATTTTGTTATTAATTAGGAGTAAGTGACAGACAGTCACAATGACTATGTAATCATCTTTTATCCAAAAAACATCACAGTTTATATAAACTTTTTCAGTCTCCTTGCTTCTGTTTTACAATTCGAATATCTACTTAAAAAGTGTAGAGCTATTGTGAAGGACGTACTAAATTACGGAAAAATCTCAAAGGAGTTCCCCTCCTTGTAGTACCTACTCTAATAATGTAAAACATTACAGAAGCAATTTTGCAGTATTACGTTCCTTGCAGTAATTAGCTGGAACGTCTTCGATGTTAGCTCGCACGAAGTCTCTCCCGGAATCGCTTAACATTCCTGAACGTCGAGGTTCGTTTGGAAATCACTTCTTAGCTTCGGTGCGACCTGACGTTGATGTATCGTCTACTTCTTTATACAAAGTTAATGCTGTCGACGTACTTAGGTATTAATTTAATTTTATTTTGCTTAACTTTGCACTTTTGTTAATTTATGAGTAAAATAAACCGCGTTGAAGGACCAAGGAGCAACCACTCTATTATCATGAAGAAAATAAGTCTATTAAGACCAAATTTACGACCTGGAAAATTCTCATAGTGTAATAAAATACTAATAATACGCGCTTAAAAAATAAAATGAAATAATTTGATCCCATAATTTCTGAGTTAATATGAAATTTAGTGGATGCCGTGCTCAAATACTCTTTGCAAATGAGACGTCTACGCATTTTATAAACATTTGTTACAGTTTATACCTTGTTTATACAATACACAGCGGTAAACAATTTTATTTACTTAAGTGATTTATGTAAACACTTGTTTCTAAATGATTATGGCCTGGAGTCTGGAATTAATGCAATAAATCAATGTCAGGACATGTTTACGAGCTAACAGAGTTAATTCCAGTGTGACATGACGTTTATATTCGTGAATAATTGTTGATTGCTTGCATCGTGAGCCCGCATCTAATGCAATAAACTTAATATAATTGCCCTAATCATGTTTATCAGTGCACTGCCAGTAATGTTGGCCTTATTATTAATTCTGCGATTTAGGCTGAATATACGTTTAAAATATTTTTTTTCTGTGATATTGTCAGTCTATACGAGTAGTATCAAAGTATACCTATGCGAATCTGTAATAGACCTTGCTTTTAGAAACCAGATCCTTTATTATTATTTAATCTATCCTATATTCAGAATTCGGAGAAGACAGCGAAGACAAGGACAACCTGTAAAATATTCGAGGAGGCCTATACCCGTCAGCGCCCGAAACAAAAAAAAAAAAGTTAATATAGCTAATATTAATTTGTATGTATGTTAAGGAAATAAAAGGGCTTTATTATTATTTTCGTTTATTACGTAGGTACGCATACATATTGATTACATTTTTATATAATTTTATAAATACAATAAAAATAAAATATCAAATCCATCCATTATTATTATTATTTCTTTTTCGTCTTTGATTCTCGGGATCCTGAGGTCCCGGACCTTTGGAGCCGCGTTTTGGTGGCCTTTGGTACGAGGGGTTTAAGCCAACTCGCAGAGGCCCAATAGTCAATTTGAATGAAATGAGGCAATGATTATATTATTATTATATTCAGAATTTTCTCGAAAGTAGATACTGAATGTTTTGCTAAAGAGTTACTTAGGACAACCTTAAAACAGTATCGAAAGATTGTCACCAAACAGTTTGTCCAACGTGGCATTATACCTCCATCACTGTTTCCTCACCCACAGCCTTACTCATGGTCGGCATGATGAGTATTTCACCAGCTTATCGCGACGTAATTGTAATGCCCCCATAAATAAATGCGTGTTTCCTGTTTGCATCACAAATACAATAAACTTAAAAATGAATAAAACTTCTGCATGTAATAATATTTAATCGAATGACTGTCATCGATATGGATTGAAATTAAATTAATTATGGTGATTAATGATCGGGGAATGGCTACAGACGCAGGGGACCAGTGAGCGCTGGAAATGACTGCAAATGCTATATTATGTTAAATAAACCGCGAAACGATTACCTACTCTTAAAAATTGTGTAATTTTCATACATTATTTTCTTGTAAATATTTGATAAGTTAGAGGTGATTCCCTACTTTTTCAATAAACTGCGTTTGTTGTTTGCAAATGAGGATTTATTTAGAATGCAATTATTGTGATCCTCTGTCGCAGTTGCTGTGTGTACTAGTTAGTGTTTTTGTTTGCCATGTATATTTGTCAGACCTTTGCTAGATTCTTACTTATACATAACATAATCAGCCTATAATGTTCCCACTCCTGGGACACAGGTCTCCTCTTTCTGTGAGGGAGTGGGCCGTAATCCACCACGTGGGTTCAGTTGCTGGATGTCACATGTCTTCGAATTTTTAGTTCCAGGACATACCGGTTTCCTCACGATGTTTTCCTTCACCGTTCTGAGAGCAGTGGTGATGAAATAATTTACACAAAGTCTGGGTTCGAACCCACGACCAGCTACTCGTTAGTCGAGGCCGTTACCACTGGGCCACCGCTGTTTACCTAATTAGGTAGTGGAAAATCTCCACGGAGAATCTCCCTGCCATCTGTTCTAATCTTAGGAAGGATACTGACTGATTGGTAATACCAAAATCGACCTTATCAAGCACTTATAAGACATTTACTCAAACAAACGTTGTGAATTCAAGTAAAAAACTACCATCAAGCGAAAAACTTTCCCAGCGGAATTATTGAAAATTGCTTGGATTTCAGGGATAACAAAGTCTTGTTCACAGGTTTCAACGACTTACACGTTTTAGTTTTCTAGTACAGCGACCTTAATCCAGTTTTTATTGAGTATGTGAAAATGTACCTTAACTTTTAAGAAGGCTTACGTGAGAAGGCAGACCCGTAACTTTCGCTTCAGTGGCCCCGGGGCAGGACGAAAAATGGGGCCTCGTGCATCAATATTTTCAATGTCATATTTAATAGGTATTATTTAAAATATTTATTATAATGATACCTATTTATTTTCGTAAACCAAGCGGATCAAACTGAGACAAAGCTAAAAAAATGTGACACTGTCAGTGACAGGTCGTCTATCTCGACAGAGACTGCCAGATAGCATAAAGGCAGGTTCTCAACTGTAGAGCTGCACAGCTATTATGCGTGAAATTCAAATGGATACGACGCTAAAATTACTATATAATGATTTTTTTTATATTTACTGTCAACAATTTAATTCCACGTTTATTCCCAAGACTATCTCGGTTAATAGTAACGCATCTTTCAGTGATTGGGCTACCATTGGTATTCATAAAAGTAGAACACGGCTTTATGAGCTGTACAATGAAAGGTATTATGTAAACACTGATGAATTCAATTTGTATGTTAGAAATTATTCAAAATTATTTAAAAAAGTTTGTTGTATGGCAAAGTCGCGTTATTTGAGTTCGAAGATTAAAAACAGTAGTAACGTAATTAAAACGACTTGGAATATTATTAATAGTGAAACGGGAAGGTCTAGTAACCGAAATACTGACTATAGCCTGTCAATTAATGACAACATAATAAAATCAGACTCACAAGTCGCCGTGGCCTTTGAAAATTTCTTTTCAGATATTCCCGTTTCAACTACTAAATCCCTAAACTCATCACCTTCTGTTGCTGAGTCTTTGCTTAAGGAAAATGTTAATGTTTGCGAGTCGGAATTTCATTTTGAACATATTACCTGTAGAGATATAATTAAAACCTTTCACACTTTAAATGTAAAAAAGACTGCAGATCTGTGGGGTAATTCTGTAGAAGTTGCTAAGTCTATTATAGACATTGTAGCACCTACTTTAGCTCTTATCTTTAATAATTGTATTGACTGTGGGGAGTTTCCTGACCTTATGAAAAATAGTAAAATAATACCGTTGTTTAAATCAGGTAGTACATCAGACCCCTCAAATTATAGACCTATTTCAGTACTACCTACCTTTAGTAAAATTTTTGAGAAATTAATTTTAGACCAATTGCAAAGATTTTTTAATAAACATAAATTACTACATAGCAAACAGTTCGGTTTTACAAGGGGCCGTTCGACTACTGATGCCGGTTTTGAACTGTTAGGACATATTTATAATGCATGGGAAGATAAATGCGATGCCTTGGGCATTTTTTGTGATTTGTCCAAGGCATTCGATTGCGTTTTTCATGAAACGTTAATCAGGAAACTCCGCCACTACGGGATCCGGAACACCGCTCTGGATCTTCTTATTTCATACTTGAGTAATAGGATTCAGAGCGTTGACGTCAATGGGAAAAGATCTCCCGGATCTATAGTAAGAATGGGAGTCCCACAGGGCTCAATTCTTGGTCCTTTCTTGTTTCTTATTTATATTAATGACTTGCCTTACCTCATAAAGGATAATCATGATATAGTGTTGTTTGCAGATGACACTTCACTTTTGTTTAAACTTAAACGTCAGCAGCTGGTTACTGACGATGTAAATAGCGCGATCTCAAAAGTAGTTCACTGGTTTAATGTGAGACAGCCCGTTTAGTGTACTTTAGCTATTTTCATAGTGTAATGTCGTACGGTATTCTGTTATGGGGAAATGCTGCCGACATTCAGACTATCTTTGTTTTGCAGAAAAGAGCTGTTCGATCAATTTATAAATTAAGTCCAAGACACTCTCTCAGAGAGAAATTTAAGGAGATTAATGTAATGACTGTGCCTTCTCAGTATATTTTTGAAAATCTATTATATGCCCATAAAAATATAAAATTATTTAAAAAATACAGTGATATCCATAATATAAATACTAGAAACAAACACAAATTTGTTGTACCTACAACAAGGCTCAAGAAAATAGGTGGCTCGTTTCGATGTCAATGTATACGCTTTTATAATAAACTTCCAAGCCACGTTCAAGATCTAAGCCTTAATAAATTCAAATCATTCATTAAACGTAAGTTGTGCCAGAAAGCCTTTTATACTGTTAAAGATTATATTGAGGACAAAAAGGCTTGGGATTGAGCTGCTCCAATTTTTGTACATATTGAGGTAGTTTATTTTTATTGTTTTTTTTTTTTTGTTTTTGCTAACTTTATTATTTTATAAACAGTGACATTTAATTATTATTTTATACACAATGACAGGAATATTTACTTGTAAAGTATTATATTATTTTAATTATTGTGAATGTGAAGACTATGTGGGTTATTGCATAATATTTTTTTTTCCCTTTCTTTTATTCTCAGTTAGTGTTAATCATGGTCTGGCAGTTTGAGTCATATAAGTGGCCTACCCAAATGGCCTTTCTTTGGTATTGATAGTCGCATCGTTGAGCTCCTTATATTCTGAGTAGAGCTGCACGATTACTGACAAATGCGTGCACTGACTGGTCAGGTCCACTCAACCTGTGTGGTTCTTTCCTCAAAAGACCATTTCAGACACCAATCTACATGGTCTTCACATGATCTGACCAAGATTATGTCTGGACTTTAAAAGAGACTATGACCTCTGAGTTTGTTTCGGCCTTTCTTCTCAGAGTAGTCAGATAGGAAACGCCGACCTCATCTAGTTTTTAAAATATGATTGACGTGTAAAAGTGTTTGTACAAACCTACTTACAGAAATAAAATCATTTATCATTTATCATTTAATAATTTACTTCTAAATGAAAAAAAAACCAAATGCATTAAGTTTACGCTACCTCACGTTAGGCAGGTGAAAACTAATGTGTTAATAAAGGGCGAAGAATTGAATCCTGAAGATAGCACTGTATTCTTGGGCTTGACTTTGGATGCTAAGCTTCAGTGGGGCCCACATGTAGATAAACTGTCAAAAAAGCTAAGCTCCGCAGCATATGCTGTTAGAAAAATTCGTAATTTAACTGACATAGAGACAGCCCGTTTAGTGTACTTTAGCTATTTTCATAGTGTAATGTCGTACGGTATTCTGTTATGGGGAAATGCTGCCGACATTCAGACTATCTTTGTTTTGCAGAAAAGAGCTGTTCGATCAATTTATAAATTAAGTCCAAGACACTCTCTCAGAGAGAAATTTAAGGAGATTAATGTAATGACTGTGCCTTCTCAGTATATTTTTGAAAATCTATTATATGCCCATAAAAATATAAAATTATTTAAAAAATACAGTGATATCCATAATATAAATACTAGGAACAAACACAAATTTGTTGTACCTACAACAAGGCTCAAGAAAATAGGTGGCTCGTTTCGATGTCAATGTATACGCTTTTATAATAAACTTCCAAGCCACGTTCAAGATCTAAGCCTTAATAAATTCAAATCATTCATTAAACGTAAGTTGTGCCAGAAAGCCTTTTATACTGTTAAAGATTATATTGAGGACAAAAAGGCTTGGGATTGAGCTGCTCCAATTTTTGTACATATTGAGGTAGTTTATTTTTATTGTTTTTTTTTTTTTTTGTTTTTGCTAACTTTATTATTTTATAAACAGTGACATTTAATTATTATTTTATACACAATGACAGGAATATTTACTTGTAAAGTATTATATTATTTTAATTATTGTGAATGTGAAGACTATGTGGGTTATTGCATAATATTTTTTTTTCCCTTTCTTTTATTCTCAGTTAGTGTTAATCATGGTCTGGCAGTTTGAGTCATATAAGTGGCCTACCCAAATGGCCTTTCTTTGGTATTGATAGTCGCATCGTTGAGCTCCTTATATTCTGAGTAGAGCTGCACGATTACTGACAAATGCGTGCACTGACTGGTCAGGTCCACTCAACCTGTGTGGTTCTTTCCTCAAAAGACCATTTCAGACACCAATCTACATGGTCTTCACATGATCTGACCAAGATTATGTCTGGACTTTAAAAGAGACTATGACCTCTGAGTTTGTTTCGGCCTTTCTTCTCAGAGTAGTCAGATAGGAAACGCCGACCTCATCTAGTTTTTAAAATATGATTGACGTGTAAAAGTGTTTGTACAAACCTACTTACAGAAATAAAATCATTTATCATTTATCATTTAAGAAGGAAATTTAAGTTTCTGAATTTTTTTTACATTGCTTTTGATCGGGTGTCAATTTTTTCTCCTTTCCCGGGGCCCGGGGCCCTAGTGAGGTTGCCCCACGGTAGTTCCAGCCCTGTCAGAAGTCTTACGTTTACGAAACTTTATCCTCGATATAGTCAACATGATTAAGTGGTTATATTACAAACCATGAAGATATTTCAGCCAATATATGGCTTTGCTCACGTGTATTTTAATAGAATTCCCTATTATTGATATCCAGCTGACTACAAAACTAGTCGAGCTATGCCGTTTTATTCATTTATTGAGAATGAAACATACAGTTACTACGATAAAAGCAATTTTACTATGATAACATGCAGAAAACTATTGCAGAAGCAGTCATGCCAAGAGAAAACTCAGAAATAAAAGCTTTCATATTCAAACATGAATTTTATTTTCGAAAACTTAATAATGGTATTACCGGGTTGAACAATCTAAAGGAATTCTGTTCAAATAATAAGGTACATGTAAACTGTAATTCCGGCTACATCGCTTAGTTGTTGGTTTTCATTTTGCGAGATAATGAAGACTCACTATTGTGTTACCGCCTGACCTCCGCAACCCTTAGCAAGAGAGGATTATGGGAGGAAGACGTTAGGATGTTATCAACCAAATGCCCGTTTGTATATAATACAAGTTAACTTTTTTTTTGTTTTTAAAAGTATTACCTACACCTAGTCTAAATATGTCGGTAATAACTTCAAGTACGTAGGTAAGATGATAATATGTCGATGACTCCCGTAATAATTAAATTATAATTGCCATGTATGTAATCATTTCAATATTATTCTTTATCAAAATGTATGTCGGTGATATGTTGGTATGTATAGGCACTGGCAAAAATAAAGTGAGTTTATATTTGAGTGCAGTGCGATCTGCCGCGCCGTTGCAATCGGACGTGCTTACACTGTAAGCGGAAATTATTTTGCGCTGAGCGCGGCAAATGCCGCTGTCACTATGCGTTCTGAAGAACTTGTGGCGAACGAGATCCCAGCATTCCATGGACGAGGTTAGTGTGATCTAGATCTGCACATCCTACTTCAATGATGAGGAGATACGCAGTGCTAAAACACTTCTGTACGAGTCGCTAGAAATGGCCGACCGAATGCCTTCCCGCAGGATGAATGAAAAGGGAGAGAGGAGTCTTCAAGACATTATTAAAGAGTTTGTAAGAGACCGACCCTAACTGCTAACTTTCATGGCGAAGGATTTGCGCAAGTTGCCCACCTTCTCATTCGACCACGTCGATGTCACCAGGTTACTATGGGACACGCAAGCCTGAGATCAAGCCTGGCTGAGATGCAGCTGAAATTGAAAGCACCGCAATCCACCATCAGTGATCTATCTACGAACTAGTTCGAGACTCGTTACCGCCGGTAACACGTGTGGAGAAGAACCCTGCTTGTCGCAATCAGTGCGGAACCCCATTAACTGGTCCGAACATGTTTCTGCATCCAGCTATTACATCAACGCAGCTGTATGTGTCACGTTTAATCACTCTACGAAGGAAGAAAAGATCGTGGAGTACATAATGATAAATACCAAGTTCATCTTAAGAGACGACAAGTTAACTTTACCACAAAATTAACTATAAATCTTTTGTGGTATGAGTTGCAACTCATCAAATGGAGACCTTCATAAAGGAAGAAATTGGTGCCAGCACCAAGAGACGCGCGCGGCGGCGGCAAGTCCCCGTCGGGGAGCAACGAAGCGCGGCGCGGCTTGACTCCGCGCCGAACGGAGCAGTCGCGCGCCAGCTCTTTGCCAGCTCTCGTGGCAGCTTCAGCAGTTTGACAGCGCGCCGCACGCCGCTCGCTATAATTTATCTTTGACATGCCATTTGAACCGTATATCATAGAAATTAAGATTTATTAAAAAAATATATCTTCTCAGTCTCTTCGCTACGCCTCGCCAGGAGTGCGCTGGGCCTAAGTAGACACAACCTTGCAGCAATTTGTCTATATTATAATAATAATGATAACCCTATCGCCGTATCTCTACGTTGACGTCGTGGTGGGGCTTGCGCGCTCCAAACTCTGGGTCTGTGCCGGTACAGTTTACTTTGCCGGAACAGGTCTAGGGTAAGGAGCCAGATCAAGAGAGATACAGAAACCCGCAGGGCAGCATGTGGCGAGCTGTTGGGCATTCGTGACCCCACGGACCCTATCTCCCGGGAGAAGTCTTATTCCTCATCTCTGGCTGGCCTTTATTGAGTGAACACTGATGAGGAACAGAGCTCCCACCTCATACTTGCCTTTACTGGCCGGCTTGAGTGGAAATTCGCAAGAGCAAACGTGCTCGGAGGAAGGAAGCATTCCAGTAAGTGCTGGTAGGGATCTTGACCAACTTCGGGGCTCTGCGATTGTTCTGATAGCCGTGGAATACCTCTCCAGTCCTCAAGCACCTCAGAATATGTTGCCCCCTTTTTGCTACGTGACTAAATGCTAGCGACAGTTTCCGGGGGGCCATTATTAAGTGTGCAAGTCACCCCCTGCCATTTATCCGTGTATTTAATAAAATATTGATCAGGCAGGGGCTATAGTCCTTCCATAGTTCTGGTAACCAGTCCACTTTAGCCATGCAAACACATACTCCAATATCTTTGTTTCCATAACCTGCAATAGCCCTACACCAACCGGGGGTTGTCGTTGGATGCACTTGTATAGTGCGTACAGAGATAATCGGCGGTTGGTGTCTCATTTAATTAAAAGCGTCTTAACGGGGCTCTGCGAGTTAGCTTCAGCCCCTCGTACCCCATCCAAAGGTTCGAGACCCAATGGTCCCGAGATATGTCAAAGACACAAAAAATCTAAAGTATAACCACTTTGTTCTAATTTAACAACAAAAAAATAGTTTAAATACAGGTAGAATCGAATGATGCTGACATTATTCGTATCATGATATTAATCCTTATCCAACTTAATAGTTTCATAATATAGGTTGATTATGTATAAATTCCTCTTTAAATTATTCGAATCGGACCTATTGTTTAGAAGTTACGATGCGCTGGGTATAAAAATGCTAAAAGTAAGAAAACTGCCGCGGTGTGAGCGAACAGCCGTAAGCTACGCTTAGACTATTCGTTACGTACACATTATTTTTTTTTTAACTAAAAAAAATTGAATAGTAGTTTATAATAAATAATAAAGTTTGTGATAATATAATAAATAAAAAGATCACAACCATTCGTTTTCGTGGTGGGCAAAGTGCTAGTACGAGATACATAAAGTAGTAAAATTCTGGGAAAGGTAACCTACCTACTTTATCTTTGAAATGTAGTATACAGTAATAATTAGACTTAATTTAATTTATTAGTGTACATTCCACTTTCCCTTTTAAAAAAAAGGCCTGAAAACGTCGCTTTTTGTTTGTAGATACAAAATGAGATTTCAGTGATGTTTGAAGGTACCGTTTAATTAATGTAATAAACGTTGAACCTAACGGCTCTGTTGAAGATTCAATTAAGTTTTAAACTTAAATACTTACATTGAATTAATACAATCTAATTACACGGTGTTAGGGCTGAGACACATTCGTCAAACGATACTTTAGTCGTCTGTAGACTTTATGCAGATTATTTACTATAAAATTCCTACTTTTATTTGCGTCGGCCATTTTGTGTCTTCGACTGTACTAGAATAAAATCTAAATGAAACTAGGATATTTGTTGTGCTTATAGAAATTAGTATATTAGCTTCTGCCTGCGACTTCGTTCGCGTGGCAGTCGTGAGACACCACAATATACAAATAACAGCCACATTTTTGAACAGAATCTATACAGTTAGAACTTGCGTGATGCCGGAAAATGCATTCATAGAGGAATACAAACATAATGCAATATTGCTCATCCTCCATAGCAAATAGCGTGAAAATATATAGCCTACTAATTGACCAGGCTTATATGAAATATGTATGCAAAATTTTAACAGAATCTACCCAGTAGAATTAGCGTGATGCTGGAACATTCAGACAAACTCCATTAGAATTGACCCCAGACCTCGTAGCAATTACTTTTTTTTCAAAAATATTCAATGTAGATTTTAGACTTCGCTATGATTTTATTGTATGTTGATTTTATGTAGATTAGCAAAAAGTCTGGGAATAAAAATAACCTGTTAAAAAGTTATTATACAGCATGTATTACAATGGTGTTGTCATATTTAAGGGTATGGGTACAGACCATCAAACTGAACACCTTTCTCAATGGAACCAACATCGTAATCGCGAAAAAATATCAGACGTCTCTTACATTTGGGTCGAGTAGGTATTAAGTTTTGTACGCCCTTTAATATGACCACAAATTTCTGATACACTCTGTATATTACTGAAGGTTTCTTCAGGGAAAATACAAGTAGGTACATAATGATAAGTATTACCTCTGCAGCTACAAAGATAATCTGTAATAACCCCAATTTACATGAACTCTAATAAATCACCATTTAAAGCTGATTAGAACTGCATGCTTAGCATGGCGTTTTCTATCTCTACTCTACTGTAGAATAGACATCGCTTGTCTACACTTCTCGAAATCTCTTCTTCGCGAGCACGAGGTCACACCTAGACTCGAGTTTCTTCGTAGACAGTGACTTGTCCATAGCAACGGGGTATTCGCTAGTGGTGTGTATTACTACCCAATTTTACCGTATTTTTGCGACAGGTCCTGGCCGAGTTCCTCGCATTAATATTGCACAATCTCCTTGCTTATTTTATAATTTCTATAGGAACTCACTTCCCGGGAGATCAAAGGCAACCCAAACAAGCAAAGCAAGCTCTGTTTCCCATCTTCACTGAAGTTTTTCTATCGAAAAACTGCGATTTGAACCCAACATGTTAAATAAATGTTAAAAAACAAAGCACCGCTTAAAATTACTCGAAAAAACAACTAACAAACCCTTGTCTAGGTCCTTTTGTATGTAGACTATTACGGATGAATGTTTTCTATGCCAAACTGTCAAAATCGGAGAAAAATTGTATGTCGTGCTCGACGTTGTAGACAGTTGTCTAGGGTATAGAAGACAAGTCTCTTCACATTTGTTTTTGTAATCGCCGTGCTAAAGACGGTAGACAACTTTCTGTAGTCTACACAGAAACGTCATTTTTGTCTATTCTTCCGTCGATAAAACGCTTCTCTACGGTCCTCCTGCTAAGCCTGCTATACATAGTGGTTACTAATTTATTATTTATGTTCATATATTCTCCCGTTCAGAAAGTGTTTTTATTATTGCTTAACGTTCGTCAATAACTAGGCCTGGGGTCCTCAACTAATATTATTGTTACGAGACTAAAATTATTGTATATTGGAAATGCAATAGTGAATATGTTTTGTTTGCTATCCAATTTAGACATTGTAATTGGTGGTTGGAAACGTGTTTATTTGAAATATCATCTAATTATTGGTATAGGGATTGTTAGGCAAAAGTTAGTTGCACGTTCCAAATATACAATTAAACTCATTATTTTTCATGCCAATACAAAATTGTAATACGAGATGTTATTACACTGCGAACAAACAAGTAATATTGAATTAAAAGTTTGACAAAATAATATAATCTAGTAAGAATATGTAAGGGTTAGAAATTACTAAACTTAGTTAAAAGATATTTCGTTGTGTGTCTGACATAAACCAGCTTAATCTACTCAAAGCTGATATTATTATCGTACATATAAGTAGTGTAACCATACCTTTTAAACGGTACAGATACTCGATTACGGCGCGAATCTATTTTCGTAGGGTAAAACAGTTAGTGGATAATCCCGTTTTCTAGGCGCTCCGTCTAATTCGTTTGTAGAAGTTTACGTAGCGCCGCCCCGGGCTTGGTAGGGATCAGGTGCTTCTTAAGGCCCAGTCTTGATCCTCCCGAGGCGGCCTCTGTCACGATTACCAGTCTCGTTATTGCCTCGCATATAAAACTATCCGCAGACTGTATAATTTGATTACCTATGGGATTCCTTTTTTGTACAGTCTTTTGTTTTTAATTCTTGATACTGTTTTGACAAAGCTCTTTTGAGTTTAAGGGGTTTATTTATAAACGCTGCTTAAAAGCATTTACGACGTACGGCATTTCATACAAACTTTCAAGCCCTTGTTTTTTTAAATGACTGAACCGATTTTAATGAAACTTCATACGCTTAAGCAGGATAGAAAGGTCTAAAAAGTTAATTATAAACATTTTCGAAAAATAGTAGCAGCCAAATTAGATCGATTTTAAGTTTTGGATAGAAACACAGATTTCCAGTTATCTGGTTTTAAATAAGACATTTCGAAAATGTTCTTATAAATCTTTTGTATTTACGTCCATAGTTACTTCGCTTCAAAACTTGCACGTAATTGAATCACAAAGTAAAAGTCTGTAATAGTATAAACAAACTTAATATAATAATGTCTGTTGCAGAACTTTTACGACATGATCCGTTCAGAAATTGAAAAGTAAACAAGTCAATAGCGTGTATAGCTATGAAAGTATTTTATAGAACAGGAATGTTAAAAAGTACTCTTCTACAGTTTGATTGCTATCAATTTTAAGAGAGTGACTCTAGTTTTATGTTGCTTGAATGCATTTTATTGACCACTTTCAACCAATACGTACTCATAAAATTGATGTCCCATAGTAGATATTTGTTCGTCTGTTTCACCGTAATAAGTAGAAGCATGTAGCAACTTCATACAAAACTGCTAGTTAGGGTTCCGTACCAAAATGATAAAAAGGAACTTTTATGGTGAGACTAAGTCTGTCTGTCTGTCTGTCTGTCTGTCACACCTGGATATCTCAAGAACTACTAATGCTATCAACTCGAAATTTAGAATAGTTTTAGATGACGTTTGCCCGACTATTTTGCAAACAAGAAAGAAATAAAAAATAAAAAAAAATTGCAAAAGGAACCGAAAGGGGGTCTTAAAAATTTGATGTAGGGCTAGTAGGGTATGTGGGGTATCATATGAAAGAACGCTGTTTGCACATTCTCAAACATTTTCTTTTCCGACTTTTGATGAAAAATGTAAAAAAAAATACCATTCCCCCCTTATCTCCGAAGTTAGCATAGATTAAAATCTGAAATTAATCTATGTCATAGCAGTGTATGTAAAGATTACAGGAAAAATAAAAGGATGTCTCTAAATATCTCAATTTTTCAGAAATCATCAACATACGTACGGAACCCTCGGTGCGCAAGTCCGACTCGCTCTTGACCGGGTTTTAAAATAGTAATACAGCTTCACGTACTTACAAAAAACTATTTTATTTCTCTTACACTGCTCCTGAAACTTCAGTGGCGCTGTATACGAGCATTTTCTCAATTTCAGTTTGCAACAAAATCAGTTTATTTTCCAACTGACAAATTGCATTGAAGTAACAAAGAACAATTTTCCTTTGAGAATAACCTGACAAAGTTTAGGAGTACACGATAAATAATATTCGGATGTGTAACTGAAGGTTGGGTTATCCTGGGGTGGTTGTTGAAAATTATTCGTGTAATAAGTATTTAAGTAAATTTCCGTTGTACGTAATCGTTTTCCGTGCAGTAATTTAGGCGTGCTCGTTGGGTCGCGGTGTTTCAATTGCGGAGGCGGCCCGCCGGACGTCATTATTTCCTGCACATGCTGGACCCTGTGCCCGCCACCACTGGCAAACATGCAGCTATTTTCCACAAACTCATATATACTCACCGTCGCGCGTCGTCCGGAAAATTTTGGACACAGGGATTAAATTGGCTATTAAAATTCCATGCTGGTAACTTAGTGGCGAATTATTTCAGAAAATATTTGGTCTGCCTTAATAAGTATTACTATTTAAAAATAATGGATAGTTTTATAGCATTTTTTATAAGTCCATACAAATAGAGAGAATACATTTTAAGAGCGTAAAATTCGATTTGCATAAAGAATTTTTTCTTTATGCAAATCGAATTTTATAATCGAACAACAGGGTTTTTGTTACAAATACAATATGTAACAAAAACCCTGTTGTTCCTTCTACCTACGTTTTAATAATCGGTATACATACGTAATAAAGCAAGTCATTTATAAAAACTGTTCAACAAAAATAATTAAAGTAAATATTTAATTAATAATATTTGTAATGTTTAACTGATTTCTTACCTCTTTAGTTCTTTGATTTTTACTTTTCGACTAGCCAATTCTTAATTTTTTTAAATTATAATTCCACCAATGCTGTGCTTGTAGGTAAATGTATACGTCCCTAAAAGTAACAACAGGGTTTTTGTTACATACTGTATAATTAAGTATACATGTGTTATATAATGTTGAAAAACACCTGGCATATAATGTTTCTCCTATAAACATTCTGCTTATTTTTACGAAAAAATGGTGAGCAGTAATGAGGTTTTTCAAGTCACGTTTAAAATACGAAACCGTAAAAGCATTGCAAATTGAGAGCTACTTATTTATTCTTTTCAGTCGTTCAAAATTTTCTAACATTTATAAAGTTTTGGATTCTTGAAGTACCTAAGTGTTTGAAAAAGGGGTAAGTATTCTCTTTGTAAACTAACAAAAATTATTTATTAAAATAAAAGTACACTTTGCCTTACAAAACAGCTAAAATACTTCAAACAATTAAAGTGGGTACTTTTGTCGGGATAAATTAAAAAATAAAAGGGCCGGCAAAGGCAGTGACGAGTCACTAGCTAAAATGCGCCGGCCCGTTCCAATTACAGAGCGGCAGTCATTATTTCCGGTGCCATGCGATGCCTCCTCCGGCGGCCCTCGGCGCTGCTTCGCTGACCTGCCGAAATTCACCGCCAACATAACCATCATAACATGACCCCTTTGCAATAGCTGCTCTCAAAAAGAATCTAGTGGCCCTCTCTAGCCACTAGAGCTCTACATAATTTTGTATAGCCTAGTACATTCTCAGTGCTGTGTAATTTGTTGGATTTGACGGAAATAGCTTTTATCAATTTTGTTAAGGCGATAATATGCATTAAAATTGAATTTTAACTTTATTACAGTTCATTGACAATAATAGCTAAACTACAATGCTTCTAAATAGCTTAAGTTTTAGAACTATAATTTTTTTTATGTCACATGTTGTATCTACTTTATGTATTTATTAAAATTTATATTTGTATCCCAATTAATGTGATGGTCTTGGTTACAAAAGCAAATATAATTAATTTATTAATTGGTGCATAAACAACACATTTAATTACGAATGAAATATCAGTGGCAAACTACAGTTATGACGTAAGTATTCGAAAATGAAAAAGGTGTAAAGTAAGTACCACAGGCGCGGTTAGTGCATGCACAATATAATATTTATATAGCGTTACTCATTAGACAGCTGCGGTGAAAATTTATAATGACGTCGCTGGCGTAAAACAAAAGAGTCACAATACGAGTTCACACACGCCATTGTTGCTGCTTTTATTGAATTCGATGCTCATTAAAAACTTTATTTTCGAATATTATGATTTTAACGCTCATCTGGTTTTCAGAGAAAGCATCTGTGGTTGAATGGTTTAAATGAATACAAGTAAACGAGCTCCTGTTTAATGGACGCGTCAGTTATCAACTACGAGTACATTTCGTTACGGAAAATGGATTCAAATTGGTGAACAGTAGTTAGCATGCTACACGTAGGTACAGCATTATTGAAATATCGAACTCGGCCGTAAGAGCACAAAACAGCTCTGCGATTGAATTTGAAAATGCTCGTGAATATTGTGTATTTAAGCCATTGCAAATCAAACACAAGAACAATAATAATGTGTGTATATCAAATCAAACTAATAAGGATTATCGTTTGTAAATCGCAAACATTTAACTATGTCAATAAACAGTGCTAGTGGCTGAATAAGAATGAAAGAAAAAGGCTAGGATAGACAATACGACTGTCGCTGGCCAATTGTTAATTAAAACTAAAAAAATATTTACGACGCGTTCGAAAAAGAAAAAAATGCGACTGTGTTTTGTTTCTTTTTCGGAGAAGCTAAGCTCGTGGAAGATGAATGTTTGAACGTGCTTACTTTTTTTTTCATTGAGACAGAGATTTAAAAGCGTGATTTTATTTATTTGTTTTCTTTGGTACGTTGTTGAAGTGATTTTGAAATTATTAAGCATAATATCAGTGCAGTGTTTAAGTACCCATCTTGGACATGATACCCAACAGTTTAAAACAATCCCGCTTCCACATATCGTCTAAGCAGGTAAGTTGAGTTGAGGTCACATACATTTAGGCGAGGTGCGCGTGAGGTAGGGTCGTTATGCGGTCATGAGCCACCATGAGAGGTGCACATCGACACTCGTTCCGGCTGCTCTGCTCCCCACGCCTCATTAGACCAACCGCAGCCCCAGATCCAAGAACATTTGACGTTGGCACAATCATGTCAACAACTAACCCGTGAAATTGCGAACTTTGTACTTTATAAAAATAAATAGGCCAAATTGTGAAATCCACCGTGTAATTGCGCCAAATAGAAACTACGCCACCATATTTTATTTGATTCGCTTGTCGTCGGAAAATAATTTTAGATTTGTGCTGTACATTATTGTTAACATTGAGGTATTTGTTGTGTTAATGTTTAAGTAAGCCTGAATAATTTACATTTTCAAATATATATTATACATATATATTCACAATAATTAATTCTGTGTTCATGTTCAGATGTTACCATAACAGAAGCTTGTTTGTTGAAACATATACATTCGTTAGTTTTCATAACAAAAGTAGGGTAGGTAGAATATCTAAAGTCTTCTGAAGCGAGGGTGGAAAAGGTTGCATCGTGAAAGGTCCAGATGGGGATTATAAGCTGTTTCTCGTCGCCTCACAAAATCAACCCCTGATGCGTCGCTCACTTCTCAAATACTTTGACGTGTTACGCCTACGTAATTAGAGCTCACTTCTTTTCAAATGTCCCACTTTAAAACTGCGCAAACGACGGTGTATAGGAGCTTGTAGCGTGTCGACGTGACCGTAAAGCGTATATTTGATTTTGTTTCTCTACTACGCGAGGTCTTGATAAGACTTTACACTTCACCTCATAAATGGGTTTATGGTGGTTTCTAGCTAGTTTTTATGTTTAATTGTCAAGGTATTCAAATAATTTAATTAAACTCATTGGCAGTACTCCATTAGTAGCTAGGTTCTATTTCCGTAAGTCACGAATAATTATTAAATCGTGTAACGTTGCTATTTTTGTTGAAAGGTCAATATACTTTATGGTATTGTTCTTTATTTTTCGTTCAAGGTAACCGACATAGCCCGAAGAATTACCAAGCTTAAGTGGCAGTAGGCAGGGCACATTGCTCGCAGAACTAATGGAAAGTGGGGCCGAAAGGTTTTGGAGTGGTGACCGCGTACCAGAAGACGTACCTAGCGCTGGAAGGCCTCCTACAAGGTGGACCGATGACCTTGTGAAGGCCGCAGGTATCCGCTGGATGCGGGAAGCACAGAACCGGTCAAATTGGCGGTGCTTGGGGGAGGCCTATGTCCAGCAGTGGACGTCTTTCGGCTGAAATGATGATGATGATGATTGTTCTTTCTTTTTCGTGTAATTAGTGACTTGGCTTCACAAGTCGTCGAGAGGCCCATGGGCAGCATAAAAACTCAGGTCAACATCAGGTTAGGCCATGCCGGCATGCCTGCCAGGATTGCGAGTTTGTCCGAAAGGGATATCGTGGCCCTGGCACACAGGCAAATGAAGGAACACGGGTGGGTTTTAGTCAGTAAAAGTCTGACACGCCCTCCCGCTCCGCCCAGAGCGGGAGAAGTTATTTGATAATTTCCCACCCATATAAAAATAGGCGTGCCGGTTTCCTCACGATGTTTTCCTTCACAGTTTTATAAGCTTGTGATAATTATACAATACGTACATGAATCCGAAAGTCAGATTTGCTTGCCTTGGGTTCGAACTCGACACCTATGACTTGGGAGTCCGACGGTCACACCACTAGGCTGTCACTGCTGATTTATGTTTCAACCTAATATAAAAAATAGATTTGTATATACTAGGTGTAGGGAGCTATCGTGGAGTAATTTATAAAATCCGTTGGAAGTGCGTACCACCGCCTACGCCTGTTTTACAAGACTTATTCTGAGCGATTATTAACCGAAGAAATTCCAAAAGTATATTTTTTTAATTTTTTTTTTTATTTATGTTCGAAAAAAGTATATCGCAGAGTTAATAATTTTATGCTAAAACCATAGAAGCTTTTGATGGCTTATACATGGCTAGTGAGTTCGGAAATTATATTTATATTATCTATAATATAGGTACTACAAAGTAACAATTTATACTGTAAGCTTGTGAGTTTTACATTCAAGTGATATTTTAAGTTTTTACATACTTAATTATTTTCAGAGATCGGAATCTATACGTCATACCTGGGCCGCAATAGAAAAATATTAAACTTGATTTAAAAAAATTATTGAAAAATTTCAATTTTATTGAATACACCGATACTCCGATCCCTGCTTCTTAAATAATATAATAATAGCACAATTAAGATGGTAGTAAGTACATCAGCTAAAGTGCATATTCATAGTTTGTAATTTGCAGAAAATGCTTTTTTTAATATCATTTGTACATTATTACGACAATCAGATTGTGATTACTTTTAATACATTTTTTTTACAAATTAGTTAAATTCGAACATGTGCGACCACGCAGTGTCATAGTCAACTTATCTGCGCCTATGCCTATTATCTGCCTTTAAAATGATTTCGAGCTTGATGTATTCCATGCACTTTTTAAAGACATATTCAACGAAAACTTACAGGATAAGGTAAATAAAATAAAAAGAATCGCCCTCTTTTTACAAGTAGGGAGCGAACCTATTTTTTAACCGCCTTATTACAAAACAAGATTTATGTTTGACATGGCTTAAACCATGGAGCCAGTTTTTGTAATAAGAACGTAACCGTGATTGAAATACCGTTCTTTTTACAAAACTGAAAACTTAGTTCGGTACTAAGTTGTCAGTTTTTTGCTTAGGAACTTTTCCATAGTCGGAATAAAGTTCGAATTTCAATAATGACTCCATGTTTTAAACCTGGGTCTGAAGATAAACCTTGTTTTGTAATAAAGGTGTAAGAGTTTATTTCATTACTTCGTAGATGTTATAAAGCTAAAATTTGGTTTAGTTGTAAACCAATTGAAACGTTTTCCTACAATAGAGAAAGCTGCGAAGGAAACATACAGATGGACATGACGCAACTATTAGAGTTATTACGAAACCATAAAACGATAAAATTTCCTCTGTAACTAACAAAGCATGTTAATAATCTATAACATAATATAATAACTGCTAAACGCAAGGCTACACACATTATGTTTTCAAAGGAATTAAATATGAATGCGATAACAGCGTTATGCTTGCTGCCAAACGTTGGCCCATTTCTGTTGCAAGCTCTTCTATAGTTAACAAAGTCAGGAACGCATAAAGGGGCGTTGAATTTAATGACGGAGGCTTTGGGGTACGGTAGACATGTGCAGCTAAACACAGGGCAGGCTTTGTTCTTTGCTCTGCGCTCGTTAAATATTTTAGCTTTAAAATGCTACGCGGATGCGAGAGCTCTCTCCCGTAACCACTGGCACCGCCTGCTGATAGTTCATGTATTTTATAAATACACTGAAAATAATGGCCTTTCTCCACATTTTAGATAGCGACTTAACTAGCCGAGATGGTTACAAGTTTATTATAGTTAGTGGTTTGTATTCTCTTGTTGCACGGTTACTGATTGCTGGGTTGAGGGGCACTCATCCCTCGCCTAATTTATCTTGTCTTATCTTGCAATCAATGAAGGTACAATCCCATTTCTTCCCGTGGGTGTCGTAAAAAGCAACTAAGGGACTTACTAGAGAATGGGCAGCAGCGTTCTCTATGCATTTTTAAAACCATACTGTGACCAACCCACCTGCCAAGCGTGGCGATTATGGATCCACCCTCCCTTTTTGGGGGGAGGCCTATGTCCAGCAGTGGACGATTTTCGGCTGAAATGATGATGATTTCTTCCCATGGGTATCGTAAAAGGCAACTAAGGGACTTACTAGAGAATGGGCAGCAGCGTTCCCAATGCATTTTTAAAACCATACTGCGATCGCCAACCCGCCTACCAAGCGTGGCGATTAAGGCAAATCCCCTCTCTTTTTGGGGGAGGCCTATGTCCAGTAGTAGACGTCTTTAGGCTGAAATGATGATGATAATGATGATGATGATGATAATTTTGTTATAACAGTACTTCTACGTAGATATAGCAAGTTCGTGTTGTGTGGACTCTCCGTATCTTTCATGGATCACGTGAGGGGGAAGAGGTGATTGTATCAGGATGGCCAGCATCTCACGTTTTCATGTCTTTTTATAAAAGAGCAGATAAAAATGAGTAAAAGTCAAAGTAAACGAAGCATTGATGAAGAAAATTATAATATGCTCTGGCTAATGAGTCCGCCGTCCAAAAATGTCAAAGAATAAATCTTCGCTTGTCAACGATAATTACTAATTCTATTATGTAAATTCCGTGGAGTTACAAATTCACAAATCAAGTTAGGTTGGAAAAAATAATGCTCGCATATTTTTGAGATTTCAATTTATTCAGCTTGGCATTTTAGGTGTTGTTTGTATTGTGGTCGTATGGAAAACCACGTTAACGTTTTCATAAAATAATGCGGTACAGATTGTAACCAGTGGCGTGAACATGGCTGGTGTCCACTACAATCGGCATGCGGGCGCTCTGCTGACGGCGGCGACGCCCTACTCACTCAGCTTGCGACGGACAGATTATCTTTTTCATCTCCGTGGCATTTCGTTACCCTTAATGAAATCCCGCCAAAGGAAAGAAAGAATTTAATTTAAGACGAATCAGAAAATATTCAGCTGCCTCTCGCTAGTTATAAATCATTTGAATGCTAATAAATTCGACTAGCCTCCGAGCCCCAGGTGGGAACAGACTTTCTTCCTGCTCCATCTTTGTTTTCAGGAAAAATTGAATAATATTCTGCTCCTTATTATTAAATTCTTTCATAAAGCCACCGACGGCTTTGGGGATTTTCTTTAATATCGTAATGGAATTTCATTTGTCTTGTGGTTCAACCTCACGACGAAGATGAACATAGTCATATTTCCATTTGTTCGAAGTTATTACCTTTACATCCCTTCATAATTGCCTATCGATCTCGGATAAACATTTTGACAGCGGTTCAAATTCCATGGGGAATCGATTCCGCTTTTATGGAAAACTCGAAATCTGTTAACTTAAATAGTGAATGGACGCAACGTAAAATTGTTGCATACGGCCAACGGGAATCGGATTTGTTAACATTCGTTAATCTGATTGCGCAGCGATTGTTTATGTATCTTAATTCATCTTCTGTACATACAAATTCAATTTATAATTTTCATTTCTATAGATGGGAGATAAACGCACAGAAAACGAGTAGCAGTGTTGAATAGCTAGAGTTAGCTAAGTTAAAATTAAATTCACAAATTAGTTCTTTATGCCAATTTTTTTAGTAACAATAATTTAATCACTACGGCAAAATAAAAGACGCATACATAAACGATCGTGCTAGTTAGTACGAATCAAAAAGGATATCGGAGCACGCTTGCATCCGGGCGCCGAGCGAGCGGTGCAGCGGCCGCGCTCAGTTGTTTGCGGGACCTCGCTACGCTCGCCCGTCTACGCACTACGTCGCCTACGCCGTAGCGCGAGTGCTACGAGCCACACTAGTGTTTATTGAACTTGCTACTTAACAAATAAGTGCCTCGACTGTTGCGTGCAAAATAAAATTCATTGTGCAAATAAAGTACTGTACAAGATTGTGTTTACGTACACTATAGTTTTATTGGATTATTTATGTTCGAGGTAAGTTTTCTATTTATCGATCCATAAAGCATATTTTTTTTAAGTTATTTGTTTATTTTATTAGATTAGACTTAGAGATTTGTTTTACTTTTTTATCTTTAAGCTCTTGCTCTATTACAACGAGCGACCTTTCTACGCGGGCCGTTTTTTGATATCATCATAGGAGGGAAACGTAATCTAAACCGACCTATCCACGTGTGTAAAATACAATAAGTTATTTTTATAAGCAACCCTTTACTGTGTACTCAAACCTAAATCTGAAAATGTACATTTCACAGGAAAATTAAGCGGTATTGTTAAACAAAGATTGAAGGTTTATACCCTAATATTTCTTTATTACAGAGTGAGAGAAAGTTCTACCCATTCATAATATAAATGGGGCTTGTTATAATGTAAGTAATATGAACGAATGAATATGAAGTGCGCCATTGTGCGTAGGTTCTCTTCTAGACATTCAAATTAGAAAAAAAACGGGATGTAGCGCCTTTATATTCGTGATTTTCCTACGTACTATGTTGTAGATATGAAGCTTTTTAAATATTATTATATATTTTTCATAATTAATACTGACAGTGCAGTACATAATAGTATTAGTGTGAATCTTATTAATGCCCGTTTATTGTGACAAACGCTATAAAATCAAGGAAATCAATTAAAGTATAATCAAATTCATGTTAAGCTAATCACCCCAAATATAACACTTTTGAAAATGTGAGTGATGCATTCATTTTCAATATAACAATAACGGAAATATCTCCCATACTTTCACTTGCGTTCCAATGCATAGGTGGTTAATTGGCACACCCAACAGGTAATCAAGTTAATGGCGCGTATACGTCAAGTTGGGCCATGTTGGGCCATTCTGGGCCTTCCCGGGACCCTTACAAGAACTTGGCTCGAGAGTAATGACCATTAATTGAGATAAAAATAGACCTCGCGTAGAGGTAAAATTGTTCTTATTTGGTGGAACTAATTTATTACCGTTTTTTGTCCGTTTGGTGCTAGACGTAAAGAATAGCACCATCTCATTTCTTCCCGTGGGTGTCATAAAAGGCGACTAAGGGACTTACTAGAGAGTGGACAGCAGCGTTCTCAATGCATTTTAACACCATACTGCGATTGCCAACCCGCCTGCCAAGTGTGGCGATTCTGGCAAACCCCCCCTTTACGGGAGGCCTATGTCCAGCAGTGAACGTCTTTTCGGCTGAAATGATGATGATGAAGAATTTATTACTCATTTTTTTTTGCGACCAGAGGGCTGGCCTATTTTTAGCCCAAAGAATCAGCATTGCCATCCAACGTGGCAATGCAGCCAGCCTTTTGGGCACTTTTCCCATTGACAGCGATGCGGACGAATTTTTTGATGTCCAATGAGCTCTTCCCCCCCTTTTTTTATTTCGTTTTATTTTAAACTTGTACATACTGTATATATTTTAGTGTTACCATGTATATTTTATTTAAGGTTTCAATTAAAAGTAAAATATATAAATTTTAATAAGAATTTTTTAGATAATGTATTGAAATTCATGGAGGAATGTTGGTATGGATGAGTTGCGAGTATTAGAAATGAATAAACTCAGGATAAATGAAAGGATATCCTACAAAATCTGAGCCCTCTGACCAGGAAGTTTGGTTTAACGATGAATAGTTTTGGCTTAAGTTTGGTCAGTGACACTTAAAAATAAGTGGTTCATAATAAGTGATATTAAAGCAAATAATACTAAGTCATAATTGTTTTAATGAATGCAATTTAAATGCAATAACCTAAAAGAAATATGTAAAAAAAGTGTATTATTGTTCACTCACATTTCGACCGTATTCAATCTCATATAATAGAGAGCGATCCCATTGGAATGTATCGGGTTCAATTACTATTTGGGGAAAATTTCTTATTAGGAAAACCCAGTCGCTTTTGATTCCTTACTCGAATTTAAAACCCCATGCTCTGAAGCCGTGCTGGCAGCTAATAGAAAGACTTATGATGTGGTTATAATATGTATACCTACATAATATATTACCTATTTATTTATACTCGTACTCGGGTTTTCAATTATAAAGTACGTATTTTCGGAGATGATTCTACTGAGTCGTTAATATTCCCAGAAATAATAAAGATATAATACCCAAGAAATAATTAAAATTAAAATATTTTATTTCACACAAACCTATATGCGCACTTATGAAATTTCAGAAGCTAGGTGCACGGTTCCAATTGTCGTTTTCTATAGAGAAGAGCCGGCAAGAAACTCCACGGTTAATCTTTAAATAATAATTGGCTTTTACAATATTTTCAAATTACAGTGTTAATAGGTATGGGAGGGCAGTGTAGGCCTGTCAACAAGTACCAGGTACTTAACATCATATGTACATCAACCGTTTAATTTCTCAGAAATTTTAAAATAATATACTGTTACAATTTTTTTAAGTTTACCAGTTCCTTTCATCATATAGTAAATAATAACAACTTTAATTAGTGCTTACGCGTGGTACGGGGCTTGTGGATACCGTTATTTAATGAGTATTTATGATGAGCTTCTTCTTTGAAACACTTTCAGATTGACTTGTAAAACCCATTACATTTGTGTCAAAAGAAATTCACTATTTTTGTTCGAACTAAAATATGTGAGACATTAATTTTATTTTCAAACAACGTTTTTACATAATATAGAAGCTACACGTCTTGACATAATAACAATAATAAAAATTGACCAGATAGGTATTGCTGAGTAAATAAGCTATGTACGGTAAAGTAAGGTTAGCAAGATAAGGTAGGATAGTTGTTAGAAAAGATAATATACTTTTAAGTAGTCTCGTGTCTTCTACTTGTGTCAAAATAGTAGCATAAAAGTGTTATAATATAATGTTTGGAATTAACTATTTACTAGCTTTTATTTGATACTCATATTATTATAAAAACAATTTTTTTTTATAACTTCCCCCCGCTTTTTTGATTTGCAAAGTAACAAGTTCATACCCTATGCCACTCCTGGAATTAAAACAAATCTAATGATCCCTCATATGTTAAAACCCATCAAGCAGTTTAGGCTACACAGCGTGTTAAAGAAATAGACATACAATACATACACTCGAAAAACATAACACTCCTTCTGGGGCATATAAAAAATACCCCAAGTCCAGATAAAAATAACTATAGGTAATATATTGTTCGGCAGTCAAAGCTTGATTGCGGAATAAACATCCACTACAGTCCCAAACTCACAATATCGTACAGTCCCTAACTTCGACCAAGAAAAGATCATCAAACATCGAAATCAAATCATTATTACTTTAAAAACATATGTAGGTATTAGAATAGAATAGAATACTTTTATTTCAGAAAAATGTCCATAGGGTTCGTAACAATTTTACTTATCATCTAGTGTTAGTACAAACAAAGATTAACAAAAAAAAAAAAAACCAGCGAGCAGCTCCATCCACCTCCGCAACATCGGGGAATCCCACCATTCTGCGAACACACCGAGAATACTATTTGGTGCTGCCGCGAACACGTGACATCAGGGAAGCACATCTTTTTCTGATAATGGCTGTAAAACCATCAATGTTATTATCCGCAAACATCCCTGACGCACTACAACTCCACGGCAGCCGCAGCAGTAGGTACTCTCTGTGCGTTATTATATTGAACGCGTACGTCGCTGTATGCCCGCTGAGTGAAATTGACCCACAGGCTGTGTGTGGTATTACCTCAAAATGAAAATGAGTAGGATTTCTACATTATGCCAATACATCGTGGTGTATTGGCCTACGTAGAAAAAAATATTACATAATATTAATAAATAATACAAAATATTCACCCATATTATATTGAATAACAATGCATTATTAAGAAGCATGAAATTTAAAATTAAACACTCCGCCAACATCCTTGACAGCGGAATCAAAAGACCTTTATGTCAATAGTTGCCCTTTGTTTCCGAATTAAGCAAATTAACATCGAAATAAGCAATTTATATTTATTGCATTCAATGTAGGTAAGAAGCTCGATAGTTGTAGAGTTGTGTCGATTGCAGAATTTGCATGACAATATCGATATTGAATACACCAGTATTCGGTAATGTAAATTTAAATTTTGCATATTTTTTTAAACTCAAACTGGTTTTATTTTAGTTTTATGATTTTTTCTAAACTAGCTGACCATACAGACATTGTTCTGACCAGATTTTAATAACTCATACAAAAATCCCATTGAAAAAAGGACGTTTATTTTTTCTCTAATTTGAAAAATTTTCGGGAAACTTTTCCAATTTTTCTTTCCATGAAAACCTGTTTCGGATTATTTTAAACATTTTATAATAAAAAATAGCTACATCGGTCCAGTCGTTCTCAAGTGATGAGAATAGAATAGAAAAATAAAATAAAACAAATCAATACCAGCCTACAGAATTTGATTTTTATATACCTAGATGAATGCTTCCAAAAAATAAAAAAAAACAAACAATAAGCACACAAGCTTTTGTTAGCAAAAGGAGTACGTAAGGAGCGTAGCAGGTGGCGTTCCATAGTTTCTGCCTGCCCCCATGGGAAGAAGGCGTGAGTTTATGTATGCATGTATGTGTAAACGCTTCCATGTCATATCAAAGAATTGTCATTTAGTATGAAAAAACCTATAAATAAATAAACATGGGCAAGAGCAAGCAAATAGTCTCATGGGAAATAAATCAACGACAGGCTTGAAAGCAAATGGAGTAACAGCAATTTGATTACTGCACTTCTAAGGTTTCCCCACCTTTCCCTCGCACAAGCAATGAGATTTAATGTCATGCATATGAAAAGGAATGCCTATACATGGTGGAACCTTAATAAAATCGGTTCACTGGCTGCCTCGATTAGCTGGCATACCGTAAAGACAGTGAGTAACGATTATTTCTTTATATTCTTTACAACTTTTATTCCTGGCATTTTGTATAATATATATTTCGTTGAATTTACCGCAACATGAATAGATTATTATTTATTTATTTATTTATTAAAACTTAATGCACAAGTAAAAAAATACTGTACAAAGGCGGACTTAATGCCTGAGGCATTTTCTACCAGTCAACCTTAGGGTGATGCAGAGACAAAACATGGTAGGTGCAATATATGGGATAGATAACTCGAAAATCAAAAATATATACTAATACATACATACTTATAAACAAAATAAAAAGTGTCAAGAGAAATAACGATTGGTGGAGGAGAAAACGAATCAACACTGGGATGATTCTATTATTATGTTAGGAGTTTACATAGCTACCAATTTGCGGGTAGATTAACTGCAATTTTGGTTTTAGGTCGGCCACAATGAATGCGCTTTATTCTAGTGTACGATTACATCGATCGTTTAATATTTTCGGCGATAGAATTCGAATATACAACATTATTTTTAGTAAAATGTGAAACCCGAAACAAGTGTCTAGTATTTTTATGTAAAGAATCTATGTACAAAATTTCAAAAACTATATCATGAAAAAGTTGTTATGTTACCAGGTTGTCCCTACAAAAAACATGTTAACGGCGCCCCCGCGCTTCCATGGTCGTCTTGCGCTCATTGATAATAATTTGGCAGTAGGTACCTAACCGTACGGCGATTGTATTATAAGTAATTAAATGGTGATAAGATTTTCCATCACTCATAAAATATTTTTGGGACAAAATATAACATGGTGTAAAAATTATTGAAATCGATTCAGTTCCTTATTCTGAACAAACTTTATTCAGGTTTCGCATATACTAAAAATAATGTTGTATATCCATTTTTGGATATTATTATTTTTGCAATTTATACTCTACAATTTTATTTCAAACACTGTTGTTATTTGCGAAATATTTACAAAAAAGAGCACAAACATGCCAAGGTATTTTAAAACAGCTTTTTGAAAATATATACGTTCTATAATTTTATTTCAAACACATGTTGTTATTTGCGAAATATTTACAAACAACAGAACAAACATTCCAAGTAAATAGCTCATTTTAACTGTGTTGTTAGTATCTATAGTATACGTATAGTATCATAGTACCATTTGATACCTTATTTCAGTGAGAAGATCTGACAAAGCTTAACAGTGCAGGCAAGAGATATGGATCGTGTTATCAAGGTTCTTTGAACCGATCTCAGGGTTTGTGCGATCTTGGATTTACAATGACGATACAACCTACCTCTATTCACGATTTGTCATTCACTATTGTGATCTATTTCACTTAACTGATTCGTACTTTGCGGTATGATAAGCAGGTAGCTAATACGATCTATCTATGCCTTGTACTTCCCGATCTCTAATTTGTTAAATGGGAGCAAGTTTATGCTGAAGTGCATTAATAGTTCAGCTGTGTGATGAAATCTTGGATGTAATATGATAGACTAGAAACTTAGTTACGTTATGTCTTAGCAAGTACAAGGGAAAGACCACTGGACGGGTGCGTTGTTAATAGAACATGACTCCTTCATGCAACGTATTTAGAACTAGTTAAATTCGGCGGTCCTTGTGTCCTAACGAGTGCCTACGATATTCCTAAAAGAAAGTTAGTATAGATAGCCTCTCAACCTTATTATGTGGTATCCACTGATAGCTAACTAGGTGTCGGAAATAAACTTTGAGTAAAATATTGGTGTAATTGCTCACTTGGCTAGACCAGAAAACTAAAAGTTAGGTTTGCTTATTGAAATAATGCAAGGTCCTTGATATAATAAACAAAAACCGGCCAAGTGCGTGTCGAACCACGCACAATGAAGTGTTCCATAGTTGGGATGAATTTATCCCAAAATCATTGTTTTGTCATAGTTGAAAAACATGTTCTCCCATACATCGATATACGTCACGATCAATTCTTCAATAGAAAATTTTAGTTGGTCGACTAGGTATTACTCGTTAATTTGTAAAGCATACTTAGCTGTGATAGTTTTCCTTTTAATTTCGTTATACAGCGTGTTACGGAAAGGGTATATCCATACAAACCGGGTGAAGAGTACGTCTGGTTTAGAATCTCTGTATAAAATTTCAGCTCAAAAAGAATAACTTTGATAATGTTTGATATTTTTTTATTTCTATCGTTTATTAAATTTAAATCGTAAAAAATACGTGTAACCGCACTACGAGAGTAATTATCCATTATCTGTGTCTGTGCGCCTAGTACACACACGCCTGCCACAGCTATGCGACACGGCGCCGCAACGACACGCGGGGGCGCGGCCGGCACGATTGGCGGCGGGATCAAACGAATGGATTAAAACGTGTACCGAGCAGCTGACTTGGTCTAGTGATGTGTAGAATTCAATTGGAAACATTGGATTTTTATTAGTTAAATGATTATTAACTTTATAATTATAAGATATTATTAAAAAAATGTTGCCATGTAGTTTGTTATCACCAAAAGAATCCGTGCCTTTGATATGTATATACCCTTTCCGTAACACGCTGTATATATTACTGCCATGATTTTTTTCAGATATCCAGATACAACCATTTAGCTGGCACGGGGTGAGACACTTGACTCTAACAAAAAATTGCACTTTAAAGCTTAATATTACGCAAATGGATCCCTGAATCGAATAATGGTTTTCATAGACCCGCAATATTTTTGAACGGCTTGTCCAACGATACCCCACACCATGGCCGCATGGGTTAGACGAGAAAAAAAGGATAATCCCAACTTTACGTGCAAGAGAGCTAAAAATTTTTTTACAATATTTTATTTTAGCACTTTGTCGGCGTGATTGATATGTACACCCATGTTAAATTACACCTTTCTAGTACTAAGAGTCTCTGAGCTAACCTGGGGACAGACGGACAGACAGACAGACAGACGGACATAGCGAAACTATAAAGGTTACTTGTTGACTCATCATCATCATTATTTCAGACGAAAGACGTCCACTGCTGGACGTAGGCCTCCCCCAAAGGGAGGGTTTGCCATATTCGCCACGCTTGGCAGGTGGGATCGCAGTATAGTGTTAAAATGCATAGAGAAGCTGCTGCTCATTCTCCAGTAAATCCCTTAGTCGCCTTTTACGACACCCACGGGAAGAAGAGTGCTATTCTTTACGTTCGGCACCACACAGACGACTTGTTGACTTCGGAACCCTAAAAAGGGCAGTTGTGCATAGTGCACGATATGATATAACGCAGAGTCGATTTGAAAATTGTTGACATCCGTCCACTTCGCGCTCTAATCAACCTCTGACGCGGGCCATCCGTTATCTACGAGAAAGTGTGTCAGCTTGTCCTCATCGCTGCAAAGTTATGCGTTGGCGCAGTGGTTGAGTGATTGATCGTTGGTTCGATTTTCACACCGAACAATTAATGTTCGTTTGGTTTACTGATAGCCAGATCAGAATATCTGGATGTTAGTACATGTGGAATTTGCATTTGTTAAAGCATCTACAATACAGAAGTAATCAGTAGAGAGGCGGGCAACGTTTTACTGAAATGATAAAAAGGTTGGTTTTAAATGGAAAATTTCCATGTCTGATTTTTTATTCATTTGAATTCGAAGATAATTGTAGCCCCACAGTCTTTTAACAGCGAGTTCGAATCTTTGACAGTATGCTGTAAACAGTGTCAACTTCATTTGTACTGAGTATGGATAAATTCCTGCATATTAATTACGTATGTATATTCTTTACCATTCTAAGATCTCATAGTGCGTAAGAGTATCCAACTTATGCAGCCCTAGGTAGCCTGCAAACATTACTTGCAGCACCTTATTACCTCACCGACAATACTCTATGCTCCTCTATATCTGCTTCGACATTAACTGTATGCCCCAGTTACCTCTAATGGAGTTCGGATTTATCTACCTGATTAACTTACACGCTTGACTGCAGAGCTAGCATAGACTAACTACAATCAGGCATTATTCGCCTGATAGCCTATACAACCCTGTAGTTCTCATAAATCAAAAACAACTCCAGAGTTTTTTTTATTTGTCTGTTATTAATGTCTGCTGTGACATCTTCCACAACGGTTTCAAAATGTTTGACAAAGATTCTTGACGGACCAACTCTTTGTCGTGCAAGTTCTTAAATGATCACGGCTCACGGCAAATAAAAAAGTAATCATGGCAGCGTGAATGATTATTTTTAAATAAAAATACCCTGTGTTTTGTCACATGTTAGGATTACCTAAGTAGTGGAAAATGAAACTATTGTATGCAGTATTATCCCAGATACGGACGGAAAGAGGACCTCAAACCAACCCAAAACAATGTTTTCAATTATGAGACTGTTTTGTAACGAGTCTGCTTGCCATCATTGTGTCCAAAGAGCGATAGTCTGTTCAAGGAAGATTCCCACAAACGTTACTAAGCACGTACTTAATTGGCTAAGCGTTATTCTTGTCACTGTCGCACAACAGTCAAACTACAAGTGCCAGATAGAGACAGGAACATGTCTTAAATCGACGCAGTCAGTCCTGGCTCAGTATGTGCCCAGCCCAGCTATGCACTTAGAATAGCAAAGTTCGTATTAATCTAAACTCTAATGTAATAACATAGACCAAGCTTATTTCGGTGGTCTAAACTTGAGGAACGCCTAGAGTATAAACTACGCCGGAGACTAAGTGGACTTCGCGAGTAACATACGAGTACATTCGACGAATCTCTTGCTCTTACTGGAATTGCAGAACTATGAATACTGAATTTAATTAACTTATCTGTGATGTATTTCTTTAAATTAGTCTGTTTATTACTTGTAGAATACAATGAATTAGGTATGTCTTCGTCAACTAAATCATTATCATAACTTCAAGCCTGTTTATCCCGAAAGGCAAACCGAGGTGTTTAGTTACTACTAATATAACATTTTGCATTTAACAGTAAATTTTTAAGAAATCCCTTGTAATGGTACATACATACATACATAAACTCACGGCTTCTTCCCATGAGGGTAGGCAGAAACTATAGAACGCCACCTGCTACGCTCCTTACCATACCTTTTGCTTTGGTTACGTTCATACTTCTGGTCATACACGCACGTCGGTTGCGAGTACTACGCACCTGACCTTTCTGAAGAACATCACCAATTAGGTCACTGTATGCCTTCTAGGGCGGGTCCCAGCGTTTCCACTCACTTCTGCCTTGTAAATACCTTTTGTTAGTCGCCTTTCATTCATCCTCTCAACATGACCAAACCATCTAAGCGTACTCTTTAAAAATTTTGCCACTACATCTTTTAAACCACACCGTTGCCTTATCACATAATTTTTCAGCCTATCATTTATAGTCACACCACACATGCTTCGCAAGGAACGCATTTCCACAGCATTTATTCTACTTTTATGCTTTTTGTAATGGTATGCAACGTTATTGCCATCCAAATTGTACAAATCCAGACTTACTGATTCAAATAACCCAATAATACTTTGGCGAACCTAGGGATACCGTGTACCTAGTGGTGGCGAACGTAAAGAAGAGCACCACCCTATTTCTTCCCGTGGGTGTCGTAAAAGGCGACTAAGGGACTTACTAAAGAATGAGGAGCAGTGTTCTCAATGCATTTTAACACCATACTGCGATCGCCAACCCGTCTGCCAAGCCTGGCGATTATGGCAACGCCACCCACTGGTGAACGTCTTTCGGCTGAAATGATGGACCCAGGAATCAAACTCAGGACTGAACGCTCAGCAGTCACACTTGCAAGCACCAGATCAACGAGGCAGTAAACATTTAAATAAGGAAAAATCGTAAACGAGTTCTACGAGCATTCATTATTTGCTTTTGACCCGTGGCATTGGTTACAAATGGTTTTAAACATTTTTTAACGATATAAAGTTTTTTTCTGAAGCGAGGGAAAAACAAGGCTTGCGTTGAAACTTTAACAAAAATGGTTGTGACGATAAGGCCGAAATATTAATATTTTTAAATAACATTGGTACCTGCTTCTCTTTGAAAACTAGATACTTATCGACGGCGAAGTGACAAGAAATTCTAACTGCTGTGTCAAAGTAGTCAAGTAGGAAACGCTGACCTCATCTAGTTTTCAAAATAGGATTGACGTGTAAAAGTGTTTGTACAAACCTACTTACAGAAATAAAATAATTTCATAATGTAACAATTTACAAAATCGTTTTTTTTTGACAAGTTAAATTGATTGATCGAAGGGCCAATCACTTCTAACTGTCGAAGTCAACAGGTGTCCCATGGAAGTTAGGAGGTAAGGCCATAGACTCGGTGGTTTGGTTAGAAGAAATTTTTAATTTTTTAGAAATTTGATGATGAATTTGATTTGATTTTGTGATGATGAATGTAACAGCATTCATCATCATCATCATAATTTCAGCCGAAAATCGTCCACTGCTGGACATAGGCCTCCCCCAAAGGGAGTGGAGGGTTTTGCCATAATCGCCACGCTTGGTAGGCGGGTTGGCGATCGCAGCATGGTGTTAAAATATATAGAGAACGCTGCTGCCCATTCTCTAGTAAGTTGCTGTTGCATTATTTGCAATTAAAAACCGGCCGAGTGCATGTCAGAACACGCACAATGAAGGGTAGTTATGATGAATTTATCCCAAGAACAAACTTAACATTGTAGTTGAATAACATGTTCTCTCATACATTCCAACTTAAAATTTTAGTTGGCCGACTATTACTCGTTAACTTGTAAAGCCTACTTAGCTGTAGTTAGCTTAGCTGTAGCTTAGTTTTGCTTATATACTTCTGCCGTGAATTTTTCACATATCCAAAAACAATTATTTAGCTGGCAGGGACACACTTGACTAACAATTTGCACTTTAAACTTTAATATTTCGCAGACAGATCCCTGAATCAAATAATGTTTTTACAGTCCCGCAATATTTTTGATCGGCCCATCCAACGACACCCCACACCATGGGATAGACAAGAAAAAAAATCCCCACTTTACGCATATGGGAGTAGTTTTAGCTTGAAAGCATTACAAACAAACTCACTTTCGCATTTGAAATATTAGGATAGTGGGATTTGAATATTTTAGATGAGTAATAATCTGATTCAAAAGAATTCAAGCGAAAGTCGAGTAACTCCTTTTTCCCCATGACTTGTGTACGAGTCAGCTAACCGAAATGAGGCCACTGACGTTGCAATCTTTAATACCAATACGCTTACGTAACTTGAGCTAGCTACGGTTCCAGTAACATTGGTACAGTCGGCGACATAGTCGCTTAGCCCATTTTTAGAGTTCCGTGTTCAACGAGGAACCCTTATACTTTCTGTCACCGGCTTAGCTCAGAGACTTAGTATTAGAAAGCGGTACCTACCTAATTTGGCATGGGTGTACAATTTGATCACGTCGATAAAGTAGTAATAAAATCTTGAAAAAAGGGTAAGTGTAAGTAAAGGTTTTTTTTGGGTAAAAAAAAGTGGGGATGATACTATTTTTCTCGTCTACCCCATGGTGTGGGGTATCGTTGGATAGACCGTTCAAAAATATTGCGGGTCTGTGAAAACCATTTTTATATTCAAGGATCTGTTTGCGTAATATTAAGCTTTAAAATGCTATCTTTTTTTAGAGTCAAGTGTCCCCCGCTACTAGCTAAATGATTGTTTTTGGATATGCGAAAAAAATCATGGCAATAGTATATTTCTAACGAAATTAAAAGGAAAACTATCACAGTTATGTAGGCTTTACAAGTTAGTCGACCAACTGCGTCAACCAACTTGTCCGTGTGCGCCGGACATAAAGAATAGCACCACCCTATTTCTTTCCATAGGTCTTCCTTTCTTGGTTCTTCAAAAAGGCGACTAAGGGACTTACTAGAGAATGGGCAGCAGCGTTCTCTATGCATTTTAGCACCATACTGCGATCGCCAACCCGCCTGCCAAGCGTGGGGATTATGGCAAACCCCTCCTTTGAGGGAGGCCTATGTCCAGCAGTGGACGTCTTTCGGCTGAAATGATGCGTCGACCAACTTAAATTTGCAGTTGGAGAATTGACCGCGACGTATATCGATGTATGGGAGAACAAATTTTTCAACTACAATGTTAAGTTTGTTTTTGGGATAAATTCATCCCAACTACGGAATCCTTCATTGTGCGTGGTCCGACACGCACTTGGCAGTTTTTTTTAATACTATGGTTTTTTACTATGTTTAAAACCAAACTAATAAAAACTTTGCGTTTAATCATAGCCCTGTAGTTTCCAAAGCTAACAAACTGAGATTTCAATAGTTTAAGGTGACGATAACCGACTTTTAATGATTTTATACTGAAGATCGAACGAGTACTGTTAATGATTTGAAAAAAATATATGTTAAATTAGAGCATTTTCTCAACAACTTAATATGTGAATATTTTAGATTATGTTTATATTACATAGTGAAATTAATTTGTAAAGTTATGTCTAACGCGGACAAAAAACTGAGATTGGCGCAAAATCTACCAAGCGTATTTTTCAGAAACTTTCACCAATTTAAAGATAATTTAATTATTGATCTTTTAGTTTACGCTTTTTATTAAAATACCTTTTTTTTGTGTATAATAAACTAATAATGCGACAAATTGGGGACAGCGCTCCTTGATGAGTCCTATTACTGGCTGAACGTACAACGCGTTGCGTGAGGTCAGTACAGAACACGCAACCTAACCACTCAAGGTCACTGTGTATCTGCGTCTTAATGCCTTTTAGTCGTAAGATTTTTATGTGTAAGAAGTCAGACTAAAACATTCAATGACTTGAACTTTGGTATCACTGATTATAATAGGAATAAATCATATTGATACTTATAAAATTATATAACTATTATGTTAAGACCGCGTACAAATCCAGAAAAAAACACACTTTTATCTTACCTAACATTGGTGTTGCGTGCGTAGCTAACGGTACATAAATGAAGAAATAAAGTAAGTATATAAAAATACGTAGTATACCTAAGCTATCAGAATAGGTCCTTTCAACGGTTTTAGTATCGTCCTCTTCGGGACACATATATATTCCAGACTTAGTACTTGGAACTAGTTAATAGGATTTATAGCTGTGACCAAGTATGTGTAGAGTCTTGTCTTGTCTTGAGAACTCTTCAACACGTATTACAGGCATCTCTAGCAGCAACGATAGTTTTAGTTCAAGGAGGCTAAGATGTTAGGAGGCTTCCTCGTGTTTGATGTCCGAAATTATTTTTGATAAGCTACTTTAGTATTAGTTAGAAGCTTACTAGGAGATGTAGTTATTTGTTACGATATATTTTATAATATGAGATTTTATCTATGAGAATTTAGCTGTTAGGGCAAGGTCTTAGACTCAGATGTCAAAAATAGACAGCATGTGGCAACTGCTAGAACCTAATTGAGTAAAATCTAAAGACATGCAAACTTTTTGCTTTTTCTAGTTGCATAATTTAGCTGTCACGAGTTTGATAATAGATAGTTCCAGAGTGGTAGCAGGAGATATTGTTATGGTTTAACACTGGCTATGACCTATGTCTTGTATGGAACAGAATGTTGGGACACAAAAGGGATGAATGAAAGGCAATTGCATGCAGCTGTGATGAAAATGCTAAGAGGGATGTGTGGTGTTACCGGAATGGATACCTAACTTAATTCAAAACTTTAAAAATAAACTGAAAGCATTATTAATTGTAAAATGCTATTATTCTGTGAATGACTTTTTAAATGACACTGACTTATGTACTGAATAATAGACTGTAATTTATTTTTGACAAACCTAATGATTTTATGACATTGTTGTTTCAATTTATTTAATTCCTATTTTTTCAATTTCCTATTGTATTGTGCATATTTAAATTAATGTTTTACTAATAAAATTACCTTATGTACCTTATCGAATATTGTTGATCTGTCACCATTGCATTTCATTTTATATCAATTCACTTAATTTACAATAATGTTGCATGCCTAATATAAGGTAGATTGTACAAGGATCACCCATATTTTAACGTCTTATTTAATGTACCTACAATCAATGCAAATAAATGTTTACTTTACTGGATAGAATATGAAATGAGTATATAAGAGGAAGTCTGAAAGTGACACGGGTGACTGAAAAGTTGCGTGGAAAAAGGTTGTCATGGTATGGGCATGTGATGCGGAAGAATGAGGGCAATGTTGCCAGGAAAATTTTGAGTATGCATGTGGATGGCTATACGAGTAGGGAAGACCAAAGAAACGATGGATGGACTGTGTGATAGATGATATACTCGTATATGGCTAGAAAGGGAGTGACTACCGTGATGACAACTAATAGAGAAGTATGGAAGGAAAAGACATGTTGCACCGACCCCAAATAAATTGGAATAAGGACTGGAGAATGATGAATGGCTCAAAATTGAGTTTTTGGTAGGATTTAAGAACAAATATATGACACTAGCTGCGCCCCGCGGTTTCACCCGCGTAAGTCTCGATCCCGTGGGAATATCGGGATAAAAAGTAGCCTATGTCTTAATCTAAGGTATCCGCTACCTCCATAATTTTATTTATCAAAATTGGTCCAGCCGTATGAGCGTGAAGGAGTAACAAGCATACACACACACACTCACAAACTTTCGCCTTTATAATAGGTATTAGTGTGATTATGTGATTAGTGTGATATATACTAGCTTTTGCCCGCGGCTTCGCTCGCGTTAATTTAGAATTTGACAATGAATTAGGGTTGTACACTGCTTGTTGTTTGGCGTTTGGCGGCAAAAAACTCTTAACACACTATTAAAGTTTCTATAATAATATAATTCAATCATGATTCGAAAGACACGTGGCGCCATCTATTACCCTAAGAACGTTAAAGTTGTTTTCCTCGGGAACAGTACTTTTTTTCGGGATAAAAGGTACCCTATGTCCGTTTCTGTACACCTGACAACATATAGGCAAAATTACAGGGTGATCGGTTCAGTGGTTTAAGCGTGAAAAGGTAACAAACAAACAAACTTCCTTCGCATATTATAATATTAGTTAGGATTAGGATAGTGTGATAAACACTATTCAAATGACACTAAAAAGCTGAAACTAGATTCACTAGTCATCCATTAACTCACGAATATGTTAAGGCGTGTACACATTTACGACCGCATTTTGTATGGACTGTCTAAAAAATACGACGTAGCCCCGTTGCACACTCCCTTAGGACTAACAAATATTGTAAAAGAGTTGGAAAAAACTCAAATCGATTTCTACGAAACGATACCGGCTGGAGTAACTAATGGAATTTACTTCACTCTTAATGAATAAGAGTGTTTGGTTCTCGGTAGGTAGAGGCACAGTACAGGCAAAACAACTCGAAGTGACGAGTGACAGTGTGTCCTATGGACTAAAAATGTGTTTTCGCTGTCGTGTCGGACTGTGGACGCATTTCCATTGATTAATTCTTAGTTTTGATAAAACAACAATGTATGTAAAGCTTTGTAAGTTTAACATTGTTTTGAAACAGACTCTACCAATGTGAATGAAACACAGCGAGTAGGTATTTTGATATTTTTAGGAAATTAAATCGTTTATTCTGTGAAGAGGATATCGGAATGTCTTTTACACGTCGTATAAAAGAAATAAGCTAGATGTAGTCGACATTTCCTATCTGACTACCCCTGAGAAGAAATGGCGAAACCAACTCAGGGTCAAAGTCTCTTTTAAAGTCCAGACATAATCTTGGTCAGATCGTGTGAGGACCATGTAGATCCGTGTCTGAAATGGTCTTTTGAGGAAAGAACTACACAAATTTGAGTGGACCTGTCCAATCAGTGCAAGCATTTTTGTCAGTAATCGTGCAGCTCAACTAAAAGCGAGCTCAACGACTCGACAAACAATACCAAAGAAAAGACATTTGGGTAGGCCGCATAAAGTGCTCAAAATACCAGACTATCATTAAAAATAACTGAGACAGAGAAAAAACAAGAAAAAGTAAAAAAAAAAAACCATATAGTGCTCACATTCACAATAAATTAAAGTAATAAATATTATACTTTTCGATGTAAATAGGTCATTATATAAAACTTTTTATTTTCTATAGTTACATATTTAGCTGTCACGAGTTTAATTAAAGATAGTTCCTGTGTGGAAGTAGGATATATTTTTATGGTTTTCCACTCACACACTATACTCATGACTGAAGTATTTTCTGCTGCAAGATCTACTTGTTTTCATTAAAATAAGTCATTGCTTAATATCGATAGTGTAGTTGGGGGTATTTTGTTACAACATACGTACTCTATTGAATCACGGGTAATTGGAACGGCTCATAAATTGCGATAGGTTTTCACTGCATCACAATGGGACCTAATACTATCTACTGTCACACGAAAGGGTGTAAACAGATGTAGTTTTACAGTAATTGGTTACCTATACAGGTATGTAGGCATTCATGTCATGGCAATAAACAAACAAACACAAACAACACAAACAAACAAAACAAAAACACACAAAAACTAACAAACAAAGAAAACACACAAACAAACAAAAAACAAACAAACATAAACAACAAAAAAAAAACAAACAACAAAACACAAACATGAAACACAAATCACAAAACAAAACAAAAAACAAACAACACAAAACAAAAACAACAACACAAAACAAAAACAAACATTAAACATTTATATCTGTAACTTTTATGGTGTAGATAATAAAGAGAATTCTATTCTATTCTATTCAATCTGCCCAGACTTTTTCAAACCATGTTGATGTCGGTTTCCAGTCTAACCGTATAATACCAGTATTTCACATGGAGCGACTGCCTATCTGACCTCCACAACCCAGTTACTGGGCAATACATAAAAGAGTGTCCGTGGAGTTTCTTGCCCGTTCTCCTCCATAGGAACCTACTACGCTTTGGAATGGGCAACTAGCTTCATGTCTCTGACTGACCGACCCCTTGACAATTCAAAAGTGCCTGTGAACCAATCGCAATTATTTTTAATAAATGCTTTGAGTTTTTTTTTTTTTAAACGTAATAAAACCTTGGACCACACTAGGATTTTCTCCTGTATTGTGGGTGCGTTTACAAACATTTAAACTCACCTACACAAACAGCCAAACCCGGAACAACTAATTGTAGGTCATACAAATACTTGCTCCGTGCGGGAATCGAACTCGCAACACACAGCGCAGCAGTCGATCGCTTAACCACTGCAACAACCGTGCCGTCAGTTTGAATACGATACCCCTTGGTAAGACTGGTTGTCAGACTTTTGGGCTTCTGATGACCCGTAACGACTGTCAAAGATCCACGAATGACAGCCGAGACCAACGGTTTATGGTGATACTTAAAAAATAAATCAAAGCGAACTGGCGGGCATCAGAAAGTGACAGAGTCACTTGAACCAAAATAAAACAAGAGTGTTTTACCTTACGGAATTTCATAAAAACTTTCAAGCCCTTTTTTTTCGAAATGACTGAACCTATTTTAATGAAACTTCATACTCATACGCACGACACAAAGAGTCCGCGTATGACTGGTCAGTTTCCCTCAGTCGTCAATTTATTTAATTCCCCAGTTTCGTTGATTAGTCAGTTTCACTGATTGGTCAGTTTTACCGATTAGACAGTTGCGTTAACTCGACATTTTCCAGTGTTTGCCAGTTTTCGTCGATTCGTCAGTTTTATTCAATTCGTCAGCCAAAGTACAATCGGTAGAAAACTGAACACACGTCTGCTAATTTAAATAAATATTAAGATCTATTTGATCATTCTCAGCTAGAGGTAATTAGGGATTATTATACAAACTCATTTTGTGAAATTGTCAAAATGACTTAAGTAATATATATTTTTACGACACAACGTTACGTATTGTATTCAGATTTCAGTTAAGTAATGTTAGAAGCTAAGTACACATTTTTATTCAATACGGGTTTCTTATAAGTTATGTTATAAATATAAACTGAAGTTTGGTTTTAATAAGGCTGGTATTCCTTACAGCAGATTATATTATCCACATGTGTTTATTCAAAATGTAAAAACTTTTTCCCTTAAGTGTACCAAACTGACGACTGAGGGAAACTGACCAGTGATACGCGGACTCTTTGTATCTTGCGTATGCGTATGAAGTTTCATTAAAATCGGCTCAGCGGCTTCATTTCGAAAAACAAGCGCTTGAAAGTTTGTATGAAGACGCTCTAGAACGCCGAAACAAATAAAAATTGTTTAACAATAAATTAAGCTATATATCGAAAATATTTTCAGCCGGTTTTCAATTATCTAATACGCACATTTCAAATGCAGTTATGCAACGAATTACTTAGGATTTTATAAATTACAGAAAAAAATATAAAAAAGTAGCGGTCTTTTCGGATTTCAATTCTATCGAGGAAATTATATCCAAAAATTAAATCGATACATGCTGTAATAGTGAAATAAATGGTTACGAAAAAGCCCCCAATTCATTTAAGTATCGCCTTAACGTGCTATCCGAGGCACGGAGGAGTCTTGGCATGTAAAGATGGTCACCCATCCACGGAACGACCCCGGCAAGCGTATCTAAACCTGATGGATCGACCCGTGCACCTGTCTTAGCCACGAGGTCCTCTTAGTTATAATACATGTATGTCTATCATACTAGTTAATAAATGACTACCTGTAAGTTGTTAGGCACTAACATTTTCATTTTGTATTGACAGCCTTGTGAATTAACTTGTGGAAACATGTCCAACATGTTTCAAAGTTAGAAGAAACGTGGCAAGAAAGTCAAGATACGGACAAGTTGCGTGAACTTGTAATAAAATAAAGTTTACCGCTGACGTCGATGGCGCGCGGTGGAGCTGTTTAGCGCCTTGGCCTCCTAGTCCCAACCTTAGGACCCACTGATGACTCACTTTTTACCTGTAAATAACCCACTTAGACAAGACTACCTTCCACTCTTACTACGGCGTAATCCTTTCAAAAGTTTTCCCTAACTAACGCTAACTTAACAATTTATTTTATCTTTGTTTCCTCGGTTGCTCGCTGGAGATCGAATAAGGCCTGCTTAAAAGTTTCCGAATTCATCTCTTATCCGAACCTCGGTAGTCAGCGTGGAGATTAGGTTAGTTGGTATTGATTTTTGCAATTAATGGTTTTGGTTAGCATTGACGAATTTTTGTTTCTGCCGGGTGTTTATAAAACAATCTATGTATTTTGACAATTATTATCGTTATTTAGGTATCTAATGGATCAATTTAGATAAACAAACCAGCGGTTCAACTAACTCGTGTTAACTACGTTAGTTTATGCGTATCATTAGCTGCACACAGTCGAACACGAGCAACATCAACAGTTATTGGTCATTAAACAAATATGAACCAACTATACGGCACATCCCGTATGATCATACCCAGTTCAAGCTTGCCAACCCTAAAATATCTTGGAACGCTCGCATTTTTCAAGACAATCATCTATTCGCTGAGCCATGAATGGACCAATAAAATGAAGTGTCAAAAGGAAGGCGCTGTGTCGTGCCTCCTGACGTATCGGCGCCGAGTGAGGGGTCGCACTCCCAGCTATTTCTCCAACACTGACAATCGAAGTATTGCGACATACCACGGAAAAGGAGACCATTAATATTAGCCGCTCATACCGCCGACGAACACTTCGTGATTTACTGCCTACAAGCTGAGTGGGCTAAGTCGGCTAAATGTTACAAACACGTCTATTACATCGTTTTACATATATCATTACTAAGTTTACATCGTGGGAAGCCAGTTCCGTCTACATGCGTAATTTCTATGAAAAACAAACGCTTTATGTACAGTAAATGTTAATCATTTGGTTTCTATTTACCAAATCAGTTAGCAGTAGGTACCTAAATAGTAAAATAAATATTACCAGTAAAATAGGATAAACAGTAAAAGTTTGAACAAAAAGTTAATGGAAGCTCAACTGGTTTTGAAAGCGGTGGGACAATTTAATTATAAAACTAAGTTAATTTTAAAACAAAACCAACTGTTTAATCGGAATTCCGACCTAGTAAGAGTACCTAACAATAAAATTCAACAAAAGCCTTGGTTTTATTTCAAACTTTTGCAACAGTTTGAGTAAAAGTTTGTGGGAAATAGCTGTAGCATTGAACATCTGCAATTCGACACATTGAACAATTAACGTATTCATAATTCTCTCAATCATACAAACAAAACGCACTTATTCAAGTCGAATCAAGTTGCACAGCTTACACTTAATATGTCGATTCATAGGGGTTATCTACAAATTGAAGAATGCCTGTTCTTATACGCAAGAAATGGCATGCTTCAATGGATGTACCTAAGCATGTCTAGTGAATACTTAAACATAATTGTATTTCACTTTCTCATTTAATTTCAATCAACCGCATTGGATGACATACTCACACGGGATGTTTAAGAAAAACTTGCAAAACTGTCCTTACGCTGTTGATTAATGTACGAATAAAAGCTAGATATAGTCACATCCAAAGAGAGAAATAACAGTTCTGGCGCAAGATCTGAATTACTTACGCCTTTTCTGCTTAATCAAAATTCTACATTTTACGGTTGTTTATGTGGACAGCTATAGGAGTGGGGAAGATCAAAGAAACGATGTATGGATTGTGTAAAAGATGATATGACTTGAAAGTGGGTAACTACTGAGATGTTGGCTAATCGGGAAAAGGAAGAAGACCTCGATGCTTTGTGTGAATACTGTTGCAACTCAAAACGGGTATTTTTTTCAGCAGAGCTCATTAAAGTTTAATATTATTTTAAACTTTTATAACTTTTGACTTGATTGTTTCACGGAGAAAAAACGTAGTTTCGCCTCAAAAGTCATGTCGCAACTGGTGAAACATCACTGTCAAAAAGAAATGGCGACCAAAAGACACCAATGGCGTAAAGTCTTTTCATGGCGCCACAGTTACAAGAGTTGTGATACCAATATAATCTTCACTGAGCATATAATATGGATTATTCTTCGTCGCATGACTCGCATGGTCTAAATAACTCGAAATTGTAGTATTTTGTAATAATACAGTATTGTTCAAAACCAGCGGCATGCTGACAATTTTAAGATAGTTCAAGAACAATGTAAAATTAATAGGAAATATAAGATACTAGATACCTACCGTAAACATGAATCTCATGCCAGCAAAACACACACACGTCCAAGATATATTTTACTACTTAACACACTTTACACAAGTTTCAAACGTTACCAACCTGGATCCCATAAACAACGAGGCGTAGCGTAGCGCCGGTAACGTGGCAATTAGTTAGACAGCTTGCCAAACAAGCCGGGGCTTGCAGCCTGCCGCTTGGATGTTTGCCTGCATCTCACACGCTCCCCGCAACCTATGAATCTAGGTGACTCGAATTGCACCCGTTTATAACTTCATCTCCATTTAATGCGATTTAAAGATCGAATGAGACGCTTAAAGGTCAGATGCCATGGTTTTTTTTTTCATTTTTACCCGGTACTTTTATGTAGTATGAAACAGTTTCATAACAGGGGTAAATATAACACGAGTGTTAGTTTATTAAACCAAGCCGCAGGCGGGTTTATAATAGTATCACATGAGTGTTTTATATATAGTTATATGCAGTTTCATACACTACTTTATCTACTCTCATACATTGGGATCGAACCTATTAAATAAAAGATCAAAGTTAAATGAGTAAGAAAACATGGCGCGCCTCACATAAGCTATCCATTATAAAAAAAAAATGACGGAAACTCCTTGGTGATATTAACTTCTTGCATTTGTCCTGTATCCTATTGGTAAAAATATGGTTTTATAACATTATTTTGTTCGAGAAAAAGTGTTAAGAGCGTTTACGAATTACGGCAATTCATACAAACTTTCAAGCCCTTGTTTTTCTAAAAGAATGAACCGATTTTAATGAAACTTCATACGCATAAGCAGGATACAAAGGTCTAAAAAGTTAGTAAAGAACATTTTTCGAAAAATTGTGTTACAGCCAAATTAGACCGATTTTAAAATTTCCATAGAAAAAGAGATTTCCAGTTATCTGTTTTTAAATAAGACATTTCGAAAATGTTCTTAACTAACTTTTTAGACCTTTGTATCTTGTTTATGCGTATGAAGTTTCTTAAAATCGGTTTAGTCATTTCGAAAAACAAGGGCTGAAAGTTTGTATGAATTGCCGTAATTCGTAAACGCTCTTAACACTTTTACGTTATCGCTCTTAATATAATATATGATTCTATTTTTAAATTTAGGTATTGTGTTTATAAGTTTGTCAATATAAAATCCTTTTGAATTTTCTAATTGGAATTTTACGATATTTAACTTTATAATAGTTGCACGTGAATAAAACCTGTCACTAAGGTACTATTTCTGTTTTCATTGAGAGTAGATCAAAGAATTTTAGTTTCACTAGCCAGAATGTAAAGTTTTTGTTTTTTGCAAGCTTATTTTGGAACTCTTTCTTATTCTTTGCCTATCAAGACATGTGAGTAGGTATATTTAATCATTTCGTTTCGACGAAGATACATTATTGTTTTGATAGAGAGGGTGGATGCTGAGTATGTCTATACATTGAGATTGAATAGCAAGACATACTGCAGGATTTATTATCAACTGGATTTTAAAAGTTTTTTAAGGGCTTTATTCATGCGGCTCCAATTTGTTTACAACTTTTCGTATATTGCCTACGATACAGAGGTTTATTTCCATCGCCCACATCGAGGGGTCCAATTTTCATATGTATATCACAGATCCTTGATAGAATATTCCTAAACACATAAGTAGCTCTTACAAGTTACTGGAGCCCATGAATAATGTATAAAGCATAATTGATATGCTTGATTGAGATGTAATTAGTAGAATAGTAGATAACTATTTGATTATAATAATGCTAAGTGAGATCAACTCCAGAAAAATTGACGATTACCCACATTTACCTGGTAGGCAGTGCCGTAACTAGTCTTATAAACGCCCGGTGCGAGCTTCTATGTATAACTGCGCCCTTGAAAAATGTTCTAATCCTACCTGACAATAAAATGGACAGTCTATGTAAATAAATCTATCACCCAAAAACAAAATTTCTCAAAAACCTTGGTGGAATTATGAATAAAGTACTTATCTATGTATAAATTAGGAAAAAAACTAAAGAAAAACGTTTATTGGAATATATTTGGCAAAATACACATTACAAAACACAAATGACACCAAATACTCGTTAGTAGAAATAATAGGTACTTATTGTATGTACGTTACTAGCTACCATGTATGACCCAAACCTTGGTCATTTCTGCGCCCCTCCAGGGTCTACACCCTGTGCCTGGGCACCGCCAGCACCGCCCTAGTTACGGCACTGCTAGTAGGTACTTAGATATAGGTAATCTGTCTGGAATAAAATAATACAATGGACGTTGGACATATTCATGTAGAAATACGTATACGAGTACTTTAATTATAGACTTGATTCATCATTAATTTATTTAAAAGACCAATCTTATTTTTATTTCACATGAAATCATTAGAACGTCAAAGGATTTAAACCAGCTAAAATGTTTTATCGACCAAAATCGGAGTATGTAGCTGGGTCTTTTTATCAAATTACATGTGGAATTGTAAACGAAAAAGAAAATATATTATGAGGGGAATAGATTAGGCATTTGGTGGCGCGAGCGGGTGCCGGCGGGCGCCGACGACGGGCGAACGCGGGTCGACCATTTATTGAAAGTCGGAGGCCAGCGCGTGAAGCCATTAGTCCTCTACACGCCTGAAAAAGTGTCGCTTTCGCTGAAACATTGCGCCGAGGCGCGCTATTCAATTGGCGAATGTATTTTATTCGGAGCCAATCGATCTCAAGACAACAAAACGCATACCGTGAATGGAGTGTCTCGCGAGGCGATAAATCACCGACGTCTACGATACGTTTAATGAAAAGATCTTTCTGCTATCGCCCTGTTTTATTACTATCGAACGGCACCTTGCTCGTTTTTCAAAGAAATAAATAAGTATATCTATATTTATAAACGTACTAATAACGCCTCTAGGATGCCGATTCCGTAGCGCTGCAAATGCAAAACTTTGCTATGAACATGCCGTTTGATTTGTAGTTCTGTCCGTCATTTGAGTTCTAAAAAAATATTGTGTAGATAATGAGAAAATATGGTCACCTCGAGTGACGAATGGGTCAATCCTCAGATTTTGTTGTTCCACCATTGTTCCCGGCATCATTGATAAACTATAAATTTTAATGCACATTTTTGCTGCTACAATTTCATATGAATTTTGTTTTGTTCCAGAATATTTAATGGTCACTTGAAAGGATGAACTCTACCTTAGAACACGGCTACTACGCTTCGTAGATAACTCAATTTAGCTGTGTCAAGAAGAGTACAATATTTGGACAGTCTGTTTAAAAATGAAGGAGAATATAAGGAAGGCGCGCACGAGCCGTCTGGAGGCGGTGGTGACATGACGTGTGGGCGCGTCGCTCGCAGCAACATGGCTACACAGCTCACCACCATCATTCTGTGGCTGGGAGGAAGTGAGTACCAACTCTTAAAATTAAACATGGCACCCCTTCATTAACACTAAACATACATTGACACGTAACTACCCTTTATTAAGGTTAGTAGGATTCATTCGAGACCGGCACGCAAGTGTGGCACGTAAATCTGAAAGAATTAGGTAGGTTTACGTATAAAGCCATACAGAAAACTATTTGGGTTATCGCCATCGGTAACAGAATTTCACCATCCTAATCACCCAAAAAACCCTCAAAAGTCACAACTCCTACATAATTAAAACAGGATCACTTATAATAAAACCAACCGTTTACACGAGTATTATCTCACGAACACTTGAGCATGTTACTTGTCTGTATTTAAATCCATGTCAGTCACCAGCTTCTCGCACTTACAGATAATATCGCGAGTAGAGCGAACATTTAATAATGAATTCTAAACGCGTGTATTGCACTGAGGACGTGGATTGCGCCTCCCGTCACTGGATATGAATCGGATAATACGATTAAATACTTGGCTTGTGACGTCAGTTTTGTGTGGGACTGAGTAAGTACCTAGCTAGGTACTTGGTTGATTTTAACAAATCTGTTTTCGTGAAAATGTTGCTGGTTAGTTAAATCTGAAATGCTTTTTATTTGGAGTTACACACGTTACAATGTACTTGTGCAAGTTTAGACTTGCACAATTCTGCGTGATACCGAATAATAATAATAATAATAAACAGAAACGTTCAGTAGCGCCATCAGGATGGAATTTGGTGTGGACAAATGTGCGGTCATGCATGTAAAGAGAGGGGGGATTACGGAATCCGTGGGAATCCAACTCTCGGATTCCATACACCTTAGATCCCTCTCTTCAACCGAAACCTACAGGTATTTGGGTATGTTGGAAGCATTAGGCATCAATACTGCCGATATGAAGCAATCGTTGAGGGAGCGCTTCTTTGGCCGCCTGAATAAAGTGTTAAATAGTCTTTTATCAGGCGGAAACAAGGTGCGTGCCTTCAACGGTTGGGTCATGCCGGTTTTAATGTATTCTTTCGGCATACTCAAATGGACTCAGACGGAACTTGACGCTCTGGATAGGAAGGTCCGTATATTGCTGACGGCATATCGGATGCATCACCCACGGTCATCAGTAATGAGACTGTACCTCTCGCGGAAGTGTGGGGGTCGCGGCTTCTTAAATGCTAAAACCCTCCACAACCGCGAGATTTGCAGTCTCAGAGAATATTTTCTTCAAACTGACGTGGAGATGCATCGAGATGTGGTCGCAGTGGACAAGGGCCTTACCCCACTCTCCTTGGCGAAAGAGAACTGGCGCAAACCTGCAGTACTTGATACCAACGATCGTCAGGAAGTATGGCAAGGCAAAGAGCTTCACGGACGCTTTTTCCGGGCCCTCCATGGGCCTGATGTAGACTTTTTGGCGTCTGTATCCTGGCTACGTTTCGGCGACCTCTTCGGGGAAACCGAAGGTTTTGTCTGTGCAATTATGGATTAAGTTATTATGACGAATAATTATCGGAAATACATTGTTAAGGACTGTACGGTTGACATCTGTCGGGCATGCCACCGTCCCGGTGAATCAATCCGACATATTGTCTCCGGTTGTTCTCGTCTTGCTAACGGCGAGTACTTGCACAGACACAATCTAGTGGCTAGGATTATCCACCACTACTTGCCTTGCAGTACAACCTTGTGGAAATCGAAGTACCATACTACAGGTATGTGCCCGACCCAGTTCTCGAGAATGGGCATGCCACATTGTACTGGGATCGATCTATCATCACTGACAGGACTATTGTAGCCAATAAACCTGATATTGTGGTGATAGATCGACGAGAGCGCCGTGCAATGATTGTTGATATCGCTGTCCCTCATGACGAGAATCTCGTGAAAGCTGAGAATGATAAAAAGATAAAGTATCTTGACTTAGCACACGAGGTTGTCGACATGTGGGATGTGGACTCTGCAATCATTGTACCGATAATCATTACGGTCAATGGCCTAATAGCGAAGAGCCTCGACCAACACCTCAGGACTTCAGGAGGCTCTCATTACGCGGCTGGGTCAAGGGCTTGATTCAGAAAGCAGTACTCCTCGACACGGCACGCATAGTGAGGAGGTTCCTCTCTCTAGAGCCCTAACCACCGGCAGCTTGGACCTTGTTCCTGATGCCGATGGACTACTGTTTTTTGTATTTTTAAATGTTTTTCTTTTTTAATGTTTTTTATAAAAAATATTTAAAAATATAATCAATATGTATGTTTAAGTAATAAATGAAAATAATAATTTTTATATTTTTAAATATTTTTATATACTTTTTTATATTCTAATATTTAAAAATATAATTTATATGTAAATCATTAAATAAAGGAAATAATAATAAAAATCTTTATTGATTCAAAAACCATTGTCATTGCTTAAGACTAGGATACATAACTTGGTTAACTAAAGGTCATACGGATAAGGTAAACCCTGACTCCTAAACTAGGTGATCCTGTGACTTACGAGTCAGTGTTCTGCTGTCACTGTGATACCAAAAGGCTTTTATGTTGTGTTCTAAAATTACAAAAAAATTGTCATTGAATAGCTCGGATACTTGTGCTAATTCATCCCACACGTTAATGTATACTTGTGCAAGTCCAATTTTGTACAAGTATATCGTAATTAAGACTAACCTTTTGTTTCTTGTAGTAGTCACGTTCAGTTTGAATCTTTGCCATGCAATCAATCAATCATTTTTACACAAAACAGATGATCTTGTTGGCTGTACAAGCTAATACCTGACTAGGTTTAAGCTCTAAATAATAAAGTCTTTTCCAAAATTATCTGACGTAAATGAAAACAAATGGATCAGAAAACGTCCCTGTGGAGGTCAATTCATGGTGCCACTTACAAATTTAGTGTTTTGATTTGATTATTTGAATACTTAAACCTTGAATTCTAATTATAAATCACCTAGGATGGGCATGCATTTAATCGAACCCCAAATAATTTCCATTTTTATATCCTAAAAATATTAAATGACACTCAAATATGTATAATAAATGTGCCCCTCTTTTTGGTATTGCATCGCTCGCTTCGCACGCTCGGCTCGCGCGCGTTTTGTCACAGTTCTAACCTAACTTAACCCATTACAGCTTAGTTACTGCGATGAACTTTGAGAAAAGGCCAGAATGTTAAAAAATGGGACATTTATTTTAAAACAGCGTATTTCATTAGAAGCCTAATATTAGAGGCTCATTTATTAAAAATAGCCTACATCATAAGAAGATCAGTAAGTTTTTAGGGCATCAATGAAATATTTCCCCTAAACATGTCTTTCAATAGACGATTAAGGTTAATTAAATTATCTAAATATTCGTCGATAATTTTTCAATTATTAATTTAATAATGTTATTAAAACAATACAACATGTCCCGGAATTAACGCACACCCAAAAATCGCGAAAAAAAATCAACTGTTCCCTACATTTATGTTCGAATAACTCGTCAAAATGTAGGGAACAGTTGGTTTTAATCTTTGCGATTTCAGGTTTGGTCCCATAGTAAAAGTTGTTCATAATGTTGAGTACAATGACCCCTTAAGTGGTTGTGCGTTAATTTTGGGACATGTTGTATATTGGTAAAAGTGGTGAGATAAAAAGTTGAAACGTTCTAAATACAGATGAAAAAAAATTAAATGAAGGTATATTTGAATGAAGGTGCAGAAGGAGGAAAATATGAAGGTTTAGGTACCTTAATTTAATTTAATAATAATAATAATTGGATATATAAAATTGGCAATGCCCTGACATGTGCATGTTTTAATACTGTGTCATGAAATTTTAATGCCCACTAAACAGTGTTTTACATGTTGATGTAGCAAAAAAATCTCTTCAGTGAGTGATTGCGTAAGAATTTAACACGAAAGAAGGTTTGTTTACACTTTTATCAGATACATTGCACTGTCTGGATTTTTCTTACATTCCCATAATGAAACACATTCGAGTAAATAAACGTGAAACCATCAAAATTAACTTTTTAAGTATTGCTTTTATATTACGACAAAATCTCACAATTACCTATCGCCCAATAAGCCGTTGTCATGGTGATCGTTGAACTTGACTGTACCCACTTTTCTTTTAGCGCCGTTTTTATTACTCAAGCCATTCTTTGGACTTATGAATTTCCTTGTCGTAAATATTATTGCTATTGCCGATACTTTTTTCCCTTGTATTATTTTATTCTTAGAGGAAGAATCCTTTACTGAGATAGCCATTTAATTAAAGCAGCAGTTGTACTCCCGCTATTCGGGAGCGTTAGATATGTCGAATATGAAATATGTAAATTATTCAATAGCTGCAAGATTTCCGCATTCATCAATGTAAGTATATGTATTCAATAAAATCTTTCATCTCCTAACATGGAATAACTGTACAGAATGATGAATTATTAAAATCACTCCGGATACAATCGAGTTTGGAATCCAATCCCTTAAGTAAAGCTGATTATCGGGATCCTCCGTAGACCGGGCGATCCTCGAAAAATTCTGGAAAGTGCCAATCTCTCTCGGCGTAGAAGTTGGGTAAAATTATTGGTTTGGAATACGCAGCATTCATTTATTATGTTTATAGTGAGGCGAGAGCCCCGGCCCACGACACTAGTGCGTCCTGCGTCACTAGCGTATCTAACTTTGCAAAACTTTTACTGAATTATTCACCTCCTTGACATTTATGGCCAACTAAGAAAAATGTATTTGGAAATTAAGTAACCAGATTACGACATGGGCATTGTTGATGAGACGGGAAGTTCCGCCCCATAAACCTATTTTTTTGGATTAAATTTATGTAGATAGGGTTGGAATAAGAAGTTTATAACTTCACCGCCACATCCGCCACCAGTTTATTATCATGACAATGAATTTGTTTATTCATAGCAATTGTAAAGAAAATAGGGCAAGCGTTTTTATAAAGTGAAATAAAGAGAAAATGTAAACAATATGTTTTGATAAACTTAACTTGGGAGCTGTGGTATTGTTTTAGTTTTGCTGAATGCGGGTTTGTAAATTCAAATTTCTATGAAAACATCTACGAATAATTTTAGTAAAATGTGCAGAGTTGAAATCAATCCGACCGTTTTAATTAAAGCTGTAACAAAGGACTCCCGGTTGTGGGGGGCAGAGAGTATTACTGAAACAAGAGGACAATACTTTACATTTTAACAGGATAAAATCAACTGTATGTTCACTATGCAATACGTAATAGAGTAAATAGCCAAGAGAAAGCTCATTACCTTAACCAAATAAATACAATTTCATGTTAATGAGGTTACATAAAAAGCAAATGTTTTACTACATTAGCGCAGTTATTAAAAATGCTGAGTGTTTGTTTCATACGTTGTGTAAAAATATTATATTAAATAATATTCACAGCGCTCCACATTCTTGCAAATACATATTTTAGATTCGCTAACCGACAAGTAGGCACAGTTTAACACACTCCAGTAAATCGAAAATTAAGCCCTTGTTTACTACAAAAACATACGACACCCTAATACCTGAATAAACATTTTATTCTTATTTAAACAGAGGGCAACGTTGAAATAAATTCATTTCAAATAAATATTAAACTCGCGAGATGAAATATTATGATGTGGCTGGTACCGTAAATTGAATTTGGTTACATTGTAATGAGTTCATGTCGACGGGAATTGTGTATTCGCTTGATCTTGAATTCGATCACGTAGCGTTCACTTGATTTATGTATTCCGACCACCTTTAGTATAGCTGAAGGCCAAGATTTGATTACTTACGTCGAGCTGAAATTCTGCTCAGCGAACCGCTAACGGATCGACCGCAAACTTACCTACTTATAAGAAATAGGGACCGTGGAAATAAAATTGCTTTAAGGTGCACGTTTCACAAATAAATGGTTCCTTTCGTGCTGCAATTAATGACGTCGGCAAGGGTGAAATAAGGCTAGCTTCAAGCCTTTTCCTCAGCGCCTCTGTGTTTTCCACGTACTTCTTGAAATTAGTTTACTTTTGTAAAATACAGTTGTGTGTGTACAGTTAGCAAAATGATATTTTATGTCATTTGGGACCCTTTGTTAGTTCAGAGTTACTTCGAGCTGTTGTTAGGGTTCTGTACCTCAAAAGGATAAAACGGAACCCTTATAGGATCACTCATGTGTCTGACAATTTGTCTATCCGACAACAGCCACGGTAACAGCCAATTTGCTCCGAATTTACTGGACAGATTAAAGGCTTCTACATACCAGCGCGACTTGTCGCGCGACGTGACACGGCACAAAGGCCCCGCCTGTCGCGTGACGGGCGGTGCCTTTGTGTCGCGTCGCGTCGCGCGACAAGTCGCCCCGGTATGTAGAAGCCGTAAGTAAACATTAATTGGTACACATATGAATTTCTGTGACCTAAACACGAAATGTAACGTAAATAAATAAATTTTGAACTTTCGGTTCACTTTTGGGGGAAAAATTAGAATATTAAAAAAAGTTTTGCAACCTGTACCGTGTGACATATCAAATGAAAGGACTTGGTAAGAGGATTTTTTTATTATTTTAAAATAATTCGTTTTTAAGAAAATAGATGAAAATTGACCTTATCGTCGAAACTGCTAATCCTAAAATTATGAAAAAAATACAGAGAATAGTTATATACTTATAGATTACAGGAAAACCTATAGGAAGTCTATAGTTTTAAACTAACATGGTTAATCACTCAATACGTGTGCGTACAAACTTACATTTGCAGTTGGAATGTATGGGGGAACATGTTTTTCAACCAATTTGTTAAGTTTGTTCTTAGGATAAATTCATCCTAACTACAAAACCCTTCATTGTGCGTGGTTCGACACACACTAGGCCAGTTTTAGGGTTCCGTACCAAAATGGTAAAAAGGAACCCTTATGGTGAGACTAAGTCTGTCTGTCTGTCTGTCGCACCTTGATATCCCAAGAACTACTAATCCTATCAACTTGAAATTTAGAATAGTTTTAGATGACGTTTGCCCAACTATTTTGCAAACAAGAGAGAAATTAAAAAAATATACCTTTTTGCAAAATGGACTGAATGGGCGTCTTAAAAATTTGAGGTGGGGCTACTAGGGTATGTGAGGTATCATATAAAAGAACCCTGTTTTCACATTCTCAAACATTTTTTTTGTTTAGGCAGCATAGTTTCCGACTTTTGATGAAAAATGAAAAAAAAATACCGTTCCCGGGACCCTTTATATCCGAAGTTTGCATAGATAAAAATCTGAAATTATTGTATGTGATAGAAGTGCATGTGAAGATTACAGGAAAAATAAAACGATGTCTCTAAATAGCACAGTCTATCAGAAATCATCAACATCATATATACGTACGGAACCCTCGGTGCGCGAGTCCGACTCGCTCTTGACCGGTTTTGTTTAATTATAAAACGAGCATACAATAATAATGATAGATCATAAATTCATAATAAATTGTAATATTGCATGATTGTAATTATGTAGAGAATACCAATGTATATATTTGTAATTGCATTGCATGTCCCATGAGGGAGCGGTCCAACGAAAATGTATTTTCTACCAAAAACAGGTGGCACTTGATCGATATCTCGAATACCTCAATGACGAATCTGAAGGCAAACTTCACAACGAAATAAGCAGACGGTCACTGTTTATGTTTGAAAATTAGAAATACAGTTGAAACTGCATTTCTATAATGTTTTTTACTATCAACTATTAACGCCCACTGAAAGTTTAGTCTTATAAATGATTAATGATAAATGATTTATTTTCTGTAAGTAGGTTTGTACAAACACTTTTACACGTAAATCATATTTAAAAATAAAAATAAACTAGATGAGGTCGGCGTTTCGTAACTGACTACTCTGAGAAGAAAGGCCGAAACAAACTCAGAGACAGTCTCTTTTAAAGTCCAGACATAATCTTGGTCAAATCATGTGAAGACCATGTAGATTGGTGCCTGAAATGATCTTTTGATGAAAGAATAACACAGGTTGAGGGGACTTGTCCCGTCAGTGCACGCATTTGTCAGTAGTCGCGCAGCTCAACTCAGAACTTGAGGAGCTCAACGATTCAACGAATAATACCAAAGAAAGGACATTTGGGTAGGCCGCATAAATTACTCAAACTGCCAGACAATGATGAAAACTAACTGAGTAAAAACAAAAATAAACAATAACCCACATAGTCTTCACATTTACAATACTTAATTAAAACAATATAATACTTAACAAAGTAAATATTCATGTCATTGTGTATATAAAATTCATCAATGTCAATTTGTATATAAAATACGGATATAATCTTGGTCAGAACATTTGAAGACCATATAGATTGGAGTCTGAAATGGTCTTTTGATGAAAAAACCACACAGATTTGAGTGGACCTGTCCAGTCAGTGCACGCATTTGTCAGTTATAGTGCAGCTCAACTCAAAACTTAAGGAGCTCAACGATTCGACGAACAATACCAAAGAAAGGACATTTGGGTAGGCCGCATAAAGTACTCAAACTACCAGACCATCATTAAAACTAAGAGAAAGAAAAAAAACAAAAACAATGACCCACATAGTCCTCACATTCATAATAATTAAAATAATATAATACTTTACGAAGTAAATATGCATGTCATTGTTAATGTAAAATGGTATATAAATAACAAAAAGAAAAATATAAGTAGTGGGCAAAAAAAAAAGAAATATAAATCAAATCAAGATTCACTGTAAATTTATTGGAACAGCTCAATCCCAAGCCTTTTTGTCCTCAATATAGTCTTTAACAGTATAAAAGGCTTTCTGGCACAGTTTCCGCTTTATAAAACATTTGAATTTATTAAGGCTTAATTCTTGAATATGGCTTAATTCTTGATTAAGCAACCAAAGTGTGACGTTCTAATTATACGAACTAGTAAGACACAACTGACCATTCTCTCGAAATAACCCTCTTCTTTCCAGTCACTCGCCACGGGAAGCGATAGGGGCTGCTTTTTTCACAGCTAATACCGTACTACACGCTACTCGAAATTCACGTGTGATCTAGCTCCGAATAGGTGACCAAAGTGCTACTTAATACTCCAAAAGTAGATACAGTTGACCATCCTCTCGAAATATCCCTCCAGCCACTTACAACATCCACTGGAAGCGATCCGGGGTAGTATTCATAGCTGATACCACGCTATATTACAGCTACTCGAAATACACGTATGATCGTTATCCTACATCAAACTGCGGTGGCTTTGATCGTTAAATAGCGACCTCTATAAGCTTGAAAGGTAAAAATAGAGGTGCGATGCATGACACGCTCGTTTAGATAGTATTTATCGAGACTTAAGTGGCGTACTTGTGTGTAGGTATTACATTACTTCATGTGAGAGGAGCTAAATTGGTGCCACAGATTTTGGAAGTCAAATATTTTGTAGTGAAACTGGTCAGAAGATAAACGGGCTATTGCTACCATGTCGTGGCTGTTATTTCATAAAACTTTTAAAGGGCACGATCAGGAAAAGAAAACAAGTCTTGAACATACCTTCTGTAAGAGAGATTTGCAGTGAATGACGTGCCTTATATACCTATACGTATATTACTTCGACATATTTACATGTTCATCATAAAATCGTTATGTTTATACATCCCTAAAAGTAAACAAAACACAATTTTCCCATCACACACCGACATAAAGTTTGTTTATAAATTGTGATTAATCATGAATGAATGTACCAACAAAATATCATTTGAATAACAATAGCATATTAATTGTTATCACATTGTTTGGCGCCCCAATCCTAATCGTACTAATTGCATTATTTTTACCTACTAGTTCGGAAATACATTTGTGCCTATTACCAATGCTAATATTTGGACACATTCAATTATGTTCGTCGAATTAGATCGAATTTTAGGAATCTGCGCTAGAAACTCTCACCTTACTGTAGGAATTTTGGTATGCCAATTCATAGGAATCCTCAATTTGGGACGGGAACCAAACTTTCAAGATGTCCGACTTGTTGACAATTTAAAAGTACCTGCATAGTCTAATTGATATAAATGCTTTAACTTGAAATTGTTTTGATAACTTCTACTGTTCGAAAACAAGTTAGATCATCGATTCTTATTGCTATTAAAAGATGTAAACAAACCTACAGTACCCAGCCGTAAATATGACATATCGACTTTGGGAAAAGACTGTTTCACAAGTATGATTGACAGGGACGACGATCTACGAAGCCTAACTTTTTATAAAGCTATATTTACGGCCGGATACTGAACAAATTTCAACGAAAAATTTTCAACGACTTTTCCTTTTAAGATGATATTTCGGTAAACAGGCGTGTTAGGTCTCCGCGACATCCAGCTGAGCGTGCCCGAGGCGGTGGGCGTCGGTTCCAGTGCGACCCTGGGCTGTCGGTGGGCCCTCGACGTGGGCGAGACGCTGTACACCGTCAAGTGGTACCACGGAGCCCAGGAGTTCTTCCGCTTCGTGCCCAAGGAGCTTCCCAATACGAGGGTCTTCTCACAAACAGGGATCAGTGTTGATGTAAGTGCTTTTTTTACCCCATATAATATTATACCTTATCCGAGTCCTTATGGAGTTGGAATAAGCGAATAAACATAGAATGGTTTCCTGTTAGGGACTAAGCAATAGGATTAAGCGTTGCTCAGTCGATTTCCCCATAGCCGTTGGCGTAACTAAATCCTTATTGTGTATTAGTCTGGGAAATAAAAAAACAATGAGTGTGAGAGACAGTCCCGCGAACAAATCAAGCGGCATAATCGCGCTACTTACTATAGCAGCCCAATAGGTCTTCATTCCTAATATCCCAGAATAGAACAGATGCAAATTGAATTTAATTAATCAATCACATTGCCTGGATCAAGACAAATTACAGCTCAAACGGATTACCAAATCGAACAAAGAGAAGATTGTGAGAGCAAGATTAAAGGCATTTCTCTATACGATGATAAATACGCAGCGTCGAACGTTTAAATGCAGCTTATTTTTAATAGAAGTACCAACGAGTAAAATATTGATCAGAGGGGCCACAAAACTCATTAAATGATTCTATGAAAATGCAAAATTTTCTTTAACTTGCTTGAAGATTTTAATAAAATAGTAAAAAGAAACTATTACTTACGCAAATGGCTTACTTACGGGGAAACTATAAACAACGTCATAACAGTGATCATATATGGGTCAATGGCTCTGCGACATCTTGCTAGTTCGTTAAACTGCTTCGTAAAGAGGGTTGAAAAAATCACTTAAGAATCTCGTCGAGCGGCCGCCACGTTAAACCTTTAGCGGCTGGCACGTCGCCATATCCGAACTATAACATTGTGCCAATATAATACATTAAAAACCCTTTCTGAGAATAACGTACAGTCAAAGTTTGCATCGAGGCGTCATCGGGCGTTCATCGCAACACTTGCGCCTCAAAACGCCACGCAGCCCTTTAGAATCGGGTCAGACGTCTCTAAGCGCGGGACGGGCATGATTTAGTTCGGCGGCTTCTCAAAGTGGACCGACTTTCTGAAAGATGGATCGAAGCTTTTAGCTCTATTTGTGCCGCTAGCAGCTGCGTACGGTAAAGTGCACACGGCTCCTTGTAATGGGATTACTCGCTGATTCACGTATAAATTACGCATGAGCACACTCCCACGACCACCACCTGAAATCAATGATACATTGCTTCGGCCAAACTTGACCGTACGAACCGATCCTGCTCACAGAAGGACTATATTTCGAACGTGATAGAGAGTATTTTGCTACCACTGGCTCTGCACATAACATATTATACGGTCTCTATAATCTTTGTCATAAAAGATAGCTTCAGTATAAACGTACCTTCTACACCTGCTTACATATTAATGTTTGTTCTTGCATGTCCTTTGTTTACTCTTTATAACATAATTTACAAGTTTGTCAACGTATCTCGTGAACAGGAGAAGACTAATAAGATTCCACCGAAGAGTTTGTGCGTGTTTAAAAGCTTCTGAAATAAGGAAATCGAACTCCTGAAACTTTGTTCGGAAAGTAAAGTATCACAGGTTTATAGAACATTTTCCGCGGCAGCCGCATCCTTATCGTGAGCTTATTTGAAAACATCATATTCGTATCAGAGAGCGCTCACCTTCATTTTACCATATTTTAGTGTTTCGTTCAAAAAGGGTGAATACAGATTTTAGGAAACACTTTTTGTTGACTGTCAATTTTGGTGCAAACTTATTATACTTGTTATAAATGACTCAAAAAGAAAATAATCAGATTGCAGTTTGAGATAATACTTAGATGGTGTACGACTTTTGTTATTTTATAATGCTCAATAAGGTATACACTACAAATAAATACGAATAATTATACTGAAGTACAACTTAATATGTGAATATTTTAAATTATATTTATATTACATAGTGAAATTAATTTGTAAATTTATGTCTAACGCGGATAAAAAACTAAGAATGACGCAAAATCTACCAAGCGTATTTTCCTGAACCCTTCACCAATTTAAAAATAATTTAATTATTTATATTTTAATATACGCGTTTTATTAAAATACCTTTTGTTTTGTGTATAATAAATTAATAATGCGTCAAATTGGGGACAGCGCTCCTTGATGGGCGAGTCCCATTACTGGCTGAACGTACGACGCGTTGTGTGAGCTCAGTACAGAACACGCAAGCTAACCACTCAAGGTCACTGGCATATACCTCAACCTTAAAAAATCTGAAAATCAACCAAAATCTCAACCTTTTTCCTCCACTCTATACCTCACCCTTCATTTCTGAAGTATGCTAGTGGCCACGCTGGAGTGACTCGCTAGGCACAGTGTGACAAAATGCTACGACAACACGTAATCTTGTATACTTCAAGATTAATCTACGGTGAAGGAAAATATTATGAGGCAACCTGAAAACAGCGTAGTTAATATTTACTGTATGAGACCGTTGGCACCCTATTATTTATTATTATTAGCGTTTATGTTATTACTAGCTGCGCCCCGCGGTTTCACACGCATAAATCTCCCGTTGGAATATCGGGATAAAAATCATAACCTATGTCATGGTCTACCTATGTGTCGAATTTCATCCAAATGCGTTCAGTAGTTTTAGCGTGAATGCATAACAAACAAACTCACTTTCGCATTTATAATTTACTAGCCTTTGCTCGCGGTCTCGCTCGCGTTAATTTAGAATTTGACGATCATTTCCGGTGGTATTCTGCTTGTCCCATAATATAATTCAATAATGATTTGAAAGACACGTGGCGCCATCTATTATCATAAGAACTTTATTGTTGTTTTCCTCGGGAACAGTACTTTTTTTCGGGATTAAAGGTACCCTATGTCCGTTTCTGTACACTTGACAACGTATATGCAAAATTTCAGGAGGATAACAAACAAACTTACTTTCGCATTTATAATATTAGTTAGGATAGTAAGGATAGTGACTCTAAGAAAGTAGAACGGACTTGTACAATCAACAATATTCCATCTACATCATTATATTGTAACTATTGTACCTATTAATAATCAAATGTATTGCATGCATGTATTTTCTTTTGTTTTGATATTTTGTTTGTTCTGTAGGGTGAATTTTGTTTGTCCTTATTTTATATAATTTTCACTTATATTTGTATGTCATCAATGACAAAACATGGTGCAACATATAATATGATTAGTATATAAGACCTTGACCTTGAACCTATGTTTTACAAATAAATAATTCTGATTCTAAGTTTTAAAATAATAATCACGTAAAAGATTAAGTTAGATTAAAATTGCTTATGCTAAAATAGTCCTCGAGGCTAGATTGTAATTAATCCTTAAGAACCTTATTAATAAAGAATTTAAAAAAAATCTGATTATAATATACCCAGTCCCACTGCTTTTACACAGGCCTCGTCTGTGAGACCCAGTGGTCTGTAAACATAATACCCAGAACGCGTGAGTGGATCTCACATGTCTTCTACATAATTAAATTTTGTGGTTTAGGACCGATTTTGCTCATAATGATTTCCTTCGTCCTTGTGTGGTGATAAAATAAACTACACATGTATGCTTGTATAGGTTCGAACCCAGGATCCCACGCTCAAGAGTCACGCCTGCTACCCATGGACCGAGTTTTAATATTAACTGTAGACAGACCACACAACCTAAAGTGCTGGGTCTAGAAGTATGAAATTTTGCACAAAAGTTCCATAAATAACGAAAATAAGCTCTAAGGAAGGATTGATGGGAAAAAAACTCGGTTGGATGGGTTAATTTTTAAACTTCCATGGAAACTTTCATCACCTAGGATAAGAATTTTCAAAAATGCTTCCTTATAGCTTATTTTGGTTATACAGTATATGGCGCTTTGTTGGCGACATTAATTTAACACACGTGTATGGTTTCGCCTTTACGTTTTACGACGATAATTTTAATTTATATAGTATATTTATATCGATTTATTTTCAATTTTCTAAAATAGCATCTTGGAGCAAACTGTACTAAAAAAACTGTAGCGTAGAGGTCATGGATCATGACATCGCATCAATGAAATTAAAACGAATAACATGCAAGGAGTAGGCGAATTGAAGCAAGGACAGAGTTTTATTATGTAGCTTGTTTTCTTTTTTTTCAATTTATAATTATTATATCTTATTATATTTTTTTATGATTACTGGCCTCTAGCCCTACCCGTGTGTTGAATTAATATCGCTATTGTGGCGGCACTCTGTATAAAGAACTCTCGTGCAAAATTTCATGCTTCTAGACCCAGCAGTTTAGGCTGTGCGTTGTCAATTAATAAAGAATTTTATAAAGTAGATGTCAGTGAATAAATGTATGAATATAAGAATTTGATTATAGTGAACTAGCTTTCGCCCGCGGCTTCGCCCGCGTGGATGTCGAAAAAAAAGCAACTTCTCTATCAGCAGCATTCCCCCAAAACATTATACCATATCTTAGTTGGAACCAACGTAAGCGTGGTAAGCAGAGGAGTGCAGTTTGATTTACAACTTTACAAAGGATATATATAGCATATAAATACAAACTTCGTTTTGTACATAATTGTTCAATATACCTACGTGTCCTCCTCCATTTCATGTCTAAGTCTATTTGTAAGAAATTTTGTATTGTTTATTTTTTCTACGTTTTTGTTCTTAAATAATAATTGATATATTCAACTTTTGAGGTATTCAAGGTACGCAGTAAAATTCTCCCGAAAACTATGTACCCCTTTTTCCGATTCTCGAAAACTCAATATGAGGTTTGAGTTTCGAGTTAATCGGACCGCGCGTTAAGATTCTTTAAATACAAACCATAACACTCCCTAAAATCCTTTTGACGGGTAGTTTTGAAAAACGCAAAAGTTATGACAAACTTTGTTAGTTAAGTAATGACTGCCTCGTTAGTCTAGTGATCACAGGCGCGACTGCTGAGCATGAGGGGTGGGTTTGATTCCCAGGTCGGGCAAAATGTTATTGGATTTTCCATTAGGAATTTCTTAGTACCAGCCCGAAGTCTGGATTTATGCCCGGTTGATTTTGGTATCCCCCAAACCCCCTTTAGGGGGTAGTTTAAAAAAACAAAAAATTGCAAACTTTATATTTTACTTAGGTTAGTATTCGTGCCAAGTTTCAGGTTTATTAACTCAAGGAATAAGATTTTTTTATACAAAACAAAATCCTCCTTTTCACCCCCTTAAAGGTTGAATTTCCAAAAACTCCTTCTTAGCTGATGCCCACGTCATAATTTGGGGTTAATCAAGCCACACAGTAGAATCCTCTCTTGTAAAATTGACTCACCCTGTTAAGGGTCATTACCGCACGGTCTCCCGTGAGGCGGCGAGCCTCCTTGCCAGACTGCCGCCGTGGGATCTGGAGGCAAAAGTCCTCGTGCACATCGAGTGGCGCGAGAAGGCGAAACGCTGGGTCGAAACTCCGCTGCCGCGAGAAATCACGGCACAGCGGACGGAGCTCCAGCGGGATCTCATGGTGGCATGGAGAGTGCGATTGTCGCAATCCAGCGTTGGGCACGCCACAATTGGGGCGATAAGTCCCCTCTTTGAGCAGTGGCTAGAGAGGCGCCACGGCGTCCTCACCGGACACGGTTGTTTCGGGAGGTTCCTGTTCAGGATAAAGCGGGAGGAAACGCCCGGGTGTCACCACTGTGTGGATCGCCCGGAGGACACCGTGGAGCATACGGTGGAGGTCTGCCCGGCTTGGGCGGAGCACAGCGGTGTCCTCACGGAGGCTATCAGCGGCGGCGATCTCTCGCGTCCGGTCCTGGTTCAGGCTATGGTTCGGAGTGAGAGTGCATGGGAGGCCGTTACCTCCTTCTGTGAAACAGTAATGCTCGCGAAGGAGGAGGCAGAACGCGTGAGGCAGAGGCAAGGTTCGCGCCCTCACGCCCCTAGTCCCCGCAGGAGACGCTCCGGGCGTCGGGAGTAGCAAGCCGGCTTCCGGCCACCGTAGGCGCGGGCTTGCGGATGGTGAGCGATGGGTAGCTCGCCATCCGATAAGGACCAGGCCCGGTTCGACTGCGCGTTGTGTTCCATGCACGCCTCAAAGAAATGTCAGCACCAATTGACGGGGTCCGTTAAGGCCTGCCAGGGTTGTGATGTTTGTCCGAAAGGGATATCATGGCCCTTGCACACAGGCAACGGAAGGAACACGGGTGGGTTTTAGTCAGTAAAGGTCTGACACGCCCTCCCGCTCCGCCCAGAGCGGGAGAATTTATTTGATAATTTCCCACGCAAAAAAAGGGGGGAATTAATAAATTTTCGAAAAACGGATTAATTCTTTTATTTATTTTGGTTTGCAATATAAATACTGAGTTTCGAGTTAATCGGACCGCGCGTTAAAAGTCTTCCATACAAACTTTGTCATCCGCAAATCCCCCATTATGGAGTAGTTTAATAAAAAACAAAATTGTCACACTTTATAATTTACGTAGGTTAGTATTCGTGCCAAGTTTCAGGTTTGATAACTCAAGGAATTAGATTTATCCTCCTTTTTCACCCCTTAAAGGTCGAATTTCAAAAAATCCCTTCTTAGCGGATGCTATAGTTTCCAACCATAAGCCGAAATATTAGTGATTTTAACTTAAAAAGAAAATTTCATCCCGTTTTTTACCCCTTCAGGGTTGAAATTTAATAGCTTCCAACCCATAAGCCTAGATAATAAATTTAGTGATTTTGACTGTGAAAATTAAGTGATACACAACTTCATCCCCCTTTTTAACCCTTCGGGGGTAGAATTATCAAAAACGCTGACATACGTGTAAATTAATTTTTAATCGTCAGCCTATACACCAAATTTGAAGATCCTAACTTCAAAACTGACGAACTTTCATATAAACTTCCATCCCCTATTTCACCCTTTTAGGGGTGGAATTTCGAAAAACCCTTTCTTAGTGGATACTTACTCTTTACAAAGAACACACCCTCCAAATTTCATGTCTCTAGGACGAGCGGTTTAGGCTGTGCGTTGATATATCAGTCAGTCAGTCAGTCAATCAGTCAGTCAGGACTTTGAATTTTATATAATAGATGATTGAATTTGTTTTAGAATTTTATTAAGTTGATTCTACTCACGTGCAGGTGTCACGTTCTGGCGCGCAGCAGGTGGTGCTACGGGGCGTGTCACGCGGGCTCAGCGGCCGCTACCGCTGTGAGGTGTCCGCCGACGCGCCCTTCTTCCACACGGTCTACAAGAGCGCCAACATGAGAGTCGTCGGTACGTATACATTTGGGTTTGTTGTTGGTTGGTTTGGATCCAGTAACTTACACTGTTACCCACGTGAATTGTTAATGGTTTTACCACATGATGTTAAAATATGCCCAATTTACTAGCATCATGTATACCTTTAGTGGTTAGTTCCCTCTCACAACACGGGCAGCCTTATGCACAACAAAATACAAAGTCCATAAATGTGACTCGACGCGTAGCGCATCGTTTATCAGCTACGACAGCGTAGCAGGTGTAGCCGCGGCTACGCCGTAGCAACTCTAGCACCGATTATTCTAACAAAGCAAAGTTTCGGTTATAATGTCTAGGGAAAGTCAAAGAGCACGAATGTCTGCTTAAACACGCTCCGGTTGGCTGTTAAGGCGCTGACAAGAGGCAAATGATAAAAGTAGGCTTGTCTTAAACAAAAAAATTGCCAAATCGATATAGTTTGTGGTAGCGGAAAAAATATATGTTATTCTTGAACATATTTCTCAGAATTTGGTTGTTACCAAAACAGGTTTAGAAAAAAAAATCTCGATACAAATTAACGGTAAACTAACCCTTTACTTTGAGTTTCAATCCAAAATATCTGTATTAATTATCAACGTACGATTTGTATTTAATTAAAAACAAAAACGACTTATTTGTATGCAGAACTTGGTTGTTTTATATTTTCGATTACTCAACTCATGTTTGAGTAAATATTTAATAGCTTCATATTTTGCAATAACTTACAAGCATTGTGTCATCGCGCTTCTCTTTCTTTTGTATGCAGTCTGACAAGGACCGCGGTTTAGCTGTTGTCAGCGTCTTAACTAGTACAAATGCCAAATACAGCATCGCGACCTGTAGGAAACTTGTAAACGCAAGTACCTACCTATGATGCGAACATTATTGTTTCCGAAAAGGGGTACAATGTTTGTATCCTAAAATTCAGGTAAATCTTTCAATTTAACGAGGGTATCGATAAATATTTCTTACTTATAAGCTCAAAATGTAATTAGTTGAGAGTTAGGGCTTGGACGAAACGGGCTTTCGTGTTTTAGTAGGTATGAGGAACAGGGTGTAAAGTTCACTCATCCATCATAGAAAAGGGAGGATCCTCCGACCAGACGGGTGTTGTGTCTGGTGGGCAACTGCCCGACGGTTGACGTCGGGACGTTGTATATATGCTAGTTGCGTGGTAAACTCTAATTGCGCGATGCAGGATTTTGCGTGACGTCAGTGTGACGCGTAGTTCGTATGTAGCGATGTTGATGCCGCTACATCGTGATTACTAGGGTATCGGTAGTACCTTTTTTACCTGTTGTTAAAGGTTTAAGGTCTATTTCCGGACAAAGTACAGTCACAAAATATTATATTTGCTGTTACTACATGCAGCACACTCAAGCCAGTGGTAAATTGAAGGGTTACTTTTAGTCTCTGGTCGTGGACCCCGTTATTATGATTATTACTGAATAAACATTAAGGGGACGACAACCGACTTTTAATGATTTTATATTGAAGATCACGTCTAAACAAGCAGTGTTAATGATTTGAAAAAAAAAAAAGTTAAATTAGAGCATTTTTTCAATAACTTAATAAGTGAATATTTTAGATTATGTGCATATTACATAGTGAAATTAATTTGTAAAATTATGTCTAACGCGGATAAAAAACTGAGAATGGCGCAAAATCTACCGAGCGTATTTTTCTGAAACCTTTACCAATTTAAAGATAATTTAAATAGTGATCTTATAGTATACGCGTTTTAATACCTTTTGTTTTGTATATAATAAATTAATAATGCGTCAAATTGGGGACAGCGCTCCTTGATGGGCGAGTCCTATTACTGGCTGAACATACGACGCGTTGCGTGAGCTCAGTATAGAACACGCAAGCTAACCACTCAAGGTCACTGGCATAATTAAATCAGCGTCTTAATTTGGATCGTAGGCATTATCCCTCAGGAGTCGCACGTACCTATATATCATAAAACCATTGAGTTTTGAAACTGAACTAATATAATATGTTTCGTTAGTTTTATTCGTAGCGACATACAAATTCTATAAAAAAGCTTTTGACCGGAGTTTTAAATCGAGTTTGTAGTCGGTGTTGTGGCCTATATTTAATTTTAAAAAATATTAAAACTACCGCATATCCCTTCTTTCAGACCAGAGCGCCTGAATACGCACGACATGTTACACAAAAATGAGCTTTTTGTACATAAATTTAGTTTTATGAAAATAGTGAAAAAAATCATCTGTATTTTATAACAAGTTTTCTATTATTAAATGTACACTATTTTCTGTCTCCTCGCACAACGCCAATGTCAAATTCAGATATTGAGAATATTCTTACCTAGAAACGTATTTATGTATTGACGATCGCGTTTTTGTTTTGACTGGGCTAAAAATATACCCTAGACATAGCCACTTTATAAAGAAGCTATAAGAATATCTTTACTGAAATGTTAAAATGATTTGTACTCGAGACAGAAGCTAGAAGAGTAGAGAGGTAAGAAGGCAAGAATTGCGATGGAAAGGTATGGAAAGCTCTGGAGAAGGAAGACCTTTGTAAATACATTTGACAGTCGTTAAGCGGGTACCCAGAAGCCCGAAAGCCAGAGCGGTGTACCGTTAGGATGGCCCAGTAATTGGATTGCAGAGCCCAGATATCTAGCAGTGGGTTTGTGCAAAATATTGATATTTAGCCGAATCAAAACTTCTCGATCACCTGACTTGGCCGAATTGCATACAAGTTATTTGTCATAATTATGGTAAAATGTTCATGTTTACGTCAAATGGATACTTACATCGTATAATTCGCCGACATCTTGAATCTTAATCTGTAGGTCCTTCCAAATGGCAATGGTTTTATTTTTCACAAATTATAAAAAAATATAAATATTTGTAACACATTTAATGACGTGGAGTTTTAAAAATATTAAAGTAATTTAAGACTAAAACCCAACTACGACAAAAACGCCAACTAAAAAAGGGATAAACAAGACATACTTAGTAACGAAATAATATCGGTTTCGGTTTTAACCAGAGTCACACGTAATCTGTATGATTTATGCCTTAATATATTACCTAAATTATTATGGTGTGAGAGGCAGAGCCTTGCAATTATTTACATCGTATTTAAGAAACAGCAAAATGTATGTAGACACCAGCACTATAACTGCTGTTTCTTTGATTGGTACGTTTTCCGCTAACCATTCCCATTCCGTTAACCAATCATCGATGAGTAATATTACCACTGTCGTACCGCAAGGTTCCATATTAGGTACCATTCTGTTTTTTTTTTTCACTAATGATTTGATAAATTATATAACAAAAATCATTCTAGACATTAATCTCGATGTCTTTACCGATGACACTAACGCTGTAGTCGGGGTGAAAAGTATTAGTGAACTAACAGACAAGGCCAATAATACGTTGGCAGCTTTTCAGTTTTGGTTCAATACAAATAGATTAATAATAAATATTAAAAAACGAACATCATGTTGTTTCGAACCACTGCAGGCAATCAAGATAATAATTATGGATATAACCCTAAACAATCAATCAATCAATCAACTCAGCCTATCGCAGTCCACTGCTGGACATAGGCCTCTCCCAGGCTGCGCCACAACACCCTGTCCTCCGCCTTCCGCATCCACCCTAAACAATGACAAGACATAATTTGTGAGAGACGTCAAATTTCTAGGTATCCATTTGGATGATTTGCTGAACTGGAAAAAATAACTAGCACAGATAGACTCCACTACATCATCTGTGTACCCAGGATTTTGTAATATGTTGATTTAAAAGAGTGTCCTTGGAGTTTCTTGCCTATTCTCCTCCATAGAGATCTACGTTTTGGAATGGGCAAATAGCTTCAACTTTCTGACTAACTGACCGACTCTTTGACAGTTCAGAAGTGCCTGTAATTGGTTTAATTGCAATAAATGCTTTGAGTTTGAGTTTTTGAGTTGAGTTTGTGTTATGTGTTGAGGACATTGAGAGACGAAATAAATATGGAACAGTTAAAGATGGTATATTATGCTCCAGATCGAATCAAATCCAGACTTCGATACAGTATACAGTTCTGGGGAAAAGCTACGGTCATGATTCTCTGCGAGGCATCATTCTCCAAAAAAGAGCAATACGTACAATTGTCAGAATTACACAAAGAGAAAGCTGTCGGTTCTGTTTTTGCTGTGGATTTTCAGCGTTTAAATATTCTAACATTGCCCAGCTTATACATAGGTACTTATGTTATTAGTTAATTAAAAAAAAAATATCCATGTATACGAGTCTGGGGAAGAAAGAATATAGTCAGGGAAAATACTCGTAGAAACGACTTTAAAAATAAAGTTGTATCTACCTAATTTTAACATTGTCAAGCATAGCCCTCATTACCAAGCTGTGCAAATATTGAATAGACTGCCAGCGGATGTGAAATTTTGCTAAACACTAGCTCTTTTAAGACTAAGCTCAAAGCATTTCTGTTAGATAAAAACTTGTACTCAATGGACGAACTGTAATTTAATGTTTTATAATTTATTATTATTGATGTTAGTAAACTTTTTTTTTGTTATTATTGTTGCTGCATTTTCACTTTTAGAATTTGTATTAATATTATTCATTATGATATATGTAATGTATCAAACACAATATAAACAAATATATATAAATTGTTCCTGATAAATAAATAAAAAACCGGCCAAGTGCATGTCGGACCACGCACAATGAAGGGTTCCGTAGTTAGGATGAATTTATCCCAAAAACAAACTTAACATTGTAGTTGAAAAACATGCTCTCCCATACATCGATATACGTTACGGTCAATTCTTCAACTGCAAATTTAAGTTGGTCGACTATTACTACTGCCATGAATTTTTTCACATACCCAAAACCAACCATTTAGCTGGCAGGGGGACACACACACACACTTGACTCTAACAAAAAATAGCACTTAAAGCTTAGTATTACGCAAACGGATCTCAGAATTGAAAAATAGCTTTCACAGACCCACAATATTTAACGGCCTATCCAACGATACTCCACACCATATATTAGACGAGAAAAAAAATGTTTTTCATAGTTTTATTTTACAAATTTCAGCTTTCTAGGACTAAGCGTCTCTGAGCTAAGCCGGGGACAGACGGACGGACGGACGAACGGACAGACAGACAGACAGACAGACAGACGGACATGGCGAAACTATAAGGGTTCCTTGTTTACATCGGAACCCTAAAAACCATGACATATACAGGGTCAAATTAAATTAGCCAGCAAAAGTGAAAGCAAAAGCCGTGAAGAGATAAACATGATCAAATAAAAAAGAAATGAATTTGATGAGTTTTTTTTTTAGATCCTTAGTTGCAGTTGATGTAGTCACTTGAAATATAGTTTTTAACACGCTTTTATTAGGTCGACCTGTATGAAACTAACTATGTAATGGAATCTAAGATAACTAATTTAACCATCTTCCAAGGGTCGTAGCGTAATGAAAATTGGCAGCTGTATGTAGTTCTGATGACAATACAATAATATGGTACTATCGAACTGATCTGATGATGGAGCCGGAAGATATAAACTAGAACTTCATGATACGAGTAGAAAATCATACCATAGCTGTTTTGGATTTCTTAGAAAAGTCTTGTAATGAAGTTTGACCACGGTTAGGTTTCAAGGTCTGATGATGAAGCCGGAAGATAGGCACTGGCATTCCATGATGGAATATCGTATCATAGTTGTGTTTGCACGTTTCGTTTTTACGTGCATTTATATAAGCGTGTATTTCTAGTGTTTTTTAAATTATTAATTGATTTTATGTATACTTCACAGACGTGATTGGTATCTTTAACTAAACATGGTAAAACAAAAGCAAACATATTTTCTCAACGCATACTTCAAGTAACAACACTAAAATATAGCTGTCGTCGAGTTTTTTATATTATTTTGTCGTGTTTAGATATCGATACCCATCACGTCTGCGGAGTGTCGCTGGCTAATTTAATTTGACCCTGTATAGTGCAATGATTACGTGTGACCCCGTTGTATCACTGATGTATATAAAATTTGACTCTGTATAGTTCAATCATTACGTGTGATCCCGTTGTATCACTGATATATATAAAATTTGACTCTGTATAGTTCAATGATTACGTGTGATCCCGTTGTATCACTGATATATATACAATTTGACTCTGTATAGTTCAATGATTACGTGTGATCCCGTTGTATCACTGATATATATAAAATTTGACTCTGTATAGTTCAATGATTACGTGTGATCCCGTTGTATCACTGATATATATAAAATTTAACTCTGTATAGTTCAATGATTACGTGTGATCCCGTTGTATCACTGATAAAAAAAAAATTGACTCTGTATAGTTCAATGATTACGTGTATACGTGTATCACTGATATAGATAAAATTTAACTGGCAACATTAAAAAAACTAGTTTAGGTTATTATTCATTTGAAAATGCTTAATAAAATAAACTATAAATACTAATGCTTTGTTAGATCTAGAATTGAAAATACGTAACTAGTTTTTAGGGTTCCGTACCTCAAAGAGGAAAAAACGGAACCCTTCATTGTGCGTATCACATACAATTTTTTTTTTGCGATTACAAACTTATATTTGCAGTTGGAGAATTAACTGCGCCGTATATCGATGTAACGGAGAACATGTTTTTCAACTACAATGTTAAGTTTGTTCTTAGGATAAATTCATCTTAACTACGGAACCCTTCATTGTGCGTGGTCCGACACGCACTTGGCCGGTTTTTTACTTGACAAATGACAACTATTCTTTGAACAGCTCTCATGCACGTTAAGACCTTCTTAAATATCTTTCAACCCTGAAGAAGAATATTTAATTTATTGTATGAAAAGCTGTTTTCAAATAATAAATTTAATGTCGAATAAATTCTTTCCTATTATAGCATCGCTTAATATTGTTTATTTCAGTGGCTTTTAAAAATGCATTCAAAAGATGATGACCTCTCAAAATCATGTTATGAGCTACTTAAACTTTTCCTAATACTTTAGTTTTGCAATAACATTTCAATAATCCTGAAGCATCATCGTTAAAATCGGTTGACTGAACGAATATTTTAAAATGAATGCAGAATATCCCGCTAGCGACGGGTAATTAATATCACAGTGTATCTTAGTTCATTTTACAATCATATAAATAACACGAACAATCCCGGCGCGGTGCCGTGCAATCCTAAATCGTAAATCAGAACTATTGTTGGGCAATAAATGCTAGGAATCGAACACAAGGGATGTTTGATTAAGGTTTATCTTGGTTAATTTACGGTTATAGAGGAGCTTCGTCGTGTGAATGTATATTTGCCTGTAGGTACAAAGACTTGGGACCCGAACTTATCACTCGTTATTCTTATACTCGCACAGTTGTTTCCATGTCATATACATTTACACGAGTAATTTCTCGTCCGTCGAGAGGCGAGAATGTCTATGTGAGTCATGATTTACACTAAAGTGACAAAGAAAAACTCGCCTACGATTATGTCACACGGGACTCGCCGATTCTCACCTTTTGGCATGCAAGTATCAAAAAGTAAATCAAGTAAGTAAATACTGTTTACACGATTCAGCTTTTAAAATTCCTTTTGATAATTGTCCTGTGTCAATTAGCCTTGTATTCAAACAAAAGAATATTCAGAACTTGCGGGTCATCTGTTGACAAGAAAAAGCGAGAAAAATATAAAGCTTATCACCTAAGCTTTGTGGTATTTATAATAGGATGCCTCCCCGGGTTAAATAAATTTTACTGAAAAATAAGCTTCATAAGGCTGTTTCGTAGCTTTGTTACTTGGGTGGAATCTAAATAGGCTTAATTGCTTCCTTTAACATTTGACTACACAATTACTTACTGTGTTGTGGTTTGTGTTTCAATTTGAATGCTTATTTTTATGTTTATTTGTGGGTATATATAATATTAATTGTAAAGACATATTTAATTGCAATTTTTATGCAATTGTAATTGTGAACATTCTTGGAGACATCATTCAAGGGCAATCTAGAGTCTAGACAAAATCTGCTTTGCAGTTTGGCAGAAGCACAAAGTACAAACATTTTTGTAAAACTTGGGTGTCACCACGAATAAACGCTTTTTTTTTTCTTTTTGTTTTTCATCAAACTGGTTGCTATTTTAATTGTATAATTCATTATTTTTATGACAGTTATTTTACATTCTGTGATTACCTTAACTCACACACAGACCTAACTTTAATTTTTTTAGGAAAACGTATATTTTTACAATGTTTGTAAATATGTGAGCACCGTGTATCTATCACATAATTAATTTATCTGTCATAGCTTAATATTTGATTCTTTTTACCTACTGTGGCATAGTAATTTTATTCTAGGTGCATCGTCTTCACTTAAAATTATATAAGTAATGTACCTATACAAAATATTGTAAAAAAAAATAAAAGAGTAACGGTGGAGTTCCTTGCCCGTTCTTCTCCATACGAAACTATCTTTTGGAAGGGGTGACTAGATTCAATTCTAATTTTTTGTAAATTTTGACGTTCAAAAGTGCCTTTTATGTGCCTATTTGAAATAAATAATTTGACTTTGACTTCTTTTAAAACATTTCAGTTCCCATCACATCTCGGCTTCATAATTACGCCAGCTCCCGTCAAGTTTCACTCTGGTAGCCGCTGGCATTTTCCACGAACATGATGCTTTAGATCGACCCAAAACTTACCGAACAAACAGATTCTCCGCCGTTTTTTTAAAAGAATAGTAATTGTTCTATCGTTAATTATCACAGTATCTTATTGTACTTTTTATTTAGTTTGTTTTGCATGGTTGCACCTTCTTTTGCTCAATTCAAATTGGAATAATGTGTGTGTGTGTGTGTTGGAGTCATTTGCGGCATGATTTTGCACAATATGTGGAATTGTAGCCTTCCGCCATCTTTTGTAGGCATATGTACTTTAATGTAGCAACAATGAAAGCTTGTTGCAAACAGTACGATAACATTTCTGTTTCAGTACTAATGTCCACATATTGTACTCAGTAATCATCTCCATCAACCGAGCTGCATACGGACATGCACGAAAATGCTTTACAATGACACCACGAGCAAATTGAAACACAATTCGGCTAACTACTCTCCCCGGTCCATACTGAGAACAACGAATGTATGGAATACATTTACATCCACGTACTCGAGGCTTGCATAAATAAACCATGGGACACAATACCGCTGACAAGTGTGGGTAAGCAACTAAGCAATATGCGTGTTGATACATTCCCGATGAATTCGTCTGTCTCGAGAGTCTGCGCTCACAATAGTAACGAGTGCAGTTATTGCAGCTTTAATGGTGGTGTACGCATGTTTGGAGTAAATGTCGAAGTGTCATTTACAACTCGGTGCTTCAGATAATATTGATTGCGAGTTTCTCTTTATTTGTGTGTTAAACCGCCCTATTTATTCCCGTGGGTGTCGTAAAAGTCGACTAAGGGACTTACTAGAGAATGGGCAGCAGCGTTCTCTATGCATTTTAACAACATACTGCGATCGCCAACCCGCCTGTCAAGCGTGGTGATTATGGCAAACCATTTGGGGGAGGCCTATGTCCAGCAGTGGACGTTATCCGTCTGAAATGATGATGATGACGATGTGTGTTGAACAATCGCAGAGTTATTCTGTTATTACCCGACTGCCCCAGAAGGAGGGTTATGTTTTTCGAGTGTATGTATGTAAGTATGTCTATTTCTTTGCCACGCTCTGTAGCCTAAACGTCTTGATGGATTTTAACTTATGAGGTGTCGTTAGATTTGTTTTAATTGCGCAAGTGACTTAGGGTATAAAATTTTAATATTGTATCTGCGAATCAAAAAAGAGAGGGGGAATCAAAAAATATAACATATAAATAAATATAAAAATAATAATATTTTGTGGTATTAATAATATGGATATCAAATAAAAGCTAGTAAATAGCCAATTCCAAATAAATAATTATATATTATAACACTTTTAAGCTACTTTTTTAAAACCAATTACAAAAAAGTACATTTTATTTTCTAAAACCTATCCTTGCAAACCTTACTTTTCATACATTTTGTTTTTTTTAATATTTTTTTTTATTTCTACATCTTGGCGCTTTTGGTGGCGAAATTAATTTAATACACGACGTATACGGGTTCGCAATCACGTTTTATGAAGATATTTTAATTTCATTAAACGTTATTTTTTATTGATTTACTTACAATTTTCTAAAATAGCATCTTGGAGCAACCTGTACTTAAGGGGCAGTACCAGGAAATTGTCGTATGGGATTGTGATAAGTTTATGTAGAAAACTTAAAGTAGAAAAAAACGTGTGGGTAGCTCAAGAGTCTCACCAGGCAGTGAAAAAATCTGATAGAGGATAAACCTTATAGATGATTGTTCAAAAAATATTGAATATCACTAAAAACGTGCAAAAAGCACTGCCGTATTGTGATAACTTTGGCGTAAATAAGCAGTCACCTAATTAATATGCGCAGAGATCATTTGGCGGAGTCATGGATCATAACATCGCATCAATGAAATTAAAACGAATAACGTGCAAGGAGTAGGTGAATTGAAGGATGGAGAAAGCTTTATTATTTAGTTTGTTTGAAAAAAAAAAAAAAAAATCTTTCAACTACGTAGTAATGTTATCATTAATCACTACAAAACCGATCACAAAGCACGTCTTTTTTGCTTAGAACCAAAACAGTACAGAAATGTTGTATGAATCTCACAACATTTCTGCACTGTTTTTATTTTTTATTGAGATATAAATTTACCACAGAGGTTTAATGTCTCCCATTAAGTTTAATATAAAATGTATGCATTAGATCAAAAGATACTGGCTGAAAATAAAAATCGGCTGAATAAAACCGACTTGGTGAAAAACTGAGTTTTCATTAACTTGAGTTATTATTTTGAGTAGGTATATTTTATAACGGTGGGTAGATTGGTAATTGAAAGAAAAATAGATTACACACCTTGCTAAAGTGAGTAATTAATGCACTAGTCCTAATTTAGTGCCCTCGCTTGCGCTCGGGCACCAACATAAAACTCGTGCCTTAATAACTCACTTCACACTCAACAATCTACTATTATCTTATTATTATTTTTTATGATTACTGGCCACTAGCCCTACCCGTGTGTTGAATTAATGACGCCATTGTGGCGGCACGTTGTATACATTATTATGATATGAAGTCCCTTTTCGAGTCTGTCTGTGTGACCGCGTTGTTTTTCTAAACTACGCAACGGATTTCTATGCGGTTTTCAGCATCAGTTTGAGAATTTATCCCAGAAGGTTTATGTATAATACATAATTATTAAAGTAACATATAATAAAGAAAACTCGTTGTTTTGTCATGTTGTAAAAACTGTCCGAATCTAGTTGCAAGCTAGTCGCTAGTTGTAACAACATAGATAGGTACCTATTACCTAATAAATTAGCTCGCTATCGGATAAATAATACCAATATTTACTAGACTTTTTGCTGTAATATTATTTATAAGCGATGTTGGCACTTGCTGACGTAATCCCATGGGCTTAATCGGTCATCAAAAAAATGCGCTTAGCAAAACAATTTTTTATTTATTCATGTTTTGTTGTCTGTACATAAAATTTGTACAGACTTTTAAATCTTGTTTTATTTTAGGTTTTTTTTACTTTTATACATTCATTTGTAGGTTCATTTTGAAATAATACACTCGTGCTAGCATTGCCATATTTTTCTCAAGGTTTCATAATTTAATGAATTGTAGAATACAATGTATCGACTAGCTTTTACCCGCAGTTTCGCTCGAGTGGGGATCGGAAATGATTCCACGGGAATGTACACTCACGGGTGCGTGCATCTGACCACCGTGAAAACAAAACCCTGTGCACACGACGACGTATGCACGGGATTTTGTTTTAACGGTGATGGTTTTCTCAAAAAGGGGTGGTAAACAGATGTGGTCATCAACCTCTGTTTACCGCCCCGTTTTGAGTAGACAAATTAAAACTATTGTTTAAATTTTCTCAGGCTCTGTCACAGATGTCTGACCACCCTTTACTCGGTTTTCTTTACGCTTCTTTTTTATTTACAAAAACAAAGGACTTAGCAAAAATCTGATGCGGCGATGCTATTGGTTGATGAGAGTAGCTAAGCGTTACTTAGCAGCGGTCAGAATTACTTAGTCCTTGTGGTCGCAGTGGTTATATGTACGCACCCGTGACTGTACTACCGGGATAAAAAGTATTGTATGTCCTAACCCAGGTCATGGTCTACCTGTGTGGTATTTCATCGAAGTCCATTCAGCCGTTAAGGCGTGAAAAGAGAACAGACAGAGAGTTACTTTTGCATTTATAATATATAAGGTAATAGTACGTCTGCGTGGTGCCGGACTTAAAGAATAGTACCGCCCCATTTCTTCCCGTGCATGTCGTAAAAGGCGACTAAGGGACTTACTAGAGAATGGGCTGCAGCGTTCTCTATGCATTTTAACACCATACTGCTATCGCCAACCCGCCTGCCAAGCGTGGCGATTATGGCAAACTCTCCCTTTGGGGGAGGTCTATGTCCAGCAGTGGACGTCTTTCGGCTGTTATGATGATGATGATGAATAGTAAGTACGGATTAAAGTGTAAAGGCTATTGCAGACTGGCACGATATCGTGGGCACGACCATGAAGTTTTCATAAAATTTGCGCTACTTGTGTCGCGTTACGCTGTCACCTCACGCCTGTCTCCGGAAGCCGAATTTTATTCAAATAAAAATAAAAAACTGAACAAATTCTTGCAAAAATCACCCAAAAGTTTAATAATTCACACAAACCTAGTTCTTGTTTTGTTTTCATCGGGTTACTTGGCACGACTTCGTAAGTCTACGATTTAAGAATTTAGTACGTGCACACGTAGGATCGGATGCTGTCGACTGTCGCTCTATTGGATGTCTTGGTGACAGGTTTTTGGATAGAAGCCACGTTTTGTTCAACTCATTGACTAATTCCTCGAGATGTTTCATTCATTTACCATTTTATATATTTCCTTTTGAAATATATAAAATGGTAAATGAATGAAACATCGATCCTTTCGAGCTAAAGATTTTTTTATCTATAAGTGTATAAGCCAAGTACAATAAGGCCAACGACTTATTATATTTGGCCCTATTTATCAATTAGGTATGATTTTAATATCGATTAGCTTTTTCCCGCGGCTTCACCCGCGTGAGTGTCCTACTACCGGGATTAAAAATATCCTAAATGATAATCCAGGTTATAAACTATTCCCGTGAGGCGGCGAGCCTCCTTGCCTGACTACCGCCATGGGATCTGGAGGCAAAAGTCCTCGCGCACATTTGGGAGTGGCACGAGGAGGCGAAACGGCAGGGCGTAACTCCGCTGCCACGAGAAATTACGGCACAGCGGATGGAGCTCCGGCGGGATCTTATGGTGACATGGAGAGTGCGATTGTCACAACGCAGCGCTGGGCACGCCACAATTGTGGCGATAAGTCCCCTCTTTGAGGAGTGGCTAGAGAGAGCGCCTCTCAAGCGGCGCGGCGTCCTCACCTCCTGCTACTCCCGGGCGTCGGGAGTAGCAGGCTGATTTCCGGCCCCCGTACGCGCGGGCTTGCGGATGGTGAGCGATGGGTAGCTCGCCGTCCGATAAAGACCAGGCCCGGGTCGACAGCGCGTTGTGTTCCAGGCGCGCCTCAAATAGATGTCAGTACCAACTGACAGGGTCCGTTAGGGCCAATGCCTGCCAGGGTTGCGAGTTTGTCCGAAAGAAATATCATGGCACTGGCACACAGGCAACGGAAGGAACACGGGTGGGTTTTAGTCAGTAAAAGTCTGACACGCCCTCCCGCTTCGCCCAGAGCGGGAGAAGTTGTTTTATAATTCCCCACCCAAGAAAAAAAAAGGTTATAAACTATCTGTGTGCTAAATTTAATTAAAATAAGTTCAGCCGTTTTTGTGCTAATCCGGGACGTACATCCACACAAGCAGACAAAAAAAAATTAAAAAAAAATGCGCGAGCCTTACAGTAGTTGCATATGATGAGTAACAACTGACACCTCACCTTGGTGTAGTACTTACTAATTCCAGGAGTACAGTAATTCCACGCTATTATAAAGTACGTACTAATTCCATGCTATTAAACAGTACTTACTTATTTCATGCTCATGCTGTCACACACTCACAAACTTATCTTTTTATAATATTATTATTAGTATAGAAGTATAAATAAAATAAAGTGTACAAAGTTTTAAGACGCTTCAATTGAACAGTCTATGTAGGTACCCTAAAGTCCACAAAATTCCCTCATAGGTACAATAACTGAACATCAAATAACATACGAAACGAAAGCAGAATTTGTTTGTTCAATAAAGTAAGTCAGCTTTTAGTGAGATCTTGACGAATTAAATAAACACTAAAATATACCCACGGCGGCCAAATTAAACGAGGTGCTGGAAAACTCCCTGCGTTCCCATTAAGTAGAATTGGCAAAAAGCGACAGAACAGGAATGTAAACACTTAAAACTTTGCTCGGCGTGGAGTTCCACCGCTTCGTCGTAATAGAGGGCGCTGCTGGCAAACAAAAGCACGCCGAGTTTTAGTTTGAGCCGCCATTTTGTCTGTTCGGCGTTTTAACCGCTTTCTACGAAATTCGTGGGTAAAATGGAACCGCGCGTATGGAAGATGAATATGCAACGTCAACTGCGAAGCGCATTGAAACCCGTGCTACCGCGACCTATGTGATTTATTGTCATATATTTACTGTTCCTCTCTGTCTGCAGTATCTTTGTGTACAAGTCTGGTTCAGTGAACAAACAAACAATAATTCTGTTCAATTTTCATGTTGGACTGGCAAATTTAATTAGTCTGTAGAGTCAGCTGCTACGTAAATCACCTTGTGCAGTCGCAGAGCTCTCGGGATACACAGTAACAACTGGCAGAGGCAGAATGTGTGTGTGCCACTGTACCGGGGTGCATAAAGACGGCAACGGCATTTATAATGACTTCGTATAGAATTAGCGATGGTACTACAAAAGCTAACGAAGTACATAATAAGTAAATGATCAAATTCGGGTTCCTTTCCGTACAGGAAACTGCAATTTTTATAATTAGGAGAAAATCTCGGCTAATTTTACATTTCTCGTTTGCATTATAACTTTCCGTACGGAGTCTGTTTACCTACTTTCGTCTAACTTTAAAGGGGTAATTTTTGATACGCTGCGGACTCATATAATCGCTTTTTCTTTTATTTACTACTCATAACTTATTAATTCTATTCTACTCTTAAATTTTACTTTTTTAAGGTTCCGTACCTGAAAAGGAAAACGGAACCCTTTTTTCACTCGTGTGTCTGTCTGTATGTGCGTCTGTCACAGCCGATTTGCTCAGAATCTACTGGACCGATTTGTATGACCCAAACACGGACGTGTATCGTAAATAAATGTATTCTGAATACGGAGGTCACTTTTGGGAGGCAAATTGGAAAACAAAAAAATAAAAGTTTTGGAAACTGTATCGCGTGACTATCAAATGAAAGGGGAATACGAGGGGTTTTTTTTTTAATAAATAAAAATAAAAACAGTTTTAAAATTATTTAAGAAAATAGCTGAAAATTTATCATTCCCCCTTATCTCCGAAAATACTGAGCCTAAAATAAAAAAAAATACAGAAAATAGTTCTTTACTTATACATTAACAGGAAAATCTATAAGAAGTCTATGGTCTTAAAATAAGATGGTAAATCTCCCAATATTGTGGGTAAGAAGTTACATTTGCAGTTGGAATGTATGGAACAACACGTTTTTCAACTACAAAGTTAAGGGGTCAAGCCCTGGTGGCTCTCAATGAGAGACGGTTTATATTATCTTGGCAGAACCACCAGTTTGTTCTTGGAATAAATTAATCCCAACTACGGAACCCTTCGTCCGACACGCACTTGGCCAGTTTTTTTATTATAAAGTTTTTAATGAAACAAATTAGAAACTGGTATACACGGCTACACATCAATCTACTCGTATACAATTCCAGTTTACGCTGATCTCGCACTGTACGCAAATCCTATACAATGCGAGGTCAGCTTATACTGGAAAAAATATAGCTCGATGTGTAGCCGTGTGTACATGAGTCTGTTTGCAAGTTTTTGTATTGTTTAGCCTTTTAGAAACCCAGTGAATGTATCAGAAAACCTGTTTAGCCTTTTAATAGGTATGGTTAACACTTCTTCTTTTTTATCCTTTTTCTTTTTTATTCTTAATTATTGATGGTTGCAAAACATGTCCCAGGTACGATGATGCAGAAAAGTTGTTGACGAAGCAAACTATTTTAATTTGGATAAACCCATAATTTATAGTCAGACAAGTTATTTACGGTCTATGACAATCTTAGACAATATTGTAATATGTTTATAGCCTTGAGTGATATACCTGAGATTATTCCTAGTTCAGGCACTAATATTATAAATATTTATGTAAAATCAACTATTTCAATAAACAATTTCAATTGAGCAAAGCATTTATAAAAATCGGAACTGATAAAAAAATTAAGGAGTACACTCTTAGCAATAACCTTCATGAAATTAAAAGCAACGTATCGAATCATTTTGTATAAATTTGAATGATAAGTAAAAGTTACAGTGTTAATCGAATTTTGTTGCTGACTGTACTGACAGCAACAACATGCTAAATAATACCTTATTTCCAGAACTGCCGGAGACCAGCCCCAGTGTGCGGGCACAGAAGAGCTGGTACTCCATAGGGGACATGCTGCGGGCAAACTGCTCGTCGCCACCGGCTGAGCCTCCAGCAAACCTCACGTGGCTTCTAAATGGCCAGGAGGTAATGAACATACAATCACCTTACGAAAATGTTGATTATTTTTGGACTTTGTCACATTTAACTCGTTATAAAATCACTTGTATACACGGTGTAATTAAAATAATTGAAACCCTCTCAAGTTGTTATTGTACTCATCATTATGAACAACTTTTAATACTGGACCAACACAGGAATCGCCAGTAAACATCTGTTCCCTACATTTTGTTGATTTATGCGCACATAAATGTATGGAGCAGCAGATTTTTTGGTCTCGATTTCAGGGTTTGTCCCGTAGTAAAAAGTGGTCATAATATTGTTGATGCATAGACTTTATCAGTTATTTTAATTACACCCTGTAGGTACGAGTATATTACTTCGTCGTCTTTTTATCCTAGATATATTATAAATAAAGATTTTAAGGAATGGTCAAAGTTCATAGGGCGATTGCATCTGAAAATGTTGTTGTTTACTTTACTGCTAATGGCTAAACGTGGAAGTAAAATAATATAACCCGTTAGATTGCATCCGCACCGCTCCTAATAGTTTAGTTATGAAATTACTACTGCATAAGTAGTAGAAGACTTTGGAAGCTCTGCTCTGTTTAATTTTATTTTTTTCTGGTGGATTGTATAAAAAGGCCCGGGCACTGTAAAACACGCCCTAAATGTCGTTAATAGGCTGTGAACTGTGCAAATAATTCATTCTGCATTTATTGGACAACATTGAAATTTCGAGTTTCGCTTCGGTTTTTCTCGACCCCTCTCATTTGTAAACACAAAAGTGATTAGAAAGATGAGAGGCATTTATACTCAAACAGTGTTTGATCACTAGACTAATAAATTGTTTGAAGCAAATATTATTTTCTATACAGGGTGTTAAAGTAACTGCGTGCCATAGCTTAGGGGTGGGTTCAGTATCGATAAAATAACCAAGGAAAAAAAAAAAAACAAAAATTAAAACACAAATAAAATATTGCAAGATCAACCTAATTTAGTACCTACAAACTTAAAATAGCAATCGTTAAGATTTTTTTTTTTTATGTTTAATCAAATTTTTTGTTTAAGTATGTTTTTATTTTTCCTGGTTTCCTTTATTGATACTAAATCTACTCTTAAGCTATGGCACGCAGTTACTTTAACACCCTGTACAACTTATTTTGAGAACATTATGAACATACATATCGTAATGTATCAAGCCTTATTTTCCGTGACTTGAAAAAGACATAGAATAAATTCTAATATCATATTCCATCGCAGGTAAAAGGGCTGGATATTCCGCTGCATGACACATCATACGCGCGAAGAAAACCTGTGATAACCGACACGTCGCTAGAAGATGCAAATAGAATTATATTCAGTCCGTGGGACGCAATCTCGGGTTACGAGGAACCGGTGACCGACAATGTAATAGACATTCCCGGCAATATCGACGGCGCAGTGGGCATTCCCCACGCTGATAGCAATCGGAAAAACAAGGAGGAAAGCACCACCCGCCTTGCACCCAAACTAGAGCAAATAGCAAATAAATTGAACATTAGTCTTGAAGAAGAGAAGTCCAATAAATCATCGTCGTTCAGCCAGCTTGTTATAAGACTACAGTCGGTACACTTTCGCAAAGTAAGTTACGCTCTTTGTTACTAGTGTTTACGATGTACCTAGCTTATTTACCTAAATGGAAAAAAGAAAAGAAAGAAAAATTGTTTATTCTGCACAAAAAAAAATGCACATTACAACAAAATCACGTAAATATAATACACACATATAAAGTAGTCAAAAGCCTCAAATAGCAGTTACGGTTGAATAGGATTTGATTTTGTCTTAAAACTATTTGTGCCATAGGGAGTGACCATTTTTAGGGTTCCGTAGTACACAAGGAACCCTTATAGTTTCGCCATGTCCGTCTGTCTGTCTGTCTGTCCGTCCGTCTGTCCCCGGTTTAGCTCGGAGACGCTTAGTCCTAGAAAGCTGTAAATTGGCATGGGTGTACATATTAATCACGCCGAGAAAGTCGTAAAATAAAACCATGAAAAACATTTTTTTTGGGAAAAAAATAAAAAAAATCCCCTCTTTACGTGCCTTGTCCCTTGCAGTAAAGAGGGGATTTTTTTATATTGTGGACATGGACAACCAGTCTTACCAAGGGGTACCGTGTTACCCAGTAACTGGGTTGTGGAGGCCGGATAGGCAGTCGCTTCATGTGAAATACTGGTATTCAGCTGCATCCGGTTAGACTGGAAGCCGACCCCAACATAGTTAGGAAAAGGCGGGCAGATGATGATGATTCTAAGTAATTTGGTCGCCCAGTGCGCTGCTGTCTGGGACGGGCGCTGTCAGTTGGGACTGGTCATCTCTTTGCTGCCACGGCTTATTTTTAATTATTTTAGTTTTGAACTGTTTTTTTGTTTGTTTTTTATCTTTTTATCACGGACGCTTCTGACGTTTTGCATCGTTCTCACATGTTTAACTTCAATATGAATGATGTAACCAATATTTTGTATCAATATTTTAATTTAAAAGAGTGTCCGTGGAGTTTCTTGCCCGTTCTTCTACATAGGAACCTACTATTTGGAATGGGCAACTAACTTCATATTTGTAACTGACCGACTTCTTGACAATTCAAAAGTGCCTGTCAATGGTTTAATTGAAATAAATGCTTTGAGTTGAGTTTGAGACAGTTTTTCTGTAATGAGAACGTTAACTTCGTCGGAATAAAATAAAATTCGAAATTTATAAAAGGCTCTGGGTCTAGAGATAAACCTTGTTTTGTAAGACCGTACGTATTCTGTATTCTCAAAATTTCGATTTTCGCATTGCAGTTACAATGTATAATAGAGTTATTTGATAGGCAAAGCCTTTGTTCACAATAGACATAAAACACTAACAACATTAGGTTATGAACCGTACGTTACTGTAGATACAGTAGGGGCACAGTCTGTATATCGTGAACCCTGTTGTTCGTAACTACAGTTCAAAATTTCAAACTCCTACGTGAATTTGTTATGAAATATTAAATATTTTATTATAGAGAATATTGAACATCGGGCGATAAAATCTGTTTCATGAAATCCAATCCAGCGATTGAAAAGCTCATTGTTGTAACTTTTCTGTGAAACTGTTCAGTTAAAATGAATAAACTGGGCAATTATTGAAACGTGAACATTTTAATGTTGTTTGTTTTCTTTAAAAAAATATTTTTTTATATTTTTGTTAAAACTTTGCAGACAGGTGCTTATTTTATTTTCTAAGAAAAAGACAAGCGGGAAAGGTTACATCATACACATAACTGTCTACTTTTAAACTGTTGCATTAATTTGCATGTAAACAAGGTTTGGCGGATACTATATCACTTGATACTGTTGCCTAGTAATTAGCGTTGTTTATCACGAAAACACACCATGTGACTTTCAATTAATTGACATAAGGTTTAAATTGCAATAATTGAGGCGCAACAACTATAATTAGTGTTGTTTGTCACAGGGTCGGGTGAACGTGACGTGTGTGGCACACGTGCTGTCGGTGTGGTCAAATAGCGGCGTGCTCATCCTGGATGAGGAGCGGCCGCAGATTGCACCCGTTATGGGCAGCCGGGACTCCAACTCAGGTATCATGATTTATGTCTTTGGTTATTTGTGTATTCAGCAGCCTAATTCCGTAACTCTCTCATGTAAAAATAAGCACAGATTAGTATAATATTCATTTAAATGATGAGCACATCAATGTTAACAAAAATTTATAATAATCACTTCTCAAATCATATTAGGCACACATAATAATTTTACTTTAGTATGTAACTATAGTAAAATTATTATGTTGGTTAGCTGTCACAATCAAACCATTTTTTTTTTTTTTTTTAATACTTAGGATTTATGCACACGTCGATACTAGGGCAGACCCAACACCGCATGTGTTGGGTTTGATGGAAATACTAGTATTATTCAGGTATAAAAAAATTCAAAACCTGGATGCATTTCGATATTTTTTCGGTATTTATATTTTTTTTAGAATTGAATTAAAAACACCTGTTTCGTTCCCTTATGTAATTATTTTCTTTTGTTTTATTGAAACAAAAACAACTATATTTAAAAAAATAACAGGTTTTAATTAAATTAAACAATTATTCTAAATTCTAACTAGGACACAATAATTATTATTAAAGTATCACAAAACAGCCTAACATTACAAGTACAAACAAAGTGAGATCCCGCGCGGTAAATTTGAAATGCCAAAGTAAAATTCTAACCCCTCTTTTTATATACATTTATTTTAAGCTTTTATACACTCCCAGACTCCAAAATCAAGCATTCTTACGTTTATAGGCCTTTAACATCAAAATAATGACACTTACATCAGAGAAAAAGTTTTTATGCGGTTATGAATCTGACTTACTGGCCATAGTGGCCATCGTTTCGGTATCATCATTGTTCCAAATTTGAAAAGAAAGTCGGAGTTTGCACACTCTTAAAGAAGCAACAAGCTTTGATTAGAGCATCTAAAAGTAAATGGTTATTTGAGTTATTTATAGAGTATCGAAATTGTTTTTTCTTATTTCTTAATATTTATTATTATCACGTTCAAATAAGCAATATAGATACTGCACTTAAAGTAGCCGCGCAAGCTGTGGCACTTCTTCAGTCTGGGCTTAGCCAGCGAAACGTAATTGCACAACTTCATGTAAGTCATTCTGCCGTTCAAAGAATTTACTATCGATAGGTACCTGGAGACTGTCGGACTGACGAAGCCGCTGTTTGTTTTATTTCAAAGTTTTGTCATTGTTAAACTTATTGCAACGTGGTTGAAAATTTTCAAATATTTTTGTCTTTATGTTAATACTACCTACTCTTTGTTTATTCTGATTTTTCGTGATTACACTGGCTGGATTCGATGTAATTCAATAATCCAATGTACTCACGAATTGTACACAAGTATAAAATTACTTTATTATATAAAAAAACACACTTACCTTAAGGATGTGATAACGTAAGTTATTCGAAGTTAAAGTTCAAAGACTCACGTAAAAATACTGATAAGAGCATCGAAGTCACGAGGGTGTCAGACCTTTGTGACTTCGGGCCTTTATCAGTATCCCTTACCCTTCTGAGAAATGTAAGTACTTAGGTTCCGAACGTTCTTAAGGGAAGTTAAATATAGTTTTAGAACCCGCAACGTTCGCAAGTTGGAAAATAATTAATACAAAGTGCCAGACCCCTTAAAAAATATTTTATGATTGCAGCTTTTGATATTATACTAAAAAAGAGCAGTTTTATTCTAAGAAACCTAATGAGGGTTGCCTCTCTTTTATCTCTGTGTTACTGTGTTATCTCAACTAAAACTTAAACAAAATATATAACAACCTGCACGACGGATTACAAAAATATACAAGGACGGCAGTTGAGCTGCACGATTACTGACAAATGCTTGCACTTATTGGAAAGGTCCACTCCAATTTGTGTGGTTCTTTCCTCAAAATACCATTTCAGACACGGATCTACATGGTCCTTACATGACCTGACCAAGATTATGTCTGGACTTTAAAAGAGACTTCGACCCTGAGTTTGTTTCACCATTTTATTATTATTATATTTATATTGTTTTTTTTTGTCAATGTGAGGACGTTGTAGGCTTATTAGACTGTAGATCTGTAGACCATTTTCTATTTTGTTAAGTACCTGGTACTTTTGATGGGCCTACGCTGTCCTCTCATACCTATTAACACTGTAATTTGAAAACATTGTAAAAGCCAATTTTATTTTTTAAAAGAGTGACCGTGGAGTTTCTTGCCGGCTCTTCTCCATAGGAAACGACCAATTGGAACCGTGTACCTAGCTTCTGACGTTTCATAAGTGCCCATGTAGGCTTATGTGAAATAAAAATATTTTTGATTTGATTTGATTTTGATTTCTTATCAGGGGTAGTCAGATAGGAAATGTCGACTACATCTAGCTTATTTTTTTTTATTTGACGTGTAAAAGTGATTCTAATATCCTATTTACAGAATAAACGATTTCATTTCATTTCAGTCTTCTATCGTATTTTTTATATATCGGACCAGATATTTTTCGTTTGCTGTACGGATTCTATATTGATTTAACCGTGCAAAGTATTGGTATGGGTAAAGGCTAGCGCGTTTTTAGGGTTCCGTACCCAAAGGGTAAAACGGGACCCTATTACTAAGACTCCGCTGTCCGTCCGTCTGTCTGTCGGTCACCAAGTTGTATCTCATGAACCGTGTTAGTTAGACAGTTGAAATTTCCACAGATGCTGTATTTATGTTGCCGCTATAACAACAAATACTAAAAAACAGAATAAAATAAATATTTAAGGGGCGCCCATACAACAGACATGATTTTTTGCCGTTGTTATAGATAATGGTGAGGAACCCTTTGTGCGCGAGTTCGACTCACACTTGGCTGGTTTTTTTTTTAACAGATGCAATAAAGTGTAAATTAAAAAGTTCTACTATTTCGCTATGCAGCGCTGTTGCTCAGGCATCCCATAGTTACGTTAATTAAATTGATTAAAAAAACAAACCTGTGACAATATTGCAATTCCAATGTGACTGAGTTGACATTGACACAACATCCGAGGCATTTTATCAATTAGCTGGGGGCAATGCAGTGGCATGTTACTGAAATAACGTGAGAATATCTGGGCGTGGAAAGGCCCTTAGCGAAAACTGGGATTATTTTGGAGCTTTCTTACTAAGGCCTGAAACTGCGTTAAGCGGGTGCCCGCGACGGGCAACCGTCGCGTGTCTACGCGCGTGGACACGCGGGTGGGCTCCGTGGGAACGCAACGGTCCCCGTCGCGGGTGCCCGTCGCGGAGACCAGATTATTTTATTTACGCTGTATCGCTAGTTCAATTTACCTTCAGTCTGTCGGTCCGCCTGTCACCAGGCTGTATCTCATGAACCGTGATAGTTAGACTGTTGAAATTTTCACACATTATGTATTTCTGTTGCCGCTATAGCAACAAATACTAAAAAACAGAATAAAATAAATATTTAAGGGGGCTCCCAAACAAACGTGATTTTTTGCTCGTTTTTGCTCTACATATAATATTGAAAACGGCAACAGGTAGACGCTTGAAATATTCACAGGATATTTAATTATATAATATTCACTTTAAAAATAAATAATTAAATTAAAATAAAACATATAATTAAGGGGGCTCCCATACAACAAAGGTGATTTTTTTTGCCATTTTTATAGTTAATGGTACGGAACCCTTCGTGCGCGAGTACGACACGCACTTAGCCGGTTTTTCCATATTGAACTCTCAATCTAAGTACATAATCACCTACGATAAAAATGTATTCTCAGAATGCCTCTTTTACATGAATCATGTTACCGGTCCGCTGGCGGGCACCGCGCGTGCCCCCGCGACGGTTTCCATCACACGGAGGCGGGCCCTGTTGCGTGGGTACGGGGCGCGCCTCCCCGTGACGGACGCCCGCGCGGGTCCCCGCGACGGAGCACTTTTGTATGAAACCGCGCGGATGCCCGCTTAACGCAGTTTCAGGCCTAAGACAGTACGAGTACGACACAAGTTGGACGTCCCATCGGCAAAATTCGACAAATATGATAACTTTTCATCTTTTGCAACAAGTCAAGAACTTTAAATGACTGAAGCGCAACTACTCAGTTGCTATCACTACACTGAAAAAAAAAAAGATCACGCATCTTGACTTCTGAAGCTAGGAGAACTTTGTAAAATTATCATAGTTCCGTCTACTAAGTAATTAATTAGTTTAATTACGGGTAGTTATTTAATTTAACTCAAATGTTGGTCAGTTTAAGAATTATATAATGCTAACAAGTTGCTTGTTACCATCAACTAAAATAATTTTTTGATTAAAAAAAGTGTAGAAGTAAAATCAAACAAAGCATGTATTTGCTGTTGCTTGTTACCATGAACTTAAATTATTATTTGTTATACAAAAGTGAAGAATAAAATGAAACAAAACATGTATGATGTAACAAAGACCGGTTATTATTCTGTACATGTCACATTGCCGATATAAATAAAATGAATTTGTTCTGGCAAATATGCTATCTTGTTTATAGTAAATAAATAAATAATGATTCCAAACATTTTAATGCCAACTAAGAGAAAATGAATCTTAGTTAGCTTGCATTTTTTTCAGTGTAAGTTTTCATCGGTCTATTAGGTACCTACATCGATGTAAATTTTAAGTTATGTCGTACTTTACCACATAGTCACTTTGTTATGCAGTTTCACATTAATTCCCCTAAAATACATTAAACGCACGCTGCGTTACACTATTAGATTTAATTGTTTCACATGCGGTCTACATGCAGGGAGATGAAATTCAGATTCATTTAACTGCACATACGATAGTATTCGTGCCTTCTCATGGCTCCAACAATGTATGGAGCGGTTTACAGACGCATCACGGTGACTCAGCAAAATATTGCAATTGACTTGTCATACTTTCGAGGAGCTCGTGGCTAAGTAAAAACAGCCGTACGGATAGATCCATCAGGTTAAGCTACGCTTGCCGGTGCTGGTCCGTGGATGGGTGACCATCTTTACATACCGAGACTCCTTCATGCCTCTGAAAGCACGTTAAGATGTTGATGCCGGCTGTCATTCGTGGATCTTTGACAGTCGTTACGGGCCGTCAGAAACCCGAAAGTCTTACTACCAGTTACCAAGGGGTATCGTATTACCCAGTTACTGGGTTCTGGAGGTCAGATAGGCGGTCGTTACGTGTAAAATACTGGTATTTAGTTGCATCTGGTTAGACTGGAAGCCGACATAGTTGGGGAAAGGCTAGGCAGATTGATTGACTTGTCATACTTTCAGAGAACAGAGTATTATGAACGATACACTAGCAGCTGGCAACGATTATTGTTATTTAAACACTGTAGAACAGTAATTTTCACAGTTCCATTATCATACTCTTGCCCTGCTCCTGGCCTATTCCGTGTGATGCCAGACGTAAAGAATAGCACCAGCCTATTTCTTCCCGTGGGTGTCGTAAAAGGCGACTAAGGGACTTACTAGATAATGGGCAGCAGCGTATGCATTTTAACACCATACTGCGATTGCCAACCCGCCTGCTAAGCTTGGCGATCATGGCACCCCCCCCCCCTCCTTTCCCTTTCTGCTGAAATGATGATGATGATGACTCTTGCCCTTATCCCAATTTATTTGAGGTCAGCGCAACATGTCGTCATATCAGAAGTTACCTTTCTAGCCATATCATCTTTAACACAGATCCATCGTTTTTTTGGTCTTTTCGTACTCTTAGAGCCATGCACAATCATACTCAAAATCTATTCACTAATCAAAGCTTATTTACTTGAAAAAGGAATTACCGCGTTTAGGACCGTGCTTTGCTGTGAACCCCGTGCGATCGTGATCACGTCTAAACGAGTAGTGTTAATGGTTTGAAAAAAATCTATGTTAAATTAGAGTATTTTCTCAATAATTAAATATGTGAATATTTTAGATTATGTTTATATTACATAATGAAATTAATTTTTAAAATTATGCCTAACGCGGATAAAAAACTGAGAATGGCGCAAAATCTACCAAGCATATTTTTATGGAACCTTCACCAATTTTAAGATAATTTAAGTATTAACCTTTTAGTATACGCGTATTAAATACCCTTTGTTCTGTGTATAATAAATTAATAATGAGTCAAATTGGGGACAGCTCTCCTTGATGGGCGAGTCCTATTACTGGCTGAACGTACGACGCGTAGCGTGAGCTCCAGTACAGAACACGCAAGCTAACCACTCCAGGTCACTGGCATATATCTGTATCTTAAGTAAAGTAAAGCTCCAGATAGAAGTACCTAGGCACCAACGTTTCCTACACTTAAATAAAACAAAAAGATAACTGAAAAAAAGTGGCATTAATTAGGTACCTATAAAAAGTGCATCATATTATTATTACTAAATGACTCATAACAGGCATTATTATACATACTTACTTGCACAACGAGGACGGACGTATCAGATCCGCGGTAAAGAGATAAATCGATTAAATCCTACCAATGAATATTCATTTCACGTATTCTCTATGACCAACGACAGCGACGAGAAATCGCATGTGCCAGTACTTTAGCCTCCATTATTGTTATGAATCATAGTCTAGATTAGAGGATGCAAAGTGATACATAGTACTTACAAAACTTACCTACGTATGTGCAAATTTAATGGCAGTTTTGAGTTAGTTGGTCATAAACTGCGCTTATGCAAATGGGTTGTTATACTGTCGCCAGCGGTAGGCTGTGGCCTGTCACTTCTTATTAAACGATCTTAAGTTTTAGCGTTTTCTGTCTGGAAGTAATTTAGTCTGGGTCTCAGTGAGTTAGTAACTTATTATCTATTCAATTTATAATTATTTACGTGTCACATTGAACACTTTAGAGCAAATTGAAAATTTGTATTTTGATTATCGAATATGAATTTGTAGTTTAATTTCTAGAATTAATTACTATCGATGGAGGCCTTTGCCCAGGAGTGGGCCAGCGTAGGCTAGTAAAAAATAACGTGTGCGGTCGGTTCCCCCGTTATGAACGAAGTTCCTTCTCACGTATGATTTAAAGCAAAAACAAAAAATTTTACTGCCGCCATCTTGGATTTACATTTTGACCTCACTATCGGCTTTAGCACCCTCGAAACCTATGAAAACGATACATCACATCATTTCAGCCGAAAGACGTCCACTGCTGGACATAGGCCTCCCCCAAAAAGGGGAGGTTGGGTTTTCCATAATCGCCACGCTTGGCAGGAAAACGATACCCATGACGAGAAATGTGAAAATTTTCTTAGAAGCCATCTTGTCTTTTCATTTTGACCAAATTCACACTTTCTCTCATTCAGAAAGTGTGAATTAGAAGAAGAAAGTCGCAAGTATGAACGCTTTTTCGCGTGACGATTTCTGCCAGTTTACTCCTACCGCAAGCCGCGTTAGAGAACTTCGTTCATAAAAAAAAATTGAGCCGTCACGGGACGCCTGGCAGATATTAAACATCGAAATTATTTACACACTAGTACATATAGACTGTATAGTAGCAATGCGTCGCCACGTGGCATGCGTCGCCCCGCCAGCCATCGGTTTTACGTGCGGCTATAGATGTTTCACATCAAAAGAAAATACTATCGACTACCGCGGCGGTGCCAAAAAGATGTAAACTATGAAGAAAAAACCGGCCAAGTGCATGTCGGACCACGCACAATGAAGGGTTCCGTGGTTGAGATGAATTTATCCCAAAAACAAACTTAACATTGTAGTTGAAAAACATGCTCTCCCATACATCGATATACGTTACGGTCAATTCTCCAATTGCAAATTTAAGTTGGTCGACTATTACTCGTTAACTTGTGAAGCCTACTTAGTTGTGATAGTTTTCCTTTTAATTTCGTTATATATACTATTGCCATGAATTTTTTCACATATCCAAAACCAACCATTTAGCTGGCAGGGGGGGGGGAACACTTGACTCTAACAAAAACTAGCACTTTAAAGCTTAATATTACCCAAACGGATCCCATAATTGAAAAATGGTTTTCCCAAACCCACAATATTTTTGAACGGCCTATCCAACGATACCCCACACCATGGAATAGACGAGAAAAAAAAATATCATCCCCATTTCACGTGTAAGGGAGGTACCCTAAAAAAAAATGTTTTTCATAATTTTATTTTACCATTTTTTTGGCATGATTAATATGTATACCCATGCCAAATTACAGCTTTCTAGGACTAAGCGTCTCTGAGCTAAGCTGGCGACAGACGGACGGACGGACAGACAGACAGACAGACAGACAGACAGACAGACGGACATGGCGAAACTATAAGGGTTCCTTGTGTACTACGGAACCCTAATAAAAGCAAGGCATGATTTTTAGATAATAATATTACCAAAACATCATGAACAGAACAGGTTCTTGTATCAATTAATTTCTATTGGTGAGGGAAGTTGGCATATTTGAAACCGGTACCATCAGATACCAACATTCCATTGTAATTGAGACGCAAAACGGGTTATTACTTTGTACCTATGTAAACAAACTTGAAAATAATAATTAAGTTAGACGTTCCCCCATGTTTATTTTGTTACCGCCATGGTCATCGTTAACCCATTGCTTGCGGCCATCGTTTTATTGTTGACTTACCAAACTTGCACAAGTAGATAACAGCCCCTTATTCTGTTTTGTTTTTGTTTAGATAGCTGTTACATTTAGGTACATAAATCTTGATGTATGTTGGCTTTCAAATATTAATTTTGTGAGTAATATGGGAGATTCTTCAAAAACCTGTTAAAAAGTAATATAATTAGGCATTATCTCAAATTGATTAAATTTCTATCGATTGACGAAACTGTTCTTAAGTTAAGAAGCCATTTACTTTCCGTACTGTTCTGTTACATACAGAAGTGTAACAAAAATGTAGACTAAGTTCTGAAGAATCACCGATGACCCATCTCGATTGACCAAAGTATAACATTTTATTTAATAGAGTAACTTTTTTAGTCATCGGGGTACCAGAATTATAAGAGCGTAGCAATAAAGCCGAGGATATTGCGTACTCTGACATTTTCATAGGCATTCTTCAGAATATCCGTCACAGTACAGTAACAATGTTTCTTATAAATAGGGTAATATTTCGTGGAGATGTTAAGGGTACGATACAAAACTTGAGACGCAGGCAGTACTTGGATTGAATGTGTCTCGAAGCGGATTGGATAATGGCATGCGTTATAAGAACCCATAAAGGATTTCTGCAATGAATAAGCATAAGACAAGTAATTTAGACAACTTACAATCGTTGAAATAGAAATTGGAGGAGAATTTCACGCATTTCAAAGCTCTGAAGGTCTCAGTAATGACTAAACATTTTGGATATTTCACTTCCCACGCGTGGCTGTCACATCTAGGGATGTCACCGGTCGCTACAGGCGTGTGTTCAAAAGAAAATTATAATTTCAGTCTACTTTAATAAGTCTTGGAGTATTATAATCCTGTGACTTTATTAAAACTACGAGTTAAAAGTAAGCGTAATGTCAACCGACATTACCCTTACAAATGAATGAAATATTTTCTAGTGACTAACAATTTTTTACGTATACGGCATTTGGATTTGTTGATATAATTATCACAACATCATTCACTGCATTTAAAGGTAGAGTGTAATATCATGATTTTGTATTACCAGGTTTATTTCTCCCAATTTTAGCTGCACCCGGTTATACTGGAAGCCGACCCCAATAAAGTTGGAAAAAGGCTAGCTAAGGCGCTTACTATATTTGACTTCGAAACATCGATAGTGCTTCATTTCCCTAAGTTAGTTAACACATCTTAACAACATAAATAACTAATCTTGAGCGACAGATTCCTCTAATTCACTACTACCAACTGTTGCATTTCATACATAATTAGTAAGCGTAATGTCAACCGACATTACCCTTACAAATGAATGAAATATTTTCTAGTGACTAATATTTTTTTTCATAAATGGCATTTGGATTTGTTGATATAATTATCACAACATCATTCACTGCATTTAAAGGTAGAGTGTAAAATCATGATTGTGTATTAACAGGTGCATCCGGTTAAACTGAAAGCCGACCCCAACAAAGTTGGGAAAAGGCTAGCTAAGCCTTTTAGCTATTCGAAACATCGATAGTGTTTCATTTTTCTAGTTAGTTAACACATCATAAATAACTAATCATTAGCGACAGAATCCTCTAATTCACTACTAACAACTGTTGCATTTCGTACATAATTATGTACAAACATAAACTTACGCCTTCTTCCCATGGGGGTAGGCAGAAACTACAGAACGGTACTGTTACGATCCCTACATACTAGAATAATAATGAATTTCCTCTAGCAGGATATTCGTTATGGTATCAGTAATCTATTAACGTTCTCTCCTTGAGCCGATTCCATGAACGCGAAATGGGGAAATGACGATAATCACCATGCTTAGTAAACTGTTTGATGATCGCAATTTGTTATTAGCAGTCAATAGAACACTGTTGCCCGTCTATTTGACGCAATAATTCAATAGATGCCTTTGTGACGCCATAGACGAAAAGCCATATGAGAGAAAAGGCGTTCGTATTTTACATGTACTTGCAGGTATATTAGATCATTGTCGTCTTACTACGTCGGCGGCAATGACGTATTATAAATAGACGCGTCATACACGAACATTAGTGCACTCAAAAACAGCGTATGCCATGAATGTAGCTACATCTTGCATACAATCATACAGTGCGTGAAGAAAAGGACAGACCTATACCGATAACTATTGTTAGAAAGAGATGAACATACATATTTAGTTACGTCACTAGCTGCTGCATGTTCATTGGCACGTACGCGTGGGTCGCAGCAGTCAGAGGAATTTCAAAACAAAAAACATTTTAATATGTTATAATATAAAAATATAGTAGTTACGCATGAAATGACACGTTTTTCTTTACACTCACAGTAGTAATGTAATTTGTATTTCGTGTATAGACACGGGAAGGCCGGGAAGGCATTTTCTTTACAAATAGTTGCTGAGAATTGCGAGTGATAGTGACGTGTAGGCACGTCACTGGATGGCGCGCGACTAATTCCAAGTTAGGCAATTGCCTTGGTTTTATTTTATGACGCCATTATTGAGCGCGAGTAACGCATCTAACATCATTGGTCGACGGTGCATAACTCAACATTCGTATCTTTGTTCGATCTAGTTAAAACATAATCATAAATGAGTTATAATTTAAAATTGGAATCCTTTGCGAGATGGTAATACTGTCATCGAAATTCTGTGAGTGAAAATGCATCTGTATATGTGACGATATGAAAGTACATATACAGCGTGCACCGGAAAGGGTATATCCATATTAAAGGCACGGATTCTCATGGTGATAAAAAACTACATGGCAACATTTTTTTTAATAATACTTAAATAATTATAAAGTTAAGAAACATTTAACTAATCAAAATCAAATGTTTCCAATTGAATTCTATACACCACTAGAGCAAGTCAGCTGATCGGTACACGTTTTAAGGCTTCTACATACTGGCGCGACACGCGACGCGACATAAAGGCCCCGCGTGTCGCACGACGAGCGGTGCCTTTGTGTCGCGTCGCGAGTCGCTCTGGTCTGTCCGTTTGACCCCGCCACCAATCGTGCCACCTGCGCCGCCGCGTGTCGGTGCGGCGCCGTGTCGCAGAGCTGTGGCAGGTGTGTGTGTGTGTACTAGGCGCACAGACACAGATAATGGATCGTGACCCTCGTAGTGCAGTGACACGTTTGTTATGGTTTGATTGTCAGGGTTGACAGGTACCCTAATCTGGATGTTTTATAAAAAACTATCCTCTTTGATAGTTATTGTACAATTGTAATAATTGTTACGACTGCAAAAATTTGCTGTATTATCATCAGTCATGCACGACGTGTTAACAACGCTCCTAAAACCTAATTAAACGTCATAATGTATTTAATTATCGTTACCTCAAATATAAAAACAATTTCAGGCCGCAGGCAACATTAATGCCGCAGATTGCAGTATCCCAACTTTATGATAACTATAAAACGGGCATGATGACGTTAATTTGGAGCTAGTATGGCGGTAACGCGTTGTTTATTGTTACAGGGCTTCGCCGCTCAACGTCACACGTCGGTGTCTTGGCGATACTCAACTGTTTGTTGTACAGGCACTGGTAAGGAATAGCAATTATTTATCAGGTAGAGAATATCTTGTAACTAGCGTAATTAGTCGATGTGATGATGAATTTACGGGCGAATGACGTCACTGAAACGTTGTTTATGAAAGTAAGTTGGTGTGTTTTCGTAGAGAGCGTTTTTGTCACCGTAAAATCAAACCCCGCTGTCAACATTTTCATGATAGCCGTCACTGCGGCCGTTATGTGGCGGCCACCGCTCTTATATATATACACATACATAAACTCACGCCTTCTTCCCATGGGGGTAGGCAGAAACTATAGAACGCCACCTGCTACACTCCCTACATACCTACTCCTTTTGCTCCGCCTACGTTCATACATCTGCATGTCGATTCTGTAAAAATCTCACCGTGAATTCGTGGAGTGAGCTGTCAGTGACATTCCACTGATGCTAGGGATTGACCAAGGATTACATTTACAATCTTAATCGAGATTTCAATAATATTTTTATGCTAATTCTATTGATCATTTTATATTATTTAAAAGCTAGTATTTATGTGTCTTAACATTACTATTTGTGAAATTTTGTCAAACTCAATTTAATGTAAAAGAACAAAATTGAGTTTGTATTCAAAATCATGATTATGATTGTAAATGTAATCCTTGGTCCATCCCTGGAATAAGGTGGGATGAACCTGACAGTTCACTCCACGCTCACTTCATCTAAGTTTTCACGGTGAGATTTCTACAGATAGCAATGCTGGTAAGCATCTGGTCATACACGCACGCCGGTTGCGAGTACTACGCACCTGACCTTCCTGAAGAACATCACCAATTAGGTGACTATTATATCCTCCCAAGCCGGCCCCTCCCGGCGTTTCCACTCACCTCTGCTTTATAAATCTTTTGTTAGTCGCCTTTCACTCATTCTCTCCACATGACCAAACCATCTAAGCATACTCTTTTAAATTTTTGTCACTACATCTTCTTTTAAACTGCACCGTTGCCTTATATTCTCATTTTTCAGCCTATCATTCATAGTCTTATTTATTTATTAATTTATATAATTATACTTTATTGTACACCAGATTATACATTACAAAATAAAAAAATATATATATACTACAAAATATACAATGGGCGGCCTTATCGCTTACTGCTCTTCAAGGAAACCGTAGCTTTACGCAGCGTACATACGTTCCACAAACGGCTATGCTAGATGCGAAGGAAGTCTTACGAAGGACCTCCACAAATGCCAACATAGTTTAGCGTGGTAGGATCGTTGTGCTTTCATATTTTTGTTTACACGTCCTGCGTTTCCTATAAAATCTATTTCGAATAAACGAAACAAAAGTATATCGAACGCTATTGCGTAAAAATGTCAGGAAATCGAACTTTAATAACCAACCATTTTAAAATTTTGTTGATATTTCAAACACTTTGTAGGCCAGTAGATTCGGAGCAAATTGGCTGTGACAGACGGACAGACAGATAGACAGACACATGAGTGAACCTATAAGGGTTCCGTTTTTCCTTCTGAGGTACCGAACCCTAAAAACACTTCAATCAGTTCGAAAGTCACAGTTTGAACCGTTAGAACAGGTCTGTCGCAGCTGCAAACTTGGTTTTACACTATTGGTATCTATCCTAACATTCCAAAAATCAGTGCAGTGCAGTTATTTGCGACCTAACGCGATTTCTCGGCATACAGTACTGGCCCATTTATAGGACTTTATTAAAATAAAAAGCAACAAATAAGTTTAATACCAACGTTTCATCCAACGTGGCAATGCTGCCAGGCTTTTGAGCACTTTTCCTCGGAGGCGGAAGAATTTTTTGATGCCCAATGAGCACTTCCTCCCATTTTTATTATTTTATTATAAACTTGTACATACTATACATATTTTAGAGTTAGCTTGTGTATTTTAATTAAGGATCAATTGTTGTAAATACATACAGTTTGTACTCTCAGTTTAATACCTCACAAATAATGTGACCAGTCTTATTTCAATATATTCGAATTTCATTTAAAATAAATACCAACCTGAATGTTTCTTTTTACTTTGTTATCGTCGCATGCCTTTCAGTTTTGTTCACAATATAGGTAAGTTACGAGATAAATTCATTTATTTTACACGCATACATATAATACATAATATATATCTCATCCAATCATGTCCTGTCCATGCAGGGAGTAATTGGAAATGGATTGAAAATATATCGCATCGTGGTTTAACATTGTCAACCTTGATGAATGGGATTGAGTTTGGTCTAAAACCACCTTAAGAAATATTGTATGTTGAAACACGGTGGAAAAAGCACAAAATAGGTATGTATCAAAACAAACAAAAAATGCAATAATTATGTACCTATGTGTGTACAACGGGAACGGCTTGCGGCGGCATCGTCACCGATGGGAAGAGACCAAACGGCATGACGATATTGCCTTGGAAGGTGGGTAGGCCTCTGGTGTGGGACGCAACCTGTGTCGATACCCTTGCGCCATCTCATGTCCCAAGCACGGCTGGCTGTGCTGGCTCCGCTGCTGCGGCTGCTGAGACCCTCAAGCGGTGCAAATACTGTAATCTTATGGGTAGTTACAGTTTTGAAACGCTCGGGTCATGAGACCCGAGTGTGCGTCTCCTTTTTAAGGAAATTTCTCGCCGACTGATCGACACTCCACGTAACCAGAGGGCTGGCTCGTTCCTTTGCTAAAGAATTAGCATTTCCATTCAACGTGGCAATGCTGCCAGTCTTCTGGGCACTTTTCCGGATGACAGCGATGCGGACGAGTATTTCTATGCTTAAGTGTAATTTTTTTTTGTTTATCTTTTTAGTCCCTAGTGTAAATAGGTAGTTGTGTGATCTATTGTAATGTATAATGATTTTAATGTATTTGTAATGAATAAATATGTATGGGTGTCGAATAAAACATTGATGAATTTCCAGAAATTAAACAACGGAATCGTTGATCCCGGGATTTCCCACATAAAAACCCGCATTATTAATACCTATGCATTCAAATATTACCAATATTAATCACATGTTTTCATTCACAGGACTGTCCGATGATCAGAAGACTATAAAAAAAACATGAACTTGTCATTTTCTCATCTAAAATCAGTGTTAGACTTTAGTGATTGAAAAATTACATGAAAATGATGCAGGTAAAGTTATTTTATCAACAACGTGAGTTGAACGTAGTGAATTTTATACTTGTACATAATTAACTTGTATTAGGACATTTAAGATGATAGTGATGTTTCGCTTCGACGAACCTTATGTACGTAACTGTTACTTTAAATAAGAACTTTAAAATAAAGGAGATCCCTGTTTTTATATTGTTTTGTTATTTCATTTTGAATAATTTAGTTTATTAAAGATGAGCGCGGGCGGTAACTGGAGCGCCGAGTATTCAATACCCACTCTATAAATAGTTTGCAAATAAATACTGAAATATTATTCCAATAAAGTACAACAACCCTTCCCACTGCGATACTATCCAGTAACGATAACTAAAGTTTGAACATAAAAACTTGTTATTCTTATGAATCCTTGAGTCTGCAGAATCGATGAAAGTATAAAATAAGTGTAGAATTTATAGCTTTAGAAATATTTAGTAAAAAAGTATAACTACCCATAAAGTAGAAGGTTCTTGGCGGGAAAGTGAAACGTCACGTTTAGCAGTTTTGTTTTATTTTCATAAATTTGTGTTTAGCCGAATATTATTGTGTAACAATGGTGGATTATTAACCATTAACGCTGATAGCACACCTCCGCCGCTGGTTTAACAGCGAAACCGCAGTAGTTCAATTGTAGGTACTGGTTCGCGTCATGTTCCGTTACTCGAATCGGATGCGAGTAGCGAAACATGATGCGAACCAGTACAATTGAACTACTGCGGTTTCGCTGCTATGGTTTCGCGGCGGAGGTGTGCTATCAGCGTAAGTGTTCGTGAACGTGCATGAGTGTAGGCAAATAAAACAAAACAGTGCAACATCACTTCAAGTTCTCTCAAGAAGTCCGCGTGAGGTCTAAATAAAGTGACACATCTTTACCTCGTAGTACTATTATTATATAATCACTACATAGTATAAAACAAAGTCGCTTCCCGCTTCCTGTCTGTCCATATGTATGCTTAGATCTTTAAAACTACGCAACAGATTTTGATGAGGTTTTTTTTAATAGAGCGATTCAAGGCTTCTACAGACCAGCGCGAGTCGCGGCGCGACACAAAGGCCCCGCGTGTCGCGCGACGAGCGGTGTCTTTATGTCGCGTCGCGAGTCGCGCCGGTCTGTAGAAGCCTTCAAGAGGAAGGTTTATATGTTTAGAAAATGCCACACGGGCGAAGCCGCGGGCAACAGCTAGTAGTTTATATAATAGTGCTATTATTGATCGAAGCATCTTCAGTTAAACTCAAGGGGAGCGGGTGGGGGGATATCTTCTGTCATGCATTGAATATGATATATTAATATAAATTAATAATAATGATAGTGATGTGTGTGTTGATGTTATAGTTATTAATGATATATTGATATATATACTAATTTCATCATTATTTAAACAAACTTTGTACTTGTTAGATAGGTACCTAATTTTACTTGACACTGGCTAAATGTGCAGACCGCACTAAGCCATAACAAAAAAAAAACCCTTAAAGTATCTAACTTAACTAACGTTGTTTTAAAACGTGATGTGCGAATAATCTACCTAATTCCAGGAACTTCCAAAAACATGAAACAGTCACTATGGAACAGCAAGTGTTTCCGTCGCGGAAATTAATTGTTCCAATTGCGCTATAAAATGAAAATGCACATAGAGATGACATTAAAAATTCTATGAGATAATTAATTAAGGGAGGACAGTGGAGAGACGGCGAGATGAGACCGCTGCTGATTCTGTTAGCACCTTTTATTTAACTCCGGGAAATAAAATGGTAAAAAAGTAAACCCTGTCCTACTTTAATATAGATGCGAAAGTGTGTTTGTTGGTTAAATTGTTCCTTCACGTAGCAACTGGGCTTCAGACCGACGTGTTTTTTTTTTAGTAAAACTTCTTTACCCAGACTTGGGGAATGCGTGACGAGAGCGTTACGGAAACTGATCGGGCGAGGCAAACGGAAGTTGTTTAAATTTTAAAAATGGAACACACCGCTTTATTTAAATTCACACTGGCTGTTTATACATTTCTGTTTTACTTCAGTCGTGTGGTCTAAAGCAGACTCGTTTTTTTTTGTATAGAGATTGTCTATAGACCGGAAAATTAAATTAGAGCTACTGTCAAATAGCGTCAAATACACAGTTTCTGTGGAAAACTCCATGCAGGTGAAACAGCGGGTCGCACCTAGTACCTACAGTGTGCCTACATGGGTAAGTATAGGAAAATCTGACAACTACTCTACTGGTATTTTGTTATATATATCTAAGCGCTTTGCTTTATTATTAAGTTCATTAAGTTCTCAAAGAGATACTTAATTCGATTATATTTTTGACATGAAATTAAATCTTTCAACAAAATATAACCTCTCGTGTTTTTGATACACATAAGCTTTGGTATACATGAATCCCTCTCACAGAGAGGAGGCCTGTGTTCCAGCAGTGGGAATATTATAGGCTGATTATGTATACATGAATCATTTAGACCCAGGGTTTAGTTTTATCATCATACTGTAGGTACGGTCACGAGCATAAATACCTTACATCTTACGCAAGATTCAAAAGCGATTTTCTCCTAAAGTATTGATAGATATTTTATGGCGTTATGAAAATAGTGTTACGAGTATTGACACTTCAGGTATTAGAAAATAGGTATTTATTCAAAGTTGAAATTTGAATTCTTCTCATAGACTGGCATTATGAACGGCAAAATGAGTAGGTACCTACCTATTATCAGAATCGTCATACTCAAGAAACGGATTAGTGATAAGATAATATTTATTTGCATAAACATGTGTCATACATACAATTAAAGACATGCATGCAAGATGGTAACAATAACAAGTACATACATGTTTGCCACATGATGTGACGTGCAATAATGTCAACAATTATTTTTAATTACAACATTCTCATATGTCATAAAAATAACAATTTTAGTAATTAAGAATAATAGTAATATTGTAATAAATACTAAAATAACAAATAAGTCAAAACAGTACATAAAAACAAAAATAAATTATTAATTCTAACCTAATCAAAATACAAATCTTTCCTCTAGGAACTCGTGAATGTTGTAGTATGCTTTATTTACTAAATATGTCTTAAGTTTTCTTTTCAAGTGTACATTGTTAAGTTCCTTCCAACTTATAGGCAACTTATTGTATACAATTGGAGCCGTATGTAAAACACTTTTGCGCATAAGTGCAGTCCTACAGGGAAGTCCACATAATTGGGTTTGGTCACGCCAGTTCCTGGGAAATTGATCTGCTCTGCGTGGAAATAATTTAGGATTGTTCCTGACAAACATGACGGTTTCTAGAATATATAGGGATGTCAATGTTAAAATTGTATGCATTATAATATAGGGTTTGCAGCTGTCCGTGGTTTTCAAATGAAACATTGCTCTAAGGCATCTCTTTTGTGCTTTAAATGCTACTTCTCTATCAGTCGAGTTGCCCCAAAAAATAACACCATATCTGAGAACGGATTCGGCCAGACCGTAGTACGCTGTTAATGACGCTTCCTTATTGACTTTTCGTGACAGCAAGTACAATGCATAGGCACTAATACTAATTCTTTTACTCAGAGAATCAATGTGATCCTTCCAATTTAAATGTCGATCAATAATTAGTCCCAGAAACTTAGTTGCATTAACCGTGTCAATTGTTATATTATTAAATGTTGTGTCAAGATTGGGAAATGGCAATATACGCTGGCTAAAATGCATAATTACTGTCTTACTTAAATTAATTTTTAAATTATTATTGACTAACCATTGTATAGTATTGATCAATGTATTATTAATGTCATGTTTATATAGTTCTTTATTATTACAGGGTATAGTTATAGTACTGTCGTCCACGAAAAGGGTCATAGGATGGTCTATTGACTTTGGAAAGTCATTTATGTAAATTGTAAAAAGTGGTGGTCCTAAAACACTTCCTTGCGGAACTCCGTAGGTAACGGTTCGTTCCTCCGATAGAATGGTTTCTTCATTTTTGGTTTTAGTGTTTAGTCTACTTATTTCGGTTATTTGTATTCTATCGTTCAAATATGATTTTATAAGTTCAAGAACATTCCCTCGAACACCGTACGCATCAAGTTTTAGTAAAATATCATGTTGGACATAATCAAACGTCTGAGTCATGTCACAAAATATAGCACAGACTGGAGTATGATTGTCCATATTTGCCATATTTATTGTTTTTTTTTCTAAATCCTTTTTGTTCGTTACAGAGAATATTGTTTACTTCTAAATAAAAACTAAGTTGATTATAAATATAGTATTCAATTACTTTTGAGAACATCGGTATTCATGCAATCGGCCTGTAGCATTCCATTAGTTCCTTGTCTTATTTTTTAAACAATGGCTTTATTACAGATTTTTTTAATAGATGGAAAAATACCTTCACTTAAACACAAATTTATAATATGACTGAGAGGGTGACTTATTTCAATAGCTACTGCTTTTAGTATTTTTGTACTGATCCCGTCATAACCCACACTATTTGTATTGTTTTTAACGCTAGAACGTCATCCGGAAAACTTGGAGCGATAAACATAGAATCCATTCTGTTCAAAATATTTTTTGTTACTCTATGCCCTGAATTTATCGAGGGTTGAATTTTGTCAATAAAATAATCGTTAAATGAATTAGAAATATGGTTTGGATCCGAGATAATTTCATTGTTAATTCTAATTTTGGGAATATTATTTTTTGGTATATTTAATTTTGATTCGTTTATAATCTGCCAGGTAGTTTTGGATTTATTTATTGATGTAATTATGTTGTGCTTTCTGTGTTAAATTAATAATTCTTTTAAATAGTTTTGAGTAATTCCTAAATCGCGTTTTATTCTGTTGAGTAGGTTTTGTTCGATACTGCCACAATAATTGTCGTTTCTTCTCACTGCATTTTTAATACCACCTGATACCCATTTTTGTTTATGGTGGACCATAACTGAAATAAGATTTTCGGGGAAACACTGATCGTATAACAAAATGAAAATATCCAAAATGAACTCCATAAATGCTACATTTGGGTCCTTGGCTGCATAGACGTCTGAAAAAGTTAGGTTTTGCAGATAGCCTTTGAACTTATTGATTTTATATTGTAGTCACGTCTTTTCTTAGTCCACCGTTTAAAAGTACATACGGTACTAATGGGACATTTCAGTGCTGATAGTAACCTATAAATAATTGTTATTACAGCACATGCTACTGATACTACAGCTTATTATTAAGAAATAATACAAACTTAAGGTGAAAGGCTAGGGAAAGACGAGATATAAGGAATTTAAAATTTCTATAGAAAACTTATTTTTCTCATAACTCTTGTTTAAATCAGTGTCCGTTCAAAATATATATTTGGGAACCTAGATATTCTGTATTCCAATCGACACACTACCTTAAGAATATGTTTGATTTACAAATTATTTTGGGATTACTTTTGTATGAACTAAGCATCCATCTTATATATGATTTTACCACAGATATATGATTTTAGTGATTTTTAGATCTGTTATTACACCTTCATATAATGCAAATAAGTTATGCAAAATATGTTAAACTAGAACGCATACACACCAATTCTCTATCTGAATATTTAAGTATTGTAGTAAAATACTAAATTCACGAAGTAATGTCTACCTAAAGCATAAAATACGATATTACTTTCAAACTACTTAAGATATTTTCATGTTATTTTTTTTTTGTATGAACAGACTGTTTTGTTATGTATAATTCAATCTGTGATTTTTTTCAAATATTCATATTTTCGTTACTAAAAATAAATATTCCCTATGAAACCGGAACGGCGCGGTGGGGCGTGAGCGCGACGCGCTTTTGTACAGCCAAAGTCAACGGCGATTACCCGACCCTTAAAGCGTCAAATAGGTACACAGTTCCTGTGGAAAACTCATAAACATACAGTGTGGCGATTAGGTTATCATATTTATTTAGATAGCACATTAATTGAAACCACGTATCCTACTTTACGTATTGTAAACATACACAATTAAAATAATTAATAACAATTAACATTCTAGCCGTAGGATTTTTGTTTTTGTTTAAGTATTTAACAATTAAGTTTAAGGTAAACCTAATTTGTGATTATTAGGTAACAATACCATAAAGTTTGTGTTGAACTGTTGATACCATAGCCGCGCACGTGTCTAGTGCCTTATTATCAAGGGTAGTTTATTTCGTACTAATAATTACGCTATTTATTTTGTTTGGAAAATTCCGTTTTCTATTTCTAGTAAAATAGATTTTTTATTATTTTAACATACTTATTTAACAACTTGTAATAACCGCTGTACTATTTAATGTGATGACCTAATCGCCACTCTGTATATGCTACTAATAAGCATGCTTGTTTACTGCTAGGTAGCATGCTCCATAGTAGCATGCTTACTGTGCCTGTAAAATACTTATGCTCATTTCGTATACACATGCTAGTTGAATGCTACTGAGTAGCAATTGCTCGAAAGGGGCATGCTCTTATACTACTAGGTAGCATGTGTATTCCACGTTTAATGCCACAGGTTTCAAAAGAAGTGTAAGAGATTGTCGACACTGTTGAAAACCAGACGAGAAATGTCACAAAACTTGTAGGTATCTACAAACAATCAAAATGGTTTTAGTACAGGTTTTTTGTTAGTATTGATTGTCTAGACGGCTTTACGATAAGGACAATTTACCTTCATAGGGACTAGACATTCTCAAGAAGTATCATGTTGCTTATAACGCGAGTAAATTGAAATCTGAATATCTATGTGATAGGTTGCCAAGCCGACGAATACTCGCAGTATGTAAGAGAAAATACAACGTTTGACTTTTTATTTGCAAATCTGAATTCCAAAGAACCTATTATGTAAAACGGTTAAACATTTTAATTAACAATTTAGAAAAGAAAATGCTCTAAAAAAGTATTTGAGCATTCAGAAAATGTTTTCAACGCCATAAGCTTTTGAAACGTACCTCGTTATGAAAGTTAAAATATAAGTATTAGCATTTCTAAAATATACATAGTTAATATATTTTCGTTCTTCGAGGTGGCTTAGTAAGATATGTTAATGTAAGTGAGATAGCTCTACAGGGACGGAATCCGCATCTCGCTAACCTTGTTTAGATGCTTTGTAGTCCCTCGAGATACAACTCGCTGGAACAACTTGTAATAATTGGTATTTATTTTGAAATTATACTAATGTCTGTTCCGAAAGTATCCGATAAAAGTGTAAACAAACCCTGCTCAGGTTAAATCGTTACGCAATCACTCACTAAAGGGAATTAGTAACACATTAATCTGTATTTAGAAGGTTTCAACTTTATATCTCACCTGAATAACGTTATTAAATTGTGATTGCGAAATTTCAGGATATAACATTAACCTGGACTGTCAAATGAAGAATATCGTTAAGCTGATTTAAAATTAGAATTTTGGGTTTAGGTATTCAAATTATGAATATATAATTATAAACTATTCACTTAATTTGTTAGTGACACGATACATTGGCATTCACAGATACGTTGTCAGATCCTTTTGTTTACATTTTTATCAGAAACTTTTGGAACACAGTATACCTTAAAAGTCAAAGTCAAAGTTAAATTATTTATTTCAAATAGGCACATAAAAGGCACTTTTGAACATAAAAAATTACAAAAAATTGAATTGATTCTAGTCGCCCCTTCCAAAAGGTAAGTTTTGTATGAAGAAAAATGGGCAAGAAACTCCATCGTTACTCTTACAAAATGTTTTACAATATTTTGTATAGGAACATTAGTTATATAATTATATGTGAAGACGATGCACCTAGAATAAAATTACTATACCACAATAGGTAAAAAGAATTAAAAATGAAGCAATGACAGATAAATTAATTATGTGATAGATACATGGTCCTCACATATTTAGAAACATTGTAAAAGTATACATTATCAGCCTATAATGTTCCCACTGCTGGGACACAGACCTCCTCTCTGTGAGAAGGAGTGGGCCGTAACCCACCACGCGGGCCCAGTGTGGGTTTGTAGATGTCACATCGTCACATCAGTCTTAATTTTTTTTTGTTCTAAGACATGCCGGTTTCCTCACGATGTTTTTCTTCGCCGTTTTGAAAGCAGTGGTGATGAAATAATTTACACAAAGTAAAGCACCTGTTAGGGTTCGAACCTAAAATTATACGTTTTACTAAAAAAAAATAAGTAATAGGTCAGTGTGTGAGTTAAGGATAATCACAGAACGTAAATCAATGTAATAAAAATAATACTATATACAATTAAATCCTTCCAATGCTTGTCTAGTGGCTAAAAGAACGATTGCAGAAATGAAGGTCCTGAGTACGTGTTCATATTTTTTTCTGACTTGCACATAAAAATCACCGCGTATCTCTTCAAAGACGTAGGTAGTAAACATCGATCTGAACAATGAAGCATATAGACAGAAGGTAGGTACCTACATCCTAATGTTCCGTAATCGCAGAAACAGAGACTTTTATTTACATTAACTTCGTAACATTTCCCTCAGTACATACTTACAAATTGCGTAGAAAACAACAAGATACAGCGGCTAAACAAGATACAAAAAAAAATCTATCGAGGGCCCGATCCCACGTACCACGACACGTGGACGGGCGCTAATTTGTATGATAATTAATGGTTTATACACACAGCCCACATTTGGCCGTCAAACTCAACCGTGTGGTACCGACCATATCAAGGCCACGTCGCAGCCACAACTCAACCACCAATGAAACCGCGCACTAGCGGCCGGTCACATCGGATACGCAACGTTGCGTCGACTATTTGATTTGATTTAGTAATTACCACAACAGTAAGAAACTGCAGCGACATTATTCAGGGTGAGTAATATATGGTATAATAACAGATAGTAGAAATTATATCATGTGAACGTTTCATATGCTATAAAAACAAATAACATAATTTCATGTGAAAGGGTGTTCATATACCCTTTTTTGCTCTAATAATTCATTACGTTAATTTCATATAATTTTCAATGTATACTACTCTTTTTATATAACGTTCAGTTCCAAATTATTCACCAACAATAAAGGGGATCTGGCGTTAATGGTCACTGTTCTAACCTAACCTTTTTTCCCCCGCGATGTCTAAAAGGGGCGCGCGTGGAACACTACGCGCCGCCATCTCGGGTCCAGTGTGATAGGGGACGGCGGACGTCCCCAAGTCCGCCGTCCCTGGACCCATTTAGGGGGGCTGGAAGAGGGCATTGTCTGCCCTCCGCCGACGCCCAGTGCGCCTGCTGCGGGCCGGGTGAGCGGACGAGATCTCCCGCTCCCTTTCCGCAGCCTCCTTGTGCGACACGACTGTTTCGCAGGACTCCTCGCTGCCGACCATCGACTCGACCATGGCCGGCAGCGATAGGTCACTGCCTACTCCTGAGATGAGGGCACGGCGTGGCTCCTCCCAAGCGGCACACTCTGCCAGCGTATGCCGCGCCGTGTCCTCCCGGCAGTCGACGCAGTGGTGACACCGGGCGTCCGGCTCCCTATTTATGCGACACAGGTACTTCCCGAAGTAACAATGCTCCGAGAGCACCTGCGTCACCCGAAACGACAGGGAGCCGTGCCTCCTCCCGAGCCAGGGTTCGAGTACCGGCCGGACCGCCTCGATTGTGACGAGGCCGGCGGTAGGGCGTGAAAGCCTGTCCCGCCATTCTGCCACCAGGGTTGCGCGAAGCTGTGACCGACGCAACTCCACATGTCGCTGCTTCAGCGACTCGCGCCGCGCCCTCGCTTCCTCGCGCCACCGATACAGTGACGCGAGTACCTTCGCCTCGAGATCCATACTTTAACCTAACTTTTAGTATCACACTAATATTATATTAGTGTGTGTTTGTTAGTTCTTCACGCTCAAACCGTTTTTTTTTTTTTTTTACGCTGAGAAATGCAATTACGCATGCCCGCTCGTGGGGGACGAGACGGGGTATGTGGGACTCCCTGTCGGTAATGCCGACAGTATACCCACTAAAACTCAGCGGTGTTCCCGCATCGCCGTGTTGGGAGGGCCATGGGATAACGGTTGAACCTTTTCTTCCACGACCCTCCCGGCGCATGCCCGCCTAGCTGGCGGGCCCCGCATGCCCCCCCGTTACTGGGGGGCTACGGGAATGGCCGGGAACACCTGGCCATTCCCGTCCGACACTGGTGGAGGCCTGTGCAATACAGGCAAGGGTGCCCCCGCACCCGTTGCCCGCTGGCCTCCACCTGGGAGGAGTCGGAGATGACGTTCAAAGTGACGTCTTCTTCGACCCCTCCTCCGCCTTCGGAGCGGCGCAGCGGCAGGGTCGTCCTCCCGCACGCGCTCCGCCTCCTCCTTCTGCGACATGACGTGTTCGCAGAAGGAGGCGACTGCCGCCCAGGACCCCTCATCCCTCAGCATGGCGTTAACCAAGCCGGGGAGTGAGAGGTCCGGTCCGATCACTGCGTTCAGACTGCGGCGCGGCTCGGACCACGACGGGCACACCTCGAGGGTGTGCTGCGCCGTGTCCTCCGCCGCGCCACAGTGGTGGCACGACGGTGTCTCCTCCCGTCCGATTCGGTGCAGGTACGCTCCGAAACAACCGTGTCCGGACAGCACCTGCACCAGACGGAACGAGAGGAACCCATGCGACCGCTCGAGCCAGTCTCGCAGGACCGGCCCGATCGCGTCGAGGGTTCGGCGGCCGAAGGCTGCTGTGGCGAGGTCGCCCGTCCAATGGACGACGATGGCGTCCCTCGCCTCCCGCCGGACGGCGGCCGCTCTTCCGGGGCAGGGCGTTCTCCTCTCGCCCTCCGCCCCACCGTCCATTCATACACTCTGGCGAGCACCCACGCCTCGAGTTCCCAAGGAGGGGTGCTCGCCAGAGCACATGCTGCGGCAAAGCCCACCGTGCGGTGGGCACGCGCCACCCGCTGGGAGTTAGCTGACACCCTGGATTAACCTAACCTTTTTTTTTTTTTTTTTTTCGCTGAGAAATGCAATTACGCATGCCCGCTCGTGGGGGACGAGACGGGGTATGTGGGACTCCCTGTCGGTAATGACGACAGTATACCCACTAAAACTCAGCGGTGTTCCCGCATCGCCGTGTTGGGAGGGCCATGGGATAACGGTTGAACCTTTTCTTCCACGACCCTCCCGGCGCATGCCCGCCTAGCTGGCGGGCCCCGCATGCCCCCCCGTTACTGGGGGGCTACGGGAATGGCCGGGAACACCTGGCCATTCCCGTCCGACACTGGTGGAGGCCTGTGCAATACAGGCAAGGGTGCCCCCGCACCCGTTGCCTGCTGGCCTCCACCTGGGAGGAGTCGGAGATGACGTTCAAAGCGACGTCTTCTTCGACCCCTCCTCCGCCTTCGGAGCGGCGCAGCGGCAGGGTCGTCCTCCCGCACGCGCTCCGCCTCCTCCTTCTGCGACATGACGTGTTCGCAGACGGAGGCGACTGCCGCCCAGGACCCCTCATCCCTCAGCATGGCGTTAACCAAGCCGGGGAGTGAGAGGTCCGGTCCGATCACCGCGTGCAGACTGTGGCGCGGCTCGGACCACGACGGGCACACCTCGAGGGTGTGCTGCGCCGTGTCCTCCGCCGCGCCACAGTGGTGGCACGACGGTGTCTCCTCCCGTCCGATTCGGTGCAGGTACGCTCCGAAACAACCGTGTCCGGACAGCACCTGCACCAGACGGAACGAGAGGAACCCATGCGACCGCTCGAGCCAGTCTCGCAGAACCGGCCCGATCGCGTCGAGGGTTCGGCGGCCGAAGGCTGCTGTGGCGAGGTCGCCCGTCCAATGGACGACGATGGCGTCCCTCGCCTCCCGCCGGACGGCGGCCGCTCTTCCGGGGCAGGGCGTTCTCCTCTCGCCCTCCGCCCCACCGTCCATTCATACACTCTGGCGAGCACCCACGCCTCGAGTTCCCAAGGAGGGGTGCTCGCCAGAGCACATGCTGCGGCAAAGCCCACCGTGCGGTGGGCACGCGCCACCCGCTGGGAGTTAGCTGACACCCTGGATTAACCTAACCTTTTTTTTTTTTTTTTTTTCGCTGAGAAATGCAATTACGCATGCCCGCTCGTGGGGGACGAGACGGGGTATGTGGGACTCCCTGTCGGTAATGACGACAGTATACCCACTAAAACTCAGCGGTGTTCCCGCATCGCCGTGTTGGGAGGGCCATGGGATAACGAATGAACCTTTTCTTCCACGACCCTCCCGGCGCATGCCCGCCTAGCTGGCGGGCCCCGCATGCCCCCCCTTTAGGGGGGGGCTACGGGAATGGCCGGGAACACCTGGCCATTCCCGTCCGACACTGGTGGAGGCCTGTGCAATACAGGCAAGGGTGCCCCCGCACCCGTTGCCTGCTGGCCTCCACCTGGGAGGAGTCGGAGATGACGTTCAAAGCGACGTCTTCTTCGACCCCTCCTCCGCCTTCGGAGCGGCGCAGCGGCAGGGTCGTCCTCCCGCACGCGCTCCGCCTCCTCCTTCTGCGACATGACGTGTTCGCAGACGGAGGCGACTGCCGCCCAGGACCCCTCATCCCTCAGCATGGCGTTAACCAAGCCGGGGAGTGAGAGGTCCGGTCCGATCACCGCGTGCAGACTGTGGCGCGGCTCGGACCACGACGGGCACACCTCGAGGGTGTGCTGCGCCGTGTCCTCCGCCGCGCCACAGTGGTGGCACGACGGTGTCTCCTCCCGTCCGATTCGGTGCAGGTACGCTCCGAAACAACCGTGTCCGGACAGCACCTGCACCAGACGGAACGAAAGGAACCCATGCGACCGCTCGAGCCAGTCTCGCAGGACCGGCCCGATCGCGTCGAGGGTTCGGCGGCCGAAGGCTGCTGTGGCGAGGTCGCCCGTCCAATGGACGACGATGGCGTCCCTCGCCTCCCGCCGGACGGCGGCCCGCTCTTCCGGGGCAGGGCGTTCTCCTCTCGCCCTCCGCCCCACCGTCCATTCATACACTCTGGCGAGCAACCCACGCCTCGAGTTCCCAAGGAGGGGTGCTCGCCAGAGCACATGCTGCTGCGAAGCCCACCGTGCGGTGGGCTCGCGCCACCCGCTGGGCTATTGCCCTCTGAGGCGCCCGCAAGGCCGCGGCGTTCTCCCTCCTATGGAGGGAGTCTTCCCAGATGGGAGCGCCGTAGAGCGCCATACTCTTCAAGATTTGCCGGCATCGCGATGCGTAGAGTTGCCGGCATCGCGCGCTCGGCCCCCCCAAGTTGGGAAGCAGCCAGGAGAGAGCGCCCGCGGCCTTCAGCAGGCGCGACGACAGCCCGCTAAAATGCGGGCCAAAGCGCCACCTGCTGTCGAGTACAACGCCCAGATATTTCATCTGGGCCTTCACCTCAATTCTGACGCCCTCCACGAAGATGTGGGCGTCAGGTGGAGGGCGCTGCCGAGGCCCGTGGAAGAACACGGCCTCGGTCTTGTGCAGCGCCACCGCTAAACCTAGGCGGCGGATCCTCCCTGCGACCAAGGATCCGCCCGCCGAGGCCAAGTTGGCCGCCTCCCTGAAACTCCCCCCCCGGGCGGTGAGGAGAGTGTCATCCGCATAGCAGATGACACTCGTGCCTCGGAGGAGAGTTCCCCGCAAGAGCCAATCATAGCCGACGTTCCAGAGGAGAGGTCCTACGACCGACCCCTGTGGAACGCCGGCTTCAACGGCATACCGCCGGACTTGGCCAGTCCTATCCACCAGGACGATCGCATTTTTGCCCCCAAATACACCTCATAGAGGTGGTCCTCGTTGGGCCGGTCCCGTAGACGCCGCCGCCGGCTCCGCGAGTATGCCCTCCTTGCCGCCACACACGCTGCTCGAAGCCCCACCAGCTCCGCCAACCACCAATACACGGCGCGATTGGGTAGTGGTCGGCGAGACCGAGGCATGCTAGAGTTGCATACCTCGGTCAGAGACTCCCTCAGGTGCCCCGCCACGGTGTCCGCATCCAGGCCAGCGGAAGGCGGGGAAAGCCAGTCCTGGACGAACGCCGCCTCCGCCGCCGCCTCCCTATCCAGGCGGGCGAGCGCCCACCGTGGGAACGGTGATCGCCGCGCCGAGAGGGGCTGCGACCCTCCGCGACCACTGGTGGAGATGTCAAACCGCACGTAGCGGTGGTCCGACATAGTCTCCACCAGGTCCACCCGCCAGTTCAGCACGCGCGCGGCTAACGCAGGGGTGGCGAAAGTGACGTCCACTATTGAGCCACCCTGCCGCCGCACGCATGTCTGGACGCTCCCTCTGTTCAAGAGGGAGAGTCCAGAGGAGGCTGCCCACATCTCCACTGCCCGCCCGCGAGCGTCGGTGGCCGGGTTGCCCCAGGTCACTGACTTGGGGTTCAGGTCTCCCAGTACGGAGACCTGACGCGGCGCCGCCCTGCCGACCACGGCAGCCAGGACTCCGAGATAGTTCTCGAAGTCCTGAAGGGGGTGGTTTGGGGAAAAGTAGACCCCCACAAGGGCCAAATCTCCCTACGCGGCGGCCACGTATCCCGGTCCCCTCTCTAATAGCGAGAGGGGAGGGGAGTCTGTGGAAGACCGCGCCGCTAGTGCCACCAAGCCGTCCTCGTCACCCAGCCAGCTGCCGGGGATCGAGTAGGGCTCGGCGACCGCCGCCACGTTCACCAACCACTCGGCCATGACCTGCACTACCAGGTCCTGGGCCACTCTGCAGTGGTTGGTGTTCGCCTGGAGGATGCGATAGTCGCAAACCATTATTCCGACATCGCACCAGTCTCCTCAGCTACCGCCGCTGGAGGTACAGCGGCGACGTTGGCGGCGGCCGTGGCAACAGGGCGAACCTGTGCCGGCACCACGCCCTTCCTCGCGGGGGGCTTGCAGCCCCTGCCCGCCATCTTGTGGTCCGCGGCACGGCCACTGGCAGCACACGCCACGCAGTATGGCGCGGAGGCGCTGCAGCAAGCGGCACCCCTGTGTCCCTCCTGCCCGCATCGGTAGCAGGCGTCTCCCCAGTCAAATTTGGAGGGACACGTAGGTCGGGTGTGGCCGAACGCAAAGCACTTGAAGCAGCGCACCCGTTGTTCTTCAAGTGGCCGGACCACAGCCGAGCTGAAGCCCACAAGGAGCCGTCCCTTGGTCGCAGCAAGGACGGCCCCAGCCGCGGCGACTGGGCACTCCACGCGGATGATGCCCATTCCGCGGCGGCCGAGCCTGATGGCTCTACCCTTGACCGCGCCCGCGTCGCAGCCTCCAGCCGCAGCAACGGCCGCCACCACATCCTCTTTGGTGACCGAATCGTCCAGATCGGCCACCTCTAAGGCTGCGGTCTTAACGGGCCTGACGACCGTTGCCGCATCCGCGATCACCTCTTTCAGCTTCGTCGCGAAGAGGTCCGCATTCGTGCCGCACTGTTCCCCCCCGAACTCGAAAATTCGAGCCCCGGTTAGGGTTCGGCGGCACGTTATATTGCTGATCCCCAGCTGGGAGGGATTGGCATTGGGACGAGCCCGTTTTAGGACGGACTCGTAAGTCTCGCCCCGCTCCGCGGCCTCCGGGGTGATGGTCACCACGACGGCCGCGGTTCTGGGAGGTACCTGCTTCTTTCCACCGGCTGGACCCCTTTTGGCTGCATTACCTGCAGTCGCAGCGGGCTTGGGGGCTGACTTTTTCCCCTTTCTCTTCTTCTTGCCCTTTCCCCTCCTGACCACTTCCGTCCACGACTGGTTGGCCGGGGTGGTGGAGGGAAGAAGGGCGTCTTCGTCCTGCGAGTTCTGGGTCGCTGCTGGGGTGGCAGACGACACAGACGCTCCCTCCGCGCTGGTCGCAGGGGCATGAGGACCCGCCTTGGTCCTCTTGCCCTTACCCTTGCCCTTGCCCTTGGAGGGCTTTGCACCCGATACCGGGCCCGCTTGAGGCACGGGTTCCGGCTCCTTCGGCGGTGGACTCCTGTCCGCCACCAGAGGCGCAGGTTCCGGCTCCTTCGGCTGTGGCCTCTTGTCCGCCACTAGCGGTGCGCGGAGCCGCTTTTCCGGCAAGAGCCGGTCCTCTATGCCTGCAAAGCAGGCCCTGGTGAAGGCCTTGGAAGGATTTGCGTCCTTTTCGCCAGGTTTAGCTGGCGCTCGGCGTCCACCAAGCCCACATCGTGGGTACGAGCCGCAGAAGAAGTCGAAGCCTTTTTCGACCTCGACTTCTTCTTCGCCTTACCCACGGCCGACTCCGAGGAGCCCTCGGACCTCTTCCCGGAGAAGGAGAAGGGCCGTTGGGTTGGCCCTGAGAAGGGCCGTTGGGTTGGCCCTGAGAAGGGCCGTTGGATTGGCCCTGAGAAGGGCCGTTTGAATCGCCCTGGGAGGAGCGATTCGTGACAAATCGGCCAGACGCATCCCGCGTTGGCTTTCCCATCATGATAAAATTAAAACTCTCAGTATTCGTAGACGACCGCATGAATGCCTACGATTCACAGTGCACTTTAGCCGAGCCCGGTCTGCCACTCCGTTACGGTGTTCAGAACCGGGTCGTTGCCCAGGGGACGCGACGTGGACGCAAGCACTGTGGGGTGGTCCCCCGGATTAACCTAACCTTTTTTTTTTTTTTTGTTCACGGGGTGGAAAATCCTCATGGATGTCCTCCGCCCTGGGGCGGGCGGAGGGGTCTGTCAGACTCTTACTGACTAAAAACCACCCCAGTGTTCCCCTCCCACACTTGCACCGGGGATCTTGGGATCTGTTATTCCTTCCGCAATCCCCGGCTAGTGCCGGCCCGCCTCTGCGGGCCACCTCAAGTCTGGGGGGGGGTGAGGTGTCTGACCCCCCCCCCCCGCGACGTCTGCTAGGGGCGCGCGTGGAACACTACGCGCCGCCACCTCGGGTCCAATGTGATAGGGGGGCGGCGGACGTCCCCAAGTCCGCCGTCCCTGGACCCATTTATGGGGGCTGGAAGAGGGCGTTATCGGCCCTCCGCCGACGCCCGGTGCGCCTGCTGCGGGCCGGGTGAGCGGACGAGATCTCCCGCTCCCTTTCCGCAGCCTCCTTCTGCGACACGACTGTTTCGCAGAAGGACACCACCGCGTCCCAGGACTCCTCGCTGCCGGCCATCGACTCGACCACGGCCGGCAGCGATAGGTCACTACCTACTCCTGAGATGAGGGCACGGCGTGGCTCCTCCCAAGCGGCACACTCTGCCAGCGTATGCCGCGCCGTGTCCTCCCGGCAGTCGACGCAGTGGTGACACCGGGCGTCCGGCTCCCTGTTTATGCGACACAGGTACTTCCCGAAGCAACCATGCCCCGAGAGCACCTGCGTCACCCGAAACGACAGGGAGCCGTGCCTCCTCCCGAGCCAGGGTTCGAGTACTGGCCGGACCGCCTCGATGGTGGCGAGGCCGGCGGTAGGGCGTGAAAGCCTGTCCCGCCATTCCGCCACCAGGGCTGCGCGAAGCTGTGACCGACGCAACTCCACATGTCGCTGCATCAGCCACTCGCCCCGCGCCCTCGCTTCCTCGCGCCACCGATACAGTGACGCGAGTACTTTCGCCTCGAGGTCCCATGGCGGGGATCCGGCCAGTACGCAAGCCGCCTCGTAGGAGATCGTGCGATAACCCCTGATGACTCTGACGGCCATCGCTCTCTGCGGTTTGCGCAGGACTGCGATGCTCCCGGCCGTCAGGTCAGCCGCCCAGATCGGGGCCCCATACAGGGCCATCGATCGCACGATCCCCACGTAGAGCCGCCTACAGGCGGCGCTCGGGCCCCCCAGATTGGGAAGCAGCGTTGATAACGCCCCAGCCGCGCCCAACAACTTGGGCGCAAGCCGCCGGAAGTGAGGGCCAAAATCCCACCGGCTGTCGAGCACCAATCCTAGGTACTTCATGGTGGACTCGACAGCGATTTGAGCCCCCCCGACCACGATGTGTGATCCCGGCGGCGGCGCCCGCCGAGGGCCATGAAATATCATGGCCTCCGACTTGTTGAGGGCAACCTCCAGGCCTAGGCGCCGTATGCGGCTCACCACCTGTGAGACCGCAGCCGTCGCCAGCAACGCTGCTTCCCTGTACGAGCTCCCCCGGGCCGTGACCAGTGTGTCGTCTGCATAACACGTCAGGTCCACGCCCGGCTGGAGCTCGCCCCGCAGCACCCAGTCGTACCCGATGTTCCACAGAAGCGGGCCCACGACTGAGCCCTGTGGAACACCGCACGACATGCGGCGCTGGTTTCCGCCATCACGTCCCGTGTAGGTGACACACCTCTCCGCCAAATAAGCCCCGACGATGCGGCGGAGGTAGGAAGGCACCCGATGGTACCGCAGTGCCTCCCGAATACAGCTCCAGGGCAGGGTGTTGAAGGCGTTGGAAATGTCCAAGGACACCGCCAACATCACTCCGCCCCGGGACACCGTTTCCTCCGCCAGGACTCTAACCCGCGATATCGCGTGGATGGTGGAGCGCCCGTGCCGAAAGCCGAACTGGCTCTCGGCCAGGTCAGGCCCCTCTCCGCACAAGTGGCCGACGAGGCGGGCAGCGATTATACGCTCAAACATCTTACCCACCTCGTCTAGCAGCACTATGGGCCTGTACGCGGACGGTGAGTCCGCAGGGCGCCCCGCCTTCCTGAGCAGGACCAGACGGCCAGATTTCCACAAAGTGGGAAACTGGCCCTGCTCAAGGCACGCTGTGTAGAGTCCTCTCAAGTGGGGCTCTAGCTCCTTCAGAGCGAGGGCAAGCGCTTGGCCGTGGATCCCGTCGGGCCCCGGAGCCACGTTCTTGGCCCGGAGCCGCATCACGGCTGCCCCCATCTCTTCTTGTGTCACCTCCGGGACGCTGATGGCGTTCTCCTCTGTAGGCTCTGCGGCTGTGGGCAAAGCCATCGGCGGCGGAGTATGCTCCGCTCTTGCCGGGAAGAGGGCTGCGACTACCTCCTCCAGCAGCTCAGGTTGGAGACTCTCCGTGAGTGGAGGCGCCGCAGCTCGAAGTTTCCCTCGAACCGCACGATAGGGACGCCCCCACGGATCCGCATCGAGAGTCTCCAACATCTCCTCCCTGCCTCGCGTTCTCGCTTCGCCGATGGCCAGCCACAGGGCCTGCTTCGCCGCGCGGTACACCTCATACAGCGCGGCTTCTTCGTCAGGGACCCGACGACGTCTCCTCCGGTATCGGGTGTACTCGCGCCTTACCGCTACGCACTCAACACGTAGTTGTGCGATCTCGGCAGACCACCAGTACACCTGGCGCCTTGCTGGATGTGTGCTGACGCGGGGCATGGACGCGTCGCAGATATGCGTCATCGCCCCGCGGAACCACAGCGCCTCCTCTTCGACGTCGACGGGTCCGTTCGTCGCCGACTCCCGAAACCAGGCCTGGACGATAGCGGCCTCCTCGAGAAGTTCCCTGTTAATGCGCTTACGCGCCCAGCGCGGACCGTCCCTTCGCGGGGCCGATGGACTACGGCCGCCGGTGGTCTGGGTGGAGACGTCGAAGCGGATGTATCGGTGATCCGACAACGTCTCCACCTCCACGGCGACACGCCAGTCGCGGACACGGCTTGCGACAGCAGGGCTAGCGAACGAGACGTCCACTATGGACCCACCCCGCTGCCGCACGCACGTGTAGACCGAGCCCCGGTTTAGGACGGTCAAGCCTGTCGTGATTGCCCACTCCTCCAGCGCCTCACCCCTAGCATCGGTCACCGGAGATCCCCACGCCGCTGACTTGGCGTTGAGATCCCCGAGTAACAGCACCGGGTGAGGGTGGAGTCGGCCTACAACGGCGCCCAACTCGACAAGGAAGTTCTCGAAGTCGGCGAGGCTCTTGTTGGGCGAGAAATACGCCCCAACCGTGCCAATGCCGTCCGCAAGGGCGGCCACCCAGCCGTGTCCTCGGGACGGGTTGACGAGAGCCCCGCCAATAATGGCCACCAAACCATCCAGGTCTCCCACCCAGTTATCCCTGGGGGGGACAAAGTACGGCTCGGCGACCACAGCCACATCAATTGACCACTCTGCCATGCTCTGGAGCAAGAGATCCTGAGCTCTGGCAGCGTGGTTAATATTGCCCTGGAGGAAATGGTACAGCGCCATTAGACGCAGTCCATCCCCTCCGCACCAGTCACAGGCCGGGAGTCGGCCGTAAGGCAGCCAGGCTGAGGGGGGGGTAAAGAGTCCCCGGCAGCCATGGCTCCCCTCTTCTTTTTGGGTGCAGGTGCACGACAGGCCTTTCCGCCAGCCCTGTGCCCAGCGGACCTCCCTGCAGCTGTACAGAGGCTGCAGTTTGGCGCCGCGGAGCACTGGGCCGCCTTGTGGCCGGGCTGACCGCAGCGATAGCACTGGTCGCTGCGGTCTATTTCAGAGGTGCACCGTGCCCTGACATGCCCCATGTCTAGGCACCGGAAACACCGCAAGGCCCTGGGTTGCAGCAGCTTGGTTCTCGCTGCAACCCATCCCACCAATAGACGCCCACTGTTGGCGACCTTGTTTGCCGCTGCCACCGGGCACCGCACCCAGATTGTGCCAAGCCCGGAAGCGTCGGCACGGATGTCACCCGTCCGCACGTCCTCGGGCGGACATCCGCCGGCTTTGGCGACGGCCGCCACGACCTCAGCCGGGGTCGCGCAGTCGTCCAGTCCGTCGACGCGCAGCTCAGCGGTCTTCATCGGCCTGGACACTCGGACGTCGTCCGGGTTCAGGACCCCTCTCAGCTTGGCGGCCAATGTGTCCGCCTTCTCACCACTAGAGGCACCAGACACCTCAAAGACACGCGCCCCCGTCATCGCATGCCTATACATAAACCCGGACGGTGTGCCAAGGTCGGGGAACGCTATCTTGCTCCTCACATCCGCCATTACCGCCTGGTAGGAGAGGCCCCTTGCGATGGCTGCGGGCTGCAGTGTTACCACCACAGCCGCGGAGCGTGGGGCTCTCGCCCTAGGCGGCTTCTGGGTCCTCCTCGGTGCCGGTGCTGATGCTTTAGCGGGTGCTGGTGGCGCCGTCTTCTTCTTCTTTTTTTTTTTTTTTCCCTTCTTCTTGACAACCGTCGTCCAGGCCTCCGTGGTGGGTCCGGGCGCGGTCGTCGGGGGAGCAGCCGTTCGGGAAGCGTGCGTGGACTTAGCCTCCGCGGGCTTCTTGGTCCCCTTCGCGGGCTTTTTGGCCCCCTTCCCGGACTGGCTTGGCTCAGGCACCACCGCTGCTCTCGCCTCCGCCTCTTTCCTCCGCTTGTCCGCAGCGAGCGGTGGGCGGAGGATTTCGGCCGGGGGAAGCCTCGCCTCCATGGCCTCCAGCCGAGCCGACACCATCGCGCCACACTGCATTAAGCAATTGCGCGTGATTTTGTCCTCATCAGATACAGGGGCCGACGACGGGATCGACGATGACCCAGTGGCTGTGGGAGCTGCCCTCTGAGCGGCAAACTCCCGCTTGAGGTCCTCCATCTCGGACCGGAGACGGGCATTCTCCTCCCACAACTTCGCCGTCTCCTCCGTGCTCGTGCGACTAAGGAGGACCTCCACTGCCTCCCTGATGTCGTCAGCCGCCTCCTTCAGAGCACGCGTGAATGTGCCCTTCAGGTTGCCCGATTTGGTAGCAACCTTCAGGACGACATCCACGCCGTCCAAAACTTGGCGACTGAGCGCCACCGCCGACGGGCTCTCCCCGGCAGTCTGTCGGGCTGAGCGCCGCTCTCGCGCCTGACGGGCCAGCTCGCTGATCTCATCAGCTGCTACCGCCTTTCGCTGCGCCCGCTTAGCGGCATTCGCCTCTGCTTTGTTAGACCCCAGCAAGATGCCCTCGCTAGGGTCCGCGATCGTGGGCCCGGGGTCGCTCCCCACACCCTCGACGTCCTCCACCGGAGCCGGCGTATCGGGCCGAGAAACCGACCTGAACCGACCCCGCGCATCACGCTCCGCACGAGCGGGGGCTCCACTTGCCACTACGCGACCTCGACCTCTTATACCATCTGTTGGCACCTTAGGGGCCGGTAGGCTCTCCTCGCTAGAAGAGCCGGACAGCCCCGCGCGCTTCTTCTTGCGCTTTGAGCATACGCTCGCCACGCTCGCCACGCTCATCCTCTCGGACGCGGTGTCAGAATCTGACACCGCACCCATGCGCTCGATCACGACGATCGGCACCTTCTCCGCCTGTTTCTCAATTTTGTTTTGATTTTTAATTAAGTTTTCCATTTTTGTACCCACGAGTAGATATAGGTTGTATTCGTCCACCGGGCAGAGCCTAGATGCCCGGTAAGCCTACATACTGCAGAGGGCGGCAGGTATCTGCAGGTGAAACACTAACGACTGGACTCCCTCCAGCCATTCATCCTCTTGCCGTGCTTCAAAACTTAGGATTGGGTCCCTACTTAACCTAACCTAATTATATATACAATTTTTTTTTTTTTTTTTTTTTTTTTTTTTTTTTTTTTTTTTTTTATATCCTATCCTAAACTAACCTACCCAGTGGGTCCCTCTACCGCGGACTGTTCGTCCGCCTCCCCACTCTGCGTCCGGCTCAACCTCCCTCTGAAAGCAGAGGGAAGAGTGGACGACCGTCGATCGGCCTCGAAAGACCCAAGAGCCTAAGGCTCTCCCCCCGCAGAAATCCGCCGCAGTCAATACCCTCTCCGACATGGAGAAACTATTGACCGCGCCCAGGGTGCACCGGCCCGACGACTGCTCTTTCCCCCGAACGTATTCGCAAGGAACGAGCAGCAGTCAGGCACACGAGGAGGTTTTCTGCACGCACCCCGGATTACCCTAACCTAACCTAACCCAAATAATTCAATAACATTAAACGTTACTTATAGATTTGGAATATTATAGTAACTGAATATAATAGATACTAATTAAATATTAATTCAAAAGTGCATTATAGAAAATATTCTTTAAGTCATATAAAATGAGGTAAAACGAAATTATATCAATAATTCATTATATCATTTCATCGTTATATAAAAAAAAAAGTATATTAAATGAAATTAGGTCATATGATCATTAGAACTTTTGTTATTATTTCAAACGTTACACACCCCATTATTTACACATAACCAGCGCTTGCCCACATTTTGTCACTGCGATGTGGTGTTGCTGTAGTACGTGTGATCGGGCCCTTAGATCATTAATTAAATTAATTAAAATATTTTTATTTCAGTTAACATGATCCATACATTACGTCACATCAAAAACATGCAAAAAATTAAAGAGTAGGATATAAGATTTAACAAAGTACCTCTAAAGTGGAGATGAGATCCTACCTGCTACAGTCTTCAAGATTTCGTTGCACAGTTATTTAAACTTAATAATATTACAAAGAGAAAAGATTTGATTTTTTGGATGTTTGTTTGTGAACGGTTTTAGATGAAATTTGGCACATGAGTAAACCATGACCTGGGTTAGGACATAGAATACCTTTTTGGATATTATGTGGGTGAAACCGTGAGGCGCATCTATGTAGTTGAAAATAAAACAAAAAAACATATTCTTTTAATATGATATCGACTTCAGAAAGACGATGGTGTCAATTGGTGTGTTTTAGATTATTATTGTTATTCTTATTATTCTTATTGCATAAAAATCGACTTAAGTAATTGGGAGGAGACACTGGCTCCTATAACAGGTGCTATACCTTTTTTTTTTGGGTGGGAAGTATTCAAATAACTTCTCCCGCTCTACATGCGGAGCAAGAGGGCGTGTCAGACTTTTACTGACGAAAACCCACTTGTGTTCCTTCATTTGCCTGTGTGCCAGGGCCACGATATTCCTTTCGGACAAACTCGCAACCCTGGCAGACATTGGCCCTATCGGACCCTGTCAGTTGGTGCTGACATCTCTTTGAGGCGCGCATGGAACACAACGCGCCGTCGACCCGGGCCTGGTCCTTATCGGACGGCGAGCTACCCATCGCTCACCATCCGGCTGGTATTAATTATTATTTAATTTATTGGCATAAATATTTTTTAACAAAATTTGTGAGGCCCTGACTCCTGCGCTAGGATTAGCACCTGTCATGCTGATTTCCGGCTACCGTAGGTGCAGGCTTGCGGACGGTGAGCGATGGGTAGCTCGCCGTCCGATAAGGACCGGGCCCGGGTCGACGCGCGACTGCGCGTTGTGTTCCACGCGGGCCTCAAAGAGATGTCAGCACGAACTGACGGGGTTTATTAGGCCCAATGCCTGCCAGGCTTGCGAGTTTATCCGAAAGGAATATCGTGGCACTGGCACACAGGAAACTGAAGGAACACAGGTGGGTTTTAGTCAGTAAAAGTCTGACACGCCCTCCCGCTCGTCCAAGAGCGGCAGAAGTAATTTTATAATTTCCCAAACAAAAAAAAGGTTTCCCCACGATATTTTCCTTCACCGATGTCAGTAATATCCAAAATAAACTCAGAAAGTACCTACATATAAATGAAGAAAGTCACATTGGTACTTGCCCGGATTTGCACTCACAATAATTGTGTACTCATATTTTAATATTTAATGTCATTCACCTCAATTAGAATATATATTATCCTCAATTAGAATACATAATTTCCAGTTTCTCTACGTTTGCGTCGCACCTCAGCGGGAAACACCTAATTTGTTAATCAACATCTACTTGTATCTTGTACTTGTACCAACAACATTTGTATCGTTAACTGCAAACTCTAGTAAAAATAACGAGGTGGGCCAATTTGTATAACGCGGTACTTATAGACCGAAGAGCGATGACCCCTTGAACACCCTGGGCGCTAGAACTGATAGAAACATATTTAGTGAAACAACATTATCCCTTTAACCACAATGTGGCGCATCTGAGGCGCCACTTCGCAGATGGAGCCGTGCGAATCGGCACCTGTGATTAAAATGACGATAACTCTAAAGTTTTGTATGGGAGCTGTATATAAAACTTACGTCGTTGGTATCGCTATGAAATAAGCTAACACATTAAAAATAATGGAATAGCACAATTTTGCCTTGTAATATATTATAAATTCTAATTTGAAATCAGGGTGAGCTAGATTTTCTCAGTTGTCATGACGTCATTTTGCCGCAACTGATACTCGATTTTAAAAAATGTAGTAAACGTCGTTGGTGTGATTTAGAGACATGTCCTGTGGTAGTACGAGTATGTCATTCTTGTGTTTTTTCCTACACTTTGTGCAAGTTAGAGCAGGAAATATACAATTGTTATGTTAAAAAACTACTCAAAATGAACGTACGGGACGATCGACCATATTATGGCACCTACACAGAAAAGCACTTTTTGCTATTTGGCTCGTCCACGCACAAGCGGCTATTTCTTGGAAGTCCTTCCTGGAATACCTCTACCCTAATCCGTATAGTGTAGGTAACCTACCTACTTATTTATTGAAACGTTTCCGTGAAATTCTTCTCGGTAGTTAATCGAATCATCCTGTCTAGAACTCAGTAAAACAGACGCTGTAAAAATATCACGTAAACAATGATTTGGTAAGAAAATAAAATAGAAAGGAAATCTACTAAGATTTTTAGGGCGACATGAAAGTCGCCTTAGAAAGAAAATAAATGGCGCTCGGCGGGTTCATCATGACTCGACCTTTCACGAAACAAATCCTGATCACACAGACAGTTTGATATATTAATTTTGTTTTAGGATACTTTTTGTTTAATGTTGATCAAAATTGATCTAATTAAGATTAATGTAATTAACTCACCGAGTTTCATTATAAAATACAAACAACTTTTAATAGCCGCAGACTGTCAACGCGATTTACGACTTTAAAATATAACTTTATTTAAGTCCAATGTTACTGTGGCACGCTACAATAAAATAACTTAACTTTAATGTTTTCAACCACTGTTAGGTATCTTGGGTGTTGTGAGAGAGACATAAACTTACACTGTAGTTAAATAAAATGATCTATCCTACGATGGATGACCTAAGATTATGTTGGTCATGATTAGTCATTTAGTTCCAGTCATACCAAAATCTTATAGACACAAATCAAAAATTAAATATGTACTTAATTTTTTTTTAATATTATTTTTTATTCGCTGGCGTTAATTTAGAATTTGACAATCATTTCGGGTTGTACTCTGCTTGTAATCATGTAAGGGTTGTAATAATACTTATTAAATTGTAGATTTATATAAGTTTAAAGTGCTGATAAACAATTTTAAAGCTGTTCTCATCAAATTTAAAGTGTTATTAAATACATCCCATAATATAATTCAATTATGATTCGCAAGACACGTGGCGCCATCTATTATCATAAGAACGTTATTGTTGTTTTTCTCGGGAAAAGTACTTTTTTCGGGATGAAAGGTACCTTATGTCCGTTTCTGTACACCTGACAACGTTTATGTAAAATTTCAGGATGATCAGTTCAGTGGTTTAATCGTGAAAAGGTAACAAACAAACTTACTTTCGCATTTATAATATTATAAATATATATATATATAGTTAGGATTAGGATAGTTAGGATAACAAAACACCCGGAACAATCATTCGATATAAGCCATCCAAGCATGGCTCCTTGTGGTAGCTCCAATACAGTCACCCAGCCATTTGCAAATGAAGCCATTGGGTTATGATGTAGTCTGCTAATCCTTTCGTAAATCTATATGACCAGAAGATACAACAATACAACTTAATTGTACCATGTGTAAAAACAAAACAAAAATCTAGTTCCCTTACAAGATTTGTATAATTCAAACGACAACATCGTAGAACTAGAAACTAGCCGTCCGAAGAAAGAACCGGTGCACCTGGTGAAGCGCACGGACAATTTCTTTAACAAACGGTCGCTGGCATTAGTCCAGGTAAAACTGGGATTAAGACGAAGCCAACACATTTTCAGAACGAGCTTGGAAACATCAATCTTTCAGCACATTATCATAAAACGTGTGTGAAAAGTGGAGATGTGATCTTCCTAGATAAATAAGTTTATATCCGCCGAGGGTTCTGCAAGCTTCTCGGATAAATTGAAAACGCTGAAATTTCCTCTTGTAGCGTTCTTTATATACAGATGAATCTAAATGACTGCAAAATAATGATATTTGATAATGTAGTAGATACCTACTTCAAATCTATTACTTTTTCGCGAAATGTCATGAATATTCGGGACGATTGCAATAAAATTACTATTGCGTATATTCCCTGAGAGCCGGGTTTTGGTTCCGATCAATTTTAACTGCAATGTGTTTGTTTTTGTGTTTTTATATATAAAGTGCTATGGTAATGCTCTAGGGACAGTCTATTGTATCACTGTAGTCTTTTTAGGGTTCCGTACCTCAGAAGAAAAAAAACGGAACCCGTATTGGATCACTTCATTGTCCACCTGTCCATCTGTCTGTCTGTATGTCTGTCTGTCAGTGTGTCAAGACCACTTTTCTCAGGAACTCATAATAATAATAATAATAGCTGGCAACACCAACGTCAACAAACGTCTCCAAACTGGATCTTATAATTTTCATATTTTTTAGCAGTTTTAATAATTTTCGACTCAATATTATAGTTTATATGTGCTTTAAAAAAAAAACCCGAAAAAAGTCTGAAACCAATTTATCCCAAATAAACACCATATTTTATTTAAGACATGAATAAAAAACTGCCGATTAAGAGATGACATCTGTCATACCATGCCACTGAAAAACAGAAAATAATAATGAAAATTTTATCGAGATGTTGACGAGATCAGCCGTAAGAAGTGCACGCCCACCACCTCCGGACTCTTCGCTCAGCTCCGCCTCGCCGCCGCCGGTACCCAGCCCCACTGTGACGACACCGGCCGCGGTAGTTGCGTCGAGCTCGAGCGACGAGTATTTCTCCCCGCCCACGACGCCACCACCTGCTCGTCGACGGGGAGGACGCCGGCCGCCGGATGGTTTAGGACCTCGAGGCCCACCGGCCTCTGATAGGGTCCCAGCTCCCGGCGGAAGTGTGCAGCGCATGAGATGGACACGAACCATCAATGAGAACGTCATGCGCTCATACTATGGGGCTACAGAGGGGGGAAACAATCTGACCGCGTACCGTGTTCGGATGCTCTCTCTTTTTCAGGTGCTTGAACCAGCTGTCAACGTTTCGGCACAACGACTATCGGATCAGGTGCGGGTTATCCAACGTAATCATATGTTGGATGACACTGTACTTGATCGCCTGCGAACTGAAATGCGGAATAGCCATGTCATCGCCCCCCTGTCGCAGATTGTTGTGGTACCACCGCAGTCCCACACAGTCCAAGCTGACGAGGGGAATGATGACAGGGCTACAAACGTAAGTACCCAGTGCAATGAGAAATTGAGGAGTGCTTTGGAGGGTGCGATTCGGGAATATCGGTTTATGTCACCCGAACTTAGACCACGCTTACCTCGTTTGCCCATGCATAACAAAAATAGGGCGCTGGTGGCAGCTCTGGATTCGCAGTTGTCAAACTATTTTGATGACTGCGAAGACCTCACTGATACTCATTCGATTCTGTACTGCGCGGCTGTAGCGGCATGTCGTGTAGCTCACGTAAAATTTCAAAATGACTTTATAGCTACACGACCGAAACCAGCCGTACCAGCCTGGCAGTGCAGAATTGAGCGTCGTATTGGTGGGGCCAGAGCGCTCATCGGTAAACTAATCTGCTTCAGGGAGGGCAATACTCGCCCAAGAGTTATGCGCTTTGTGAGGCGGGCGTTCTCAGGGACTGATACCAGCCCTGAGGACTATTTATCTCGTGTCACAGAGCGCATAGACTTCCTGAAGCAGAAAGTGTATGCTTGGGCAAACCGTATTCGTAGGTATAAGCAGCGTGTGGACCGATACACTCAGAATCGCACCTTCCAGAGCAATGAAAGGTGGGTTTATAGGGCTTGGGAGCGACCGAATCAAGGTGTGACTGACACGCACCTGCCGGATAATGATGCCATGTCTTCTTTCTGGCACAGTATCTGGTCGGTGCCTGTCGGTCACACTGAAGGTGATTGGACTCGAAAAGTTGAGCGAGCCTGCGATCCAATACCAGAAATGGGGGCTATTACCATCTGCCCCCAAGATGTAGCTCGTGCGGTCCGTCCGTTGCCTAACTGGAAGTCTCCAGGACCGGACGGACTGCACAACTTCTGGATCAAATGGTTTGTTGGGTCGCACGCTCGCTTGGCGGCTCAGTACCAGACTTCTTTGGAGTCTGGTTCGCTACCCCAGTTCCTAACGACAGGAATAACCCACCTGCTCCATAAATCAGGTAGCACCGCGGAACCCAAAAATTATAGACCGATCACGTGTTTACCGACGGTCTATAAAGTTCTTACATCCATTTTGAGAGCTAAAATTAACAAACATATAGACACTAACTCCATCATGTCTGCCTCTCAAAATGGATGTAGGAACGGGTCTCGCGGTACTAAGGAGTTACTCCTCATTGATATGGCCATTAGCCAACAGGTTCGACGTTCCCGAAAGGATCTGTCGACATGTTGGATAGATTATAAGAAGGCCTATGACTCGGTGCCACATACATGGCTCATGAGGGTGCTGGAGCTGTATAAAGTAGATCCAACTCTGCGCACCTTCCTGATGTCATGTATGAGGCAATGGAGGACAGTCCTTCGCTATCCAGGATGTCGAAATATCCAGAGGAATAGCGAACCGATAAGGATCGAGCGAGGTATATTTCAGGGCGATAGTTTGAGTCCGCTTTGGTTCTGCTTAGCCTTGAATCCTCTAAGCACACTGTTGGAGGATTCAGGTCTAGGCTATCGGTTGAGGAGAGGTGGTCAGGTTATATCTCACCTCCTCTACATGGATGACCTAAAACTCTTTGCCCCCAACAATTTGCAACTGATGGAGCTACTGAAAGTAACTGAAACTTTCAGTAGCGCCATCAGGATGGAATTTGGTGTGGACAAATGTGCTGTCATGCATGTAAAGCGAGGGAAGATTGTGGAATCCGTGGGAACCCAACTTTCGGATTCCATAAACCTTAGAGCCCTCTCCGCATCCGAAACCTATAAGTATTTGGGTATGTCGGAAGCGTTGGGCATCAATGTTACTGACATGAAGCAATCGTTGAAGGAGCGCTTCTTTGCCCGCCTGAAGAAAGTATTTAATAGTCTTCTATCAGGCGGGAACAAAGTGCGCGCCTTCAACGGTTGGGTCATGCCGGTTTTGATGTACTCTTTCGGCATACTCAAATGGACTCAGACCGAACTTGACGCCCTGGATAGGAGGGTTCGTACGCTGCTGACTGCATATCGAATGCATCACCCACGGTCCTCGGTAATGAGACTGTATATCCCGCGAAAGTGTGGAGGTCGTGGCTTTTTAAACGCTAAGACACTCCACAATCGCGAGATATGCAGTCTCAGGGAATATTTCCTAGAAGCCGACGTGGGGATGCATCGAGATGTGGTCGTGGTGGACAAGGGCCTCACCCCGCTCTCCTTGGCTACAGAGAACTGGCGCAAACCTGTAGTGCTTGACACTAATGATCGCAGGGAGGTATGGCAAAGTAAGGAGCTTCACGGACGCTTTTTCCGGGCCCTACATGAACCCGAAGTAGACTTTTTAGCGTCCGTAGCCTGGCTGCGTTTCGGTGATCTCTTTGGGGAAACCGAAGGCTTTGTCTGTGCAATTATGGACGAAGTTATCATGACTAAGAATTATCGGAGATTTATTGTGAAGGACGGCACGGTTGACGTGTGTCGGGCATGCCACCGTCCGGGAGAATCAATCCGACACATTATCTCCGGGTGTTCTCGTCTAGCTAACGAAGAGTACTTGCATAGACACAACCTTGTAGCCAGGATTATCCATCAGCAACTTGCTCTGAAATACAACCTTGTGGAATCGGAGGTGCCGTACTTCAGGTATGTGCCCGACCCAGTTCTCGAGAGTGGAAATATCACATTGTACTGGGACCGATCCATCATCACTGACAGGACTATTGTTGCCAATAAGCCTGATATAGTGGTGGTGGATCGAATAGAGCGGCGCACAATGATTATTGACATAACGGTCCCTCATGACGGGAACCTCGTGAAAGCCGAGAAAGATAAAGAAATCAAGTATCTTGACTTGGCTCGCGAGGTTGTCGACATGTGGGATGTGGACTCAGCAATCATTGTGCCGATAGTTGTATCAGCCAATGGCTTAATTGCCAAGAGCCTCGACCAACACCTAAAGAGGCTCTCGTTGGGCAGCTGGATTAAGGGCCTGATTCAGAGAGCGGTACTTCTGGACACGGCTCGCATTGTTAGGAGGTTCCTCTCTCTGGAGCCCTGACCGCCGGTAGCTTGGACCTTGTTCCCGATACCGGTGGGCTACTATTTTTTATATTTTTAAATGTTTTTATATTTTGTTTATATTTTAATATTTAAAAATATAATTTATATGTATATTTAATGAAATAAAGGAATAATAATAATATTTTTAGTATCAAGTTGAAATTAATATCGAATACGTAGGTCTACGGTCTCTTAGAGCTTTAAAAAAAATCAAGAATCTAAGTCAACGTAATAAAAAAATACGGCGATTTATGCGACATTTTTTGATACTCGCTAACTAACGAGAGTAACCCAAAACCTATAGGGTACTCTCGTTGACCTAGAATCAAGATCTCACAGCACAAGTAAAGGAAAAAGTTCAAAAATCGACAATTTTATATTTTAACGCATGAAAAAAAAAGTTGCGATTACAAACTTACATTTGCAGTTGGAAAATTTACCGTGGCGTATATCGATGTATGGGAGAACATGTTATTCAACAACACTATTATGTTTGTTCTTGGAATAAATTCAGCCCAACTCGAAACCCTACATTGTGCGTGGTCCGGCACGCACTCGGCCGGTTTTTTTTTTAAGTAAAAACTTCTTTAGGTGCGTTGAGTACTTTTTGGGTGAACAAAAATCAAGGAACTCGCGTCATCGTCACCGAACGCTTTCCATGAGCTATAAGTTACTCAGTTTGCACTTCATCAATAGATTTTTTTTTTATGCGGCGCAGTCTTTGGGGCTCGCCGATAGAAGTGCAAACTGAGTAACTTATAGCTTGTTAATTCTAAAGTACATGTCACATGTAGTGTCGCGTTTGAGCTTATCAACGTTTGAACCGTTTACTTGATTCCCAGAATACCGTACATAGGTAAATACTTTGCCTGGAGCAAAGGATTTGTAGTAAAATAAGAGGTAAGATAAATATACTACGCAGTAAAGATTCTAGGAAAGACTTAGGCCCCTTTCAGATGTCGATGATTAGCACGATATTTTACAGTGAAAAGTGGGGGGTCGTCGTTATTAATAATAAAAAAAATAAAAAAACATTATTGACACACACTCTCACAAACTTTCACCGTTATAATATAAGAGTGACGGGATAAAAAGTAGCCTATGTCTTAATCCAGGATATCAGCTAACTCCAAACAAAATTTTATCAAAATTAGTCCAGCCGTTTGAGCGTGAAGAAGTAAAAAACCCACACACACTCACAAACTTTCACCTTTATAATATTAGAGTGATACTGTGATGTAATTTAGGATGTACTTAAAATACTAGCAAGTTACTATTTGCCTATTTCAAACTGCAGAATAAATCTCGTGTTTAGACAAATATGAAAGCAACATTTCCATCGTTTACGTAATTAATTCGTTTGAATCTGTTGTTAGTGGTTCTTGCCTTCTATTTGATAATAACGTGAAATATTCGTTCTTATTCTGCAGTTGAATACAATTTCGGCTACCGCGAACTATAATTATCAGTTTGATAATTTCTCAGATATCGAAATATACGGATATTATTTTAGTTTTAAAAACCTTTCCGTTTTTTTTGTTGATTTTGTAATTTAATAAAAATACAGTTTTATTTAGGGAAATAATCTACATAATCACTTCGGTTTAATGGAAAATACTCCCATCATACAGACTGCCTCGTTGGTCTACTGATCGCAAGCGCTACGCTGAGCATGAGGTCTTGGGTTCGATTCCCGGGTCGGGTAAAGTATAATTGGGTTTTTCCATCTGGAATTTCTCAGTTCCAGCCCGGAGTCCGGATATGTGCCCGGTTGATGGCAAAAGGCTTGCCCTCTATTTTTTTATTTTTTTTATTACCCAGGACTTAAACATAACTGCGGAAATGTAAGTGTACTATAGGTATACCTCTGCTTAACCCTTCGGGGAATACCGGCGTGATGTTATTTTACTCCCATCATATAATAAACGTCATAGTTTTAATTATAATATATACACAATAAACTGGCTTATTTGAATGAAAAAAAAAACTTACTTAATAGAGACACTATACTTAATTAGGTTTGTACAGTCAGCAGCTAGCTTAACATGTATATGTAGTCAACAACTAGCTTAACAATTAAATGGGTACAAATTAGTTACAAAAACTACAAAACTACCTTTTATATGATTGAAAAAAGAAAGTAAAATTACTCTTGTCACCGTATTTTTGAAGTCATAAAGTTTTATCAGGAACATGCATGAAACTAAAGTTCTCTGGTGTTTAAAAATCATGATATTGTGTTTATTGCCGACCGTACTTCATAGTTGAATCGATTCGTAGCAGTTCTGGGATCTGCTACGACCGCGTAGATCGCGTAGCGGTGACGTCAGCCACACGCTACGCCGTAGCTACCGAATGTGTAACTTTTATTTACGATAAAGCAAATTATTCAATGGATTTTATTAAAATATTATTATATCATTTAAATGTTCGTTCATGACAATAATATTTAGAATACGAGTAGAAAAGAATATAATATATTGATTTGCTTTAAAACATGGTACAATATGGTCTTATTACTCGTAATAGAGTTATGTTCTTGTTATGTTAAAGATAACATAACAAGAACATAACTCTATTAATAAGCTCTATTATTCATTTTTTTATGCCTGTCCATGGCGAAACATGTAAGAACATGTTTCGCCATAGACTGGCATAAAAAAATTTAAACATGTTAAATTTAATGCAACACAGAAGGCTTCCTTAAGGCTTCTACAGACCGGCGCGACTCGCGACGTGACACAAAGGTACCGCTGGTCGCGCGACACGCGGGGCCTTTGTGTCGCGTCACGTGTCGCGCCGGTCTGTATAAGCCTTTAATTTGTTGAACTTATTATTATAACATGTCTAATAACAATGGTTATTGGGGTTTCGTATATATTTGAAATATTAACAATAATAATATATACTTATAGTATATATGATGAAAACTCAGTATCATAATATCTTATATTTATCTGTTACTTTTTTATCAATAAACTCTATCACACTTTAAAAACAATTACTTATAACCTATTTATGTAGTTTTGATTTAAAATGGTTAAGAGGGAGTTCTCTTATTTCTTTTGGAATACTGTTGAAGATTTCAATCGCTATGACAAAGCTATTTTTATGACATAATGTGCTATGTAAATCACTGTTTTCATTCCCACAACCTTTACCATAATATTTTGATGTAGGTATGTTGCTTCATCCTTTAGCGTATGATTTTGCGTGGGACATAGGCCTCCCCCAAAGGGGGGGGGGTTGCCATAATTGCCACGCTTGGCAGGTGGGTTGGCGATCGCAGTATGGTGTTAAAATGCATAGAGAACGTTGCCGCCCATTCTCTAGTAATTAGTCCCTTAGTCGCCTTTTTCGACACTCAAAGGAAGAAATGGGTTAGTGCTATTCTTTAAGTCCGGCACCACACGGACGGTTTAGCAATAACACAGTGATATAACTGAATATCAACTAGGTAATCACTTTAACAAGCATATAACGACCTTCATAGATTGAATCCACGGTTCACGTAATCTATCACATTGTGGGTTATGTTATCGGTATAATTGACTTATAATTGGCTGTTGTTATTCAGTCACTTTATATAATTCCCTCGTCACTTCCTTACTACAGGGGAGTAGGTTATTCTTAGACGGGAACCAGTACTACCAAGATTTAATTATTACACTAACAAAAAAAGTGTTTGCTTTAACAAAAATCTTGTTTAATGGATTACGCATCTTGACTCCATACGAGCCTCCACAACAAGATCTTGACCTCTGAAGCTAGGAGAACTTTGTTAAATTATTATAGTTCCGACTACTACGTAATAAATTAGTTTAATTACGGGTACTTTGTTATTTTATTTTACTCAAATGTTGGCTAGTTTAAGAATTATATAATGCTAACAAGTTGCTTGTTACCATGAACTTAAATTATTATTTGATAAACAAAAGTGAAGAATAAAATAAAACAAAGCAAGTATGATGTAACAAAGACCGGTGATTATTCTGTACCTCTACATGTGTAAATTTTTCGATAAAAATAAAATGAATTTGTTCTTGCAAATATGCTATCTTGTTTATTATCCTTATCCTATCCTAACTAATATTATAAATGCGAAAGTAAGTTTGTTTGTTTGTTTGTTACCTTTTCACGCCTAAACCACTAAACCGATCATCCTGAAATTACGTTGTCAGGTGTACACAAATGGACATAACCCACCTTTCATCCTGAAAAAAAAGTACTGTTCCCGAGCAAAACAACAATAACGTTCTTATGATAATAGATGGCGCCACGTGTCCGAATCATGATTGAATTATGTTATGGGATGTATTTAACATACATACACATTCATAAAATAACGCCTTCTTCCCATGGGTGAAGGCAGAAATTATTGAACGCCACCTGCTACGCTCCTTACATACTCTCGTTGCTTCGCCTACGTTCATACATCTAGTCATACACGCACGCCGGTTGCAAGTACTACGCACCTGACCTTTCTGAAGAACATCACCAATTTGGTCACTATATGTCCTTCTAGGGCGTCCCCTCGCGGCGTTTCCACTCACCTCTGCTTTCTGCTTTATGTATTAATAGCACTTTAAATTTAAAAAAAATTAAAAACTTTTTGTAAAAAAAAAATAACCGACTCCCAAAAAAACACTACTAAGTGAAAAATAACTAATTTCGAAAGTCGGTGTCTTTGGATCTGTATTTTTGTTTTTTGTTTTGTTTTGAAAAATAAAAAACTTTTTGGTATCAAAAAGTTTTTTATTTTTCACTTTTTAGTGGGTCAGTTTTTAATTGATCTAAGTTACAATAGCCTAAAGTCAACTGCTCATCACCTTTTTACAAAATATTGCTTTTCCCGATGCTGGGATGTTAATTGTTGAGGAGTTCTCCTGGTAAGAACAACTGCCACTCACCAAATGCATTGTGACGAGCATAAATTGCTAAGCAACCATATTAAAGTACCTAATCGAATCGCAACCCGTTAAATACTTATTATTATGTTGTTCCGGTGGCCAACTGTGGTCTCCATCATCAGTTCCACTTCACCAAATGGTGATTTTCGGGAGCAAATGCACGAGTTACTATGAAAAATATCATAGCCTATAACATTCCCTCGATTTCCATGAGATCCCTTCATCAGATTCTGATTTGGTGGCAATGGGACCACCTCGGGAGCATACCCTTTCAAACAAAAAAATAAATTTCAAAATCGGTCCATAACTGACAGATATATCGGTGAACAAACAAAAAAAAAAAAACATACAGCCGAACATAATTATAACCTCCTCCTTTTTGGAAGTCGGTTTAAAAGCCGAAATGATTGTCAAATTCTAAATTAACGCCAGCGAAGCCGCGGGCAAATGCTAGTAGTAAATAGATTTATAATGATTCCAAACATTTGACTGCCAACTAAGAGAAAATGCAGACATGTGTATGTTCATACTTATTCTGCATTTTTTTCAGTGTAGGTACGCTGCTTTGTCACTGGCTGATCCAGGTTCTCTCTATTTTTTCTGTTTCTCGTGACACTATTCTACTTCTCGCGAAAATATAATTAAAGCTATAGTTTCATATCGTATCGTTTATTTAGAAAAGAGTTCGACTTTACTGACATTCATTGGAAATCAAAGTAAAGAAAAGTCCGTACCCTTTCGGTAAGTAGGTAAGCGTTTTGCCCCCTCTTATCTAAACTATCTAGACCTCACTGAAGCAAACGTCTAAACGTAAAAAGTAGATTTCGATGTTTGCTCCATCGTCACACAGACTCCGTAAATAAAGTCTCCGTACTGAAGTCCTTCTTTCATGAATTCGTAGAAAAATATGACTTATCTGCGCACCTAAGTATATTTTAAATTCAATGTTCGACTTCCAAGTCGTGGAGAAGTTTTGAATGTATGTTGATAAAGCACTCCACGGCACATTCGGTTTTAGCTAAGCTTGAGAAATGTGTTTGTATAACCTAGGCTTTCAGAATGTTATGAGATGTGAAACTGTGGATCAGAGATTAACTAAGATTTAGTTTGTATCCTTGTTATTGGATCGAAAACCATGTAAACATTCCATAAGTAGGTCCTAGAAATGCTCATAAATATTTTTATAGCATTATAGAGTGAAATTGGGTAGTTTAGCCATACCAAAAAAACTGTGTCTTTGGATCTGTATTTTAGTTTTTTGCCACCAACTACCGAAATTAAAATTATTGTTCACTTTGTGTTGTTTTATTTGTCAATTTTTGGCTATGGTACCTACTTCCCGCAGACTAGTTCGCATACCACTACTTGCTATATAAACAACAGTATCAAACTCAAACTCAAAGCATTTATTTCAAATAAACCAATTACAGGCAATTCCAAAGCGTAGTAAGTTCCTATGGAGAAGAACGGGCAAGAAACTTCACGGACACTCTTTTAAATCAAAATATTGTTACAAAGTAAAATATTGTAACAACAATAATCTGTCACACGCCAATATGCCCATTTCTTTCTTTTTTACTTTAAACAATTCTATTTGCAAGCCAGCTCGAAATCTAAATAAAATCTTTGATATGTTACCTCCTTGGTTGCCATGTTTTGAAGTAAAATATTCATTCCATTTTTAAATTACACGACACATATGAGTTTTCATAGTATCTTTCGAAAAAAATGGCAGCTAAACACGACAGCTATGGAGTTTCATACTACCATTGCCGGCCGCCTGCTGGCATGTATTTGACCCTAAATTTGACAAATACAACATTTTCGATTTATCTCGAAGAAGGATGTATAATGCTTGAATTTCCAAGCATGTTTGAGAAAAATAAAAAAATCAATCAATAAACAAAGGAATATCAAAGAATATTCCATGTATTATTTAAATATTTCTGTCTACGCAAACTGGCCAGTGACATACAAAGATAAAGAACCTAGTGTCAAAACAGTCCAAGTACCCAACAGCAATGAGCTTCATATTTTCTAAAAGGGTTTCATTATTAAGTACATACTTTATTTTTAGTTAGGTATGTAAACTACGGTTGAAATTGTCCCAGCTTTGGAATACGTGTACTGGTAATAACAGAGCATTGAAAAAAGAACAAGTCACTTTTCACATAAAAATATTAGTGAAATATTAGGAAAATCTTGACAACCTTGATTACATTATCACGTTTTCAATCACAATCCGAAAGATTTTGAAGGAAATTGCTAACGCATTACTTCGTAAGTTTGAAAAATTCGTCTGCTCAACTACGATAATAACGTAATTAATGTTGTTGAACCGTCAAAATGAAGGCATTACCAAAAGGCGACTAAGGGTCTAGAGAGTAAGTCCCTTAGTCGCCTTTTACGACACCCACGGGAAGAAAAAGGATGGTACTATTTTTTACGTCCGGAACAACACATCTCACACTCATCCTAACCTCTAACTAACCTAACCTACCTAGTTGGTACAATGACCACCCAATTACGTTCATGTGCTCAATCCTAGATTGAACTAATTAATTTAGGCCTTTCGTGTACTTACAGTCAATTAACCACAGATCCTAGTTAATTATGGACAACATAATGCGACCACAAAATGCTCCAGAAATATAAGGAAATACAGCAAAATAAGCTCCGGTGTTATAACACCAACACACACATACACACACACCTGTGTCATACTAACATGAATCTAAATTCAACAAGTGACAGAATACTTTGGGTATACTCAAATAAATCGTCATTTATATAGATACCAAGTCAAGCGGACGAACAATGAGAATTTGTAACTTTAATCCCAGATTTAATTAACTAAATATTAAACTAGCGACATGGGAAGCAGATGATAAAATAAATAATAAATAAATTGCTAACAACAAGTTGGAATTAGCTGCAAACAGTTTTAGTTTTGTGCTAGTTATCTGCAGCTCTCATACCCCTGCAACTGTTAGAATGGCAAACACGATAACATTAATGAATTTGGGTTCGGTTGGCTTTCATTTCCTAAGTCTGGCGGTGAGTTGTGTCGGTGAGGATTACCTCCTGCCATCTCTTTCACACATGCCACATGCCCCACATCCGTCCTTGTCCCTCTCACACCTTATTCAGCTCCTCTTAGGTAGCAGCTGTATCTGTTTTAGCGAACAGGATTGAACTAGATTACACATCTTTACAAATAAATACCTAGCTATAATACTCACTGCAGCTCAAAAAAACACACATTCGAACAGAAAACCACATTTACTGTGAATGTGACTCGTAGGTAATAAAATTTTAAAATGAAAAGAGGACTCCTTTGTTTTATTCACACAAATATGATCAAAATATAGACGGAAAATCTTTTATAACGTCATTTGAATACGCATTTGAATTTTTATAAATTTTAACGGCTTTAATATCGTGAATTTATGAATCATCATCTCCTGTAACGCATTTCAGAATAAAATCTTCATTTTTCTATGTAAATGAAATGTTTGATTGCGACGGAGCGCACGACAAAAATCTTGTAATAAACGACCCTCGCTCTAACTGTATAAAATGTTTCCTCGTTTCAGGGTTTCACAGACACTATAATTGTGTGACGTCGGGAACCCTTATAATTTCGTCATGTCCTTCCGGCCGCGGCTCGCACCAGCTACGTCAATTTGCCACTGATTTAATGTAATTTCACACGAGTTGCCTTTTATCCACATCCTTAGGCAGTAAACGACAGGATATCGATACCTACCTAATATTACGTAGGTATGTAAAACATTTTAAAAGAGTAACGGTGGAGTTTCTTGGCTATTCTTCTCGATAAGAAACTACATTTTGGAAGGGGCGACTCATCATCATCATTTCAGCCGAAAGACGTCCACTGGTGGACATAGGACTCCCCCAAATAGGGGGGGAATTGCCATAATCGCCACGCTTGGCAGGCGGGTCGGCGATCGCAGTATGGTTTTAAAAATGCATAGAGACCGCTGCTGCCCATTCTCTAGTAAGTCCCTTAGTCGCCTTTTACGACACCCACGGGAAGAAATGAGATGGAGCTATTCTTTACGTCCGGCACCAAACGGAACTAAAGGGGCGACTAGTTTTTTATTTATTTTTTATTTATAACGTTCAAAAGTGCCCTTTATGTCCCTAAAATAAATAATTTGACTTTGACTTACGACAGGCAATGTTATGGAGCAGTATTGTTGAATATACGTACGTTCAATCTAATAACTTTTTTCCATGATATTGGCATTTATTTTTAAAGCAAGACATTTCAGCGCTATCATCTCATCTAATCTTTATTAGGTATCCTTAAAACTTCTCAATAGATAATTTATTTCTATATATAGAAGATGCCGAAATTATTTTCGGCATCTTGTATACAACTTATTATAAACTAGGTGCGCCCGGCGGTTTCACTCGCATAAGTCTCGATCCAGTGGGAATATCGGGATAAAAAGTATCCTCTGTCCTAATTCATGGTCGTTCAGCCGTTTTAGCGTGGAAGCGTAACAAAAAAATAAGAAAACAAACTCACTTTTGCATTTATAATGTTATAGTTAGGATTAATGTCGCTTTTCGTGTCTGTATATGTGACCGATGTTCTTTGATGCGGTATTCACCGTCATTTAGAAAATGTATTTCGGAATGTTTATGTGTTACATAAAACATTAATACCTATTACATATTATGTATTTTTCCTATTAATATGTTTTTCAATTGCATACACGGTTTATGTTAATTGGAAGAGTGGAGTCACCTAACACAAGCATTTCTTTGCTTAAAATGTGATCTCCAAAACATGTCTGTTAAACATTAACTGAAATAAACATTTCTATTTTATTTTATGTTTCATAAAATATGATGAAGACTGACTCCCAAGATACAGGTATAAACCTAGTTTGGGAGCCAGGAGAGCTTTGTTTAACACACTACTTCTGTACGTTGTATATGTCAATGTAATGTCTGTAACAATGCTGTCACTTTTTTTTAAATGAAGAATAATTATTATTATAAAGAAATCTCGACTTTTTGTCAAGTCGTAAAAACCGAGTGAAGCAAGGGCGGGCAAGTCGTAAAATATATAAATAATCTGAAATAAGCGAAGGATTGGGGACATAAAATTAATGCAAATATAAGTAATTGCAGGCGACTCAAGCTATTCAACACACGCCGATACTCATAAAGCCATCTGTAAGTAAAACGAAGCTCTGAACATAATTGCCTTGGAAATAATAGATACTTATACCAATGATACGATAACGGGTGCTAAGTGGAAAACACTCTTAGTAAAACGTTCAATATTCATCAACAAACGTCAATATAAAGGCTGAGTTGCTACAGTTGATTTATTGCAACTAGTAATAAACAAAGTTTTATTAAAATTTAAGTATAGACGAAAAGTGAAATATTAAACTTTACTGATTGGAAAAAAAAAATATTTTCAATATGCTGAAAATATTTTTGCAATGGTGTATGAAGGATTCACATATTTTATTCGGAATTATTCGTTTTAAATCGTGAGTACAAAAAAAATATTTTTGCTGCTAAATGTTAACAAAACATTGAAATTAAATGCGAAGACAGAATTGGGTTTGGTTTTAATTACTCTTTTTTAATAAAAACAAAGTTCGTTATACGAATATTGGTATTGTAGAAAAAGATTATTTTAATACCAGAAATAATAAATTTATCCGCTGTAAAACCGCTATTCTCATTTATAATTTTGAGTAAGTCATTAACGTATATGGTTTTACAATTGTGTATCTGCATTTTAATTATTATTGTAAATTAAATATGTTAGAAAGTATCTATCCGGGTTTTTTATTAATAATGTTTTCTAATCTAAGTACCTACGTAGGTATAGGTATTTGTATTTTTTTTTAAGGTTTTTATTTGTTTTTTTTTCCCAGGTTTTTATTGTACTTAAACCTTAGGGAGTGATTTATATTTAGATTTTATTTATTTATGATATCTGTCTAGCCCCTCGGGGAATACAGGCGGGTGTTACGTAAAAAAAAAAAAAAATCCCCACGGGGGCAAAACGTAAAATAAGTAAAACTACCTACACCTACTAGACAGTTTAACCTAGTTTAATTTACAAACACCTGCAGGGTTTTTCCCTACAGTAAGTTTACCTTTAAACTTTTAATGACGCCACCTCATTTCACTTTTTGGCACCTTTTTATTGTGCCCAACTTGTAATTACAGGGGCAGTTACTTGAAAAAGTCGGTTTTATAACTTTTTAATGGGCTGCCAGTTCTAAATCTAGTCTTCGTTTTAATGGTTTATGCAAGCAAAAATAACTGACAAATATTAAATGTTGTTTCCGCTGGTTTCATCTAGGAAATTCTATATCTCTGTAACATAATCAGCCTATAATGTTCCCACTGCTGGGACTCAGGCCTCCTCTCGATGAGAGGCGCAGACAAGCGATGCGGGTTGGTTGTTGCCACATGTCATTGTTTTTTTGGCTCTAAGACATACCGTTTCTTCCAACATTTTGAGAGCACTGCAGCACTGGTGAAGAAAAATTAACACAAAGTAAAGCGCTTGTCAGGATTCGAATTTACGACCTAAAACTCGTAAGTCCGTTACCACTGGGCCACCGCTGCTCGCGCCCCGCCCCTCCATGTCCCAGTGGTTTTTATAAATTATTATTAGACATTGGTGTACCTTATAAATGTGTAGTACTTACCGCAAATATTATGTAGGTGAAAATTTTCACGGAATTACCGAAAATGTTTTCACGGAATTACCGAAAATGTTTCACAAAATTGCTTTCTCATTTGCCTATGGCTGCTTACCTTCGTGAATACAAGCGGTGAAGTGCGAGTCGTATTCACGCACTGAAGGTTTCGTACCTAGTTAGCTTGTTCGTTTACACTTAATTATAGCAGTACAACCTTTGTTAGGATTCGTTGATGCATTATACGTGAGTTGAGTGCAAACTGTAAATATGATTAATTTTGTTACTTGGAACTGTAGCCGTTACTTGGAACTCGTTGCTGTATCCATAGGATCAAACTTTTTGCTATTAAATAATTAAACAAGCTCTGCAAAAATCGACTAGCGTTTCGTTAAGCGATAGCAGCATGTAACAGACGGACAGACATACCTTGTAGGCTTAGTAGCAACGCACTGTTCACTCCATCTCGACAATAAACCCTAAAAAACACAATACGAAATAAACAGCAACAATAATATCACTTACAAAGCTTCCACACCAAATTGATAACGTCACAATAGGCGGAGGTTAAATAGGGATTCGTTTCAAATAGCTACAATAAACGCACGTTAGTCGTGACTATCGCTAAATAGAGATAAAGAACAATAAAGGTACAGGTGGTGGTAGTGTGCGGCGGCCTTTGTGCGTGGCTTTGAAGTGGCACGACTAACGAGGCCGCCGACTGTACAAAGGGCAGCCCGCGAGACTATCGTTGCCATTCGTTCAAACGAAAACTATTCACGTAGGACAACGTGTGACCTATTAATTACATACCTTTACGATCCCTAACTGTATGCGAGCTTTATATGAAACGAAACCGATCACTGTGGCTCGGCGTATTGTTTATTGTTACTGGATTTATGACTTTTACCCCCTTATTACAAAACAAGGTTTATCTTCAGACCCAGGTTTAAAACATGGAGCCATTATTGAATTTCTAACTTTATTCCGACTATGGTAAAGTTCCTAAACACAAAACTGACAACTTAGTACCGAACTAAGTTTTCAGTTTTGTATAAAGAACGGTATTTCAAGCACTGTTACGTTCTTATTACAAAAACTGGCTCCATGGTTTAAGCCATGTCAAAATATAAATCTTGTTTTGTAATAAAGCGGTTATAGTTTAAGCTAAAAATAAAGTGTAGGAAAAAATTGCGTCTACAAGAAAATTATTTTCATAAAGCATTTAAAAATAATGAGAATGGATTAGGTTTTTATGAAGCGAATAGCGGTATGAGAGAATTAAATAATATCAGTTGCATGGATGGTTATTTAAAACCTTAAGTTATATACAACATGTCCCAGAATTAAGCACACCCTCTTAAGGGGTCATTGTACTCATCATTATGAACAACTTTTACTATGGGATCAAATCTGAAAGCGCGAAAAAAAAACTAGCCGTTCCCTACATTTATGTTCGAATAACTCGTCAAAATGTAGGGCACAGATGATTTTTTTTTGCGATTTCCGGTTTGGTCCCATAGTAAAAATTGTTTTTAATGACCCCTTAAGAGGTTGTGCGTTAATTCTGGGACATGATGTAGATATATACCTACGCCATTTATGATGCATTTTCTTCCTAAATTTATCTGTAACAGCTATGAAAAAACCAACACTCAATTTGCAGAACGTGCAATAGTAGTAACACAAGACGCCTCAAAAATTCACATATACCTCACCTCTACAGCGTAATTTAAACAATTCCAAAGAGAAATTGTGAGTAGAGATAATTCAAGTGGGACTGGCATAGTCGGTAAGCGTTTCTCAAGACGCTAGCGTGGGGCAGTTCTCCACTGCCAGTGGAGGGGAGAGGCTCGCATCTGTTATCTTGCAGACTTCAAAACTACGCTTCTTCAGAAAACGTGCACCGCTGCTCAGCTTGCAACTACGGCGGACAAATTTCGAAAGATTCAAAAGTTACTTGTTTATTTAGTAAATAGGTATAGAATTTGGATCTTACTTGAACTTTTATAAAAGAATATAATACTCTTTATTAAGTACACCATAAAAATTACAGATATAAGTAAATGTAGACATTTTACATAGGATGACACAATATGCGGTGTTATCGCTAAAAGCGATCTTTTAAAGACAACCTTTGGATGGATTAAGGGGGAAGGAGAGACAATATTAAAGGTAGTATTTAGTGTACCATTTACATATATACAATAAATATATACATATATAATACATATTAAACTCATCTATATAAATATATTCAAAAATTATGAAACAAGTGCAAAGAACAAAAAAAATATTTAAGGATAATATGTTTGAGGTAAAGGTAGTTTTATTACATATTTTATTAACTACTTTTGTAAAGCAAACCGGTATCTGCAATTGTTATAATATTCTGAATTTTCAGAATACTGTATCACCAAAAGTTTATCGCTGAATTAGAACAAAGAGTTTATCGGATGTTGTTGATCACCAAGCCGGCCTTTTGGCGCAATATAATAAGATTAAAACCACGTATAATTACGTGCAACGTTCTTTATTGGTACAAATAATTTCTTAATTCACCATAATTGAAAAACTTCATGCAAAAGTTTTTTTTTTATAATTACTAGCTTCTACCAGCGACTTCGTACGCGTGAAATTTCTTGTTTTACCATAAAATATATATCCTATAGCTGTGCCAGGTTACTTCGTTTTAGCTTAGATTTCTTACTGACTTTTTTCTCGCTCGACTCGGCTCCTAACACCCGAATACTGAAACGCCACTCAAATCTCATAATCATCTAAAAGCTACTTAAATATAAGCATCCCTCAAATTTAAATGGTATACACAAACGCCACTCAAGCAATTCGACCCCATGATTAACCAAGCAGTCCTCAAATGTTTACATCATGGCAACATCCTGCTCAAAAATTGTTATCAGCACGTTCTCAGTTACAAAATAATTTACTTTACGTCTCGTATTCGTTTTACGCAGTCTTCTTTGAACAAATATTTTCTATAATTATTAATCAGTTGAAATATAACAACGTAATGTAAGTTTGGTTTGAATTACGATGGAAATTATGTATACTATTTACATAAATATCAAAAGAGGACGTCATAAGAAAAGAAAATTCCTTGACATGATTGTCTTAGATTGGAACGTCACACTTGACATTTTACGCGCGATTATTTAACAAGATTATTATTAACTGATTCACGATGGAGAGGAGAAGAAGAAACGTGAATGCAATTATACACCTGCTGAGAAAGATATGGTCTTGGAACTGATAAAGTAGTAAGTACCTACATAAACAATGAAATACTGTAAGTACTTTAAACTTATATAACCGCAAGAGCCGGTGCATATTGTAATAGTTTGTTATTAGACAATACATGCCTATAACATACTCGTACATATCCAGGGGTGGCCAGGACAACCGTTGTCTGTATCAAGCACTTACCTACGGAAACTTGTGACCGCTTACCATCTGAAAGGCTCAGAATAAATACACGATTTATGTCTATGTACCTACAAGTACTTTTATTCCTACAAGTTTATATACGGCCAGATAATGCACGTTTACACATACTCAGCTGAACATTTCACAGATCCCAAGTTTAATTCCAAACTGTTTCATGTTGTAAATAATAAGTTACATAAGTATTACAAATAAATAAATATTCCAGATATATCAAAATATAATTGAAAATAAAGAAACTGATGCCAACATAATTTTGAAGACGCGAGAGGCTTGGAATAGAGTGTGCCAACTGTATAATGCTGTTGCTGTGAGCGGCTGCAGGACATGACAACAACTCCGGCCGCAGCACTTCTATGAAAACCTCAAACAGAGGCCTAAAAAAAATATAGCCAAAGCAAATATAGACTTGATTTTTTTATGATAAGTAATATTTCTCTATTTACTCACTCACATATTTTTATCACTATTTGAAAAGTTTCAATAGATTTAACTTGATTTGAGGGACCTCGCGACCACTCTCAGATTTAAGGGCTGCTCAAAGCAGTTTGACAGTTGATTTGACAGATAAATAACGTTGAGTAGCGTTCCTGTATACGACTTTTAAACTGAGTGGTGTTTGAGCATTACTTATTTTAAGTAGCACTTATATTTAAGATGATACTCAAAAAAGACGTTTAGGTATACGAAATTAAAGTTTAGGAGCTGCTCAAACGTTTAAGCAGCCCTTAAATATTTGAGTGGCGTTTCAGTATTCGGCCGTAAGAGTCGTAGTGTGATGTTAAATAGCCTTTTAAAATTGGGCTATGCAAAAAGAAAAAACCGGTCAAGTGCGAGTCGGACTCGCGCATGAAGGGTTCTGTACCACGATCTATAAAAATGGCGAAAAATCACGTTTGTTGTATGGGAGCCCCCTTAAATATTTATTTTATTAAATTTTTTAGTATTTGTTGTTATAGCGGCAACAGAGATACTTACATCATCTGTGAAAATTTCAACTGTCTAGCTATCACGGTTTATGAGATACAGCCTGGTGACAGACGGACAGACAGACAGACAGACAGACAGACGACGGAGCCTTAGTAATAGGGTTCCCGTTTTATCCTTTGGGTACGGAACCCTAAAAAGAAATAAAAAACGCGTTTAAACAAAAAATCACTTAACAAAAAGAAAAAAAAAACGTTTTGCGGTAAACATGATGACAAACCAAAGAAAAAACACATAAATATACAAAAAGAACAAGGAAATATGCGTCACATCCACGCAAAACGGCCACCGCTCAGCTTAATGCTGCGACCCTATGCGAGGCAGAGCCCCAGCGCTGGTTTTCAGCGACAGCCCTAGCCGGCGCACTTCAACGAGCCGAGCACGGGCTGCCCAAGACGTTTGTGACAAGACATGATAAATTATGTCATGTCAATTTGTACTAGCATTTTATGATAAAATAGTTTTATCGCTCAAACTGTGGTAAAATGTGTGACTCAAGTCATGTCACAGTAGGCCGTGTTCCCCCCGCAGCTTTATTATTGTTTTAGATGTAGTAATTCATTAGAGGAGGAGCAGTGGTGGCCCAGTGGTAACTTACGAGTAGTAGGTCGTGGGTTCGAACCCAGACAGGCCTTCGAACCCAGAATTTTGGGAATTTTTTTCGGTAATTCCGAATTTTCACCTACATAATATTTGCGGTAAGTACCTACTACACATTTGTAAAGTACACCAATGTCTAATCATTTATAAAAACCATAGGGATAAAGGGGGGACCAGTGGTGGCCCAGTGGTAACGGCCATGACTTACGAGTTGTCGGTTGTAAGTTGGAATCATGACAGGCGCTTTACTTTGTGTAAATTATTTAATCACCACTGCTCTCAAAACGGTGAAAGAAACCATCGTGAGAAAACGGCATGTCCTAGAACAATTCGAAGACATGCGACATCAACCAACCCGCACTGGGCCCGCGAGTGGATTACGGCCCACTCCCTTTCACAGAATGAGGAGGTCTGTGTCCCAGCAGTGGGAACTTATAGACTGATTATGTAAATCATTAAAGCGCTCTTCCTCTCCCCTACTTATTTACAATAAATAAAATAAATAAATAAAAATCTTTATTGCAGATCACATGGCTCATAAAAAAAACAACGCCAATTTAGCTGTGCCCGACAGGGTCCATAATCACCATCTTCTATGTGTACATTGTGCCTGTGTGGTGCCGGACGTAAAGAATAGCACTCCCCTATTTCTTCCCGTGGGTGTCGTAAAAGGCGACTAAGGGACTTACTAGAGAATGGGCAGCAGCGGTCTCTATGCATTTTAACACCATACTCCGACCGCCAACCCGCCTGCCAAGCGTGGCGATTATGGCAAACCCCCCCTTTGGGGGAGGCCTATGTCCAGTATTGGATGTCTTTCGGCTGAAATGATGATGATGATGATGTGTACAGTCACGAGCACCAATATGTGTACACTCAGCAACTTTTAAAAGTGATTTCCTCCAACTATATTGATTGAAATTTTATTTTACTACGAACATAATATTTTGGAACCCAAAATATTATGAAATAGATCTTTTCTCAAAGTTGCAATCGTTATTCCATGAGAAAATCGGGTTTGAATACTGCTAAGCGTTTACATATTAGTGCTCATGACTGTACATTATGGATTGCAATAAAGATTATTTAAATTGATCTGAACAATACATTTAAAACCTTCATGAAATTTTGAAATTGCTTTCAACAGTGTTACAGAACATGTGTTTCAGTTGCACTGTGAAAATTGTTCCGTAATTGGGCTTTTAATTAATTGGATATAAAACAGATTTTCTTTTTAAGTCATTTCTTGTTGCACAAAATAATTACACTGTTGTTACTCGAATTCGGATACAATACACCTACCTAATCAGCCAATCATGTGCCCGAACGCGGGCTATAAACAACAAGTAATTATATAATTGCAACTTTAAATCAACAGTAGCATAGTTGTAGATAGGTACAGTCGACTACAAAGAGATGTATACATTTGAAAGTTACAAAAATATATATCCTTTGATGATGTTGTCATTGTTTGTTACAAATACTTGTAGACATGATTTATTATATGTTTCAATTAAATGTGCCAAATTTATGTATACAGCAAGATTGACACTGCAATCTGTACACATTACAGTGTCAATCTTGCTGTATACATGAATTTGGCACATTGAGTGAACACATATAGTCGCCATGAATCATGTGTATAATTATTTGTACCAAAGTACATTTCTTTCAATGGGTACATGTATTTGTAACTTTAGGGGGAAAGGCGTCTCCTGCGTCTCCGCAGGAGACGCCCCGGGCGTCGGGAGTCACAAGCTGATTTCCGGCCACCGTAGGCGCGGGCCTGCGGACGGTGAGCGATGGGTAGCTCGCCGTCCGATAAGGACCAGGCCCGGGTCGACGGCGCGTTGTGTTTCACGCGCGCCTCAAAGAGATATCAGCACCAACTGACGGGGTCCGTTAGGGCCAATGCCTGCCGGGGTTGCGAGTTTGTCCGAAAGGGATATCGTGGCCCCGGCACACAGGCAACGGAAGGAACACGGGTGGGTTTTAGTCAGTAAGAGTCTGACACGCCCTCCCGCTCAGCCCAGAGCGGGAGAAGTTATTTGATAATTTCCCACCCAAAAAAAAAAAAAAAAAAAAAGGGGATATACATCTCTTTGTAGTTGACTGTACAACTGCAGCCAAACGAACCTCATTTTTTGTTTTATTATGAGTAACATCTTTATCTCGCTTTCTGTGAGAGCGATTTCGTGAAAAGGGACGGAAGTGTGTAACAGGAAGTGACAGCTTGAGCGTGAAAAAAGCAAGTACTTTTTAATCATGGAATTAGTGTACTCATGGATGTAGTAAGTACGCTGCTCAGTTGCTTATTATCAAGGCGAGATGTCAGATGAGTATATATAACATAGTATATATATTATACACATCATAATTATGCGACTGCAGTAAGGCTTGCTCATTTTTTTTTTGTGCCAGCCACGTAACAGTTTACTTCGTGAACATTCAGATTGCTACTACCTAAGACAACACTAGTTAAGGTGCATTTGCGGGGAAAGTTGTGAGCATCGGGCGAAAGTTGCGAGGACTCTTGTCACCCGCGCACTTGTTATCTCAAACACTTGCAGAACTGTGCCGCGCGACTTGAGACAAACGTTGCACGCTTAGGCGACAGCGGAGTGCGAACTTCCGGAAAAATATGATTAATTGAGTTCTCATAAGTTTAAGTCCGCAGATTTGTTAAAGAGCTTGAGAAAATCAAAATCAAAAGTCATTTATTCAAATTAGGCTGAGAGTCAGCACTTTTCGAACGTCAAAAATTACATGAGACAGTCCCCCAAAAACGCCCACCCTTCACCACTTCCTAGTGCTTTAGCTGGGAAGAAGAAGTGGCGCAACAAACTCCCCAGCAGCACAGCTGTCTGTTCGCATATGAAACTTGAATCTATACAATACAATGTAAAATAATTTGCATTACGCAACACAAAACGTTAAATTAAATTATTTGCCTTAGCTAGCACACACCATTATACAAATATATATATAATAATCGTAGAAAACTATACTCAAGCAGAAATAACGTAAACAAAACGTATCTAAATAAAAGCCTCCAGGCATAATGGGCGTGCCCGCTTAAATAAAGCTACAGCTATAAGTGTGCTTGAAAAGCGAAAATGTCTTTAAGCGAAAAAATAATGCTCAAATGTTGCTTAATTACACATTTTGAAACAGTGATTAACGATATAATGCTTCCAAGTTCGCGTTACATCGATACCGACCCACGTAAACCCACGAACCACATCGGCGCAGATATCTTAGCTGGTATCCATGTAATTTGTCAAGTTCATAATCTGATCTAGCTAACCGCACTATCTATTAGATGTATATCTTAATCTGCCGCTAAAGCGCTTTACTTGTAGGTAGTTGGGAGTTGGTCGGCCGTCCCGTACCTAGTCTGACGTCGAACTGCCTCCACGGCTACTTGCTCATTCTCATAGTTTTGATAGTTATTGCAAACTACAGCCACGTTTCCGCTCGATATAAACAGTTACCAAATTAACACACTATCTTATGAAAATATCGAATTTCTAATTTAGATAGTCGGAGTAAAGATCGAGTCATTAGCGGCGGGGGTCTATACGTAATCCCAGGATATTTCATTGCTATAAATTAATATCGATTGAACGGCCCATTTTCGCTGCATACATACTTTGGTTGAGGAAGTTTGTGGTAAAATTTTAAGAGTATTCTGCAGGGCCAAAAACTTTTATCCGCATGTCAGTCTTCGTAAAGATTAGCGAATCATTCATTACAAAGTTTTGGGTAACATTAATCCAGTTAACTTCTTGTTTTTAGGTCACGAACTTGGACTGAATAAATGCATTTTATATCTCAGCTGTCGTTCAAAATGAGAGAGGAACTAGAATTATACGCGGGATTTCATAATTATGTAACTCGTTATAAACTTTGATTACTTTGGTGCTCGTGACTGTGATTGACGGGGTGGGATGTCCCATACAACAAAAGGCTTTTCATAAACCGAATATAACTTACATTTCGCTTGGTACGGGTTTGTGAGATCTATACGGATTTGTAAATTATATCTACTAGTCTAAAACGTTAATTAACTTTAGGGTTCAGTCTGTATAAATCAATACGCCGTCGATTAAGGAATATTAATTTAATTTAGAACAATGATCTACATTTAAACACATTTACCCGTTTCGCATTGATAAATTCAATTTATTGTCGGCAGATATATATTTTTCTTGCTAAAGTAAATGCTCTTAAATCGTGGGCTATTCACAGAATCCTTTTATCCCCGCCCTAATGTAGGTGGGATTAGTATTTCGTCTCTTGCTTTTATTGTATTTTAGAGACGAAGACAAAACAAAGTTCAAGTTAATCCATCAATTAGAGACGTACTGCATTCAACTTAAATGTTTAAGGCTATACGGTTGTAAAACATCTCGGCCATAAACTTGTGGAAAAGTGTGAGATAGCGAAAAAACATCACACCTTTAAAAAATATCAAGAATAATGTGCTGTAAAATCTCATGTAGGTACCTAAGCTTTTCATAAGAGATTTATTCATAAGAGATTTGCCAACAGATTAAATCAAGAGGCTTTCAGAAACAGGTCAGTATCCATCAGGTAATCCAAACTTCAAATTCTATGTTGCACACGTCATATCCATCGAATTTTATCCGTATAATAATTCATTTCGACCGAATTTAGCAATCATTGGGTTGTCTAACACGATCCTTCATTAGCCGTAAACCTTTGATATGACCCCACGTCAGCACGTCTGTCAATCATACAATTGTCAATTTACAACATTCACAAGTGTTTTCAATTACAGGATGAAAGCCCTGGGGTAGACTGGGGATTATAAAGGCAGGAACTCAAGGTCGGGAGCCATTACGGGCTAAACTGAAATTATTTTTAAATGTCGTACAATAATGCCGATGTTTTAGGTTCTGAAGATGATCTGATACGTTTTTGTAAGCTTTATCCTATTTTAATGAGAATTATGGATGATACGGATATGATTGATCATATTCTACAGATTCTTGGCCGGTACCTTTTGCGACGTTATACTTGGTAAACTACATTAACATAAAATCCTCCAGAATCACACCTTATTTGTTGAAACCTTCAGGCCGAAGGTACGAGTATCAGATACATAAAAATATAACCTGTAAGGCTGGGAATACACACACGTCAGATTTTGTTTCCGATTGTTTGATCAGACTATCTGATCGTATTTACTCGATACACATCCGATTCTTGCGTCAGGCTTTTTCTGAACTCAGTCGATCCCGAGCTATCACCCTGAGTGCTTGCGTACGGAGTTAAAAGTAAAAGATGGACGACGAATTACTGTTACTTATTGCATATTTGTTCGTGTTGACGGGAAAGAAGAAAAAAAAAATAATAAAAATTTTAAAAATTGGAAACGCCTCGCGCCTGTTTCCGACTCAGACGTCCGATCAGACTATCGGATTGGACGTGTGTTGAATCTTCAAACAAAATAATGGCTCCAACGCCTTCCGATAGATGGATCAGACTATCGGATCCGACTATCTGATGAAAAAATCTGACGTATATTCCCGGCCTTAGTTTCATAAAGTGTTCCTCTTGGCATTGCCGTCATCCGATCAATAGGCACAGTGAAGAATTCCGCACTCTACAGGTTTGTCACAAAAACTGAAGTACTGGTAGTTGGATTCGGGACAAGGGCGTCGGTACGCCACCTGTCAGTCCGGTCATAAACTAGAGAAGCGACGTTGATTCATCGAGCGTCAACTGTCCACCACGACTGACAGTCGATTAAGTATCTTTGTTGAAACCTCTAATCTATAGCCAGCCAGTACTATCGTGAGATTGATCGTGAGAAAGTAAAATACTGGCCAAGACGCATACAAATTCAGTCAAAGCAGAAATATTTAAATTCAGAACATGTAAAAATTATGGTGACATTCCTGATCAGTTTTATCATCAACTTCCTCATAGACGGAGCCAATACTTTTCGAGAGCATTGCTGCTTGGCAGTGGATTTATAGTAACTAAAATCTCGTAGGTACTGAATATACCTCTTATTTATTACTCTTCTTTCTACAGAACTTTAAAATAAGAAACTATCTATGTTATCGTATATCTTGGTATGTTGTTACGATGTTTGATCTACTAAACTCTATTAGGCCGTACTTAACTGCGCAAGAGAAAAGGATGACCTACCTCTCGTTTAAAATGACGTTTAGGTAATATAAATATATTAGAAATTATTAACTACGACATTTTTTTTTTAAAGAGAGGCAATGTTGATTGGTAACATAAAAAAAAGTAAATAAAAAAAAAACAAAAAAAATTACTGCGTAAAAACTGAACATAAAAAAGATGGAAACAAGATTTATGTAAAGTATAATCTCATGCAGTCTGGGCAATAACGACCTCCAACTGCATGAGATTGTTTTGGGGTTTTTGATTTTTTTTATTAACTTTTTTTATTTAACACTTTTTAGTTAGGGTTATAAGACGGTAAATTAGGTTATTAACTCACTTATAATGATGATAACGGCCTCTTATTCACTCACTCCAAAAGTTCGGGATAGTTTTTTTTTATAATTTCTCTTTTAAATTACATTTAAACATTTAATTTGTATATATTTTTGTGATCACTCGTTTAAAATCCTTCATTTTGATAGCCTTGGGAGATATTTTTTTCGAAAACACCTTTTGGTGCCAAAAATCCGCCATTTTGATTTTAAATATTTTTTATATACTTAGCCAGTGACACTCGCACAATATAGACGAACCTAACGACTATCATTCATCAAAATCAGTTCAGGTGATAAGTTACAAGGGAACATAGGGACGGACATACATACAGGTCAAACACATTACCCTCCTTTTTTGGCTTCGCCGCAGTCGTGTAATAAACCTCCTTTTTTAGCTACGCCGCAGTTGGGTAAAAAACTGTAACATTTTAAAGAACCCCATGGAAAAAATGGTACTTGATAAGGTTATCGGGATTCAAATAGTCAGGAGTTCAGGACACTCAGGACGTACTTATAAAAAAAATTGCAAATAAGATAGCAGACAAGAACGGAAGTCTTGAAATGGACTTAACGAAGAATTGATAACAAAGAATTTCAAACAGACTAGCGTATCCACACAAGTACCTAATGAATAACGATGCATTTCGATACTATGAACGCCAACATTTACTTAGACAGTAAACATCCTCTATACTCAAAATGATAAAACAAATGAAGCCACCCTTTATCTTAGTTACTTTATACGGGTTCCGTAACTACCTCAAGTCCGCAGCAAAATAAGTAGGCATCTCAAACCACAAGTCATCCTTTAATCACACGGTACGTTGAAGTTCGCCTGAGAAACATCCAAAGTGGTCTCTCCTTTTACTAATTCACAGTCGGTTACTGGGTACTACCTATACACATTCAAGCATAATTTTATTTTATATACGCTTCACTTTGTTTCAATTACGGCAAACATAATAAATGTAGCAAGGAAATATAATTTTAACACGATTTGAAGGTAATTTACTTAAATGAATGCAGATTATACCACCTACTGTACTGTATAATAATAATAATAATAATCTTTTTATTTCGGACCATAAAAGACATCCATAATTGTGTTAGTAAATGCTTAAGACCTATGTTAGTGAAACACAACAAATAAAATTACAAGAACAATCAAATAAAACCAAATCATATTTTGTTGGACACATGGAATAGGTATATTCTGTAATAATTGACTGTAAAAATATTGCAGTGTTAAAGAATATGGACGATGCTGCTCGAGCGAGCATGAGCTAGCCTGTGATGTTTGATCTCCAACGGGAAAAACATTTTCCAACCCAGTTGCTTCAATAAATTGTGAACTTATTTAATAATACCAAAAAAGAAATTGTACTGAGCACGTTTTTATTCTTTTGGAAGTTCAGTTTTCTAAAAACATTTATCACAATTTATTCGATCAACAATCACAAATATGCTATACCAAACACGTTAAGTTATTACTTAAGAGCGTTTACAACTTACAGCATTTCATACAAACTTTCAAGCCCTTGTTTTTCGAAATGACTAAACTGATTTTAATGAAACTTAATACGCATAAGCAAGATACAAAGGTCTAAAAAGTTAGTAAATAACATTTTCTAAAAATAGTGTTACGGCCAAATTAGTCCGATTTTAAATTTTCCATAGAAACAGAGATTTCCAGTTATCTGTTTTTAAATAAGACATTTCAAAAATGTTCTTTACTAACTTTTTAGACCTTTGTATCCTGCTTATGCATATGAAGTTTCATTAAAATCGGTTCAGTCATTTCGAAAAACAAGGGCTTGAAAGTTTGTATGAAATGCAGTAAGGTGTCAACGCTCTTAACATGATATACAGGGTGTTTGGTGCATCGTGTGCCAAATTAAAATGGTCGACTGAAGGGGTCATCCGCTAGCCTTTCAGACCCCTTAACACCCCTCATGCTCTGTGGATTTTTTTTTATCGACTTTTTATTGTTTTCCAAAAAAAAGACCCAAACTTTACATTCAAATACAGATTTAAAAAAAAATATAAGGCGTAGACTCTGAATTTTAATTTTATTTCGATGTGTATTGTTTAAGAATACTTTTAAATACAAAATTAGTGATATTAGTCACCTAGTTTTTTTTTAAATTCACTCGCAAAGGTAAAACTTAAATTAAAGCTGTACATGTTACAGCTATTTATAAGGCTACAAAAAAAAAACCAAAAGCGACCGGGATCTTCCGACTCCCTCATTAATTCTCCAGTCTATCCTCTTTCTAATGATGTGCCACATGCCATAACAGTATTTTAACAACTTTGTGAATTCGCTAGAATTGTGAATCAAGTCACATAAAACTACATTCCAAATTCTAATGAAAAAATATTTATTGCGGAACTGTTACTTGAGAAAGAGGTAAAATTTGTTTTCTCACTCTTTCACAGTAAAATCTATCTTCTATCTCTTTCTTGCATACCTTAAATCGGTTTGAACAAATCGCGCCGCCCGACCCGCCATTTTTTTAGTCGAGACATGACTGCCTCTGCTACCTAACGTGTGTGCTAGTTCACCATACTCCGCGATTCTTTTATTACTTTGTTATCGTTAAGTTTTGCTGGTTCTTGTTACATTTGTTTAATTTTTGTTGTTATTGTTAAACTTTGAGTCTTTTGTTATTGCAATGGCGACATTCTCTAACGAAGAATATGCGGACATCATGATGGCTTACGGAGCCGCTAATGGCGTCGCTCGTGCAGCGCAACGTCTTTACCAGGAACGGTTTCCTGGTAGACGATTACCTGGCCGCAGAGTCTTCCAAGACACATACCGACGCATACGTGAGACTGGCAGTGTTACTTTTAATGAACCAAGGGGCCATATTGTGCGACATAATGTTGAAGTAGACGAGAGAATACTGGCACTTTTTGAGGAAGACCCTACAAGAAGCATTAGAAATGTGACATCACATCTTGATATTTCAATATGGAAAGTGTACTTCGTCAAAACAAAAAGCATCCATTCCACTACACTCCGGTGCAAGGTACGTAATTTTAAACTAACTTTAAACCCGTGCAAGCTTTGTTTGACCTTGCCTTTGTTTAGCAGGTAATGGGTATGGTATGGCGTCACTTCCAGGTAGTGAATCTATTAGCACGAACAGCGGGTCCTTTCTTGTGCAATTACTTATTGCCCAAGAGAAATTTAAAAGAGTTTTTTGTTTGTTGCAGGTCTTGAGGGTGGCGACTTTGAGAGACGAGTGGCTTTTTGTCGGTTTCTTTTACACACGGATGTGGATGATCCTGATTTTTTTTAAAGAATACTGTGGACGGATGAATCCAAATTTACCAAGGATGGGATCCTCAATTTACACAATTTGCACCACTGGACAACGAAAACGCAAAACCCACGTGTTAAAAGACAGAAATCTTCTCAAAGAAGGTTTAGTGTAAACGTTTGGGCAGGAGTGATTGGGAATCAGGTAATTGGACCGCATTACCTGCCCGATAATCTCAATGGCGAAGACTACCTGGAATTCCTACAAAATGACCTGCCCGAATTAGTGACCGATGTGCCCGTATTTAATGAACGTGTGCCCATTGTATTTCAAAATGACGGCTGTCCCGCGCATTGGCGATTGACTGTGAGGGAATATCTCGACAATGTGTTCCCCAATGCATGGATTGGACGCGATGGCCCTATTCCATGGCCGCCACGTTCCCCAGATCTAACTCCGTTAGACTTTTATGTCTGGGGACGTGCCAAAGAGTTAGTATATGCCACGGAGGTTCCAACTAGGGAGGTATTAGTCCTACGCATAGAAGCGGCATTCAATACTATTAAGGAGGAAATACGACTTCGTACAACAACTGTTGAAATACGAAACAGGTGTCGGGCCTGCATTCGCTACAGAGGCCAACAATTTGAGCAAGATTTGTAACAATGATTAAATAAATGTTAAAAATGCAATTTTGTTTTTTTTTTCAAGTAAATCCCACGAAAGATACAGATATGAGACACGAATTTACCTAACCATAAGAATGAGATAGCAGATTTATAGGTTTGACAGGTATCATTTAAGAGATTTTTTTTTAAATCATAATTTTGAATATTAGCCTTAGGTGACTCGATTCACAATTCTAGCGAATTCACAAAGTTGTTAAAATACTTTTATGGCATGTGGCACATCATTAGAAAGAGGATAGACTGGAGAATTAATGAGGGAGTTGGAAGATCCCGGTCGCTTTTGGTTTTTTTTTTGTAGCCTTATAAACAGCTGTAACATGTACAGCTTTAATTTAAGTTTTACCTTTGCGAGTGAATTAAAAAAGAACTAGGTGACTAATATCACTAATTTTGTATTTAAAAGTATTCTTAAACAATACACATCGAAATAAAAATAAAATTCAGAGTCTACGCCTTATATTTTTTTTTTAATCTGTATTTGAATGTAAAGTTTGGGTCTTTTTTTTGGAAAACAATAAAAAGTCGATAAAAAAAAATCCACAGAGCATGAGGGGTGTTAAAGGGTCTAAAAGGCTAGCGGATGACTCCTTCAGTCGACCATTTCAATTTGGCACACGATGCACCAAACACCCTGTATATTATCATAAACGATACTTATCTTACTTATATTATCTTATACGATAGGTATAGGAATTTGTAGTTTCTAATAAGCGAGCTACAATTTCCAATATCGTATAGGTATTAGAACAATTTACATAGTTAGATACTATCACTTACGAGTACTACACATAAGTCCTCTTTACCTACTCGCTATTACAAAGACCCTTATAATCAAACATAATCTCTAGTTACCAATCTGCTAAGCTTTGATGGCGTCGCGTCACTCCTAACGGGCCATCAAAAAAGGATTTAAACTAACAGCTCGTGTGTCAAAGTTTATCGCGATCCGATCAGTAGTTAGAGCCCAGAATGCACCAAGTTCGGCTTGATAACGTGCCATGAAGCTGCACCGTGCTACCACTTTCAGAGGATAATCTGCATAAGTAAAGGTAATCTAGATCAGTATTAAAAGATTAGTTCTAGGCTCCAACCATATTTTATTTCTGAAAGCTGTATTTAAGACGGAGATATATGCCAGTGACCTTGAGTGGTTAGCTTGCGTGTTCTGTACTGAGCTCACGCAACGCGTTGTACGTTCAGCCCGTAATAAGACTCGCCCATCAAGGAGTGCTGTCCCCAATTTGACGCATTATTAATTTATTATACACAAACCAAAAGGTATTTTAATAAAACGCGTACACTAAAAGATCAATAATGAAATTATCTTTAAATTGGTAAAGGTTTCAGAAAAATACGCTTGGTAGATTTTGCGCCATTCTCAGTTTTTTTATCCGCGTTACGCGTTTCACTATGTAATATAAATATGATCTAAAATATTCACATATTAAGTTATTGAGAAAATGCTCTTATTTAACATATATTTTTTCAAATCATTAACACTACTCGTTTAGACGTGATCTTCAGTATAAAATCATTAAAAGTCGGTTATCGTCGCCTTAATAACAAAATAATGTCTTCAGTTTCAGTTAAACGGTAAAAGGTACCTTTCAAGATAACTGAGATTAAAGCCTACATCTAAAGTCAGAGCAATCTGATCTCACGTTCTAGTAAAATTGAGCTTATTAGGTACGGTATGTGAAATCGCGAGATTTGAAAAAGCTTTTTCGGTCAACCTCAAATGCATTTTCAGCGTAACAGGAAACTGAGGCATACGTCTGAACATTGAACACCAGGGTTATATCCTGAACCCGGATATTCCAGGCTTCGGTTACCCGCAATAAATATTCATAAGACAAACACAAAATTAATCTTTTCTAACACTGACCGCGGTGGGTCCATCGGAAACCCAAATCGGTTTACGGTTATACCTTCGCTTCGGATAGAGAGGTACTCTATTTGCAATAGAGAGAATGTGAATTATTGGCGTTGTTGCCCTTGAATAATTCGGTCGATCGTCGTCACCGCGTCGTATCCTCGATATGAATTTCATACAAGCCGCGAATATTACGTACAATGGGTTCTGAGGCGGCGCGATTGTCGGTAACATTTCTTATCTCCCGCTACGTATTGGCGCACTTACCGCTCTCCACGGCTGAATGTAAAACGTTATTGAGCCTTCACGACGCTGATATTGGACTACGAACGTCGATATTCCGTGTGGAACCGCCGGTGTCCGGAACACGTCAGTAATTTAATATTCACATCTAGATCCCAATATTGACTCTGCTGGATAATGGTTTGGACGAGCCAGCTCAATAACCGACGACCGGCTGAGCTATGATGAGACGAGTGTTTTATGATTTTATTTTATTAATTAATTAACTTTAAAACGTTGTAAGGGGGATTGTTTTCGCTGATCGAGAATTTAAAATCTGCTGTCAATTAATCTGCAATATCAGTGGAATCATACACTTTAGCAGAACTAGCGACATTTTACGAGAATGAATTTGAAAAGTTATTACTTGTTTAAGACCAATAAACCAATATTTAGGTGCTGGTAAAAGCAACTAGCATTTACACCGAGCGTAGCTCTAAAATTAAAGCTGTTCGTGATGAATGGGTTTGATTAAAAGTTTATAAAACTCAGCACGTCTAGAAATAGCTATAGTAACAATAAATTCAGTCGGCAAAATAAACAGAACATACATTATTACACCCTACGTAAACGTTGTTCTGCAACCAAGAACATTTTAAATTACGTTTGAAGTCGTGTGAAAATGGTTGGTAATGCACGCGGCGGGTTTATCTAAACGAGGTGGCCACCGTTCAGCCCACTTCCTAGACCCCGTCACACCTTACTGACCTAACTCCGTGTTAGGTACTGAAAACAAATGCTATTCAATTTAAATACAAACATTTTATACCACACAAACGCCATTTTCAACCCCTGAAATTAAAACCAAGCTCATTTTACAACAAAAACATTTTTAAAAGCTCTTCAACCTGTAAATAAATCTCATTACATTGCATGTACCTGCTGTTGGAAGTAGATTTAACCTCTATCGCGTCACTCGTTTCAGTCCTGGACCAATGCCATGAAATCATTTCGGCAGAAGGCTTCAAAACATACTACCTACTGCAGCTATATGCAGGTACTATTTAGATATAGGTATATACGTCGGCTTATAGATACATAAAAAAATGTGGATTTTTTTCTCGTATTTCTCATTTTAGCGTTCCGTAGTCTCAACAACGGATTCCTCATAATTACACCATTTCCGTCTGTCTGCTTGTCTGTCCGCGGTATAGCTTAGAGACTCTTAGTACTAGAAAGCTGTAATTTGGCAATTAATTAATTAATCACAATCAATCACGCCAACAAAATGGTAATAATAAAATCTTGAAAAAATTTGTAGGGTTTGGATATATACGCTAACAGACTTAAAATAATATTATGTACATGTATGTCAAAAAAAAGAGGGGGGCAGAATCATAGGGCATCAAAAAATTCGTCCGCATCGCTGTCAACAGGAAAACTGCCCAAAAGGCTGGCAGCATTGCCTCGTTGTATGGCGATACTGATTCTTTGCCCGAAAAGTAGACCAGCCCTCTGGTCACGTGAAGAGTCGACCAACCACGTGGCGATATCTTGAAAAACCAAGTGGGTACTCGGACCCCATGGCCCTAGTGTTTCAACCCCAAACGGCTCGAAAATATAACTCCCAATAAGATTGGAATATTTTCGCCGTTTGAGGTTTTCTGTACCTACAGCAGCCCCAGCACAGCTCGCCGTGCTAGGAAGATGGGATGGCGCAAGGGTGTCGACATATGTTGCATCCCACACCAAAGGCCGACCTAACCTCCAAGGCATTATGGTCATTCCGTCTGGTCTCTTCCCATCGTCGCGTGCCAAGCTATTGGGTTCTAAAACAGCTAGCACTCCGACGGTGACAAGAGCACGACGGTTGATGTCATGAATGCTGGCATGCCGTGCTATCCAGCCTGCGGTCTTACTGCAAGATAGGCCATGATGTCCAAGGCAGTCGACAGCTTCTCCGCACTGGCAGCGATACGGAGCCCCGCAAGAAGTGCCCAGACGCAGACAAGTAGCGAGCCGGAAGGTGGTGTCACCCAACATAGTGGATGGCACGGTTGGCGCAGTTAGTTAAGCGATTGACTGCTGCGCTGCGTGTCGTGGGTTCGATTCCCGCACGGAACAAATATTTGTATGACGTACAAGTAGTTGTTCCGGGTCTGGCTGTTTGTGTATGTGAATTTAAATGTTTGTAAACGCACCCACAATACAGGAGAAATTCCTAGCGTGGGGCAAAGTGTAAAAAAAAAAAAAAGAATAGTGCCTGTGTTGGGTGACGGTAGTGCTTGAAGCCAGACGCCCGACTCCCACTCACCCACAGCCAGCAGGCGGGCACGCTCAGCAGTATTGGTGGACGTATTGATAAGATTATTCCATACCAACCTGCAAAGCGGCTCATCCCACTGTCTCTGGGAAGATGGGTTTGCGGGCCGATCTGTATCCGGGCAAGCCGCTTTCCAGAGTTCACCGCATCGGTCAAGCACGGCACTTCAGAACCAACCATGAGGGAGCCAAAATTTTCCGGGACAACTTTTCAGTGCTGTGGACAGAGGACAGGCATAAGCTAATACTGGTAATTTTGCGGACGCCGAGGCCACGAAAACGGATAGGTAGTGTGGCTTGAAGCCACGCTCGGTCGTCCAAGCCCACATTTAAAATGGATTTAAGTGTGCTACGAATAATTTGGTAAATTTTGTCCAAATGTGTTTGCTGCCATAAAGGAGAAGAACGTAGAAAATATATAAAATTTGGGTCAAAATAACAGTATCTAATCAGGGTGAATGCCGAATGTAAATTAATTTTGGAGTCTGTCCGAAAATTCGTTGAAGTTTTTGATTTTTTTCCTGATGTAAGGAGAAAAGCTGTCTTCTAAAATTGGGGAACCTAGGAGGTGCAATGAGCTTTTTTCTAAATTTTGATTTGCGGGGCTATTGCATTAAATTTCTCTAGGGTCAATTGTCTGTCGGTAATGTCTGAAAATTTCACATTTTGAGGGGTTAAGTTACAAGCCAATATATTTGAATTGTTGTTTGAGGAGTTGTAGGTCTTTCAAAATGGCGTCTACATCACCTCCTAGCGTTCCATCATCTACATATCACATGTTAAATTATGAACTTAGTTTCTGGATAATTGAATGAATAGCCAAGCTTAAAATGACTGGCCCGAGAGGGTCACCTTGTTGACATCCAACTGCTGATTCCAAAACATTGTCCTTGTATAATAATTTAGAAGGGTATCTATAACATTGCCACATAAAACCATAGATTACGGGTAGTTCCTTTTTGACTTCAGCCAACAGTGTCCCTGTTTACAGAGTTAAAAGCGTTTTTCACGTCAACCTTGAGGCCTCACCTTTTTTTGACTTTAAAAAGACGGAAAGGGCATGTACGGCAGCCTCACCGCCCCCTTTCGAGCCAAAACTAAGCTGCAAGGGCTGAAACTTAGCTGTAAGGGATTTGCTGTACAGCTTACAGCATATTTTGGCTGCCGTCCGCCTGTAGGTGCACCCAACGGCGATGGGACGAATGCCGCCGTCTCTCTAGCGCAGGGCACATAAGTTGGCCCCGTACAAGACATCGATGACGGCCTCGTTCACACCGCCGGTGAGCATGAGGTTCATCAGGGCCGCAAGCTCCTTCAAAAGCGACTCACTAGCTTCCCCGGCGCCTGAACTCAGTAGATCCTTTAGATGTTGTGAAGTCAGGCCGTCGAGGCCGCCGGCGGAACACTTCGGAAGGAGCTTACAGCTGCAATCAACTGGGGGGCCAAAACGTTTAGGAAGGATGAATTTAGGTCTGGAGGGTCGGGGGGGTCGGGAAAGGTTAGACTATCCGCAGGCGCTGGGTTATTACTCTCCAGAGCAGTTAGCATTTCTGGAGAGTAAGGCACCACCACATCGCTGCTGAACAGTATCCTGGCTGCTCCCCTGATATCACCTTCACTTAGTTTGGATTGGATTGAATTTGGATTTAGATAGTCCCTTGCACGTAAAATTAGGATAATATTTTTTTTCTCGTCTATCCCATGGTGTAGGGTATCGTTGGATAGGCCGTTAAAAATATTGCAGGTATGTGAAAACCATTTTTCGATTCAGGGATCCGTTTTCGTAATATTCAAGCACTAATTGCTTTAAAGTGCAAATTTTTGCTAGAGTCAAGTTCCCTCCCAGGGAGGGAGGGAACTTGACTCTAACAAAAATTTGCAGCAAAAAAATTCATGGCAGTAGTTTATAATTATAACGAAGTTAAAAGGAAAACTATCACAGCTAAGTAGGCTTTATAAATTAACGATTCATAGTCGACCAACTTACATTTGCGGTTGGAATGTATCGGAGAACATGTTTTTCAACTACAATGTTATATTTGTTCTTGGGATAAATTCATCCCAACTACGGAACCCTTCATTGAGCGTGGTCCGACACACACTTGGCCGGTTTTTTTATTAAATCCACTCGTTCACTAGAATGAATTATTTGTGCAACAAAATATTTCAATTTATAGCCTCTTAGAATTTAGAAGGATTATTTAAAGTCAAAATTTGTCCTAGATTTAAATAAAATTTTGCATTATGTGACATCGTTTTATTAGCTTTTGAACCCCGAGAGCCTCTGGGAGCTCAGAGGAAGTCATAAATATCTCGCGCGTCCCCGATTCCTACCAAAGTTTGCTTGCAATATACCCCACTCTACATTTTCACTGTACTTATATCTTTATTGTTAGAGTAGCGCACAATGGGAGAGTTTTAAACACCTACAGAGCACAGTTCAGTAGACACTCGACACTCGGTGTAAACATTCACATTTAGCAGGAAGCCGTAGTAAGACTTAAAGAAAAAAGTTACATGAAAATTATTTCAATGAAAGCCTTAAATTGAAATTATTTCCTGAGAAGGGAAGGAAGTGAGAACGACAGTGACGTCACTTAGATGGGGAAGGGCGAAAGAATAATGAGTTGGGCCCGCGGGCCGCGAACTCGACCTGTGTTACTTACCTACCCTCGCCGAGATTATTTCAACTTATTTGTCTCCGAATGAACATTCTAAATGAACATTAGGTGCAATTCAACTTTTTTATTTTCCTTCCTGAAACAAAAATGAAACGGTATAACTTAAAGCCACCGCACCGGTAACCGGATCACGAAAGAAAAGAATGAATTCGTTGAAGAATGAATTCGTCGAATGAATTCGTCGACATTCTATTAATATTACTTATATTTAATCATTGTAACAGACGCTTCATAATTAACGTTCATGAGTTAAATGATTAATGATTACGTTAAATTGTGATATTAGTAAATTAATTTTCAATTTGTGGCCCAATTTGTTATAAGAGTGTTAATTAAAAAATATGCGGATAACCGTAAAATCAAGAAACGGGCTGCAGTTATTTTCAGCGGGACGTATGAATTACAATTGTAATGAAATTATAATGATTTTTATTTTTATTCCGTTTCTCTGGCCGGGAGCCAGCCAGGTTCAATTCTGCTTACAGGGACTGCTCGTGCGCGGGTTAATGGGAGCACAAACGGGTCCTTCATTCAAGATACGGTAAGTTTATTGTTTTTGCGCGGAGCAATTGATTGAATAATATGCTTTGAAACGTTTTCACAGTACGATTCTCTGATATTTACTTTATTTAATATGACTATCACCTCATTTACTGTTGAAGGTTTCCGCTAAGTGACTGAAAAGTGTATTTTTAATGCAAAATTTCGAGATTATTGAATAGATGGGCATAATAAACTGTATATACTAACTTTAGTTATTTTTATTTTCATTGCTGGTATCGTACTGCTGGAAGAAATCCTTTAGAAAATTCTTCTGTAATTTCTATCCGTGTCTGCTTAGCAAGTGCATTTCAGATTGTCACGCCATCTCCGTTGCGGTTGACCTCTACGGCGGTGGGTGTGTCCTCCGCAAGCGTCCAGTGAGTGACAATCTTCACTTCATAAAAAGAATATATTATTTTTTGTATATGCGAAACCTGAATATAGTTTGTTCAGAATAAGGAACTGAATCGATTTCATTAATTTTTTCACCATGTTATATTTTGTCCCAAAAATATTTATGTGTGATGGAAAACGTTATCACCATTTAATTACTTACAATACAATCGCCGTCCGGTTAGGTACCTTCTGCCAAATTATTATCAATGAGCGCAAGACGACCCTGAAGCCGCGGGGGCGCCGTTAGCATGTTTTTGTACGAACAACCCGGTAACATAACAACCTTATAACTTTGTGATTGTTTATGATACAGTTTTGAAATTTTGTACATATAATAGATTCTTTACATAAGAATACTAGACACGTGTTTCGGGTTTCGCATATAAAACTAATATTGCACTCTAGGAAAGGAAAAAGATAAGCATACAAAAATACATGTCTATAATTTCCTCTACGATAAATTCAGAAACTGCTTTTTTGATTTGACATGGCACTTGGTTGGTAACTTTCAATTTTCGGTGTACCTACTTATATATTGTTGTGACTTATATTATTCAACTAACGGTATCTTACAAGTTTAGTTCTCTGCTAGTGATATCCACTTCTGTAAGTGATGAATTCACAACACCTAAAACTGTATGTGCTTTTTGTTTGTTTATGTTTTAGTGAGTAAAACAGAAAGGGCCTTATTACAAAACAAGGTTTATCTTCAGACCCAAGTTCAAACTATGGAGCCATTATTGAATTTCGAACTTTATTCCGTCTACGGTAAAGTTTCTAATACAAAACTGAAACCTTAGTACCGAACCAAGTATTCAGTTTTGTATAAAGAACGGTATTTCAATCAGAGTTGCGTTCTCATTTCAAAAAACTAGATCCATGGTTTAAGCCATGTCAAAATATAAATCTTGTTTTGTAGTAAGACGGTTAAAGTTTATATGGAGGAGGTGTACAGAAAGCTAGAAAGCTAATATTTTTATATAATACTAGCTTTTGCTAGCGGCTTCGGTCGCGTTAATTTAGAATTTGACAATCATTTCGGGTTGTACTCTGCTTGTTTCTTAATATAATTCAATAATGATTCGACAGACACGTGACGCCATCTATTATCTTATGAACATTATTGTGGTTTTCCTCGGGAACAGTCCTTTTTTTCGGGATGAAAGGTACCCTATGTCCGTCTCTGTACACCTGACAACGTACATGCAAAATTTCAGGATTATTGATTCAGTGGTTTAAGCGTGAAAAGGTAACAAACAAACAAACAAACTTACTTTCGCATTTATATTATTTTAATAATAAAGGATGCATTAGAAAGAAATTAAATAATAAAAAAAACATTACACACACTTCCATGCGTCTGACAAACACACATAGTATCAAGACCTTGAAGATAGATATGTGACAGAAGTAACAGCTTGAGCATGGAATAAGTAAGTACTTTATAATAACATTTATCCTGAACTTTAATTATATTTATGTAAAAATATACTATATTTTTTATAGATATTTTTAGTACATATAAACTCACACTAGACTTCATTTAGGTTCGCTCGCGAGACCGTGACAATGTGAGAGTCTTTATCACTTTAAACCTTCCTCATTATTTGAAAACTTGCTCCTGCCAAGGAAAAGTTTTCAAATAATAAGAGCGGGGTGAATAAAGAGTCTATCATGTCCATTTTATATTATAAGAGATAATAGGTACACAGACTCAGGGGCTTGTGGCTAACTAATTACAGCCGCACGAGTCGATCGATCAGGTTAAGCTACGCTTGCCACGGTTGGTCCGTTCCGTGGATGGTTGACCATCGTTACATACCAAGACCCCTCCGTGTCTCGGAAAGCACTTTAAGCTGTTAGTCCCGACTGTTATTTGTAGATCTTTGACAGTTGTTACTGGTCGTCAGAAGCCCTAAAGTCTGACAACCAGTCTTACCAAGGGGTATTGTGTTACCCAGTAACCGGGTTGTGGAGGTCAGATAGGCAGTCGCTCCATGTAAAATACTGGTATTCAGCTGGATGCGGTTAGACTGGAAGCTGACCAAAACATAGTTGGGGAAAAAGCTATATTAGGCAAATGATGATGAGGTACACAGACTCAGACGGGGTCTAGATAATTAGATAGAGCATAAGCATAATAATTGGGAGATTAATATACTAACTGGCCAAGAAGGCTAGTTTTAAGGGTCTATACTACCTCAGCGCCACCTCACTCTTTATCTCGCTCGCACAAGTAGCTGGCGGTCACGCGAGCAAGCGAGACAGGGTGGCAGGGAGAAGACGCAGGACGAAGTATTGTATTTATTTTATTGCTTATTTTGTTTATTTTTACCTCATTTAATACGAGAAGTATTGTATTTATTTTATTACATATTTTGTTTATTTTTACCTCATTTAATGCTGCACCGGTTTGACGTCATCACGTCAACGCCGACTGTCGCTGAAAACCAGCGCTGGGGCTCTGTCTCGCATAGGGTCGCAGCATTATGCTGAGCGATGCCCGTTTTGCGTGAATGTGACGCATATTTTCCCTCTACTTGTTCATGCTTTCGTGTTTGTGTTTTTTTTTTCTTTGCGTTATGTTTATCGCAAATAAACGTATTTTCTTTCTTTCCTTCTTTTCTTCTAAGACTCTAAGGCCCGTATTTATAGACCGTTACTCAGTACTCAAGCATTACTTAAGACTAGTTTCAACCAATCCAATGGCTTGAATCTAGTCTTAAGTAATGCTTGAATACTGAGTAACGCTCTATAAATACGGGCCCAAGACACCGATATTTTAGTTTATTTCTTTTTACGGTGAAAATAATGGTAATTAAAAAAAAATAACATGAGACCTGCTTTATAGTTACTTCAGTTAATATGCAAAGTTTCATTATCTAATTTGAAGTATTTTTGAATACCAGCGGTTTATTGTTCGGTTTGGAGGTAACTTTGGATTTTTTTTTCTATGATTTTTTTTTATGGAATCGTGTTTTCGTCAGACATAGTACTTAACATTAATCCTCAACTTTACCATACATTTATTTCAAAATGAATACTGCAGTATTTTCGACATAACGGAGGATCATGCTAAGCCATTTGAGGTAGTATAGGCTCTTAAGGGATAATATTGAGGGCGTGAGCAGAGAACAGGCGTTCTATGGTCTGTTTTAATCAATATTGGGATACGTTTGTCCATTGCCGACCGTTCATATCAGAGATCATTGTGAATACAGACAATTGCAGTCATCAACCTAAATGCCCAGCTTGTGATCGTGTTTTGTTCTAGGAAAGACTCAGTTTACCAATGAAGCCATATGTAATGTCATGTTAAATGATAAATGATTTATTTCTGTAAGTAGGTTTGTGCAAACACTTTTACACGTCAATCATATTTAAAAAAAAACTAGATGAGGTCGGTGTTTCGTATCTGACTACTCTGAGAAGCTTTTAAGGCTGAAACAAACTCAGAGATCACAGTCTCTTTTAAAGTCCAGACATAATCTTGGTCAGATCATGTGAAGACCATGTAGATTGCTGCCTGAAATGATCTTTTGATGAAAGAATCACACAGATTGAGGGGACCTATCCAGTCAGTGCACGCATTTGTTAGTAGTCGTGCAGCTCAACTCAGAACTTAAGGGGCTCAACGATTCGTTTTGCGTGGATGTGACTGACGCATGTTTTCCCCCAACCTTTTCTTATTTTTGTGTTTATGTTCTTTTTAGCGTCATGGCAAATAAACCGGCAACGCAAATAAACGTATTTTCGTTCGTCTTTCTTTCTTTCTTATTCAACGAACAATACCAAAGAAAGAACATTTGGGTAGGCCGCATAAATTACTCATGAACAAAAATCACCATTTCTCTATCATCAAAAGTCATTCTAAATGTAAAAGTAATCCGTAGGTATAGCTAACAGCAGGGGTAGCCGTAAGTCCTACGATACATCAACATTAAGTTGAAGTCGAGGAACGCGTCCAGTTTACGAACAGCTGGTTACTTGTTATGTCGCACACTTACGTGCAACATATTTTACCACACCACAGCCATTAGTCACCGCACGCTCGACCCGGACTCGAACCCGCACTACTCGAGGACCTAAGTAACGACCGAACCTAATGCGCGCACATTCCTCTCGTATTTTTCAAGTCAAGCTACTGAGAGAAATAAGATGTTTCCCTGGGTTTGGACTGCTGAAATGGCGCGATCATTTAGTTCCCGGGTTAGGTAACGTACGTTTCTGTTAGTGAAGTATTGCTTGAAACCGAGCGCATAATACGTGCCTACTTTATATCAATATAAACGCTGTATTGGACATTTGAATTCCTTTAGTGTTCCGTGCTGAAACTGAAAATACGGTACACTTTAGCAGTGCTTTGTTGTTTATTGAAATGTTTGGTAAGGACGAGTAACAAATATCCTCATCAAATCATTCGTATGATCGCACAGCTGCCAAGTTCAAAGCGGAAACGATGTTATTACCTAGCATTCACAAAACATTTAAGGAAGAAACATTTACTTATAATATTACATTCCATTTTTACCGCAGCGGCATTTAGGAAGCGAAAAAATAAATAAAAAGTTTTCATCGCTAAAGCTAAAAAGGACATTAGGAGGAAAAATGTTGCCGCAATATAGTAATTGAGGTGCATTTATCCGCCAATTGGCCGCGTCCCCTGCGTTTCCGTTCGTTAGCCCGCTCGGAAATGTTCCGGAAAATTGTTGCGATTCTCACAGAGAGTTGCTCGGCACTATGTAAAGCAGAACTAAGGCGCACCTAGCGGCCATTGCCTGTCTCTACGGCTCCACAGGAAGCCTGCCATTAACTTCAAACATTCTGTAATTCAAGCCTCTGCTAATGGCTCTATTTAATAATTCTATTCGGATCGCTATGTTAATTTGTTTTAGTCTCGATGAATTTTACCGAGATTTTGTTACAAAAATGTTTTATTATTAGACCGCCCGCTACAAATTAATTTTCCCAAATTTGAAAAAAATACCTGCCGAAAGTAAAGTAAGGCTGAACATCTATAAATTAGTTAAGAGGGATTTAGGCGTATTCGAGGTAAGTCTACAAATTAGAAATGAGGCACGTAGCAGAGATTCCTAGGTTTTTTCTCCTTTTATTTATAAGTTGCCTCAAATAAACAAACTGAAAGCTGTACTTCTAAGCATCGATGAAAACAATAAATACAAACTATCGATTCCCGAATAATGTGTGTTCTCGTAACAATAATTGTCGTGTAACGAGGCTCGCAGATGTTGCTGTTTAATTAAAACTTTGAGCCACGTTATCCAACCCTTCGACATTATTTGACCTTCCCATAGCTCCCGCTCGTAAGGGCCCTATAAACTTTTCGAATTACTTCGATTTCATGGTTACAATTTACGATTTTCAATAACATAGGTCGTATCCCCGTTTAGGTAGCTCGTAACTCGTTACTGTGTTCAATTAACAAGTATCTGTGAAGATCAGAGGTACATCCGCAGCGAGGTTTACAACTCACCTCAATTCATCTGTTCAGCGGTGAATGTTTACGTCAGCGGCAGACTTTGGGCGGCGGAAGCGACCCAACTATTATGGATAACAATTACGGAGGGATCTGCCGACCCTCGTTACAAAGATCACTTGGAAACGACTGCGATTCTTTTCTCGTTGTGGTCACACCGAACTCTCTAATTTGAATACATTTATTGTGTTTTGCGTAAAAAAACAGTAAAAGTGACCCTTCTCCGTGGTCCTTTCACACATGTGTATGTACTCGTATTTACATTTACTGAAACCTTCTGTTCACAGTATTATGAATGTAATGAAAAATGCCTTCAGTATACAGTGGAAGTGCAAGGTTTGACCAAATTAAATTCTTTGTACCTATCTTTAAAAGAAATAAGTATTTCGTTTTTAACCGACTTCCAAAAAGGAGGAGGTTCTCAATTCGGCGGTTTTTTTTTGTATGATTGTTACGCGATTACTCCGTCAATTATGAACCGATTTTGAAAATTCTTTTTTTGTTTGAAAGGGTATACTCCCGAAATGGTCCCATTGCCACCAAATCATAATATGATGAGGGGATCCCACGGAAATCGAGGGAAAATAAGTATAATATATAGTAATAATATACCTACCTATGTTTTAAATAAGTTTTTTTAAAACATAGGTAGGTATATTATTACATTGTGTTGACTTAAATTTGAAAACAAACACTTTTATCCACATTTCATATCATTGTGGAGAACGAAAATAGAATGTTTGTACCTGCACACAGGTCGAGTGTTACGACCGTGCTAGTATGTGACTACGTTTGAACGAGCATCCATTGTTGTTCAATGAAATAGCAACCATCCCCGCATATTACACGTAAGCGATGCTGAAATGCAACTCATATAAACCTACAATACAAGGATTTACTCCAATAGCAGTTATGGCAATAACAGCTAAGTTTGTTATTCAAAAGATTCTGAGATCATGCCAACGTTAGAAAGTGTAACAATACGATCAAATGCCCACTTAAAATTTATATGGATTTATACAGAAGGGTTCTTTTTCTTTCTTTTTTTTTTATTTTTTTTTAAAAACGTTGCCCCACACTAGGAATTTCTCCTGCATTGTGGGTGCGTTTACAAACATTTAAACTCACATACACAAACAGCCAGACCCGGTTCTATTTGCCGGTGGCTTTCATTAAAAACTTTATCCGCCTTATTACAAAACAAGATTTATATTTTGACATGGCTAAAATTTTTCACGCACAGATATAATACAAAACTGTAAACTTAGTTCGGTACTAAGTTGTCAGTTTTGTGTTTAGGAACTGTAGCATAGTCGGAATAAAGTTCGAAATTCATTAATGGCTCCATGTTTTAAACCTGCGTCTGAAGATACACCTTGTTTTGTAATAAGGGGGTATGAGTTTGTTCTAAAGTGTTCAGTGTTTCGAACATCGACGTAGGAATTTGAATGACCACGAGATTTTTATTAGCACGAGAACCGTAGAGAAGCGTTTTGTCGCCGGAAGAGTAGATAAAAATTACATTTCCGTGTAGATCTAGTTGACAGTTTTCTACCGAGAAGTGTAGACAAGCGATCTCTATTCTACAGTAGTGTAGAAATTGAAAGCGTCATGCTAAGTCTGCTGTTATAATTACGTGGTTTCTTACTAATGGTATAACTGTTAAAGATTTATGAAACTTAAGTCTTCCTCCTTTGTTTTAAATAAGGTAAGATAGCGAGAACAGCAAGTTAAATATCTTGTTACTTCGATTACAGCGAAGCCATGAGAGGTTCTCTGTGTAAAGCAGACAATTTTAATCTAAAAACAAGTATTTCTTGGTATAAAATACTTACAAGAGCTGAATGAAACCCAGTAACTATTTCACCGAAGTAATCAACATTATTTTCTTTGTTTAGCGCATCATATATTATAAATTATATTTCAGATCGCCGTTCATAAAATTAGAATCAAGACTTCGCTTAACAGGTAAGCTCGTTTGATTCCCACTTGTTTGCTATTTTATAGTGAATAGACCTAAAAAAAGTCTTGTTATTGTTATTTATGAAAAAAAAACATGTTTTAATGGCTAAGTTACCTGAACACAGAGATCGATTTCTAAGTATAACTGACACGATAGACATGAACAACGAGACAGCAGCACTTTGTATTAGAAAGTTTAAAATTACTGTAGTGTCGTGGCGTTCTTGATGAGTAGAACTAACTTGCACTTTTAACTCATCACACTTTACACTATATATATATATTATAAATAATATAATCACGCTAATATTACAAAGGCGAAAGTTTGTGAGTGTGTGAGTTTGTTACGTCTTCACGCTCTAACGGCCGGACCAATTTCGATAAAATTTTGTATGGAGGTAGCTGACACCCTGGATTAACATATCGGCTACTTTTTATCCCGATATTCCTACGGGATCGAGACTTACGCGGGTGAAACCGTGGGGCGCAGCTAAACTCCATTTGAAATAAGATTAGACATTTAAATAAACCTTTTTTACAGTCCGTTCAACCGATTCTGACTTCTATTGCGTTGGTGGCATGACAAATGGCAGCTGTAATAAACAGTTGGTATTGTAATCACGTTTTTGGTTTTAATACCATCCTTATGCCTACGGAATTGAAGTCAAAATCGGTTGAACGGACTGTAAAAAAGTTTGTTTCAATTTCTAATCTTATTTCAAATGGAGTATTGTTACTTTATAAAACTTATTAACTACAAGACGAGAATATTCTAGAGATCAATCTGCCGAGCCATTTCCCAACTATTTTGGGGTCAGATTGCAGTCTAACCGGACGCAGCTAAATACCAGTACAGGGAACGACTGCTTATCTGACCTCCACAACCCAGTTACTGGGTAAAACGATGACCTTTGATAAGACTGGTTAAATGATAAATGATTTTATTTCTGTAAGTAGATTTGTACAAACACTTTTACACGTCAATCATATTTTAAAAACTAGATGAGGTCGGCGTTTCCTATCTGACTACTCTGAGAAGAAAGGCCGAAACAACAAACAGATTATGTCTGGACTTTAAAAGAGACTGTGACCTCTGAGGTCACAGTCTCTTTTAAAGTCCAGACATAATCTTGGTCAGATCATGTGAAGACCATGTAGATTGGTGTCTGAAATGGTCTTTTGAGGAAAGAACCACACAGGTTGAGTGGACCTGACCAGTCAGTGCACGCATTTGTCAGTAATCGTGCAGCTCTACTCAGAATTTAAGGAGCTCAACGATGCGACGATCAATACCAAAGAAAGGACATTTGGGTAGGCCACTTATATGACTCAAACTGCCAGACCATGATTAACACTAACTGAGAATAAACGAAAAGGAAAAAAAAATGCAATAACCCACATAGTCTTCACATTCACAATAATTAAAATAATATAATACTTTACAAGTAAATATTCATGTCATTGGGTATAAAATAATAATTAAATGTCACTGTATATAAAACAATAAAGTTAGCAAAAAAAAAAAAACATCAAACAATAAAAATAAACCACCTCAATATGTAAAAAAATTGCTTGTCAGACTTTTGAGCTTCTAACAGCCAGAACCAACGGCTCGAAGTGCTTTCCGAGGCATGGAGAGGTCTCGATATGAAATGGACGGTCACCCATCCATGAAATGTCCGCCACAAGTGTAGCTTAACCTTCGTTCGAACCGTGCGGCTGTTATCAGTTAGCCACGAGCCCCTCGAGAATATTCTAGAGATCATTTATTATTTTTAGGGTTCCGTACCTCAAAGGGAAAAAACGGATCTCTTATAGGATCACTCGTGTGTCTGACTGTCCGCATGTCCGTCTGTCTATCACAGCCGATTTGCTCCGAATTTACTGAACCGAAAAAGTTGAAATTTGGTCCACATGTGAACTTCTGTAACCTAAAACCGAATTTTGAATATGGGCGTCACTTTTGGGGGACAAATTAGAAAATTAAACAAAAGTTTTGCTGACTGTACCGTGTGACATATCAAATAAAAAGGCTTATTGTAAGCATTTGATATATATATTTTTTATAATATTATAATAAATACTTTGGGGGGGAACCCCCCTTATCTACGAAACTACTGAGCCTAAAATTTTGATAAAGATACAGAAAATAATTCTTTACTTATAGATTACAGGAAAATCGCTCAATATTGTGCGTACAAACGTACATTCGCAGTTGGAATGTATGGGGGATCATGTTTTTCAACTAAAATGTTAAGTTTGTTCTTAGGATAAATTCATCCCAACTACGGAACCCTTCATTGTGCGTAGTCCGACACGCACTTGGCTGGTTTAGTTTTATTAGGTACATGATCACTTTATTGTCCGTCTGTCTGTCAGTCTGTCAAGATCCTTTTTCTCAAGAAAGCGTGGAGGTATCACGTTGAAATTAATAGCAAATACATAAGTCTACGGGCCCTTAGAGCTCTAAAAGAATTAAGCTTCTAAGTCAACGCATTATAAAAATACGGCGATCTATGCGTCATATTTAGATACTCGCAAATAAATCAAAACCTATAGGGTAGATACTTCCCATTGACCCAGAATCATGAAATTTGGCAAGCATCAAGGACTCACAGCAGAAGTAAAGGAAAATGTCCGAAAATTGTAAATTTTTAGTTTTATCACATAAAAATAAAAAATAATGCGATGACAAACTTACATTTTCTGTTGGAAAATTGGCCGTGGCGTATGTCGATCTGTTTTTGGGATAAATTTATCCCAACTACGGAACCCTTCATTGTGCGTGGTCCGACACGCTTTGGGTGGTTTTTAAAGGTAAATATTCCAGTCTACATAAATAATATGATAATAAAATGAGGAAGCTATGCATAGAACTCCCTGTATAGTAATTTAATGCAAACGTAATTAAATTCACGGTAGGTACATCGTGGTATCTAGGTGTTCGTAATATGCCGTAAATCTCTAAGGAGCCATCTCCCTCAGTGTTTTGTCGCGTCGAATTTGATTTTATTTGCATAAATAAATTAACTTTTTTGCATTGACGATGTTTTTAGTCGCTAAGGTTATTTGAGCTGGCAATATTATGGTCCCTCGACTTCATTAATAGCGCAGTAGGTAGCAATCATTTAAAAATTATGAAATAATAAAATTATTTTGAATAAAATTAGAAAATTCGGTAACATAGCAAACAGGTTAATGTTTGGAACTCGTAATCTCGTTCGATGCGTTAAGGACCTTAACACACGGGTGATTTCCGAGCGAGTTATCAGCGAGGCGATTGTTCAATGCGCTCGCTGCGTGTGCGCAACGAGCACGCCACGTGTGGGCAACGTTTTCGCCGCGTTCGCGCAACGAGAGCGGTTGGCGTGAGTATACAAGAGAGGAGAGACAAGCGAGTGTACAGTATTGTGGAAACGCGGAGAACACGTCGCGTAGTCGCGGTTAGCTCTCTTCGCACCCGCGCAGAAACATGCTGGTAAATCGTCAGTGTGACAAAGCTCTTAGTGAGCTATCGTAGCGGACACAATACATCAATAAATCATTTTGTAAATTAAAACAAATTATTCGACGCAATAATTGCATAAATCCATTAAACATTATAAACTAGCCGCGTTAATCTGCAGCTTAATATTTTGTTTGTTATTCATATCCCGTTTGCGATGCGGTCCAATATTTTATCGGAAGCCAGGCAGCGAATTAAGAGCAATTCACATCGGCCGATTTTCCGTCGTTGGACTCTGTACGTGGTACGACAATCCAATTAATAAGCAAACCTTTCGTATTCACAGTGAATATCAAATGTTTGCACGACAGGACAGCCAATTGGTCGTTCAAATAAAATATTCATATTCGTACATTGTCGGCCATGATTGCAACACGTCGATCCAGGACTTGTGTTGTAAATGCTTTTCGATGGCCCGCCAATCCACTGCCATCAACAAAAAGTTTGAATAGCCTGCAACAATTTTGTTTTATAGAACATTTTTAGGGTTCCGTACCAAAATGATAAAAAGGAACCCTTATGGTCAGACTAAGTCTGTCTGTCTGTCTGTCACACCTGGATATCTCAAGAACTATTTATGCTATCAACTAGAAATTTAGAATAGATTTAGATGACATTTGCCCAACTATTTTGCAAACTTGAAAGAAATAAAAAAAAAATACAAAAGGGACTGAAAGAGGGTGTCTTTAAAATTTGAAGTGGGGCTACTAGGGCATGTGGGATATCATATGAAAGAGCACTCTTTGCACATTCTCAAACTTTTTTTTAGGCAGCATATTTCCGACTTTTGATGAAAAATGTAAAAAAAAATACCGTCCCTTATCTCTGAAGTTCACATATATAAAAATCTGAAAATATTCTATGTGATAGAAGTTTATGTAAAGATTATAGGAAAAATAAAACGATATCTCTAAATAACACAGTTTTTCAGAAATAGTCAACATCATATATACCTACGTACGGAACCCTCGGTGCACGAGTCCCACTCGCTCTTGACTGGTTTTTTTTATTGTTTGTTTTGTTTGTTCCTAGAGATTAATGTAGACATAAAATAGAACAGCAGTCTTCACCGTCATTGACAGCCATATTTTATCCAATGCCGAATATAGATCTAATTGGTTGGTGCCATGCTTCTCTAGTCCGTGTGAGTCCAATCCAGGTCCTACTCGCGTTTCTTTCTAGAATACTGTCAGTCTTACTCTGAGTCAGAAAACCTTCCTCTCTCAGGCGATAATTCACTTATTAGATCATTCGCAATTATTGTTTAACCACTCCACATTCAACATGACGGTAACAGATGCCTAAATAGCTTTAAACCTAATCATACCCATTCTGGGAATACTATTAGGCATTCACTAAATTCAGTCCAACAAGCATTCGCCGCATAACGCGAATGTAGCTCAATTGTCTCTGTATTGCTTCCGATATCGAATAATATTCCCATAATATTATTATCATTCGCTGACATGCCCAGTATTGCATAGTCATTTATATGACTATATTGACTTATTTCATCATATGTGACCATTTAGCGCCGGTTTTCTACGGTCTACGGCATAATATATAATGTACATCAGTATTCTAACCACAACACTGTGAGCTGCGGCCTAAGACAAGATCTGCGGGCAATCATGACAATTGTGGGGTCTCATTCGCTCGGTTTTGTCGGAGAAATAACAAATTGCTCGGTCGCGGTTGCCTTGATTTCCCACAAGATTACCTCAATGAGGGTAAGAAGTCACCGCACTCTCGCAATGTTTCTCTCTCCTGTTTATAATTTTGTGTCTCGGTTCATCAATCTCGTAATGTATGGCTTGAATATGTTATCAGCTGTTCTTTGTTTTTCTGCAACAGTGATGTGTATATGGAAGTTTCGTAGAATATTCAGGAAACATGTTTGAAGGTGACGTTTTGTCTTGTACCTATGTAACGTAATCATACGGTCGGGTAACTCAAGACGTCATATTATGAACCTTGATAGAGCCTGGAACAAAGTTGCGTTAGTTCGCCATCGGCGAAAATTATGCAATATTTAAAGTTTTGAATCTTCGTGTTTCTTACAGCGTGCAAGAAAACCACTAACACAAACTTACTTACTCTACATCCGTAGACTATAAATATAATCAGTTTTTGATCGCGCTTGGGCATAGAACAGATAATTACATGGCGCCAATGATTATTATTATTATTATTACCATCTATTTACCTTTAGATGCGTTACCTGCGCTCAATAATGGCAAAGTAAATGCCAGGCAATTGCCTGAAATTTACAATAATAATAATTATTATTACGTACGCGCCAATGAACACAGTACAGCAGCTAGTGACATAACTAAATATGTATGTTCATCTCTTTCTAGCAACAGATATCGATATAGGTCTTTCCTTTTCTTCACGAGCTGTATGATTGTATGCAATTATGTAGCTACAATCATGGGTTACGCTGTTTTTGAGTGCACTAATGTTCGTGTATGACGCGTCTATTTATAATACGTCATTGCATGGCGCATACCCAAGCATAGGCACATTATGTGCATAAAAATTGGTAATTTGACTGCCTCATTGGTCTAGTGGTCCCAAGCGCTACAGCAGAACATGAGGTCCTGGGTTCGATTCCCAGGTCGGGCAGTGGTATTGGGATTTTCTATTAGGAATTTCTAGCAGTATCGTAGCAGCCCGAAGTCTGGATTTGTACCCGGTTGGTGGCAATAGGCTCGCCCCCTATTACATATTATGGGACTTAAACATAACTGGCGAAACGTGTGTGTACTATAGATACACCTCTACCTAACCCTTCGGGGATTACAGGCGTGATATTATGTATGTATGTATATAAGTTGGTAATTTCAAGTGACAAAAAAATAAAGAAAAATATTTGCCACAGAATCACGTGCACGTAAAAAGATAAGTAAGATAATTGGAGTAAAAAACAAAACAGATCTCACCATGCTTTAACATATGACTAAATCTTAATCATTTAAAATATTGAACTATTAAAAGCACAGCGTTAAATTATATCCGTGACTGTATCGTATATATTCGTAATCATTTGACCCAGTCCGTCAGTATTGCAGCGAATTTGAAATGGATCTATTTGCAGATATTAATCACTTCAAATTAAATCCTATTCGAAAACATCAAATACATGATAGGTTTATTCAGCTACGTGTTAAGGCTTCTACATACCGGGGCGACTTGTCGCGCGACGCGACGCGACACAAAGGCACCGCTCGTCCCGCGACACGCGGGGCCTTTGTGCCGTGTCGCGCCGGTATGTAGAAGGTTTTATTTGTTCAGTGATATTGACGATTATTCTTATATCTTCTCTAGCTAGAGGATGTTTCGTAGGTACCTACACTAATTATCTTAGTAATTAACATTAATAAATCCGGGAAGTAAGAGTTCTGAATTGGTACAAATTAAATAAAGAAATAAATCGTCCCCTGTTACCAGCACTGGAGCTGGAGCGGTCTATAATCTGACTAACTGTTGCCCGCGACTTCGTTTGATAACATACTTTCATCCCTCGTTGAATCATTCAGGGGGTAGAGAATATTGAAAATTCTTTTTTAACATCTTTGCACAATAGGGGTCTTAACCCATATCTTCGAAATATCATGTTTCTTTCTTTAGGGTCTTCTTTAGGTCGTGCGATATCAATCCATCGATCAGAGGGATAATTCCCGTATTTTTAAGAACGTTCGCATTCTAATCTCAGTCTCATTATGTCAAAATTACAATCAATTTACAAATGCATTGCCATCCAAGGTGGCAATGCTGCCAGCCTATTGGGCACTTTTCCCATTGAAAGCGATGCGGACGTATTTCTTGATGCCCAATGAGCACTTAACCCTTTTAATTTTTTTTATTATATATGTAGGTACTTGTACATACACACATACACACACATACTACATATTTTAGAGTTAGCTTGTGTATTTTATTTAAGGATAAATTGATGAACTAAGACTTTTTTGTGGACATGACAATAAATGACTTAACATTTACAAACATTTTTGTAAATTTTTGGAAATTGATTAGCGCTAAGATGAGATTGCGACTAGAATTTCAATGTTTTTTAAAGTACGAGATATAAGCCTTCAGGTGAGTGATAGGTTCCTGCCAGGGTTGTAGGTTTGTACGAAAGGGATATCGTGGCCCTGACACACAGGCAACGGAAGGAACACGGGTGGGTTTTAGTCAGTAAAAGTCTGACACGCTCCCGCTCCGCACAGGGCGGGAGAAGTTATTTGATAATTACCCACCAAACATAAAAAAGGTAAAGTGACAGTTGCTTGTGAAAATTGTAAAGCCAGGTATCGTGTTCGTGGCCCTGGCACACAGGCATCTGAAGGAACACGGGTGGGTTTTAGCCAGTAAAAGTCTGACACACCCTCCCGCTCCGCCCAGAGCGGAAGAAGTTATTTGATAATTTCCCACCCAAATAAAAAAGGCATGCACTACAGGCAACATTTGTTGCGCAACATGCTTGACACGTTTGGCAACTCTGCATAATAACACGTGACTGCTAGCTAGGGGAACGATGCTAAACAAAAGAAGATTGTTGTTTTGTGCCTATTCGTCACGTTGCGAAAAGTTTTATTCAAGTTACACAAAATTAAAAAAAAAAAACGAGCGGGCCTTACAGTAGGCGCATATGATGTGTAACATCTGACATCTTACCTTGGTAATAAGCAACTGAGCAGCGACGGAAATTAACCTCAAAATTAAAAAAAATACTGAATACTGAAATATTTATTCGAATAATATTAATTACTAGTGGTCGCCCACTGATCGAATCCATCGAGCCCCTCAACTTATAATCTATATGTATGGTACTTACTAATTCCATGAGTACACTAACTCCATACTATTGTACAGTACTTACTAATTCCATGTTATTAAAAAGTATTTACTTATTCCATGCTCAAGCTGTCACTTCCTGTTACACACTTCCGTCCCGTTTCACAAAATCACTCCCATAGAAAGCGAGAGGAAAGATTTTACACATAAAAAACCTTTAAATAAAAAATTAAACTTTTACTAAAAGCTTGTATTTAAATACTGCATCAATTACCGTAAGAGGTAAACAAGACAATTTCAGCAACCGTTTAATAGTGATCGTAAGGACACGACCTTTGCAGCAGTATCTGCCGATCTACTCTGTTAAAAACTTAAAATGTCACTGTGAAAACTCAGGTGAAGTGAACTAGCATAAAAATATGATTAAAATCTCGATTATGATTTTAAATGTAATGCTTGGTCCATCTTACCGTGAAAACTTAGATGAAGTGAGCGTGGAGTGAGCTGTCAGTGTCATCTCACTTATAGTGCTATTCTGTAACCATCTCACCGTGATAACTTAAAGTCCATTTCACGAAAGAAGTCCCGCGGAATTAAGTGGAACTAATTATTATTATACAAGTTAGCAATGCCTGCAGCGCCACGTCGCGCCTCGTCTGCGGGACTTCTTTCGTGAAATGGACTTTAGGTGCAGTGAGCGTGGAGTGAGCTGTCAGTGTCATACCACCTGATATTAGGGATGGACCAAGCATTACGTTTACAATCATAATCGAGATTTTAATCACATTTTTTATGCTAGGGATTGACACTATTCACAGCTTTCTTCACTTACGTTTTCACGATAAGATTTTTACTGAATAGCAATGCTGCATAGCTATTCACAACCATTCGACACGCTTCCGTGCCGAACCGAACATCAATTAATGGTATCGAACACTGTTGACAAATCAAAAACCCGAAAAAGTTGTCTGTTTATATTAAAAATAGTCAACCGCTATTCTTCCGACAGTTGTTTGCTCTCGGGGGCAAAGCAAATCAGGTAATTGCAATGTGTAATTTTCGACACGATAGCCTATCAGATGGTTGTGAATAGCTGTGCTGGTCTCTTTCTAATCTCTACAGATTGACACTATTGACTCACTTCAAGCTGACTTCGGGTAAGCTTTCACGGTGTGATTTTTACAGAATACATCAGCAAGTCATCCCTCTGTGCCTCGGAAAGCACGTTAAGCCGTTCGGTCGGGTCGTCAGAAGCCCAAAAGTCTGACAACAGTCTTATCAAGGGGTCTCGTGTTACCCAGTAACTGGGTTGTGGAGGTCAGATAGGCAGTCGCTCCATGTAAAATACTGGTATTCAGCTACATAGACTGGAAGCCGACCCCAACATAGTTGGGAAAAGGCTGGCAGATGATGACATCAGCAAGTCATCATACCAAATATAGAAATAAAAGAAAGAAAATACGTTTCTTTGCATTAAACATGACGGAAAGAAAGAACACAAATACAAAAACCGGTCAAGAGCGAGTCGGACTCGCGCACCGAGGGTTCCGTACGAATATATGTTGTTGATGATTTCTGAAAAACTGTGCTATTTAGAGACATCAATTTATTTTTCCTGTAATCTTTACATAAGCTTCTATCATATAGAATAATTTCAGATTTTTATCTCTGCAAACTTCGGAGAAAAGGGCGGGGGATGGTATTTTTTTCACATTTTTCATCAAAAGTCGGAAACTATGCTGCCTAAAAAAAAAAATGTTTAAGAATGTGCAAACAGCGTTCTTTCATATGATACCCCACATGCCTTAGTAGCCCCACTTGAAATTTTTAAGACCCCCTTTCAGCCCCTTTTGCCAAAAAGATATATTTTTTTAAATTTGTTTCTTGCTTGCAAAATAGTGGAGCAAACGTCATCTAAAACTATTCTAAATTTCAAGTTGATAGCATAGTTATTGAGATATCCAGGTGTGACAGACAGACAGACAGACAGACTTAGTCTCACCATAAGGGTTCCTTTTTACCATTTTGGTTCGGAACCTTAAAAAAGAACAAGTTGGGGGAAAATATGCGTCTCATCCACGCAAAACGGCCACCGCTCAGCATAATGCTGCGACACAATGCGAGACACCTCAGCGTGCAGCGCGTGGTACGGTGCGTTTATAGGTAAACGTATTGACATTGGGACGGAACCAGTATGTACACAACCACGGGTGACCGCTGAAAATCAGCCCTTCGCTGTGGGTTCCCCATGACAAGGCTGAAAAGCCTTCTTGTCACTGTCACGGCGTGCAGCTGCCGACTATTTACCAATAGGTAATACGGGCTGGTGTCCGCAACTCCACGTCAATGCGCGTATTTTGCGTACGGGTAGCAAAATCGGTTATTCGATCCACCCCAGCTCCTCAAAGAAGGCCAGCAACGCCTTGGTGTTACTAACAATCTCACGTAGGATACCTGGGTTATTGAAGTACTTTGCCCTGTATGTGGTGACCACCGGGCAGTTTAGCAGCACATGAGCTGCTGTATCGTCGTCCTCCATGTAGGCCCTGCATAGCGGACTGTCTGTGACTCCTATGACAAAGAGGTGTTTATTAAATGACCCATGGCCAGTTATAGCCGCTGTAACTGTACGCAGCTGTTGTTTAGTTAATTGAAGAAACTGTTTCGTGAGGCAGCCATCGATAGTGTGAGTGACTATTTACCTATGTGCTATGTTCATAAGTATAAATCTGTATTGTTTTATGTTTTTAGGGTTCCGTACCTCAAAAGGAAAAAATGGAACCCTTATAGGATCAGGTCTGTCCGTCAGTCTGTCAAGACCATTTTTCTCAGGAAGGCGTGGAGGTATCAAGTTTAAATTAATATCAAATACGTAGGTCTATGGTCCCTTGAAGCTCTAAAAAAATCAAGCTTCCAAGTCAACGCAATAAACAAAAACGGCGAAATAATCAATATTATTGCGACATATTTCGATACTCAATAAATCAAAATGTTTAGAGTACTTCGCGTTGACCTAGAATCATAAAATTTGGCAAGAAGCAAGGTCTCACAGCACAAATAAAGAAAAAAGTCCAAAAATAGTTAATTTTGTTGTTTTATCACATAAAAAATATTGTTTTGCAAACTTACATTTTCAGTTGGAAATTTGACTGTGGCGTATAGCGATGTATGGGAGAACATGTTTTTCAACTACAATATTAAGTTTGTTTTAGGGATAAATTCATCCCAACTACGGAACCCTTCATTGTGCGTGGTCCGACACGCACTTGGCCGGTTTTTTTATTTGAATTATCGTATCTTTTTGTATGCACATGTTTCTGTGACAAAAAAATCAAGTTTTCTTTCTTTCTAATTGATAGGCCGGGAGAATATTTTTCAGAACCTTGCAAAAATCCAAACCAACAAGTGAAACCAATAAATACTACCTGTGTCTTAGGTCGGCTTATTTCTGAGGTTCTAAAAATGGGTGTAGGTAAATAGATTAATTGTGATTTCTGACTTGTACCCACGTCTCCGCCCACGCACAGATGATGTACTACAATCGTTTATGTACTTTTACCCGGTTTCTTAAAGCCCGATCACGTGTGTTTTTAGTATAATATATTATCTGCTGTTAGTTTTGACAGCATTTATTATATGTACAGTTGTTTATGAACGTTGTAATTGCTTGACCGCCTTGACAAACAGCCAATTAAATAACTTTACATGATATTTCACTACAGATTAAATTAAATTGGCGTTACCATGATCACACGATGAAAGCCACAATCCAAAAAATACACAGTTTACATCATGTATCATGTACGTGTAAGTTGTATTAATTAATGTACCTTTTAATTAACACATGGTTTCATATTGCTCTTCGTAATTGATTCATCGTCTACATTATCACTTTGCTATTTTATCAGATTTCCATAATATCATCTCGTCTATTTATTTATGTTATGAACTTTTATATTTTAATCTTTTACTTTGACAGTAATTCCTAGAATTTTTTATAAATATAGCTAAATTATAGCTCTTCCCTTTCGGCACGATACGTAAAAATAGAATTACGAGAAACTCAGATATTAATTAAGGTGAAATAAAAGAATAGCCTTCCTTACTATACCGTTATTAATTATCTGTAGCCGCTGTTAACCTCACATCAGGGGTAACTGTAATCACTTCAAGGGTAGCCGGCCTTCGAGGATAATATGTCTTCATCTGTTAGTCCGGGGTGGAATGCTTACGCAATAAAAATTCCATGTTGACGCGTCTCCCTACTAAATTACTTTTATTAACGTCTACAAGCTTTAATCTCGATCCTTTTCGATGTTGCCCCCGTTATTCGCAACCGGTCATTGGAACTTTAATTTTCATATTGGGTAACCACCGCTATATTAATTTGGTTACGGCCTGGAACCGGACCCTGGTTACCTATTTACTCCCTAAATGAGTTTTCCTTAACCCGAGACTTAGTTAAATCGCTCACCCTTGGAAAATCTAGGTTATTTTTTGGATAAACTTTACAAATACACAGAACCGTTATTTTTTTGGTGGGTAGGTCCTATATATTAACATAAACTACCTGTATAAAGCCCGTATAGAATATGTAGTGAGAAGGGAGGATCGTGACAAATTACTATTACGACACTTATTTTTCGCTTCACACGCGTGGAAAAGTTGCTGAGAATAATGATGCCAGTCATAGTGTCACATTGAGGAAGGAATTCATTTTATTTAAGTATCGTTTTATTTACTACACAACGTCCGCACTATTGTCCGAAGTTTTGGGTGTTTATTATTCGTATATCTAGGTAAAGTCGCCGGCACGTAACTTGGCAAGAATCGTTAGATGTCTCTCTCGTTTCTTTAATTTTCTTCTAAACAGAATCGTTTAAAAATAAATTCTGCCAATAACCATACAATAATGTGAAGCAATAAAGGTGATATTTTTTTCGTGGCACTAATTGTACATGCGTAAACTTACTCAGACTACGCCAAAACCGTGCCCAGTTACGTGCCGGCGACTATACATACCTATATTTTTGTTCTTATAGGGACGCGATGTGTGTAAATAATTTGTTATATATAAATAAATAAATAAATGTGCACTCAAAAAGTTCAAAGCCAAGTGTGGATCAACGTTTTTATAATATAAACCCATAAATACCACAGGCTGAACATGCTGATGTCGTAATATAGACATCAACAAGACGGATTGCACCGTTGCGTTGGTGGCAAAGGGACTGGTGCATGACCGAAAAAAACATCCTGCTTCCTAGGCCCCTTTCGGCACCCTCTCTATTGTCATGTCTTCCTTCCTGCTTCCTTCTTTTGGTTTTTAAATATAATAAGTATATTTCACCGTGGGATTGTGAGAACCGTTAGTTTATAATCTATGGGTTTAAAAAAACATAATTATATTAAGTTTAAATAAATTGAGCCGTCACGGGACGACTGGCAGATGTGAAACATCGCACTACACACACATTAACACACTACTACATATAGACTGTATAGTGGCCAATCGCCACGCGGCATGCGTCGCCCCGCCAGTAATCGGATTTACGTGTGCCGATAGATATTTCACATTAAAAAATATATTATTTCCGTTATATTATAAACTGGCGAAAAATTGTGAACTGGGTGAAACGGGTTAGGTTAGGGTAGAACTAAAAGCATCCACGCGCGAGCTGAGCAACCGGAGCGAGCGGTGCCGCGGCAGCGGCTATTTAGTATTAGCCCAATGTGTGTTACGTCGCCAGCAAGTTTGGTACCAGTTCACAATTTGTCGGTTTCCCATGGATAGATTATAAATTTATAAACTATCGAAATAATGCGTTAAATTGTAAATGGTTTGTTGCATTTCACAACTTTTCGACAGTTTATAATAAGGAAATAATACCGATAAATTATAAACTAACGAAGTTCATAATTATCCCTTTGTCAATTAATGTTGAAAACAAGATCAATTTCTTAATAATAAAAATTATGTTTTTTCACGATGTTTTTTCGGTGTTTTTGTTTTTTGACACGTGAAGCGAACGGCTTTTCCATAAACGGAACAGACAACGCTCCGGGATTTATTGGTATGGTCTACCACAGAGATTCGCAAAAAAGCACCCCTAGAATATAACTAAGTCCGACACACACATTAGCTTAAATAATAGCTTTTTCCCGATAACGTATCCATTATCTGATTTGTATAGTCATAAAATAAAAGTTAGAGTATCCGATCATTACTCTCTACTTACCTAATTAAAGCTGGAACCATTACATCAGTATTCGACAAGGCCGCATTTTTCTCAATTCATTAGAAAAACTTTTCCATTAGTAATTTGGCATTCTTTGTGGGTCAGATCTGAATTGATACGAGTAACATTTACTGCTGAATCAGTTACATTTCGTTGTGTAGTAACAACGGGTCACCCCTCTTCCCATCTAAATAGAACATCTCTTTGTGAAACTAGTCTATAAATCAAAAACAATTGGCTCGTTCTTTGCAGTATTTTTTTTTATTTTTCTTTTTTGGGAGAACGCTGTTTCGTATGATAAGCACTCATCCACAAAATTAGGTCTGGTGTTTACAAAGATATGGCAATAAAATGCAGACGAGTACGCAATCCCGTGTAAGTAGGTATTTGTGAGCGGCATATTGGAAATAATGGATGCTTACGTCGATCCTGTGTCTCTACTTAATTATTCAATCGGAATACTAATATCTCCTCGTTCGAGCTCCGCACATCTTCGGGAAAGCGATCTTTTCTGCTCTTTGGTGCGGTGCACATAAATTAACGGTTCCTCGATTAAGCACCTTTAGACGGTGCAATAAAATAAATTCACCCTTCCAGCATCCGCTCACTAAGATGGGAATATTGATTTTGATGCTTTTACGTGTCTAGTTTAATGGAAAATACAAAACAAATTGGTTTTTTAAACATTTGTAGCTACTTTACATAATAACTTCTTTGTTTACTCATGAAAATAGTCACCAGCATTGTTACTGTAATAACAACCACATTACACAGGAAATATTCTGCATAAACATCTACTAAAACGGGGATTACGAAAGATGAGGTGTAAAAACTTCACTGGGTAAGCTATAGGTCGCGCTTGCAATTCAAGATTTTTCCAAATAGAACAAACAGCTCAACGTTTGTGAAAACGGTTCTATAAATATTTAAAAATTCTCTTCTCCGTAGCGAGTCGTAAGACGATTTGGCGTCTCTCTATCGGACAGCTACGGGCGGGCGTACCACTGTTCGTACTTAGTTGGAACCTACTCGGGTAACAATCGCTTAGCGTTCAGGTAATGAGGCGTTTTGATGAATTAATTACCACCTGTCCAGCGTGTTTGCTGTTACCTAACTCACTTATTTGTACATTACAATCACACTATATATGACACTAATATTATAAATGCGAAAGCTTGTGAGTGTGTGTGTGTGTTTGTTACCTACTTCTTCACGCTTAAGACGCTGACAACGGGTAAACCGCTGTCACTGTCAGACTGCATACAAAAGAAAGAGAAGCGCGATGACACATCGCTTGTAATTTATTGCAAAATATGAAACAATTATTTATTTACATATTAGCAATATTTTATCGTCGATAAATGTGGATGTTAATCCAAGTCATTGTGGCGCCATGGCGAGTTGCGTTATGCTTGTAGAAAAGTTATTTGAATTTCTTATGAAAATGACATGATGATGGGCAAAGCCTGAAATTTTCAGTTTAAAAAGTTGCCCAGAATATTTAGTTTATTTAGTTAGGTAGAAACCACCGTTAAGGCGCTGACAAGCGGCAAATGATAAAAGTAGGCTCGTCTTAAACAAAAACATTGCCAAATCTATACAGTTTGTGGTAGCGGAAAAAATATATGTTATTCTTGAACATATTTCTCAGAACATGGTTGTTATCAAAACACGTTTAGAATAAAAATCTCTTGATTAACGGTAAACTAACACTTTATTTGGATTTTCAATCCAAAATATCTGTATTAAATATCAACGTACGGTTGGTATTTAAATAATAACAAGAACGTCTTATTTGTATGCAGAACTTGGTTGTTTTTTATTTTCGATTACTCAACTCATTTTTGAGTAAATAAATAATTGCTTCATATATTGCAGTAAATTGCGTTGTGTCATCTCGCTTCTCTTTCTTTTGCATGCAGTCTGACAGTGACAGTGGTTTACCTATTGTCAGCGTCTTAATGTAGCCCCAGAGTTGCACTAAGTAAGTTAAAGTACTCTCTGGTTGTCGCTATCCTGCTGGTACAAGTCTCGGCAACTTTTTAATTGGCCAGCCTTACAGATTGAAAAAAACTCAAGAGCCCTTTTGACTTAATTAAATTTACTCTTTAGCCAGTGAAACAAAATGGAGCCAGTTTCATTCAATGTTGTCTATTCGAAGTTGACGTAAACAAAAACCTAATTAGACGAATGAGTTTGACAACCGGCTCACTTTGTTGTATTCTAAATAGCTTATCTTTATTTTCTGCTCTCAAAACCACTCTCCAATAGAACATTTTTAAAGTTTATTCTTCAGTAACTAATTGACTCTCAAGCGAAATGATTACTTTTAAAGCTAATATTATAAAGCCGACTTCGCTAATCCGCCTTTACAACATCCGCGTTCATTTAATTTCTAAAAACCGGTCAAGTGCGTGACGGACCACGCACAATGAAGGGTTCCGTAGTTGGGATGAATTTATCCCAAAAACAAACTTAACATTGTAGTTGAAAAACATGTTCTTCCATACGTCACGGTCTATTCTCCAACTGCCGACTTAAAGCCTACTTAGCTGTGGTAGTTTTCCTTTTAATTTCGTAATACATAATACTGCCATGATTTTTTTTACATATATAAAAACTGGCAAACTACAAAAATTTAGCTGGCGGGGCTCTAAACTCTCACAAAAATAGCGCTTTTTAAAGCTACGCAAACGGATACCTGAATCGAAAATTTGTTTCCGCAATATTTTTGAACGGCCTATCCAACGATACCCCACACCATGGGATATACCTACGAGCAAAAATCAATATGATCCCCACTTTACGTGCAAGAAAGGTACCAACCTACCTTAAAAAAAAATATTTTCGCCCACTTTGTCGGCGTGATTAATATGTATACCCATGCCAAATTACAGCTTTCTGAGTCTCTGAGCTAAGCCGGGGACGGACAGACAGACGGACATGGCGTAACTTTATGGGGTCCTTGTTGACTACGGATTATGGAACCCTAAAAGCGTAGCGAAGCTTCTATTCACAGGCACTCAAACTAGAATTTCGTTAAGTTAAATATCACGAATTTAATCCGTGGTGAGGCACTCTCCCGGGGGCTCATAAAATGTTAAAATGAAAAGCTTACCTATTTGAATTAAATCCTTTGATACAAGCTTCCGATTCGGTACTGTAATGAACTTTGATGAGAAATGCGGTTCAGCTTGATAACAATTATTATTATTGGTCGTTTAATCAACGTCTTGCGATATTGATAGGACGCGGGGATTGGCCTTAATAGGTTTGGAAATTACTGATTCGTATCGAATTGACTTTTTCTAGAAGGGTAAGTATCTACTTATTTTTAGTAGAATCCATAAAACTTGTTTTATCTTTATAGTTTGGGTTGATTGGAGAATCGATTAAATTTAGTGAAGAGCGTAGTTACGGTGTGTATTTGTTCAATAGCAGACTGTTGAATAGCTGAGCGGACAATTTACGACACAGGAAGCACGTTGTTTGCGTAGGTATGACAAGCTGATTTTGTTCGTGTGTTGCGTAAACCGTTGAACAAGTAACGACTGACGCGCGTATGATCGTGTTAATTACGTAAAATTTTTGCTGAGCTAGGTGTTAGTAAAATATTAGGTATAGATTATTATACAACATGTCCCAGAATTAACGCACAACCTCTTAACTCATTTTTTTTTTGTTTACAAAATTTTTACTGTAATATATCTACAAACGTGTGGGTGAGCACTGCTCTCCTAGCTAGGTTATGAAAACCTGTGTTAAGGCGAAGCAGTTCGGTCCCCTAAGGTATAATGACGTAAAGGTTACAAAACATTGTACTCATCATTATGAACAACTTTTACTATGGGACCAAACCAGAAATCGCGAAAAAAAGTCAGCTGTTCCCTACATTTATGTTCGAATAACTCGTCAAAATGTAGGGACAGCTGATTTTTTCTTCGAATTGTCAGATTTGGTCACATAGTAAAAGTTGTTTATAATGATGAGTACAATTACCCCTTAAGAGGTTCTGCGTTAATTCTGGGACATGTTGTATATAGATGATGGAGCTAAACAAAAATCATTCATCATCCATCATCTTTTCAGCCGAAAGACGTCCACTGCTGAACATAGGCCTCCCCCAAAGGGGGTGTGGGGGGGAGGGTTGCCACAATCGCCACGCTTGGCAGGCGGGTTGGCAATCGCAGTATGGTGTTAAAATGCATAGAGAACGCTGCTATCCATTCTCTAGTAAGTCCCTTAGTCGCCTTTTACCACCTACGGGAAGACATAGGGTAGTGCTATTATTAAAAATCATTGTGATAATACCTAATATTATCATTAAAATAGCTATACTTAAATACCTTTGGACAACCCATTTTTAAACATCCTGAATAATTTAAGTTAACGCAAACATGTCTCGAATAAAAAATTAAGACAACGCAACTCGAGCCCCCAAACACCTGCAGGCGCTGCCGAGTTTGGGGACCACTGTTCAAATAAACATGAGTAACATAAGCATATAAATTATAATTATTAAGTTATATTTTATAACAATGGACCATTTAATTATTCTATTTTTATTTTTACTTAGACTTAACAAAGTAGAAGAGCCCAGAGGGCAACAGACAGGACACGGTTTTATTAATATTTATAGGTTATTAAATATTAATAAAAGTAAAGTAAAGACATTCAATACAATTTATACTAAAAGCTAGTGTATCTAGTTCTCGGAGAAAGAATTATTAATAGAATTTGGAAGAGGCATTTTCAAACAATATCTTTATCTACTCTTGTCGAAAAATGTCGAAGTAATACGGCCCCGACATTTTGACGAAGACACCTTTCAAGAGTTGATGTTATTAAAAATACTTGCACGAAAAGTCAAGTCTCAAAGTAAAATTTAATGTTACCAGCAAAAATAAAGAACTGACTAAGAAAGAAAACTAACTGGCTACCTTGTCTTAAGTAAAATATTCGCGTTTCAAGTGAATTTTCCGTTAAAGCAATAAATATTTTCTCATGAATTATTTTCCTCTACAGTAGTAATTTCAGGTAATGGTTTATTATTTTTATATTTTGTTTGATGAGGCAAACATAGTATCCTTGCTTTTTTCGCCTCATCAAACAAAATGGTTTAATATACCTTGTGGCTAAGTTATAACAACCACACGGGTCGATTGATCAGGTTACGCTACGATTGCCGCGGTTGTTCCGGGGATGGGTGACCATCTTTACATACCAAGACCCCTCCATGCCTCGGAAAGAACGTTAAGCCGTCAATCCCGGCTGTCATTTGTAGATCTTTGGCAGTTGTTACGGGTCGTCGAGAAGCCCAAAAGAAAAAAAAAACGGTCAAGAGCGAGTCGGACTCGCGCACCGAGGGTTCCGTACGAATATATGATGTTAATGATTTCTGAAAAACTGTGCTATTTAGAGACATCGTTCTATTTTTCCTGTAATCTTTACATAAATTTATATCACACAGAATAATTTCAGATTTTTATCTATGCAAACTTCGGAGATAAGGGGGGGAACGGTATTTTTTTTTACATTTTTCATGTAAAGTCGGAAACTATGACGAATAAAAAAAAATGTTTGAGAATGTGCAAACAGCGTTCTTTCATATGATACCCCACATGCCCTAGAAGCCCCACTTCAAAATTTTAAGCCCCCTTTCAGTCCGTTTTGCAAAAAAGGTATATTTTTTTAAATTTCTTTCTTGTTTGCAAAATAGTTGGGCAAACATCATCTAAAACTATTCTAAATTTCAAGATGATAGCATTAGTAGTTCTTGAGATATCCAGGTGTGACAGACAGACAGACAGACTTAGTCTCACCATAAGGGTTCCTTTTTACCATTTTGGTACGAAACGGAACCCTAAAAACAAAATGGCGGACAGAAAGGGAGCCAAAAGTTCCAAACCCGTTTATTGATGGCTCGTTGTTCTAGTGTTCACAAGCCTGGGTAATGAACATGGGGTTCGTTGATGACGAGATGAAAGATTTCCGTTATTTAAAATTAAATCAGCCACCAGACCAAAATGTGGAACCTAATTGCTTACTCTAAGAATTATATTTAAAAAGTGTTCTAGGTAAGTATCAAAATCGACAATAAATAATTTCTGAAGTTCAGACACTTTGTCTACTAACTATAAATATTTAATTACTGGCTTAAAGTGAAATTTGTCTACAAATTCTAAAACTTCACAAAAGGTAAGAATTTCCTCGAAAAAATCCTTTGTAAATCGTAATCCAACCCAAAAAGGGACGGTCAGACGATAAACAAAATAAGAACACTTTAACGACATTAATTTAGTTAAGAATATCATAATTCATTTAACTGCCCTGTCTTATAGCTATTCCGGTGTCATTTCGTTGAGGTGTATAAACGCGCTGAAACTCTCCGCGGCGAAGCAAAGTGAAATAATATGAAAATCCTATTCTTTTATGAATTATTTATGTATGCTGCGAGATAATAATATAAGGGAATAAAGGGCAGATCCCTTTCGAAGAATATTAAGTCTTTACAGCTCATAACTAGGGCCGCGTAACCTTGAGTTTATACACCAAATTGTAACATCATTAGGCCACCACTTGACTTGTGTCAAAGTTTATTTTGATTGAAGTTAAAATAGGTTCGTTGTTCGTTCATAATCGATAATTTTCTTTCAAAAAGCCTTCTCGGTATCAAACAAAGAGGTTTTAATAACAAAAGATTTATGCGGAAACTGGCCACTTTGCATTATAATTAATAATCTAATAGAGCTGTGGATCGTGATAAACCTCAACGCTGTCAGGTTTATCACGATCTACGGCCCTGCCGTTCCGGCTTGGGCCCAATATCCGGCTGGTGGTTTTCGATTGGACAACTAGTGATTCTATTGAAAATACTTTTCACCGCGATTTACGTATGAAGCCATGAAAGCATGACTTCTAGCTCAAGTATGATTTTTGTTTTTGTTTAAAAGGAATTGCAGGCCGTGGTGGATGCAGATTATACGTTTTTCCTAGTTATCTTTTATAACGATGCTTTTTCAAAGTATAGGTACTACACAAGGGACGGAGGCGGTTGCTTGAGTAAAAGAACTCCTTTAACAAATATATTTCAAATTGTATAAAATCCAACAGACGGTACAATAGGGTTATTATACGATAGAAAGGTACGCGCACCGCTCGAGCGGTTGCATAAAATGTATTCCTCTTGCTACCAACAAAGACAACCCTTTTATTCTGTTCTGTCGTCGCGGTTGTAATTCTCGTCTATTAACAAATGGAAGACATTATCGCTGTGTCTGGCTTTTGTATAAATTCATGTAGAAATAAAGTTAGTAAAAAAGTTAAAGCGCTTACGTGGCGCTCGCATTTCAAACGTAACTGATATTTTTAAAACGGACAAAAACTTCACGGCGCGGCGTGCGATATGTTTGCGCAGAAACTTTTTCTATGAGGAATTGTGAGTTTTGACGCCGTAAAGCGCTGAAAGCATGCAGTTACCGTGTCCGGTTGGCGCGTGGTGTAAACGAGGACAACATAATACGATATGGTAAGGACTGGGCTCTCGAGAACGAACCTGCGCTATCGACATCTCGGAGGCGCGCGTTCATCACGCCCTCTTCGAAAGTCATCGGCTCCTCTTCATCCGAGTACTCGAACCGGCTAATAGTTCACAGGCGCTCATTAAAATTACACGAGTGGCTGGAATAATGTGATTCCTGTTGAGAGCTAACTGACGAAGGTTAGCTGTGTATAGAATGTTCAGTGCTCTTCACTTTATTTACGTAGATAGAAATCATTAGGTATTATAAAGCTGTAAATATAGAATTTAATACAATAATTAAGTACTTTGTTTTTTTGAGATAAGGAATTGGATAGTTCGAGAACGGTTCGGTTTACAAATAAATGAATCTGAATCTGAAAGCAGTGTAACTATCCAGCAATTTGAGCCGACCCTGTGTCCGATAAAGGCTGCTGCAGACAGGCGCGACACGACACTAGCAGCGTCTTGGCGTAGCGTGGCGTGTAGCGTAGTGTTAGTTTTAAATGCTATTTTTGTATTTCTTACATTTAGATTATTTATTAATTTTATAAGACTATTTTAGTACTTTTCGCCTGAAACACAGGATTACCTAGTTCAGGCACGTAATTGTTAAGAATATAATTTACATTTAAGCAAAACTGTACACATTTTTATACCTTGTAATTTTTTAATAAAATATTATTATTATATTATTATTTCTTCGTAAATCAAATATTTTTCTTTTTTTCTTTCACAATTTCTATGAAAATTTCATGGAATGTGTCGCGCCCGTGATATCGCGCCAGTCTGCACGAGCTTTAAGACAGCCCTCTCAGTGCGTAGTTTTCCGGCGTTCAATTATAACAAAGCATAAAAGTTACTAACAAAGAGAGGGATGTTGCAACTTCTGACGTTTCTGACTACGGCCCTTATTTATCGCTTCCCGTGAGATTACCATACTACCGCATAAACAACGACACAGATTACCTATAATACTTTTGGTCGCGTAAAATTTCACGCTTTGCCCATCCTTATCGGGATGAATACTGCAGAGAGATGTTTGGTAGTAAAAAAAAATATTAAGGTATATAAAAGTACGGTAGAGGTAGGTTGGTATTTTATAGGGGTTTACTAATAGCACTGAGATAAGTAAGTATACATTTTTACCAAACATATTTCTAAAAATGATTTTGTACTGATGATTTATGTTGCTATTTTATTTTATACTGTAACTCGCCTTTTTTGCATGTAAGAGTTGTATTTCCAAACAAAATGTATGTCAAAGAGTCACATTAAATATTCATATTAAACATTCAAGTAGCTGATGTGGAACTCAATATTATTTCCTTTCCACTTACTAGTCTTTGTTCATATGTAATAGAGAAAGTATTATCAAAGTGTTCAGCAAATCAAAGGAAATACTGCAAGTCAGGGACACACGAGCGTGGAACCTGGCCAACAGGGAAACGGAACCTTGCACGGATGTCGTGTATAACCTTCATATCAGTGTGTTCCTAAACTTATCGAGCACATTAAAGCGCTGAACTTTGGTTATGAATGTTTTCGATGCGATGTTTAGGAAATAATAAAACTAAATAAGAGAAAATGAACACGTTATTTTCTCTTTTTTAGGGTTCAGTACCTCAAAAGGAAAAATCGGAACCCTTATAAGATTACTTCGTTGTCCGTCAGTCCGTCCGTCCATCCGTCTGTCTGTCTGTCAAGACCCTTTTTCTCAGGAACGCGTAGCGGTATCAAGTTGAACTTAATATCAAATACATAGGTCTACGGTCCCTTGGAGCTCTAAAATCAAGCTTCAAAGTCAACACAATAAAAAACTACGGCCATTTAAGCGACATAATTTTGATACTCGCAAATAAATCAAAACCTATACCGTCTTATTACAAAACAAGGTTTATCTTCAGACCCAGGTGTAACCATGGAGCCATTATTGAATTTCGAACTTCATTCCGTCTATGGTAAAGTTCCTAAACGCAAAACTGACAACTTAGTACCGAATTAAGTTTTCAGTTTTGTATAAAGAACGGTGTTTCAATCACTGTTACGTTCTTATTACAAAAGCTGGCTCCATGGTTTAAGCCATGTCAAAATATAAATATTGTTTTGTAATAAGGCGGATAGAGTTTGATCTAGAATAGAACCACTTTGACCTAGAATCATGAAATTCTCACAGCACAATTAAGGGAAAAAGTGCGGGCTTTTTCTATAATAATCGTTAATAATATTAATGGTTAATTTGTAGTTTTAATACATTTTTTATTTTTTTGTACAAACTTACTCTTACATTTGCAGTTGAAAAATTTACTGTGACGTAGATATATGATGTATGTGGAGAACATTTTTTCAACTACTTTAAGTTTGTTCTTGTGATAAATTCATCCCAACTATGCAACCCTTCTTTGTGCGTGGTCCGACAAGCACTTGGCCGGTTTTTTTATCTAGCGAATTCCAATCCTGGTTTCAGATTTCTACTTTTAAGTAAGTTAATCTATGTTCAGAGCAGTGGTGGCGCAGTGATAATGGCCCCCCCACTTGTCACTGCTGAATGAAATGGTCGCAACTTGTGGCAGTATTTAATCGATCACTGATCCAGTTAAAAACTACCTGTATCTACCTTCTTAGATGAAGAAGTATATTATGTCACGCAGTTTGGCATGTTTATAAAATGTACAAGTGTTTGATCCAAAATAAATGTTTTTTAATTTTTTTTACCCATGTCGTGGGTTCGAACCCAGGCAGGTGCCGGGAGTGCGCAGATACTTTGTGTAAATAATTTCATCACCACTGCTCTCAAAATGGTGAAGGAAAACATCATGAGGAAAGCGGCAAGTCCTAGAACCCAAAAATTTGAAGCCTTGTGATATCTACCAACCCGCTTTGGATCCGCGTGGTGGATTACGGCCTACCCCTTCTCACAAAGAGGAGGCTTGTGTCCCAGCTAGGCTGATTATGCTACCTCAACGCTAAGCGATTGTTAAGCCGGGTCTGCTTCGCCATTTTTGCGTGTTTCAAACACGATTTGGGGGCGTGGCCTAAATTAAAATCATACAAATCGTGTTTGAAACATGTTTTAAACTGTTTGAAACACGCAAATGTGGCGAACCAGACCCGGCTTTACTTGGGTAGGTTCCAACTAAGTAGGTACAAATAGTGGTACTTCCGTAACTGTCCGATAGAGAGAGAGAGAGACGCCAAATCAGCTTACGACTCGCTACGGAGAAGAGGATTTTTAAATATTTATAGAACCGTTTTTACAAACGTTACCTAGTCGAATGGTTAATGGTTTGAGGATCTCCCTCGATATCCAAGGGATCCCCACATCAGATTCTGACTTGGTCACAATGGGACCACCTCGGAAGCATACCCTGTCAAACAAAAAAAGAATTTTCAAAATCGTGTCTACAATTGACAGAGGAATCGGTTAACATACCTACATAAAAAAATAAACAAACATACAGACGAACTTATAACCTCTTCCTTTTTGGAAGTCTGTTAAAAAACTAGACCACACCGACTACCAAATACCACTTACTTATTTTGCATTCAAATAACGCAGGGAATTCCGACCTACAGTAAAGTTCATCCAGTACTCAGAGCGTTAAAATTAACGCTCGTTCTCTCTGTATGAAAAAAGTTTTTCACACTGAACTGGGCTGTTTAGTCTAAACATGCCTTATTCATACCTTATTCAAGGAATCAAGAAACTGAATGAAAACAACTAGGTTCGTGGGAAGTTGTTTATTTGCTTTTCTGAAAACTAGTTATAAGATGATGCCTCTGGCTTCAATTATACGAAACACTAACGATTCTGGCTAACTGAGAAGTTTTATGTTTACGTACACTACTTTTTTTCTCTGAATAAGGGTCGGTGTCCACAATAAAATTTGTAATTTCAAAGATGATGCCTATGGACGTCGCGGCATGTCATTGAAATTTAAATTGTATTGTCATAGATATAACATAAATTTTATTCGCCGCATATTAATTCATTGCCGTGCCATGCATCAGTGGGCGCCGGCCCTTAGGTATAGGTACTTAGGTATATTCTTCGAAGCAGTTTCCTACAAAGTCTTTTCCACTTGACTTGTTCTCGAGAAGACTTGACGATGAGATTGTGAGCGCAATAATCTATTTATTCCAGTCCCAATTTAATCTGTTTTATCTATGTATAGGTATTATTTTTGGCATATGCTAGGTTCTGAAGCGTTCCAGTCAGACCTGGAGAACCGATTTGCTGCTGTGGCAACCACAAATGACGTTGATTAGGCACTCATGGTGGAAATTCTCAAGAAGGAAGGTACGCGATTATGCAAAATGTAATACGGGCAAGAAGTCCAAGCTTTCGGAAGAGACTCTGATTGTTATGACGGGCTGGCGCGGTGGCGTGAACACCCATCTATCACTTCGTCAGAACAACGGGCTGTCAACAAAAATATGGAAAACTGGTAAGACGCGACTTCCGGCGCTCTAATACACGCTCTATAGAGAAAACGATTGAGCAAAACCGGGAATTAAAAGTGTTCATCCAGTCATTTGGGAGGAACTTCGTCTTTGGAGAACTTCGTCACGGTCTTGAAGAAGTTTACCAAATCTAATGGGATATTGTCGTTTCGGAGCCGGAGATCCTTTCCGAAGTCGAAAACTTCTAACGCACCACAACGCATCTCGACCTAATCCCGAAAATAAGAATTCCAGATCCTTAACCCACCATTTCACGAAAGACCTACCAAAAGTCAGCCAAGACGAAATCGAGTCTTGTACAGCTTAAAAATGGAAATGATGTGAACGGGATTACGACGGGGGTCGTGAAAGCGGGAGGAAGTCCAGTCTTGGAATTGCAAGAGCCTCGGGAGTTCTTCAACTCTGTCCAGTTCTCTAGGAAAACTTTAGAAGCGTGGTGAATTAGCGTAGTCAATATTTTATTTAAAAACGGTGATAAGACCCTTTTAAAGAATTACAGATCCTTATGGCTCATAAGCTACGTATATAAGTTGTTTTTAAGAGTCGTCACGAATCGTCTAGTGCGAAGACTCGACGAGTTTCAGCCACCGGAGCAGGCTGGGTTTCGAGGAGGATGCAGCACCATAGACCAGATACATATATTGCGGCAATCATAGACCAGTCCGAAGAGTATAATCAGCCTATATGTCTTGCGTTTGTGGACTATGAGAAGGCTTTTGACTCTATCGAGACCTGGTCTGTTTTGGAGTCTCTGCAGCGATGCCAAGTCGACGGGATACAACCAAATACTGAGATGTCTTTGAAAATGCGACACTGACTGTTCAAACTCAGGACCAGTGAACTGAACATATCCCCCTGCGTCGAGGGGTGAGACAAGGGGACGTATTTTTCCCAAAATTGTTCTCTAACGCATTGGAGGATGTGTTAAAGACACTGAACTGGGAACGACGCGGCATTAACATCAATGGAGATTCCATCTCAAACTTCAGATTTTCAGATGACATTGACATAACATGACTGGCTGGCTGACTTGCAGCAGATGCTGTACGGCCTAGTTGATCTTCTGTACGCGTCCGTCTCCGGATGAACTTGGACAAACCCAAGGTTATGTTCAACGAACATATCATTCCGGGACTGATTGCGCTTAATGGCGGTGCTCTCGAGGTTGTTTGAGAATACTTTTACCTCGGGCAAACTCTGCAGTTTGGTAAGATAGGCAAGGCTATTGAGAGGCAAGCTATCAGAAGAATTCAGCTTGGGTGACCAGCGTTTGGGAAGCTTCGTAGAGTCTTCTCGTCACGTATTCCGAAGAGCCTAAAGATAGTCTTCAATCAGTGTGTCCTGCCTGTTATGACTTAATGGAGCCGTTACGTGGACACTAATGGTACGACTGGTCCATAAATTCAAGGTCACTCAGCGAGCTGTGCAACAACTTATTCTTGTAATCTTTCTGAGGGATAAAATCCGGAACGAGGTGATCCGGCGGAGAGCCAAAGTTGTCGACATAGCTCACAGAACCGGTAAGCACACAGAAGGGGCTCACAGAAGGGCTTGTCCATTGCCACTTTAGTTTGCTAAGCAAGCTGAAGTGGCAATGGACCGGCTATATTAGCCGTAGCACCGATGACCGTTAGGGTAGACATGTTCTTGAGTGGAGACCGCGAATCGGTAAACGTTAAGTAGTCCTACTTTGCTTGCCCTCAGGCCAGCCCCATGCCTCAGGCGCCAACTTCAGGCGGCGACAAATTCAAGCGTCAGACAAGTACAACACCCAGCGCACTGCAACTTGGCGATAAATGAGACGTGATTAGCGTGCTTGCCTAGCATAGTTCGTCAAATGGTGTGAGCGGGATGCGGGCGGGCGCATCAGTTGAATTCTGCCAGGAACTGTCCGTTGTGCCAAATAAAAGTGGAGCTCCACTTTTATTTGGCGATATAAAAAAGGCTAGCTTTCTGTCTCTGGCAACAGATCTATGCCGCGGAAAACCAGTAAAAAAGTTAAGGATGAAATCCTTTATTATAGGATTATCCATCACGTAGCGGTGGCACCGCCCTTTCCGACGCCTGTAAGTGCAAAGGCGACACGATTTCCTTTAATTTTGTACCACAGCGCTGGCGCCCTTGTTGGATTGGCGCATTATCGATCTATAAAATTTAATGTATTGCTGGCAAAATTTTCGAGCTCGCTCCGGACGCTTTTGCAGCCTAGAAACTCTTTAATTCTTAAAGCTTTTCTGTATAAGTCGAAGGCGTCAAGCCCTGGTGACTCTCAATGAGAGACGGTTTATATTATCTTGGCAGAACCACCAGGGCTTGAGTCGTGAGAACTTAAAAAAAAATCTACCTTATATAGTTATAAGGTAGATTTTTTTAAGTTCTCACGACTCAAGCCCTGGTGGTTCTGCCCGAAAAGTTTAGCACTCTGCCAAGGTAGTCCTTGGCAGAGTGCTAAACTTTTCAGGCTCACTTCGCTCACTTGAGCATTCTAGATTGCCTTAATTGATGTTAAGCTTTTCTGCATAAGTCTAGTCTCACTCTCTCTCGAAAATCGGATCGCACATCAGATTAATATATTATGACAAGGCAATCGATTTTTTTGCAGAACAAAAAGCTGGAAGAGTAAAGTTGTAATTCTAATAAGCTCTAATCTCACAATTTATTTCAAACCCTATCCTAACCTAATTAAAAAAAAATCACATATCCAACATGTCCATGTATATTTAAAAAATAACAAGGCTTCATGGAAAACGTTAAAAAAGGATTGGCGGGGGGCGGCAGACGCCATTTTTTGCCCCGCCTCGCAAAATATCTAACTCAGGGGCTGCTCAGGCTAGGTGGAGCGACGATCTTCGCAGGGTGGCTGGTAGCAGCTGAATGGCGTGCAATTGGAAAAGCCTACGTCCAGCAGTGGACTGCTGTAGACTGATGATGAAGATGAATTAGATTATCGGTACATCGTATGCAAAAAAAGCAATTAAAATCAATTACGGGATTAGAACTTATCTGGCACAGTGTACCTTTATGTATTATGTTATTATCACTCAAATTATGAACATGTTCAGGCGTAGTTATCGATAGAGAATACATTATAATTGCGTAGACCAATCACACTTTTAAGAAATCATTGGGAAAGATAAACGTAAGTGGATCTATGTAGGTCTAGGGCCCAATACTAACTTTGCACAAAAATTTTGTTCCTACAGCATACTGGGCATTAAGGCGACGATAACACACTTTTAATGATTTTATACTGAAGATCAGGTCTAAAGGAGTAGTGTTAATTATTTGAAAAAAAAATATGTTAAATTAGAGCATTTTTTCAATAATTTAATATGTGAATATTTTAGAATATGTTTATATTACATAGTGAAATTAATTTGTAAAGTTATGTCTAACGCGGATAAAAAACTGAGAGTGGCGCAAAATCTACGAAGCGTATTTTTCTGAAACCTTCACCAATTTAAAGATAATTTAATTATTGATATTTTAGATACGCGTTTTATTAAAATACGTTTTGTTTTGTGTATAATAAATTAATAATGCGTCAAATTGGGGACAGCACTCCTTGATAGGCGAGTACTATTACTCAGCCAGTAATAGGACTCGCCTATCAAGGAGCGCTGCGTGAGCTGAGTACAGAACACGCAAGCTAACCACTCAAGGTCACTGGCATATATCTCCATCTTAAGGGTACCGTAGGGCGTAGAGCGTACCTAGGGATGTAAAGAATAGCACCATCCTATTTCTTCCAATGGGTCTCGTAATAAGCGACTAATGGACTTACTAGAGAATAGGCAGCAGCGTTCTCTATGCATTTTAACAACATACTGCGATCGCCAACCCGCCTGCCAAGCGTGGCGATTATGGCAAACCCCCCTTTGGGTGAGGCCTATGTCCAGCAATTGGACGTCTTTTGGCTGAAATGATGAATGGTGACTGGCATCACAGGGTTATTTCAACAGTCAATCAATTACAAAATCTTACACATTTTCTTCTATGAATTTCCAGTTTACGTACAAAACTCACAATGAGTTTTTGAAGTATTTCTTAAACAAAAATGTTGTTATTTGGAACAGCAATAAAAAGCTTGCCAGTATTTTTTCAATAACCTTATTTTTAGACGTTGATAGGACCGCAACAAGGCCATAATATGAAAGTTGTGAACGGCTTGCGGCGCCCCGCGGCGATGCCCGAAAAAACATTGTCCATTTTATCGTTAGATTCAATTTCAGCATCACAACTCACATTCTTGTGAAAATGGATCTATATTTTTAGTAATATAATAAACTTCCTCATTCTTGAGGAAACAAACGACACAAGTATAGATAATCTACGTTTTCCTATTTATTTTATAGATCAAGGAAATAATTGTGTCAGTTTTCCCGGCTTTTTTATAGGTTGATGCGGCTAAACCACAAACCTAACGTTAATTGACCCTTATGCACCTGATTGTAATGTAACAATATTTTGATTTAAAAGAGTGTCCGTGGAGTTTCTTGCCCGTTCTTCTCCATAGGAACCTACTACGCTTTGGAATGGGCAACTAGCTTCATCTCTCTGACTGACCAACCCCTTGACAATTCAAAAGTGCCTGTAATAGGTTTATTTGAAATAAATGCCTTGAGTTTGAGTTTAAAGAAAAAAGAAAAAGAAAGATAATACGTTTATTTGCGGTAAACATGTCGCAAAGAAAGAACATAGATACAAAAAGAACAAGTAGGGGGAACGTATGCGTCACACACGTCACGTCGGCACGTCGTCGTCATACGTGTAGTTTGATTCAGCCTAATTGACAACTAGCTTGAAAAGACAATAAATACCTACTTAGTTTAAGGTGCATCTGAAAAGCTCGCATAGCCATAGCCATATCACACTAATATTATAAAGGAGAAAATTTGTGAGTGAGTGTGTGTGTTTGTTACTTCTTCACGCTCAAACGGCTGAACCAATTTTGATAAAATTTTGTATGGAGGTAGCTGACACCCTGGATTAACATATAGACTACTATTTAACCCCATATTCCCACGGGATCGAGAGTTACGTGGGTAAAACCACGGGGCGCTGCTAGTTAGCCATAAGACTTAGCTAGTCACAAATAAAGGAATTACCCATCATCATCACACCTGCCCAGCCTTTTCCCAACTATGTTGTGGTCGGCTTTGAGTCCAACCGGACGCATCTGAATACCAGTATTTGAAATGAAGCGGCTGACTATCTAAAAAAAAAAAAAAAAATTATTTCATTAACTTACAATTAGTTACATTTCCCCTTTTAGGAATGTCCCTTTAAGACGCAGATATATGCCAGTGACATTGAGTGGTTAGTTTGCGTGTTCTGTACTGAGCTCACGCAACGCGTCGTACGTTCAGCCAGTAATAGGACTCGCCCATCAAGGAGCACTGTCCCCAACTTGACGCATTATTAATTTATTAGACACAAAACAAAAGGTATTTTAATAAAACGTGTATACTAAAAGATCAATAATTAAATTATCTTTAAATTGGTGAAGGTTTCAGAAAAATACGCTTGGTAGATTTTGCGCCATTCTCAGTTTTTTATCCGCGTTAAACATAGTTTTACAAATTAATTTCACTATGTAATATAAACATAATCTAAAATTTTCACATATTAAGTTATTAAGAAAATGCTCTAATTTATCATATATTTTTTTTCAAATCATTAACACTGCTTGTTTAGACGTGATCTTCAGTTTATAATCATTAAAAGTCGGTTATCGTTCCCTTAAGCAACATAAATGCTTGTGTTAGGACATTCCGCCCTTCCACTAGTTACAGTCATCTGACCTCCACAACCCTGTTACCACGGTTATCACGATATCCCTTGGTAAGACTGGTTGTCAGGCTTTCGGGTTTCTGACTACCCGTAACGACTGTCAAAGATCTACGAATGACAGCCGGGACCAACGGCTTAGCTTTCTTTTAGAGGCATGGAGGTATCTCGGTACGTAATATAGTCACCCATCCATGGACCAACCGTGACAAGCGTAACTTAACCATTGATCGACCCGTGCGGCTTTTATTACTTATTCACGAGTTAATTACCCATACAGCTTAAAAAAAAACGGTCTTGACCGAGTCGGACACGCGCACCGAGGGTTCCGTATGTTTAAATGATGTTGATGATTACTGAAAAACTGTGCTATTTAGAGACATCGTTTTATTTTTCCATAAACTTTCCAGTAATCTTTACATAATTAAACTTCTACCACATAGAATAATTTCAGATTTTTATCTATGCAAACTTCGGAGATAAGGACGGTATTTTTTTTAATTTTTCATCGGAAACGAAGCTGCCTAAAAAAAAATGTTTGAGAATGTGCAAACAGCGCTTTTTCATATGATACCCCACATGCCCTAGTAGACCCCCCTTTTGCAAAAAAGATATATTTTTTTAATTTCTTTCTTGGTTGCAAAATAGTTGGGCAAACATCATCTAAAACTACTCTAAATTTCAAGTTGATAGCATTAATAGTTCTTGTGTTATCCTGGTGTGACAGACAGACTTAGTCTCACCATAAGGTTTCCTTTTTACAATTTTGGTACGGAACCCTAAAAACATATTATTCCTTTTACCAAAATCTGAATCCAATACGCTGGGCCGAAAATACAAAACATGAATAAAGCGCTTTACTTATAATGCACAACATTTTGCTTAAAATTAAGTATTACCATTGCTGAAAGGTTTCAACAAGGCATGTAAGTAGGAAATTTGCCTCGTTTAAGCATTAAAACTATAAGCTGGGATTTTTATCCCGTCGCGGGGCTTTTATTAGCGAAGTGGGGCTTATAGAACGTACCGACGACGCACGACAGTACCTATACGTTCACTCATGGAAGTTGTAATAAGCATGTTTCGAATAATAATAATATACAGCGTCGCTGCAGTGGCGACATTAAGTTTAACACACGTATACAGTTTCTCCTTTAGGTTTTATGAAAATATTTTAATTTCATTAAACATTATTATTTATTGATTTATTTACAGTTTTCTAAAATAGCATCTTGGAGCAACCTGTACAGAATTGTAGCACAGAGGTAATTAGCCGGGGTCATGGATCATAACATCGAATCAATGAAATTAAAACAAATAACGTGCAAAAAGTAGGCGAATTAAAGGAAATAGAGAGCTTTATTATTTTTTGTGTTGCGTGTTTTTTTTTTTTTTTTTTCAATTTATAAGTATTTATCTTAATATAATATATTTAAAAAGAAAACATAAAATATAATTAAAAAAATGATTACTTGCCACTAGCCCTACGAGGGTGACAAATTTATGTCGCCACTGTAGCGGAATGCTGTATATTTAAATATGGTTTTATTTGTAAAAAAATTTACTGAAACATTTGCTGTACCTATCTGGAATGCACTGTGAAACGATCATCATAAGTAAAACTTAAAAATGTTTCTTTCGTCCGGTTGGTTTTGCGGTGAATAGGACAGCAGCCAAACCTGAGGTCACTGGGACTCTCAGCTTCAATTACTGGATCCAGGCAATAAAGTCAAAATCAAAGTCTAAGTCAAATTATTTATTTCAAATAGGCACTTAAATGGCACTTTTGAGCGTCAAAATTTACAAAAAAAAATAGAATTTATTCTAGTCGCCCCTTCCAAAAGGTAGCTTCGTATGAAGAAGAATGGGCAAGAAACTCCACCGTTACTCTGTTAAAATAAGAAGGCATGTCTTGAAGTTTCTATTTAATACGATTTTGTAACAGCTGTGAGTTAATTTGTGGCCGATAAAATATAACCAAGGTGACATGGTACTGAAAACACCACATTATAAGTGCGCTCATCGGAAACCTGAAATTGTATTCATTTGCGAGCTTTCAGTGACAAGTATTTTATTTAAAACATGAAACCTAATGAACATCAAGTAGGTACCTATCGCTCGGAGCACGAGTTAATTTAACATAAACTTTCAAGAGGTCCCTTAATTACATATTTGAACAACGCCAGTAGTTATTACGCGTGTTTAGTGCGTAGTAAATTTTCGTACAAGCCTTGACATGCGTATAGTATAAGTTTGTAACTAATTGGGGTGTAATCCATCCTGGTCTGCCCGTTTCTGAAGTCATTGGAGGGTCAAGGGCCCATCCCCTAATTTGTAACCTAACCCGAAGACGACATAAACTCTACCTATATCAAATGTTTGCTCAGTTTCGTTATGTTCACGCCTTTCTTGCTTACGAGGGGTATAACAGAACTGCTAGTAAGTAATTTTCCGTAATACCAGACACTTTTGTTCACAAAGATGTTTTTTCATTGTATCTCGATTTTATTGTGTTAGAAATTTTCATAGTCAGCTAGCCAGTACAATGCCCTTTTCTTCTAAAGGATCTGACCCCTATTCTGATAAGTAATGATAAAAATAATAACGAGTTTTAAATTGGTTTTCATTGAATAGATCTCGCCAGCTACAATACAAAATTACTTCTTTATTCCTACAGTTTAAGGAGGAGAAACTGTAATGCCAATTATTTTAGAAAAAATATAGCATCTATTAAAAATGTAAACTAAACTATGTAGCGCGAACAGCATATTATTATGTCATATTATATAACCGCATGTTTGAGATTTAATCGGCGCGGTATCATATCGTCCATAAACAAAACGTCCCATTGAAACGACGACTCGTTAAACTTTTAAGCGACTCCTAACTTCCGCATCATAATCGCGCGTACTTGTACGCGTACAATTACATATATCCGCATCGTTATGTAACCTCTCTATAACAACATTGAAGGAGTTCACCGTTTTATGAAGATAGTTGCGTTTGGTTTTTGAGAAATAAGCTTTTTTTGAGTGATTATGTTTATAGTGAGTAAGGCTCTTAATTACTTACCTACGTTAAACTTATAAAGTAGGTAAGTAATTAAGAAACGACAAATGTTGCAGTTATTTATTACACAATTTTCAAGGCTAGAAATAGGAAATGAATGATACTAATAAAACTGAATCAATGAAATGTTTGACATTGTTTACTCTTAATTAACCAATTTATCAATATCTGCCCCAATATAGTGGATGTTGCAATTCTCAAACTGTTTTCGCGCGTTAGTGTACCTGTACCTGTAGTACCTGTCTATTTTGTTTTAATTTCTAGTCATGAATAATAACAAATAAAAAATTTGCCAAGTTATTGGCGGGCTGCCAAGGAAGCCACCGCGGGCCGCGGGTTGAAAACCATTGATCTAGAGTTTCATTACAAAAGAAGAAGAAGAAGAAGAAAATATTATTATAAGTAATATAATTATAATAAATAAAATATATAATTTAATTTAATATCTAATATATTATTATAAATAATTAATTCAATACCACTTACCATAGCAGACTCTCATGAAAAATGTAATCTAATTAATAATCACATACCTACTTACCTACCTATCGTGTCTTAAGTTATTCAAAATTTCAAGAGGTACAATCAACAACTTAACGTGAAAGAAAACATAGCACATGTTCCGAGAGATTTCCAGGTAGAACGCAAATTTTCATGAATATTATAACAATCATTCTCATCCAAGCGTTCTAAAACAAATTCCAGCAATAATAATTTGTTCGTGAATGTTTTCTTACCTTTTTATTCTTATCTAGACTACCTAAGTGGACTCAGCCGGGCTTTAGGTAAAGGTTGGATGTTCAATCTTCCTAGCACCTAATTTATTTAGTTACAATTCCAGATTCGAGTTTCTTCGATACATAATATAATTCAGTGTTAGTCATTGTGTTAGTAGATAACTTTTTAACTGACTTCAAAAAAGGAGGAGGTTAAATGTTCGTGTTTTTTTTTCTTTTTTCGTCGTTATTTTCGTCAATTGCAGACCGACTTTGAAAGTTCTTTTTTCATTTGGTAGAGGAAATTTGCGCGATGGTCCCTTAAATTCCAATCCAATTTTTTTAAACTTTGCTGGGGTATTTTTTAAGTCAGCTTCTATAATACGTAATTACTCAACTTTGTGTATCTTGATGATTTTATTATACTTTCTGTCACTGTTATTTACATATAAAGTTGTGGTATACGAATTGATGTTGGGTAGGTACCATAACTAAAAAGATTAAAAAAAAAACAAAAAAAAATACTACCAAGTGTAAAATAACTGTAATTTCGGAAGTCGGTGGCAAAAAATTTAAATACAGATCCAAAGACACCGACTTCCAAAGTTACAGATATTTTTCACTTTACAGTGTTTTTTTTTTTGTTTTTTTGTTTTGAGAACTTTGTGTGGTTGATAAAGACCTCGGAAGAAGGTTTCGAAATCCGATAATGAAGTTGGAATAAATGATATAGGATTTGTTGTACGTACATGTTTTTTACTTCGATCAGACTCAATAGAAGTCAGCTCGGCTCCAACTCGACATTAATATCTGCACGTCTTATGACTTTCAATCGATTTGTGGCACATAGATGCAAACGGAAGAGAGTGTACTACAAATTAAAGTTACGAACAAGAAAGGTACAGAACTTCAGATGGTAACAAAGGTTATGGATATAACTTGAAAATCAAGTCCTTTGAAAAGCGATAAAATTAATATCAAAGCGAGTATAAACCTAATCGGCCTAGAAACACAAGTTACAAAACTAGAATTATTTTGGCAGACAAAATTATTGAAATATGTCAATGTATCGAAGCTACAAGGATCTCAAATGATAAATTATTTAAAATAATATGCCAAAGAGTCAAATGTCAACCACTTCCAGCCTTACAGTTTATCGAAGAATGATTTTATGAATGCTATACAGAGGAGACGTACAGTATCCGGCCGTAAATATGGCACTTAGAGTATTAGAAAAGATGGGCTTTGTAGAGCGTCGTCTCTATCACTCATACCTTTTTTTTTTTTTTCAATTGCAGGTTGTTCATCTGAGTGTCAGTCAGTGAGCTATTCAGTGTTCAAATACTGCTCCGACCCTCACTTCACGTTCGACTTTGGGCAATCGTCGAAATAATTACAGCGTCAGCACTTTTTCTCCTTAGTTTATTCTATTTATTTATACATATACTCGTACCTATGTAACTACACAAATCGTCTAGGGATCAAGTACATTATAACTATAAAAAATTATCCAATTAATATTTACCAAATCTCGAAGACTACTAGTTCTAGACTGCCTTCTCATTTTAATTCCCATATTTTAGTTAACAACTCGCACTCTGTTCTTGGAAATGGCACAAATAATGATTGAAAGAGGTGTAGTATAAACGTTGCCATGTTTAAAATAAAATTTTATTTAAGTAATTGTGTGTATTTTTCCTTACTGGTCATTTATTTTGTATAAATTTGTATAAATCTGTGTAAGTAGATATTGCGACTTATAACATCGCCTTGGATGAGTCTGTAAAGGTGTTATAATTGTGATTTAAATAAATAAATAATAATAATAACTTAGCCCTATATTTTGTAAAAATTGAGAAAAATTGCAATCTTTGCAAATTGTGGGAAATTAACCTAAGTTAATGTCGTCAATTAAATGGCAAAATGAAGCAAAAATTAGGATTTTTAAATTTTTATTATAAAGATAAAAACATTAATAATCTGTCTTTCCACCGTTGACAGGAATCACACAATCACAGCGATTAGCCTATGCTTAAATCAGTTCATCAAAATTACTTTGAGGTATTCCTCAAAGTAATTTTGCCGCCCACGTTCTTTATAACAAATCAAAAAGTTGTTGTGGAGTATGCACGGCATCCATAGACGGCAGAGCTCATCTTTGGAGCATATCCCATGCGTGCTCAATTGGGTTGAGGTCTGCTGACTGAGCAGGCCATTGCACGGCAGAACGTTGATGCGAGCATCGGCAAGAGTGCATGTTACCGCTCTAGCCGTGTGTGGACGTGCATTGTCGTGCATTAGTCGAAACGAATCACCCAACCGGCTTCACAAAGGGATGATGACGTCTGAAACAATCCTCTTCCCATAAATCTGAGGTTACCCCTGATCCAAATAAGATCGGTTCTTCCACCGATCCAAATACCGGCCCAAACCATGATTATTCCCCCTCCATATGAATGAAAAAATTTCAACGTTCTTGACGTCCAGAGGCCGTCCAAACTCGAGTATGTCTTGTATCCGGCCTCATACTGAAACGAGATTCATCGGAAAAGCAAACACAACGCCAGTCTTCTTCCTCCCAATATCTGTGTTCGAGAGCCCATTATAAACGAGCCCTACGATTGCGGGGTGCTCAAACTCAAACTCAAAACTCAAACTCAAAGCATTTATTTCAAATAAACCAATTACAGGCACTTTTGAATTATCAAAGGGGTCGGTCAGTCATCAAGATGAAGCTAGATGCCCATTCCAAAGCTTAGTAGGTACCTATGGAGAAGAACGGGCAAGAAACTCCACGGACACTCTTTTAAATTAACATATGGTTACAAAATATTGGTTACATCATTCGTGTTGAAATTAAACATGTGAGAACGATGCAAAACGTCAAAGGCGTCCGTAACAAAAATATAAAAAAAAAACAATTCAAAACTTAAATTAAAATAAGCCAAGGCCGCTAAGAGATGACCAGTCCCTACTGATGGCGCCCGTTCACGAACATGAATCACGCTATAGGTGGAACTCTCAGCGGCCTTTAGGAACGCAGACTCACTTCACGTAAACGAATTCGGATGGTTTGGTCGCTTATCAGCAAGCCTGAAGAGCTATAATGAAGCCTCGTAGCCACTCATGGTACGATTCCGTCGAGCAGTATTTTGGATGTACCGGTCCTGTCTGCGAGTGGTAATGCGTGATCGTCCTCCATGTCGCTCGGCCACGCTGCCCTTGATACGATAGCGTGTCCAGAGGCGGCTTATGACGCTCTGTGTAGTGCCAAGAGCGACAGCCACAGTACGTTCCCTGGAACCAGCTTGCAACATTCCGACGGCTCTCATCATCTCTTCTCGTGTCAATTGCAATTTTTTTTTAGTTCCGGTGCAGAAATTGTAATGGTTTTGTAAAAACGCTATTACACACTTTTATAGCAATAATCCTCAATTGCAGCCATACTCTAAAACATACTTGATCCCTAGACACTTTTGATGTGTGTACCTATATAAATTGTTTAAAAATATATAAAATTAAAATAAATCGTCGTCTTAGAAGATTATGGAAGATTATATTCCATTAAGTGCCTGTACACACCACGTTTTTTAAACGCGCCCTTGACGCGCGTTTTACAAACGTGCGTCGACGGCGCGCTTTTATCCTACAGAATAGACAGACTTGCGTGCGTATCGCGTCTGTATCACGTCGACGACGGCGCGTTTAAAAAATGTGGTGTGCGTAGGCCCTAGAACTGGCCTAAACGAGGCATAAGCAACTTTTTCTTTGCTTTTTTGTCACTAGAATCCTATATAACTTCTTCAATTTCCAGCAACTTTAAAAAAATATGGTTTTCTCATTGCTCCAATCCAGTGGCATTTTAGCAGCTTTCAAATAAGGAATAAAGGAACGCACGCACATGCACTTCGATCGGGCGGTCCACAACAACTGACCGAGTGACGCAGCTAAATCAGCTGAATGTACAGAGTGAGGGTTTACATGTAGCTGATTAAGCTGCGTCGCTGCCACTCGCGCTGCTCAAAAACCGCTAATTTGGGGAGAGCCAAGCAGCACGAGTGTCAGCGGCAGGAGCATGTGAAATGAAGTACTTTACATACTCGCTCTGCCCAGTTAACTGCCTACTTCCCTGCCTCCTGCTGCGGAAGTGAGCTAAATGTAAACGAGGCATAATCCTTGTTGACACCTTGAGGTTGACAAGTATCTACAACAGCTGTAAACCTAATACAGACCAACAAAACAAACTTCGAGGCGTGTGACCTGTGGTCTGACGACCCACAAAGTCCAGTCGTTAAAGTGAACCGCAACATTTTTGCCCACAATTAAACATTATTGCAGAACATCCTGTAAAATAACAGTATCTTTAACACGACCTCTACTTAGTGGCCAACACACATAAAAAGGTTGCGGCGTCGCATCGCATCGTAACGATCGGCGTCAACCAAAGAGTTTCTGTATAAGTAGCTAACCCAAAATTCTTGCGTTGCGACGTTGCACCGCTTTCATGGGTTGGCACGAAAGACTGGATTCATGGAACACACGGCATTACATAGATAGTTTTATTTGAGAATGGTGCCCTGTACTCCGTCATAAAACATCAGTTGCACAAAGACATTTTATTATTTTATTGTACTGGCTCCCCGCATCTATAACATTGATAATAAAACATTCAAAATTAGGAAACTGTACTAAAATCAGTCTAAAAAGATTATACTGCCTTGGCTAAAAAGTTTGACTATGATGCCACAGAAAACCTAGTTAAGTCATTATGAAGAGAAACACTCGCATTCCCCAACACACACACTCACACCCTCACTCATACTACCCCACACACACACACCACTTCCCTTACCCCTTACACACTCACACACATACACACCTCAACTATCATGAGCGAGCACATACTGCCCGCCCACTCAACAGATCTATAGACATAAACAATTTTATTTGTATTCTTTTCTTTTATTTTTCTTTTTTTAATTTTGCATGTTGGATTACTTACAAATTTTTTACTTGCATTTCTTTTTATTTGCTTGTAATCTTTGGATGCCATAAATAACATGTATCATGTATTCATGTAACTAGGGGTTGACACTAGCTCCTGTAGTACAGTCATGAGCACGAATATGTAAGCGCTTAGCAGAATTCAAAACCGATTTTCTCTTGGAATAACGATTGCAACTTTGAGAAAAGATCTATTTCATAATAGTTTGGGTTCCAAAATACTATATTCGTAGTAAAATAAAATTTCAATCAATATCCTATGGAGGAAATCAGTTTTAAAAGTTGCTGATTGTATACATATATACTCGTGACTGTACAGTGTATACTAGTGCAGGAGCTAGGGAATTCATAAAAATGTATGTGAAGGCAGAGGGTCCAACATCTTAAATTAAAGTAGAGATATAGCAGAAGTCAGCTTTTATTTCCACAACTTATTAATTCACTGTAATAATAGTTTAATTCAGACTACAGTATCTAAGCGCTACAACATGTGCACCGGGCCGAGCCTGCGACAAGAATGATCCATGGCATCTCGTAGCAGACCTAGAGAGGTCGTTGCTACTTAACCGGATATTCCTGTGGCTGCCCTAAGGTTTTTAATCTTAAAGCCTCCAGCCAGGGCGTAAATTATATATATTTATTAAAACTAAACGACAGCGCACTAAGGGCACCCCCTGTGGGGTACGGACCTCGGCTTAGGGCGTCGTTGGGGGGGTGCGTGCAGAAAACCTCCTCGTGTGCCTGACTGCTGCTCGTTCCTTGCGAACACGTTCGGGGGAAAGAGCAGTCGTCGGGCCGGTGCACCCTGGGCGCGGCCAATAGTCTCTCCATGTCGGAGAGGGTATTGACTGCGGCGGATTTCTGCGTGGGGGGGAGAGCCTAGGGCTCTTGGGTCTCGTGAGGCCAATCGGCGGTCGTCCACTCCCCCCTCTGTTAACAGAGGGAGGTCGAGCGGACGCAGAGTGGGAAGGCGGACGGTACAGTCCGCGGTGGATGAGCCCACTAGTTAGGTTAAGTTAGGATAGATATATAAATATATATATATTGTATATATATTATGTAAATATAATTAAGATAGGTTAAATATTATAAGTTAGAGTTAGAATAAAAATGTACATATAATTAGGTTAGGGTAAGCTAGGTTAGTCGGGGACGGGATAGTCCGCGGAGGACGGGCCCAATATTGGCCAAAACAGGAGGACGTTTCTCCATTTTGGAGAAGCAGGGGCGGTGCTCGTTGTGCACTCACCCTGCCAACGAGCTAGCAGCGTCGAAATCGTAATCCGGAAAGAGATCACGGTCATGTTTTGTGACTCGGAACGGGACGAGGATCTTGGCTTGGTCGCCCGGATCGCGAGGATGTAAACCTCTATAAAAAATTCCTCTAATACCAAGTTTTGGTGCGCGGCGAGGGTACGAATGGCTGAGGAGTAGTGTCATCTGTAACTTGTAGTTATAGGTGGCGCATCAGTCGTTAGCGCACCCCCAGCCAGGGACCAGTGGAATCCCTGGGTTGGGTTACAAATGTCACACTTACCTAGGCACAGGGGGTAACCCTAGGAATGACTTTTTAGATCCCCCACACTCGTGGGAATAAGTATGGAAAATATCAAAAACCAAAACCAAAACCAAAAACCAGAAGACGTAGGAGAGAAGTGGAGTGATGCGGAGTCGGAGTCCGACGCCGCATCTGGCGCGAAGGGCGCGAAGGGCTCTTTTAAGAGCCTGGCGCGCGTTGATGAGGGGGCTGCAGGGAAGAGTAAATTCTTCAAGCGCTCCAAACCAGGGGACGGCCAGGGGTCGTCCTCTGAAGATGGACCAAACACGGCTCGCAAAAAAATCAGCAGCCGGGGCGGAGCTCGGAAACGGGGGGTAGGCAGAGGGCTCACCACCCAAGAACCGATGGAACAGGAGGTTCAACTCGGAGAGACCAGCCGCAAGGCGGCCCTCTCCGAGTCCTCGGGCGGTGAGCCGGAAGCCGCTGGCAGCTCCAAGGTGAAGGGAGCGGCCAGTAGCTTCGAGGAGGTCGTGGTAGCCGCGATCAGGGGTGTGGCCTTGAAGAGGATACAGTCCTCCAAGGACAAGATCGTACCCACTGCCACGGCCTCCATTTTGACGGCAGCGAAAGCCCTTCAAGCCGGGCCTTCGTCAGACGAGATTGGCCGCTTGACAGCCGCCATGGAGCTTCTCCGAAAGGAGAATGAGGAGCTCCGAGCGGACCTGGCCCAGCTTCGAGGAGCTGGACCCCGGGAGGTGCCCCAGGGGGGAGCGCAGCATGGGCAAGGCCTGCCCTTGCCGGCGGAGGACCGGGTTCTGACCCTGGTGCGGCAGGAGCTGGCTGCACTCAGCAGCCGGTTCTCTGTACTGGAGGGAATTGTCCTTCGCCCACCGCTAGCGGCGAGCAGGCCGGCCACTTTTGCCGCCACAGTGGCTGCCTCGGTCACGCCCGCGGCTAAGCCTGCAGCTAAGCCTGCGGCTAAGCCTGCGGCCAAGGCCGCGGCCAAACCCGCGCCTCCGGCGAAAGAGGTGCCGCCCAAGCCCAAGAAGGGTGGGACGGCTGCGCAGAAGGTGAAGGTCCCCGCCGTCGCGGCAGGAGGGTCGCCCCCGCCTCCGCCCCCAAATTCCTCTACGGCCGATGCCGAATGGCAGGTAGCTGGGGAGAGCAGGAAGGCGGGAAAGGCAGCTAGGGCGGCCAAAAAGAAGGAGAGGCGGCAGCAACGCAAGAAGCGTAGCGCCGCAGGTAGGCTCCGCGCCCCGAAGTCCGCAGCCGTAGTGATAACACTACAGCCGGAAGCGGAAAAGAGGGGCGTGTCGTACCGCGAAGTGCTCACCAAGGCGTGGAAGGCGGTCAACCTCGAGGAGATCGGCGTCACCGAGGGCTTCAGAATGAAGGTGACGGCAACGGGGGCCCGGATGCTCGAGATCCCCGGTGCGGCCAGCGGCCCGACCGCTGACGCCCTGGCCGAAAGACTTAGGGCGTCCCTCGATGCGGAGGAGGTCCGAGTGTCCAGACCAACTAAGTCCGCTGAAATGCGCATCCTGGGCCTGGACGACTGCGTGACGGCGGACGACGTTGTGGCCGCCGTGGCTAGGACTGGGGGGTGCTCTGCCGAGCAGGTGCGGGCAGGCACCATCCGTCCTGACACCACGGGCATGCAAACCATAACGGTGAGCTGCCCCGTGTCGGTGGCCCAAAAAATAGCCGGGGAGGGCCGAAGGCTCCGGGTGGGCTGGGTATCCGCGCAGGTGAAACTGCTGGAACCCAGACCTCTGAGGTGTTTCCGCTGCCGGGTGGGTCACCACGTGGGAGTATGCTGCACCTCGGAGGTGGACCGCAGCGACCACTGCTTCCGCTGTGGTCAGCCCGGTCACAAGGCCGCCTCTTGTGATGCCACGCCGCACTGTTTTGCATGTGCGGCGGCTGGCAAGCCGGCCGATCACCGGGCTGGAGGTAAGGCCTGCGCTCCCCCCCCCAAACCCAAGGGAAGGGGCAAGCCCTCAACAAACGTCGTCACCGCCGCAGCCGCCACCATTGCAGCCGCCGTTGCCGCCTCTACCGTCGTCACCGCCGCTAACACCGCGGCAGGGCCATCTCAGGGGGCCCGGGAGGAAGCTCAAATGGATTGCCAATAAATGGCCCCATTACGCCTCCTCCAGGCGAACATCAACCACTGCGCTGCCGCTCAGGATCTGTTGCTCCAGAGCATGGCGCAGTGGTCGATTAACATCGCCGTGGTCGCTGAGCCGTACTATGTTCCGCCCAGGGATGACTGGGTGGAGGACCTGAGCGGCTCAGTGACCCTAATTTCGTCGGCCGCCGCCGGTACCCTGTCCCTCGAGGCCGTCAAGAGGGGACAGGGTTGCGTAGCAGCACGGTTCGGGGAGATTGTCGTGGTAGGAGTATACTTCTCCCCGAACCGAACTCTCGCCGAGTTCCACAACTCCCTTCGGGAGCTGAGAGTCGTCGTCGTCGGGTACCATCCCCTCCCCGTGTTCGTCCTCGGGGACTTCAATGCCAAAAACGTGGCTTGGGGTTCCCGGTATACGGACACACGGGGCAGGATGGTGGAGGACTGGGCTCTGGAGACAGGCCTGGTCGTCCTAAACCGGGGTTCTGTCCCCACGTGTGTGCGGATGCGGGGTGAATCAGTGGTGGACATCTCGTTCGCCAGCCCCGCTCTGTCGCCGCGTGTCATCGACTGGCGCGTCATGGAGAGGGTGGAGACATACTCCGATCACCGGTACATCCGGTTTGACGTCTCCGCCCCGACCTCGAGCGCGCCGGTCCGACAGGCCCCGAGTGGTCCGCGGTGGGCGCTGAAGCAGCTGGACCGGGAGCTCCTCCTGGAAGCCTCGATCGTGCAGGCCTGGGTGTCATCATCAGACAGGCCTGCCGACATCAACGACGAGGCGGAGTGGTTCCGGGAGGCCATGTCCAACATCTGTGACGTGGCAATGCCCCGGGTCCAGCCCGGACGTGCCCGGCGCCAGGTGTGCTGGTGGTCGCGCGAGCTGACCGCTTTACGCGAGGCGTGCGTTGCTGCGCGACGCCGGTATGCCAGGCACCGCAGGCTCCGTATCCGCCCTCCGGATACGGTAGCCATTCAGGCGGAGCTGTACGAGGGTTACAGAGCGGCGAAGAACGCCCTCCAAGAGGAGATCCAGCGGGCCAGAGGTCTCTCCCGCGAGCAGTCGCTGGAGATCATCGACGGAGACCCGTGGGGACGCCCCTATAATATGGTGCGGGATAAACTCCGCCCATGGGCTCCCCCGCTGACGCAGAGTCTCCGGCCCCAGCTCGTGGAGGACGTGGTGAGCGCTCTGTTCCCTTCGCGAGGGGAACATACTCCCCCGCCCATGGCTCCGCCTCCTGCGGTGCCCAATGCGGACCACACCGCCGACGACGACGACGATGCTTCGGAGGTGACCGAGGTAGATTTGAGAGTGGCGGTACGTAGGCTGAATGCCAAGAATACCGCCCCAGGACCCGACGGCTTGCCTGGAAAAGCCTGGGTTCTGGCCTCAGAGGCTCTCGGGCCTCGACTAAGGGGGCTCCTAAGCGCATGCATGGAGAGGGGCCAGTTCCCACTTCGTTGGAAGACGGGGAAACTGGTCCTCATTAAGAAGCCGGGGCGCCCAGCGGACTCTCCGTCCGCTTACCGGCCCATCGTGCTGCTCGACGAGGTGGGCAAGCTCTTTGAAAGAGTCATTGCAGACCGCCTTGTCGGGCGGCTGGTACGGGTGGGGCCGGATTTGGCGGAGAGCCAGTTTGGTTTCCGCAAGGGGCGCTCTACGGTGGATGCCATCATGCGCGTTCGAGCCCTCACGACGGGGGATGCTGTGGCCCGGGGTGGGGTCGTCTTGGCGGTGTCTCTTGACATCGCCAATGCGTTTAACACCCTGCCCTGGAGCTGCATCAGGGAGGCACTTCGGTATCACCGGATGCCGACCTACCTCTGTCGCGTGGTCGAGGCCTATTTGACGGACAGGGCCGTCATCTACCCCGGTCACCAAGGAGAGTGGAACCGGCGAGAGATGTCGTGCGGTGTCCCACAGGGATCGGTTCTGGGGCCGCATCTGTGGGACATCGGGTACGACTGGGTGCTGCGCGCTGACCTCCCCAGTGGCGTCAGCGTAGTCTGCTACGCTGACGACACGCTGGTCCTGGCACAGGGGAGTTCACATCAGGCGGCGGCCGAACTGGCGGAACGTGGGGTTGCGACAATCGTCGATAGGATCCGGCAATTGGGACTCGAGGTGGCATTGCACAAGTCCGAGGCCATGTGTTTTTATGGTCCTCGGAACGCGCCACTGTCGGGTTCCCAGATAACGGCGGGAGGGGTTCACATCGGCGTCGATGTGACGATGAAGTACCTGGGACTCGTCCTCGACAGCCGGTGGAACTTCGTCGAGCACTTCCGACGTTTGGCTCCCAGACTGGAGCGGGCCGGGGCTGCCTTGAAGCGGCTCCTGCCCAATCTGGGGGGTCCAAACGCCTCCTGCCGGAGGCTCTACGCGGGGATCGTGCGGTCCATGGCCCTTTACGGGGCACCGGTGTGGGCGCGTTCACTGAGGCTGCGACCAGCCCAGCGGTTGAACGCGTCCCAAAGGGTCATGGCCATCAGGCTGGTACGGGGTTACCGCACGGTCTCCCGTGAGGCGGCGAGCCTCCTTGCCGGACTGCCGCCATGGGATCTGGAGGCGAAAGTCCTCGCGCACATGTGGGTGTGGCGCGAAGAGGCGAAACGCCGGGGTGAAACTCCGCTGCCGCAACAAATCGCGGCACAGCGGACGGAGCTCCGGCAGGATCTCATGGCGACATGGAAAGTGCGATTGTCGCAACCCAGTGCTGGGCACGCCACAATTGCGGCGGTAAGTCCCCTCTTTGAGGAGTGGCTAGAGAGGCGCCACGGCGTCCTCACCTTCCGCCTGACGCAGGTCCTCACCGGACACGGTTGTTTCGGGAGGTTCCTGTTCAGGATAAAGCGGGAGGAAACGCCCGGGTGTCACCACTGTGTGGATCGCCCGGAGGACACGGTGGAGCATACGGTGGAGGTCTGCCCTGCTTGGGCGGAGCACCGCCGTGTCCTCACGGAGGCGATCGGCGGCGACGATCTCTCGCGTCCGGCCCTGGTTCAGGCCATGGTTCGGAGCGAGAGTGCATGGGAGGCCGTCACCTCCTTCTGCGAAACAGTAATGCTCGCGAAGGAGGAGGCGGAGCGCATGAGGGTGAGGCAGGGTGCCCGCCCTTCCGCCCTAAGTCGCCGCAGGAGACGCCCTGGGCGTCGGGAATCGCAGGCCGATTCCCGGCCACCGTAGGCGCGGGCTTGCGGACGGTGAGCGATGGGTAGCTCGCCGTCCGATAAGGACCAGGCCCGGGTCGACGGCGCGTTGTGTTCCACGCGCGCCTCAAAGAGACGTCAGCACCAATTGACGGGGTCCGAAAGGGCCAATGCCTGCCAGGGTTACGAGCCTGTCCGAAAGGGATATCGTGACTCTGGCACACAGGCATCTGAAGGAACACGGTGGGTTTTAGTCAGTAAAAGTCTGACACTCCCTCTCGCTCCGCCCAGAGCGGGAGAAGTTATTTGATGATTTCCCACCAAAAAAAAAAAAAAAAAAAAAAAAAAAAAAAAAAAAAAAAAGGGCGTCGTTGGGGGATCACAAAATTAGTAACAATTTGGGGACGGGCTGGAATCCCCTCCTTGCTACGCGCTCGCTTATGTAGAGCGGCTCGAGTAGTGGGGAGACTGGGGAGGCCTAAGTGACACATTGCAGTGCGTAACTCGGCCCGTTGCACGTGCTGTTTACAATGGTGACGCCGACATATGCATAACTTAAGTCAATAAAGATTATATTACTATTATTAATATTTGTTTTCGTGACTAAGTAATAACAGCCACATGGGTTGATCTAACAGGTTAAGCTACGCTATCCGGGGTTGGTCCGTGGATGGGTGACCATCTTTACATACCGAGACTCCTCCGTGCCTCGGAAAGCACGTCAAGCCGTTGGTCCCGGCTGTCATTCGTGGATCTTTGACAGTCGTTACGGGTCGTCAGAAGCCCGAAAGTCTGACAACTAGTCTTACCAAGGGGTATCGTATTACCCAGTTACTGGGTTGTGGAGGTCAGATAGGCAGTCGCTTCATGTAAACTACTGGTATTCAGCTTCATCCGGTTAGACTGGAAGCCGAAAGCAGGATGTTCGGATAAGATGCTTTTGCATGCTTTTTTATTAGCATGTCAATCTTTTATAATAAATAGCATGTTTATTGTTTTTTTATGTATTCTTAATTTTAATTATGTAGGTATTTAGAGCATGTGTACTCGATAATATGAGAGCTATGGTTACCTGTAATTGAGTGTGGTAATACTTAAATAAATAAATATTATTTTATAATTAAATAAGATAATAATTTGTACCGTGTACGTGTACATAATTATGTTGCCGTTTGAACCCTGCCGTCATACGGTAAACACTTAGCAGTACAATGCAGTGTGAACACAATCTTACGCGCCGTCGCGGCGTCGTTTCAAACCACGTTTATGAGCTTTCAACGCATCCCGGAACTACCCACAAATGTTTTAGTCTTGTGTTCCTGGAGGAAGCAAGTCGAGCAAGTGCGGTGAGTTTACTTTCATACTTAATATCAACAAACACTCCGTAGTTTTAATTGAAAGATGTTTGAAAATTAAACGCAAAAACAAGCAAATGTTATTCTTATTAGGTACTGTTGAGATTTATATATAACAATAGTTTTCTTAGGTACCTATACGTTATAATTCAAGCTTGAAACGTGCTATGTTTGGTAGTACCTACTTACGTAGATTTCAGCAGTTTCAGTACGTAGGTATACCATTCTATCTACTTATATCTAGGTAGGAATATTTTATTGGACGAAACATAGGCAAATCTGTATGTACAAAGAGAATATCCTGAATTATTAACGTTGGTACTAGCTTTTGCCCGCGGCTTCGCCCGCGTGGATATCGGAAAATATCCCCCGGGGACGTACTAGTAAATCCTATGTGTTAATCTCCAAAAATGTAATGTGTAGGTAACTAATAGATTAAGCGTAGGGCTGTTCGCTCACGCTGCGGCATTCTTCTTACTTTTACCATTTTTATACCCGTCGTAACTTCTAAACGAAAGATTCGATTCGAATAATTTAAAAAGGAATTTACATGTACATAAACAACCTTGATTATGAAACAATTTCGGTGGATAAGGATTTATATCATTATACGAATGTCATCATCTTTCGATTCTACCCGTGTTTTGATTGACTATTTTGAACAAAAAACGGTTATAGTGACTTAACTACAATAGTTGACATAGGTACCTATAGCCTTGCGGAGTTTTTGTGGGTATGATGAGTACTATAAATTACATTAAATATCATTTATTTCAGGCAATTATTACACCCATACCATACAGACACATAATCTTAAATACCATCGGCATCAACATAATAACAGATAGAATATTAAAATACATGTCATACTCGTAATAACACAGATAGAATATTAAAATACAAAAATGCAATAATTAAAAATATAATATATTAAAAGTTTATTATGTAGCATATGTATAAACAACATTATTATATTCAACATTATTATATTAGATTCCTCTGTTCAAATCTGGCAGCACAACTGATCCTACGAATTTTCGGCCTATTTCGATATTACCTACATTGAGCAAAATCTTTGAAAAATTAATTTTGAAACAAATGTTAGGACATTTTAATAAACATAATCTACTACATCTGAAACAGTTTGGTTTTACTAAGGGTCGTTCAACTACAGACGCGGGCGTGGAATTACTGAAGAGCATATTCGAGGCCTGGGAGGAGTCGCGGGATGCTCTTGGCATTTTCTGCGACTTGTCTAAGGCCTTCGATTGCGTTCATCATGATACACTCATCAGAAAACTGCACCATTATGGTTTGAGGGACAGTGCTCTCGACCTTCTGACTTCTTATCTGAACAACAGAATTCAGAGGGTTGATGTTAATGGCAAGAGATCTGCAGGATCTGCGGTCACTATGGGTGTTCCGCAGGGTTCAATTCTAGGTCCATTCTTGTTTCTAATTTATATAAATGACTTACCTTTTCACATAAGGGATAATCACAAGATTGTATTATTCGCAGATGACACTTCACTCATTTTTAAAATCAAACGTCAGCTAGTCAATTTTGAACATGTTAACGATGCACTCTCTAAAGTTGTCCATTGGTTTAATGTAAATAATCTTCTCCTGAACGAGAAAAAGACTAAACTCATTAAATTTTCAATGCCAAATGTCAGGCAGCTAACTACTAATGTTCAACTTAATGGAATAGAGTTGGACCCTGTTGAGTCGACAGTTTTTCTTGGAATAACTATTGACGGTAAATTACAATGGGGCCCACACGTAGAAAAATTGTCAGGAAGGCTTAGTTCGGCCGCCTATGCTGTTAAAAAAATTAGACAGATTACTGATGTAGATACTGCCAGAATTGTTTATTTTAGTTATTTTCATAGTCTTATGTCGTATGGGATCCTTCTCTGGGGAACATGTGCGGACATTAATAATATCTTTATTTTACAGAAAAGGGCTGTTCGAGCCATTTACAATCTAGGTCCAAGAGATTCACTTCGTGAAATATTCAAAGAAATAGATATTCTGACTGTAGCCTCTCAATATATACTTGAAAATCTATTATATGTACACAAAAATAAATCAAATTTTAAGAAAATGTCCGATATTCATAGTTTAAATACCAGGAATAAACACAATCTTGCTGTACATCGCACTCGCCTCCACAGAGTAGGCAACTCTTTCATGGGTCAATGTATACGCTTTTACAACCAACTTCCTACTGACATTCGGAACTTACCCATTAAACGATTTAAAATCTGTATTAAAACTAAACTTTGTAAAAAAGGGTACTATAAGATTTCTGATTATTTAGAGGACAAAAAAGCTTGGGATTGAGCTGCTCGCTCTGCTAGCCTTGTGATAAAACTTGACATTTTAATTATTATGCATGATTTTATATACATATTGACATTGCAGAATATTGTATACAATTTTACATGAATGTTTACTTTGAAAAGTATTATATTTACTACTTTAATTTATTGTGAATGTGAGCACTATGTGGGTCATTTTTTTTTTCTTTAAATGTTTTCCTTTCTTTTCTCAGTTAAGTTTTAATGATGGTCTGACATTTTGAGCGCTTTATGCGGCCTACCCAAATGTCCTTTTTTTGGTACTGTTCGTCGAGTCGTTGAGCTCCTTAAGTTTTGAGTTGAGCTGCACGATTACTGACAAATGCTTACACTGATTGGTCAGGTCCGCTCAAATTTGCGTGGTTCTTTCCTCAAAAGACCATTTCAGACACGGATCTACATGGTCCTCACATGATCTGACCAAGATTATGTCTGGACTTTAAAAGAGACTTTGACCCCTGAGTTTGTTTCGCCATTTCTTCTCAGGGGTAGTCAGATAGGAAATGTCGGCTACATCTAGATTTTTTTTATTTTTTATATGACGTGTAAAAGTGATTTAAATATCCTATTTACAGAATAAACGATTTCATTTCATTTCATTTCATTTCATCATCAATAATTCTCGCAGCGCACGCACTCAAATTTTGGAGACCTTGGGGTTACATTATTGCTATTTTCGGCGGCATCTCTATTTTTTTTTAAATAAAATAACCCATGATACTTGCTGATAATGTAGCTTTCTATAGGTGAAAGAAATTTAAAAATCGATTTATAATTTTTTGAGTTTATCCATTACAGACAAACATACAAAAAAATTTTTTTTTCTTTATAATATTTTAGTTTATCCATAGTAAACAAAAAAAACAAATCTTTCTCTTTATTTTTTATTGCTTACATTATAATTTGGCAGATTACCATTTCATGCATTAACTCAAAGGGTAGTTTTAAGGCTTCTACATACCAGCGCGACACGGCACGACGGCCCCGCGCGTCGCGGGACGAGCGGTGCCTTTGTGTCGCGTCGCGTCGCGCGACAAGTCGCCCCGGTATGTAGAAGCCTTTATTTATCGAAGAAAGTAAAAAAAGTCTTTATAATCTTTTAATGATCCCATAATTCAGCTAATATATTTTTTTATGTGAGTTAAAATATATCTGGTGATGACCTGTATCTAATAAGGCGATTCACAAAAGCGATGTCAAAATAACCCGCGGGATGTACGGATATTGATGAAAGAGGACCACCCACTGGCTACTGGTCACTACCCTATATAGAATACCGTCTTTATATTTATTTTGAATATAATATCGACAGATATGGGCTTGAATGTTATTTTTCCTAAAATTTATAGTAGTTACCTAGGTAATTTGGAAGATAGTTCCAACTTTTTGAAAACACGAATTGGTTTTTTGAAGATGGTGTTCTGGCTTAAATCTTAAAACTTATTTTATAAAAAAAGGAAAGATAAATAAAACATAATTTAATTAAATTAATTTAAACCTGATAATATATATTTTTTTAATTGATTTATGTAGGTACCTACTACTGTTAATATTTAATTTAGATATAATAGTATTATTGTGGTGTGTTTTAAGTAGGATACTAACAAAAATATGGACCACTGGTGCTGTCTGATTTAAATTAATTATTATTATTATTTTAAACATCCTAATGTGAACCGAGAGATGTACGTATGCATCATGTCCCAGAATTAACGCACAACCTCTTAAAAACAAACAACTTTAACTTTGGGACCAAATCTGAAATCGCGAAAAAACATCACCTGTTCCTTACATTTTGACGAGTTATGAGAACATAAATGTAGGGAGCAGCTGATTTTGTTTCGCGTTTTCAGGTTTGTTCACAAAGTAAAAGTTGTTCATAATGATGAGTAGAATGACCCCTTAAGAGGTTGTGCATTAATTCTGGGACATGTTGTATAACAGAAAAAAAAAACTTTATGTATTGAAACAAAATTGAGCACTGCATGAGCAATCATTCAGTTCACAAAGTCACTTTCAAACAGCATACGATTACAAAGCTACTTAGGCAAAAATCGTAATATAAATCTAGAATAAGTTTCAGAGAAGCCCTGTGTAACTTCATAACGATAACATTCTTATAAAAACTTGGAGTTTCAAGAAGAGTGGTTCGAGCAAGTTTTTCTTTTGTTACTCCACTCAAATCTTTTGTGACTATTTTTATATGAAATGCTTACAGATTTCCAATGAAAAGAGTGTCATTTAAAATTTTATTACAGCGACTACATACAGCGGTATTTTCTCAGTTGGAATAATATTGCAGTTTACCTACGTTACTTTGTAATGCCTCTGCTCTCAGGAAATATGGCACCGCTTAGATACCTAGTTAGGTTATCAGTAAAGTACCTATAGGTACAATGTATGTTGTACTCTAATTTCGTTGCAATCTAAGAAGATTCTCCTAAAACCCAGTCAATGCATGGTCTCTCTGTCACAACTTTATTATTCAGATTGAACGATAGTCAGGAGCGGATCAACGTAGCAACGCAGGTGTAACAAACAAAAGCTACAGGCCCCGCGCTCGGACGTACAAAAAACCATAGATTATACACTTACCAAAAAACAAGTTTAAGAGGTCGGTTCAATGAATTATACGTATTATGTAGTATTTCTAGTATGGTCAAAAGAAATCCAACCAATCCGAGATGGCATACAAAAAAAAATCTAACTCGCTTATTAAGAGAACTTATTGCATAAATTAACAAAGCAACTCCTATTCAGTATGAATTGTTAAATGAAATCTAACCTCTCCGAGACGGGATCCTAGAAATTTTCGCATTTCGCATATTACTCTTAAAAACTAACTTTTCTGCATAAAAAAACTTTTTACAAAAAAACAACCGACCACCAAAAAAAAACACTACAAAGTGAAAACTAACCTTCATTTTTTGCCACCGACTTCCGAAATTAAGGTTATTTTTCACTTTGTAGTGTATTTTTTGGAAGTCGGTTGTTTTGTGTATGTAAAAAGTTTTTATATTTTCCACTTTTTAGTGGGTCAGTTTGCAATAATTGCAAATAAATTATTTATCTAAGTTACGATAGCCTAGTGTCAACTGCTCATCACCTTTTACAAAATATTGCTTTTCCCGATGCAGGGGCGTTAATAGTTGAGGAGTTCTCCTGGTAAGAACCAGAACTGATGGTGACTTCACCATATTATGCATTGTGACGAGCATAAATTGCTTAGCAACCTTAATAGTGTCTAATCGAATCGCAACAGTGAAATACTTATTAGTAAGTAGTTCCGGTGGCCATCTGTGGTCTTTATCATCAGTTCCACTTCACAAAATGGTGCTTTCTGAATGCATGAGTTACTATAAAAAATACTGAAATCGATATAGGTGTGCCTATAAAATTTGAGGATTGCCCTCGATTTCCATGGGATCCCCTCATCAAATTCTGACTTGGTGACAATACGACCACCTCGGAAGAAAACAAAAAAATAATTTTCAAAATCATTTCACAATTCACGGAGCAATCGGTGATCAAACATAAAAAAAAACATACAGCTGAACATAATATAACCTCCTCCTTTTTGGAAGTCGGTTAAAAATGTATTTGGCCAAAAGAAAACCTAACTCATCCCAGGTGCTAGAATTCCGAGCTCGCTTCGTCCGCTCCTGCCTCCAAGTTTCTGTTTCTCTTAGAATTATCACCGTTAAATTACTAACAGTTTTTACAAAAGTACCTAGTATAATTAATAGGTATTACTTGAAGAAAGCAATTTGGTTCAAGTAAGTACTTGAGTGTTAAGGAACACGAAGAAAATAACGTGTTTCTTTATTAACATTGATTCGGCTGCTGTTTTAACGAGAAAAACATTTTTTTTAAAGTACCTTTTGTTTTAGCTCCTAATGTTTACAACCTAAACACAGACCAAGTTCAACCAAGAGACTTTCTTAGTAGAATTTGCTACAGGCCCCGCGCTGGCTTAATCCGGCATTGACAGTAGGTGATTTGTAAAAAGCCACATACAAAAAAAAAATATCTGCTCTACATTTTAACAAACAATTTCAGACATGTCACAGCAAAAAAATCATCTATGCACAGGACTACTCTGCGATTTTGGTTAGTTGAATAGATAGGCAACTTTTTTATTAAGCCCCTTGGCCCGTTCACCATGACATTCAAAACCCTGCGAAGCTTAGAGAAAATTGTTGCAGTAGCAATAGATACTTACAACCTGTGAGTATGAAGTAATTCAAACCGTCCAGTCCGGTTTATTTTGGCATCGCGGCCGGATCATGATCGTGTAACAGTGAGGAGAGGTGTCCTCCTGATGGTGTCATGTTCCCGCACGGCCGCCGCTGTCGGGCTGACACGACAAATTGCTGGCTAGTAATTGGCGGCCGGCTGTCGCGCTGTAAAGCCGCTGAATTGGGTTATATTACTTTTATAGTGAAAAATTGCACGTGCTTCACATCCAGCCTGTTGTGGTGTGTCGTTATTACTGAAAAGCGTTTTTAATTTTTCCCAGAGTGACGGCAAATGGTACACACGCAGTGCACGTAATTGTATGCATAAGTGGTTACATATTTTGTTGAACATTTCGCGCACAATTTTTGGGAACACTTTGGAAAATTAAAAATAAACAGAGCACATGCTGCTGCTACCCTTTTTACAATTTTAGTGAAATTAAATAGCATCATAACTCTGAAAAGTCAATAGATAACCTACCTACATATTTTCCTAAAGTAAGAAGCTAGAACTCTGATTTAAATTACGGTCTCCGTTTTTAGTCTGATCAATATTAATATTTACATCCAGAACACATTCCAAACACATATAATCTAATTAAAAACAGAGTAGTGCACGCCACCGCGCAAAATAAATTTACTCCAGCAAAATGTTCGAGTGTCTGAGATGTTTAACCTACATCGTACGTACGTTATTTACCTCGCACAAATCTGGGAAAAGACGACGCTAAGAAATTGAAACCACATTGAAAATCTGCAGCAAGCATCTGCGCCCCAAGTGTTTCGGCCATATTATGTAGAAGTGAGCGGAATAAGCCGTACTTTGTTACAAATCCGGGACTTGGGTTGGATTTGCCAGTGTCCGTTTTGTGCTTGTTATTCCAACGCTGCCAGACCGGGCGCAAGCTTAAGTGTAGCACATACACTAAAGAGAAACTCTCCCTACTGAATGAACCAAATCGAGTTCGTAGGGATATAATATTTTGTAGGGTTAGAAAAAATGGATCTCCCTCCTTCCCGAACCGTCTAATCCGGGTCCATTGAAAAGTATTTTCATAAAACATCTTATCTACGAAAAAAATCAAAGATATCGCCAAAAGCTCTCGGTGTTTCGTTATCCGATTTCCTTATCCCATCTGAACACTAGTGCGTGCGTAAAGACGAAAATCGGATCTGTTTCTTTGGATATCGTTTATGACGATTATGGAATTATTACGGACGGATAGATAGCACTATCCATTGACTTGACTCGTTGACATAACAAATAAAAACGTAGAAATCCTAAGTGTACTTACTTGCACTTAAGCCCTAAGAGATCAGGCGGTCGCTCCACCGATACTCCGCCGTGTAACCGTGTTGGACCAAAACTTGAACAAAGTACATAGTTTTGCACTAAGTCCAAAAGATGAACAGTAAGACATTACAAATACAAATTATATTAAGTTACGTGATTTCTATCTTGATAGATACGTGTTTCAGGACCTTTGACTAGCTTCTTATCCGTTTCAAAGCATTTCCTTGAAACAATGCTCAAGATACTATAGCTTTTGTCTTAACGACGTTGTGCACACATCGTTCTCGGAGGTTCTCGGCTACATCAAAGTGAAATGCAATCCTTGTGGAGAGAAGGTGGATCTGACGGGTGCAAGATTAACTCGCGCGCATTTAGAAATCGGAGGAAGCAACATTACCTCTTACATTTACTCTTACATAATTTTGACGTTCAAAAGTGCCTCTTACGAGTATGTGCCTATTTGAAATAAATAATTTGACTTTGACTTTTACATTATCGAGATAAAGAGCTTACATTTTAGCCAAGTGTCAACACTTGACGAAAACTATGACTAGTGTAATGAACCGAGCACGCTGTGCTAGGGATGCAAGAAGTGCCAAAAAGTATCAATATTTAAAAAAATATATATATCGATTTCGATAAATAGGTATCGAAAAAAATCGATATATCGGTAAAATTTCTAAAAAGTATACTTACGTACTTGAAATTATATTGTTTGTTTTTTATTCATAGAAATTGTAATGATATTCATAAGTGGGTACATTCATAATGTTGGTGGTGGTATTAAAAGGAACTATTAAATATGGCAGTCATTACTGGAGCTTGTTGTTTGATTCACGTTCTGCATAACCTAACATGGCGCAGCCGGTGATTAATAAAGTACAATAGAATATAATTAGCAGTGAGTGAAATAAAGTGAAATAGACGATAAAATTGTATACTTCAATAAATAGCAATAATGGAAACAGTGTTAACACCGCCGTCACCGTTCCAATTTGATGAGAACTCGATTGATGTGGCATCAGGCAAGCTGAGTGATAGTTGGGAAAGATGGAAGAAGGGCTTCATGATATATTTCAACGCGTGTGAGTTGTCGACAAAAACACCAGTGATACAATTCACCAAACTAGAAACATCATGTCTGATGTAAAATCTTAAACTAATAAAACATTGATAAAAATAAGTTTACTTTTTACGGCTCTAAATTATACCGGTTTTGGAAATATATCGTATTTGATACATTTTCGATATTTCATATCGATATATCGATTTATCGAAATAATAAATATCGCAAAAAAATATCGATTTATAGATACATCGATATTTTGTCTACAAGCCTACGCTGTGCTAGCTCCTATTTACAAGAAGCCCTTTAGAAGTGCAAACCTTTCTTTACATTAAACCTACAATTATTCAAATTATCTGCCGTCGTATACCTAGTTAATATTAAAAAATATCATCAATTTACTGTACAAATTTTAACTAGTTTCGTGAAAACGAAACCGTTGAAAAAGGAAACTCGCTGACTTAGTCACTCAAGGGAAAAAATAAAACGAGGAGCCGGCCTTAACGACCCTCAGGGGATGTCATTAGCTTGATGTCCACTGCCGCATGATTCGAATTAGACTCATCTCGAATGTAAGTGAGGATATCTTCGACACGACTGCGTGGGGCTTACATAAGTATGCTCAACTGCCTATAATTGCATTTTTATGAAAGGGCTTGCTTCCGGCTTCCCTCGAGCCATGTATGTTTTTATTATTTTTTTGGGTGTTTAACAAACAGATGAGCCTTTCGAAGGTAACTGATCGCCACTACCTATGGACATCTCTGCAAATTTCTCCAATACCAGGGACATCGCAGAAGCGTTGTCATCCCAGAAGCAAAGCCTGCCTTTAGGTAGTTTTATGGACATGTATTTTCGAAAAATTGTTAAAGTGCATTTTTTTTTTCCTTTTCTACAGTTTCACGGTTGATACTTTATTCACATTACAATCTAGCCTATTCGCTAAAATAAGTAATTTAAATATAACTTCAACAGCTTGGTAAATATAAAAATAAGAAATCGTCCAATACCATCTCTCTTATTCACTTTATGTTAAGGGGAAGACACATAATTCACGTGTTCTTTAGTCAGCACTTGCACTACACTAAACTAACACAAAAGGTTTTACCCTTTTTAGTCTTACCACTAATTCACTGGTGTCAAGGAGTTGGATCGCCTCAACATTCACTCGTGATGATGAAGTCTGTGTTCGTTAGCTTCTGCATGTTTTTTTATTACTATGTTTAAGACATCCATCTTGAGGTCCCGACGGAGGTCGCTGTTTCTAATGTACCAAGGCGTTGACTATATCCCTGAGTACTTTGTTTTGGAATCGTTGTATAGTTTGACGATTGGTTTGCTGGTGCAGCCCCACAGATGAATACCATAGGTCCATACAGGCCTTAAAACTTGTTTAGGCATTGATAATGACGACTGTCTACCAAGTAGCCAGTATTTTTTTTTGTAAAATATCTAGTTCGGCTCTTTTCTTTTTGACGTGCTCTTTCCAGCGTAGTTTTGTATCCAGGGTCATGCCGAGATATTTAGCAACATTAGAGAAATATGTCCTGTAGTTGACTACAATAAAGTGAATTGTTAGATTGGATCCGAAAATAAGGACACATTTGACTGTTGGCGATTTATTTATCTACCAGACTAACATTTTCATTAATGCAATTCATTCGTAAGATAAACGCGGTATTCCCGCTGAGTAAAAAGGAAGTTAGGAAGGTATCAATCCATTACGGTCGGTCTTTTTTACTGCGGTTCTACATCAAGAATTCATTACCTTCCAGAACCTAAAGTTTTTCATGCCCGGTACACTATGAAAGAACAAATTATATTGTTAGAGTATTCTTATCACGGACAGCAATTTATAACCTACAGAAGTATTTGGCTCAATTCCAATTGCGGCAGCCCTTGCAAACTTTTAATTGGCTACTCTAACAAACAATTACTGAGTTGCTCTGTCGTTGCACTTTTACAAATTAAAAACATCTACCCCTAAATTGAAGGGCGGATCAAAGAGATGGAGAGAGAGGCGTCCTGTATCTAGAAAAACCAGTCAAGAGCGAGTCGGACTAGCACACCGAGGGTTCCGTACGTATATATGATGCTGATGATTTCTGAAAAACTGTGCTATTTAGAGACATCGTTTTATTTTTCCTGTAATCTTTACATAAACTTCTATCACATAGAATAATTTCAGATTTTTATCTATGCAAACTTCAGAGATAAGGGGGGGGGACGGTATTTTTTTTAAAATTTTTCATCAAAAGTCGAAATTTATGCTGCCTAAAAAAAAATGTTTGAGAATGTGCAAACAGCGTTCTTTCATAATTATGATACCCCACATGCCCTAGTACCCCCACTTCAAATTTTTAAGACCCCCTTTCAGTCCCTTTTGCAACAAAGGTATATTGTATTTTATTTATTTTTTGTTTGCAAAATAGTTGGGCAAACGTTATCTAAAACTATTCTGAATTTCAAGTTGATATCATTATTAGTTCTTGAGATATCCAGGTGTGACAGACATACAAACAGACAGACTTAAGGCTTCTACATACCGCGCGACGCGACACGGAACAAAGGCCCCGCGTGTCGCGGGACGCGCGGTGCCTTTGTGTCGCGTCGCGTCGCGCGACTAGTCGCGCCGGTATGTAGAAGCCTTCAGTCTCACCATAAGGGTTCCTTTCTACCATTTTGGTACGGAACCCTAAAAAGAAAACAGCAAATTACCTACTGTTTGGATTTAGCAAATTTTATTTACAGTGACTGTAACGCTTTTTGGATACTGAAATTGAACTGAATGCTAAACATCTACCATCCCGCACTGGGCCCGCGTGGTGGATTACGGCCCAGTCCCTCTCACAGAGAGGAGGCCTGTGACCCAACAGTGGGAAAATTATAGGCTGATTATGCTAAACATCTGGCTTTCTTTTTAAGGTGGTTCCGCAGTGGTAGCCCCTGAAATCCAAATTTTCTTATTTGATTTGTTCCATAAGAATTTTTGTTCTTATAGAACAACTCTTAACTAAAAGAGATGGATGTACCTACTGTGTAAGAAATGTTTGTACGCCTTAAAGGGCAGCACACAATATTCTATTTTATTTTATTACATCATGTACCAACATTGTTATTTATGCTGCTGTTTTTTTTTTTCGCGATTTCAGGTTTGGTCCCATAGTAAAGTTGTTCATAATGATGAGTACAATGACCTCTTAAGAGGTTATTGACAACTTAAAAATAGCCCTTATGTGTACAAGTATATTTTGAATTTGAGATGCATTCATGATTCTAATGATTATAATTCTGTGAATACATATTAGTTATGGTCCTGAATTATATTCTGATCAAGATACAACCTGATACTTCCAACTGCTCAGAGGGGTGAGACAGGGGGATGTGATATTCTCGAAACTGTTCACCAATGCGTTGGAGAACGTCTTCAAGACGCTGAACTGGACTGGACAGGGTATCTACATGAACGGCGAGTACATCTCACACCTTCGCTTTGCCGATGACATCGTCATAATGGCAGAGACACTGGAACAGTAAGACAATATGCTGAACCGCCTAACTGGAGCCTCTCGGCGGGTTGGCGTGAAAAGTCATGTACAATTCGCACATCTTGCCGAGTCTAACCGACATCAAAGGGTCGCTTCTCGAAGTTTAGAAGGAGTAAGGTTACCTAGGGCATGTCATCCAGCTCGTTAGACACAACTTTGATAAAGAAGCCGACAGAAGGATCCAGTTGGGTTGGGCAGCGTTTGAAAACTTCGTCAAGTCTTTTTGTTACCTATCCCGCAGTGACTGAATACTAAGGTCTTCAACCATACGGTGCCGAAACGTGGAGATTGACAGTCGGCCTGGTCTACAAATTAGGGATGAAAGAAGTGCCAAAAAGTATCGATATATATCGTATCGATATTTAGAAAAAATATTGATATCGATTTCGATATATCGAAAAAAGAGTATCGATATATCGGTGAAATTTTCTAAAAAGTATATGGTACTAGGTATATGAAATTGTATTGTTTGTTTTTTATTCATAGAAATACCAAACTAGAATGATCACTGATGTAAAATCTTAAACTAATAAAACATTGATAAAAATAAGTTTACGTTTTTACGGCTCTGAATTCTAGCGGTTTTAGTCAGTGGGGACAACGGTGTTGCTGTTGGAATTATATCGTATTTGATACATTTTCGAAACTTGATATTTTATATCGATATATCGAAATAATAGATATCGCCGTAAAATATCGATATATTGAACAAAAAATATCGATATATCGATACATCGATATTTTTTCTGCAAGCCTACTACAAATTCAAAGTCGGCCAGCTCGCTATGGAGCGGGCTACGCTTGGAGTCTCTTTGAAGGATAAAATCAGGAATTAAATTATCTATCCGGAAAAGAACCCGCTTTACCAATATACCTTGCAGAATAAGCAAAAGAAGTGGCAGTGGGCTGGCCATGTTTGTCGAAGGACCGATGGCCGATGGAGCAACAAGTCCTGGAGTGGAGACCGAGTATCGGCAAGCGTAGTGTGGGACGCCCCCCAGCTAGAAGGACTGACGGCCTTAAGAAGGTGGCTGGGTCAGACTGGATGCTGAAGGCGGAGGACAGGCTGATTGATTGACCTGACACTGACTTGCAATGTAAATTGCAAAAAAACGTAAGAAAATTCGAATTTCACACCTAGCACTGCAGTGCGGAGCCTTACTGTGAGAATGGGCAGCAGCGTTCTCTATGCATTTTAACACCATACTGCGATCGCCAACCCGCCTGCATGGCGATTATGGCACCCCTCCCCCCTTTGTTTTGGGGGAGGCATATGTCCAGCAGTGGACGTCTTTTGGCTGGAATGATGATGACTGCGGATCCACCATAAGTATTACAAGATTTGTCACCAAAATAGGATTGTGAGCTTTTCTCAACGTACTTAGTAAATTCATAACGATAGGTAAGCTGCTTTTTTTTTCTTTTTTTTTCTGGGTGGGAAATTATCAAATAACTTCTCCCGCTCTGGGCGGAGCGGGAGGGCGTGTCAGACTTTTACTGACCAAAACCCACCCGTGTTCCTTCATTTGCCTGTGTGCCAGGGCTACGATATCCCTTTCGGACAAACTCGCAACCCTGGCAGGCATTGGTCCTAAAGAACCCCGTCAGTTGGTGCTGACATCTCTTTGAGGCGCGCGTGGAACACAACGCGCCGTTGACCCGGGCCTGGTCCTTATCGGACGGCGAGCTACCCATCGCTCACCGTCCGCAAGCCCGTGCCTAAGGTGGCCGGAAATTGGCTTGCAACTCCCGACGCCCGGGGCGTCTCCTGCGGCGACTAGCGGCGCGAGGGCGCAAACCTTGCCTCTGCCTCACGCGTTCCGCCTCCTCCTTCGCAAGCATTACTGCTTCGCAGAAGGAGGTGACGGCCACCCATGCACTCTCGCTCCGAACCATGGCCTGAACCAGGGCCGGACGCGAGAGATCGCCGCCGCCGATCGCCTCCGTGAGGACACGGCGGTGCTCCGCCCAAGCATAGGTAAGCTGCTGAACATAATTTACAACTAATAGGTAACTACTAATTAATTAGTGTGTGTGAAGGTCTTATATATATTGTGTGGCTTGGCCACTCTTCAGCAACTGATAAAGCTATAATTCAGGCAGTAGTTTCTGCCTACCCCCATGGGCAGAAGGCAATAGCCAATGTTCACATACATAAGCTCATTATGTATGTGAACATTGGGTATCAACTTATTTCATGATAATGATAGGTAAAGTCAGAAATCAGAAATCAGTTCTTTATTTGCTATGAATGTAGGTACAGGTATATGATGTTGTACACAAATTAATGAGATCGGCTACAATCTACCTTACGGCGTGCAAATTATTACATAAATTAAAATATTAATACAAACAAAATAATGTCAACAAAACAAAACAGAAATTAAAATGAAGTTAATTAATAATAATATATCCAGGTACATATGTCATGGTCAAATTTGCAATTAAATTATAATAATCACAATCTGGACAAACTCATATCATTTACAAAGTCTTTAAATAACATAATAATGTCAACAAAACAAAACAGAAATTAAAATGAAGTCAATTAATAATATTATAGTCAGGTACATATGTCATGGTGAAATTTGCAATTAATTATAATAATCATATTCTGGACAAACTCATATCATTTAAAAAGTATTTTACTGAGTAATAACATTTGCTTAAAAGTAGTGCAGTTACCTTAGATTTAAATCAATCAATCAATCTGCCCGCCTTTTCCCAACTACGTTGGGGTATACATTCAGTCATACCGGATGAATACCAGTATTTTACATGAAGCGACTGCTTATCTGACCTCCACAACCCAGTACTTACCAAATACTTGCCCCTTGGTAAGACTGGTTGTCAGACTTTCGGGCTTCTGACGACCCGTAAAGAATGTCAAAGATCTACGAATGACAGCCGGGACCAACGTCTTAACGTGCTTCCGAGGCACGGAGGAGTCTCGATATGTAAAGGTGGTCACCCATCCACGGACCAACCCCGGCAAGCGTAGCTTAACCTGATGGATCCTCCTCCTCTGCTAAAACCTCTGCGCTTTATAATTTAACTAGATACGTCACGTAAGCAAGTTGTTAATGTGAGGACGTTGTAGGCTTAATAGACTGTAGATCTGTAGACCATTTTCTATTTTGTTAAGTACCTGGTACTTTGACGGGCCTACGCTGTCCTCTCATACCTATTAACACTGTAATTTGAAAACATTGTAAAAGCCAATTTTTTTTAAAGAGTAACCGTGGAGTTTCTTGCCGGCTCTTCTCCATAGGAAACGACCAATTGGAACCGTGCACCTAGCTTCTGACGTCTCATAAGTGCCCATGTAGGCTTATGTGAAATAAAAATATTTTTGATTTTTATTTGATTTTGAAGCAAAAGTTTCCTAAGTACCTACCTATTTCCTACTATGAAAGAGGAAACTTCAGTTACATTATAAAGTGCAAGGAACATCCATTCCGCATAAGTCACGTAACGCAAATAACGTATTGGGTTTAGATAGATTGGTAATAGTGCAAAATAGCCCATTACATTAGCGCACTTACAACTCACAGGAGAATACATAGCCCGTTCTGGAGTAAACTCCGCCTTCCCCCTTTTAAGCGGAAAGTAATATTCATTCCAAGCCGAATTAATTACCTTTCTGTAAGTTTTGGTTTATTTACTTTCCATATTTTTTATACGGATTTTATAATTATGCAGTGTGTTAGGTACCCATACATACACAAATGGTACCTACATACACAAATCGTCACATATCATATACAAACCATTGCATGGGTTCTGTAATTTGTTTTTTTTTGGTAAATGCTCAGAGTCAGGATCAAACACATTCCCTGATTCGGAAATCGAACCCAGAAACCCATGCTCTGCGTTCGCGCTAGTGGCCATTAGACCAACGAGGTTGTAAAAGTTCCCAGTAGGTACCTATTACCTACTTAAGTCAGGTGTAACTATGGTGATTTTGTTATCTATTTCTACCTCTTATTTACCTTGTAGCCCGGTCGACGGCCGTGGAAGCGAAGTTTGGGGTTTTGGGTCATCCAATCCGGGCTGAATAAAGGTCACCGACCGATAAGAATCTATAATCATTAGACCCATGAGTGCGCATCCTAACGCGCATTTCCTACTTAAGCTAGCGTAGCGAATTCAGTAGAATTTATTTAGACCGCAAGCCTATTTATAAGAAAAGAATAGCAGATTGTTGTACAAGGGATGAAAGGAACCTATTTAGGCACGAGATGGCTTGGCACACGAGCGTAGCGAGGGCGGCAATAGTTCGGGTGCCTAAAAATAGGTCTTTCACCCGAGGTAAACACTCTATACAGAGTGTTAAAGAAACTGCGTGCCATAGCTTAGGGGTAGGTACAGTATTGATAAAGCAACCAAGGGAAAAAAAATAAAAAATTAAAACAAAATTAAAATAAAAACAAAAAAAAATGCAAGAACAACCTAATTTAGTACCTACTAACTTAAAATAGAATAATATAATTCTGAATTCTTGAATTGATTCTGAATTTTTATTTAATTTTTCCTGGGTTCCTTTATTGATACTGAACCTACCCCTAAGCTATGGCACGCAGTTTCTTTAACACTCTGTATATGGAATAGATTTTTTTTAGTTCGGTGCGGATAGCCTTTGGTGGAAGTACTAGGCTGCGGAGAAAATTCCGAAGCATGTAGATTTATCGTTTTTGTTACTTTACTTGATATTTTAGTCTTATTTTGCACTGATTCTTCTTCTTATACGAGTATGTATCCTTTCGGCTACTTTACTCGATTTCCATCCTCCATTTAATTGTAGTCAAATCTGCACCTGAATCAGCTAACAAAGTAGCTGAAGTTCTGCGGAAGCAGTGACCAGAATGTAAGTTTGGATTTGGTAAATAAAGATAATTACGAGGCTATCTGTTTCGGGATACCAGACATTTTTTTTTTTGCTAATTAGATACTTGCCTCAAACATTTCCCTTTTTGATAATTCTGGAATAAACTATCAGTTTCCATGTCACTACGAAGTCCTTGGTAGGTATTGTTCTATTATTTCTACAAATTATTTCTTAAGGCTGCGTTCAGACGACACGCGACCGCTACGTGCACGCCACGCGCCCGCCCCGCTTGCTTTGAAATTTGTTGTTACATATAATTTGAGTCTTACGACACATCAATAGATCTCAAATTGCATTTATCGTGTCGACCCGCACACGCCCCGCACCCGCCTCGCGCCCGCCCCGCACACGCGCCACACACGCGCTGCACAGGCCGTGTGCCTGCACTTCGGCTAGTGCCGTATTGACTGTGTTTTTTGATTAAATAATAAGTAGTATAAGAAGGTGCGAGGTAGACGCGTGGCGTGCGCGGATTTTGCGCGTGGCGAACGCGGGTGCAAGTCGGGCCCAACGCGTGTGCGGGGCGTGCGCGTGGTGGCGCGGGTTATCTGAACACGGCCTTACTACGAAGGTTCAATATCAACACGACCTGAAAAGTAAATGTAAATCTTTAATCTCATATATGTAGGTATAATATTTATAATTGTATACTTACCTAAGTACAGTTCAAAACAAATTTCTTCAATGCGATGATACTTTAAAGATTTCCTTACCTTTTATTACCAAGTATAACGTCTGGCGCTTGATTTAAGAAGGTTTGGACCTCATTGTGCGGTGAAAACTATGGACTTTTTCGCTTTGAATCCATCCGACTGTCTATTATGAAAAGATGATAACTTGGCGAAATTTTTTAACTGACTTCCAAAAAAGAGGAGGTTCATACGTTTGTTTTTTTTATTTTTTATATAAGTATGTTCCGTCAATTGTAGACCGATTTTGAAAATTCTTTTTTTTTTTTAAAGGATATGCTCCCGAGGTAGTCCCATTGTCACCAAATCAGAATCTGATGAGGGAATCCCATGGAAATCGAGGGAAATCCTCAAATTTTATAGGCACACCCATAGCGATTTAGTTATTTTTATAGTAACTCATACATTTTCACTCGGAAAACACCATTAGGTGAAGTGAAACTGATGATGAAGACCACAGATGGCCACCGGAACTGCTGAATAATACGTATTTCACGGTTTCGATTCTATTAGGCAATTTAATGGTTGCTAAGCAATTTATGCTCGTCACAATGCATACCATATGCAGTCACCATCAGTTCCAGCTCCTCAACAATTAACGCCCCTGCATCGGGATAATAATATTTTTTAAAAGGTGAAGAGCAGTTGACATTAGGCTATTGTAACTTAGATAAATTACTTAACTGACCCATTAAAAAGTGAAAAAACTGACTTCCAAAAAAAATTCTAAAAAGTGAAAATTATCTTTAATTTCGGTTTAAATTTTTTTGTAAAAAGGTTTTTCAGATGTAAGTAAGATATCGTTTTATGTACTTAAACTCGTCTATTAGGGCCGCCTGTATATGCGTATGAAGTTTCATTAAAATCGGTTCAGACATTTTGAAAAACAAGGGCTTGAAAGTTTGTATGAAATACCGTAAGGTGTAAACGCTCATAACAGTAAAAAGCGATGTATAAAAGGGTCTACCCTTTATAGCAGAACTTTTTATGTCATAATATTATTTTGCATAACAGCGGATAGCATAAACTTCATTTTGCAGAAAATCGTTGGGCAAACACTCATAATTTTGTAAGTCAAAATCATCTTTAGGCATACCTACCTAATGAAAAAGTAGAACCATCATTTATCACAGAAAGTTCACAGTCAGAATCGTCTTTTGGCATAGGTACATTTCATATCGATATCCACTCATTAAAAGGCAAAACTATCTTAACTAAAATAGTTTACAGTTAGGATCATCTTTTGGCATACATTCCCTATCCTTAATACTTAGATAGATATATAATTGAAAGACTCATTAAGCCATTACAGAATTTTAAATTTGTCTATGTACATAATGCTCGTTTTATTTAACGTTCAGTCTGTAACGGTCACTCTTTAAGAAAGTAAGTGCAACTTATGAATAAGAATAGTAAGTAGCTACGTACGATTATTTATTTACATATAATTGGAACAAGGAGTATGTAAGAAGCGTAGCAAGTGGCGTTTTATAGTTGCTGCCCCCATGGGAAGAAGGCGTGAGTTTATGTAGGTATGTATGTATGTAATTGGAACAATAAGACATAACACAGAAATAATTAGAGGCTGTTTATAGGTATTTGAACAATTATGGAAGTGCATCGTAACAATTTTATTACAACCATCCGTTACATTTTGAATTTAGCTTACTTTTTCATACAGCCTGTTATGTACTTGTTCATACAATGATCGTAATTGATCTCTTTGGTGATTGGAACTTTTAGGTAGGTACTAACAATATCCAAATTCCAAAATCGAATTACTTTTAGTCCCTAGGGATTAAAGAGCTATTTTAGTCCCTGTTTTGTTACGAAGAATAAACAAGCTCTTTTTTGAATGGGTACTTAGATGTAAGTAATAAAAAGTCTTATTTTTTATTTTGTACCTACCTACTGGAAACTCTGTTTAACAGCTTTAGGTAAGTGTACCTACCGGGACTTCTTGGCGGGAAAGTGAAGCGTAATGTTCAGCAGTTTGTTTAATTTTCCAAAATTTGTGTTTATCCGAATATTAATGTGTAATAATGGTGGATTATTAACCATTAAGTGTTTGTGAACGTGCATTAGTGTAGGCAAATCAAACAAAACAGTGCAACTTAGCTTCAAATTCTCTCAAAAAGTCCGCGTGAGGTCCCAGTAAAGTGCCACATCTTTACTGAAACTCAAGGGGAGCGGGGGGGATATCATCATCATGCATTATTCATTTCATCAATAATAACAAGTTTTGTAACTAAATAAAGACTTGGCTAAAAGGTCCCAGCAACCAGAGCATTAAAATATTATTAAAAAAAAAAAGTGTACCTACCTATTATTTATGTGAAACGTTCTTTAGGCGCGTTGAGTGATTCTTGGTAGGGGATAAACTTATGGGTTCGCTTCACCAACATGCCCACGCCGACATGCTGTAGTAGCAGTAAGTGAAGTTACCTAAATTGACCACGTGAAAAGTTTAATTTGTTTATAAGTACTTAATGTGTTAAATTGTGTTTTAGATAATCATTATTTGATTTAAGTTAAAACTTCTGTATAATGCGTTGAGCGATAAGATTTCAATGTGATTTCACTTCTATCGGCAGTCCCCATGACTGCCTATGTTTTTAATCTATTTTAAAGGTTACAGAGACTTCCCACTTTTTCGCAGATCATGAGAGTGCGAGTCGGACTCGCGCACGAAGTGTTCCGTACCATTATCTATAAAAATGGCAAAAAAACACGTTTGTTGTATGGGAGGCCCCCTTAAATATTTGTTTTATTTTAATTTAATTATTTACTTTTAAGTCAACATATATCTACATATTCTGTGAATATTTCAAGCGTCTACCTGTTGCCGTTATCAATATAGAGCAAAAAAATCACGTTTGTTGTATGGGAGCCCCCTTAAATATTTCTTTTATTCTATTTTTCAGTATTTGTTGTTATAGCGGCAACAGAAATACATCATCTGTGAAAATTTCAACTGTCTAGCTATCACGGTTCATGAGATATAGCCTGGTGACAGACGGACAGACGGACAGACAGACAGACGGACAGACAGACAGACAGACAGACAGACGGCGCGCGGCGGAGCCTTAGTAATAGGGTTCCCGTTTTACCCTTTGGGTACGGAACCCTAAAAAAGAAGTTCCATCGACTATTTTACTTAGTTTTACAAACTAAGTAAAATAGTCGATGGAGCTTTTCCGGAATTTCTTACTTACCCTAGTTCTAAAGCTCAACCATGATACGAAGTTATACTTGCAGCGACATCTAGTAGTAACAATTGGATTTATGATTATAATAAGTAAATGGCATAATAGATCCTACTTAGAATAATAAACAACGTTGTGTAAATTGTTATTTTTAATGTTATTTAATAATTATTAATGATTGCAAACAAAACTTATATCAATAAGAGACATCTATTGTCAATGGCCTAAATTACGTAAGGCAGCTGGACCCGAGCTGGGATAGATGGTGTCATCAAAACTTAACTCGTAGTTCCAGCATGTACCGTTATTTCGTAATTTTGATTAGCAGAAGAATATACATGATAATTAATTATAAAAAAGTTGAATTAAATAATGTTGGACAATTTTACATTGAGTTTAGTTAGAATCGGCGAACTTTTTGAAACACGTGTTGTCTCCGCGCACACATGCTGCCTCGCCTTCCCGGCCGGCTAGCCTCGCCAGCCTGTCGCTCGTTGATTATGTAACGACAGTAGATACTATGTAGGTATCATAAAATTACTTAACAGCTCGTTATTACGCCCAGTTACATAACCACGACCTCGACTCATTTATTTTACGTAACCATGAATAAAAACATAACTAGCCTATGAATGAGTAGATGGAACACAATGATAAAGAAACAAAACATTACTTCACATGTATATTTTATTATGGGTTTATAATAATTTATGAAAAAATTTAGATATAAGACAAATTTTGGTATAAGAGTTGGTATCGAAGTTCTAGGTACAACCTAGAAATTTAATAGGACTACAAATACATTAAGTAGAGTAGAAATATAAGATAAAGACTTAACAATAATGGTCAGCTTATTGATAACCTGAATTACAGTATTACAATAGCATTTAAATTAACTAAGTCACATCTAAGTTGATGACTTCAGTGTCATTGTTCTCTTCAGCTGGTGCAGCCACATTTCCCTTAAACTTCTTAGCTTGAGTACCCTCGGAATCATTTGATGCTTCCTCTTTAGACAGCTCATTCAAATTATATTTCTTATAGGTAAAGTAATTGTCCACAATGCTTAACAAGCAAATACCCTTTATAATTTCCACTATTATACAGAGGCCAGGATTTTTCAAATCAGCTTTGTTGTTGGCATTCTTCAGGACAACCATCTCTGCCAGCTCCTTGATGATCAAGTCTCTGCTGACACTGCTGTTGAAGCGCTTGTTAAAGATGATGGCAAAGGAAGACGACTGCTTCAGGAAATACTTATCAAAGAGCTTGCCGGCACACTCCATAATGTCTGGTAAATTAGCCTTGCAGGTAGCCATGATCGGAAGCAAACGTAACACATGCCGTGTCTTTGAGAGCCTTGTTGTAACCAAATCTTTGATTATGGCTGTGGTCAGCTCCTCTGGACTAGGTAAATTTGTTTTGACAAAAATGCAGTTAGATGCCCCTGTTTCCACTACCTGGAATCTTTTATGCCTTAGAGACTTCTGAGAATCTTTTTTCAAGGAATCCACTTCGCGCCTCAGCATGTCTCCGATGTCAGTCTCATCCTCGGACTCACTGTCTGACCTGTCTTCTGGCGCGGCTGACTCCGGTGCAGCAGACTGCTGCTCGAGCCCAAGGTCCGGATACAGCTTCCCAGCATACTCGTTCAGCAGATTGTAAACTTCTTTCACGCAGTCTTTTTCTCTGAAGTTACACGTGCAAAAAAAGCCCCTGAAGCCGGGTTCCAAGAAATATTTGTTTCTGCGTTTACGAAAGTAAAACTTTTTCTTCTTCCGAGTATCGCCCATAATGTAGACTGTTATGCACAAAGTGCAGTTACAATATGGTTATGATGGCGGACTGTGATGATATAACGAAATATTATGTGTTACGTATTGAGTCGAATTATGACTATGAATTCAATAACACAGCAGCATCAACATCCGTTTAATTCCGTAACGTAATGACACTGAAATGTCAGACGTCAGCGAAGTGTCAAATAGTTTTTTTTTTAATTTTTGGTTCGGACCATAGATACAAGGCTTTCAGTTGGATACTTATAAAGTTTGTTTTTTTAAATGATGAAATGAATTATAAACAATGCATGGTAGATGATACGAGGGCTGCACTAAAAGTATCGGGAATGGAATATTTCCACTGTTCCTGTCATATTAAAATCTTTTTAATTGAAAACTCCTTGGTTTTAAAAATCGAATACAATTTATTTATAAAAGATTCTCGGTCTTGTCACAAGGTTTTGTCAAACTTGTTTAGTCGTTGAGAAAATGGAATTGTCTCGAGAAAATTCAAGAGCGATGATTTGTTATGACTTTCGAAGTGGTTTAATACAAAAACAGTGTGTTGACCGGATGATTTCTGCATTTGGTGATGAAGCCCCATCCAAAACCACAATTTATCGCTGGTTTGCTGAATTTCAACGTGGACGTGTCAAGCTCAATGATGATCCCCGTCAAGGTCGTCCAAAAACTGCAGTCACCCAAGAAAACGTTGATGCTGTGCGTAAGCTGATTGAGGAAGATCGACATGTGACATACCGCGAAATTCAGGCAACTTTAGACATTGGCATGAGTCAAATACAAATAATCTTGCATGAACAATTAGGTGTACAAAAGTTGTTTTCCCGATGGATACCGCATTCGCTCTGTGAAGAGCAAAAAGCGGCTTGCGTTACTTGGTGCGTCAGAACTCTCGAAAGATTCCACGCAGGATCCTCAAATGCTGTATACAACATTGTATCAGGTGACGAATCCTGGATATACGCGTACGAACCCGAAACAAAAAACCAGTCACGAGTTTGGGTGTTCGAAAATGAGTTAAAGCCAACAAAAATTGTTCGTTCACGGAGTGTTGCAAACAAAAATGGTGGCCACGTTTGTCTCCAAAACCGGCCATGTTACGACTATTCCTCTTGAGGGACAAAGAACGGTTAATGCAGAATAGTATGCTAGCATTTGTTTGCCACAGGTCGTTTCTGAACTCCGTAAAGAGAACTGCAATCGCCGCATCATCCTCCATCACGACAATGCGAGTTCTCACACCGCGCACAGAACAAAAGAGTTTTTAGAGCAAGAAAAAGTAGAATAAAATTATTAGACCATCCGCCGTACAGCCCCGACCTAAGCCCTAATGATTTCTATACTTTCCCTAAAATAAAGAATAAATTGCGTGGACAGAGATTTTCATCACATGAAGAAGCTGTGGACGCCTACAAAACGGCCATTTTGGAGACCCCAACTTCCGAATGGACTGGTTGCTTCAATGATTGGTTCCATCGTATGGAAAAATGTGTCAAATTTCGCGGAGAATACTTCGAAAAGCAATAAATACATTTTTAAATAGTAATTTTGTGTCACTTCCTTGATTCCCGAAATTTTCAGTGCCGCCCTCGTATCCCCGCCCGCCCTCTCCCCTTGAGTTTAGGTAATGATTACCCAACACTTTACTGAGACCTCACGCCTTTGAGTATTTATACTCATACTCAAAACCTCACGTAGACTTCTTGAGAGAACTTGAAGTGATGTTGCACTATTTTGTTTCATTAGCCTACACTCATGCACGTTCATGAATCCACCATTATTACACATTTTTCGGCTAAACATGACGCTTTACTTTCCCGCCAAGAAGTCCCGGGTGTATACTAGAGCACTACTAGTGTTGCTATCATGAATCGAACGAATCGAATAACTATTTTATTTAACAGCGACTAAAACTGAAAGCCCTTGTGAGTTGTGCTTGTGAATAATAAAATTCCAATCGTGCGCATCGGCAATGCAAATAGTGTTTTATTTTTGGGATGTTTTCATATTCTCTTTGTTCTGCAACGGTTGAGTTCCAGAAACGATTTTTCGTTGAAACGCCCTAGCAGTGTACCGCTGTGCACTCAAAGCTTACCCTGTCTCACACCGTGTCCTAATGCAGAGAGGCGATGATAGTACAGCAGTAACTAGTTGATATTAATTATTATGTCTGTTATATAAACATTGCTATCATAAACTAAAATTTAAAAATGCATTTTCATAATCAAACAAAATAAATTGCTCGAAAATTGGCACATTAAAATCCACCGTTGATAGTATTAGTATATTAGCATTATATTATAAGTACTGTTTATTTTATTTTATTTTGTTGTTCAACTCATTAAAGCTGACTTGGGTTCCGTACGTATTTTTCGGGTAACCACTGAAAATCAGCGCTGTGTTGTGGGTCCCCCATAGCACAGCATCATGCCGAGTGCAAGCCTTTTTGTCACAGTCATGACGTGCAGTTGCCGACTATTTGTTATTTTTGTGCTCGTGATTTTAATGTAGATAGGTTTTTTTCTTTTCTTTAATGTTTACTTGCTCGAGTCTATGTTTTCCTAAGCACGTGTTTCTGTGACGAATAAAATTATTTTTCTTTCTTTCTTTTTCTTTCTAATAGGAGTCGTCATTTCCTACGAAATGTATAGGAAAATATTTTTGTACAATTTCTGGCTATTCTAGTACTCAAACCTCAGTTGGTCTGAAAAGTTTTTTGATCCTTGAAACAGGATCGATTGGAATCAAAAAAGTTTTGTGAAAATGGCCCATTTTCTTGCCGATTGTAATTTTTTTTAAATCTTTGCATAGGGGTCAAAATTTCTTAAAAAAATAAGGACAGATCGTTTTTTCTGTAAATACAAAGGTTACGGTACTCTACCCTTACTGCCCCGTCTCAAAAATCAACCTGTATTAGGAGTAGGACACGCGGGCTTTCAGTCTCACTGCATTTCAGAGTCCCGGGAAAAAAAATCGAGACTTGATGCCGTCTCAGTTCCCGGGAAAAACGAGATTTTCTAGACTATTTCAAAAGTAGGTTTCATTCCGTTTCATACTTTTAAAGGCTTGGCATTTAGGCAAAACGAGATATTTCAATCAAGTACTTTATTATAATATAATAAAGTACTTGATTGAAATATTTATTACGTTACGTTACGTTTTTATATACCTACAGTAACAAACTCAAATTATAAAATCAAAAGTAATTTATTTATGAGAGTTTTGTCTATTTTTATAGTGGGCACGTAAGAAACAAAGAACGTTTAATGTAAGTCAGACAGGACCTGATTTTGTTACATTTAGATCACTGGTATTTGCGAGATAATTGTCAGTTGTTTTTTCAGGTGTGGATTTATTTAACCGTTCGTACAATTCTTTTAAAGACACTGCAATTCATTTCATCGTTTGAAAGACTCCTGCATCCAGTTTTTTTTTTTAAAACTGGGAAGGACCCTCAATCAGGCTATTTTCTACTGGATTGGCGATATGTACGTTGTAAATCTAACTTCTTTATAAAGAAATTAGTGCAGTATCCGTTGTTGCAAGACTAGCGTCCCGCCTAAACAGTGCTTCTAAGGTCAGTTTCATAATACCAAGTGAATTTGAGATTGTCATATCTAGAAACCGTTCCAAGCATTTCAGCTAAACTGGACCATATCGTCTTGCAATTAATATTAATTTTAGTTATCTGTGGAACTCTTTCTTTATGTATTTCCTTGTTTTGTTGGTGATATTTTTGAACAACTTCGCCAGTTTTCCTAATCGATATGTTCTTATATTACCTACTTCTTATTTTTACTGTTAGGTGACAGTCTCGGTATTCCCGAGACCTAAATTATCAGTCTCTAGTCTCGAAAATACCAAAAAATCATCGAGACTTTCGAAATTTTCGAGACCGAAATTAACGGGATGAAATCCCGGCCCTATCACACGGGGCTAGGAAAGCATACAATGAAAAAAAAAAATTGTTGTGATTAATAATATATTTTATTAAGTAACACTAAATTCGTTTTACAAAAATAGTACCTATTACCTATGTACAGCTGCTATATTATAAAATAACTTTAGCACCTATTTGAATATCCTTACATATTTTAAACTTGAATAACAGTAAACATTAAAATACTATTAGAATACTTTTTGTAGACGTTTTGCATTGTCATCAGTGCATTGACCGAATTATTCTTATTTCAAGCCAGTGCTGAGCATCAATTTTGTTATTTTCTGAATTTACAATATTTCGGCTTCATAATCGTAGGCAGGTTGGCGACGACCGGCTTGTTTCGTTTTGGGCACACTGTGATGCTGAAAAAATAGCATAAAATTAATAAAAAGAACCAAACAATACAGGGGTTAATTTATAAACGATGATTAGTTAAGAGACGTTTAAACGTCAATATATGGTTAAATAGTCGCTAATAATTACTTAACTTTAAGCAGCGTTTATAAATAAAGGGGACAATCACTACAGTACATTATACGTAGAACCGTTTCTGTATTAGATTATTCTAAAATAACGAGCAGACTCGTCATTAATAAAAAAAAAAAAATTAAATGGTTGTGACCAAAAACAGACTCCCGAACGACCCGAATTATGCGCGATCAGCGATGGTTAAGAGTCAGTTTCCACCAGAGTTGTGCGAGGATGCGTAGCGAGGAAAGTGCGCAAAACTAACCAATAACACGACTATGTGGATTGTGGACCTACTTACGCAAAACGGAATCAACCCACACAATGACTCTTTTGAGAATAATCCGTTTTTGTAAAAATTTTGTTTACAATAAAATTGTTTGTTATTTTGAATAAAGTTTATTTACAATATTGTACTAAATAATTTGTTCTATTTATACAAATATAATATTACGGTGCATTTTTGAAACCTTTTTGTAACTTATCTCGATTTTGGCATGTGTGTGGATTGGTTCCTGTTTGCATAGGTAGGTCCATGTTAGTTCAAGCTATGAAAATGAAGCGTATTCATTCAAAATCAAAATCCAATCAAAAATATTTTTATTTCACATAAGCCTACATGGGCACTTATGAAACGTCAGAAGCTAGGTGCACGGTTCCAATTGGTCGTTTCCTATGGAGAAGAGCCGCCAAGAACCTCGGTTACTCTTTAAAAAAAAAATGACTTTTACAATGTTTTCAAATTACAGTGTTAATAAGTATGAGAGGACAGCGTAGGCCCGTCAAAAGTACCAGGTACTTAACAAAATATAAAATGGTCTACAGATCTACATTAGTTTCACACACCCACATTAATTTCTGGTGGATACGCAGCCTTACAGCACGTGGGCGCTGTGCTGTGTACTAACTTGTTCTAGATAGATTGGATAGTAAACAAATGAAAACTTAGCAAATAATGCTTACTCAGTATTATATTCAATCGATGACAACTTCATATACTCGACATAAATGCTAGGACTCTTCAACAGCCTCCAAGTCATGGGGTTGAACAAATTCGTCTCATATTTCCACTCGACGATTACAAAAATAGGCGGATGGCCCGTATCTTTCACTGCTACCATTTTGGTCTCTAAAACACCAGGCTTATAGAACTTTCTGTAATAGAAAAGAAACATTAATACAACTCTTAATACTAAATTGGTCTAACTAGAAATAGAGTAAAGATAAGACCTATGATGAAATGCCTGTTTATAAACCAAACCAATAGTTCAGGTTGGTATTCTGAAATGTTGATACCTAAGTAGGTATTACACGAACGGATATCGCTGTAGCTTTTTTATTTATTAATAAATTTATCATTAATCTATACAAATAAATAAAATTCAAGTGAGTGTTTGTAATGTCAAAATGTTTACTAAATGCATGTGAAAGTATATTCGGTAGTTAAAACAAAAAAACTATTTAAAAAAATCGTCTGCCTGTTTGTTTGTTCCGGCTAATCTCCGAAACGGCTGGACCGACTACGACGGGACTTTCACTAGCAGACAGCTGATGTTATAAAGAGTAACTTAGGTACCTTTTTTTTCGGAAAAGGCCACGCGGTTGCAGCCGCGGCGGGCAGCAGCTAGTTAAATAAAAAAATTACCTACTGCAATATACAAAAGTATTGTATTTTGTTTACATTGTATGATAAAAAAATTTAATCGTTTTTCACACGCTCAATTTTTTCATAATTATAAACATCTTCATGATTATAAACTTTATCTCGAAAATCAAATGACCCGAATCGAACGCGATAAGAAGTTATATAAATTCAGGACTACCGACTACTACGTATTTACATTTATTATTTTCAGCCAATCGCAAGCAAACTCACTGCTGCATATACACTGATTTAATGCATGGCTATCATCATCATTATATAGCCGAAAGACGTCCACTGCTGGACATAGGCCTCCCCCAAGGGGGGAGGGGGGGGGGTGTTTGTATGCATATGCATATGCAATTGCATTTCACGATTTTAATAGATTATAATTATTAATGAATGCTCAATTATCTCCAAGTTAATAGTACTTAAATTACTTTATATGATGTTTCAAAGTACCAGAAATTGTAAAAAAAAAGTTTAGTAAAAGGTACCAGTGGTCAGCCATGTCAAATTTGAACATGCTTTGTCTCAAATTAAGCTTTTCTGAGTTTCAAATTCAAATGTCTGATAAAAAAAATGTGCCAGTTTTTGAATACTTTTTTAATCCTTATTATCAATTGACTATCTAGAATAGTCCGAATCTAGTATTAACTCAAATCCCCACTACTGGACCCTTTTGCTTGGACGCCCACATAGGTGATGTCTGATGTATGAGGACAATTGGTTGAATTCAAACAGCTTTCAGTCCACAATGCCAATATTTTTTTAAAGCTGTCTGGTTTACTTTTAACTCAAGCCTACCGAAAACCCACATCCCCGGCAACTTCATATGTACAAATTAACTCATTTGTACCTTTATAAGCAATTATATGAGTTCGTTCGTATAGAGTACCAGCCTGTCCGACAGTGTCAGAGCCGAGCTAAGCCCATCACTGCACGACATTGTGCGCAGTGCATGTATTGTTGCTGGGTGTGTCCAGATGGCGTAATACAGGGTTTCTCAAAATTTCGGCTCCACAAACCCCTGTTAAAGTTTGCAGGTGACAGCGAACCCCTTAATTAACTAATTAAATCCAAAGAAAATAATAAAATTGACTGTTGAAGAAAATAAGGATTTTATTTCAATAACGGCAAGGCAATTGACGGCACGGTTGGCGCAGTGGTTAAGCGATTGACTGCTGCGCTGCGTGTCGCGGGTTCGATTCCCGCACGGAACAAATATTTGTACGACCTACAAGTAGTTGTTCCGGGTCTGGCTGTTTGTGTATGTGAGTTTAAATGTTTGTAAGCGCACCCACAATAGAGGAGAAATTCCTAGTGCGGGGCAACGTATAAAAAAAAAGTAACACATAAGGGTGCCAAAAGAAATATCTTTTTAATATTAATGTGATGGGTGTGATTGTTTCTTGTCGCAAATGGAGTCAATTTTAGGAGTAATTTTTGGACAATTTTAACCTTAATTCTGACTCGGTATCAAGTCGATTTCTGTATTTAGTTTTTATCGCGCGGGCCACCATGTGTGCCGCACGTGCCTGCCAGTCACCAAGCCACCAATACGTAAATCTTGTCGCGAACCCCCTGCCTTCGAATGGCGAACCCCCTGCCTTCGAATGGCGAACCCCCTGCCTTCGAATGGCGAACCTCGGGGTTCGCGTACCCCACTTTGAGAAACCCTGGCATAATAGATATAATATGTAGTTAAGTTGTGTTGTGTTGTATTATTGTTTATGTTTCTGTCTTAATGAATTATACATACTAATATAGTTTAAGCAATAAGTACTAACAAATTATGGGTAATATGCCTGAATTAAAGATAAATAAATAATGACTGCCTAATCTACTGCTGCAGCTGTAAGTGTCGTTTCTGTACGTAGTTAAAATTTATTATTCTTGGCCAGAACTAGGACTATCCACACCATGCGGTCTAACGCAAGAAAAACACACTTAGATGGTTAATAAAGGTGATAGTTATGATTTTCAACTTACTGTTCATCATCCAAGAACATGTGATCACTCTTATTATTGTTCCTGTCGACTAAGGTTATCGATAGCTTTCCTGATTCGGGGCCGTGAGTTATGCTCGCTGTTGTGTTGGCCACTTTCAGTGCCACTTCATAATGTACTCCTGTAATGTAAGATAAGGTTATTCTATGTGTGTACAACAGAAAAAAATGATGTTATCATTAAAAAACCGGCCTAGTGTTCCGTAACACAAGACAAGACAAGTTGGTGGACGAGTTCCGTAGTTGGGATGAATTTAACCCAAAAACAAACTTTAAAGTTGTAGTTGAAAAACTTGTTTTCCCATACATCGATATACACCACGGTCAATTCTCTAAATGCAAATCTAAGTTTATAATGGCAATTCTTTTTTTGATGCCGCCCATAAAACAGATTGCTGGCGGGGCGACGCATGCCACGTGGCGATGCCTCGCTACTATACAGTCTATATGTAGTAGTGTGTTAATAATTTCGATGTTTCACATCTGCCAGGCCCCGTCCCGTGACGGCTTATTTTTTTTTTGTGATAACTACAAATTAACGATTTTCGGACATCATGTTTTCCTTTTCTTGTGCTGTGAAACCTTGCTTCTTGCCAAATTTCATGATTCTAGGTCAACGGGAAGTACCCTAGCGACCCTACCTTGCGTTGACTTAGAAGCTTGATTTTTTTAGGGCTCTACACGTTCCTAAGAAAAAGGGTCTCGAGTTCTCGACATACTGACAACGAACTGGATCCTAAAAGGGTTGCGTTTTTTTTCTTTTTGAAGTATGGAACCCTAAAAAGGGAAAGATTGAAGGATTGATTGGTCTACTGTTGCACATCAAGCTGATCAAAGAGAAGTAAAGTAAAGGAAATGGCACTCAATAGAAAAGAGGTTTGATTTTGAGTTCTGCTTCAACAAAATGCGATCGTCAGTTTTTTTTGTTTCAAATACGCCAGCACTATTCTTTTATTGAAGGCAAGTAAATCAAAGGACTATTACTTACTGCAATAAGGCTTAGAATTGCCTGTCAAAGCATACAGCGCAATATTCGAGTTGGTATCGACTAGTCCGCCCACTTGCAGACGATTGTAAATGTTGAACGAATGATAGCCCATCGGTATACAATAGTGGTGCTTGTCACAGCTAGTACAGTTGCCAGCAACGAAGGCCTGAAAAAAAATGTTTTTATTAATCGATCATCGAATCAATTTTATCGGAGGAAAATCTTTAAAACATCAGAGCATTATTGAGCCAGCTTATGAATTGCAATAATTTCAAACAGAGGTGTTTACTGTTTTAATGTGTGTAGTCACAGCCTTACGAATAAATAAATCCTTGAATTATTTTTTTGGTCGACGGCCGTCTCAGTACACACAACATGCGTTGTGAGGCTGCGTTCAGACGACGCGCGCCCGCTACGCGCACGCCACGCGCCCGCCCCGGTCGCTTTGAAATTTTTTGTATATAATTTGAGTCTTATGACACATCAATAGATCTCAAATTGCATTTATCGAAGTCGCCTCGCGCCCGCCCCGCGCTCACCCCGCGCATGCGCTGCACACGCCTTGTGCCCGCCCTTCGGCTAGTGCCGTATTGACTGTGTTTTTTTATTAAATAATAAGTAGCATAAGCGGGTGCGAGGCGGGCGCGTGGCGTGCGCGGATTTTACGCGTGGCGAACGCGGGTGCAAGGCGGGCCCAACGTGTGTGCGGGTCGTGCGCGTGGTCGGCGCGGGCAGGCCTGGCTCACTCCGCAGTTTAGGTATAAAACTACAAGTACGTGCGGCGGCCGGTCCGGGCCGGTCAATCAGTGGGTTGCCGCGCTGCTTAGTTCGCACGCGTTATTACGAGTAGGTACTTTATTTCCACGATTCCGAGTTCTCGCGTAACAAAAATGAAACCAAAAAAATATTCTATAGCGTTTGGTTGTTTAAATAATGACAGTGATCCAAGCCTGACGTTTCACATACTACCGAAGGATATTGAAAGGTGAGATTTTTTTATACACAATAGGTAGGCAATAAGCGTGTTGCATTTATATCTAGGTACTTTTGGGCCTTTAGGTGACTCAGATCATTACACTAAAAATGTATCCTGTTTATTTGATTAGAAGTTCGTTTGATTTTGTCATATCGTATCTGCGTCCGCCGCCGCCGCGCCGCGCCGCTTGTTTAGGCAGGTATGAAATGATATTTATCAACTTGTGACGTAGGTATGGTGGTAGCGCAGCACGGCGAACGTCTGTAGGTAGCCAGGCGTCAGTCATACGATTTGACGAAATGATAAAGATTCCTAGTTTACCCAATAATAAAATTTCTATTTCTATATCGTAATTTGAGTTCTTTTTAGGAAAAATAGAATTTTATTTCCTTTAATTTCGAAAATAATAATCAATATTTGTAATGTTTGTAAGAATAATTTAATGAATATAATACAAAGTCTCTATTCATTTATATAACTGTGTTCTTATTTCATTCAACACACCTATTATTCATGTACCTATTTCAATAATACATATCGTCTTTCACTCGCTCTATACCACTAGAGCGGCTGTTTTGTGGTCGGCTTGTCATTGATTCGCTTCATTCCGTTCGTTGTAGCCGCTACAGTACAAAAAATATAATTCGTAAGTCGCAACCCTAATAAGTACGCGGTGACGTCGAGAACGGCCATGATTGAAACGGTTAAACTAAAAGAAGCGCTCTCGCGTAGTAACACGGTTTATTTTTGCATGAATGCTTTGCGGGAAATGGGCTGTAGGCTATTATCGCTGTAGGTAAATATAATAGGCGCGAGCTAGACTGTGCTTTATGTGTACGCGGCTAGAGTTTTTATCTAATTAATCGAATCCAGAGAGTGAACCTTCTGTACGTAGTACTATTACTTATTCTGTGGCGCGGGTTATCTGAACACGGCCTCAGTCTTGGTGGCGCTTCGTAAATACTTTCAAACGTTTTGTATTTTGGACGGTCGGGCCATGTTATCGTAGTTAATCTCTACTGCACGCAAACCTACAAGTCACCAGTTATTTTTAATTCAAATGGAAAAGGGGCGAGCTTATTGCCACTTTATCTTATCGCAAATAATATTTTGATTACGCCCGCGGCTTCGCCCGCGTGGCTCTTTGCAAAATAGCCTAAGTTACTCCTTATAACATCAGCTACCTGCCAGTGAAAGTCCCGTCAAAATCGTTCCAGCCATTTCGGAGATTAACCGGAACAAAAAACAAACAGACAGACAAAAAAAAAATATATTGGTACCCTATTTGCATAAAACCTACATGTTAAATAAGGTGTTACAGGTTTATAAGGTACATTGTATTATAACCTAATGAGGTGTGCAAATTAATTTAATAGGTATTAATGGCAACATTGAATTTAAAGAATACATTTTAAATTGAGTTACTTAAAAAATAGAATGTCAAAAATGAATGAATGAACATTTACTATAAAGCTGTTATTTTAACATTACAAACAGACACTTAAATTGTATTTATTTGCATAGAGATAATTATTAATTTTCAAAAAGACATCCGGCTTACCCAAAAAAAAAATTAAGTACGTCAAACAACATGTCATAACAATTTTTTCCCCCTCTCGTTAAGTTATCAGGAGAATAAGGCGTATTTTGTTTTTTTATCTGATCTCAATTGGCCTTTAGAAATATTTATTAATCGGACATTGATAACGGCCTTTGTATTTACTCCGTGGATAACGGCAGACGACTACCTACTGACCTTGAGTGCAAAACAAAAGAAGCTTAAATTCTGACAGCATGACTTAGGCCGAGGCTTGTACAAATACGACTTGGGATTGTCTGAACAACTTGCGGATACCTATCCGCAAGTTGTTCAGACAATCCAAAACCAAAAATTCTAAGACTTAAGTGTCACCTACCTAGGTGACACTTAAGTCTTAGAATTTTTGGTTCTAGGACATGCCGGTTACCTCACGATGTTTTCCTTTACCATTTTGAGAGTAGTTGTGATGAAACACACAAAGTTAAGTGCCTGCCTTTTAAAACCATACTCTTTTTGGCCCCAAAAATGTATAAGCTCCCAACACCTTTGAAACAGCTGCCCAATTGTTTGTTTAAGTTGCATTACAAAAATAATCTTATAGCCAAGTGCTACTACAACTTATCAGAGTTCCTAAATGAGCGAAATAAATTAACTAAATTGCGACATTTCTCCTAGTTTACTAATGGTAAATAAACTGATGTATGTTAGTTAGTTCAGCTGTTTCTATACTGATGCTTATTGATAATTTAGTTAGGCATTAAAACCAGAAATTCTGTGGTTTTTTTTTTGTACGCTTTAACTCGCAAAACATGTAGTTCCTTTTGATTTCTTTCTAATTCCATCCACAATGCACATGTATTGTACAGACGCCAGCACAACAAGCTACCACAATCTGTCAAATTTCTTTAATAGATTATCAACTTTATCGTTACAGCATAAGGTGCAAGGTTAATTGGGAAAATTTGACAGTTTCGGGTAGCTTGACCTGCTGGCGTCTGTACTTACTCATGTTTTACAAAAATATAATTATCTTTATGTCTGGGGTCGAACCCAAGACCTACAACTCCGAAGTCTAAGTAGGAGTCGGTTACTGCACACTTCGCGTAACGTCGCAGATTTTCGCGCTGCACATCGTTCGGCGACATCACATCTCTTTGATATGTATCAGAGCGTACAACGGACAAAACAAGAGAATACTCACATCATAAGACTCGCACTGCACGGCCATAAAGGGGCAAGTTGGTGCCACACTTTCAATGAAGTACTCGTAACTCCTCTCGTGGTTACAGCCCACGTACTTCACGACCTGTTGGTAGGACAGGTCGTTTGACCCACCGTTTGGCGAGCTCGCTTGCTTGCAGCCCGGTTGTGTTGACCCACCGTTGGGGTAGAAATCCACGTGGCCAATAGGCTCGGTTATACCAAAACCTGAAATAATAAAAAATATATTGTGATGTCATCATTTTTGAAATTATAATCCTACTAATCCTACTACGAGGGCGGCACTGAAAATTTCGGGAATCAAGGAAGTGACACAACATTACTATTTAAAAATGTATTTATTGCTTTTCGAAGTATTCTCCGCGAAATTTGACACATTTTTCCATACGATGGAACCAATCATTGAAGCAACCATTCCATTTGGAAGTTGGGGTCTCCGAAATGGCTGTTTTGTAGGCGTCCACAGCTTCTTCAGGTGATGAAAATCTCTGTCCACGCAATTTATTCTTTATTTTAGGGAAAGTATAGAAATCATTAGGGCTTAGGTCGGGGCTGTACGGCGGATGGTCTAATAATTCTGTTTTCTAAAAACTCTTTTGTTCTGTGCGCGGTGTGAGAACTCGCATTGTCGTGATGGAGGATGATGCGGCGGTTGCAGTTCTCTTTACGGAGTTCAGAAACGACCTGTGGCAAACAAATGCTAGCATACCATTCTGCATTAACCGTTCTTTGTCCCTCAAGAGGAACAGTCGTAACATGGCCGGTTTTGGAGACAAACGTGGCCACTATTTTTTTTGCAACACTCCGTGAACGAACAATTTTTGTTGGCTTTAACTCATTTTCGAACACCCAAACTCGTGACTGGTTTTTTGTTTCGGGTTCGTACGCGTATATCAAGGATTCGTCACCTGATACAATGTTGTATACAGCATTTGAGGATCCTGCGTGGAATCTTTCGAGAGTTCTGACGCACCAAGTAACGCGAGCCGCTTTTTGCTCTTCACAGAGCGAATGCGGTATCCATCGGGAAAACAACTTTTTTACACCTAATTGTTCATGCAAGATTATTTGTATTTGACTCATGCCAATGTCTAAAGTTGCCTGAATTTCGCGGTATGTCACATGTCGATCTTCCTCAATCAGCTTACGCACAGCATCAACGTTTTCTTGGGTGACTGCAGTTTTTGGACGACGGAGATCATCACTGAGCTTGACACGTCCACGTTGAAATTCAGCAAACCAGCGATAAATTGTGGTTTTGGATGGGGCTTCATCACCAAATGCAGAAATCATCCGGTCAACACACTGTTGTTGTGTTAAACCACTTCGAAAGTCATAATAAATCATCGCTCTTGAATTTTCTCGAGTCAAAACAAGTTTGACAAAACCTTGTGACAAACCGAGAATCTTTTTTTAAATAAATTAAATGGTATTCGATTTTTAAAACCAAGGAGTTTTCAATTAAAAAGATTTTAATAATGACAGGAACAGTGGAAATATTCCATTCCCGATACTTTTAGTGCAGCCCTCGTATTCTACTATCACTACATAGTATAAAACAAAGTCGCTTCCCGCTTCCTGTCTGTCCTTATGTATGCTTCGATCTTTAAAACTACGCAACGGATTTTGATGCGGTTTTTTTAATAGTTAGAGTGATTCAAGAGGAAGGTTTATATGTATAGAAAAAGCCACGCGGGCGAAGCCGCGGGCAGCAGCTAGTAATATTATAAATATGTAAGGTTGTATGTTTCGATGTTTGTTACTCAATCACGCAAAAGCGGCTGAATGAATATGGATGAAATTTGGCACAGGGATATATTAATTACCTGGATTAGCACATGATACTTTTTATCCCGATAGAACGTTTCCGTGGGATATTTTCCGACCCCAAGGCGGGCGAAGTCGCGGACAAATGCTAGTGATACATATTAATATATTTTTCTGCAATTTCGGTCCATTGCTAAACATAGGCCTATAAATTTCCACAACGGAGGATTTAAGGCGTAAAATAGATTTTAATACAGTCCAAAGTAATTGAATATTTCTAATATATGATTTGATTTTTGTTACAGGAACAAGAAGCCTAACTGCGTTAGCCTACTTGCTCTTGACTGGGGTCGCAAAATGTAGTCAAGCAAGACTCAAGAAAGAGCATCGCGCATTGTGCGTATAACGAGTGTGCCGCCCATGGGTCAAACGCAAAACTTCAAAAAAAGAAGATCCTTTGGCAATAAATAATAATAATTACCTGAGAAATACAGCGGCATTGCGTTACTATGAATGATGTCTACATACTTAGCATCAGACCGGTCGAGACGCACCAAAGTAACAGTTTTACTGAAGTAAGGGGCCGCAGGATCAAGACCAGTTATGCGACCTAACTTCAAGTAGAACCTCTGAAAGGAAAAACAAAAAATATGACATACACCCCCTTATTACAAAACAACGTTTATCTTCAGACCCAGGTTTAAAACATGGAGCCATTATTGAATTTCGAACTTTTTTCAGACTATGGTAAAGTTCCTAAACACAAAACTGACAACTTAGTATCGAACAAAATTTTCATTTTTGTATAAAGAACGGTATTTCAATCACTGTTACGTTCTTATTACAAAAACTGGCTCCATGGTTTAAGCCATGTCAAAATATAAATCTTGTTACACGCCATATAAGGCGTTAAAAGTTGAATTAAAATAAAAAACTATCAAAGGTTTTTAGCACATTGAACGCACATTGTGCTGTTTTCCGATGCTTAACGTGAAAGTCTCGATTGATTGGTATATTTCTAGACAAGCGTACACCGTTGTCGAAGGCGTCGTGCGACGCTTGTCCTTATTATAACAAAAAGTATTACCTTTTGCAATGCATGTCCGCAATAGCCGCCTAAATGAGCTCCCAAAGAGTGACCGATGAAGTGGAAGTTATCTATATGCTGCAGCCCCAAGACATCCTGCCATGAAAATAAATGATTTTAATATAGGAATAAGATCTGTCGTTAATATTAATATAAAAGTACAATTATTTTTCACAATAATTTAGTTTACCGTTACATTGCGTGCTTCGTCATTAGATGTCAATTTATTTATATTAAAATATAAAACTCATGTTAGTGAACGGTAAAAAATAAAGATTCTTGTACCAACATTGAGCACTGGGTGCAGAAGCTTTTATGTAAAGGCAAGCCTGTATAACATGTTTTGTCATTTTTATGGAGTAAAAAGGCCGCAAGAGATATTATTCTCTCTTGTAATATACAGGGTCAAATTAAATTAGCTAGCGAAACTCCACAGACGTGATGGGTATCGATATATAAACCTCATCATCAGCCCTATTCGGCGCCTATTCTGACATAAGCTTCATATTTGGAGCTCCTGGGGCACTCGCGGTGACGCCAGCGAAATGCTTTTGTAAGGGCTTCGCCAGGGCTGCGGACACTGTCAGCGGGACGGGGCGAACAGCTCGCGCGGCGCTGCGGAGCACGCGGGGGCGCTCTGCAAGCTCAGCAAACGATGGGTGCGCTGGCGACGATACTGCTGACGCGGAATTTGTTGACGATAGATCGAGGCCAACCCCGCGACACATCGACATCTCGTCATCATCATCTTAGACGCATCGACTGATGACCCAATTACCGCCACACTGTAGCGCAACTCGCTAAATTCTTTGCGCAAATCGACGACGGTGTTTTGGGGTACATCTAATTACACCAGAACATCCGCGAGGCGGGCTTTCAGAAACACAATGTCCTTCAAAAGGCTCGTTACGTCGACGTGGTCGAAGGTAACGGGTGGAAGCAAGTGCAGCTCCTTCGCCACAAACATCGGCACGTCGACCGGGTCTGTCTCCTTCAACAGCGTGATTATTAATATAATTATGTACTTACATAAATGTTGTGAATAAGATGCGCAGTCATGACACCAATAAGCCGGATATTGGCCACGGCTTGACCGTAAGGAGGTTGAGAGCCGCCTCGCCAGTCCACTACGATCACAGTCGCAGCCTCGTTGCCTTGCAGGTTTAGAAGTGCGTCTGCCACATTTTGAATCTGCGTAAAGTTCGCAATTATTAAGTACTATTTTTGTATACTTAAGAGCCTATACTACCTCAAATAGCTTAGCATGATCCTCCGTTATGTCGAAAATACTGCAGTATTATTTTTTAAATAAATATATGGCAAAGTTGAGGATTAACTTTGTTGACGAAAATACGATTCCATAAAATTTTCTTCATAGAAATAAATTCCAAAATTACCTCCAAACCGAACAATAAACCGCTGGTATTCAAAAAATACTTCAAATTAGATAATGAAACTTATTAACTTGAAGTAACTATAAAGCAGGTCTCCTGTTATTTTTTTTTTAATTACCTTTAGTTTCACCGTAAAAAGAAATAAACTAAAATATCGGTGCCTTGGAGTCTTTTCCCTGCCACCCTGTCCCGCTTGCTCGCGTGACCGTTAGCTACTTGTGCGAGCGAGATAAAGAGTGAGGTGGCGCTGAGGTAGTATAGACCCTTAATAAGTTACCATAACATAACGTTTTAACGGTTTCCCAAAGGGGTAGTTAGTAGGTAGAGGTGTATAGAGTACACCAGCAATTTGCCAGTTATGAGACTAGTTAGAATTGCTCGACTTGTCACTATATCACCACCTCTTAAAGCAGTATTATTTTAATATTACTTTAAGACTGAGAAAAAGAAGGAGCTATACAAGACGTAGGTATAGCTCCATCTCTTTCCCACTGTGAAGTAAAATAAAAAATAATACTGCTGTAAGAGGTGGTGATTGGCCCCCCGATGATCGAAACCAGGACCCGACCCGATACTCAAAAGTTGCGTTTGCGGCAACCACCTACACCAGCGAGACAGTCCAATACTTTTTGTATCAGGTAGGTATAAATTAATGTTTACTCGGAGTAACCCAGGGTCTTGTTGTTTTAGAGTGCAAAAGTAAGTAAAGAATTAGGTAGGTACGGCAATTGATAAGAATTCTCAATAACAAGATTATTTACAAAAATTGCAGTAAGTACACACGGCTACACATCAAGCTATACATTTCGAGTATACGCTGACATCTCATTGTACGGAAATCCTATATAATGCGAGATCAGCTTATCCTGGAAATGTATAGCTTGATGTGTAGCCGTGAGTACCTATTTTTAATTTTAGTTTGAAACCTTCATTAATTTTGCCTTTGAGAAGTTTATACTTGGGTATAAAGCAACAAATCAATTTTGATGCACAGGGTCTTACCCATAGTTTATGTCCACCTTCCAAGAATCCGTGAGATATAAAATAGAACGGCCCTCTTGGATCGAGATTCGCGTTGGCGATTTTTTCCTTATTATCTGCTTCGAACAATACTGGTATCTTTCGATTTCTCCTCGTGAATGCAGGATAACTATAACAAAAACACAATAATAAGACCATTTTTGTTTTTATCTAAGTTTTACTTGTAAGTTAAGGTGAATCTAGTAAGCAATTTTTTCCTAACTTCCTCTCGACCTATCAAGTAGAATTTTTGAATACTTGTTTCGTTTTGATGATAATAATTTTTTTTTGTAGAAATGATCTGATTCTGCAGCCAGGATCGTCTTCGCATGAGGTAAATATGTAACCGTTACTGGTATCGTCTCAAAATTCAATATGCTAGTTGAAATTGATATCAAAATGAGATCATATTGATCACACATAAAAGCTTGTTTTCAAAACTTCTAACATATCACAAATGAATGTGAGAACTGACCCAGCATTATCAATACGTTTATAATTAATGAATAGTCTACGTCCAACGTTCAAAGGTCAATAGACCTCGAATAAACTATGCACTCGATAAAAAAGCAAGTCCGTTGCAACAAAAGTAAAAATACATTGTTTAAAATAGTTGATAACAACGTCACTATGCAATTATGGGACGTAAACATTTGTTTTGTCTCCGTACATGATTGATTGATGTCACGGACGAGCCCCCGGGCCTTATCGCACCGAGACTTGTACATAAATAAGATAGTAAATAACGAAGCGGATCTTGTATACCATGTTTATGTACTAGGTATTAATGAGGCCTTTGGATTTAGCCTTTATCGATGCACGCTTCTGCGAGGATAAACAACTGTTATCAGTTGGATTAAATGACATAATTAATTGGAACCATTGGAGGCCACTGTCAATCATTGGTTGCTGATATCTTAAGGCTAGAAAGATGGCAAAGTACATCGGATAATGCCAAGCCAACTATGCTCGGTTCCTACAAACAAAAACGAATCGAATTGCTTACCAATGGTAACTTTTTATATTGAAAAATTGGTCATATCGTAAGCTACCTTTTACCTGTGATAGCTACTTTCATATGGGAGAGTCTACTATGCCAAGCTATGAGCTCTTTGCTTCATTATTGATAAAGATACCAGAGTCTTAATTTTAACTAATAACGGTCCGTAAATTATAGGAATCGGCCATAAAGGTTTCTACAGACCGGCGTGACTCGTGACGAGACACAAAGGCACCGCTCGTCGCGCGACACGCCGGGCCTTTGTTTCGGGTCGCGTGTTTGCCGGTCTGTAGAAGCCTTAAGACGCTGGTTTATACTGCTGTATATTAAGGCTGGTTTCAGTGTTTGTATCAGCAAAATCAGTAACCTCAAAGAAGTTTAATTATTTATAGATATGTAGTAAATCAATCATTTATTACATTTTTAGGGTTCCGTATCTCAAAAGGAAAAACGGAACCCTTATAGGATTACTCGTGTGTCTGTCTGTCCGTCTGTCACAACTAATTAGCACCGATTAAGTTGAAATTTCTTTCAAAGTAAGTAAATAAATGAATTTCGAATATGGGGTTCACTTTTGGGGGAATAACTAGAAAATAAAAAAAAATCTTGCAAACTGTAGGTAGCGTTTGACATCAAAATATAAGTACTAAATACTTATTATGAGGATTAAAAAAAATATATATTACTTTTTAAGTTATTAAGGAAAATAGATGAAAATTAACACTTATCTCCGTAACTCCTGAACCTAAAATTTTGAAAAACGAAAATGCAGAGAATAGTTCTATACTTATAGATTACAGGAAAACCTATAAGAATTCTTCAAATAACATGGTAAATCACTCAATATTATGCGTCCCAACTTACATTTACAGTGGGAATTTATGGGGGAACATGTTTTTCAACTACAATGTTAAGTTTGCTCTTGGGATAAATTCATCCCAACTACGGAACCCTTCATTGTGCGTGTGGAAAGTCACGCACATTGCCGGTTTTGTTTTCAGATTATTTCCTCAGATAGTATTTTGTATCAACATAATTCCTTGTTCACTGGGAAGACCCATGACAGCACAGATATTTCCTCGGAACTATTATTAGAAGGACAATTAATGAATAGCGATACGAGTTCCTGTACAGTATGATAACATAAATATTTACCTATACTAAAATCTAGTAGGTACCACCTCGAAAGTTCCCGGTCGACCACTTTTCAACCTTATTACTATGGGCATAAGGGCGAAAAGTGGTCGACCGGGAACGTTCGCGGTGGTACGTAACATTGATGTACTGGTACGTAATAATTAATTAACCTTCTTTCTTTTCGTCGCTGCACTGTACATGTACAGGTCCTTCTCCGAAACGGGCGAAAAGGTAGTTTTGGTGTTCCTTCGATGTCACTCACATATTTGTGCTACCAAAAATGATCACATTTATTTGCCGCCATCTTGACGACAGATATTAAGGGAAAGGGATGAATCATGAAATCAGATATCATTGCCGAGTTGTTCATCTTAACTAATATTATAAATGCAAAAGTGAGTTTGTTTTTTTGTTACGCATTCACGCTAAAACGGCTGAACGGATTGGGGTGAAATTTGGCACATGGGTAGACCATGACCAGGGGGTCTACTCCGAAGTGTTAATCCAAAGTATCGGCCGAATGTTCGGCCGTTTTATAACTTTCATAGTTTACTTATTTGACTTTGAATCCTTACCCGACTTAAAGTCACATTTTTGACTTTGGCTTATCTCTTTGACTGTCGTTTTGTTATTTTTTTCGCCGTAGTCAGCCATAGTTAGCCGTAGTTAAGCAACGGCCGAACATTCGGCCGATACTTCAAATTTATGTTCGGAGTAGACCCCATCCCCCTTATTACAAAACAAGGTTTATCTTCAAACCCAGGTTTAAAACATGAAGCCATTATTAAATTTAGAACTTTATTCCGACTAAGGTAAAGTTCCTAAACACAAAACTGACAACTTAGTACCGAACTAAATTTTCAGTTTTATTTATTTATTTAACAGTTTATGTACACACATATATACAGACAAGAAAAAAAGGAACAGAAAAATACGTACAGAGGTGATGCTTATTTCTAAAGAAATAAGAACGAACGGATAAAGAACGGTATTTCAATCACTGCTACGTTCTTATTACAAAAACTGGCTCCATGGTTTAAGCCATGTCAAAATATAAATCTTGGTTTGTAATAAGGTGGCCTGGGTTTATCCCGATATTCCTACTGGAGCGAGACTTATGCGCGCGAAATCACGGGGCGCAGCTAGTTCTCTATAAATGACAGATATCATACACAATGACGCTCCGCATAGGTGAGCTTTTAAAGGGGCCTGTTATTGTGTAGGTGCCTGTTTTCCCCATGCGAAAAATATATCAAAGCCTGAATTAAGATTAAATAGTGATTAAGACACTAGTTCGTAAAGTAGTCTATTGATAGACTAGTTGGACATTTTCATAGGCTGAACACACTTGTTCAGGTCGGTATGATTCGGCACAGTCGGGCAGCATAATACAGTGTGAGTCTTCATAATGTGCATATAACGAAATGAGGGAAACTAAGCTTAATTAATCGACGAAAAAAAAAGAAAGATTATAGCATCCTTTAAATTCTTGTTTTCTGCTGTGACTCCTGTGTAAACAAATCGATATAACTTTTAAACTCAACGATCTATCACGATGAAACAGTCAGTAATGACTGGAAATAACAGGGCGTCTTCATAAAATAAAAACTAAAGAAAAAAACTCGCCCTCAAACAAAAATCTGATAATTTTTCATACATTTTTACAACAATTGAAAATCCAGAGTCAAATTAAATTAGCTAGCAAAACTTCGCAGATGTTATGGGTATCGATATCTAAAAATAATAAAACAAAAAATAAATGAATTCAAAGATTTTTTTGTGGGGTTAGGACCGTAGTTTGTGGAGGAGTTTTTTGTTTAAACTTCACAAACATGATGGGTATACATATAAACATGATAAAACAAAAGAAAAGAGATTTTCTCAACTCATACTTCAAGTAAAAACACTACCAGCGGTCGTTGCCTCAATACTCAATACTTTATTGCATTCCATAATGTGTACATAAAACAGTTCCTAAATCCAGCCAGTGCCTCCAAAAAAGATCCATCAAATCTGTTTTAATTTTAATTCTATCGTGTTTAGATATCAAGGACTCTTAAAGACGGCACGGTTTTGACGGCACGGTTGGCGCAGTGGTTAAGCGATTGACTGCTGCGCTGCGTGTCGCGGGTTCGATTCCCGCACGGAACAAATATTTGTATGACCTACAAGTAGTTGTTCCGGGTTTGGCTGTTTGTGTATGTGAGTTTAAATGTTTGTAAACGCACCCACAATACAGGAGAAATTCCTAGTGGGGCAACGATTATTATAAAAAAAAAAAAAAAAAAACCCAGGCTAAGAGAAACTGGGCAGTACCGTCTTTACCATAAGGGCACACGTGGCCCGTGCCTAGGGCCCCCGACCACACAAGGGCTCCGGAAGGCCGATTCAACGCTTCCACTCAATAGCGCATTTTTGAAATATTTTTAGGTTAATTCAAACCTGCAGCATTTTATTTAATAATCTAAGTTCAATTTCTTAAAACAGTTAATAACATGTAGGGGTAGACAATACTATTGTTGGCACCCTATCTATGATTGGCACTTTGCTATTTTTTCGGTGTATTATATTTATCATCGTTTTTTACGTCATAGCAAGACAATAATTTGGTAGAATACTCTTATCCCCACACTGGCAACACTTATTTATGTGTCAAACTTCTACCTTCTTTCTTTGGCAGCAATTATAAAACCGATATCGACGAATCTGTTAAAATTTGTTGAAAAACTTAGGATTGGGTGCTGTATTTTTCAAGATTTTATGTGATTAAGGTAAGCTTTGGACATATTTCTTTAATATTTTGCATAATTTATCAAGTTAAGCATATAAAACGCAAATTTAATGTCATAAAAATTATTAATTGACATATTTAATGGTGCCAATGACTTAACTTTATTTTGTTCGATAATACAATGATTAGCACCCATGCCAATCTCTGTACTTTCTGACTTTTGGATATTTTGGAGAGTTTTTGGCTTTACAATGGTCTTTTATCGATTTTGAACTTTATTCTAGTCAGAATTAAAGTTTTTTTTGTTAAAAAATAATAATTAGCACTGCCAATTACTATAGTTTTTAGGTAGTGCCAATCATTATACTTTCTTTGTCTTATTTTAGATTTATGAAGAATGCCGAAAGTACAGAGTGGGAAGAAATATTCGAAAGGATATTCAGATGCCGATCTAGAAAAGGCTTTGGAAGCCATAAAAAACGGTATGGGGAAAAAAACTGCTGCACGAAAGTTTAGCATTCCACGTGCAACTTTGCAGTTCCGGCTGTCGCAAAATTTTGTGGAAAGTCGACCTGGTCCTGGCACAGTTTTAACTAGTCAGGAAGAAAGCCAGCTAGTAAAATGGACAATCTAGTCGAAAAGGAATTCCACGACGTAAAGAGGATGTCATAAAAAGTGTTAATTTATTTTTGAGACGAAACAAACTATTTTGGAAGGAAACAGTTCTGGTGACATAAATTACCATACATTTGAAGAAATAGTTGGCCCAGAACTGATAACAAAAATTAAAAATTCTGTTGTAGGCAAATCAGTTGAAGAAAAAAAGCTTTTTGAGATTTACAAACATCTACACATCAAAATGTTAATCAAGATATTGAAACAGATGAAATCTTAATTACTGAGTCAGTAACACCTTCTGTTGTCGTTGAAAAGGAAGTCGAAATACCTCCTTCCGAATTAGAAATACCTACATCAGACTCTCCTTTTGTCTTTTTGTCCAGCAATGATCCATTAATCCCAGAACCAGTTCAATCTTTAGAGACGATTCTTGAGCATCAAAAAGAATATGAACCATTTTGTATTCCATCAACTAGCAGACAAAATGTACAATTTGTTGGAGGTGAGTGGGTTCTCGTGGATAACGAACCAAACAATAATTTGTTCGAAAGCCCCAAAAAAACATTTAAAGACTTTTTACCCATGCCAAAAACGCCCGTGGAGAAACCAAAAGCAAATTCGGAACATCGTAATTTTGTGCTAACAAGTAAAGAATGGGAAGCTAATGAGTTAGGAAAACAACAAAAAAAAAATAGAAGTTATTTAACAAAAAGAAGCTAAAAGAAAAGCAAGAATAGAAAAATCTGAAATGAACCGCTCCATCAAAGCGAAGAAAATATCTGATAATCAAAATAAGAAAAAAAGCTAAAGAAAACCAAAATAAGATTAATAAAGCTAAAAGATAGCTGTAATTTCAGATATTTTAATTAAACCTGCAATTTCCGAAGCAGAAGAAAAAGGTAATGATAATACACAACACGAGAGTTTAATTAAAAACAAAGAATTTAAAGAAATAACAGATAACCACTGGATAAGAGTAAAACAGAATGAACCGAAACAAAGGTATCTCTCTGAAAAACAGGAAGAAAATAAGGAAAGTTTTGCTTAAGAAGACTTGTCAAAAGAAAAAATTAAACGGCGTGGATCAAGGTAGGCCTCTTTCAAATGAAGGGCTATTGAAACTATTAGAAGATTAACGAAAAACAAGATGAAGTTCCAAGAAGTATCTATTACTTCTTAAGACTGCCAATGATTGTATCCCAAATGTAGTGCCATTAACTATGCTCAAATGCCAATTATTGTAATTTTTCGTAGAAATAAGTATAAAAATGTTTTTAAGATAATGAAACATTGATTTTTAAACTTAATGCGTCATAGTATTCATTTCTAATTAAACCAGTACCCAAAAAAGCTATTTAAAATAATTACCTATTTTTTTTATCCAAAAAAATATCATATTATTGTAGAAGTTAGCTTACAGTGCCAATGATTATACTGTTTACCCTATTTGATTTGTACCGATTACCCATAGTACTTAAATATAAAATCATAACAGAAAAGTGTTTTTTTGTCTTTCACTTTTGTTTTAAGCTTTCCAAAGGGGCCCCAAATTAGTGTGCCCAAGGGCCCTCGGCTTGGCATAAGACGGCCTTGCACGTGGGGGTGCATTAAAAAAGCCAGTTCGAATGCCAACTTGCTCACTGCCAAATTACCTGCTCCTTTTTACAACTACAAGAACTACTCTTCGTTTGTGCTGATTCAAGAGAAAAAGAAACTAGATGAGCAAGCGCAGGTTTGGATAATCGGCCATCGCCTATTACTTGGAGCATGGTCGTCTAGGTACTCGTTAGTGGAAGTTATGCTTTTTCTGTTTTTGCTACAGCGATTTTGTACTCTGATTTCCTATTCTAAGATTTAATAAAGTGATCACTCACCGTACAGCCATAGCTTCAGGTGTCACAGGGAAATAGTTATCAGGCCGGTTTTCCGTCCACGGATACGCCTTTGAAAAGCACCCGTAAATGCCGTAGCAACGCTCCAACTCCGCGTCATCTTTAAAACAAACAAATCATTTAGATTTTCATTTATTTTATTACAATACAATCTCAAAAAGCAATACAAGAATATAGCCACACGAAAATAAAAGTCAAACAAATACAAAAGATAGAAAACAATGAGTAATTGTTAATGAATATAAAGCTATTGGAAGTTATCAGCGTAATTGAATAGTTTCAAATTTACGCGCACAGCCCTTTTACAGCGGATACGATAATGTTTTTTCGTGCACTATCACATCTATTTTTATGAGAAATGAGTTTCATGTGCAAAAAGAATACATATAGTTTTAACAGGAATATAATTATTGACATTTTCCCTTTTGTAAAGAGTTTTTGGAAGCATACCGGTTGACACGTCAGTTTTATGGGCGTAGAATAAGTATGATGAAATTGCAAAATTACTGGGATTTTTTAAGGTCGGTCTCAAAATTAAATTGATAAATTAGGTTTTTAATTGAAATCTAGTCATTAAAAAAATAAACTAATAACTTTTAGTAAACAAAACAACAAACCGCTAAAAGAGCCCGGGAAGTTGGTGACATCAGTCGAATTCTGTTTATCCATCAACACCATTATCGTCTGCAGCATCAGCGTTGCACTTGTCTTGTTATACATTTTGGTGACCGTTCACAAAAATATATTCAAGATTTTTCAATCACAAAGTCTCGTTTAACCACAGCGCACGTGCATACGTCACTGCGTACGTTATCAAAAATCTCCGAGCGACGTGAAATATGATCTGTCCGAGCAGTAGTTTACAATGCGATGTTGCTAATTGTCACCATCAAAGTGTAATGTGAAATGACATATACGGAGCTGAACGGCGCTTTATATAGAGAGTAGTAAATGCACCGCACAGTATCCACCGTTGTTACCTAACGTATCCCCAGCGCTCGTGGTTCGCAGACGTTCCGGGATACGGCGATAACAGAGGTTACAACGTTATCGTTCGGTTATTTGTTAAAAACGATTGACGCACGAACAGTCTCGACGGGTGTGTGTATACGTGTAGTAATAGCTACTATTGTAGGCAGCACTCCAGTTTATTAATGCACATCGAGATGATAATTAATTTACCGATTTGTAAATAAGGATAATTGACTTAATTTGTGAATTATCACTTTCCCTACCCGGTTTTTATAGCATCGTAGCTACTGCGATATGGATCAGTTCACAAATAAACAACGACCTTAGAATTATACATGTCCACCAACAAAATTTAATAGATATTTAATTAAAATCCACATCTAATAAAGATGTGATTTAAGCTAGTTATGTTAAAAATAAACACCCCAGGATAGAAGAAATAAGATAAAATAACATTAAAAATAAGAGTAAACAAAACACGGACTTTGAAGCGGTCGTATTGATAATGCCCTCTAATTAACGAAGTTAACTATTGAGTAAACATTTAAATTGGAAGAATATGAATGTAGTTCATTGCACGCGTCATATTGAAGGATACACCAGAGCTATATTTAAAATAGCGAACATTATCTTGGCAGATATTGTTGCCTATTAATTAAAGAGGTCATAAGACAAATAGTACAGCCTCGTGAGGGACACTTGTCGGTACAACGCGCAGTTCCTCGTGAGACTATTGTTCAATCAAGTCAAGGAAGATACACATATTATATTTTATCATTTCAGTCTTGAAACTTTATTTAACCATTTTACTTGACCCAAGTAAACACACGTCATCTCAAAAGTCACAAAAATTGTTAATTCATGCTAAAATATTACTCCTTAGTCGTATCTCGTACAAAATCAATTCATCATAATTCTATAAATCATCCACAATAATGGAGAAAAGTCAAAAACAGTCTAGGAATTAAATATCTAGCTTTGTAAATGCATATAAATTCATATTGTCTTACAAAAAAAAGCTTACAATTACTTAACTAAATTACGAAAGAACTTTGCGTGACTTATTTTTAGATGGAGTTGATGAGAAATTACAGTTGAACGCCATTTCGTCAGTGAATATATCCGACATTGACATGGTCTCACTTTTGTTGGTGGACTGAACAAGGAACTTGTCAAAGTCCTCACTAGCCAAGTTCTCTTTATCCTCCAACTTTGTTTCGGAAAAATGGAAGCTCGTGAATTTTTTCATGGAGCTCTCGGGCGCGGGATAAAACTGCGTGCCGTCCGAAGAATTTTCGTCTTTAAATCCACTATCAACCCTCATCCAATTAATATTAGAGATCTCTTTCAAAGCATTATTATTATTAGTCTTAGATACGTTGGTCACGGTCAGTTCTGACGGTTTTATGGCACTTTCGTAGTAACTAGAAGCGTTTGCATAGAATGTGTTCTCATTAAATCCACTATCTACTCTCTTAAAGCTAGTTGAGCTATCACCACCCACTTTGGTCGTGGTGTTTGTGGTATAATCAAATTGAGATATGTTTTCAGTCAATAATTTGAGATCAACTTTGTTAAAGTCGATCTTTTTGTCCTCCAAGCTGAGTGGATTATCTGAATTATCTAAACTATTATCTAGTGACATGCGTAGCGGGCTCAGAGGCATCGCTGCGCGAATTTTACTAATTTCATGAGCGCGTATGCTGCTCATAGGTTTGCCTTTGATAGGCGTGTCGTCTATATTGATGTTAATGCTATGAATTTTAGTAGAGGACTGTATTTCGGTTGTTGGGCATTTCGCTGATTCCACTTTCACTAAATGTTGAATGCTGCGTTCTTCTACGAGTGACCAGGCAGCTTCTTTCCTTTGTGGGGAACTGGATTCTGAATCAGCTGAAAATAGTTGAGAAACATTACATTTATTGGTCATCAAAATTCAGTAAGTAAATGTTAACAAAATTCGGAAATCAAATTGTAAGTAAGTACCTTGGGAATAATTATGGAAGGAGCCGTCAACGCTCATGTCCATACTAAAGTCCAACTTCTGTACCGAGCGACTTCGATGCAGGCTTGACATGCTAAGACTGCGCTTCTCTGAGAATGAGAAGGAACTCTTCCTGTTCTTAGGCGGGGACTCCTTGAGTGACTTGCTTCGTTTTATTTTGTTCGGAGTTAGTTTACAGAAGCAAGGGCCTTTCTTCTCGCGTTTCGGTTCTGTTTCAATACAATCCAGGCAGGTAGCCATTGTTTCGGATTCGGGTGACGTGAAGTTGTTTTTCTAAAAGTATAATAAAATAGTGTAGTTGTGTTTCGTCGTGTTGAAGCGATTCTTCATGATTTATAAGAAAAATTAAAAAACAAGCTATAGTTATACTTTCCATTAGTTTGGTATTCAAAGATGTTTGAAAGGAACGAAACAGTATTTACAATGTTTCAATACTATGGACATTTTTGTTTATTCAACTTTAAAATAAATGTTCAACAAAAACTTTGTACAAAAATAAAATAAAAAATTAAATACATTCACACCTCTTCATCACTCGACGTCACTTTCAGAACAGGCGAGATCGAGGCTAACGACGAAGAAGTAGCCGACCCCTGCCCCTGGGCAAGTTCCGTACGCCGCGGGGTCCGGAACTCTATGGGACTGAAGCACGGCTCCCCAAAGTCCACCACATCCAGTATCTTGTTACGATAGCATGGCTTACTATTGCTAGTTGGTCCCTTCTTCAAAGGGGTGCCGAAAGTTCGCTTCATGCCTTTCGATACGTAGTCTCGGCTCTAGGGGAGTAAAAAAGAATATTTCAAATGTACTGGTTGAATTTTACACTGGAAGTTTTGGAAATAATGTTCTCATAAAAAGTCTTAAACATCCATAATTTAATGATGGACTGAACATAAGTGCTGGGGGTCTCCTCCGAAGATAAATCCGAAGTATCGGCTGAATGTTCAGCCGTTTCTTGACTAGGGCTGACTACGGCGAAACAAAAAAAAAACGACGGTCAAAGAGATAATTCAAAGTCAAATACGGCCGAACATTCGGCCGATACTTCGGATTATGCTTGCTGTATCGGCTTTCGGCCAATATGACAGCAATTTACGTTTCAAGGACAACAACATTATTACTTTACTAGCACCGCACCCTTGCTTCGCACGGTTTTTACTAGGGATACATCCGATACCGATATATGGGCGATACTTCGAGTTTTACCGATATATCGGCATCGGCGATATTTTTATGGCCGATCAACGATACTTTTCAAATTTCGCAGTAGTACTTTAGTATCCAAATGAGTTCTGTCGCATCTGAGAAACTATTTTCCATCGCAGGTCTTATTCAAACAGATTTGGGAATTTGCTTTTCTCCGCAAAACTTAAGAATACTCTTTTATTTTAACAAAAATCTAATCAATGTTAATTTTAATTACTTTATCTATTAACTAATCTCAACCTGTCTATATTTTTATACCTAATAATTAAAATAATGAACCTGGCTTGTGTTTTATTTATTTAACCTTCATTTTTTTATTCAATAAGCGTAAGTATCGGTCGCGCCGATTTATTTCTAAGAGTATCGGTATCGGTATCGTATCGGCAAAAAGGCGTATCGAGGCATCCCTAGTTTTTACGACTTAATAAAACATCAAGATTTCTATAATACAGGGTAAAATTTAATTAGCTAGCGAAACTCCGCAGACAAAACAATAATTAAAAAGTATTGCAGATTTTTTTCGTGGTCAACGACCGCTGGTTCTGTTGTTACTTGAAGTACGAGTTGAGAAATCTACTTTTTTATTGTTTTACCTTGTTAAGATATCGATACCCATCACGTCTGCAAAGTTTACACAATAGTACATTACTGCAGCGGCCTGCAAAAGCATTGATGGACGAACGTGAAAATGTGGGCCGAGGCGAAGCCCAGGCACTCATGCTTTTCTCAAGTAATGCGCGGAAATTCAAACTAAGTAAATTTTTTATAAATTCCAGATTCAATGACGAACAACGATAATTTTTCACGCACCAATATGTTTATTTTTACTTTAAACGGCTCTACTTGCAAGCCAGTTCGAAATTTAAATAAAATCTTTAATAAACTACCTTCTTGGTTGCCATGTGTATTGAAATAAAAAGTTCGTTCCATTTTTAAATTACACGACACATATGAGTTTTCATAGTAATTTATTCGGCCACTAATCACGACACATATGGATTTTCATACTAATATTGCCGGCCGCCTGCTCGCTTGTATTTGACCAGTACAGCATTTTCGACTTATCTCGAAGAAGGTTGTCAAAATAATGCTTGAATTTCCAAGCATGTTTGAGAAAAACATATTTTTTAAATATATATTTCAACTATTCTGCGGTTTATTTTATTTTTATTTTATCATGTTTGGATATCGATACCCATCACGGCTGCGGAGTTTCCCTAGCTAACTTAATTTGATATATATCTGTATATAATAGGTTGGGGAAAAAGTTTCTTCGCATTTTTTAAGAAAATTCAAAATATTTTTTAATATAGTTTATTTACATTTAACTAAAGTATGTAGGTACCATTTTGTTCGATAACTTTTTGCCATCTTGTAGGTAGGGACATGATCCCATTGCTATACAAATTTTGGGATTTCTGATCAAAATACCGCGACAAGTGGTTTTGGCAGTCCTCTCGTGATGTTAACCAGACATTGCCTAATCAGATGACTTCCTTTCCTTCACTTCCTTTCACCGAGAGGAGGCTTATGTCCCGCTTAGCATAATCGGCCGGGATAGACCGATTATGCTAAGCGGTCACATAGACACAAAAGGCGACTTTGTTTTATACTATGTATAGATTTCTAACCGAGTAGCAGAGGCGGCTTGTGAAAGATTTCAATGGGAGTTCATTTAAATAAAAAGTTTAGTCTCCTAACAATAATTAAATAATTTTGAGTACTTTAAATGTATGTAACACAACGAGAATATAGAATGTATGTAACACAACGAGACGAAATGCGCCTTGAGTATGAGGAAAACAAGTTTGTTTATTTTATTAATAAAACTGGCAACAGTGCGGGCGGAACGGACAAGTTTCGGCCCACCCGGAATGACAACGTCGCGCGGAACGCCGCGCCTCTCCATTTGTGCTTACTTTCTCATACAAATCTTTTGTTTCAAGTGTCGCGCTATGGTGAGTTGTCTCTTTCACATAATCAGCTAATAATGTTCCCACTGCTGGGACCAGGCCTCCTGTCTTCGAGAGGGACTGGGCTGTAAATCTACCACGCAGGCCCAGTGCGGGTTGGTAAATGTCACATGTCTTTGAATTTTTTGTTCTAGGACATGCCGGTTTCCTTACGATGTTTTCCTTCACCGTTTCACCGAATTGTCTCTTTCGCACTCATTAAATTCATTACTGAACGTTGAACACCACTTCTTTTCATAAGAGCGTATCGCTGTGCGCTCCGCTCATTGAAATGCTATTGTACAGAATGTAAAACGTACCTACTTATAATTGCTGTTGTTTGTCGTTTATCTATATATATAAAATTCAAAGTCCTGACTGACAACTCTGACTGACTGACTGATATATCAACGCACAGCCTAAACCGCTGGTCCTAGAGACATGAAATTTGGAGGTTGTGTTCTTTGTAAAGAGTAGGTACCTATCCACTAAGAAAGGGTTTTTCGAAATACTACCCATAAGAGGGTGAAATAGGGGATGGAAGTTTATATGCAAGTCCGTCAGTTTTGAAGTTAGGATCTTCAAATTTTGTGTATAGGCTGACGATTAAAAATTAATTTATACGTGTCTCAGCGTTTTTGATAATTTCACCCCCGAAGGGTTATAAAAGGGGATTAAGTTGTGTATCAAAGTCCTTAATTTTCGAAGTAAAAAACACTAAATATATTATCTAGGCTTATGGTTGGAAGCTAATGCAACGGTGTTGTTAGAATTTCAACCCCTAAGGGGTGAAAAGGGGGATAAAATTTTATTTTTAATGAAAATCCTTTTTAAGTTAAAATCATTACATATAAAAACAAAACTATTTACTACTAATGTATAACAAATTAAACAAAGAACTACATTTATACATAAAAAAATATTACGAAAGCCAAAAACTTATAACTAAATCGATTAAACTACTTACATATGAGGAAACCGAGGACCTCTTGCAGCACGCATCGTAATTCTGTCATCCACTCGAACACCCACTCACAAAAACACATACACTCCACACTCACACACATACACCCCACTCACTTATCTCATTTATCACAAAACACGCATACATCTACTTTATAAAAGTTTAATATAAGATTTTTATTAGATGCTAAAGTAATTTTTTTGCTTTTTTCAATTTATATTCTTATTAATGTTAATTAAAAATTTGGCATAATCTTTTTCTTTTTGTAAAATTATTTTGAATTGTTTTCTTAAGCTAATAAGATTCAAAATTGTTGGTACACCACGTAGTTTTAAGCTTCAGAAGAGCGAAATGTCCTAACACAGGCAATTTTTGTCTAAGGCTCAGCCCTTCGCGGGCGCCCGCTTAACGCAGTTTCAGAACTGCGTTAAGCGGGCGCCCGCGACGGTCAACCGTCGCGTGTCTACGCGCGTGGACACGCGGGTGGGCTCCGTGGGAAAGCGACGGTCCCCGTCGCGGGTACCCGTCGCGGTGACCGGATTATTTTATTTACGCAGTGTCGCTAGTTCAATTTACCTTCAGTCTGTCTGTCTGTCTGTCCGCCTGTCACCAGGCTGTATCTCATAAACCGTGATAGTTAGACAGTTGAAATTTTCACACATGATGTATTTTTGTTGCCGCTATAGCAACAAATACTAAAAAACAGAATAAAATTAATATTTAAGGGGGCTCCCATACAACAAACGTGATTTTTTAGCTCGTTTTTGCTCTACATATAATATTGAAAACGGCAACAGGTAGACGCTTGAAATAGTCACAGGATATTTAGATAAATAATATTCACTTTAAAAATAAATAATTAATTTAAAATAAAACATATAATTAAGGGGGCTCCCATACAACAAAGGTGATTTTTTATGCCATTTTTATAGTACGGAACCCTTCGTGCGCGAGTACGACTCGCACTTAGCCGGTTTCTCCATATTGAACTCTCAATCTAAGTACAATAAAAACCTACGATAAAAATGTATTCTCAGAATGCCTCTTTTACATGAATCATGTTACCGGTCCGCTGGCGGGCACCGCGCGTGCCTCCGCGACGGGTTCCGTCGCACGGAGGCGGGCCCCGTTGCGTGGGTGCGGGGCGCGCCTCCCCGTGACGGACGCCCGCGCGTGTCCTCGCGACGGAGCACTTTTGTATGAAACCGCGCGGGTACCCGCTTAACGCAGTTTCAGGCCTAAAAGGTCACTTCAACCACTTTATGTAGTACAACTTGTGAAAGAAAATATTTTTTTTGTATTGTACAAGAAAAATAAAAAAAAATGGCAGTCATGGGTACAAAGGTGAAAACTTGTCGCTCGAAGCGCCTAGAGAAGTTATCACTTCAATAAAATAATTATTAAGTAAATATCTAAAACACAATTTAAATAATGCACGGTATACAGGGTGGAAGGGACATCGACGCGCAAACGTCGTGAAAAGGTTACATCTAATGCCATAAATAAAATTACGAAAGTCATTCATCTCGTAAAACACCGGTTAAAAAAATTTTCATTTTTGAGCGCGCAATGTATTGTAAGCTATGCGATCACAACGCTCCGCCGTAAATGATGGCGCGCGCGCGGTATTTAACGTAACTACCTACACGCACACACAAGTGTGTGCCGCGGCCGGCCGCCTGCGCCGCCGCCGCCGCGCCGCCCGCCGCCGCCGGACTTTCATGAACGTACCTACGAAATATCGCTTCGACAACATTGATAGGTAGGTACCACATAAAATAATGTTTAATTAAATTAATCAACATAACCTATGTTATGTAAGCTCTTATAAGTAACCGTAATGACAAAAAACAAAATAAACTTAGGTATTCCCATAAAATAACTATGCCGATATGGATTTAAGGCTTCTACATACCGGCGCGACTTGCGATGCGACACAAGGCACCGCCCGTCGCGCGACACGCGGGGCCTTTGTGTCGCGCAGGTCTGTAGAAGCCTTTAACAAAAAAGATTGTTGTTATGTAGGTACCTACGTATTGAATTAGCGATCCAGTAATGTTCAAGTACCTACTTAATGAACTTACCTTAAGCTCGCTCATTTCTAATGAGATAGGGTTCGAAGTGGCCGCCACCAACTCGCTCGCAGATCTGAGCGCGGCGCAGAGTTTCAGCGTGAACACGGGGCAAGAAGGTGGGATCCTGGAAGCACTCCTCACGCAGCGTCGCCAACACATTCACAATGCGATCTCTCATTTCTGCTGCGGTATTGCACTCGGTCACAAACACCTTATCCTTGACGTAACCCCAAAGAAAAAAATCTAACGGGGTCAAGTCCGGTGAACGAGCTGGCCATGGTTGTGGACCAAATCTTCCAATCCACCGGTCTCTAAAAGATTCGGTGAGGCAGCGTCGGACAGGAAGGGTCACGTGTGGGGGAGCGCCGTCGTGTTGGTACCACGTGTGTTGGAACTGGGGCACAGGAATCTCCTCGATTATTTCCTCGAGAGTTGTTCGAAGGAAATCGTGATATCGTGGCCCATTTAGTCGTTCAGGGAGAAAAATGGGTCCAATCACGCGGTCTTTGTAAATACCGGCCCACACATTTACCGACCATCGAGTTTGGTGCCCCGTCTGTTGCAATGCGAACGGATTGGTATGAGCCCAGATATGGGAATTACGCCTGTTCCACATTCCGTTTCGAGTAAATGTGGACTCGTCCGTCCAAATCACATTCGCAGCAAACGTAGGCATTCTGACGTGCATTCGTTGCAGCCACCGACAGTACGACACACGACGAACTCTGTCTGCGGGCAATAACGCCTGCACCTTGTGAAATCGGTACGCTCGCTGTCGATCTCTGCGTAAAACTCGATGGACAGTCCAGTGCGAGACTCGACACCTGTAACGGTTACGAACTAAACGAGCTGCCGTGCGAATTCCCAGTCGCGGGTTCTGCCTCACGACAGTCAGTATGTGGTTCGCAAGAGTCTGTCTAACGGGCCTGCCAGCTCCCTCGCGCTGTGGTACAATTGGTTGATTGTCCAAGACACGTTGGAGAATCTCGTGGGTGGCTATCTTCGGGATATCTCTCCACATAATACGTAGCGCCCGACTTGCGTTCCCACGTGCTTCGCCATAACACATGAGCATATTCCCGTACTCACGGGCACTAAAGACTTCTTCAGGTCTGGAAGGCATTTTTAAAGTCACTCTATCTCACACACACACACAGATACGAAGAAAATTAGTGAGTTTAAACTGATTTGAAAAGAGACTACGAAATCACAAATTTGCGACAAACAGCACATGCACCCGTTTGCGATCAATGATATGATATAGGAACTGGCAAAAATCACGTTAAAATCGGCGACATTCAAAAGAAATGTAGGTAGGTACTTTACGTCTTTGATTTTGCCGCACTTGATCCCTACATCTACAGTGCCTACATGCCTACACCGATCACAGATCAACAAAATGATAGAGTGTACAATCACATTTAGTTGTACCTAGTTACTAACTACTCACAAAATAATTTATTGCGAATAAGGAAGTATTTTTTTATGAAAAAGTAAAATACATTGTTGAATAATTGCATACAAAACAAAAAAAGTTGATACAAGAAATTTATCAAAAAATTACCTGACTATTAACAAACTTCTACACATTTTCTTCTTTACTTAAGTCAATGAAGCTTTAGAAAAATAATTATCCCTCTTAATAAATCTAAAATAAAAGTTGTAAATGGGACATTCATTTATGTAGATGAATAAAATGCCTCATGTAACGCGTCTGTTGGATTCATTGGTATCTGTCGGCTCTGTCGCCAAAGCAGCCGCGGTGTTTTTGTCGGCGCCTTTGATAGTGAATAGGCAGCGGACGTCCGCGTACTAGGCCGATGTTGACCCCGCAAGTGAACTTTAGCGAAACAGCTGATCAGTTAGCTCTTTAGTTTTATTTACATTGCTGTTATAAGTGAAAAAAGTGAATTTACAATTTTTTTATTAAAAGTCTCATTGGATTAGATAGAAATAATGATTTTATACAGGTAACAGTAAAAAAAACTGCAAAAAAAAAACGTAAAAATTAAGAAAAAGCCAACGAAAAATTTCAACACAGGGGGGTCCAGAATCATGTACTGAATCCATGGTAACCGGCTTCGCGTCGATGTCCCTTCCACCCTTTATACTAATTAAACATTTCACGTGGTCAAAAAAATAAAAAAATAAATAATATAAATCGCTCAACGCGCCTAAAGAAATTTTCACTTCAAAAATTATAACACTTAAACTTAATTAATAATGTAATTATTTTAAGGGTGGGAGTTCACTGCACCAGCGCTCTTTTGGACGAGCCGCTTCTGCCGAGTAGAGTACCTACTCTAACAGTCGGTATTTCAAATCCTGTTACAATAATATTACAACAGCCTATTTTGTGAAGTGTCTATTTTACTTCACTTAGCTTTTTGCTAGACCGTGAATCGATTTCCAAGTAGTAAGCAAAAACCTATTTGTTTAATAATACTCACAAGATCAGGACTGAAAAGGACAGGCGTGTGGGCCTCATAGCTCGAAGGAGGTCGTTGTTCCACATGGACCTCTTCATCGGTTTGCTCAGAGTCATAGTGTTCCATGTCACTGTGCTCCTCAAAGAACAGCTTTCGGCGCAGAGATCCATTCGCCGTGATCTCGTACTCACCTGACATGTTTTGTTCCTGTAAACAGTTAGAGAATATGACAGTGATGAACCTATGTAGGGCTTTTGTGAAATGATTCTGTTTTTATATTCATTTAAAGACAAAAAAAAAAACGGCCAAATGCTTGTCTGACCACGTATAATGAAGGGTTCCGTAGTTGGGATAAATTTATCCCAAAAACAAACTGAGCATTGTAGTTGAAAAACATGTTCTCCCATATATTCCAACTGCAAATATAAGTTTCTACGCACAGTATTGAGAGATTTACCATATTATTTTAAGACCATAAACTTCTTATAGGTTTCCTTGTAATTTATAAGAAAATAAACTTTAATAAGAAAAAAACCGGTCGGACTCGCGCACCGAGGGTTCCGTACGTATATATGATGTTGATGATTTTTGAAAAACGGTACTATTTAGAGACATTGTTTTATTTTTCCTGTAATATTTACATAAACTTCTATCACACATAATAATTTCTGATTTTTATCGATGCAAACTTCGGAGATAAGGGAAGGGGGGGGGGGAAGGGAAAAAAATTAACGTTCCCCGTTAATTTTTTTTTAACATTTTTCATCAAAAGTCGGACACTATGCTGCCTAAAAAAATAAAAATAAATGTTTGAGAATGGGCAAACAGCGTTCTTTCATATTATATCCCACATGCCCTAGTAGCCCCACTTAAAATTTGTAAGACTCCCTTTCAGTTCCTTTTGCAATAAATATATAATTTTTTAAATATCTTTCTTCTTTGCAAAATAGTTGGGTAAACGTCATCTAAAACTAATCTAAATTTCAAGTTGATAGCATTAGTAGTTCTTGAGATATCCAGGTGTGACAGACAGACAGACAGACTTAGTCTCACCATAAGGGTTCCTTTTTACCATTTTGGTACGGAACCCTAAAAAATAACTCAGTAGTTTCGGAGACAAGAGGGTCAATTTTCATCTTTTTTCTTAAATATATTTATTTTAAAATTATAAAAACTATTATTTGAGATCCTCACAGCAAGCCTTTTCATTGGTTAGGTCACATGGTACAGTTTGCATTTTTTTTTTCATATTTATTATGTAAAATTCATTTATTTACCTTACACGGTCCGTGTTTGGATCACAGAAATTCATATGCGAACGAAATTTCAACTTAATCGGCCCATTAAATTCGGAGCAAATTGGCTATGACAGACAGACAGACAAACAAACGAGTGGTGGTAGGGGTTCCGTTTTGTTCATTCGGACGTACGAAACCCTAAAAAAGAATTGAACTGATCCATTCTTGCATTAAGAACAATAATGCTAACTTTTCATGACACAGACATGTTTTATGATTCAATGATGTGCAGTGCACTGATTCATTCCAAATAGGTATTCATGATTCTACGACATTTCACCCCCACGACAACTCGACCCGAACTACTCGACCCCGACAACTCAACCCCATTTTTTTTTTTTGTTCACGGGTTAAAAGATCCTCCTAAACGTCCTCCGCCCTGGGGCGCGCGGAAGTTCTATCAGACTCTTATTGACTAACTTCCCACACTTGCACCAGGGATCATGGGGTAATGTGCGAATTCCGCGATCCCCAGCTGGTGCCGGCCCGCCCGTGCGGGCCGGGTGAGTGGAAGACATATCCCGCTTCCTTACCGCAGCCTCCTTCTGCGGATACCACCGCGTGCCAGGACTCCTCGCTGCCGACAATCGAGTCGACCACGGCCGGCAGCGACAAGTTCTTGCCTACTCCTGGGATGAGGGTACGGCGCGGCTCCTCCCAAGCGGCACTCTGCCAGCGTATGCCACGCCGTGTCCTCCTGGCAGTCGACGCAGTGGTGACACCGGGCGTCCGGCTCCCTGTTTATGCGACACAAGTACTTCCCGAAGCAACCATGCCCCGAGAGCACCTGCGTCACCCGAAACGACAGAGCCGTGCCTCCTCCCGAGCCAGAGCTCGAGTACAGGCCGGACCGCCCCAATGATGACGAGGCCCGGCCACCAGGGCTGCGCGAAGTTGTGACCGATGCAACTCCACCTTTCTCGCGCCACCGATACAGTGACGCGAGTACTTTAGCCTCGAGGTCCTAGAGCGGGGATCCTTCCAGTACACAAGCCGTCTCGTAGGAGATCGTGCGATATCACCTAATGGCTCTCGACGGCCATCGCTCTCTGCGGCTTTCGCAGGACAGTGATGCTACCGGCCGTCAAGTCAGCCGCCTAGATCGGGGCCCAATACAGGGCCATAGATCGCACGATCCCCACGTAGAGCCGCCTACAGGAGGCGCTCGGGCCACCCAGATTGGGAAGCAGCGTTGATAGCGCCCCAGCCGCTTCCGGCCGCCGGAAGTAGAGGCCAAAGTCTCACCAGCTGTCGAGCACCAATCCCAGGTACTTCATGGTAGACTAGACAGCGATTTGAGCCCTCCCGACTAAGATGTGTGATCCGGGCGGCGGCGTCCGCCGGGGGCCATGAAAGATGATGGCCTCCGACTTGTTGAGGGTAAGCTCCAGGCCTAGGTGCCACCGCTGTGCCGATGCGGCTCACCACTTGTGAGACCGTAGCCGTCGCCATCAACGCTGCGTCTCTGTACGAGCTCCCCCGAGCTGCAACCAGCTTGTCGTCCGCATAACACGTCAAGTCCACGCCCGGCTGGAGCCAGCTCCGCAGCACCCAGTAGTATCCGATGTTCCACAGGAGCGGGCCCACGACCGAGCCCTGTGGAAAGCCGCACGACATGCGGTGCTGGCTTCCGCCTTCACGTCCCGTGTAGGTGACACACCTCTCCGCCAAATAAGCCCCAACGATGCGGCGGTAGTAGGGAGGCACCAGATGCTACCGCATTGCAGTGCGTATACCAGTGATTTGTCCGGGTCGAGTTGTCGGGGTCGATTTGTCCGGGTCGAGTTGTCGGGGTCGAATTATCCGGATCGAGTTGCCGGGGTCGAGTTGTCGGGCTTGGGTTTCCGGGTCGAGTTGTCCTGGAGTGGAATTGTCCCGGGGTCGAGTTGTCCGGGTCGAGTTGTTGTGATACTGTTAAATATTAATTCATGGTGGTTCTGCTTACAAATCACATTGAATTGTAATGTAAATAATTCTGTAACTACATTGGAAAATGAATAGGTACTTACTTATTTCCTCTACATTATAAGATGTGTTAGTATGATGGTGTTATAAACTTATAATGAATGAGGACCTAGATAGTAATTAATTTACCTGTGTAAAGGTACAAAATGGCTGTAGCAGAAGTTCAAGTTCTGGAGGTAGTTCAGGTGGCAGAGTGAGAACTGTTTGTGCTGAAACTAAAATTTTGATGTACACACAACCATATCTTAATTTCGGAAAAAAATCTGATAAGTAATAGACATACAAATTGTAACATTAAGTTGACAAACAAGGTAGACCTGATGTCTGACTATCTGTACTATCAACTGATCTTCCAGGGTTATAGTATACTCATGAATAAAATAGTTCTACTAAAATAAAATAATCTAGACCTAAGTACATAGCAATGCTAAATACCAAGCCTAACAAGGTAAGTATACCTATGTGTAACAAGCTAAATCTTAAGGGTCTATACTACCTCAGCGCCACCTCACTCTTTATCTCGCTCGCACAAGTAGCTGGCGGTCACGCGAGCAAGTGAGACAGGGTGGCAGGGAGAAGACTCCAAGGCACCAATATTTTAGTTTATATCTTCTTACGGTGAAAATAATGGTACTCAATAAAAAAAAAAATTACTTAAGAACTGCTTTATAGTTAGTTCAGTTAATACATAGAAAGTTTCATTATCTAATTTGAAGTATTTTTTGAATACCAGCGGTTTATTGTTTGGTTAGGATTTTTTTTTATGAAGAAAATTTTATGGAATTGTGATTTAAACATTTTAACATTAATCCTCAACTTAACCATAAATTAATTTCTAAATTAATGCAGTATTTTCGACATAATGGAGGATCATGCTAAGCCATTTGAGGTAGTATAGGCTCTTAATGTCAAGCATGCAAAGTAAGAATAGAGATTAATAAGACACAGTAATAATTATGTGACTAGTATATTGCTGTACACTTCTGGCTACCCCTTGTTTTATGTTATTCTGTCAATATCAATAAAACCTACAATTGTTTATTATTGTTTTGAATCAACAAAGCAAAATGACTTTAAATTAAAACATGACATACAACAACAACAACGTATTGTTTTAATTAAAAACATAAGTACTTACCTTCTTTTGTAACCACAATTTTTTCTTTTATTATACTTTCATTTTGAATATTGATTTCAGAAGATGTTTGCTGCAGCGGCTTCACCTTTTTGGAAGATTCTATCACTGGACTGGGCATGACCATTTCTTGGGAAAAGAATCTGAAAATCATTCAGAAATACTTTAGTGGTTGTAGGTTTTCAAATTATTCACAACAATAGCATTGGTTGCAGGTCAAGATTTTTATGACTGCATGCCAGTCAGATGATTCAAAATATTATAATATTTTTACTGTTTGTCAACCATTCCATTATTCAAAGATAAGTGAAGCTTCAAGCAGTGTAAGATGAAAATTAAAGAGTCACAAAAGCATTTTTACTAACATTATTCAGAATAAAAAGGTAAGTATTTTGAATTTCTTTTTATTTCGAAAACTCATTAATATTTAGGGCATATTGCCTCACTGTCAGCTTTGAAAAACAATATTACAATTTATTATAACAATGTTTTTCATTTGATGTTTAAATCCATTGCATTTTAGCTAAAGTGGCTCTCAGATGTCATCATCATCATCATTGGCAGCCTTGTTCCACGCACTGTGAGTATAGGCCTCCTCTTTCCTCCTCATAAATGTTATAACAATTGGATGGGAGGCCCACAATAATAAAGGCTTCATTATAATGGAAATAAACAACTATTGGCTACATAATGCACTGGCTAAGACCTACTATGTATCAAAATGCATTTTAAAATTCTCGGACACAGCTCTGATGTTCGTGAGGTAATTATGTTAATTTACTGAAAATTCTTAGTGAATACCTATCAGTAGCCTCTTCTGCAATCTTTTCTAAAGCGGGATCGGGCGTAGGCTCGAACTGACTGTTGCACGCCACTATGTCTGCAGGGACCAGGGTGCACGCCTGGTCGATATCCCAGCGGAAGGATCCACTATTTTTCTTCTTATATATCTTGCACATACCCGGACTAACAAAAAAGTAAAACAACACTTAAAAAATCACATTTAGATGCTCACGATTTCAAACTCGCCAGGTGAAGAACGATTGCGTACTTACCTGCATATAGGATTGTGTAGCTTGTCAATCAAAGCTTTATCAAAAGGATTTCGTACTTTTCTATTTGTTGGCGGAGGCGTTGATTTGTAAATAATATTTTGGCAATCATTTTTATCACCCATTTCGAAAGTAACGTTATTTTTGTTGATGCTGTTCCGTGACAGACATGGCACAATGACCTCCCCTGTCTGCACAGATTAAGTAGTACTCCTGTCTGAATTACAGAACATATCCTAACCTATCTAGTCTGTGGTACATATTCTCAAGATGATAGGATAATGGATTTCAGTGATTTCACATCCTAATAGGATGTGAAATCACTGAAATCCATTGAGGTAGGAATACTTATATTATATACAAGAGAACTATGTCTGTTTTCTTTACCTACAGGCACTTGTGATGTCATATTATCTAAATTATAGTAAAGTTGTGTGTGTTTTTATCATGTAAGTTTTAAATGATAGAATGAAAATCTCTGAAGGTTTTCAGATAATAAGGTCTCCTATGCCGCCAGTCTTCAAAACATAAAAAAAAAACAAAAAAAACTTAAAGTAAACAAACACAACATATTCTATAAATTATAAAACATTCATAATTTATTGACTTTTTCACTAAAACTGCATTTTTACCAGTGGTAGACGCTTCCCCTGTCCTTAGCTTGTATTTTAATAGTGGTACACCAAGTCGCATAATACATATTATCAAATATTCATTTAATTTGTGACGTCAAAATAAAACGACACAAAAATAAACAAACAACAGTGGTAGTTTGTAGACGGCAACTGTGCTGCCACCTATTACGAGTTTGGACACGAGATTAAGAATTTGAAATAGAAAGTAAATTGCCGGCAGTTTAACGATAAAGATCATTTTATTTGTAAAAACATGCGTATACATGCAAATTCAGCATGGGATGTCACAAAATTAACATTTAAGTAAGTACGTAGGTACATGTTTCACCCGTAAGGCGTACAAATTTATAAAATTAAACAAAAAAACAAAATACAGAGCTTACTTACAAAATAAAAACTAAATTACTAAAGGCTCTTTTCATTTCAAGTACACAATAGTCAGTAATAAATATTGATAAGGTTGGCCGCACACGGATGTTTATCGCTGAGCGATTTTTGTGTCGCCGAAAATGGAACACATGGGATTCAATGCTGTAACGCCAACGAGCTACTAAAAGTAGCTCATGAATAAAATCGCTGGATTCCGGGCGTAGCGATTATCGCTGAGAAATGGAGCGTATGGAAATGTACTAGCTAACGCACACGGCTCAGCGACAATCACCCGCGTACTCTTTGCTAAGGATTGACGTTGCGTCATTGCTATCCGATGGATATCGATATAATTATAAGTTTTGATTTCTTAGATAAGTACCTACTTACGTAATAATTTTATGTAAGTACCTTAGATACGGTTTAGGTGTGCAAGTGATATAGAGGTAAATACATACCTACCTAGGTAGATACTAAGATAAGTTTATAAAATAGTTTAATGTCATAATAGGTAAGTACCTACCTACTAAAACGGTAGATCATTCTAATTGTTATAATAATTCAAGCGTTAGTACTTTTTTGAACAATTGATTTCGGTTGAACAGTATTCTTCGAAGAAAGAAATAAGTAAGTACATTTTTTGGTTAAACATCGATCTCTGTTAATCCATGACGAGCTCGATAGCCAGCGACAAAATAAGTATATTTTTTGGTTAAACATCGATATATGTTAATCCATGACGAGCACATCCCTCGATAGCCAGCGACAAAATATCGCACGTGTGCGTTGAGTCGCTCAGAAAGTCGCTGGCGATAATCGCTGAGAAAATCGCCAGCTGAGAAAGTCGCCAGCGTGTGCGGGCACCCTAAGTAAGTAAATAAATTATAAAATGTCACAAAAAATAAAGATGAATAAAATGAAAAAAATATAAATAATGTCAAATAGTGTCATGCAAAAAGTCATTTATATTATAATAACACTTGTCTGTTAATAAATCTCGAATCTTTTTTTTAAACAAATTTACCCGAATTTACCGGCAAGACTGTGGTATTTTATTATAAAGAACATCGGCCAAATTTCTATAGGAGCTGGACCTGACTTTTATTTTCTGTGTCCAGAAACAAATTATAGTGAGATTGAATTGTTTTTATGAATTAAACACCACCCCATTCGAAAATAATACCTAAATAGCCAAGATATTTTATTAATACGAAAAATACTTTTGAGGTTAGAATCCATTAATAAGTCGATTTAATACTAGGCAGATGACATAAAGTTGTCACCCGAATGCGGCGAAGATCAAAAGGATAGTGATGAGCGAGGGGGGTAATTAGCGATCTCATTTCATATTTATTTATTTCGATTTCTCTCAGATAATTATCCAAAAAAATAGGCCTGATCAGTCAAAGCGCACTAACATGCGGAAAAAACTAGCGGGCTTTTTCTGGCTAGGCTACCATGACTGATTTCAATTCTGACTGAACGAGTTAGTCGCTTGATACTCACTTTCAGTTTGCATTGCTACTGGGTAAACGAAAGAAAAAGGGTTTTGATAAAAATACTTTTTATTAATCATCCTCACTACAGCATCGAGGAATGCTGCTGGTGCTGATATTGTCGGCTGATGCCTGGCTCAGCCAAGGTACCACACAAGTGTCATTACAGGTGCACAGCACCCAATCGTTCTTCTACCGACTAAAAAATTACAGCAGTATTCCACTATAGCTTCTCTTCCAGACACATTATTTTCAATTAGTATATAAACATAATCCGCCTTATTACAAAACAAGATTTATATTTGACATGGCTTAAACCATGGAGCCAGTTTTTGTAATAAGAACGTAACAGTGATTGAAATACCGTTCTTTATACAAAACTGAAAACGTAGTTCGGTACTAAGTTGTCAGTTTTGTGTTTAGGAACTTTACCATAGTCGGAATAAAGTTCGAAATTCAATAATGGCTCCATGTTTTAACCTGGGTTTGAAGATAAACCTTGTTTTGTAATAAGAGGGATTATGTTTTTCTTGAAATGTGTCTGGATTTAATTTTGCCTCTTATTAATGAATTATCTCCACTCCCTCTCAAACGATACTCTGATACATTAATGTTTTCTCTGCATATTTCAATGCCATAATATAACCTTCATGGAACCTGACATGTTCGTCTGGTATGTTCCTAGGGCAAATAATATTACTTCTCTATATTCTAAACTCTACTCTCGTATCAAACTCAAAGACGAGATGGCAGCGAAGTGTATTAATGCGTATATTGCAATTAACACAAAGCATTCGCAAGGCTGCTTGTGGTGTCTGCATTATGATGACACACAAAAAGTCCGGAAATCAAAAGCACAAAATAATCGTCACAAGCGGTAGATATCAGTCCGTAAAGCAATGCCAAGGTCAAAACAGAAGGAAATCCAAAACAGTACAATACGTATCACAATCCACAACAACAATGCGAAATTGCGAATGATCGCCGGTCTCGCCGGCTGTCAATCAATGGCGCGCGTCGATGATATTATATGACATATTACCTATGACGTTCCGTTGTATGTAATTCGGTATGTAAAGTAAAAATTTACCTATGCCGATTCCAAAACCATTTCGAGATTTTAAGCTTCTAAGACTTACTTTTCTATTAATAGGTCTTAAAATTATAAGATCGTATTTATTTTCACAAAAATACTTAAAATGACTTGACTTTTATTTGACCTCTAATTGACGTCACAAAGCAGCCTGAATTGGAAATTTCAGTGCCTCTTGTAATTAGATTGTTCTTTATGTGTCAAGTGTCATGCCAACGTCAAATTTACATGAAGCACTTATTATTATTCTATTCAGATATGTAAATAGTGTAGTTTTTCACCAGCGGCGGACAGTACAAGTCAAATCACATCGATGTATCACCTCAGGAAAACTTAACTTACGTTAAAATGATCTTCACAATAAAACAGTCGCCGCCCAGACTTGTACTAAACATTTACTTCCTCGCACCATTTCCTTTTTAAGATTTCTTTTACTAACAATCAATTTATGTCGGCTATTTGTTGTGGTGTTTATACTCGACGGTATGAAGAACTTAGCAGAAGTAGTCTTTGAATCCATTCATTTTATTAATATGCCATATCTTTAAACTAAAGTACGGAAATCGCTAAAGTATGAAATGTAAACAAATTAATTGACAAATTTTACAGTTTGACTTTACTGAATTTTGGTTTTAAATAAGTGTTAAACGTGGCAAAGATCCTAAGCTATTCAGCTACTAGTGACGTCAGTACGAACAATACTTTAAAAAAATATATAAAAATAACTACAGCTTGTAAAAACAAAAAGATGAAATTATGTGTTTCAAATACTCTTATCATTAAAATAAAAATATAAAAAACATAACTGAAAAATACTTTACATACAATGGGGATCTAAACTGCCATTTGTTCACGATAGGTGGCGAATCGTCGACATGGCTATCAAAAGCTGTCAATTCCATACATTTTGTAACCTAGCATTCAGTAAATTTCAATTTTCTCGAAATATGCCTCTGTGTGCTGTACCAGGATGTACTAACCCCGGTGTTCATTTATTTCCCAAAGATACAACGCTAAAAAAAAAGTGGGAAAAGGCTATACGTCGCAAAAATTATGTAGCGACACAGCATAGCAGGTTATGCCGGAATCATTTCCAAGAATCTGATTATGTAGGAGAATCAGCTTATACAGGTGAGCTATTAACTTATTAAGTGTTGATTTCAGTCATTAGCATTACAGACAGAGACTTCTCGTTATCACTGTGGTTAGTTTAATGATAACTACCTTGTAAAGTCTGCTTGAAAACTTGGTTTGTTTCCTGGAGGTTTAATATGTAAATAAACCAATGAACAGGTATCCTGTGTGCCTCCATATTACAGAGTGTTAAAAGTCTTATACTTAAAGTAATCTGTATAAATTTTTTAAATATTTTGTTTGTTTTTCAGGAAATCCTCAAATATGCAGATTTCTCAAAAAGGGGACTGTCCCAAGCATATTCCCTTGGTCCACCCGAGTGTCAACAACACCTACATCAAGAAGCCTTCGGTATTTGGAAAGAAGCAGACGCAGAATTGATTTTAGACAGCCAACTGGGGACGAAAGTATTCCAGAACCGTCTACTAGCACTGAAATAGAGATATCTACTGTAGAGAGCACCTCAGAAGATATTACTCCTAGAACAGTATCTGTTAGCATTCAATGTGGTAGTTCTTTGGGAATAATTTCACTAGAGGCTATGAGGGCCAATCAGGAGGCTATTCATTTTTATACTGGGCTAGAAAACTATGAAAAATTTATGCTTGTGTTAAACACGTTAAGTCCAATGTGTAATAATTTAAATTACAAGGGAAGTAGAGTTATCAATGTTTCTGTTGAAGACCAACTTTTGATAACACTGATCAAGCTAAGGAGGTATTTACCAGATTTTGAGTTGGCATTTTTATTTGGTATTTCCCAAACTAGTGTTGCTAACATTTTTATAACATGGATCAATTTTATGTATGAAATATGGTCTTTAATTAGTATTTGGCCCAGTAAAGAATTGGTTCAATACTTTATGCCAGAGTCATTTAGAAGTGGTTTTGCAAGTACAAGAATTATTGTGGACACAACTGAAATACCCATCACAAAGCCTGGGAATCCTATAGCACAGCAGGTGACATTCAGCAGCTACAAACATAAAAATACTGTGAAGGCTATGATTGGGGCTACACCTGGTGGTCTAATTTCATATGTCTCAGAATGTTATGGAGGTTCAGTCAGTGATAGACAGATTATAGAAAGATCCAATCTTGAAAATCTATGTGACAGTGGCGATTCTATCATGGCAGATAGAGGTTTTAACGTGCAGGACATTTTTGCTCCAAAAGATATAACTATTAACATTCCAATGTTCTTGAAAGGAAAGACACAAATACCAGGTGTTAGAATAGTACAGGATCGAAAACTAGCAAGCAAACGAGTTCATATAGAACGTATTATAGGCCTTGCTAAAACATACAAGATTTTGAAAAGTGAACTAAGCCCATATCATGTAACACTGGCATCTAGAATTTTAATTGTTTGTGCTATGGTTTGTAATTTTAGAGAAAATATTATGAAATAAAAGCATTTTAATATGTTAATAAAGTTTTATTTTAAAGTGTTAGTCTTTAAAGAAATATTTCTTGATTACAGCATTTTTAAAGAAGTTATGATAAAAATTATCAAGTTTATCCAACATATCCTGAATGAATTGTTCATCACGTTCAATATATATTACATGTAAACTTTTATAGGTAAAAATCAATAAATTACAAAATAATCTTTTTGTTACATATAACTGCCCTTGAATTTGGTAGTAATAAATATTGTTTTTTTTTAAAGTTAGTTGTCCATTTTCGTCATATTGTAGATATGGTATTGTTAGAGGACTGATCTTTTGATTTCTGGAAGCATAAGGACATTTAACTTCAATAATGGTTTCTGATCCCAGTAAACCATCAGGAGATGCTCCTAAATAAGGCCTTTCCTGAGACAAGAATAAACCACATTCAACTACAACCAGATCATAAGCCTCCATATACCTTTTAATGGCTACATTTTCATTTATAACTCCATGTGCCATGGCTCTTGTCTGGATTCGATTCTTATTTAATATTTGATTGCAATATTTGATTAAAGTTTCACTTTTTAAATGACACACAGTGTGAAAAATGCTGGCTGTAATGTGGGTTTTTCTATAATCATGCCACTTTGGATTGGAACTTTGTCCTCTAGTTTCAATTTCTATTTCCATAATTCTTGTTTCTGAAACATTAAGAACACTAATGGATTCTAAAAAAATATCCACTGCGTTTTTTTTTAAATATTCATGGTCCAAACATATTGCTCGTTGGTTAGCTGCAGGATATAATTGTTTTAAAGGCATTGACGAGTGTGCATAATTTAGAATCAAAGATTGAAACCTGCATTGAAATGCATTCTTATCAAACCTAGGGTTTTGTGCCAAGTATGGAGAATAAACAGTATTATGTACATCTCTTTTGGATGGCAATCTGGAGGCTCTCAATGGTGTTGCATAATACTTCTTTGCTGGTTTATGGAATGTCTGTAGTTGTGACGTAGAAACTTCATGTAGGAGTATTATTTTATGTTGTACAATATTTTCAGCAGCAAGTAGTACCACAGCTATATGTTTGCAATGCGCTTCTTTTCCTTCTCCTGCAGCACATTCACAGCTTGCTTCTTCAGGCATTCCGTCATCACTTAATTTGATGTTTACCTCATATTGAAGCTGTTTCATAGATGCCTTGCAATAACCTGGAAGAAGTTTTGATATGTTTATTAGGCAAATTACTTTACACATCAAACTAACAACACACACACATTTGAAACTTCACCATCCTACTATTAACAACCATGGAAGAAGACCTACACCCATTTTATTTCCTAGACATCAACTTTTAAATGAGTTTATAGTAAGAATAAGCATACCTTTTAGGTATGTACTTTGGCAGGATGTTGTTGATCGTAGAACAAGAAGGTATCTCGATTCATACAATCTTACAGCATCACTGATATTCTTATTGAATCTGAAATAAAAACCATTACTTATGTTAAACAAGGGCCGCTAGAGGATATCAAACATTTAACATGTATCATTGGAAATAAATATGTTAGGTACCTGTCAAAGTAACTTTGAATATGTTGTTTAGTAATCTTCGGCAATTTGGTGGAGCTATTAACGTCTTGGTAAAGATCCGCTTCAGGAACGTCAATGGCTTGGCTTTCAGAAGCTTGAGGGCTTTGATTGCCGAAATTAAAATTTCGGTCGTAAGCTTCTAACCTAAAAGATAAAGAATACCATTTATCATTAAAGTAATGTTCTCTCATTTTTCGTAAATTTTCCTACAATGACTCAAGTAAGAATTAACACGTTACAACTAAAAAAAGATCCAAATCTAGAGGCTAGCACTGATGAAAAATATTTTATTATTTAAAAGTCTACCTCTCAACAAGATCTGCTTTCTTTCCAGTTATCCTTGCTCCTCGTTTTTTCAATTCGTCTTTCAATTCTTTGAGCTTCCAGGTACAATACATGATAGCAATAACGATGGTGGACCGGTTTCAACACAAAAAATTGCAAAAAACACTGATGTAAACAAAGCGAAAACGATTTGACAGCGGCCATCCCGCCACTGGCGACATCTGCGCTGAGCTTTGCGTGTGCATCCCCATTGGACAAAATGCTGAAACATACTATGAACCTACTTATTTATTTTTTAGGATATGAATCCAATACATACTACTAAAAACAGCTCTAGCTGATTTGATACCTAAATATCTATGGAATACACACATACACACTACATTACATTACATTTTATAACTATTCAGAAAAACGTGAATAATTATAATCTTTGAGTACTAAATCATTTCTTATGCAAAATGAGTCGTCAATAGGTGCGTTCTGAACATGTTATTCAAAATAATTTCCAAAGAAATTAAATAAACAAAAAAAGTGTATATCTTTTTTTCTGGCTTCTTAGAGAGATATTTGTTACATTTTCTAAGACCCTAAAAAATAACAGTTTTTTTCATATAAGGCATATCGGGACCCCCGCCACCGCCTTGTAGTCAGGTACGATTTGGCCGTCCTTCTTTTAGGAGCCATACAGAAAACGCTTTTCCCCATTAGTCCTTGACGCATGCGAACACAGTTGATTATTGTCACGTCTGTTCCGAGGGTAGGTGTCAGCTAGTCGTGGAAATAGAGATTGATTCCCCCTAACAAATACCGCAATTTTAAAAATATACAGAGATGGTAGAGTTTTAATTAGTTTTAGCGGTAGATTTAACTAAAATCCCGAAATGTAAAATTATTTCACAATTACTATATCGTGATGTCTCGTCATTTTACTTCATCTAGTCGTACTAATACTAACAATAACCTCAGTTACGCACAGGCGTTTTTTTTCCGCAACGATTTTTTTTATGGCGGATCGGTTTTCAACTCTCGGTGTTGAGCCGTTGAGAATCCAACAGAGTGAATCCCAGCATGTCTAAAAAACTATTGGTTTTTAACTCTCGGAGCCAGGCGGTGCGTTGAAAATACATGGTAAAAATCGCCCGTGGGTACGAGGGCTAATACGAGATATCGCGAGAAAAGTTTCTTTATGTCTTTGTTTGCAAACTGAAAACAAAAAATGATTTGAATTATTTTCTGGGACCTAGAGGTTTTTAATAAAAGTTGGCTCTACTGGAGTCTACTGGCAGCCCTGGCGGACTCTTTGTCTGTCATAGGCTGCATTCTGAATTATGCCCTAATTGCTCACAGCGCTCACGTCAGTAATTTGCGTTCCGTTATAGATAACAAGATTATGACAGCTCAGAGCTGTCAACAATTCGAAACGCTCGTGAACGCACTCGTATTGCTTGCTCGCCTCGCTCAACGTCAAAACTTATTTTTAACATAATCCCAAACATTGCACAAGAAAGACCGATTGGATATTTTTTCGAAAATGGAAGTTCTACGCATTGGCATTTCTGTTTTGTTGGTTGACTCTATCGACTCTGATAATTCAGATTTTGAGTTTGTGAACGACGATTCGCTCAGTGATGAAGAGGATGACGAAGTGCTTTAAATTAGCGTATTTTTATGCTCCCGGCATTTACCCCGAAGAAAAATGCCTTGAATTACAAATTAAAAATAGATGCAACAATTAAAAAATAATGCGAATGAGTATATAAAAATCATTTCAGCTAAACTCATTATGCCACTGAGCCCTCTCGTATTGCTCTAATGTAAACCTATCTATTCTGTGGATGTGAGCATGACAACAATTTGTCGCCCGTTAGGCTAGTCAGCTATATTCACTTGAATACTCATGACTGGATTACCGTATTTCTTGGTGTATACACCACAAATTTCTTCTTCTTTGGTTAGGTGGCGACTGTAGTCAGAAGCAAAATTTCGAAAATGCCACGTTATTTTTAAGATAAGATGCGAATCAAAACAAAACAGCACACGCAACTGTCATTTTTGAGAGCGCTCATGGTGATATTTATAAAGGGCATGGTCGGCATTATCACTAGATGGCACATGTCATGACGACATCTATGACGATTCACGGGACATCGTTATCGCGCTCACGCTAATAGGGTTAAAAACTGAAAGCTGGTCCTAGGCCCAGTTATCCGTCTACTAACCGCCATTATTTTGTTTATGTTCACTTTTGTATCGATCACAAATTACACGAAAACTAGATAAATATGTATGCGACTTGGAGTTTACCACTATTAAAAGACGAGCTAAGGACAAGGAAAGCGTCTACCATTGGTAAAAAAGCAGCTGTAGTGGAAAAGTCAATAAATTATGAATGTTTTATAATTTATAGATTATTTTGTGTTATTTGACTCTAAGTAATTTTTCTTTATTTTGAAGACTGGAGGCGTACGACAGAAATAACCTAAACAGAGTTGAAAACCAACTCGAGATTATGATCTTTCTGACTGAAAAACTTCAGTATTGTCAATTCTAGCACTGATCTAATATGATAATACAAAACACACATACACCTTTACTATAATTTACATAATATCATATCACAAACAGGGACCATTTTGGTTACCCATTGAAAGGGTTTTCGATTGGGGTTTTTCTAAGCGGTTAAACAAAAACCCATACGATATGGGTAACCCTTATGAACGGCTTAAATTAAATTTTTGTAACCCATTCAAAGGGTTTTCGATAAAAACCCATACGGTCCAACCCGTATGGCTAGCCTGCATGGCGACCACGGGCTGCATGAGGACTACTCCGACTGCAGGAATCGAAGCCATGCTGGGTTTACCACTGCCCCACCTGTTCATACAGCAGGAAGCGACGATGGCGGCGGTACGTCTAAATGCAATAAATCTCTGGGGTAAGAGGGAAACACAACACACCACTCTGCTTGAGGGGCTAAATAATGAGTTCCCCATTACGAAAGCCATTAATGACTGGGTACCCAAACAATTTATCTTTGATAAGAAATACAAAATCCAACTTCACGAGGATCGCCGATGCGAGGGTTTGCGCCCCGCAGAGCTGCGCATCTTCACGGACAGGTAGTGGCACAGGAGATGGAATCTTCTCGGAGGACTTCAACATACACATAGCTACACCATTGGGAGTCCATACCACAGTGTTGCAGGCCAAATGCATGGGTATTTCTCTTGCCGCTTCGGCGATCATGGCCAGGAAAATTAAGGACCACTCGATACGCATACTCTCAGACAGCATGGCTGTTTTGCAAGCGCTAAACAGTCAAACAGTTGACTCTGGGCTGATATACGAGTGCCACCGGCGCCTCAATCAGGTGGGTTGCCTCAATAATATAACCATTCAATGGATCTTAGGACACAGCGGTTCGCTAGGTAACGATGCAGCCGACGAACTCGCCAGACGGGGGTCTAGCATGGCACCTGCACAAGTGCCTGTAGGTAAAGAAAATTAGTTATCTTGGGAACATCACCAGTATACGAATTTCTCCCATAAAAGTCTTTAGGTTTCAAAAGGATAGCACATAGTCTCGACGAAATATCGGGTTTCCGTTTTTTTTTTCCAAGAGCTTTCTTCCAAAGTTTTCGTATTTTAAAATATTTGGCAAATAAGTACATGGGTCGCCGTATTTTTGCAGCCAGCAGCTGCCTAACGGGGCATACTAATTAATTATGGGTAAAAGAAGTCGCTTGTTTACAAAAAAAATATGGATAGAGACAGCTAGCTGCCAAATTCTTAGACGTTGGATAGTAGCGACATCTGGAGGGAACAAGTGGCAGTTTTTATCCTAAATGTTAAATTTGTCAATATTTTCGTAATCATAATAACGCGTTATTTCAAGATTTCCTATTAATCTGTCATATTATCACAATACCACTTATTACACCATTAATAAATTACCACGGTATCGTGATATTATTGACAATGTAACATGCCCCATTCGGAAGGGGTGTCAGCAAGCTCAAATCGACTACAGCGCAATTCGGAACGCGCCCATAGTAACATGTCATGTCACTCATGTCAACTCATGTGAGAGTCATGTGGTCTGTCATCAGTGTCATCCACAGAGTACACTACATTGTGTCATCTATGTCACCCATGTGGTGGTTAAATTCGAAAAAATCTACAAGCATCGATAATCCTTCAATAATTTAAAAGATATCGATGTTTCGTGCTATTGATTCTTATTACTAATCCCCGGAGGGTATAAGTGGGTAATTGAGAGTGCCTAAATGTATTAAATGATGGAGAATCATAATTTAAGTTGTGAGCCAATGGATATTGATACCAGTAGCAACTCTATTAGAGAAATGGATATTTCTTTCAATGAATCATTTCCTATTAAGACTTTTATAAAGACTGAAAAAGCGGAGGATCTTACTGACGAGATTAATTTAACCAATAATAACAAAAGGCCAGATGGTCAGCCTGTTGTTAAGAAATATCACATCAACATGCAGAAACCAACAAATAATTTTAACAAGGTAGTATTTCAGTCACTTTCCGTCGGAATAATTATCTTAATGTCAATATTTGCACTCCATATCTATAGTTTAAAGTGCTTTGACGATTTCAATATTGAAGAACTAAGAAACACACTTTCAAATAAAATATTTGGTCAGACTGAAGCAGTCAATAAGATTATACAGACATTAGAAGTACAAGGCAGAAGTAAACTTTTACTCTTCTCTGGAGGGACAGGTGTTGGAAAATCTTTTGCCTCCTCTATTTTGTTAGATACTGCAGGACCTTGCTCAAATGTGTATCATTATACCATGCCCAGTTTTACAAATACATTTTCAACAGACTTAATGTATGGTTTGACTATGTGCAAGAAGTCATTAATAATAGTGGATGATTTGACTGCAACTGATATGCATATCAAGAAACAAATAAAGGAAGTAACAGAGAAGAGTGAGAACTTAGGAAAAGACATCACTGTGATACTAATATACAATTGTTATGAATCAACCAAAGAGTTCATCAAAAACTGTGATGACTCCTTTCATAAAAGACTACTGGAGAACTTTGCTGAGATAAAGGCATTAAAGAAGTTGGTGGAATTTAAACCCCTGACAAAAACACATCTAAAGGAATGTATAAAGCAAGAGTTGGGTGACAGAAAACTTAACAACAAAGAACTAGGGGACATATTGAAGAACTTTAATGTAACTGTTGATGGCTGTAAAGGTGTTCACTCTAAGATGAAGTATCTGAATATTAGTTATTAGTTTTGTAAACCATGACAGTTGTATTGTATAGTAGTTTATGTATGTAGGTAAAGCAGCAAAGTAGCATTGTATTTGCATGCATATTGAATAAATGTAGTGTTATGTAAATAAATAGAGTATAGGGTAATTAGTGTTGTTTTATTATTCAGTAGATATGTTTCTTTCTGTAGATGTAAATTGTTGCGAGCAATGTGAAATGTTAAAATAAATACCAAATATTATTGTAGATCAAAAGAACTTTATTTTAGAGAATTTTACATGATAATCGGCAATGCAGAGGTCCAAGAAATTATGTTGAATACAAATATACTGACAATTCTTTAATACACATATACTCCACATTTGGATATTATTCTACAACAAACTTAGCCTTCATGAGAAAACAGAGCAAATCCTAAACAAAACTTGTGGTGCATTAAAGTATAAAATACTTTGGTAATATTTCTAACTATAAAACATAATATAAAATAATCTCAACCACATACCTAGGCAAGGGTGCAATTTGTTTGGAATTTTGACTAAACACTTTGTTCATATACTTATTCAACACCCTAATAATGATTTCAAGTTAATGCTGTTATAGCCTTACAAATATTAACTTTGCAATATTATGTTTGGCTTCAAAACATTAAACACAATTCTAGCTGAATATAGATAATGTTAATCTATTGAGGATTATCAGCAAATTTACTACACAAGTAATTATTAATTGAAAAATTATGACACAAAAACGATTTTATTCTAGTATATTTAAAAAATGTACCCCTATTGCAATGCACCCATATTATGGTATATAATTTTAATGTCATGAAACCATTTGTATCCAGCCTCATAGGCATATTATAACACAATTATGTTAAGCATCTATACCACTTGTGTGATGGTACAAATGGTCACATTTAATGATAAATTTAAGTACATCTTTAATGTAAAATAATTTATTATTATTATATATTATTTTAAGTATTGTAAATGTACATAATAAAAAGCAGCCAATGGAAAAGTTAAATGTAATTTTAAAAGCCCCCCTAAATGTATAAGCCAGTGAGATAAATGCATGCTAACAGGTAAATGTGCATTATTAACAATTTGCGGAGAGCAGATTAAATTTTTGAAAAAGTTAAACTATTGAATTTAAGCTGATAGGATCTGTGTGTAGGTATCCCTTTAATTTGGTGTTTGAATCACTGCCCAGGGAAGACTAAAAGTATACATATATAAGTACTTAAAATATCCTTGTCCTCAAAAGATTTGTGAAACATTCTGGAAGATAGAATCATGATGATAGATTTGTGCATCATACTGAATTAGGTAGGTATATATATACATCACATTTTCACATTAGTATTTGATTAAATTCTGACATAAATTTAACAGATCAATAGTAAATACTGTATTTCATTGAAAGACATGTAACATGTTAATCTATTTAATAAAATATTATATATTTTAATATCAGTAATAATGTTGGTGGTTGATTTGGAGCGTTATGTATGAATATTAATACTTTAAAAATGTATATAAGTAGGACCCAAAAGATTTTATTGGGAAAAGGGATTTCAATAGACCCAATGCAAACTCTCAGCTATAGTTATACATTATACAAAAGTGAACATAAAGCGAATTTAAAATAAGTTAGCTGTTAGGCTACTGGATAACATATTAAAAAAAAAAAAAAAAAAGATAACTTAGTATAAAAAAAAAACATTTAAATTACATACATACTGTGATGTTTAAAGACTGAGACTTAAAAAAATAACGAGCTGTGTTATGCCTATATAACACTATTTTCCAACGACGGATTAGCACAACAGGTGTTTCTATGTAGGTATATCTATCTATGCCTTCTGGGGTCCGGCGAGCTCCGAGAGCGAGTTCTAGTCGTTTAACATTAATGGAGAGCCACTATTTACGTAGAAGTAAATTATTAAATAAATTCAACATGATCTAGATAACAAACCCTCATTAAATATTTTCAAAGAAAATATTTTATTTAGCTAATGACGAAGACGACACTTTTAAACATGCAATGTGCAAATCAATATCTATATGTACACAATGTAAGTTTATGTACCTATGTAGTAAGTATGTAAATATATATGTTCAAAATTAATTTAAAAATGTTGATTAATTACTAAATATGCGTAGGTAACAATAAAGACTAGAATACATTTTTAGTTTTTACAGTTATTGGCACTAATTTCAATGATAATGGCACAACTATGTACTCTGTATACAGTGAAAGTACCAACATGAAAAGTTGATTAACAATGTAGATTTTTTATTATGCATTTAATATTACAATTCAACCTCCCTTTGATGTTCGTAAATTAAGTTTTGCTAACTATACTAAAATATATTACAAAATTGTAAAAAATGTGGTTAAATGTAATTTACATCTAATTATATTTATAGGAAATACTGAATTTACTGCAAACTTACAGTTATATATCCAATATTTAAAGCACATTTCTTAAGTGAAACTGTGCAAAAAACACTTTACATTTATTACATTAATATCACTGTTGACAAAGCTCCTCTTAGTTAATACAAATACCAACAAGCAGACCATTCTCTTGCACAGTTATCACTTTAAAATTCTAAGCTATCTCAAGTAGGTCCGATTTGTTTGGATAATCAGGTACAGAACCAATAGGTACTACAGCAAACAATCAGTTCAGCTCAATCAATAGTAATTAAAGGAAACATCATATCACACTAATGCTCTGGTGAGGAAAGCCAAAAGCAGAATAATGTCATTAACATTAAAATCTAAAATTGACGAAATTGATATAATCCACTTAAAATATAATACGCACATTGATGCTGCACTAGCTAATACACGAGGTTTTATCTATTTGAAGAAAATGTAACGCAATTGAGGTATTCTAGCAATACATAGATGAAAGTTAATTATAATAAACTACGACCTCACTGTTCAGATAACTCTAAGTGCATAGTGCCAATAACTGCATGATTTATTAGTTCCTTAAATCTTATTAACTAGGTATTTGATAACAAATAGAACACCATTTTTAAGCACGACAAAACATTCATAGTTAAAAATGTAGAGAGACTTACTGAGAAATGTGCTAAATATTCTAAATCTTGAAATTTTTTGCTGATTTACTTATAATATAGATTCATTAGTATCAGATCTGTTGTTATGTTGAGATTTCATATAATATGTTGATAAACAACACTTTGCCTTGATATTCGTTGACATATCTTCGATTTTGTCAGAGATCAGATTGTTTGTACACTCTACTATAACTAGCACAAAGCATTGAATTTAACGGTATCACATTTTAGCCACATCGTAAATTTTTATAAAGTGACTTTAACGGATAAGAATCAACTTCCGAATCGCTTACACCGGTGTCGATAACATTTACCTATAAGTAATTAACTTAATTTTTTGGATTACAAAGAATTCTAATAAAATTCGTGTAAGTTTTATAGCAGAGTTGGATAATAAATTTTATATTGTACGACGAAGAGGATCTTAGTTTCGTGGTCTCATTCAATACTTTGAAAAGTTATAATTGTTGCAAGGGCATCACCATGACAGATATCTGATTTGCGAGACCATTATCCTCCACCGTACAGGAGTGGGTTGTAGAAGGGACTAGTTAGGAGCGATGGAAATGTATTGCCGTCCACTTGTTGTGGCGTTTGTGCCATATGCGAGTCTCTTGCGACTGGTGTGTGGCTCGTCGGCCTTCGGCGTCCACACTTTGCGTTACGCATACGTATGCGATTACAGCTACATCATCACCGAGAAGATGCACTCTAGGATTTAGGATCGTCGTATTGGTTTTCACAAGTGTCGGTGTGTTATCAATGAAGAATTTATGAAATTCGACGCCTTCCACTAGGTTACCTAGTGCATCAGGATCAAACGCTGTCACGTTAGGGTCACATAATTTGGAATAGGTTTCGTAATCACCGTTATTGAGTGCGTCCATGAGCACTTCAGTTACTTTGATTACTTCTGCCCGGCGCAAAGAAGCGTTGCTGTCGCCACGAGCTTTTCCAAACGAATCAGCTTTCGTTAACGCTTCATCATCATGCTCTTTAGAAATTACAGTACATGCTCTATCTACGCCCTTCTTATCCTTGTCCAGATCATCATCTTCCAATGTTGTGCTGCTGTCGGTCGACTCTTTTACTTGCGACCCATCTCCTTTCTTGTTCACCATAGATTTTCCTGAGAAATTGCGTGTAGCGAGCATGGTTGTCAAGATTGCTCCCTTCAGTTTGCGCCGTGCATTGAATTTCTTCAAGCAGTCCACGGTCTCTTGCCTGTGCATAACAGAAGCAACACGTTCACGGTGGCAAATCCAAGGGTGTTTCAGGGCTTCGGAAGCCGTTATTCTCTTGCTTGGATTTACAGTTAACATCTGGTTTATGAGGCTTTTCGCTTCAGGTGTCACCGTATCCCATTCTGGAGATGGGTAATCATAAGCGCCCGCTTTAATTTGACCGTACAGTCGATGCTGATCTTCATCCCAAAATGGAGGATATCCAACAAGCAAAATGTATAAGATCACACCGCACGCCCAGATATCTACAGGCTTACCATATGGTTCCTTTTTAAGTACTTCAGGTGACAAATAGCCAGGAGTACCGGCAAATCCGAACCACGCTTGTTGGTCGCCTTGTACTTCAATGGCTAATCCAAAATCAGCAAGTTTCACAGCAGCTCCTTTAGCTTTGCTGGCTAGTAATAGATTTTCTGGTTTTAAGTCTCTATGCACAACTCCATTATGGTGACAGTGGTGTACAGATTCAAGAATTTGTTGTATACAGTGAGATGCATCAGCTTCAGAGTAAAATTCTCTGGCAACAATATCTTCAAACAATTCACCGCCCGTTACTAAGTCGAATACCAGGTAGTGAAAATGCTCCTCTTGAATAGAATCATGAAGTCTTACGATATTAGGATGCTGAAGTTTTCGGCAAATTCGCGCCTCTCTTTCCAACTTTTGGAAGTCTCTGGCTGAGAGTTTTTTAGTATTTATAATTTTGGCCGCAAATTCATAACCAGTTGATTTTTGCACAGCACGTCTTACGATGGAAAATGCTCCTTTTCCTAACTCTTCTTTCAAATCATAATTATCAGAAAAACGCGTACTCACACTTTCACGGTTTGGATTAGCCATTTTAACACAATATACTTACTTCACCAGGTTGTGATTGTTAACTTACTCCGTAAAGTTTGAGCACGAACTTCAATATCTGAGTATGTAACTGCAACAAAAAAAAAAGATACTTGAGTGTTATTGAAAGAAAAAGAAACTAGTTTTATTTTAATGTCATGTCATGATTGCGTAGTGTAGTTCTTTAATTGGATTATTTTAAAAGATGTCAAAAATTGACAGCGATCGGTAGAATAAATGTTTTATTAACACATTTAATTGCACAAATAAATATTTTGGGGATAAAAGGTATCATAGATTAGATAGATTATTACAGATTTGGAACTGTATTTTGTTAGATAAAACAAATAAAACGGAGTGACGGTCCAAATACATTAAACACGTATAGCTACAATTTTACATTCTTAGTGCATCATAAAAAGTGTAAGTTTTATATACGCATATCGATCTTATGTTAATTTTTTGTGCAGTTTACCGTTCATAACATGAAATGTTTTATAAACCCATGAGTCAGTATTTACCTACAATATGAATTACTATAAACGCTATTTATATTTTCTGTTATATCTTGCTGTTCTTAATCCACTCACGAAATGGTCAGAAAATAGATATTGTCAAGGAGCGGATGAATTTATCCGAATGAAAAACGTCCGCACTATTTTGGTCACTCAAGCTAAATTGAAGTTCTGCATGCTTAATATAAAACGCGTAGATGCCTAGACAATAGTAATCGTGGTCAAAAACATAGACTTCTAATATTAACACTACGACACCGGGATGACATTTAGTTAGCGCAAAATAATCGATACACCATTGTCTCAACACATTCACCAAAATTCCGAGAACATACCTAATAATGTAACCGATTTAATATATCTATTCCGATCACGAGAGAAGTCCCGAACACAAAGTCACAAACAGTTTAAAAATATCACTGATATTATTTTTTTTACTAATAAAATTATCATTACGCGACTTTGGACGATATTCTTAGCGTTACGAACTCGTACGTATGGCTCGCGATGTATTTTTAATGGTACAAATGAAGTTCATCAACCGAATAGAAAGAGAAAATGCTCGCGAGTTGCGTTTAAAAATATCTTATTTACCTATTATATGCCCATTTTACACAATATTCGACAAGATGAAGATCAAAAACGAAGGGCCTGGCCCTACACCACACTCTACTTCTGCTCCGGACACGAGCTTCGGGGTCAAACTCATAGACATTTGTGTGTTGCCAGGATGGTTCACTTAAAATTATACATTATAAAAATGTCAAAGTAGCATTTCTACTAATAAAGAGTGTATCTACAGTTGTACATGTCCGTTACAAACTTTATAGGTGCCAATGTTTCAGAAATACACCTCATATTCTTGCGTTATAATTGTTTTCCTCTCTAATATTTTTTCTTGTGTCCATACTGAGTGTTGTTTCATAAAATCGATAGACTAGCGCAACGCTAAACCAAAGAGAACTGATAAAACTGTAGTCTGCGCCATCTTGTGGGAACCAGATAGAACAAAATTATTCGTTCAGAAACAACATAAAGCTAACTAATTTAAACTGTTCGAGTCGTAGTTAGGGATATATTAAAATATTTATAGACCCAATTTATGACTGTAAGATGAGGATGAGCCACAAAGGTGACCATGACTTACTGAATAATTATGATCAATGAGATGAGATGAAATTATGTCATCGTTTTATTATTTTGACAAATGGTGTAGGAAATAATTTATTTATTTTACTTTTGTGCAATGTAATACAAGTGACTTTGTGATAATATTTGGGCACGCCGGGCATTTATTAGATAGTTAAGTCCTTCATGTTTAATACGTAGGATAGTATTCATTGGAATTTGAATTTATCAAGTAAGTACTTAAATTAAAATTGTGGCATACTCATCTAATAAAATAAATTAGGTTCTACCTTAGATCGTAATTTTTAGTTGTATTTTATTACTTATTTGAAAGTAACAATATGAATCTATGATGTCATTTCGCTGCTTGTGACATATTTTTATGTTAGAAGAATCAATTGATTGATTATGCTACTGTTGTGGTTCGCTTGTTGCTAATTATTTACCCTTGCGATTACCTACCTGTAAGTACTGAAACCTTCAGCTAAAAGAGCAATAGGGATAACATAACATCACGCCTGTGATCCCCGAAGGGTTTGGCAGAGGTGTACCATCATCAACCGGGCACAAATCCAGACTCCGAGCTGCTACTGAGAAATAACAAAAAAAAACAAATTGGGATATAATTATATTCATAAAATATTGGTGGTAGGTACTTACATTTTATGTTCAAACATATCTAAATCATTATTATTAAGCTTGAGAATAGGTACTTATCCGAAAATTTTTTGTAAGTACAAGACGCGTACACGTACCGTACAAGCCTTGTTTACAACCATCTAAGGTTTTTTTTTATTGAGACTGAGAGATGCTTCGATTGCTAATTTATATTTTTTTTAAGACAAGGATTCGATATGAATAGTGACAGATTCAGATCGAGAGAAAGAATAAATCAAATCCAAAATTCTGTTTATTTGTTTTATAATGACTGGTTGATGCGCGAACTTTGGGCCTCCCCTATCTGCTATTTTACTGTCAAGTGTGGAATAAAAAATCTGTACCTTGGAACCTGACTTGGTTTCCGTACGTTGTTTTCGGATGACTACTGAAAATCGGCCATAGCACAACGTCATGCTGACTGGAAGCTTTCTTGTTACAGTGACTATGTAGCTCCCGACTATCTCTGTTGTGTGATTGTAGGTCTGTTTTTATCCGAATTAACTTACTTTGAATATTTTAATGTACGCGCGTTTCTGTGACAAATAAACCTAGATATTATTATTTCATCTTTCAAATATCCATAAATATCACTCAATTGGTAATTGTAGTTTGTTGTAGATACGCAGCTTCCTATCCCTTTTGATTGACTCGGGATCACGTCAGGGTCTACCCTCCATCTTCCCAATCTTGTAGCAACCACATTTATAATAACTACTAGGGGGCTAGCTACACATGATGATGCTAATTGGGGTTTGAGATAATTTGCCGTTAAAAATCTGCCGTTCAACTTGTCATCAATATTTTAAGACGAGCGCTAATCGTGCCGACAAACTGTCACGCAGTTTGGCAGGTTTATAAAATGTGTACAAGTATTTGGTCCAAAATAAATGATTTATTATTATTATTATCAACTTGTTTATGATCACTTAACTGACTGCTGTCAAATTACCGGTTGTGGTTAGATTGGCCTTGTAACTCAAAAACGTAGTGTAAAAACTTGAGAAGTTCGTCCGGTAGATTATAATGAATGCCAAGGGCTTTGTTATTGAATAGGATCAGTGATGAACTGCGATAGGCAAATTCAATTAATGGAAAGGATCTTTTTAACTAGTGATAATTTATGTAAATAAAAATGGTGTTCGTTGGTAAGTGCATGACTTGAGAACCTTAACGGCTGGACCGATTGGGATTTTTTTTTTTAAATATTCGTTTTAGTCCGAATAAGGTTTTAAGGGAAAGTAAAATACCACGGAAAATTGGAAATATGGGAACAACTGAAAGTCCAGCTTTTTCTATGGGATTTGTGTATGAACTATTGTTTCGACAGGACAACGACTGTCGGGTCAGCTAGAACTCTGCCTAAGAACTGTCCTTTTCAAAGCCTCAAAGCCTTCTCCTGGCTGTTATTGGATCTCTGCTTTAAGAAATGAATTAAATACAAGAGAGACTGATTGAGTTTACAAGTAAAATATACAATATTTGCGAGCGGATCGTTAATAGATCATCCAGCCGGTTGAGGAGCAGGATATTGATATCGTTAAAATCATTTTAGTATCAGACGTTAAACATACTGCAAGATCTTCAACTTTATTCGTCAATAAAGGACGACTAAAGTAATTAGTATTCCATCATAGATGTTGCAATGTACTACTCAAAACTAAATAGGGCCCACCATGTTTTTTTGCCTTAACTTAAAATTGAACGTAATTGTTCAGTTTTTATGAATGTACAAGTGTCAAGTGGGCATTCAGGAATAGTGTAAAAATAAACAATGGAATCATTTGTTTATTTCCTTTAATAAAAACACAAATAACAGTTTTTAGGAAAAATTACACAAAATAAAGGATCAACATGATCTTGTAAAGCACACGTCTTCTGAAAAAAATTATGGTGCTTGTTATTTTTTAATAACGAGTGGGTCCTCCTCTGCTCCGTATGCACTCTCTGAGCCTATCTGGTACACTTTCAATCAAGTGAGTCACGTTTGTATGCGGTATTTGTTCCCAACAGACTTTCAGGGCGTTAATGAGCTCCTGCTGGCTGTTAACATCACTGTAGTTTTCTTTCAGGCTTCTTTTGAGTTGATCCCATAAATGTTCTATTGGGTTGAGGTCGGGACTCATGGCTGGCCATGGCAAAACGGTGATATTGGCTTCAGAAAGGGCTCTTTGTGTGGTGCGGGCTGTGTGTGCGCGAGCGTTGTCATGCATAAAGACAAAATTATTGCCCACTCTTTGTGAAAACGGGATGACATGTGGCCGGATTACTCGCTCAATGTAACTGGCGGCGGTTACGGTACCTTCATTGAGAATTACCAGCTCTGTTTTGCCGTGTAAGCTAATTCCACCCCATACCATAACACTGGGACCCCCCCATCGGTCTGTTCCATGGACGCATGGTTCAGAAAAACGTTCCCCTTCTCTTCTCCACACGCGTATCCGTCTGTCATCACTGTAAAACTTCACTTTAGACTCGTCCGTAAAAAGCACATTCCTCCAGTTATCCATGGTCCATTCCAAATGTTCCCGGGCGTACCTTAATCGTGCTGCACGATGAGCCCTCGTTAGTTTCAGTCGAATAGCGCGTACTCTGGAGCGTTGTCCATCTTCGTGAAGCCGATTCCGAATGGTTTGGTCGCTGACTCTCGTCCCTGTGGATTGCCGTAGTCGAGTTTGTAAGGTCCGAGCGGTAACAGTACGCTCCCGTCGTGCGGTTAACCTTAGATATCGGTCTTCCTGGGTAGTCGTAGCCCTAACTCTTCCTGTGCCAGGTCTCCTAGCTACACTTCCGGTCTCCTGATACCGTTCCCAAACATTTCGGATTGCTCGTCGCGAAACACCGAGGTGGATAGCCACAGACCTCTGAGACTGTCCCTCTTGAAGCAAGGATACTGCTCTTGCAGCGGTTTCCATGTCCATATGACGGCGAGGACCAGGCATAGTGATCACAACTAACACAGGAACCAAACAAAATTGTTAAAAACGTGAGTATTCCACATCACTGTTTAGTGTAGACTGAAAACTGAAGTGACTGAGAATTTGTGCATTCGACGATTTTTTCGAGTACTTCACTTTTTTAGCTACCCTCTTGAAACCAATATGAATGTTGTCGAAATAAACATTGATAAGGGTTCCTAAACATGTCAGCTTGACGGTTCAATGCATAACTTTGTCAACAACTACTTAGATAACTTTATTTTGACCAAAATGATCGCTATTTGATTTTATTGTCATCACATCGTTTTTAGGATGGCTAAAGAGTTAACATAAAATTTTTCTTTTCTGTAGATTCTGGCTGGCAGGAATCTAATGGTATTCTCCGAAGGTACTTGAACTAAATGTAGGTAGAAACCCCTCGTTGTTGGTTGCGGTCATCAGATGCCAGTGAATTCAGAATCCTATAGGCACCATAATGATTATTTATTCATCTAAATAACGGATGGGTTTCTTAAGAGACCTACAGTCACGAGCATAAACATATTACTATGGACAGCTCGGCAATAATATCTGACTTCGTGATTCATCCATGAATGTCTGTCGTCATAATTACTGGCAATATATGTGATCATTTGTGGAAGGCATATATAAGTGGAAGCACAAAAATGTGATATCGAAGCAACACCATAACTATCTGAAGAGACAAGTGACGCCAAAATATAGGATGCTGCATCAGCTTCAAAAATATGTGTAACCTCTTAGAATGCTAAAAACTGAACTGATGTTGACTATTCCGCCAGTATCAATTACCCATCTTAAAGTAGGTAAGTATCAATTTCATACTTGATAACTGGCAGCATAACCAGCATTGGCTCAGTTGACGAAAATAAAAAATAATCGCTAATTATTGACATTTCTATTGTCAAATATTACGTTTAGGTATTTGTGCTGCCAGTGGGATGTCACATTTTTAGCAATATGAGCGGCACTGATTGAATTATAGAAGTAAACTTGAAACATTATACTGTCAGGTTTTTATGCTGCCAAAGTGACGTGAGATATTTTTGATCACAACGAGGTATTACATTCTCCTGAATTTAACTGAGTATACAGGTAGGTGACAACTGTTTTTGAAACCGATGCAGCATCCTTTATTTTAGCGTCACTTGTCGGATAGTTTTGGTGTTCCTTCGATGTCACATCTGTGCTGCCAAAAATGATCACATTTATTTTCCGTCATCTTGACGACAGATATTAATGATGAATCATGAAATCAGATATTATTGCCGAGTTGTTTATCCTAACTAATCTTACTAATATTATAAACGCGAAAGTTTGTAAGCATGGATGGATTTTATCTCGTAAAAACGGTTATTGTTACTCTTTCACGTAAAAACGGCTGGACCAATTTTGATAAAATTTTGTATCGAGGTAGCTGACACCCTGGATTAACATACAGGCTACTTTTTATCCCTATATTCCCATGGGATCGAGACTTACGCGGGTGAAACCGCGGGGCGCAGCTAGTAATTTATAAATGCGAAAGTAAGTTTGTTTGTTTGTGACGCTTTCACGCAAAAACGGCTGAACGGATTTGGATAAAAATTGCCACACAGATAGATCATGACTAGGGTAAGGACATAGGCTCGTGGGTGGCGTTCCCAGGCGTCCGGATAAAACCGGACACAATCTTCAAGGCTTTTTGTTTGCGTGTTGGGCCAAATTAGACGGTGTCCGGCTTGTCGGGCTTTTGTTAGGCTTTTTAAATATAATTTTTTTTTTACATTTACCATGTGTTAGTTTCTGATTTGATTTTATGGTAAATGATATGGAAACCTTGTTTTACTTTAAAAAACATTTTCAAACTGAAACTCAAAGCATTTATTTCAATTAAACCAATTACAGGCACTTTTGAACTGTCAAAGAGTCGGTCAGTTAGTCAGAAAGTTGAAGCTATTTGCCCATTCCAAAACGTAGATCTCTATGGAGAAGAACAGGCAAGAAACTCCAAGGACACTCTTTTAAATCAAGATAATACAAAATCATATATTCCACATTCACACCATTATTCCACAATCATACATTATTCTTGTCGCTTCTATAAATGAAAACAATGTAAAAAAAAAAAACATATTTAATAACAATACAAAATATAAAATTACAAATAAGCGCTGGCAGTTAAGAGATGACCAGTCTCAACTGATGGCGCCCGTTCACGAACATGACGCGTGGGTCAGCAACATCCAGCTCAACCATTCTGTAGGGAACTGAATGATCCAAAACACGCGCCACCATCAGCGAGACATTTAAGTGAGCATGACATACTACCAAGCTTTTTTAAGTCAAAATACATCATAACATAATAAACCGCTCCATGGTACCTACGCGCATTTACAAAATTGAAAAAATGCTTTTAAACTATACAAGCATTTTTAATGCATTTCAAAGATTAATACAATTTTACCAGCAAAAGGAAAATTATTATTACCTATTGACGTATTCAACAACTAAAACTTGATTATCAAATGTCTTAATATACTTAAATTAAGACTAAAACATTAAAGGCCGACCTTTTTACCCAAATGTCCGGCTAATTTGGCTGGTCTGTCCGGCTTTTCGGTTTTTAGACCTGGCAGCCCTACCTGCGGGCAACAGCTAGTAGTAGTAGTAATACATTTATGCTAGTGACTGTAAGGTAACGGTGTTTTGATAAGATTAACAATGATTACATGATTAGTCATCATTTTTAAATATTCAACATTTTCTGCCTTTTACGACGTACAAAAGAGAATCATCAAAACATCAGCAAGCATGTTTTATAAATTGATGCCAAACGTGATAGTCGTATGGATCCCAAATAATATGAACCCTTTTAACCGATTTCTAAAAAAGGAATAGGTTCTCAATTCGTCTGTAGGTAAATATTTTTTTATATGTGTTCATGAATATTTTCGTCATTTGTGGACCGACTTTGAAAATAATTTTTTTATTTGGTTGGGGAAGCTTGCACGGTGGTCCCATATAAATTTTATTAAGTTCGCTTGGGTAGTTTTTGAGTTAGCTTCAACAATACGTATTTTTTCCTCTTAATGTACGTATGTTGATGATGTTATAAAAATTTCTTCTCACTGTTATTTACGTTGGGGTTTGCTTCCAGTCTAACCGGATGCAGCTGAAACCAGTATTATTTTAAATGGAGTGACTGCCAATCTGACCTCAGATCTCTGACACAACCCAGTTAGGTACTGAGAAACATGATACCCCTTGGTAAGACTGGTTGTCAGACTTTTGGTCTACTGAATACCCGTAACGACTGTCAAAGGTCTACGAATGACAGCCGGGACCTACGGCTTAACCTGATATACTAATTTGTGTAGGGTAGGTACACTAGGGAAAAAAACGCTAAAAAAAACCACTTCAAAAAAATAAGTTTAGGCTTTCAGTTTTTGATTTTGGATTTTGCCATCAACTTCCGAAATGAAAGTTATTTTTCACTTTGTAGTGTTATTTTGTCAGAACATTTTTAGATGTTAGTACTAGTAGTTAGATCTTAAAAACAAATTTTATTCAAATTCATGTCACTCGTAGTAACCGATTTCCAGTTACTTGTGAATTTGGGATACTGCATTAATTGATGACTGAAAAAGCTTAGCAAAGCTCACGCAGGTTTCTTGATTGGAGTTTTGGACTTTTACATTCTACTGAGTTCTCTTATTTCACTGCTGCAAGTTAGCAGAAAAAATCATGTACCACCGTGAAAGTTCCCGGTTGGACCACATATCAACCATATTATTATGGGTATAAGGGCGAAAAGTGGTCGACCGGGAACGTTCGCGGTGGTACCTATTCTACCTCTTATACCTACTCAGCCAAATCACAAAAAAGTACTATAATGTAATCCTGTTCTTGAAATAGTGTGTTTAAGTAATATCACAGAATAAGTAATAGTACTTCGTGTAATATTAAAATTCCGGTTGCTTTTGTGTGAGTTTTTCCATTATTTCTGATAAGATCTTAAAATTAGTTTCCAGTTTAGATTATACGCATATTGTTATCAACCATAAACGGTGAATGACAAAAGTTCGACACCGGTCTCTAACGGCGAATTGGGATGAAAGACCCCCTTGTGAACGGGCTAACTCCACGAGTTGATTCACAAAAATCAAAACTGGTTCGCATCTTGCGCAAGTGCAGGGGGGAACAAACAAGGGCTTTCGGAACGGGCCCTTCCAAAATTCGCCGGTGCACAATGCACCCTCCGTACCATCCCCACGCAAGCACTCTTATTATTACGCGACTCCGGTTCCTGTCCCCATATTGTTCATATTATTTTGGTATTCGCTAGACGCGTTACGAAGTTTTCGTATCTCTGTGCCGTTACTTTTGAAAACTTTAACAATTTCGTAGATATTAGCGTAAATTGTTAGCATACTATCGTCTGAAACCTTAGTTGAAGAATGTTGTTATCTTGGGTTCGAAGCAGTGCAAATTATTCGCTTGAAGGTATTCGATTGGCTCCGTCTTCGATTCTGTCACCTAATATTTGCAGCGAAGGGAAGTATTAAGGTTTCGAACGCTGCGGTCGTCTCAAGTTGCTTTTCTCATGAGTGGACGTGCGTGTAAAATAATAACTTGAGAATAATATGTGTGGTAGGAGCGTCGGACGCACGGCGTGCCGCGTGCAGCGCCCGCACGCCTTTGTAGTGAACGAGTATTATCGATCGTGGACTACTTCGCTATCCGTGAAATGCGTTCTGTGTATTCGGTGATCGCTTCAATTTGGCGGGAGTCGGGTCACGCGCTAATCTGTATGAGGAGAATTTGGTAAGTTCACGAACACCATCTTATTACTTTTATTCTTTCATGGACTTTGTCCATAATGGATTTCAGAGGTACGTTCTGTAATATCATTGGGTAAATTAATTATTTGATTTATTATGATAACGTTGGGTATATTTCTGTTGGTTTCCAATTCTTCGTAAAAGTTGGATCATTTTGATTGCGACTGGTAACTTGGGTACATTTTGTATGGAATTTATGCATTTAGAACTATTGTTAAAATGCTGCGACGAATGGATGGACTATGTTGAAGCACAGCTACTAACCACCCCGTATACCTAAATGTGCTTCAATATAGTCCTAGACCCAAGTGAAATTTCAGCGGTCAATGCAAAAGGTAGATCATTACATTATGCACGCTTATAAAATCCTACCCAGTAAAATAATATTGCAAAGCAAATTTTACAACGATATTTTTATATGCTCGCTTGAAACAGGTCAATGAACTCTTGTCGGCAAAATTGCTTCGCCAAATAAGCATGGTATACAAGCGATGTAAAATAGCTTTGAAAATACAAAAGCAAGCTTTGTTTTCTTTTTCGGGTTCCTTACTTATTTTGTTCTCATCTAAGCTTATAGCGACTCCAAAGTTATTTTAATTTATTACCTACTGGTGACTCGCAGGGGACCCAAAGACTGACAGGCCGCAATTTTTCATACATGAAAAGTGGACCTTATTGACGCCGATTTAAATAGGTTGCCGTCTTCACGTGCAATAACCAACATTGCTGTAATAAATCAAGATCACATGAATTACAAATAGTTTCCTATTACGTAAATAGCTGAATATCAAGTTGATAAAATCTTTCCCGTTCATTAATTACTATACATTATAAAAAATGCTAATGTTTTGCTGTTCGATCAATAAGGTTTTGCTTACTAATAAACGAACATACAGTCACTTATTTATAACTTCAAGAGGCAAGAAAATGTATAGTTTCAGTGACTTAGATATGTTTTAGCGTTTCTATTCTATCTATTTCTCTCTAATAATTAATTCAAATTAATGAGGCTATAAACAAGGCTCAGGTTAATTATGCAGCCGAGGTAATGCAAGTCGACTGGAATATTTTAAGGCATACCTACTTGGGCGTCAACCCACAGAAATGGTGAAAAATATATTCATAAGGGAATTTTCTTGGTAAATGCGATGTTTGTCTTTTACTATGTAAATTCACTCCACCAAGTTCTGAAAAATATACGTAATATCTTTCATAGAAACTTCGGTCGATAACAAACCTTTAAATAAATTCTTGTATGTTTTAGGAAACATGTTTACCTAGACCGGCCCTATCGATCTAAAATTAGACTGGAACGAATTGTTAGGTAACATTTTTCTACCTAGAAGTATCGGGTTTTTTTTACGTTGAACCTTCAAATTTGTGTCATATGTGAAAAGGGCATTTTTAATAGCATGCCATGAAAATGAAGATTGCAAAAGGAATCTATGCATTTTAGAAATATTTAGATTATACTAGCAAAATATGTGTTATATATAATATTTATTTTCGTTACCTATTGACATCTCAAAGCGACGCGCAAAATTCAGATAGTTGTAGACACGAGTAACTTCGTACATTTTCACGGCATCTTGACGACCACATTTTTGGAGGGAATGTTAAATAAATTGAAACTTTAGTGTGTACTAAAGTTTCAATTTATTTAACTTTCCCACACAGTAACTGCACAGTACTACCCAGTAAAAATATCGGAAAATGGAGCCTCACAACCACTATCAAAATATTGGCTAAAGTTCGACTTTCACAAACTATCCATCATTCGCCTAATTCACTTACCTAATCTGTGCACAAATATACCTTCGGCAATGTGCTTATGTATTTTCAAATTGGCTTTCTGAAATGTTCTGGATAACTGGGCAACATTTATGTAACCCAATCACGTTTTCAGGCCGACTGTACTGGTCGTTAGGTAAGGTTTAGATTTGTGGGTATTTGATGGATATAATAACTTTACCTAATGAGCAACAATACGGTGCGCGGTGTAGGTGGGAACAAATTTTGCCACCAAACATGGCAGGATTGTAAGAGTTGACATTAAAACCAAGGAACACGCCGCAAGGCCATATAGTAGTAAGTGTGTTTGTAAAAATCTGACCGCTGAAATCATGTGGAAAACGGAAACCGTGCGTTCGGGCGGGCGGGCGGCTAGCTTACCAAGACGTGTAGATAACTTGCGTCCGTGCGCGAATAGTACAAAGTGTGCGGAAGCCGCGTGATCGTGGGGTAGCGCGGCCAATGTCTGCCATCGCTGACGTCATGACCCGCGCTGTGTACCTAACCGCCACTCTAAGTCCATGAAGAATACCTTGTAGGTATTTATAGAGATTTATATCACATTGCTAGTTATTACTCTTTCCATTTTCGCTTTGTTTATATATCTCCGCATGTTGCCGAGCCAACAGCAACACATTTGCATATTTTATCGAGAGCATAATGGCAGTTGCTAGTCAAAAGGAAAATGCCCAAAAGAAACAAAGAGTCGATTGAAAAAACTTATGTGTACGATAGTAGGCTGGGCCTACATGGTAGATACCAAATGTGGAATTAGTTTTTCTCTCTCAAAATAATCACCATAAGCGCCACAGCGTGCACAAATCGGCAACATTACAAGCGTCATGTAAAGAGTTTCCTATGGTCAAAAAGAGATCCGTACTGCACCATGCGGTTATGTTGCTTAAATTCCACAGGTAGTGCACCGTGCGTTTATGTTGCATATATTGCACCATCCAAACAACGTAGGTAACGAAAATCATTTTTAAGCACTGAGACTAATGCAATGAATGACTTTAAAATCGCAGCAGCCCCTACCCAGACAGGGTGTGCCTCATGAATGATATAAAAAAAATCGTCTGTCATCGTACGTTAACGGAAGTTGTAATCAGCATGTATCTCGCCTATGGATTAAGAAGAAAAGAAGGGAAGGCATGAAGACACTATGCAACAACCAGCTAGTTTCCTAGATTCTTAGTTGATCACGATAATATGTAACAGCGATGTATATTTTATAATAGATATATACCTACGCTTTTTTATATTGTATGTTTTTATGTACCTCCTACTGCTAACCAACTTTATTTACATGAAGAAAGCAAGAAAATCATTGTTATTATTAAAAATAAAACAATACATAGCCAATCATGGGGGTAGTTTTATAGAATGTACGAGTAATATCATATTTTTGTCATCTACAATAATTGCCTTTTTATACCACATAAGTTTTTTTTTATCGACCTGGGTTTTTTGCCTGTACAGACGCCAGCAGGTCAACCTACCCGAAACTGTCAAATTTACCCAATCAACCTTGAACCTTATGCTTTAAAGATAAAGTTGAAAATCTTTTAAAGAAATTTGACAGATTGTAGTAGCTTGATGTGCTGGCGTCTGTACATTATTGAGCAGTCTTCTTTAAAAAATTGAATACAGACGCATGGAATTATTGCGAGCTTCCGAGTTGTTAAACCAGGAAACCAACCAGGATAACTCATGTCACACAGATATGGAATGACATACAGTTGCAGAATGAGGCAAACGAGGCTGTTTCAATATAAATGCTAATTCCTAGATAAGATGTTTGCTATGTTTGTATCATCAGTTTATCGACATCATGCAGTTGAAAGAATTGCTCAGAATAGCATTTTAGTTTATGAGTTTAATACAGAAATTTAGCATTCGTAAAATTTGCAAGAACTTAGTTGTTAAACTCATTTACCTACTAATGATATTTAAGATGTTCCAGTTATATCATATTCCACGCTTACGAGAAACCTGTGCCAGCCTTAGGTCTAGGCAGATTGATGTTGAAAACATTTCTGTATTTCTACAATATATTGGTTATTTGATATTCTATAGTTGTGTTAGTACTTGAAACACAGTTGTATGCATAGGGCGGTTGGTCGACATCGGATACTGCTGTAGCTCCGGTTACACACAATCCCTTGCTTATTATTGCACGCTACACAACAGTTGATTTCAACTACGTTCAATAACAATTACCAAATAAAAGAAAATTACGAACGAAGAACGATCGTCTTTGTAGATCTATCGAAGCTCGTTTTCAGTATTCGAGTACGTTTATCGGAAATTACCACAAAGCTTTAATAATGAAGATAGGAATAAAATTGAAAGTTTCCCTTTACGTGATCAAAATCCGAATACGATAATACAAGCTGGGATCAGCACAGACGTTCGACTAGCTCTGCATGCGGATCGTAGCAACAGATTTGTGTTTGAATTATTCATCTATTGTTTCAATACTTACATGTAAAAATCTTCTCCCAGACCATACATTATATATGATTAAAAATATAAAAGATTCTAACTTTTATGAAGAGCTCATCAGCACCTAGTGCTATAGGGCCATTCAAGTATTACGTAAGCACCAAAGGGGGGTGGGGAGGGAACGGGGAGATTTGGATGGTGATTACGTCAGCAATATTTCTTATTTATTTGCTTTTCTTATTCTACTGCAAAATTTTGAAGATTTTGTTTTCAACTAATATGACGACCCTACTTATCGTTGCTCGGAAGCAAAAGGCATGTTCAGGGATTCCCCAAAATAATTGATATTGCTAACTCGCTCTCATGCGGTGTTTTATGGTTAATTTAGAAGCACCGAAATAGGGAAATTCTTAAATGGGCATTTAATTCCTTATTTCTAGACTCATGAATATCAGTAAAGAAACCTGAACAGATTTAAAAGAAAATATACCAATGTTTACGTATGCATATGAGGGAGGGTAAAAGCGTTGCTTACCCTTGTTGTCAGGGGCGGGGGGGGTTAAATTACTACTAAAATTCTGCTTACGTAATATTTGACTGGAAATGCTAATGTTGATGGGAATGCTATCTACCTACTACTGGATATTACAGTAAAGTTATTACCTACTACTGCTACGTCATCGGAAATATCTTAGTGAAATACAGTACCTACCTAACTAGAATAATTTAAAAAATCTCTTACAACAATCAGTTACCTACCTTTCGTTCTGTCTGAGCCCACAAATTTTGTAGAATTATGTAAATGTGACATGATTTACGTAGATTGCGGTAGATTGCAAGATTTGGGACGAGGTTCGCACACCTAATTTGTGATTCTCACTTATGTACAGCCACAATCTATTGAGATTGGGTCATAGAATTCTGAACATGATTGCCTTATAAATAAAAAGTAACCGGCATGTATTGTCAATAATATTGAATCCAAATATGCACACGGAAGAAAATCTATTATCGAAATGTATGTGCCTTTGAATTCGTAAAAATCTAGACCGTTTCTTTTATATTGAGGAATTCCTCGTTCACGTTATTGTCCCATATACAAATCGTTCACGATATTCCAGACGGGCCTGGGGATTTATTGTTTTATTTGCGACAGACCTTCATAAAGTTTATATTCTGAATAAGTAATATGTTTAGCAAAGATGTATTATTTTATGTACGGTACCAGTAGATAGGTAATGTTTTAAGAAATTTGTGTCTGCATCAGGATGACTGGACCAAGAGAGATTTTGAGTTGGGAATAGATAAAGGTGAGGATTCAATATATATAGGTACGATGGCTTCATTTAAACAATATACCTACTAACATTGAAGTTGTGTTTTGGCTTTTGGCTTCCGCCGTCTGCGCTTTGCCTTTTAATGATCCCGCTTGGCTGACGTTAATCCTTATTTTCAACGAGTTTCACAGGAGCGAATTATATGTTTTAAGTTTATGTATAATATTTTTTTATAACGCTTTATACCACGATCATTGGTTCCAAGCGGATATAAACGGTATTATGATCAATGCCTCTTCACATTTTCCTCAAAGTTAAAATTAATGTCAATCCCGGCTTCGCGGGGTCGGAACCGGCAATGATATACAGCGCGTTCTTTGGAAAGACGTTATTTGAAGGCTGTATAAAAAAGGTTTATAAAAAACTTGGGACTTTTGGGATTTAGAATTTGTGTACAAATAACGTGGTTGAAGATAGAGGAAAAATATTTACAATCCTTGTCATAAACTTTAATGAAAACCGTGGAAAACATTTGTTCATGTTCCTATAGTACGTTTATTTCTAAAGAAATTTATAAAAAAGCGAACGTGCTGTTACAGTGTTTTATTTTCCAAGTAAATAAAGACGCAAACAAGGAGGGTCACGATGAAATTCGCAGTGCCGTCCGTGCGTGCCTTATCTACCAATGTGGAGGCTTTTACCTCCTCAGTGTCTACCCCTTCCAACGAGCTTAGATGTACACGTATCATTTTAATTAATTTTATTTAGTTTTAAAGACATTTTTGGGCTTAGTTAGTATTACTATAAATAGATCTCATCATAATGTAAGTAGTTATAAAAATATGTTTGGTGTGTGATTCAGGATTTTGTAATATCTTGATTTAAAAGAGTGTCTTTTGATATTCTTGCTCGTTCTTCTCCATAGAGATCTACGTTTTGGAATGGGCAACTATCTTCCATTTTCTGACTAACTGACCGACTTATTGACTATACAAACGTGCCTGTAAATGGTTTAATTGAAATAAATGCTCTGAGTTTTCAGTTCGAGTTAAGTACCTGCCAAAGATACTTTGAATACGTAAAAAAAAATTAAAAAGTGAGTTCTACATGAAGTGATTACAATTTAAAAGGAAATGTGAAACGAAGGACCACTCTAGGGAGCCGATGACCCGCACAGGGACCTCCCGCACAGGGACCTCTATGAAGGATAGATGTGGAATTGCGTTTAATATTGGAAATTCCGTCTTCTTCACGAGATCATGTTCACTTTAGTCTCAAAAGAAAGGTCAGGGTGTTGAATTTTAGGTATGTATTCACTTATTTTCTACCAGCTTTTCTTATTTCGACTCTTCTAAGTAAATAAAAGTGAATGTCACATTTACAAAACATGATACCCATAAATGTTCGTACCTAATATAAAATATACGTTACTTAGTAAATCGACTGTATTTATTTACTAAGAAAATACGGTGCCAAGGAACGTTCAGTGCCCGATTAATGTCACACAAATGCGACGTCTAATCTTTAGCAGTTTCAGAGTTCATTCGTTTCGTGCAAAACTAATACACCACATTTATGAGTCTAGCTTTAACATAATAATAAACAAGTCAATGCCCTGCGAATGTGTAATACTGACTCTGGAATGTCGTAAGATGTTTTATGTAGATGGGTGACGAATGTTAGGGTCGCAGACAGCGTGACGCCAACTGTTGATCTCTTCATCTTATGATCGAGACCATTTTAATAACACCGAATTATTATACAAAGCACGTACAGCTGCTTCGGTATCGGGACATCGCGGCGAATAAAGTCTAAAATATTGACAAATAATATAAATTCATGTCCCAAAGAAAACCCGATTTTATTGCTTCGTTTATTTGAAAGAGAAAACCTTTGCCAACTTAATCGTTTTCCGAAGGCCTTTGAATCGGGGAGATGCTGGGGTATAGATAGTATGGGTATATTTGTAAAACACCACCAATTTGACTTAAACCCGAGCCAATGATTGCTTAATCGCACCGATCAAAAACCTCCATCAAGACGGTCTTTGATTCCTTGTGTTTGAAAACGGCTGTTTAACATCGATTTTCTTTAGGCGTGTACTCACGAACGAACAAAACATGGTGAACACGAACATCGAACACGGAATATTCGGCTCGTACGTGTGGACGTAAATTAGCAAAACGAACACGAACATCATACGAACACAGTTCGACTTGTGTTCGCTCTCCACCGCCCCGCTCTCTTTAGTAGCCATGGATTCGCCGTTGGAAGTGGTACACTGTTGGATAGGAGCTGGCTGAGAACTGATACCCCGCGCCGCCGCGCACTGTCCCTTCGAGTGTTCGGTACAAACAATGTTGCATCAAATTTCTCCAAACGCCGTCCACACAGAAAAACTAAATTGGATCGCCACGAACATTTCTGACGAACTATGTGTTTGGTGTTCGTTAGTGGTACGCACTTGCCAACAAAGTGTTCGATGTTCACCATGTTCTTGTTCGTTCGTGCGTACCTAAAAGTCTTTTTAATTCAAGTATGTATTTCAGTTTCAAAATGGAGTTTAAGAACCTAGGAGGCATTCAAATAATGTTTTCCTTTTAAAATTCGTTTTTCTTTTATAATTTTTTCTGATTTTATTTAAAACAGCATCTAATATGCAGTCCTGTTTATAAATTCTAAGCTAAACAGTATCAAGTTTCAACTTTCAACATTCCTGTTATAAAACACAAACGTAACATAGTTCATAATTAAAAGGTAAGTTTTCCACGTTATTTTTTCATTTTCATGCTGCTTCAGTATCATAATAATCGCCCGTAAATTGTAGCGTTAGTAGCCTTATTGTTATTTGTTTGCTTATGTAATAGTAGCTATATCCTTGCTTATGCTACCTATATGTTAACAATAAGAGGTTTTGGTGCTTATATTTAAGACACCATAAAGTGCAGATCAATATTACGCCTGTAGCCGGTCGTAAAAGCTTAGCAATCATGCCAAGTGTAACGTATATCAAACGTTTGTTGAACTATGTGTAGGGCTTCGGCAACAAGGGAAATATTTAGTTTGTGTATCAAATGTACCAGTAATATTGTTTGGTTCAGTTTAATCCTTGACGAGTCGCGTGAATTATCGTTTGATATTCAAATAGATTTCCAGGAAGTATGCCTGTGCAATAACAAATTACCATGTCAATTAAGACATTTTTTTCTGAAGGTTCATCCCGATATTCAGTCAATAAGATTTTGTATACACTCAAAAGCAATATCTAACACCGGGAATAAATTGCAATTCTACTAGGATTTCATTTTCTTCTGATGGTTTGTATCTTTTCTTGTAATAAGTTCCCCGCTTGGGGCTTGGTCGGTAGCTAGAACGCAAAGCGGCGGGGCGTAGGTCGATAAAAGTTATTTAATAACAAGGAACACCCAGCCTTAGCAATGTAGTTCACCACCACGTGACCTGCCTACTTAATGTAAAGAAAGAAAGAAAGAAAAATAATTTTATTCGTCACAGAAACACGTGCCTAGGAAAACACAAACTCGAGCAAGTAAACATTAAAAAAAAAAACCTATCTACATTATAATCACGAGCACAAAAATAACAAATAGTCGGCAACTGCACGTCATGACTGTGACAAAAAGGCCTGCACTCAGCATGATGCTTATTGTCTAGTGTTCATTATGTAGGTAAGTTGATTTATCGAACGATTTGCGCTTGAATGCTTGATAGATTATGCCTACATCGTAATTCAGAGTATCTTACTCTGAAATACTCTGAATTACGATGTAGGAATAATCTATACTATACCTTGCATGGATAGTTTCAACGGCACACAAATGTTCAGTTTCATTAAAAGTTGTTGATACCAGTTTCAAAATGTTTAGCTCATATACGACTAGCTACAGTCGTAACTTGGTATATTTTCATAACGAAATTAATAAAAATTGTGCGCAACTTTGGGTTGTAAAAAGAAACAGAGGCTGTTCTAGTGTCTGGAGTGTAATTGAGTTGAAACCATATAAAATAATTATGTTCCGTTTTCGTTTTAAGTGAAATCGAAAACACTCATTTAGTCATTCATATTTTGCCGGAACGATCGCAAACGGATGTTATTTACTTTATTGATGGATTTCGAATGTTTGGTAGGATTCTATTTATAATTGGGACGTGTTTAGGAGCGAGATGGCTGTAGGAATCACTCGATGTTGACAATTCATCAAAATTTTCTGGTTCAATATTGGGTTTCAGTGGTTGTAATGGCGTCTGCTTAATTAAAACTGGGCGACTACAGATCCAAATTGATGGAACAACTTAAAACAAACCTAACCACACCAAAGATAATAATAAGTTTTCAGAGAAAAGTTTTCGTACCTATAAAAACAGATCAGTTTTTTTTTTGCCAAATATTCCGCGCCTTTTGGCTCAAGTAGCACATAGACATAAACCATGTTATAACTAAAGTCCATTTCACGAAAGAAGTCCCGCAGACGTGGCGCTGCAGGCATGGGTTATTTTAGGAATGTTGCTAACTTAGCGTATAATAATAATTAGTTCCACTTATTTCCGCGGGACTTCTTTCGTGAAATGGACTTTACTTACACATAAGTGTACTTGCGGATTCTTTTGTTCTTATTGTCGTTCTTTCATGTTTCGGAAATGTCAAAGTAGCTTTTAGGGAAAAATGTGTTGTCGTAAATTCATTTAGATTTTGTAGCATTACAATTTACAAGGTCGTTTAAGTTGGGCAACAAACAGTCGATTATCCCGTCTAATGGCGATTATCAGATACATACCTATGAACATACTCCTAAATCGAGACACCATGCATTTTTGACTTCCAAAAAGGAGAAGGATATGTTATGCTCATCTGAATGTTTTTTTTTTATTAATTTTATTTTTTTATGTATGTTGTTCCGTGTGGTGCCGAACGTAAAAAATAGCACCATCCAATTTCTTCCCGTGGGTGTCGTAAAAAGCGACTAAGGGACTTACTAGAGAATGGGCAGTAGCGTTCTCTATGCATTTTAACTGGGGGAGGCTTATGTCTAGCAGTGGACGCTTTTCGGCTAAAATTATGATGTGTTCACCGATTTCTCCGTCAATTTCGGATCGATTTTTTTTTTTTTTTATTAAGTTTCGATTGCAATTTATGCTCGTCACAATGCATATGGTGAGTGGCAGTTGGTTGAGGAGTTCTCCTGGTAAGAACCAGGAGAACTCCTCAACAATTAACGTCCCTGAATCGGGAGAAGCAGTGTTTTGTAAAAGGTGATAGCCGGTCAAATGATCCATGGGAATTTGGGAAGTTGACATTAGGCTATTGTAACTTAGATAAATTACAAACTGACCCACTGAAAAGTGAAAAAAGAAAGAAAGAAAAATGCTTTTATTGGTATTACAGCAAAAAATACACCATATAACTACAAAAACAGAAACCAATTATTATAATGCCAAAACCCCAGCCGCAGGGCGTCAGCTCAGCATAATGTCAGATGAGAACACAAGGTGTACCACCTGATGCTGATTTTCAGCTGCAACCCACGAGTGCCATACGCTAGAATAATAAACACATAGAGAAGTGTGTCCGTTTTTAATTAATTAAGAGAATAAATTAAAGGTGATAATATAAAAAAGCTCATAAAAATAAAATAAAATGTTGTGACATATATGTGTGTGTGTGTGTTGTGACTTGTGATTAATGGAAAACTAAAATAAATACCCAATGTCTGTGTATTATATAAATAAAAAGTACCTTCAATGCAAAATCGTGTGACTGCGTTGTTCTTCTAAACTACAAAACGGACTTTCATGCGGTTTAAAAATAAGTAATAATGAAGTTTAAAAAAAAAAATTAAAAAAGAACTACCGACTTCCAAAAAAACTACATAAAACTACATAAAACATTGTGAAAAATAAGTTTAATTTCGGAAGTCGATGGCAAAAAAACTAAAATACAAATCCAAAGAGTTATTTTTCACTTTGTAGGGTTTTTTGGAAGCCGGTTGTTTTTTTTATGTTTAAGGTGGATCCGCAGTGGTAGCCCTAGAAATTCAAAATTTCTTACGTTTTTAGCAATTTGCAGATCAGTGTCAGGGTGTATCTTGACCGAATCGCGACAATTCGCGACCATAAAAAATATGTATCAGAAATAAAATCATTATACCACTCTGCTTATGCCTGGTTTCCAACGGAGATTCTATAAACTAGGGCATAGCAAATGAATCATTACACAGATACAGTCAAATTCAATCTGATGGAAGACAGTGGATTACTCCGCGATCGATAGGTTTGAATTCATTTTTTGAAGTCATCACATTTGAGAAGGATCTTATGTCCCTTCACAAAGTTTTACGACGAACCAAATTATGCAGGGCTATAAAACACCATTAAGGCTTCTACATACCAGCGCGACTTGTCGCGCGACGCGACACGGCACAAAGGCCCCGCGTGTCGCGGGACGAGCGGTGCCTTTGTGTCGCGGCGCGTCGCGCGACAAGTCGCCCCGGTATGTAGAAGCCTTTATAGCTTCATAATACATTTTGTTTTATTTGTGTTAATTTCTGGGCCATACTTGTGTGCGACCATTATCTATCTCCTTTGGAACAATGACAAACGGAAAAGATAGTGAGCGACTGGCTTCAAAACCACATAAACAAAAATGATGGCTCGATTTAGGTGTCCGAGCGTGTATATTCAGCAAAGTTCGCGTAGGTACATAACATACCTATATTTTTTCCGGACATTGTCTTTGTTAATTATTCAGCAATCGAAATGAGTACTTAATTATTTTTTATCCGATCGTCAACAATGCTTGTTACTAACCTTAGCACAAAAAGATTTATGGCATTGGTAAGTTACGACTCGATAGTCAAGGTTTTCCAACAATTATCGTGATGCCAATGACAAGACTTTATAAATGATTAAGCTTTTATTGGAAAAAAGGAAGGTATTCAGTAAAATAAATAATCGAATTACTGAACGAAATATACGTTGTAGGTATGCTCAGGTAGGTATGTACGATTGACGTACTGACTGTATTGACAATGATAATAAGTTACGCCGATGTTATTTGTAACAGATAAAATTAGGGTACAATTCAGCAATCGAATAAAGTAAACACAACGTAACGTACGTAACGTTATCCATAAAACAGCATAGGTAATTAACTGATCAAACACATTTCGTATCAGTAGATGACTCACTTACCCATGCATGATACACGGACAACTAATAGCTTTCATTTAATTTATACTGGGATCCTGGGAAATAAATTGTAATGAAGTCTTGATTAATTAAATTAATAATAATTATAGCAACGTAACGATTGAGATATACGTAGGTATACTACATAGCTGTTTTCTGCGACTTTGTTCGCATACAATTATAAACTTTCCACCTCTGTTGTTTCCAATCAGGACTGATTTTAGAAACATATTTCTAGTATATTCACTCATCTACGTTATGTAAGGGATGCATCTGCCAAATGTCATGTTTATTCTATCTTCAGTGGTTGAGTACAAACGTTGTTTGACAATCAGTCAGTCACGAAATGGTTTATTTTTTATTTTAAGAAAAATCATAAGGCCTGATAGGGTAATAGAACCAACAGATCTTTAATCACCGATGAAAGCAGATGTTTACTGCCAAACTCTTAAAAGTATCGACAAAGTACTCATTACTCTTATTGTAGCCAATAAATTGTCAGTAACATAAACACAAAGCAACACGTTTCCTTTAGGAAATGATACTCTATATGGTTTATTAAAGCTTGAATCTACGACGAAAGAAAATAAACTACAACATTTGTGCGGCGCGTTCTTATTTTCTACAGAATGCACTGGGTACATTTTCTATCATAGTAGATTTTATTGCTTGTATTCTTGGTTTTTTTCAGATTCCGTTGACCGTTATGTAGGGTGCCACCAACTTGTGTTATTAGAATCTGCACTTTTTCAGAAATATTTTTGTGAGTCTAGCGTTTTAAATAGTGTCTATTTCTCAATTATTTCAGTTGTCTCTAATGGGTTCCCCATTATAGCCAACTCTGTTATTGTGTGCTTTGACGAATTCGTTATTTAGGGTACCGTCACAATGGACATTAACCTGTGGGCCAATTTTTCTGACAGTTGGATCTTTCTACAAAGGCTTGGGCAGTTCTGGTTTGCTCGTGCTGACCCGAAAAAGAGACGAACGATCCAAACTTTTCTCTCACATAAGTCGTAACTTCATTTAAAGCTTTTGCAACATTAAAATAATCCAACTAAGGCTTATGCCACACAGTAATGAGATAAAACGTGCGGTAAACGGAATTTGTGCATCAGGCATGAGCGTGGCGCCGCGCCGGCTGGTACCGCTGTTTGCATTAAGCCATTTACCTTTATTAGTATTAATTTAGCAGAAGCGAGTTGCAACTCGGCGCCTGTCTACTCACAGAACTGGGTCAATGACAAGCCCGCCGAGAATAGAACCGACGCTTTAGGGGTGGATGAGCTCTATTGTTGCCCCGGCTGAGAACTAGAGATCCCTCGTTCCACCAATATAATTATCATTTCCACTCGTAGTCACACTTCGTTCAGCCTACAATGCTGCAGTTCGTAAAGCGACTTCAGGATAGACTGGGGTTGTGAGTTTTAAATAAAATTTCCCACGTTTTTTCACCCAAGTCCTCTTACCTTAAATAGCAACATGTTTTCTTTATAAGATATAGGAGGGGTGTTGATGTGGAAAGAGTTATCGCCCATTTAAGGCATGACCTTAGCTAGACACCTAGTAGAACAATCGATCTGCGCAATAGCCACTATGTTACTTAATACCTAGTTACTTAGTAGCCAATTAGCCAGCAGCAACTAACAAACTAACACGTATTCCCACTTTATACAATTATTGCATCATGGCTAAACACTATCTTCTACAAGGTCACTGCCATAAAAATTTAGTTATGATCGAGTCCCATTTTCCATTGCAAAGGTGCGCCGAAATGGAGTTGGTCAAATTAAAACGAGGCACGACGCCGGAATGTATCTACTTTCCTTTTGGGACCAGACCCAGCTCCGTTTATTATCTAGACATAATTTTATTTATTATGACAGTATTATTTTATACTGTATATAAATATAACTCAAGTTATTTTAGAACATAAATATTTAACGTTAATGCAACAAAATAGCGTTGTACTTACTTCTTAAGCAGGTAATTTTTTTTCGATTGACATTGTTGATACACTGCCGATCTTTTTGAAGCTTTTGTCCTTCGGCTTCTGTAAAGAAAATTAATTAAAAACTTCAGTAATAAGTATTCCTTAGATTTAACAAGAAATTTTTAATGAATTATGCCTTGGAACAAGGTTATTTGTTTATTAAGGGTCCTTTTTCGGAGTGTAGGTAGTTTGTCTAATGAAGGAAAATATAAGTAAGTAGCGATAAGTATTTTAAAACAAGTAAGTAGTTATAGTAACGTAGGGAAAAGTAGGCGTTCCTACAGAGAAATGTAAACGTACAAAATAACAACCAACCATATTTTCGTCTTATTATCTTCAATTTGCTCTTCTTCCTACGTACGCAATTTCTCTTGGGAAAACATACGAGTATAACAAATAAAGGAAGCTGCTCTATGACTTTGATGAGAGGAATTTAGTAAAGTAATTGAGGAATACTGAATATGGTGAAAAAACTATGTTTGTGAGCTTTAATCGATATAACCATTATTATTTATTTATATTTAACTAGCTTTTACCCGCGGCTTCGAATGCGTGGATGTCGAAAAAAAAAACAGCTTCTCTATTAGCAGCATTCAACCAAAACATTATACCATATCTTAGTTGGAACCAACGTAAGCGTGGTAAGCAGATACTAGTGCACTTTGATTTACAACTTTACGGAGGATATAAATAGCTTAAAAATACCAACTTCGTTTTGTACATACTTGTTCAATATACGTGTCCTCCATTTCATGTCTAAGTCTATTTGAAAGAAATTTTGTATTGTTTATTTTTTCTACGTTTTTGTTCTTAAATAATAATTGATGTATAACATTTTTCACTTTTGAGTTATTCAAGTTACGCAGTAAAGTTCTCCCGATTACTTAATTACCCCCTTTTCCCGATTCTTGAAAACCCCATATTTTTTTTCTGTCAAAAGTATGAGCACTAAGTTTCGAGTTATTCGGACCGCGCGTTATGGTTCTTGAATACAAACTGTAACACTGCCTAAAATCCTTTTGAAGGGTAGTTTTGAAAAACAAAAAACGTTATGACAAACTTTGTTATTTAAGAACGTACCTATTCTCGCTATGATTCACGTTTATTAACTCAAAAAATATGATTTTTCATGCAATCTAAATCCCTTTTCACCCTGATAAAGATCCAATTTTCAAAAACCGATTCTTAGAATTCGCCTACAATGTATGGAATGTAAATATATTCTGAAATAAAATTATTATTAATAATAATTAAAAATTTCATATGTCAGTCAGTCAGGACTTCGTGCACGACATTTTTCACTTGGGATTTCGTATTTTCCCGTAAAAATAATTTCAGCAACACCTCCACCTCCTTTAAATGGTGTAGTATTACGATCTTTATTAATAAATAGTATTCTCTATTTCTAATAAGTAATGACTGCCTCGTTGGTCTAAGCTGTCGTAAGCGCGACTGCTGAGCATGAGGGGTGGGTTTGATGCCCAGGTTGGGCAAAGTGTTATTGAATTTCTCAGTAGCAGCCCAGAGTCTGGATTTATGCCCGGTTGATGGCAATAGGCTTGCCCCCTATTACATGGGACAAACAAAACTGGCGAAATGTGGGTGTATTATAGGTACACCTCTGCCTAACCCTCATTATTCCCTGCATTACTCTCTAACAACCATAATCATCATCATCATTTCAGCCGAAAGACGTCCACTGCTGGAAATCCGCCTCCCCAAAGGGGGGGGGGGGTGCCATAAACACCACGCTTGGCAGGCGGGTTGGCAATCGCAGTATTGTGTTAAAATGCATAGAGAACGCTGCTGCCCATTCTCTAGTAAGTCCCTTAGTCGCCTTTTACGACACCCACGGGAAGAAATAGGGGAGTGCTATTCTTTACGTCCGGCACCACACAGATGTTTATATATCAAATGAAATAATATTCTTTTATTTCCTTTATTGAAACATCGTTTTTGACGTTTCTATTTTTTGACTTATAGGTATGTATACTAATTTTCGAGTTAATCAAACTACGCAATAAAATCATCTCCTCTAAAATTAACTTCCCTTTTCACCCCGTCAAGGCTCGATTTTCGAAAAACCCTGTTACATGTTGTTCTTAATTTTTAGTTTTAAATATAAATACTGAGTTTCGAGTTAATCAGACCGCGCGTTAATCCCACAATCCTCCTTTAGGAGGAAGTTTAGAAAAACAAAAAATGACAAACTTTATAATTTACTTAGGTAAGTATTCGTGCCAAGTTTCAGGTTTATTAACTCAAGGAATAAGATTTTTCATACAACCAAAATCCCCGTTTTCACCCCCTTTAAGGTCGAATTTCCGAAAACCCGTTCCAAACGGATGCCTACGCCATAATAACTATCTGTGTGCCAAATGTCAGCCCAATCTGTTCAGTGGTTTGAGCTATGTGTTGATAGTCCAGTCAGTCACAGTTTACTTTTATATCATACTTATATAATGAAATGAAATCGTTTATTCTGTAAATAGGATATTAAAATCACTTTTACACGACAAATAAAAAAAAAAAATCTAGATGTAGCCGACATTTTCTATCTGACTACCCCTGAGAAGAAATGGCGAAACAAACTCAGGGGTCAAAGTCTCTTATAAAGTCCAGACATAATCTTGGTCAGATCATGTGAGGACCATGTAGATCCGTGTCTGAAATGGTCTTTTGAGGAAAGAACCACACAAATTTGAGCGGACCTGTCCAATCAGTGTAAGCATTTGTCAGTAATCGTGCAGCTCAACTCAAAACTTAAGGAGCTCAACGACTCGACGAACAGTACAAAAAAAAAAGGACATTTGGGTAGGCCGCATAAAGCGCTCAAAATGTCAGACCATCATTAAAACTTAACTGAGAAAAGTAAAGAAAGGAAAACATGTAAAGAAAAAAAAAATTACCCACATAGTGCTCACATTCACAATAAATTAAAGCAGTAAATATAATACTTTTCAAAGTAAACATTCATGTAAAATTGTATACAATATTCTCACACACACACACACACACACACAGGCAGGCAGTTTTATCACAAGGCTAGCAGAGCGAGCAGCTCAATCCCAAGCTTTTTTGTCCTCTAAATAATCAGAAATCTTATAATACCCTTTTTTACAAAGTTTAGTTTTAATACAGATTTTAAATCGTTTAATGGGTAAGTTCCGAATGTCAGTAGGAAATTGGTTGTAAAAGCGTACCAACCCATGAACGAGTTGCCTACTCTGTGGAGGCGAGTGCGATGTACAGCAAGATTGTGTTTATTCCTGGTATTTAAACTATGAATATCGGACATTTTCTTAAAATTTGATTTATTTTTGTGTACATAATAGATTTTCAAGTATATATTGAGAGGCTACAGTCAGAATATCTATTTCTTTGAATATTTCACGAAGTGAATCTCTTGGACCTAGATTGTAAATGGCTCGAACAGCCCTTTTCTGTAAAACAAAGATATTATTAATGTCCGCACATGTTCCCCAGAGAAGGATCCCATACGACATAAGACTATGAAAATAACTAAAATAAACAATTCTGGCAGTATCTACATCAGTAATCTGTCTAATTTTTTTAACAGCATAGGCGGCCGAACTAAGCCTTCCTGACAATTTTTCTACGTGTGGGCCCCATTGTAATTTACCGTCAATAGTTATTCCAAGAAAAACTGTCGACTCAACAGGGTCCAACTCTATTCCATTAAGTTGAACATTAGTAGTTAGCTGCCTGACATTTGGCATTGAAAATTTAATGAGAGTCTTTTTCTCGTTCAGGAGAAGATTATTTACATTAAACCAATGGACAACTTTAGAGAGTGCATCGTTAACATGTTGAAAATTGACTAGCTGACGTTTGATTTGAAAAATGAGTGAAATGTCATCTGCGAATAATACAATCTTGTGATTATCCCTTATAGAAAAAGATAATTATATAGATTTATAGATAAATATAGTAGATATGTTATGCTTTTTTTTTTTTTTTTTGGGTGGGAAATCATCAAATAACTTCTCCCGCTCTGGGCGGAGCGAGAGGGAGTGACAGACTTTTACTGACTAAAACCCACCATGTTCCTTCAAATGCCTGTGTGCCAGAGCCACGATATCCCTTTCGGACAGGCTCGTAACCCTGGCAGGCATTGGCCCTTTCGGACCCCGTCAATTGGTGCTGACGTCTCTTTGAGGCGCGCGTGGAACACAACGCGCCGTCGACCCGGGCCTGGGGGCCGATTCTACTAACAACATTGTTCTGAAATTGCAATTGAACCTCGGCTTATTCAGGGCTTTTAAGCGTTTTCTTATTCTACTAATGCACAACGATCCATCTGCGGTTAAGACGTGGTTGACGCTAACGATCGACCGAAACATTCATATGTTCTATTCTGCTAATCCGATCGAACATCAACGAGACTATAAAAGACGTTAACTCACATTCTATTAATATTTTGACACACGCTTGAATCGAAGCGGGACTGAATTGTCTCGGTTCATGAGTCAAATACAGCGGTTCAACATAAGTGAGTACAAAGCTACTTATTCGGGATCGATACGAGATATCTGTCGTTTATTCTTATGAAAATGATGGTTTAAGCATTGACTCTGGTTGGATTTGCCCAATAAGTTACCAGTGCATTCGTAAATTAAGTTGTAAGTGATAAAACTTTCAATGTAGATGCAAAATATCAGCTAAGATCCCCGAAATCATCCAAACTACAACAGCCAGTTTTACCTAGTTACTGGAAAGGACCTTGGACCTTGGTAAAGGATCTGCCAACCCGCACTGGGCCCTCGTGGTAGATTACAGCACATTCCCTCTCGAAGAGAGGAGGCCTGTGTCCCAGCAGTGGGAACATTATAGGCTGATTATATTATTATATTACTTATAATAAAGGAGCTTGAAACTATACTTGAGTCAAGTTGAACCCTCTCCCACAATCTTGGGCTGCGAGTGCGACCACGCATCTTAGGATCCGTCAGTAAATAGTACCTAATTGATGCATAATTTATAATAAAAGTTTTCATCTTAGTTTGACCTTATTGTGAGCTGTTGTGTGTCAACGTAAATATTTACTTTAACTTTTTGCTATTGTAGACATACGTAGGTACTACCTACGCATCGAAATATTCTTTATGTTAGAACTTAGAACTAATATTATAGGAAAATCATTGAATACTTATCACATCACACACCATACCTACTGATCCTAAAATTATTGTATCTTTGTTTCAATGACATGCAACAGCAACTACTGGCATGACTAGCATTCGGGCATTCCCGCTGTTTGTGTATACAAGAATAATCTCGAATAACTCTGTACCTACGACATTTTAAATCCGTTTCGTTTTACGCGATTCGCATCGCCGAGACTTTCCTTTAATTTTATAAAGAGAATCTGCTAATTTACGATAATTAAAATGTATGGAACGAATAATTTACTTTTCCCTGTGGTAAATATAACGGGAAATATGTTTTAATGAGCTTATTATTTGTATAAACTTTATTTCTTATTTAACCATTTTCGCTACGGTAACATTATAAACTTACTAATTGAACTGTAGGCAACACTCATTCATTGCCATTCTTCCCGTAGTCATTGGGTTGCGTTTCGACTTGGTTACAGTCTGTTACAGTTTCAGTTTGGAAATAATAAATAGTAGAATAGGTTTATGGGGGCCGGTCGAGACCCGAACGAAACCAAACCATTGATGAGACGGTAGAGAGCGTATAACTTTGCAAATTAGTAGAATCGGCCCCCTGGTCCTTATCGGACGGCGAGCTACCCATCGCTCACCGTCCGCAAGCCCGAGATATGTTATGCTGGCCCCAAATTATTTGGGATTAGGGCAGGAGAATGATGATGAAACTTAATCTGGCAAGTTTCAAGTTTGTAGATCAACTAAAGAAGATTATTTTCATACAAACTGTATCTCCCCCTGTTCACCCCCAAAGGGGCTAATTTTTGAAAAGTGATTTGCGACTTTTCCATCATTGGACTTATAGGTTATTTATACCAATTTTCAAGTTAATCAAGCCACGCAGTAAAAGCCTCCCTTGTAAGTTGACTATCCCTTTTCACCCCATTATGGGCAGATTTTCAAAATAAACTGATACAAAGTTATTCTTTATTTTTGGTTTTCAGTATAAATACTGAGTTTCAAGTTAATCGGACCGCGCGTTATAATTCTTCCATACAAACTTTGATATCCCCCTTTAGGGGGTAGTATAACCACCTCCTGCGAAGCAGTAAAGCTGGCGAAGGAGGAGGTGGAACGCGTGAGGGAGAGGCAAGGTTCGCGCCCTCACGCCCCTAGTCCCCGCAGGAGACGCTCCGGGCGTCGGGAGTCGCAGGCCGATTCCCGGCCACCGTAGGCGCGGGCTTGCGGACGGTGAGCGATGGGTAGCTCGCCGTCGGTTAAGAACGGTGGGTCGACGGCGCGTTGTGTTCCACGCACGCCAAAAAGACATGTCAGCACCAACTGACGGGGTCCGTTAGGGCCAATGCCTGCCAGGGTTGCGAGTTTATCCGAAAGGGATATCGTGGCCCTGGCACACAGGTAACGGAATTAACACTTGTGGGTTTTAGTCAGTAAAAGTCATACACGCCCTCCCGCTCCGCCCAGAGCAGGAGAAGTTATTTGATAATTACCCACCCAAAAAAAAGAAACCCTCACACCCGACCTAATTTAATTTTCATACAGAAAAGAAACGAGCACTGATCAAGTTTGCTTTTTCTTTGATTCTCCGCTTTTCTGTGTGTTATATGTGTGTGTCTTTACCAGCAAAAAATGTAGTCACAAAGCACGTGCATGGAATAACGATAAAAATATGACAAATAAATGTTATTTATGTTAGTGCGAATTTAAAGGCTCCTACAAACTGGTGCGACAGGCAGCGCGACCCTTGTCACGCCCGCGATATCGCACCAGTCTAACCTTTAAATTCGTACTTGTTAACATAATATAGATCCAAACTTTTTTTTTCTCGTTTTTGTCTGAAAATTTTGCATATACTTTTAATATTTTTTTTGTTACCTTCGTTATTATTGTCATCGAATGTTCAAAAATACCCACTTAGTATCTGTATTTTATATCCATATTCATAATTCAGTGTTTTATTTAGCAGTCTAATGCAAATCATCATTTTAATTGTGTGGAAGTGTGTGTGTTTGTGAACGAGGAAGACCGACCTGCCGTGATACAGTTTTCACTAGTACGGAGGTCGGTGTGAATTAAGCTCAAACAACCGCAGAAACACAGGTATTTATTAGACTTATGTAATGTAATTTATGTTTGTACTAGTAGACACAAATCACAGGATTCTTGGGATTTGTGTGTAAGGTTTATATTATCAATAAACTTTTTTACTTTACATTACTTTTATATAACATTTATTTGTCATATTTTTCGTAGTTTCAAAGTAATATCGCTTTTAATATTTGTCGTAGTTTCAAAGTAATATCGCTTTTATTGCTTTAGGTAGACATTACTTCTTGAATTTATTTCATAAAGTATTTTACTACAATACTTAAATATTCACATATAGTATTGATGTGTGTGTTCTAGTTTAACATAATTTTGCATAACTTATTTGCATTATATGAAGGCGTAATAACAATTTAAAAGTCACTAAAATCATATATCTGCGCCTTAAGTTAGACGTATATTTAACCATGTCTTACAATGAATATTGTATACTTAATAAAGGTAATATCCTGATACTAATTATATTCTCGTTTTCATAATTATGGGTGTAGGGCCTAACGTTGGCCAAGGTCGTTTACAGAACACGTAGATGTTACTAACGGACTACGGATGGGTACTCACTTGGCATATTAATTTTATTGTACTACAAAGCCGTTTCGCTACCGTATTGCAGAGGTTTAAAATTTTGCTTATTTATGCTGCTTTTCTTTTAAGAAAACCCAGTCTCAACAATATTCTCATGACTGTGCCTAGAGTAACTTATGTAGGTAGGTATGTACAGTTAACACAGTGCAAATTCAAAATCAAACAGATGATAGGTAGTAATAGGTTGGGGAAAAAGTTTCTTCGCATTTTTTAAGAAAATTCAAAACATTTTTTAATATAGTTTATTTACATTTAACTAAAGTATGGAGGTACCATTTTGTTCGATAACTTTTTGCCATCTTGTAGGTAGGGATATGATCCCATTGCTATAGAAATTTTGGGACTTCTGATCAAAATACCGCGACAAGTGGTTTTGGCAGTCCTCTTGTGATGTTAGCCTGCCACTGCCTAAAGAATTCTGAAGAGACCGACACAGGTGGAAATCTGAAGGTGCAAGGTCAGGACTATACGGCGGATGCATTAACACCTCCCAGCCAAACTATCTTAATTTTTGCTGAGTGGCAAAAATGTGTGAGGTCTAGCGTTATCATGATGAAAAACCACACTCCTTCTGTTGATTAATTCCGGCCGCTTTCTCTCAACTTCTTGCTTTAATCTCATAAGTTGTTCGCAGTAGAGTTCAGAATCGATGGTCCTGCCTGGTGATAACAGGTCATAATGAATAATGCCCTTCCAATCCCACCACACACACAGCATCACCTTGTTGCGAGTTAACCCGGGTTTCGCCACAGTCTGTGAAGCCTGACCGGCCTTTGACCACGACCTTTTTCGCACGTTCTTGTCGTACGTGATCTACTTTTCATCACCAGTTATCAGCTTCTTCAAAAATGGTTCGGTTTCATTACGTCGTAATAAAGAATCACAAATGAGTACACGGTTCATTAGGTTTCTTTCAGTGAGCTCGTGAGGTACCCAAATATCGAGCTTTTTTGTGTACCCAGTTTTTTTCAAATGTGCCAAAACTGTTTTGTGGTCAATTCCCAGTTCTTCAGCTACGTCGTAACTACTGATCTTGCTCCACTTTTTCAAAAATGGCATCCATTTTATCCAGACCAGAGCGACGTGCATCTTTGACATCAAAATTTCCGGATTGAAAACGCTTAAACCAAATTTGTGCTACTCTTACAGACACTGCTCTAGGTCCATAAACATCGCAAATTTTTTTCGCGGCTTGCGTTGTATTTTTACCTTTTTTGTAGTAAAATTTTAAAATGTATCGAATTTCTTCATTAGATTCACTCATCTTGACAGTACGAAAAACAAATGAAAATCACACATTTTCCTAATTTGAATTTGGAATTATGTTCTTTAAAATTTAAACTTTCAATGATACCAAAACCAGCTAGATACAAATAGTATAGCCAAAGAGATTTTATTACAAGTTCATACATACTATAATGCGAAAAGACTTTTTCCCCAACCATAGATACCAATCGTTTTTTTTTTACGTGTCACATCCACTCAAAAACATTATAAAAGTCGCTGCGCAAAAATAAATCACCTACACGAGCTTGATCAGCCCTGCAGCCTGTTTGTAAAGCTCGTGTCAATCGAAAGGTTTCGGGAATTGACAGAGGACTTGCCTTTCCAAGTAGGCATGGCGATCTGAGATTGATTAATCATAAAATCGATATCATGGACCAAAAAATCTGAATCGATCCAGTGAATCGATATTTCACACTAGAACATTCACATTAGATTTTTTCTGTTTTGAGTTGAATGTACCTACTACCCGAACACATGTAAGAAATTATTTTTTTTTACTTAATTAGGTACCTACTCAAAAACTCGCTAGATCAAGAAGAACAGTTGTTGCTAAAAACTGAGACATTATCCACTGAACTGTAAAGTAACTAAAGTAAGTATATAAGGTGTATCTATTCATACACGAAATCTCTTATGGGGTCATTGTACTCTTTATTATGAACAACTTCCTATAGGCCCAAACCTGAAATCGCGAAAAAAAAATCAGATGTTTCCTACATTTTGATGAGTTAGGTGAACATAAATGTGGGGGAACAGCTGATTTTTTTTCGTGATTTCAGGTGTGGTCCCATAGGGAAAGTTGTTCATAATGATGAGTACAATGACCCCTTAAAAGATTTCGTGTATAAATACACCTTATACAATTTCAAAACTTTTTAATGTACACATATCAAAGTGTCTAGGAATCAAGAACGTTTTAAGGCTTCTACATACCAGCGCGACTTGTCGCGCGACGCGACACGGCACAAAGGCCCCGCGTGTCGCGGGACGAGCGGTGCTTTTGTGTCGCGTCGCGTCGCGCGACACGTCGCCCCGGTATGTAGAAGCCTTTAGAGTATCGTAAAAAAAAAAATAAGAGCGGCCAACCCGTCATACTTTTCATATAATACAAAGGCTCGTACGTGCTTATGGCGTTGTAACACATCTTTCTTTAAAATTTTTGAACTATTAGGTATCTTCTGCACTATATCTAGGTTTCTATGCATCTATATCTATCAAGGTATCTATATATTTGGAGCAACGAATTCAGTATAAACCTGTGAAAATCTGCTTTTTTGCACAAATTTTACCTGAACTTTGGCTGTTCATAATGTACTCATAAAAAAAGTAAAGATAACATCGTGATAAAAAAAAGTTAATTAAAAAATCAAAAAACCCGACTGCGTAAAAAGTGAACATAAAAAAAGATGGAAACAAGATTTTCATAAAATAATACTATAAACAATCTCATGCAGTCGCAGGCAATAGGTCATTATTGTTATGTTAAGAAGATGCCTCCGACTGCATGAGATTGTTTATAGTATTATTTTATAAAAATCTTGTTTCCATCTTTTTTATGTTCACTTTTTACGCAGTCGGGTTTTTTGATTTTTTAATTAACTTTTTTTATCTTACACTTTTTATATACTTAGGTATTTAATTTTTATTTTCACATTTTTTAGTTAGGATTATTAATTAGGTTATTTTTCTCTCACTGTAGGTAGGTAGTAACGCTTAGGTAACGGTCGATAAAATTATATATTATCTTTCAAAGCAAGTTCATTCTTGATAAGTCACTCGATTTTAAGCATTATATTTAATTATATTCCTTTTACTAATTATATTTCACGTTAATAAGATCGAATATACGAATAAATAAGAACTACCACAGCTTTAATATAAGTTTTGAAAATTTAAGTGAGAATGGTTGCTAACCAACTTTAAATAGTTATAGATCCTAAATGGTCATTCAAAATGAAAAATTATTCGAGAAACCTAAAGATGATTTTCAAATACCTATCCAATGATAACCCACTTGATGTAGCTCATCGACTTTATTTTTTATAGTATGGCGTCTGGTTGTCGCCATATTGACTTTTGATTACTGTCATGCCTTTAGTGACACTCACAAGATTAAGACAAATCGATTGACGTAAGAATCATTAAAATCAGCCCACGCGTTTGGTCTCTAGAGTACCACAAAGGAACAAACATACATACATACATAGGCTGATAAACACATTACCCTCCTTTGCGTCAAACAGTCGGGTAAAAAACGTCGCACATGTAATGGAGATTCTAAATCATCATTTCAGCCGAAAGACGTCCACTGCTGGACATAGGCCTCTCCCAAAAAGGGGGGGGGGGGAGTTTTGCCATATTCGCTACGCTTGGCAGGCGGGTTGGCGATCGCAGTATGGTTTTCAAAATGCATAGAGAACGCTGCTGCCCATTCTCTAGTAAGTCCCTTAGTCGCTTTTTACGACACCCACGGGAAGAAATGGGATGGTGCTTTCTTTACGTCCGACATCAAACGGAATTCGGATTTTAAATAATAATCATTTATTCCACAAACTTGTAAGAACATTGCAAAAACACGTATTTCCTGGAACAAGTTGTATGAAATTTCCGCACACTATTTATCGTTCAATGTTACCGCGTTCTCACTTGCTTGTTATACCTAGTTCTCACTTGCGCTAAACGAAACACAAACTTTTCGACCATGCTCGCGTTGATAATAGACGGACCGGGAAGGGCCCTCTTAGTTTAACTTTTTTGGATCGTCACTGATTCTTTTTAGTGATTTGAATAAAGAATTTTCTTTTGAAATTTTGATTAAAAATAGAATCCAACTGCCAATCGCAATTTCTGTAAAACTGTGTAATTGCGTTTTTACAAAACCATTACAATTGCTGCATCGGAACTGAAAAAAATTACATCGATATGGAACGACGACATTATTTGACACAAGAAGAGATGATGAGAGCCATCGGAATATAGCAAGCTGGTTCCAGGCAACGTACTGTGGCTGTCGCTCAACACAGAGCGTCATAAGCCGTTTCTGGACACGCTATCGTATCATGGGCAGCGTGGCCGAGCGACATGGAGGACGATCTCACATCACCACTCGCAGACAGGACCGGTCCTACATCCAAAATACTGCTCGACGGAATCGTACCATGACCGCCATTATGTTCACTACGAGGCCCCACAACTCTTCAGGCTTGCTGATAAGCGGCCAAACCTTCCGAAATCATTTACGTGAAGTGGGTCTGCGTTCTCGAAGGCCACTGAGAGTTCCACCTATAGCAGCCCGCAATCGTAGAGCCCGTTTACAATGGGCTCGCGAACACAGAAATTGGGAGGAAGAAGACTGGCGTTGTGTTTGCTTTTCCGATGAATCTCGTTTCGGTATGAGGCCGGATACAAGACCTACTCGAGTTTGGAGGACCAAATTTTGCCAGGAAGGTCCTTCATATGGAGGGGGAACAATAATGGTTTGGGCCGGTATTTGGATCGGTGGAACAACCGCTCATTTGGATCAGGGGCAACCTCAATACTCACGATTTATGCGGAGAGGATTGTTTCAGACGTGATCAACCCTTTGCGAAGCCGGTTGGGTGATTCGTTTAGACTAATGCACGAAAATGCACGTCCACACGCACGGCTATAAGAGTTATAGTGATTTTGATGAACTGATTTTAAGCATGCCAAATCGCTGTGATTTTGTGATTCGTGTTCGTGGAAACACAGTTTTTTTTAAATCTTTACAATAAAATATTAAAAAATCCTCATTTTTGGCTTTTTTTGCCTTTTCATTGACGACATTAAATTAACTTTTCCCACAATTTGCAAAAATTGCAATTTTTCTTAATTTTGACAAAATATTGGAAAAAAAAATTACAAGTTGTTAACTAGATTTGGTAAATATTTAATTGGATAATTTGTTATTATATAATACTTCACTGTTGTGATTGCTAAGCAATTTATGGTCGTCACAATGCATATGGTGAAGTCACTATCTTTTCCAGTTCTCCTGGTTCTTGCCAGGAGAACTCCTCATCTATTAACGCCCCAGTATCGGTAAAAGCATTATTTTGTAAAAGGTGATATTTGGCTATTGTAACTTAGATAATTGCAAGCTGACCCACTAAAAAGTGAAAAATAAAAATAAACTTTTTACAAAAAAATATAAGTAAGTAAGAAAACACTAAAAAGCAAAAAATAACCTTAATTTTGGAAGTCGGTGTCTTTGGATCTATTTTAGTTTTTTTTTCACTGACTTCCGAAATGAAGGTAATTTTTCACTTTGTAGTGTTTTAAGTCGGTTATATTTTTTTTGTAAAAAGTGTTTGATGTGTGTAGTAATCTAAATAAATGTCGTTTTTATAACTGATACTTTGCTAAAGTTGTAAAAACAACTTTAATTAATTTAAAAAAAAACGGCAAAGTGCTTGTCAGACCACGCACAATGAAGGGTTCCGTTGTTGGGATGAATTTATCCTAAAAACAAACTTAACATTGTAGTTGAAAAACACTTCTCCCATACATCGATATAACTACGTCACAGTCAATTCTCCAACTGCAAATATAAGTTGGTGGACTATTACTCGTTTTAATTTCGTTATATATACTTACTACTGCCATGAATTTGTTCACTTTTTTGGATAAGTAAAATGGGTAATGCAAGCACACTTGACTCTAACAAAAACTAGCACTTTAAAGCTTAATGACATGGCGATACTATGAGGCTTCCTTGTTTACTACGGAACCCTAAAAATTATAAAAGATCGATTATTATGGTGTTTTTTTGTTTTCCATGATTTGATTTATATTTGTATTGAAAATACAGACTCGAAAAGTAAATCGCAAAAATTATCGTTTTTGGGAAAACTTTTTTTTACACCTCGATTTTTGTGTACTTTATTACTGTGTGATTTATCAGATTTCAATTCGAATCGATTTAAGAATCCATCGTTTACGGAAAGAATCGCTAGCCCTATTTCCAAGTGAATTAATATATTAATAGCGGTTGATATTACTTTTATTTAAAAAAAAAATGAATGAAATTACTAAACGTTAATCAATTTCAATCAAATACAATTTTAAACTTAAAAATATACTTCCTGATTTAAAATAACGACTATAAACAATATTTCAAAACGATGTCATCACGACGGCTGCTTGAGACGGAATGAGGGGCGAGCGCTTTTTTTTTTTGTGTATGGCGTCTCGTAGGTGGCCTTGAGAGGCCGTGACAAGTTAACCGGATTTGCCTGTGTCTGCCTTAAGGTGTGAGCTTAAAGCCTCCAGCCAGGGCGTAAAATATATATTAAAACTAAACGACTACGCACTAAGGGCACCCTCTTTGGGGTACGGACCTCGGCTTAGGGCGTCGTTGGGGGATCACAAATTGGGGACGGGCTGGATCAAAGTTTAGATCATGATTATTATCAGGGATAACTATTAATGCTACGGCGCACTCAGCCTCGGCGCGGGCGGCTGGCGATTCGACGTGCAAGAGACGGGGGACATTTTAGTCGGGAAGTTCGCGTGGTACCTCGGCAGCGAGGACGGAATGACGGTTTGTGTAATTTGTGCACTGTACTAGTGGCCCTATTGCTTTCCTGGAGGAGAGTAATGGGGTCATCTGGGTCTGAGAGAGTATGCCTTGGTCGGCGAGTCTGACTAACAGTGGAAGGCCTATTACTAGCGGCCTGCACAACCAGAGGGTTGCGATGACTATCCGCGGAATCGAAGAAGCGCTTCGTAATGCGCTTCATGAACTGCTTAATGGTAGGCATTTTAAGGTCTAACTGAAGGGTTTCGTTCCGAACGAACCAAGGAGCGCGAAGAACACAGCACCCGTTATGAACCCACGTTGGAAGCCAACGCTTGTATGTTCGACGATACGGTGGACCTGTTGTACGCACGAATGTTGGATTCTAAAACCGAACTGTTCGTTTGGGATGAGGCCCTTCGTCTCGGCATAGTCTCTGAGACGCTTATAAATAAGCCTCTCATAGACTTTGCCGAAGACCTTGAGCAGACTGATGGGGCGGTAACTGGAAGGCTCGGTCTTAGGCTTGCCGGGCTTCGGGATACCGATGACGGTGGCACTTTTCCATGCTTGAGGAAAAATTTTGTTAGTAAGTGCACCATTGAAGATGGTGGTCATTAGCATAATAAGCTGAGCGGGGAACAGCTGGAGCACCCTATTGGTGATTCCGTCTGAACCGGGAGATTTACGGGGTTTAAGACCCTTGATGATATCGTGCACTTCGTCTGGGGTGACGGGAGGCAGAGAACAATCAGGTTCGGTCCGAAGGGAGAGAGGCTCTACGTTCGACTTCAGCGTCGACTTCAGCGAGGTGAGCTTGGTCTACTGGTTGAGAGCTGGGCGAGCACTGAGTCTCGAGACTGTCAGCCAGGCATGCAGCCTTGTCGGTGTTGTCGAATGCTATCGTCCTGTCAGGTCGTGTCAGGGGGGGCATAGAAACTACTTGCTGGGACTTGAGTTTCTTCTGAAGTTCCCAGAAGGCCAGATGAGTGGGCTCTAGTTCGCCTAGCATCTTGTCCCAGTTGGCGTCACGCAGTTCTGCCACGCGTTTCTTTACAGATCTCTGTAAATGGCGCATGAAGACTTTGTTAGCGTCACAGGGAAAGACACTGTACGCACGAGTAGCCACGCTCTTCTCAGTCATCAGTTCAAGCACATCGTCCGGCAGTTTCCAGCGATGTTCGTCCATCGCTGGAACCTGCCTTGAGCAGTCGCTCAGGACTGATTGTACGTGTTCCGCGATTGAGTCGAACTGATCGGGGATCGAATAAAGTATCGGGGATGTGGTGGATTTCAGTCGGTCGCTGGGGCGAGCGCTGGCTGCAACCCGCTTTTATAGGCACCACCGTACGGTAATTTAAAAATAACGTTTTTACGCAAATAATATATAATATAATAAGGAAATGTGTGCATGTTTGTGACCTAAAATTTCTAAGCTGCCAATTTCAACAAAAGTCACGGACGCTGTCAAAGCCCTCTGAAAAGCTATCTAGAGAATAGGTACCTATCAATAAACACAATTATGAATGACAATAGCGACCTTAAACCAAGTTACGAGATATTTGCACAAACAGAAGAAAATAATAGAATATCTATGGTATATACCTACTTCTACTGGATCAGATATTCCATTGAACAACTGCAATTACAAAAGTTTGATAACTAGGAAAGTTAAGCTATCTAGTATTTCAGTCTAACTAATTAGTTTCTATTTTGTGAGACTACCTGTATAACATAGAACATTGCTGATTATCTTGGAATGAAACAGACATCGCCCAGAGATTTTATTTATTATTCGTTTGGCCCTCTGAGTTTTATCCTACATAAAAAAATCCTGGGTCGTCCCAAACAATATGCTTCCTTCGTCCCGAAATATAATTTTAATTATTGTATTCCCGCTTCATCCTATTTTATATTCCTTCTACGGCCCATATTTTTTTGGATTGGCCAAACTTACTTTTTTGTACAATCGGCAAAAAAGGGTTACGTATATTAAATATTTAACATCAATCAACTATTAAAAAAACCGCTTCTCTCTGTCGTCTCCGCGAGAGAATTTACTCGCTTTATTTTATAATAACACTATTCATATTCATGCAAGCTTAGTACTTTTTAAATAGCGGGGAAAATAATAGGAGTTATTAGGTTTTTGTTACTAACACTATAGACCCCATGTAAAATATTCGCTTTAGTAAATGAATTCAGCGGATTTTATCTACGTAATGACTGTGTCTGATTTTCGTTTTAATAGTTACCTACTAAAACGAAAATCAGAGCTAGCTATCAAAATGAATATGCCGCAATGATGGATTTATCAGTAGCTTAATTGCCTATATTAAACCTTTACACACGATAGAATACTCCAACCAAACAAAAACAAAGTTTTGAACGCGTAATTGGAATTGTGTTTGTCGGTCCTCCATAAAATTTATTTTAACGTGGTCTTTAACATTGCGCAATCTACTGTGAAATTAAACCTGTAAATGTGTGTTTGCTTTATGTATTTTTTTATCTGCCATATAAAGTCGGTTGCAGGCACTATTAAAATTTTCCCTTGATTGAAAAACTCATGTTATCAATGTACCTATCAAATCAGATACATTACTTTTTTTCAGTCGGTCATACCTAGGTACGACAATGTGGAATGTGCACATCTTTGCATCTGCATTGTTTTAATAAATACAAAATAACATTAGCATAGGTAAATTATAATCCAACTTTGTATCCAAGGAAATCCCTACCTCGCTAACCTTTTTTGCCAATTATAATAATAATAAAAAATAATAATGCTTTATTATCATTTATCAGGCAACTAAGGCCCATAAATAAAATACATTACACATACAACAACAATACACAATACAATACAACACATTGCAATACATTATACATTTATTATGATGAAAAATTGGCTCTTAAGTCTTTGTTAACGAAGCTAAGCCTCTGCTCTCCTAATTGTGTATGATATACACAATTAGAAGAGCAAAGGTTTTCATTTACATTTGTTTTACGCTTTATAATATATGTATAGATAAGTATAAGTTTTAGTGACGTCAGTTACACCTCCGTCCTTCGGAACGCCACCATGAACCCCTTTATTCGCCCTCTTCAAATCTGTCATTTACAGAACAGTCGGGTTTGAGAGCAAACTGTTTAACTATTGCTGAAAATTATTGGCCTGATTAGTTCACATTGTTAAATTCACGGTATGTACTCATACAGAAACAAGAATATTGTGCTTAGGATCTTTGTAATAAACTTCTCCTTAAACAAAAAGAAATGGATCCATGTCCGCTATAAATAAATGCTACGAAATTGCAGATTTATTTCGATTTCATAGGGACCTGTAATAATTCCGTTACTTTGCAGATTGCTTTTGCAAGAATTCGTGAACCTCCTGAATGTGTGAGTCAAACAAGCTTCGTGTTTAGTTATGAATTGATGTTGGACCATTTTGCAGCCGTCGACACGAGGTGAGAACGTGGTCGAAGTGTGAAAGTTTAACGACATCAAATATTTACAAATTTCCGCTCCGAACCGGGGAGCAGTTTCTCCTTAATTTATACTGCAATTTGCAATATTACCATATCCACCGTAGCCTTACCAGGCTTCTACCTAAAATCGTATAATAATACCTACCTATTTGTTTTGTTGCTTATTTTTCTATATGTACAACTATAAGCTGGGGTACCTTAGGTAGTAAGTACCCCAGCTTATAGTTCTCATCGTAAAAATAACAAGTCGATTGTAATCAAGGAAAGTTTTGTATCTGCCTGTCACAAGTTTTATAAAATGGCGTCGCATGAACTTCTCAGATCTCGTAAGCTCGCCGAGTCGGAGGACTTGGCTAAGTAGTTTTTGGTAAAGTTCCACAATAAAATACTGGGTAATAAATGAAGTTCCGAACGGACGTAAATGTCAATTAGGTTGCTAATAAGAGTAATAACTAGGCCAGCCTGTATTACGTCGGTAATTATCGATATTCACTGCTCATTTAAGTACTTTCTGAAGCGGGTAGATATGAATTTCCTACTATACAGGGTGGACGGGACATCGACGCGAATCCGTTTACCATGGATTCAGTACATTATTCTTGAACCCACTGAGTTCGATTCGCGTCGATGTCCCTTCCACCCTGTATAAGCAGTCGAATTCCGTTTTTAAGTTTGCCACATAAACAAAAGATATAAGTAACTATAGATAATTGTTTTTGGAAAAGATAATAAAGATCATTGTTTTTGGATGTAGATACACTTAGTTTATAGAACTACTAATTTTTGTAATAAATTATCCTATCAAATTTTATCTTACAATAGCTTCGTCACTAACTTTTATCCTGAAAACAAATAAGATAATAGTAGATTGTTGCACCGAGCGCAAAGTGAGTTATTAATGCACGAGTGTTATGTTGGTGTCCGAGCGCATGCGAGGGCACTAAATTAGCACGAGTTTATTAATTACTTTAGCAAGGTGCGTAATCTACTTTTCCTTCAACTTCAGTCGAGTTTTATTTTCAGCCAGTATCTTTTTGATCATTAGATCAAAAACTTTTTTACAAAAAAAACAACCGACTTCCAACAAAAACACTAAAAAGTGAAAAATAACTTTAATTTCGGAAGCACATAACGTAACATCACGACTTGTTTCCTCGAAGGGTAGGGCAGAGGTGTACCTGTAGTACACCCACATTTAATATTATATTTAATTTAATTTTGGAAGTCGGTGTCTTTGGTTTTGTATTTTCGTATATGGCCACCATTTTTGGTTTAAGTATAAATACTGAGTTTCGAGTTGATCGGACCGCGCGTTAAAATTCTTCTATACAAGCTTTGACATCCCATCCGTTGAAGTTAACAAAAAAATATAAACTTTATAATTTACTTACATAAGTCTTCGTCCAAGTTTCAAGTTTATTAACCCTAGGAATAAGATTTTTCATGCAAACAAAACCCCCCGTTTTTTCCCCTTAAAGGTCAAATTTCCAAAAACCCCTTCTTAGCGGATGCCTACGTGCCAAATTTCAGGCCAATCTGTTCAGTGGTTTGAGCTGTGTTGATAGATCAATCAGTCACGGTTTCCTTTTATATGTACATATGGCTAGATATATACAGGGTTACTGGTAATTCGACGTATATCCGTCAGGGGCTGATAAGGGGGCCAAAATGCAACAAATTGAACCCCCCATATGTATGGCCGAAATTCAATAGTTTTCGAGATATTAGAATTTTAAGGGTTTTTCGATATTTACCCAAAATTTGACATTTCATTCCAAATTAAAAAAAAACTACATATTTGAATGGGTACCATTAAAAATGATGTTGTAGCTGGCACTTCAATTAAGCTATGGACATAATTAAAACTACTTAATTTAACAAAATAATGAAAATAATGAGCGATATAAGAATAATATCTTACCAATATTTTCATTTTACGCTTCAAAAATGTTGTCTCGTCACAAAAATTTCTATGACATTAATCGTACAAATAACTAAAACAACTTGCTTATTCTGTAAGCTTTCCAGAAAGCTATAAAAGTCAATTTTAAAATACATAATTCGTGCCAAGGCATGTGTTTGAATCGGCGCGGGGAGAGAAAGGGTCATTTGTATTTGTATGAAATAAAATGCATAAAAAATGTACATCAAATTTTATTACAAATTTTTCACATCTTGTTCAAAATGAGCCCCTCGATTACGAATGCAGGTTCGAATTCTCTTCCTAACTTCGGTTTTCGTCACTCTTGATGTGAACGTTGTTCTCATCTGTTGCGCCGCGTTTATTATTCGCTGTCGAAGTTCTTCGACTGAATTTATTGGGGTCACATAAACTAATGCCTTCATATGACCCCAAACGTAAAAATCAAGTGGTGTGATATCAGGGCTTCGTGCTGGCCACGGAATTGGCCCTCCCCTCCCAATCCATCGGTTTGGATATCTCTCGTCTAGCCACTGTCGGACAGTAATCCGGTAATGTGCTGGGCAACCATCATGTTGAAACATGAGGTTGTTTTTTATTTCTTCGGGAACATCCGCCAACAAATCGTCTAGGTTGTTTCTCAAAAACTCCTCGTAATTTTCGCCGTTCAAATTTTGGGGCAAGAAATGAGGGCCCACCAAATAATTATCAACGACACCCATCCATACGTTCAGGGAAAATCTCATTTGCGACGCAGTTTCTTTTAGTTTTTTTGGATTCCTGCCTGCTTTAGGTGCCCAAAAATGTAAGTTATGGTAATTCTTTATTCCATCCCGGTCAAACTTTGACTCGTCAGTCCACAAAATATTTCTTAGGAAATGTTCCTGGTCAGCGACAGCGTTTCGACAGCGAATAATAAACGCGGCGCAACAGATGAGAACAACGTTCACATCAAGAGTGACGAAAACCGAAGTTAGGAAGAGAATTCGAACCTGCATTCGTAATCGAGGGGCTCATTTTGAACAAGATGTGAAAAATTTGTAATAAAATTTGATGTACATTTTTTTATGCATTTTATTTCATACAAATACAAATGACCCTTTCTCTCCCCGCGCCGATTCAAACACATGCCATGCCAAGAATTATGTATTTTAAAATTGACTTTTATACCTTTCTGGAAAGCTTACAGGATAAGCAAGTTGTTTTAGTTATTTGTACGATTAATGTCATATAAATTTTTGTGACGAGACAACATTTTTGAAGCGTAAAATGAAAATATTGGTAAGATATTATTCTTATATCGCTCATTATTTTCATTATTTTGTTAAATTAAGTAGTTTTAATTATGTCCATAGCTTAATTGAAGTGCCAGCTACAACATCATTTTTAATGGTACCCATTCAAATATGTAGTTTTTTTTTAATTTGGAATGAAATGTCAAATTTTGGATAAATATCGAAAAACCCTTAAAATTCTAATATCTCGAAAACTATTGAATTTCGGCCATACATATGGGGGGTTCAATTTGTTGCATTTTGGCCCCTTTATCAGCCCCTGCCGGATATACGTCGAATTACCAGTAACCCTGTATATTGAGAACCTCCTCCTTTTTTGTAGTCGGTTAAAAATCATTTATAGCCAGAGTGCATCTCATGACAATTCCAATAAGACCAAACACGGGTAGGATACATTGTTTTTTAACGGAGTTCCAGTGCCTACCATCCGGCTTCATCATCAGATCAGTTTGATGGTACCATTTTGATCAGAACTATTTATTTAAATTTGCTTCGCTTAACTATCTTAATCCAGATATCTCATCGCCACCCGTGAATTACGTATCACTGAGAAGTTCCAGTGGCCATCTGTGGCCTTCTTCATCTGTTCCACTTCACCAAATTATACTTTCTGAATGCAAATGATTGACTTGTTGATGAAAATATAAAAATCGCTATAGGTATGCCTATAATATTTGAGGAGTTCCCTCAATTACTCATGGATCCCAACATCAGACCTGGATTTTGAAAAAAATGGGACCAATCTGGAAGTATATCCTTTCAATTAAAAAATAATTTTCCAAATCGGTTCATAAACGACGGTGTTCTGAGGTAACAAACATTAAAAAAAAAAATACGGACGACTTGAGAAACTCCTCCTTTTTGTGAAGTCGGTTAAAAAGATACTGGCTGAAAATAAAAATCAAAATGTATGCATTAGCATACATTTTATATTAAACTTAATGGGAGCTATTAAACCTCTGCGGTAACTTTATATCTGAATAAAAAACATGTCAAAGTCAAAGTCCAAGTCAAAGTATTTATTGTGTGATTTTTGGTGATACAGTAGGTGTTAGGTTAATTTTAGGTTATCGTAACTCAAAAAACTACCCATTGGGCATACACTATTTAAACAATACATGAATTTAAAATCGAAATTACATACAATTATTTAACAAACATTTTTTTTTAATACAATCAATGCGGGGCAGTCATTGGGGACGGCCGATAGAAGTGAAAACAGTATACATATAGCTCATGGAAAGCGTTCGGTGACGATGACGCGAGTTCCACGATTTTTGTTCACGCAAAAAGTGCTCAAAGCGCCTAAATAAGTTTTCACTTCAAAAATAGAAAACAGTGCATTAATGAAAAACTGTGCAACAATGAGATTTCATATAACATTTCTGTACTATTTTGGTTCTAAGCAAAAAAAAAAAAACGTCCTTGGTTTTGTAGTGATTAATGATAACATTACAATACTACGTAGTTCAAAGAAAATCTGTACCCCGTGTGTAAGTTTGCAAGTGAGTAAACGTAACTACTTAGCGCGTTTGCGTTAAGATTTTTATTCTCACTCTTATAGTCTTAGCATTATGATCTATAGGTCAAATTTTAACGCAAACGAAATAGTTACGTTTACTCTCTTGCAAACTTACACTTGGGGTACTGTTTTGTTAATCACACATACAATCAAGTGCAGATACTACAGATCTCGAAGTACTCTTCTTCACTTTCAGTCAATTAAGAAACTTGTTGAAGCTTTCACTGGCTGAAGAATAAACGTCTTTAACAATGAGATACGTTCATAATTATAATTAAAATGCTAATGTCTCTGTGAAATACAGTAGTAAGTACCTTTGTTTGTTTAATTAAGGCTGTACGTAAATACGTACTCGTACCTACTCATCGTCCGGACAGTAATTTTGTTGCGGGAGAACGCGGTGGAACATACCTACTTGTGTTTGTGGTTTGTCAAAGGTAAACTTTCGTATGCCCTTACGTAACTCACCACCGAATCGTAAAAATGTTTCTCTTCTAAATCTAATGAGCTGTGCCAGCGAGATATTTAATACTGGAACGAAAAATAAGTAACGAGTGGAGGAATCGACTTTCATTTTTGTGGATGTGATGTTATTTTTTTACCGTGTCGGTAGGTAGCGGCATTGAGGATTTGCTGAAAACCTTGATGCTGCTGAGAACGACTATTTCCCTAATAATGATGGCTTTGAAATGGAAAAATTTACAAGGTAGGGATGGATTGGATGGTTTTGGGGGTGGATAGTCCTTGTAAAATTTTCCGTTTCAATAATTAAGTAAATGAAACGAATATCGTCCCATTTTTAGGGAAAAACTGAACCTTTATAGGATCACTCGTGAGTCTGTCTGCCCGTCTGTCTTAGAATGTATTGAATAACATGTTTTTTAACTACAATGTTAGATTTGTTCTTGGGGTAAAAAAACATGGTAGATAACATACTTACCTATTAATTGTACGGAACCCTCACCACACGAGTTCAACTCGCACTTATCCGGTTTTTGTTGTTGTTTCAACCAGTTCCTTCAACACAAGCCTTCTTGGAGCAGGAAGGGTATCTCGTGGCTTTAGAGTACTTCAGACAGACGATCGAGATAGACATTTGCCATTTCAGAATTCTAGAACCAAGAGCGAGGTATAGTTATAAAATGGCGCAGTGCTAGAGCGAGATATAAAACGTAGCCACAGCTCTGAGGGCGTTGCGGTCTGACCGGAGATTAGCGTGAATTATCAGTCGTGTATTATTATTCTTTCAGTGCTAGCAATATTCTACTACTATAGGCCAAGAATGGCCATGATTATATTCAAATTCACAGATTGTAGACATACCGATTGGCAGCCAAAAACTTTCATTACGTGCTCAGCTTTCTCTTTCAACTTTTCTTTGCAAAACTTTCAGTCAAGGGCCAAGAGCGCCATTCCATTTGCATATTCTAATACTTCTAGACAATTTGGTTTCCGTTTGACGGTTAAATAGAAATACTTACTCAATTCAGAAGGCAATTTTGCTCGCAATTATTGTGTTAACTGTTTACGTGAGCGAACTTCGTTATTATTGATTTATTCGACGTGGCTTAGTTCCAGGGAGTGATAAAATAAATGAACTTGGTTTTTGACACTGGCTGTCTAAAGGGCATAATGTTTCGAAATGTATGAATATTTCATTGCTAAGGGACATTTAAAACGTATTTAACTTTACTGAAAGCTCGTGGAAGGAAGAGGGAATTCAGCGACAAAATTATTTTGATCTCTATAGAGTTCCTCTTTTTTATGTTTCGCAGCAATTATGTTATAAGTAAAAAGACGTAGATAGGTTACCTACTCAACATTCGATCATCAAAAACGGCACAATGTCACACTATTATAACAATAATAATAATACAATTTATTTCAGGCGACACAGCCCACAGGCCCATAGAAAAATACCTTAACCTAAACATAGATAATGTATAAACAAAAACTTTAGTTAATAAAAAGGCTTAAGACTATGTTAGTAGCACTTCACTTTGCACTAGATTGTGCTGTCCTGTGGAACTTGTCCGCGGAAACGACGGAACACCACGTCCTGCGTCCAAAAGTCTTCTTCCATGACGAGGGGCAGATAACAGTTTGGAACACGCACGACGAACGCTTTGAAGTTGACGTTCCGGCGCGACTCCAGTAACTGCACCCTCGGCGTGTACCTCGTTTTTTGGCGCACGTACTCCACGACGCGACGTGTTGTCTCGATGTGTGTGTCTATTAAATGACACGTGGAAGTAGGACGGCATGTCGTAACTATCGGGAGCGAAAAAGAGACAAGACGAAGATAATGTGGCTAATTAGCCAAGTTTTGACGAGCCACTTGCGGAGCGTGCATAACCTATCTACCTCTTTTTACATATAATATCATTGCTTCGCAGTAGCTTTTCTAACATTTCTAAAAAATTCCCGTCGTTTTGCCTCAAAATCCGTTGACTTTTCGACATTTCAGTGACCTCACTCACATTTTCTTTGCCTTCGACAGCGACACGCTGTATGACCGTATGATCAAAACATGAATATGAAAAATCTTAAATGGGTACTTACCTATTTGTACCATAAGTACATAAGTATTTTAGTTTTGTTTTGACCCGTTGCACGGGTCTTGATCACTATGAATTCAGGCGAGGTGATCATGATCAAGTGACATTGAGGACACACTTAATTAAATTTCCAATTAATTTGTTAGATGGTTTTCCCTCCTTGTTCATTTTCAATACGAATTTTCTTGTATGATTAGTTTTTGCTCGTAAACAAGATCTTGTCCAATTCGAACTAACTTTAAGCTGGTAAAACGAAATCTCCAATAGTTTAGATAAAAGATAGTTGTTTTAGTTGTACAGGTTTTTGTTTTTGTGTCAGCGTCCTTCCATATTGTGTCGTGAGGGGCTACCGAGAAGGTTCCTAAATAAATAACGTTATCGAACTGTAGGTACAGCGCACTAGACCGAACGAAATACATCCCAGGGTCTGCCGCCTGTTTTTCATATCGATCGTACACGTGTAATTCTAGTAAAATTTTATTTTTTAACTAAAACTTCTCAGAAAAAGAGTAAAAAATAAACAACATTAACAGATAATTTGGAAACCTACCCGTGTAAAATTTGTAACGCTATGCTGGATAAAATATATGTAGTTGGTCTAAAGTAAATATGGATACCTACTTTACCAAATACAGTGAAAGAAGAAATAGTGGCAAAAAGGGTTATCGCAGAAAGCAGAATCCGGTTAGCGACTATTCCAGTATAATGATGGCCGTCCCCGGCTTACTTGCGTCAATTTTCTCTCTTGACATTCCACTTGGCTCTGTGCCAATATGCTACGCTGTCTCTCTAACTTACGCGACTATTAGGTACTTCAAAATAGTCAACTGGCTAAGAAAGCATCATTCGCAAAACTAAGTCGCCGACTTAATTCCTTTTTATTACCAAAGTTAAAAACTTGTCCCGTAATAGCCGTAGTCTCACGGCAATTTGACGCCGGCGACACTTAAAACTAATTAAGCTTAGAATTACTGTCCCTGCCCTATCCTAATATCAGTACCTACACTTACTTTGCTACTAATTTTAAAAGAATATCTTGTCTTAAAAGGTTTCTTTTATATAAAGCTTATTTCGTGTAATCGACACTCTTCTCACATGAATATGTAACGACTCCTCAGAGGCCGATACTGACTTTCAGACAGAACTTTCAATCGTTTCTATTATGAAAGCTTAAATTGCACTAAAGTCGTGAACCGTGAAGCGAAAAGTTTCAGTTAAATAGAGTGCCGCGTTCTTCTTTTGCACTTATTTCCTAGTCAGAACAAAAAAAGATTTTTAAGAAATATGTATTATGAGCTCGGAATGCTTCGTGCTTCGTAATTTGGCGCGGCTGTAGTGTCAGTTTAATGCAGGTGAATTAATTTTTGTTGGTGTATGCGTTTCAGTCGGTTACTTTATTAGGTCACAAACTGGTCGGTGTCGTGTGGACAAGTCGATAAAGGGTAGGCGTGTATCACACGTTAGTAGCGGCCATTATACCTCTCTGTTATGTTTATTTTGTTTACATTGTCCCATTATTCCCGTTTATGTTCCGTTCACCTGTTTTGATACTTCCTCGCTATAAATAGCTGTTTTTATCCAGTAATTGTGTCGCGTCGACGTAAAATTCAATTACTTACAACACAGAAACGCCTGCCTAGGCGAGAATAATCTAACGATTATCAATTTGTATCCATTATCTTGGAGCCCGGATCGTCGTTCTTGTCTTGTCGCTACATTGTGACAGACCTTTGTGAAGGTTTACAATAGTAGAATTAGATTTAAGATTCTGTATTGTCCCATCTGTTATCGATTTAAGAGAAATGTGTACTAATTATAAAAACTTTAAGAGAACTTTGCGACTATCTTCTTTTCCTTTCTCAAACAAAAACTTTACCCACCCACATGTCAAAAATCTACCTACATATCAATCAAAAGTACAAGAGTACCTATGTCGGTAGGTACTTTAATACAGTCAGCGAAGCCAAAGAAAATTCCTACTTGGAAAGTAGGTAAGTTAGTTAATGTGCGCATATATCTAATCCACGGGTAAGAAGAGGTCAACGTTCGATTTGGGGATTATATACCTACCTATTTAACTAAGGAACCTGTTTTTGTTTTTTGCTTAGTAGGTAGATATACGACATATCTTAGATCTTCAAATCTACGTACCAAATATGAAATTCCCTGCAATCTCTCACGTATTTTCTTCTCTTTCAAAACAAGAAATAGGAACCAACGTCTGGTTTTATGCCGCTTAATTAAGGGGCCGGCGGCATAGCGTGCGTAGTTCATACAAACGTAATACCAAAATAATTTGTAAATCAAACATATTCTTAAGGTAGTGTGTATTTATTTCGATTGGATTACAGAATATCAATGTTCCCAAATATATATTTTGAAAGGACTATGATATAAAGACGAGATATGAGGAATTTAAAATTTCTATATACAACTCATTTTTCTCATAACTCTTGTTTAAATCAGTGTCCATTCAAAATATGTATTTGGGAACCTAGCTATTCTGTATTCCAATCGGAATAAAGACAGACTACCTTAAGAATATGCTTGATTTAAAAATTCTTTTGTATTAGTATGAACTACGCATCCTTCGCCGGTCTCCTAAAACGTGAGCACCACCTATATCAGCCATCAGGGGGCCTAAAATGGACGCTTTAGCAGAATCATAATATGATCTGCGTACAATTCATACATCCTCCAATTCATCTGTTTGACAGCTGATATTTGACATTAGACTTCAATAAAGCAATTAATAATTTGTGGACCATTTTACGAAACTCCATACAAACTGTCAAACAGATGAATTGCGGGATATGAATTGTACGCAGTTTCATATTATGGTTCTGCCAAAGCATCCATTTTAGGCCCCCTGGTAATTTAAATAAAGCATAGTAATTATTATTACGGTTTAGTCAAACACAGTGTGCATTCTGCACAAGATGTCCTGGATAACGTCACACGCTCCAGGCGGCGCTAAACGAAGCAGGCATGAGTAGCGTACCGCTTTGTGTTTACAGGTCGGTAGTTTCGCTGTTTGCCATGTCGACGATCACCGTGAAGCCTGCAGGTCGCCTGTCAATACCGATTACGTCACCGATAGTACCCAAAAGTGCTCTACAAATATTACCCACCTTGCCAAATATCAACGCTTTTTATACCTGCCACTGAGTAGTTTTCCATTTCCTTGTTACACATTTCATGAAAACATTGTGTACATAAAAGATGCCTGTCGTTGTTAAGTTTTTTTTGCTAACTTTAAACAGTGAGCCAAAATGAAACTCGTATATTGTAATATTTTTTGCCAAATAAATGTTGGAACTGCAATATACTGAATTTATATTTACTACAACGCTTGGCTCGCTCCGTTCGTAGATACGTTCCAATAAATGGTTGTTTAGCGAATTATGTAGGGATCTGGGACATTTGGGCCTTCCAAATAGTGCGCTTTCATTACTAACTTTAAGGTTCAATAGCTCTCTAGCTATCTGAAAGTTTCCCAAGTATTTTGTAGTCTTCCTAACTGAATTCCTACTTCAAAACTATGAGAGAGATTTAAACATATTTCGGGATAATCTTATTGTTAACGGGTAGATGATTTCTCGATCAAGACTCTGATTTAAGGAGTTCAGCCAAGCAACGTTAAGCGGTAAAGGCGACAAACATTGCAAGCAGGCAGTCAAGTATGGGCGAGGATGCGGAAACAGGACAGATAATAAAAGATATTTACGAAGGGCCCCATTGTTCCCACTCTTTGTTCCCACTTTAGTCAGATTAATTTACCCATCGAGATTTTACAAAGACTTCCGAAGAACTTGTGTGGGCTCACAATGCTGACAAAGTCTGTTTCTCTTCGACATAATATAGAGTTTGAAATCAATACTGAAATTAAGCTCCGTCATAATAAGGTTGTAGGTAATGACTAATGACTGTTTTTGATAAACGATTTCACAAACTTTTCGGAAGTTTGCCTAACCTTTTATTTCAGCTGTTGGAAGTATTTGTTGTTATGTTCACAGAACTTTGTGCTTTATTAACAACAACAACTATGAAGGTAGTCCGGTAACAAGGTAGTTTCCCAAATCATATTGTTTCGCCTGTAGGCTTCACGAATTACCAGGAATTATAAAGTTCTATGTGTGTCTCATATTGGTGACTTGAGTTTGTAATATTTAACAAAATTGAATTATGTTCTACAAATCTGAGAATAATATGAAATGTTTGTTTCTTAGCAATCATCGTAACATGCGTAGGTACTTTATTTTAATGGTAAACGCGAGATTGACTGACACTTTACAAATAAATGCTAACACTAAAATAGCTTGTGGTGAAAACCAAATAAAATATGACGATAATAGTTCTGACCGCGCTTGGATTTTTCCTATATGACGAACTTCGATCAATAATATTGATCGAAGATGACGAAAGTATGTCATGTATAATTTCGTGGGCTATGTTTGGTTGCTATTGAACTTCAATTAAGATATATTTGCTATGCAGTGTGCCTGCAATAATATGCGTTAGTTAACATACCGCCAGTTGCACGTAAGTCTGTTAGATTTAATTCCCCATTAAAAGTAATGCTGTCACTTTCTGATACGTTCCGTTAGATAAAGATAGCATTACTTTTAATGGGGAATTAACTTTAATGGACTTACGTGCAACTGGCGGTTTATCAGCCTATAATGTTCGCACTGCTGGGACACAGACCTCCTCTTCAAGAGGGAGGGCTGTAATGTACCACGCGGGCCCAGTGCAGGTTGGTATAGGTATGTCACATGTCTTCGAATTTTTGGTTCTAGGACATGCCGGTTTCCTCACGATGTTTTCCTTCACCGTTTTGAGAGCAGTGGTGATGAAATTATTTACACAAAATAAAGCGCCTCTCTGGGTTCGAAGCTACGACCGACAACTTGTAAGTCACGGCCTTTGCCACTGGGCAACCACTGCTCGTGCTTTGCTTTCATATAGTACGAAAGTATGTATTCGTATTCGAGGGCTGTTTGGTTGCTATTGAACTTCAATTAAGATTTATTTGATATGCAGTGTGCTAGCAATACTATGAGTTAGTTCAATATGTTCAAAAACAGTAAGCCGTGCTTGAAGCGTCGCTGTCGCCCGCCATTGCGAAATGAGAACATTTTATATCTTGACTGTATCGCGGAATAACTTCAGCTCCCTACAACAGCCCACCCACTTTCGCCGACTTGGACGTACTTACTTTATTAAATAGCCATTCAACTTGGTGGAGCTTCAGCGACCTATATTCCAGTGTATTTACAGCTATGAATGTCGCAATTACTACAATTCCACCAGCCGTCTTGAGTGACTGAACATTATACTTAATTATTTCTTTCGGTCTAACTTTTAATTTGTTCACCAGGTGTTCCTGGCACCTGTTTATACGTTCGTTTTATCGTTCTTGGCTACCTCAGAAGCTATAAATGCTACTTACTTCAGTCCCTGCTGAGTTGATATCGTATTTAGCGCAAAGGATAATTTCCAAATGGAAATGTCTTTTGCGCTAAATAGGATATCAACTCAGCTTTTTGAAATCTTGCACTTTTGGATGTGATTAATGTTTTAGGCTCATCAGTCATCCCACATCACACTAGGGTTCAAATGCTGTTGTTTGCTTGCGATAATTTTACGCGTCAGTGTGTGAAATAGATCTGCCCAACTCAAAGTGTAGAGATGGAAGAAAAATGATTCAGATCAGAACCTACATTTTGGGACTGAAAACTATAAAATTTCTTAATCTGGTTCAATGAAGGGTCGTCGTGTTCGTTGTGACCCCACAAGATAAGTGAATGTTTAAAACATCCCCTCGAAAAACGCCTTGAGCGGTCATGGTGGAAACCCCTTTTGAATTAATCCAGCCTTTGTGATTAGAAAGTCATTCTCAGTAAGAACTCAGGGGTCAGAATCTTTTAGAAGTAAACTTTTCAGTGACCCACACGCTTTGAGTGTTTTAACATAAAAGTCACCTATTTTACTTAACGAATTTATTCACGATAGTTTCAGGAAAGAAACAGAACGTTAACGTGACTAAAATAGAAAATATGATGCCTCACAATTTCTATTCATAACGGTAGATCCCAACGCAACGCGATCTGTAGCATCAAATGACAAAGCCTGGCGCCTCCATGGGCCGCCCACAATGGGGCATCATTGTCCTTTCTATTTATTTGTTTTAACATTAAATCAATTTAAATTGTAATAAAAGGTTACCTATCTAAATATATAGGATAACTAATTAACGATGAAGCTGTCTGAACATTATGAAAATTCTTCTTTACCTAAATATATATTCTTTAGGTATAGGATAAGTGTTTTAATTGATTAGGGCTTTTCGCAAATTCCTCGGGTCGTTACTGGGAGCGTTAATGCTCGTAGGTATAATAAACAGGCACAGTACAACGAAGTCGGTGGACATGGACACTAAATAACAGCTGTCTCCGCGACTCGTCAATCAAGAATTAATTACATGTACCAGTGTCCTTCCATTCACATCTAATGGAAGTTATTTCTAATTACTGAGCGATTACGTGAAGTAGAAATTAAGAAATTGCTACTGTACACGAGACATCGAATCAAAAAGAACAACGAATTTTCTTGGAAATGTTTTTGAGACACAAGTAACGACGAGACGGCTCTAGTGTGGTTATTGTGGAGGGTCTCTCTATTCATGTTAGCGTCAGACTAGAACGTCCCAAGAAACGACTGAAACCTTTGTTAGAGGAAGTATCCCCTTACAGGCTTTGTGTGCAGGCCGGTAGCTCGCGACGCCGAGCGCCCACCTAATTGTCCTGGACCTCTGGCGCGGAACAACTCCACGCTTTAAATAACTATCCCTGGACAAGCAGCATCAGTATCATCACAACAGCGAACAAGCACCACTGGGATTACCTCACAATCACAATTCCATCCAAATCCGCGAGTGTTAAAAGTTAAAACAGTGTTAAAACCAAAAAAATCTCATCCTCAAGTCTTAGTTTACTTTGCCATAAATTAGTTTACCTACTTATATCTCAACATTACTTACCGCAGATAGCACGAGGAATTTGTGTACGGAATATGAATTGTATATGTATACCCGTCAAGTACCTAAAGCACTGTTCATCTAGATGGCAACCCCATAATATTGTTGGGACTGTAGCGTGCACTTGTTTGACGTGTTAAAGGTATTCTAAAGTCCGCGATACTAACAAAATTCATACGAGGCGTAAACACAATAGATAGTTGCGCACTCTATAATCGAGATCGTGAGAAACTAAAAGCGACGAACAACTCCCGCTAATTGCTCTTACTTTATTCACTAATTTTCTTAACTTTCGCATTTCCTTTAATATACATACCCCAGGGTGAAGTGCCTAGGGTAAGTGTTTTATTTAGGTACGTACCTAAATAAAAAGGGGAAAATTTTAATGAAAGTTCTACAATGAAAAGAAAACTAAACAGTCCTTCGTGTTTCGGTCCTGAATACATAAACAGGGATTGTACCATTCATCGAGTAGCGGGTCACGTTTAGTGACTGCCTATTTTAGACTTAGCTCCGAGTGGGTGTGTACTACCTACGCGTTTTATAAATAACCTTACCTACTACGTACCTACCCCAACGGTTTTTCAATTCGTACCTCTTTCATTTTAAAATGTTCATGAATAAGCAATCTCTCTTTCTTCATTCTACATTGACCTTGCTTTAAAAATTCAGGACAGAGGGTACCTAAACTGATTAATAGATTTTTAATGCATACTTAATTCATCGTTTTCTGAGTGCAGCAGTTATTCATGAGTTCATCGTTGAAATTGAAAAATAAGGCTACATCATGATCAAACTGCTCGCGTCATAATATTGACCCAATTTATCGTGCGACACTCAAAACTCAATTCTGATCCGAAATTAATCATGAGCGAATCGCGTGTTTGTCGCCTTGGTGATATCGAAAGAAGCTAAATCAATCAACCTATATACAATTTTATCTAGGTTTAGAAAAACGCATTAATTAGGTATAAAGTAGCCTAGAAATTGGTCGTTCGATTGAAAAAATAACCTAGTGGAATGATTACTCGACTACGAAACGTTCAAGTTCAGCTCCACTCTGTGTCATAATCATATTAGGCACACGTGAACCAATTATTTTCATATTTAGTCAGTTGTGAGGGGATGTGGCGGTGCGGGGTGCGGGGCGGGGCGGCGCGCGCGATCGATACCTCGCCGGACAGGTACACAGGGACACTACACGTAAATAATGAAAGCGTTCAGCGTAGCCCTCTGAGGACGTCTCGTGTCAAATGTCAATAGCAATCAGATGCGATGAGGCACGTGGCTTAAAATGACTCTTTTTATAGCTATTCACCGTTATCAGGCTTCCTTTCAAGGAAAATTATCTCTATTATTCATTGGCCAGTTCCAATTATGGTTTTTACATAACTCACCTTGAGGAAACGATGTATTAATTATAATTACGCTGAACTTTGCTGCTGAAAAATGATTAAAGTGCAGGGACTTTGGTTTAAAATCGATAATGTTTAATACGCCATATTTTGATTGAAAGCATTTTTGAACTTTCATAAAGTTCTTAATAATTTTGCAAAATTTACCCGATACAAAACTTGTCCGAACTCTGTAGCCAAGTTATTTCTTGCCTACATGGCTGCATCGTAGGATTGATATTGGCGGGCCAGGGAGGGTTGTTCTACGATACATAGCACATGGTAGGCATGTAATCTCCAATCAAGAAATAGTTTCCGCCTCCGGATATTAGTTTTGCGACATTTTCTAAAATAATGTTATTAGTAGGCAGCTAACTTTGAGTTATTTGCTTAGGAATCTGCTGTGTCAGGTTTATTTGAGCTTGATTGAAAAGTAATGTTAAGAAATTGGTTTTAATAGTGAAAATATTATATGTTTTTGTCTTTTGCAGGGCTAGGAATTAGCGATTCGAGAAGAAGAAAACGGTACCTACAAGAAAAAAGAATATCGTATCCTCAAGGTTGTAAGAGTTATCGATTTTTATACACGTAAAATGGAACCCCCTCTTTTGCTTCATATGTTGTAACAACAGGAACATTCAACCAATATATCTACAATAATTGTAATCACAGATCTTTGTATGTAACTACCGCTCCCCATGGGTCGGTTTCCCCATTTCTTCTCCGTATAATTCAGAAGGAGTATGACTCTTGAAGGAGTCGTACACGTTTACCTGCAAATGATCGATAGCTCTTACACTATCGCAGATTTCGACCTCGGAGAAGATTGGATAAGACTAGTAGCTTGAAGATAGAAGTTGGATACATCACAGATCCATAATTTGACAACTGTATTCGAGTGTGTGGGTAGAGTGTTGACATTCTCTAGCACCATTCGAATTCAGTGCTCGAATCTGGATTCTCGTCAATCGAGAAGGAATTCGAAATTGAAAGATTATTTATTTTTAGTATCGAATTGGTTTTTCGTTTATGTTATGTTTAGGTAACAATTTTTACTTGTAACATGATGTATTACACCACTAGGTACCTAACTACTCACACTCACGGCACTTATCTCGAAATGTTTTATTATATTATTAAGAAAAGATTATATGTATAAAGAAAAGATATTTAAATATTTGTTAAAACACCTTTGCTTATTAGTCTTGGAACAACCCACCCTCTCACTAGGGCCCGTATTTATAGAACTTTACTCAGTACTCAAGCATTACTTAAGACCAGATTCAAGCCATTTGATTGGTTGAAATTACCTAGTCTTAAGTAATGCTTGAGTACTGAGTAAAGTTCTATAAATACGGGCCTAAGTGTCGGGCATTATTAATACTATACTAAAGTTGTGCCACAGTTTTAACTATTAAAGCTATCATGGTTTGTCTTTGAATGTATTTGTTTTTTGTTCCCAATAAACAATTATTAATATTATATTACAATTAATTATTTTACAGGTTCGTCAAAAGAAGCGAACAGTTATTTCGCCTTGGACTTTTTAAATAGGTATAGCGTGATAGACCATTGTTTTGTTGTTATTTTTACCTTGAATAAACGAAGTATTGAAAATCGATACAGGAGTTTTATTTCTGTATGTAACATGCAACGGCCTTTTCTAAGGACTGTTTGCAATAAAAAAAGTTTTGTTAACAGAAAGAAAAAAGAAAACCTACATTTATTTTCCTGCGGAACTGTCTCCATCTACATAAAAGGTGTATCTATCTATTCATACACGAAATCTCTTAAGGGGTCATTGTACTCCCGTGTTTGGTCCCATAGTGAGAGTTGTTCATAATGATGAGTACAATGACCCCTTAAGAGATTTCGTTTATGAATAGATACACCTTATATACAACATGTCCCGGAATTAACGCACAACATCTTAAAGGCTCAAAATGTAGGGAACATGTGACTTTTTTCGCGATTTCAGGTTTGGTACCATTGTAAAAGTTGTTCATAATGATGAATACAGTGACTCCTTAAGAGGTTGTGCGTTAATTCTGGGACATGTTGTATAATATAATCAACAGCTCGACCGATTGTGATGAAACTTTGGTAAGTTGTGTGCGCGCCGGAGAAGGTTGCTAACAAAAAATAATGAAAAAGGCATTGCAACGCATGCCGTGTATTTTAGCTAGTCATTTTATATTTTTCATTCACGAACAAGGGTACCGTTTTAAGTTCCTACCTTATTAAAACCATCATCGATTACAGCCTCGTTTAGTTACAGAAATCTGACTATAGTGCAAGTTGTACTGCCAATATCTACAATTTCCACCTATCATCAATGTCTATTTCAATAGAAACGTTTCAAGATACCCAACAAAACTTTCCTGAAACAATTTCCTACAAGTAGTAGGTATAAACCCAAGCCAATATTTCATACGATTGATACGCAAAAGCCAAGTTCTAGTCACCAAGACATTTATATATATATAACGTCGTGTACGACATTCATACCGCACTTGTACGATTGTGATACAAACGCTACGATATTGCAAACATATTGAGCAAGGCTTCACCTTTTACCGTTTTTCTATTACATGTCATTTACATCGTATTTTAAGAATAAGGTTTCATTCACGCAACTATGTCGGTTGTCTTTACGGGGATACATTATTTTCTTAATTTAAACTATTGGCTAGGTAACTCTTCGGAAAATATTAAAGTTCTTGTAAGTAAATGAAATTTAACAATGCAGATGTTTTTAACTACACAAACTTTAACATTGCTATCAAAAATAAATAAATAATAATAAATACCGATGAGAAAAGACTAAGGAATATTAAAAACGAGAAGTAAGTAATTAAATAATTCGCCATTTAAACATTGGGTTAGGTAGCAAGTAAAATTATCTGTTAAGGGGACGATAACTGAATTTTAATGATTGTATACTGAAGATCACGTCTAAACGAGTAGTGATAATGATTTGAAAAAAATATAAGATAAATTAGAGCATTTTCTCAATAACTTAATATGTGAATATTTTAGATTATGTTTATATTACATAGTAAAATAAATTTGTAAAGTTATGTCTAAGGCGGATAAAAAACTGAGAATGGCGCAAAATCTACCAAACGTATTTTTCTGAAACCTGCACCAATTTAAAGATAATTTAATTATTGATCTTTTAGTATACTCGTTTTATTAAAATATCTTTTGTTTTGTGTTTTATAAATTAATAATGCTTCAAATTGGGGACAGCGCTCCTTGATGGGCGAGTCCTATTACTGGCTGAACGTACGACGTGATACAGAGCTCAGTACAGAACACGCAAGCTAACCACTCAAGGTCACTGGCATATATCTGCGTCTTAAGTTGTTTTGACATCGTAATATATGTTTTTGTCAGAAGTAAAATGAAAAAAAAAATATGCTGACCATTTAAATCACAGCCTTAATAAAGTAAATAATCCTACTGTTTCTGGTTTGATCGGGAACCTAATAAGGAATTAATGTTTAAACTGAAGAATCACCCGCCCATGTTCGGTAATGGAGGCTTACAGGCTGATTAATATTTACGCTACATTAGACAATCGATACAATAATCACATTTTACTACATCTCGAATAGATTAGTGCTTGCTGTTAGATAAATCGGTTTCAGTATGTAGAGGAAGGTGATCGCTATTAACTGAAGGAATCCGTTTGCAATTACCAAGTAGTTACTTAGGTACTTGGATCGTTTATTACCGAATTACCTACTTACATATTCGTCACATTTTTACAATGTGCAGATATTTTTAAGAACGTATTAATTAAGACCATAAAACAGAGCCCAAGATACCAGGGATAGCCAAACCCTATCCTATGCTAAACACGCGCGCATTGTCAGATGACAATGCGCGCGTGGTTAGGAAAATTGCCTAATCCTTTGTGTTACGCAATGTTGGTCTATTCCCAAAAATATCAAGTTCAGGGACATTTAATATTAACATTTAAATGATGTAGGTAACATAATCATAATCACATAACACATGTAGTTAGCGAACAATGTTGCTTGACAGTTTCGTTATGCTCTAATTTACGCTATTAGCATATTATACGGGCGGTAATGAGCGGGCGTGATTTATTATGTCTCGCTATAAATGGAGTAGGTACATAGGTACTTTCATAATAGGTACCGAGGTAAATTAATGAGGAACACAATTCCGTATTTTAATGGTATTTTGATAAGTAATTGCTAGTGCATGCCTTTGCTTACGGGGGTAGGATAGCATCTAATGAGGTATTTGTATGTTCATAAGCTACCCTTTATTTATCTTTTCATAACAAAAACCGTTCTTATAAAAAAAAAACGAATCGTTTTATTGACGGACGTCTATAGAGGTATGCACTGTTGAACAGAGGACCCCGGTTGTATGTATAGGTATCTACCTACCCTGGCTGAGTTTTATCTGATAGTCTTAAGGCAGGAGATTTCTGAATATTGACAAAAATGTGGTTTTTTAAAGCAGTGTATCTCTTAAACCGTAATTATTTTTTCCAAAACAAAAATAGTATGATACTTTCAAGTCTTTTGTGCATACGGTGATGTAATTCAAAACATAATTAAGTAAACATAATTTGATAAGTACCTACATCAAAAAAATATTCAAAGACAACTCTTAATTATTTTTAAAAGCAGTTTATCCCTTCGTTAACAGTTATAATTATAATTAAAAGTAAGATCAAATTGCAAATGCCAAACTGCATCCGGTGATGGATTAATTTTTATTAGTTAGTTATTTTATACGATTTTATTTGCATTTTTACGCCATAAAAATGCAAATAGTCATCGCGCATCTATTTTTTTTGTATGCAGTCAGACAGTGACAGCAATTTACCTGTTGTCGGCGTCTTAAACAATGCCTACACGCAACGGTTTTTCTTCCTGTAAATCAGAATGGAAATTATATAAAATAACTAAGTATTTATATCTACTAATCATTTACCGAAAAAATGGACGGCATGGTCAGATTTGGTGTCCATATCGGTGAAGCGATGGTTTAAACGTTAATTAATTAATTAATCACACAATCGCATAATTACCAAAACCTGTGTGACATTGACACCGATCGCACAAATAACGAGGACATCGTGTCCTTGTTATTGTTGGTATTCTCCAGTCAGATAAGCAATAGGGAAAACTACATACTACTTAGGTATACTTATCATCTAAATCCAATGAAGTGAAAACGGATGAGATATTGTAGAGAAAGGTGAAAACGGACAAATGAATCGAATCTATTCAAAGAGATTTAAGATACTTACTATAGAGAGGCTATGCAAAAAAATGTTATAGAAAAACTGTGATGCCATTTCTCAGTGACGCCATCTAAATAAACCGAAGTTAGGTCCAGTCGTTTTACAATAACGAGATTTGCACTATAGTAATGCGCAAATCGGCATATTTTCGTAGAAAATATTTTTCTTTTGTGGACACGAATGCGACTTGACATGCAGGCGTACCACACTAGACTGAGCGACTTTTCCCCACTAGGACAAATGTATCGGATTACGATTTTGTTCGCTATGTCCCGTCTATTATTTAATGTCTTTGAATCTATTCAATAATCACAAGTTGATAGGTAAGGAAGCAGGTAGACTAATTTGTTTATACCCTGTATAGGTACCGACTTACCTAGGTGTGTTTTGTTTACCCACTAAAGTAGAAATTATAATATCCCCAGGTGGTTGAGGAAAAGTAATGAATAAAACATGTTTATTACATTCACTTTTTTCAGCAAATTAACCTACGATTTACGTTCTAATGGGGTCGCTTTAAATATACACTTGTGCTGCCTTATCTTTTTCAGGAATTTAACTTACTTACAATTTGCTTTCGTAACCGGCGACAAACTCACACAGTAAATTGGTATAAAGAAGGTAATTTTAATAAATTCTCAACTTTGGGTTAGGTTTTTTCGCTAGATTATACAAACGAAGTCAGATTTTGCTAGGCGGTGTGAAGTAGGTCGACTAACTTGGTCTATTTATGCGCAAAATATTTTCTAGAACAGTATGAAGTTTCTTTCTAGAAGAAAGCTTCATAGTTCTTACTGAATGTATACATAAATTAAGATAGGACTTTTTATGGTTCATATAGTGTGCGTTGTTAGGTTCCTGAAATAAAGTGTGATCAAGCTAAGATAACCTAACTTAGATTTTGTAAAGTATGGGCAAAAAATCATTCTTAGACACGTGGTTCTATTTTCGGCCTGAAATATCTTTTTAGGACGGGAAGCGGATGCGGCCGGTGCCGGTTCTGGTCGATGCTCGCAGCGACTCTCGGGGCGCGAGGGCGGACTCTGGAGCCGCGTTCTGGCCTTCCGCGGATCTTCCTAACCGTAAGGCCGCGTCGGTTACGTCTCGTGCGCGATCTGCGCGGTTCTGTACGACCGCCGTTCAACGGTCAGCTCAGAACTGGCACGGACAAGGGGAATCCGATAAGGTTATAATGAATATTGCCATAATCATCATGATTAGCAGATTAGAGATAAACTCGTGTTCACTCTTATGCAGACTGCAGGTGTTCACTATTCTACTGAAAACTGGGTAGGTAGGTTAATGTAAATAAATTCTTACATAATTATGTTATCTTACATTTAATAATTACAAGCTGTACATTTTGTAATGCATTTTTTTTTCAAGACATTTGTAATTTTCCGTACCTACTGAATAGCAATTATTAGTGAAAATACTAATAGAACCGTTACAAGACAGTTACAAGACAGTATTAACTTAGAGCATGACTTCTCAAGTTTAAAGTCCATTTGTTTTCCTTGTCTATCTTGTTGGCTGACTGAATAACAATTATTAGTGAAAATACTAATAGAACCGTTACAAGACAGTTACAAGACAGTATTAACTGTAGTACACAAGAAACGTGTTATTTTTGGAGTTTTTCGCATGAAATTATAGGTACGGTGGTACGGAACTTTTCGTGTGCGAGTCCAACTCGCACTTGGCCCGTTTTTTTTTTCTTTAAAAGTAAGTAATTACTTAAAGTATTAACTTCCTCAATGACTTTTTAGCTGCGTCGCCATTTGTAATAAATGTTCGCAAAATAAACTTCCAACATGTGAGATACGAGTAGCAAAATATAATAGTTACCTATCCATTCCGAACTCTCTTATAAAATCACAACGTTTTTCCGAACCTACCTACCTAACCTAACCTACTTATTTATCTCATCGTCTCGCAGGAAAAACTGGGTATGACTCTTTCGAACACGTCCAGCACCACATGTGACTGTTACTAAATTACCCCAGGCTGATAAAATTTAGTTATATTGTTTATTACAGATCAGACTGTTCTTTAAGTATATATGTTATTTTTTTTTTGTTGACTGTACCTTTAATGTACTTGTAATTTGAGACGAAGCACAACTTCAATAGTGATATGGGACAACTTAGAATATTTTGGAATGTGGGGCAAAACTTCAGGACGAACGCAGAATAAATCCAGTTTGCCGTCCATTACACCCTGTATATAGATACCTAGATCTGTCGTGATCGCCAGAAGCTTCAAGGACCCACTCCACTTCTGAAGCTTCAGAATACCAGTTCTAAATCAAGCAAGTACTTGTGACTTTTTTAATCTACATGAAAAGGTCGTGAGAATACCTGAAATCCAGACTGAAATCGCTAACGAGCTGTGGGCTAATAATTATGTCAATCAATGCTCGGTATTTCTGCGCTGTATGTGAAAAGTCCACAGTCCTGCTTTGGAATGTGCACGTAATTCAAAACTTATCCATTATTTTAATATATAGATATACATGGTGTAGGAAACATTGTCAAGAAACAATTAAATTTTTAATTTTTTAAACCGTTCCTATTTAACAATTAATTATTTTATGTTGCGTTTTTTTGGTGGAATTGAACGCAAACTCAAAACGCGACTCTTCGAAACGATCTTTGATAATGCCGGAAGTGACGAAAAATACTATGTGAATAAAAACTATTCTTTGCTAAGTGCTTGAATTCTCATTACGGTAAATAAGTAAGTGCGATTTCTGCTGGATAAAATCATAAACAATCATTTAATTTATATGATTCGGGGCTTACCAAGGGGTATCGTGTTACCTACTAACCGGGTTGTGGAGGTCAAATACTGGTATTCAGCTGCGTCCGGTTAGACTGGAAGCCGACCCCAACATATTTGGGAAAAAGGCTGGCAGATGATGATGATGATATGATTTGGGGCTAAAAGGCTGGCAGATGATGATGATGATATGATTTGGGGCTAAAAGGCTGGCAGATGATGATGATGATATGATTTGGGGCTAAAAGGCTGGCAGATGATGATGATGATATGATTAGGGGCTAAAAGGCTGGCAGATGATGATGATGATATGATTTGGGGCTAAAAGGCTGGCAGATGATGATGATGATGATATGATTTGGGGCTAAAAGGCTGGCAGATGATGATGATGATATAATTTGGGGCTAAAAGGCTGGCAGATGATGATGATGATATGATTTGGGGCTAAAAGGCTGGCAGATGATGATGATGATGATATGATTTGGGGCTAAAAGGCTGGCAGATGATGATGATGATATGATTTGGGGCTAAAAGGCTGGCAGATGATGATGATGATATGATTTGGGGCTAAAATACACATGTAGAACACTATCTTTCCACTTCGTCATAGTTGCATATTATGTATTTATTATTTTATACATATATGTATTTTAGTGATATTTATTTTAGAAGTATCTATGTAAGTTTATTCTCTTAATGTGTGTTTATTTTTAAATTAGTGATTAGTATAGTAATAATATTAGTAAGTTTTTATTTTGATTTTATGTATTATGTTTTCTCTTCTACTCTTACACACGTTGTCTACATCTCTTCGTCTACTTTCCTTGTCGCAGGTATGCTGGAAGAGATTTCTTTAGAAATAAGCATCACCTTTGTACGTATTTTTCTGTTCCTTTTTTCTTGTCTGTATATGTGTGTACATAAACTGTTAAATAAATAAATAAAAAAGCAGTTTCGTCATTGCCGGATTTAGGGCAGGGCAACAGGGGAGCTCTAACCCTGGGCCTCCACAAAGAAGGAGCCTCCACAATTTGATTTTTTTAGATAAGAAAGGTAATAGATACTTACATCCTTTGTAGGGATGGGTCGTTGACGGTTTTTCCGTTAAAGAAACGTCAACGTTGATTTAGATTCGTCAACCAGTCGATCAACTAGTTAAATTCGTCAACGAGTTAACATGTATCGTAAACAGTTTTTTAATTCATTGAATTGTTTTTATTCGACACTGGGAGGTTCAACGAGTCTCCTTTGTGTATCAAAGAAAAAAAATCCCAAAAGTCTGACAACCAGTCTTACCAAGGGGTATCGTATTGTGGGGGTCAGATAGGCGGTCGTTCAGCAAGGGCTAGGCTGATTGATTGTGTATCAAAGAAAAAAATGTTCACATTCACAAGGTACCTAAGGTAGGTATCTTGTGAATGTGAACATTTTTAAGTTGTTTTTTTGTTGTCTGTTCTAAATACATTTTTGGGACCTCCACTTCTTAGTTGCCCCAGGGCCTCCACACCTTTAAATCCGGCCCTGAGTTTCGTGGTAAAAAAAAAACACGAAACTGCTTTGTTTACATGTGTGTTTTTAGCCCCAAATCATAATATTAACAAAAAAAATATGATTTATAGTAGAAGTTCAATTTAACTTCAAATACTTTTCTTGGGTTTATATTAGTGGCTAATATAGATTTACTTAGTAAAAAGAAAAAATTACATGCATATTCTATATTACCTACACTAGGAGCAGCAATAGGTGGGCTGATTGATAAACAAAATAAAACACATAATTTTAAAGGCTATGTGTATTTGCTCGTCTTTAACGACATTATACTTAAATTACAGTGCATAAATAGGAAAACGTTATTTACATACATCAAACCGAAGTATATTTAAATTACTAAGTCGTAGGACACGAGGAGGCAGCCAGCTGTCCCTCGATATATTAAAATAAATGAAGTTTGGTGAGAAAAATAATAATCACATTAACGTAAATAGTGCTCTATCAATTGAGATTTAATTTTCAGTGAAGGGCTATTGGTACTTTTCTGTTATTTGAGGATGCAGGTAATCGTAAAATAGTCATTGATGAGCATAATGTTCATATTGTTGTTATAACTTATATCATAATAAAGTTTATAACATTTAATATTAAGAAGGCTGTATCTACCTAATTGACACTACTACCTAAAATTTAAGCGACAAAATCGAAGCCAAAGTTAAAAAATGTTTCTATCATTTTTCCCAGCAAGCTTTATAAATTATTTTGCCGTGTTCCTTAAAACTTAACTCGACGTACTCATACATTTTCTAATCAAATATCAAAATAAAGTATTTCACAATTTGACACAAACATCCGACGTGAAATTTCGATGGGCATTTCGTTAAATTCGAAGTTTTACTTGCAAATATACACATTATACACGAGGAACATTCAATGTTGAAATGAAACACAGTTAGTCAAACATATCAAAATATCTCCATTCACAAATATTCATACTTGCTATCGCTCCCAACCATACAATGACTATTATTTACAACATTATTACTTAACCTATTAGTGAATTGTGCAAAAGCGCTCATATTGAGGTAATAACTTACAATGTGTAACTGGTGACTAATTGACTATTTATATATCATTTACAATTAAATAACAATAGAAAAATATTACCCAAAACCTAAGCTAACAGAATTGTCATGGATCTCGATTTCTATTAAACATAAAGGTGTTCAACCTGCTAGTAACTTGCTATCTACTGTTAACATTGCTTCTAACAATTTTATATTATCTGTTATAACGTGTTATTGACATTTTGTTATCTGAAACATTGAAAACATTTTATGATAAACAGTGGAGTACTAAAAAGCTAGCAGCCATGTTCTAAGCGAGCTGTATAACAATTATATGGTGAAATAAATCTTTAGGTAACACCCAGGTGTAAAGGCAGCACAAGAACTGGCACGACACGCTCCGTACCCATTATCAAAATAATAGCTTTCTTTATGTAAAACAAGTGGGAATTTATTGATACTCTAGTTAGTATCATGAAAATGCCTCGTAAATTTTACAAGGCCGTAAACCGAACCACCCAGCGGCTTAACAACCGTTATTATATTACCACTCCGCTCCTTGAAATAATTTTCGTTGTTTGATCTTTAGGTTTCTCGTTATCTGTGTCTAAGTTCAGTTTGGACGATTGAATTTGTTTCCACGTCTCGCCGAGGGCTTTACTGAAGTGGTCGTCGACTCCGCCTTTGCTCGCTGGCTGTACCTTTTCGTTATCTTTTAACCTTGATGTCTGTATTTGCCTCCAGGTGTCACCTAAAGCCTTTGCAAAGTGATCATCTACTGACATACTTGCGTCGTCGACTTCCATAGCGATTATTTTCGCTGGTTTCGGGAGCTCTTCAGTTTTGAACTGAATGGGGCTGCTGGCGCGGTCTTTCATGTTGGGTTTTGGTGCGGGCGGCGGAATTTCTGGATTGTTTTTCTTAAATAAGTTCATGTAATCGTCGCCCAGTGAACGCCGGAAGTGTTCGTCGATGACGGGGTCGCACATCGACATTGAACCTGAGGAAAAATTTCAACGGTTAACAACATTCAATAACAATGGAAACATTTCTGAGTTGTACAATGTTCCAGAATTTATGTTATGATAGACAGTAAGGCAAGATTTGTTGTATGTACCTATGACGCTTTTATAAGATAATTGATAAATGAGTTTTAAAGTTCCTTACCAGGCGGCGTGTCATTGCTCTTGGTGATCACTGAGGGCCTCGTATAAGGTGGAGGCGCCGGTCGAGATCGCAAGCGCATGTCTATCGGGGCCTCGTGCTTGCCGGCCGGGTACTCTGGAGGCGCTCCTGTAACAAACATAACATCTGTTCAGTATTTCGTACTTAACATTACTGCCATTTTAGGGATGTTGCAAACAATAATGGAAAAACATCAGTTACAGTAGCGTCTTTGTTTTACAGCTATGATACTAAAAACGATTGATGGAAAAATATGCGCAATCTAAAGACAGAGAAAGACAACGAAGTACTTGTGAAGAAACCGAGACGCTTCAGGTGCAAGGGAAACAGTGAACGAACAGCAAGCTTTTGACAAAAATCTATGTTTCGGTGTTTTTGTATACCCAGCAGATTCGACACTTTCATAGATGGACACTCAAAGAGCTAATGGCATGGATAAGCCTATTGATAGTTGACGCCAAAATAAGGGAAGAATGTCTCAATCAGTGCCAAAACAAATTACCCTCGGTAGGATATAATTATATTAGTAGTCACGGTCATTAGTTGCATCGTGCATACATTAGAAGAATTTATCATGTCCACGCACGGCAAGCGGAAATCACACTGAATACCTTAAATAACTGAGTGATTAACAGATTAACAACGAGCCTAAATGCGTCAATTCCAAACTTATCTCTTATTCACAATTGCTTTGATAAACACAACAATGTTTTGGGAACCTTTACCTATAGATAGCTCACTAAATACTTGGTACTTACGTACCTAATTCTAGAATACATCTTGATAAAACCTGTACAAAATAATAACTGCTACTAAGTTATTGCTATACGTTTAATTTTCTGAAACCTAGATCAGCCTACTTATGTCTGAATAGATAATTCTTAGTCAGAACTGTCTTACTTTGTTAATCCTAACTTGAGCAAAGCTCAAGGGACTCCACCATCTTAGTTCCTACGCCAATCAAAATGGAAACTCCCAACTAGCATCCATAATAAAACACAATGAAGTAATTCTTGAAAGAAGGTAGGACTAAGCACTTAAGACGATTTATGAAGAAAGGTCTGTTCTATATATACCTTCTATAGCAAATGATTCTTATACTAAATATAAGTACTTATATGTGAGATTGCCAACCGCCCGATTCGCACGTAACTTAATTTCGCCTCGCCTTACATCGAATAATGGATATATAAAAGACGTACAACAAACCTAATAATAGGTATAGGTAATACTCGTTTTTGAAGAGATTAGGACGGCAAATTTCATTAGGTAGGATTTGTAGGGAATCGGATTTGCTAAGTTTTATATTGGCTTCGTCTCGTTGCTCTATCGCGTCCTTGGCTTAGTTTCACATTATGCCGAAGTTGTTTGAAAATCCAATCAAGGTTGTTGAATAACGTTTTGCTTGTTTAGCTAGCAAAACTGTTTACTAAGCAATTCCTATTAAATTTATTTTTCGTTAAATAAATTTCCACGGCTTTAGAACTCGGCTATTGTTTGATATCAACAATCCTTGTGAAGGACACGACCGAAATCGGATTTTATTGGAAGCAATTCAGTTTACTCATTACGGTAAAAAATTAAAGGTGTTTCTAAAACTTCTCAGATTTACAATCTTCTCATAGGGTTCAGTGATTACGGCATCAAGGGATAGCCATATTTTTTCACTGAGCTTATCTGGGCTGACTAATGCTGAACAACAGATGTCAGTGCACAATGTGTCAATCTTATTTTTTTTAACATTTCTAAAGCAGACAGGTTCCTTCAAACCCTACCCAAACCCAAACCCCAACCCCTATAACCAAAACCAAACCCTAACCCTGGGTTTGGGTATGTCCAAACCCTATAAGATCGTAAATATGATTATAAAGATGTCTTACGTTTCCCATTAATAGCTAAGTTAGCAGGTCCCTCATCGGTCTCGTCCGACAGTTCTCCGTCGCTGTGCGGCTGCGCACGCGCAACAGACGCCACGCTGCGCCGCTCGTTGAACGACTGCGACCGAAGCGCCATCTTACCGTTCTCCCTGGAAACGAAATTAATTTATGGAAATTAAATCGGAAGATGCAATCTGTTTTATTTTTGTGATCCACTGGAATGTCGTCCGAAACGGCTACTGTTTTTAGAAACGAATTTACTTAGTTATTTTAGAAACGATCGGAAACAAGCTTCCGGAATTATGAGTGATTTAATTTAGATCCCAGTTACAGATATTCGTGCTTTTAAATGATTAAATGATATACCAATAATCGACAGCTTCTTCCGAAATACACTATGCAAATCAGATCAATTAACTTTTGGCTGACATGAAAAAGAATGAGCATTTTTTCCATACCTAAAGTTCTGTATGTCATCCTCATCACGAATTCATGACCAAATTTAAATAATTTTATCAATGTTTATTATTATTTACCTAGGTCTATAATCAGGCAGACGCGTGTTCCGTCTCTCCCTGCGCCATTTGCCGGTGAGCTCCTTGGGCTGCGCCCGCGGCGTTTCTGGAGACAGGGTGCGGTCGCCTTCGGACTCGCCGCTGGACGCAGTACTTGGGGTTTCTGGAAATAAATAGTCCATAAATAAAGCTGGTCTATCTTAAGTAAAGGACTAGTTGAAAGGATATGTTGATAATTAATTCATTCTTCAAGGCTTTTTAAGTTCTGATCCGCGAGCGCAGGTTCAAAAAAAAACAATTTTGTATCAAAGGTAATCTGTTAACAGTCCTATCATTTTGTTGATCGTCCCCCGGTGTATTTAAGTTCCACCACAAACAAATCAAGTTCATGTTTTATTTTCTGAGAAAACCATACTAGAGTACGAAAACTCGGAATTAAGATTAAAATAATTGGGTGCCGGCGAGGCCTGACCATTAGGTCCAATTTCAGGTCTTAGAACAGTTAACTAATAGCTTTCCTTCCTACGAAGTTAATTGGTATTTGGTTTCAGGCCTTTGCTCACTAGCTTACAATCCGATATTGTATTAGAACCTGATACTTCTGTAGGTAACAGAAACTGCAAATACATTTCACAAATTGGAAATTATACCTGATTAATGTTGATATTAGAACCTAGTGTTACATTACTGAGTCTCTCTTAAAGACTTGTTGTAAATTATATTGGTAACTGGAAAGCTCTCAAGACAAAACTGTCAAAACAATAATTTCTAATTGGGACCCAAAACAATCTGTGAATAGAAACAATCAAATAAATGCTAGGTACCTTTCTGTGGAGAAGCAACCCACGGCTGCCAAAGAGGCACATTAAACTTAGGCGACTGTGGAGGTTCCATCGAGAGGAGATTCAAGTTACTCAGCGAAGTCCGAGCCAAGAGAAACAGATAGTGCGGTAGTTCCATCATCACAGCACACAGTACCAGCACTAGATTTCAACTGACACTAGTCACATGTCCACAAAATCACAACCAGAACCGTTACAAATGTCACTAATATTCGCAGAAGAAATGAACACAACACCCAAAACGTTCCTTTAGCAAATGTGCTAAGACGATAATATAGACAAGGCTTTGGCGTCCCGGCACAGGTAACACTGAAGGCCGACTGAATAAAAAATGAACTGGAAGAGATTACATTGGAATAAATAAATGAGATGAACAAAAAACAAACCGAAAAGGAAAAAGAGCATCACGCTACATCCACGCGGCCGGACGTTGCGGCGCTTCCTTCGAACCTTCCATGCACAGGATGTTAGTGGAACGACCTGTTTGGCCACATAGCACACATGCCAACATTAGTGCGAAGTATGCACTCACAGATAAAGCTAATGTTGAGAAATTAGAGCTTTTTGAATAGCAAGACTAAACCAAATTAGAAGACTTAATAATTACTAAAAAGAACTTGATGAAATCATGAAATGTTAAAAACCCAAGACGTCAATTGATTTTGACAACGCTACGACGATTGTCACCAGAGGCAAAGGTGAAAGAATTGAGAGCAAATACGGTCATCTGTGCCCACTATCTGAACACAAAGGAACTGATGACATCACACGATTTGGAAGTCAGTGGAGACTTCGCGATATCACACAAAACATTGTTTTGTAATTTTGATCAGTGACCTTATTATCTCCGTTAGTCGGTACGAATAAATGCATTCAAATGTGCCTACGTGATGTATTCGCATAAACAAATATTCAAATTTTGTCTTTCGTACTCTCACATCTTTTCATCGTCATCTTTTTGAGTTTATACATTGAGATAAGTACGAAAATAAGTGCTCTAAATATTACTGATTAAATAACTGAGGTTACAATAATCACCCTGTAGTTGAAACACATCAACCTGTTCGCTCCATTCATGAAAGTGCGTGCGCGCAGGGCGCGGGGATTAATGAGCCCCCTTTGCTCTTCTCCCTGCCTTTGCGTCTACAACCTTATTTGCTTGACTTTCTTGCAATGCTGAACTGTATTCTTAAGATACTAAAGTTCTGATTAGGTTGTGCTGTAATTGTGCTGTAAGATGGTATAGGAGCTGAAGGGTGAGCAATGAAATTGAGCGTTGTTTCTTAAGTGGCAGTGTTGAATTTTGCTTGCCAATTTGATGTTGTTATGTTGAATTTAAAATTACGGTGGTTGTATCCTTGGAAGGTTGTGTTTTATTTTTGTTGGAGGTGCGCGGGGCAGGGCAAGGGTGGGGGACTGTGAGAAGTTGCTGCATCTCTGCAGGCCCTTACAGGCATTAACTTTTTTATTATCTAATAGAGCAGCGGGCAAAGGTACACCGACAGGCAGACTTAGGCGCCGTGTTTTAATTATGTCTGAGGTTTTCGCCGAATAGAAATAGTAAATTAGGGAATTATCACGGCTATTAGAGACGATGATCAAAGCAAACAATTATTTTTTACCTCGGAATAACTTATGAGTGTAAAACATTCGACGACAAAACTGAGATAATTATTTGGATTTAGTCCTACATACAATTGCAAGTTATTTATAGCTACGATTAAGTACCTACTTAAGCTATTTATGTGAAGTTATCAATAAATCCAGCAGGACAATATTATGCCTGTAAGGTTAGATAAACGAGTTCATTAACTAAAGGTTTACGCAGGGTTTAACCTCGGCAGATGACGTTTATAAACTTATATGGATTAGCTGGATAAAATTAATAGGTTTAGTTTTAGTCTTTATAAATAGCGTTCATTTATCTATAGCGATAACGGGCACACATTATTATGATATTAAACAAAATTCTCTAAACTATCTTGAATCTGAGAACTAAGGCGGCAAACAATGAAGAATAACAATTAGGAACACCCACGAACTGTGCTTCTAATGATGATCAACTAGTTGATGATAGGAGGGACCGAATCGACGAACTCAAGTCGACCGAAGTAGAAACAAATTTTACTTGGTGGAGTGGGATTAGACATTTTTAATGTGAATATGGTATTGAGTTACTAACTTTGACCCGTCTCACATTTTGTCAATCAATGAACGATGACAAAAGCGCCGACAGTGTGGCAACATACTGGGCTATACATAGGTTTTGTTACCACTGACATGAAACGTGCCGCCTAAGTACCGTTCGTATTATACAGACTTATTCTAGCAGCGTACAGCATACTGTAGGCATAGCTAGGCTGATAGATTATGTCGAAGTGGAGGAAGATCCTATGGCTCTTCGAGGCATAAGTCGGTGAAATAATTTCTAAACAAAAGTCTTTCTTGTCAAAAAGCTTTGGGTCTCAGGAGCGGTAAGAAACTTTCTACCTACAACTTCAAACGTTTTTTTTACCTAATCAAGTTTCATATACTACATAAACATCTTATCTGGCAGGTGTAATTGTCAAGTAAATGTTTCTTTTTTAATTTTGTTTATTTGTGACTTGGCTCCAGTGAAGCGGATCATTTGTCGGTCATTGTTGCTCGGGATTCGATTTCTATGCCACGCTGCTGGCCTAGTATTGATGGAACGAACTGTGTAAAAGTTGGTTAAATGAAAATAATATGACAGGGAAGGTATGAGATAAGGAAAGTCCATAATATTATTTCCGCAAAAGGAGAAGTTTATGTATTTAGAGAGAAGAGAATTTATTTACAGGAGATCTTATAGAAGACCATCTTCAAAACGTAGTCATTGGTGTTTTCTATAGAAAGCACAATAATGTATTTGACATGGTCATATTGATAGTAGTAGAGCTCGCTGTTAATTTTCTTGACGAAAATAATAATTGAAGGCTATGTATATTAATATGTATATTAATTTGTTCCTTATTTAACACACCATTAATTCAGACGATAGAATGAATGGTTGATTAAATAAGGAACAAATTATATCGCAGAGTTGTTGTTTTTTACCAATTAGTTAACATTTTATCTGGCCTTTCCACACATCGTAGTGAAGCTCCTTGACACTAAATAAATAGCAATGAAAGCAACTTAGTCGTTCACGTCTATTTTTACAGTAGCAGGTACTAGTAACAGCGTCATACAAGCCTTGCAAAATTGCTAGTACTTTCTTATAAAGAATAAAATTACTTTGCAATCTAAGTATCTGATCCCGTAATAACAATAATGGGCGCTAAGAGGGAGCGAAAAGACTTACGGAAACCAATCAAATCATTTTTCAACGATAAAACGGATATAAAATATTAAGTTAAAATTAGCAGCAATTTGCGTGTTGTTTTCAATATAAACGAGATAATATTTTGGTAGGGAGGAGGCCTAAACCAGTGGGCGCATGCGCGGTGTGGATGCCCGGGGCGCTCATCCGTTCTCCTGCGGTATAATGCTCTGCTTAAGGCCCTGCTTGTTTGCACGCATATCGATCATTTAAAAGAGAGAGTACGCAGACGACGCAAACGGCTGAGCATATCTGCGGGATCGTAAAATTTTGCACGTACATAAATATTCGTTTGAAGTATTCGGGGGTCCCTTTTGAGCAAAGGTTAAGTGACTCTACGTTGGCGTAGTAATACCTCTACTTTGAGCGGAGATGATTTAATGCCTGCCGATGGGAATTGACGTCGGCTTCCCTACTTAGTAGGGCTATCGTTGAATTCGGGAAACTCATGCTTTTTAAGGCGACGATAACCGATTTTTAATTATTTTATACTGAAGATCACGTCTAAACGATTAGTGTTAATGATTTGAAAAAAAATACATGGTAAATTAGAGCATTTTCTTAATAACTTAATATGTAAATATTTTAGATTTTGTTTATATTACATAGTGAAATAATTGGTAAAGTTATGTCTAACGCGGATAAAAAACTGAGAATGACGCAAAATCTACCCAGTGTATTTTTCTGAAACCTTCACCAATTTAAAGATAATTTAATTATTGATCTTTTAGAATACGCGTTTTATTAAAATACCTTTTTTATGTGTATAATAAATTAATAATGCGTCAAATTGGGGACAGCGCTCCTTGATGGGCGAGTCCTATTACTAGCTGAACGTACGATGCGTTGCGTGAGCTTAGTACAGAACATGCAAGCTAACCACTCAAGGTCACTGGCATATATCTGAGTCTTAAGTACAGAACCAAGACACCGAAGAAATCTCAATCATGATCAGTACCTATAGGTAGTTTAGAATAGAGACTTTTTGCAACTATGCTGCGGTCACCTTCGAGTCTACAAGTTCATACACCGAGTGACTGCTACCTGACCTCCGCAATCCAATTACTGAGGGACCTTAGATTGGAGCGCTTGTCAAATTTGCGGGCTTTGGGCTACCCGCTACGACCGCTACGCATGTCAAAGGTGAATTAATTTGTATGACAACCAGAGGAAACCTTGTTATACAAAGCACTGAAACCTAAGTAAGTTTACCTAGTAGTACTTGTCTTAAATAGAAATAAACCACGTCCCACTGGGTAGATCCTTTTAATACCCAAAGACAGCAAAGAGTATTTAATTTATCCATCAAACAAGATTACTCAACGCCACAAAATATAGGTCAGTTATTTGAACGTCGAAAATCAAGTATAGGCAGCCAAAAAAATCGAATAATTCCAAATAAACAACATCCACTGCTACGAAAATAATCCACATTTATTCGACTCATAATTTGTTATCGGATTCATATTCATGTAATCACGCATACCTATTACATGAAAACATCAGTGATTCCGCGTTGCTGGCGCTTGCGCTTCCCTAAGTACATTTATGTATAACTATTAACTCGTTAAAGGCGTCAGTTCCGCATGCCTAGTGATTACATTTATTTACAACTTGCCAGTCACAAATGAGGAAAATGTTAATGAATTTGTTATTTTAAAATTGGCTATCTGCTACGGATATTTTTATGTTAGAATTCGATTTAGTGATCCTCTCTGACAGATGTCAAGAGAATTGTAATGGCATCCAAATTGCCAATGTTCCTGAAAAAAAAACTGATGAAAAGTGGGATTTTGCAAATAAAATTATTTAGAACTCTAGTTATAGCAAAAAACTGACATGCATCTACTGATGTAACAAAATATACATTTTTATTCATTTATTTTAGTAATAAACTAGCAGAAAAATAAAAACTTATCGTGCAGCAAATCGCTACCGACAGAAGCCGGAAAGCCTTCCTTTTAAATTATTTAATTTTATTTAAAATCTTGTTTTCGTTTGCATGAAGCCGGTAGCAGCGTCCGTATCTTGGGGCAGAACCATCGTCTTGATGTATTATGCATAAAAGGCATTAAGATTTTTCGTTTATCAAGGAAGCGCGCGCGCAGCTCGGAGGCATATTTTACAACACGAAGAGTCCGTAGTCGGTAGCCAGTAATATTATAATTTATAATGTGTATAGGTACTGCTTATTTGCATATCTAAATGAAAGGTTAGGTAGACACCTCACTAGTTATGGGATCTACATATCCCAAAACTAGTGAGGTGTCTACGGCTAACTACGGTTACGGTGCCTCAATGCAAATTAGCTCGTACAATGCAATGTAGTTGTGTTATCTATCAATTAGTTTGCTCTATCTGTTGCTGTGTTTAACGAGAGATATTTGCGTCCATTTTATCCATGTTTCCAGGTACCTACCTCATAATTATGAAACATTTTCATAGTTTTCAGTAAAGTTGCTGCCATAAGCATTTAAAAATGCCGATAGTTTATAATGGAAACTTTATAATTACTTTACCATATCAGCTGAGATTTCATGAATTTCCACGTTTGGCGTGTACCTACCCTCTAAAGACACTAGCCCGTTACTTCATTCGCGTGGAAGTCGTAAGCCACCACAATATACTTACTAAAATAACAGTTACATTTTAATAAAAACTTCTCTGTTTTAAATGCCATGATTGACTGCTTTGCTCCTTAAAGGTATAGCTGGATGATAATCATTTAAAGGTTAAATTTATAAATATCTGATATATTCGTACCTTATTCGGGAATAATTCGACTGTTGTCTTGTCATGCAAATGCCTATATCTATAGTAGACTAACTTCTGCCCGCGACTTCATTTGCGTGGAAGTCGTAAGCCACCACACATTTAAGTAGTATCAGGAGATACTTAGAGAAGTATGAAACAAACGATATGTTGCGCCGACCCCAAATAAATTGGCATAAAGGCAAGAGAATGATGGTGATGCAGGAACGCAGGCGTTCATTAATTTCCTCAAAACGAAAAACTTTGCAAGTTATGGGAAATTGCTACTGAAGGCTGCGGGTGTGGGCTAGTCGACCACAGAACGAGCTGCTTGTCACACGGACAACTGTATGTCGCTTGCTCCCACGTCACCAATCCTTACTCTTAAATATTTTGGCAGCTGAAACCAAAACTACAAACGTAGTTTTTATGGAAGTTTTATAAAATGTGGGTATTATTAATTTAGTAGGTAGGTATATTGTGTTGTCTTAAGAAGTCGCGGGCAGAAGCTAGTCCTACCTATAATTACTGAGTACCTAGTTTCTACCATCGGTAAACACAACGAAATTTACCGCCTTGTTTAGGCGATTATTTGGCAGTTACGAGTATATCATCTATAGATGATATAACTCCCAAATAATTCAATAGTTTTGCATTCCTGAAATCATTTATAATACACAAATCGGAATATAACAATGCTAGTGACGAGCTCATGAAACAGGCGCCCAATAATTCGGTTAGTCAAAACATATTCGTCTATCGATAGCTGACATAACATGTTATTAAAGACTGTTTACAAAATATGGCTTATTGTCTGAAGACGGCTGTAAAGATGTGTCGAATGATTTGTTTACATAACAAACGTAGTTAAGCCCGGTACAGTTGGGAAGGCGGATATGTGAAGCGAAAGTACGGGAAGCGCCACCAATCATTCCGCATTCCATTACATGCAGACTTGAATGTTGCACTGTTATGATTGCAGTTTTATACATACACCCAATGATATTGGTAAAAAGTGGTAAATAGGTTATAACGCGCTCCGCAATTGACACGTTTAAACTTGGGTAATTAGCCAAATTTTCTTCGTCTTGTCTCCGTTTCGCTCCCGATCATTACGATATGCCGTCCTATTTCCACGTGTCTTCTAATAATGTGACATTGTGCCGTTTTTGAAGATCGAATGATTCATTGTTAAAAAGGAGGAGGTTATTAATTTATGTTCGTCTGTAGGTATATATATATTTTTTTTTATGTAAGTATGTTTACCGATTTTTCCATCAATCGTCAATTGTTGATCGATTTCGAAAACTCTTTTTTTTTAAAGGGTATGCTCTCGAGGTGGACCCATTGTCCCAAATCAAAATCTGATGAAAATCGAGGGAAATCCTGAAATTTTATAGGGACACTTAAAGCGATTTGGGTATTTTTATAGTAGGTAACTCGTGAATTTGCTCTTCACCAAATGGTGCTTCCATTTGGTGAAGTGGAACTGATGATGAAGACCACAGACGGTCACCGGAACTACTCAATATTATGTATTTCACGGGTTCCGATCAGGGACCATACAACCCCGGTTAAGAGTTAAGCCTTTCGAAGGGGTAACCCATTTGATGTATTACCTTTAACATGATGTAACTCATTGAAAGGGTTTTATACTAGAAACCCATTAAAAGGGTTACATGGTAACCCATTGAATGGGTTTTAAACTTGAAACCCAGTAACATGAAAAAATCATAATATTATGTTATTTCGATATCCGCCCAGCACGCGTAGCATGACCAATTCGGGTGTGTAATGTATGATATAATAACAAATGCTCTAATTTCACTTGAAATAACGTTCATATAATATAATTTTCATATGCTATAAAATCATATAACCTAATTTCATATGACCTAATGTTTTATATGATATAATTTTCATTTAATATAAAACATTTAGTATAACGTTCATTTTATATAATTTTCAATATGTATAATATTCTTTTTATATAACAGTCATTTGACCTAATGTTCTTTTGACCTAATTTTCATGTTTAATGGTCACAGTTCTAACCTAACTAGAACTCTAATTAGTCTAATATAATAAAACATGCAAGCAAGCATGCAGCATGCAAGCAAGCATATAGCAAGCAAGCATGCAGCAAGCAAGCATGCAGCAAGCCTGCAACATGCAGCAGGCATGTTTTCTGTCACGGCTCCGGTGCTGCAGGGCTACAGCGGTCCCATGCAAGCTTATCGTCACAGATGTGTTTCACGCTCACCACCGTGGCTTCGGCTTGATCAAATTAATCGCAATATTATATATTTTAAACGATAGGCCTAATGATTTTCGATTACATAAAGGTTATATCAAACAACGTTATGCTGTTGTAGCGGTATGCTTATGCGATGCATTTTTGCTAGCACCATACTAGCAGGCGTTTAAAATCGTATCAGATTTTCTAAATTATATTAAAAGTTATTAGAGATTATGAATATTATAGTAAATGAATAATATACTACATGAATATTATGTCAAATGTGCATTATAGGAAATGTTTATTATATCATAAGAAATTAGATAAAATGAAATTATATCAACAATTCATTATCTCAACTGATCGTTATATTAAACAAAAGTATATTAACTGAAATTAGGTCAAGTGAACGTTAGATTTTTTGTTATTATATCAACCGTTACAAACCCGACCAATTCTATCTCTATTCTACCCAGGGTCCATTTTGGTTACCATTTTAGAAAAACCCTATCGAAAACCCTTTCCATTGAAAGGGTTTTCGATAGGGTTTTTCTAAAAATAAATGGTAACCAAATTTTTCTAAGCAGTTAATCAAAAACCCATACGGTGTGGGTAATTTTGAATGGCTTAAATTAAGCCGTTCAAAAGGGTTACCCACACCGTTTGGGTTTTTATCGAAAACCCTTTCAATGGGTTACCAAAATTTAATTTAAGCCGTTCATAAGGGTTACCTATACGTATCGTATGGGTTTTTGTTTAACCACTTAGAAAACCCCTATCAAAACCCTTTCAATGGGTTACCAAAATGGTGCCTGGTTGCGATTCGATTACTTTAATATGGTTGCCACGCAATTTATGCTAGTCAAAGTGCATAATATGGTGAAGTGCCAGGAGAACTCCTCAACAATTAACGTCCTTGCATCAGGAAAAGCAATATTTTGTAAAAAGGTGATGAGCAGTTGACATTAAGCTATTGTAACTTTAATCAATTACAAACTGATCCACTACAAAGTGAAAAATAACTTTAACTTCGGAAGTTGGTGGTAAAAAACTAAAATACAGATCCAAAGACAACCGAAATTAAAGTAATTTTTCGCTTTGTAGTGTTTTTTTTTTTTGTAAAAAATGTTTTTAATTACTTATAATATCATTGCCTACAACTCAAGTGGACGCAATTACAATTTATTTTATGTCCCTATTAATTGAAGCTGTAGGTAATTATCATAATTGTTTTTGTTTTATTATCATCGTCTGCCGGTTAGTATAATGTTCTGTTTTATTTTTATGTGTTTAAAACACATTAAGCTACGGTAGGAACAAATAATTTCCCTTAGGTTTATTAGGTACTATATCTAAATACGAGATTAGCAATCATTATAATATTAATACGTGAAGCGGAAACTTTGTAAGTAGGTACCCCTTTTTACGAAAATTACGCGAACGGAGGAGTATGAAATTTGGCAGAGTTAAAGTTTATAATTATGGAGAAGTGCAGAAAGCTATTTTTTTTATAATATGCTTTACAAATTAATTAAATTAATAAAAAAAACATTACACACACTACCACGCGTTTGACACACACACACACATGGTACCAAGCTCAGATTATAATAATCTGAGGTACCAAGGTAACAGGTAAGATAGGTGACAGAAGTGACAAAGCTGTCACTTTGGTCACCTATCTTTGGCCCTGGATTATGGAATAAGTAAGTACTATTCATGAAATTAGTAAGTACCTACTATATCAATTGTAAGTAGGGTTCGAATTTCGACTAGTGGGCGACCACTAATTACATACTTAATTTATTTTCTGTACAAATTAGGGAATTATTTTACCTATTTTCAAGATTTTTATTGAGTCTGGTTTAACGCATCTTCATAAGTGACTTATGGCTTGAATTAATACTCGTTGCCATAATTCTACAATTACCTACCTATTGCATTCCTTTACGTCGCGTTCCTATTACGCATTTCGATAACCTATTACGTGTATATTCAATTCTAATTGAATTCAAATCGTGACTCTTCGCATTTGTTTCGGATTGCTGCATTTAAAGAATTCGCGGGTTTTAATTAAGTGGTTAATTAATGTGCACGTTTTTAGATGTAACGAGAAGTCAGATATGAATCGGTAAAGGTTGTATAATGCCAAGAACTTAAAAACTTGTCTAACAATGAGATCAAGGGACGAACGTGCGAACGCGAATCTAGTACATAACTAGAGTTTATTAGGTAGGTAGGTAAGATGTTAAATGGAAACTTCTCACCGACATCTGGGAAATTATTTCCATATTTATAATTATTTTTATATTGTATTTGCATAGGTAATAAGACGGTTCTATCTCACTAACCCTAATATACACAAAAAATCAATAGCAAGGATTACTTTTAAAACGACTAGCGCCCTCTGTCGCGTATCAAAAATACAACCTGAAACCACATTTCGGGTAAGCGCCATCTAGGTTCACGGAAAGAGTAAACAGGCTGTAGAGGCAAGTTGAAACATGCCTCAAAACATGTAGTTCGAATAATTCCAGAAAGGTGGCGGCACTATCGATATCGGACCTAAAAAAAACAGTGGGAAACGGTTTTCGTGTACTCATTCTACTCATCGACTGATAAGCGTTATTGTATGCATATGGTAGTAAAACGGGTTGTTGTAATGTACGTACAGCTGCTATCAAATTACTTTACAAACATTAAGTTAATACGGGGGCAAGAATTGCAATCAAATTAATCTCTTTTGCACATAACTCTCAGGAATTTTATGAATAATCATGACTTTTCAACAGAAAACACAATTATATATTAATAAGATCATGTTTAATTTACTACGGAAGAATATCATGACTTCTTGAGTCCGAATAAATACTTAAATGCTTGAGTTGCTTGACGCAATGGAAAAGGAATGCTTGAATGTTAATAATTTGCTCTGTCAGGTTTTCCTTACGAAGTGAGCAGAACTACGAACCATGCCAAGACTATAATATCTAAGTGAATTCACAAAGCATCCAACAATATTTAAGTTAATGTAGGAGAAATAAAAAGGACCACATTAAAATAAGGCCACATAAAATAATAAATAATTAAGTTCACAAAATACAACCTAGACATAAAAAAAAACAATAGCAAGGCAAACCTTGGCAGCATGTAGGAAAGATCTGGGGGCCTAAAATGGACGCTTTGGCAGAATCATAATATGATCTGCGTACAATTCATATCACGTAATTCATCTGTTTGAAAGTTTTGCATGGAGTTTCGTAAAATGGTCCACAAATTATGAATTGATAGAGTGAAGTCTAATGTCAAATAGCAGCTGTCAAACAGATGAATTGCGGTTTGAATGAATTGTACGCAGATCGTATTATGATTCTGCCAAAGCGTCAATTTTAGCCCCCCAGTATAAGCAAAAAAGTAATTACAAACCACCTAATAGTCTGTTTACGGGTGAAGTCAGCAGAGAAGTAGCAGAGAGGCTACGAACAGACTCCTACGTTTGCTAATTATTATTAGTAGCAAATACCGTACCTACCTACCTACCAACATTGTTATTAATTCCTAGTCGAGATTAGCTCAGTAACAGTAACTAATATTAAAACATGAGTAGTGTAAGTACTACTCAGTAATTAACGTTTCTACCCTGGGGTTTCAGCCGAAGCATGACGGATGGTCGACGGTGCTTGGTTGCGTAACGAACATTTCGCCCGTGACCTTCCGAGATGTATATATTATTATGTACAGTGTATGGACTTTATGTTAATTGTTAGACTGTACAGTAGGTACTCATTTTTCTGGATTGTATAACTTTTTTCTTCGTGGACCAATTTGATGGTGCCCATGGGTGCCCATAGTAAAAAATATCCTACATTCCAGAACTACTTTAAAGACTAGGTTTCACCAGCCGACGCCATTTGGACCACTTCCGCTGTCATTTTATGAGAATTTATTGGACTCAATGGATTGGCTGATAGGTAACCGACATAGCCCGAAGAATTGCTAAACTTAAATGGCAGTGGGCACGGCACATTGCTCGCAGAACAGATGGCCGATGGGTCGAAAGGTTCTGGAGTGGCGACCGCGTAACGGAATACTTGAAAAGCCGGAAGACGGAAGAATTGAAAAGCCTCCCACAAGGTTGACCGACGACCTTGTAAAGGCCGCAGGAATCTGCTTGATGCGGGAAGCACAGAACGGGTCGAAGTGGCGGTGCTAGGCCTATACTGCTGGAGAGCAGTGGACGTCTTTCGGCTGAAATTATGAATGGATTGGACAGCAACTCAAACTACATAGTTTGAACTACTCGTATTAGTGATTAAGACAATTATTCTTGAAAGCTAAGCCTTAAGGATGGTTTACAGGGTGAAAGATGGTATGAATGTTACAACAGCTGAGATATTGAATAAATCAATGGAGGATCTCGAAGGCGTACTTATACCAAGTTGAGTAGATAATCCATTAAATGATGGCTTTCACAAATGGAAGCCAATCAAACCAATTGCTCTCAGTGGTCAAAATCTGTCAGAGTCAAATGTTTAAGCGTTCAGAGCTGGTGATCAAGTGATCAAATATTATGCATCTAGTTAAATGCAATGAAATATTAACGATGGACCCTAGATTGTTTTTGTTTATTTTAGTGGAATCCAGTTAATGCCATCCGTAATTAAACAGAGATTAAAATTAAACATAAGATCATCATTATGTATTCAGATCACGTGAAATTGCCTAATTATTTAATTAACCTCATTTAAACTAATATTTAGTCAACACTTTGGAGATGCTCAGTTTATGCCAGAAAACTCTGGCTAATACATGGTTCTGTTAGATCCTCTCAGTAGATACTTTGGATCCTTTTATCAGGGTTAAGTAAACATTAAAATTCAATCATAAATAGCAATGTCACCGTCCAAGGTAGCTGGTAGATTGTAATTTTAATATAGAAGCCTAAACGATCACTCACAGTTCTTCAGTATAAAGTGCCACGCATACTAATCATGATTACCGACTTACTGGCAATACAATGGAACGTCAACTCTACTAATTGTGCGGCAGAGTATAAAAAACCCGACTAACTCCACATCAATTACTGTTACGTGGTTCAAATCATTGTTTGATGTTGTTTTGCAGTAGTTAAGCACCTACCTACCATGGAGTTTCTATGTAAATGGAAGACTTTTCAGCAGCGTGGGCGCGCGCGATTCGAAGGAATCGAGTGAGGGAAATCTCGGAAAACTCTCTTTCTCTACGTTAGCTTTACTGAAAAAGTAGGAAGTGGGGTAAATACAAACTGATCCCTCGATATGTTTGTCAAAATTATTGGTAGCATTTATCGAGGAGATTTTTTTATTATAATTAGGAAGTGAAATCATTAATTTAGTTATTCAAAATTAAAATAATGTGTACATAAATAACAACTTAGCATAATCCATAATTCTAATGTTCCCACTGCTGGGAAACAGGCCTCTTCTCTTCGAGAGGGAGTGGGCTGCGATCTACCACGCGGACTCAGTGCGGGTTGGAAGATGTCACATGTCTTCGAATTTTTTGTTATAGGACATGCCGGTTTCCTGACGACGTTTTCCTTCAACGTTTTAGGAGCAGTGGTGATGAAATTATTTACACAAAATAAAGCGCCTGCCTGGGTTCGAACCCACGACCTACAACTCGTCAGTCGGGGCCGTTGCCATTGGGCCACCACTGCTCTCATTATCAACTTATATCTAATTAATTAATTAATAAAAACGGGCAAAGTGCGTGTCGGACCACGCACAATGAAGGGGTCCGTAGTTGGGATGACTTTATCCCAAGAACAAACTTAACATTGTAGTTAAAAGAGATGTTGCCTCATATATTTTAACTGCAAATGTAAGTTTGTACGAAAAATATAGAGTGATTTACCATGTTATTTTAAGACCATAGACTTCTTATAGGGTTTCCTGTAATCTATAAGTAAATAACTATGTTCTGTATTTTTTTCAACATTTTAGGCTTATTAGTTCAGAAATAAGGGTATGGTAAATTTTCAAAAAAATTATTAAAACAATATATCTGAAATCCTTATATCAAGCCCTTTCATTTGAAATGTCACATGGTACCAATTCCAATATTTAATTTTCTTATTTGCCCCCTAACGTGACCCCTATAGGTATTCCAAATTCGTTTAATTACGTTACACGTCCGTGTTTGGGTCACAGAAATTCATATGTGTACACAGCATATGAATTTCTGTGACCCAATATCATCTTAATCGGTCCTAGGTTCGGAGTAAATCGGCTGTGACAGACGGACACACGATTGATCCTATAAGGGATTCTGTTTTTTTCCTTTTGAGGTACGGAACTCTAATAACAAAATTATGTCCTCAACCAACTAAAACTATTCGCAAACTAAAATATGGCGTCGAAACATTCATCCGCATCGCTGTGGACTAGTAATGTACCCAAGAGACTGGCGGCATTGCCACGTTCTATGGCAATGCTTAGCCTCTGGCCAAGATACTAGCCAGCCCTTGGGTCACAGGCAGTGTCAACCAGTCGTTTCAAGATTTAATTAAAATTATTCGATAAAAATTATACTCGAAGAAGTGCCTTGTACCTACACACGGCTGATCTCGCACTGTACGGAAATCATGTACAATGCGAGACCAGCTTATACTGGAAATGTATAGCTTGATGGGTAGCCGTCTGTACGTAGGTCCAGTAGATACTTCTTCGAGTATAATTTTGATCGAAGGATTATAATGTTTATAGCTACCACATTAGTTATTTTAAGTATCTACCAGACAGAGATAATCCAATGTTTTGCAAAGCATTAGATCAAAATGGAATAATCCTCGCTTAAGGGGAGGATAACCGACTTTTATTGATTTTATATTGAAGATCACGTCTAAACGAGTAGTGTTAATTACTTTAAAAAAATATATGATAAATTAAAGCATTTTCTCAATAACTTGCTAGGTGAATATTTTACATTATGTTTATATTACATAGTGAAATTAATTTGTAAAATTACGTCTAACGCGGATAAAAAACTGAGAATGGAGCAAAATCTACCAAGCTTATTTTTCTGAAACCTTCACCAATTTAAAGATAATTTAATTATTGATCTTTTAGTATATGCGGTTTATTAAAATACCTTTTTTTTGTGTATAATAAATTGATAATGCGTCAAATTGGGGACAGCGCTCCTTGATGGGCGAGTCCTATTACTGGCTGAACGTACGACGCGTTGCGTGAGCTCAGTACAGAACACACAAGCTAACCACTCAATGTCACTGGCATATATCTTAAAGAGACCTTGAGCACTCGACCCGTTTGGGGTTGAAACTCTCAGGATTTCAACCTCAAACGGATATGAATTGTCTTGACTAATTTCTAGGAAGGTAGGTTTCTACCACCTACTGAAGAATATCTGCATGGCAAGCCTTGTACGTAGGTCCAGTAGATACTTCTTCGAGTATATTTGATCGAAGGATTATTAATTTTATAGCTACCACAATAGTTATATTAAGTTGTTAGTTTGACGACACGTTGGCGCAATGGTTAAGCGATTGACTGCTGCGCTGCGTGTCGCGGGTTCGATTCCCGCACGGAAAAAAACATGTGTATGACCTACAAGTAGTTGTTCCGGGTTTGGCTGTTTGTGTATGTGAGTTTAAATGTTTGTAATCGCACCTACAATACAGGAAAAAATCCTAGTGTGGGGAAACATTAAAAGAAAAAAGTATCTACCTGACAGAGATAATCCAATGTTTCGCAAAGACTTAAGTAGATCAAAATGGAATAATAAGCGCGATTTCTAAGTTAATTCGTTTAAATCTTAATAGATAAGAATCATCATGTTTTTATTATTAACTTGTAAGTATCGAAAAACATGTTATTAATATTGAAACAATCCAGTTTTTAATATTATGTAGTTGTATTTATATAAAAAATCATATACCTACGTGCTTTACTGATTTGATGGAAGTCTTCCGGAGTCCTTCATTGAGAGAACGCAAACATTTCCAGGAGATTCAGCAATAAAATAGGTAAGTATAGTAATCGTTTTCAGTGGTCATGAAATTAAACTGCGAGTAAATATGTTTGAAGTTGTGCAAGGAATTTGGGTGAATCAACAAAATACAAATGCATTGTTAATTTTCCTGTAAGAAAACTCCATGTCGTATTGTGTATTATGTACGTAAGTAAGTATGACCTGTTTAAGCGAATCTACAAAAACAGGTAATGATCATGTAGTTAATTAATGGTTCGAAAAATATGAATAATAATAATATATATTGTAATATCGTATATCTATATTGTATATTTTTGGATGAAGTAGAGACGAGAGTAATTAAATGACCATTTACTTTATTCTTGTCTCTTAGCTAAAGATAGGTGACAGACAGAATAATAATCAGAGCAGACAGCCCTCAACATAACAAAGTTGCAAAATATTTTGATTTCGTTTCAAGAGGCAGTCGAGTCCAGTCGTGGCAGGTAGTCTCCCAACCCCGCTATGTATGCGGCGAACTTATTATTACATAACATAACATAGCACCACGTACATTCGTGTATCGGTACGTGGTAGCCCTGACATGCTTCGATCAGTTCAATCGCAACTATAAGGAGATCCCTTATGTGGATTCAAATGTTGGCCTAATGTTTCATACAACGTCCAACCACGCATACGAATGGAATTCGGATAAAAAACGTATTATCATAACGCCTAATGAAGCGGAGAAAAACGTCTCAATTCATAAACGTCGCACATAATCGGGCAAACTCACTAGATTAATCATTCTAAAGAACTTTCTACAATTTATTATCATCGCCCATGGCACATAAAAAAATGGCTATTTAGTGTAAAAAATGACGTAGTTCCGGCGTCACGACATTGCATATTGCATCACTGCGGCCACGGGCGTTGTCTGGAATCCATGCATGTTTAGTGTCTGTCTACTTACTGTTTATTGAGAATTTTATTATCCACAACGAGTACAAACTGTGCATTCCTGATGGCATAAACATTCAAGTATTTGAAGACACGATAAAATGACTCTAAGAGAGGTCAAGTGAAAAATCTAACGCCTCCGAAGGCTATTAACATTCCTTACTTATTAATAAGAAGTACATGTCGATGCGAGTATCAAGTCATGTCGCAGGAATCGCGGAACGAATCGGTAATAGGCATCACGCTTAATGCAGCTCTTAAATTCGTTAATACACACGAGAAGACGTGCATATCTGATGTAATGTTTACTAACGTAAGGGACCATTATTTTTCTCTATCCGAAGTCACGGACAGTTTACTAATAAGGGTTCCAGGTATCTACGAAAGGTTCAAAGATTTGAAAGTGTATTCCATGATAATAGTAATTAGATTCGCTTATAAATCTTTGTAGTCTCCTTTGTTGACGTCCATCATGATTTCATGATTCAAGAATGAATATTACAATAAAGTGTCTCCAACCAAAGCGTCATAAAATATCAATTCGCATTCAATGTCACACAAACGGGTCAGTTCAGCGTACAGCTATTTTGTGTATGATATTTTCGAAATATTCCTTTCATAAACATGTAAAAGTGTTACGTAACGAGCCGAATTATGTGATAATAATACAAAAAAGATTGTAGAAATATCATTGGCGTCTAGTTAGAAGCCTCTATTAGATCATTGTAACAATATGCGAGACGGCCCGAATAGCTGGAATAGCTGCACTCTCGCTTCGCTGCCAACGAAATGGAATCCGTTGCCATTAGAAATTCTACTGAACATGATGACTTCATTGCTCTCGGGATTCCTTCAGCGCGTGCCGTGTCCACCCGCCTCGGGTGTCACTGTACACGCATCCATATTTTTTCCAACCACTAACTGTTGGAATTTATTAACTATAAAAGCTTTCATATTTTAATTGGGTATCGGTATGAGGTATCATAGAGCATTACGCAGATACTAATCATCGTTATTTATTGTTTTGTCGTTCGCACTTCGCAAGTCCGCAGTGCTATTGGGCGGACGTAAACAACTATGCAAAATTTTAATTTACGATGTCCGAAAATAATATTTGTACTTACAACAATAGTGATCAGTGATTGCATACCGTCCTAAGAATGCTCGTAACTGTAGTCCGCAACGCAACCTACATTCAGCATTCTTTTCGAAACCGTAACACGCCGCCTCTGCGTTCCGGATATACTCGTTCATGCCACATTCACCCCAATATCTTTCGCAATAAAACCTATTTCAATTCGATACATGTGATAGAATGCCAGGTATTGCATTTCTAGAGAGCTGTAAAACTACATACACAAAGTAATTTGCGATTGATATGATAAATTGATAACCACCTCTAGATTTCCCAGTTGTAACATATTTGTAGTTATACGTAAGTATTGGGCGTAACCCATAAGTAATCATTTGAATACTCAAACTCAAGCTAAGTAAACTTGTAGGGGTGTGGTGTGGCTAAGATAAACTCAATTGTTGCCTAATTCTTCTAGGCTTCTTACGGCTTTATAGGCTTTAGGCCTACATTCAACCATTCCCTACTCTTATGAAACAGTATCTACTTTTTTGTAAGCTGCGCTTTACATAAGAGAAGCGCGGGCGCAGCGTGGTCGTAGTTTACGAGGCAGTCCTAAAGTATGAGCCGTGCCAATTTGTTGGTCGCTAGAGAGCATGGTCCGACCAAATTCCTGATCGCTTTCTCTGGTGTGGTGCTGGTGGTGGCGGCCGGGGCACGCACGCGCCGTGCTCGATGCCTGCGCACGCAGACCAACGAAAGTGAGCGCCAAGCCGCGTGCGCCCGCGCCGCTGTCATCGTGTTGCATAATTATCCGCGATCCGACCATTGTTTGTAAACACTCAATAAACAAGAACACATCACTTAAATTGCGTGACCGTATTTTGATTAGATAGGTGCCTCGTATCAAATCTGCATCGTTAGGTGGAATTAAAATTACACTTTTTTTATCTGTGAAATTCCTTAGACTAATTGTCTACACGATAATGTAAAAAATACTACGTAAATGCCTGTTTAATTTATTATTATCAAAGTAAGTACTAATTTCAATAAATTGCCTGCAGATTAATGGCTGGAACGCAAACACAGGGAATAATATAGGTTGGAATTAGGTCCTAGGAATGTTCAGTATCGTTTTAAAAAACATGTGTAATGTCGGTATCGGTATCCGGATTTGTCAGAGGGATTCAAGGCAAGCCGGATGGGCTGCCGGATTGTGGGTCGGCGAAATTCGCGCGGGACGCGTTTCACGTCGCCAAGGTAGATTCTCGCGGTGGCTCTCAGAAAGCTCTGCTTTCTCATCGGGGTTTAACTCCATTGTTAAGTTATTCTAGAGAGAAAGGCTTATTAATGGTTAATCGTTCACGACTTCATAATAATTACGGCCAATGTATGTGAAATTCGAATTTATCCACATTTAACCCGGATGTGACGCTCGAGTGCGTGTAACCAAGAAAAAATTGGTCAGCGTGACCGTCATATTCAGACGGTCATCGGCGAGGAAGCGAGGTTTAATCGTCAATGAAGCCTTTCATCGCGAAACCAGTCCAAGTAGATAAACAATAGTATCCTTTGTGAAACGATTGTCGGTCTAAATCCGCTTGAAGCAACAATTCCGACAAAAAGTCGAATTGTTTGCTATTCGGTAGAGTTGAACGACACAGATCATGGAGAGCAATGATGGTTATTAAAATGGATTTTGCAGATCAAAAACCGAGATGCAGTCAAAAAGGCCAGTTGAACTGTACAAGTTTCTAAAAATAAATGAATATAATATGTGGGGAGCTATAGATTCCTTTTCTTACAGAGCGACTAGCACGCGACGGTCTCGTTGGATGTCTATTATACAATGTCAGGTGGAATCTGGAATGCGACCCGCCTACAAGGCCGCGTGCCATCTCACGTATAGGTACCTAGTCGATATTCAGCGGATGCTTTATCAACTTTTATCATATTCGTATTGCTTGCTTTTTATTAAGTGACAACTATTTTTATTCGTTTGTAGAGATATATTGTCATCGTTGGTGTAATTCACCCGCTTCGCATTCCTATAGTCCTTACGTCCTCGTTTTTTAGGGGTTGGTAGTCCAAACAATTAATGCCTTAAGAGTGAAGATATGAAATTCAAAGTAAAAGTGTCCCTTTGGAACTCAAGCACGAATAAAAATGTCCAATATAAATATTTACCGAAGCTGTCTGAATCGCTGGCAGGGTACGCGGGACAAGGCTGCACCATCGTCGCAGCGCGCGATAGCACGTCCAGTGCTGATTCCACCTTCTCCATGTTTACCTGATACAATAAATTACACACAGTTAAAGCACGTTTCCTCTTTACGCAATATAGAAGTATACAACGAGAAAATGACATTGGTAGACCATGTCATAGCCATATCAACGATTGAAAATATTAAAAAACGAAAACACGACAATTTTCTGACATGAAAATTAAACGTTATCATAACAAATGACAATCCAATATCATCACAGATATTTTGGTTCGAAAACGAGATGTCGACATCATTCATTTAGTCTAAATATTTGAAGGAATTCATGTCTGGCAGCGCAAAGTTGTTTGGCTTGGAATTAAATATCGTAGACTAAAAGTCATAAAGGCATGCGAATACCAAAGCGGCGGAAATTCCTCACGGCACGTAAACGGCTAGACGGTGGACAGACGTGCGCCGAGTCGTACGAACACCACGTAAATAAGAGGGAGGAATCAGATGATCAAACAAAGAGTTGTGAAACGTGGCAATCGGCCGCATACCGCGACCGCGCCGGGAACGAAGCCAATGGACCACTGTATCGCAGATCAGACACTAACGCTTCGCCAAAATATTAGCATTTCATCTGTAATTAACTTACAACCACTGGTTTTTTTGCATGGGTGAAAAATGAGCATACATTTGTGATAAGTGTGAATGTAGAGTAGAGGAAGAACAAAGAAACGATGGATGGACTGTGTGAAAGTTGATATGGGTAGAAAGGGGGTGACAACTGGATCTCACGGCTAATAGCGATGTGAATAAGTCGTGGTGATCCAGCAGGTGATGATGACATGGTGATGAGTGTGATTGAGATTCTTATGAAGCCGTCAAAAAGGAACTTGTAAGCCGCATACAAATCCCAGTTATTCGCGAAAATGTTAATAATGAGCTAGTCAAGTTGATATAATTAGTAAATTTAATGAAATACTGGTTACACTTCAATTCAACTTTAAAAACTAATTTCCGAGTATCTTTCAACATAAGTTATAAGATTCGATAACTACAGATAACGAGGAAACCTCAAGTGGCGTTAGCGAGAAACTAGTAAATAATCATCAGAAGAACTGCAGATAAAACAACAGTTTAATTAGTAGTTTTAATGCGCAGTAATATACCTAATGGATTTGTGTGGTACTTACTACTTACCTACTAGTTTATGAGCAAGTAGTAGTTATCTCCTTCAATCACCTCTTTACCATTGAGCTTGAACTTCATAAGCTCATTGCAAAGACTATCTATTTAAATGCAATGGAAGCACCAGAACATTATTACCACCTTTTATAATGTATTTTTGTCTAGTACTGCGCCATATATTAATGATTAACGAGGTATTCTCGAACGCGTGTGACTTCATTCTTTCTTAATTAGTTTAATGATTGATGAGTCGCATATTTTGGACCAGATTTCAAAACTATCATCATAATTTTAATTATAATTTGGCCACCCTAAGAACTTTGCGTATTATTGGACAACGCAGACCAAAATATTGTGTTAATAATAAACCAGATTCGCATAGTTAAATCTGCATACCAAGCAACATATTTTTGTGACGGTCATGCCAACCAAAACAAATAGACAACAATGTCATCGCTTAATTAACTGAATACCTGACAGTCAGTAGCAATATAATAAAAAGCAGTAAACCGACTGTAATTAATGATACTAAAGACACAATAAAGCGAATGAAGCGAAGACGCGCATTCCCTGAGTAGTACTGTATATAATTCATAAACAAATGCCACTAACGAATCTAAATGGAGGTTAGATTCCTGGAATGTGAAAATAATGACATTACATTTGAAAGTAACGTATCGTGCTGTTATTCTCGAATAAAGTACAGAGGTGTGGAAGAAGGGAAGGGTAAACAAAACTTTGGAATGACGAGTGATGCGATGACTACGTTAATGATGAGGAATTTGGTACATTAACCACAATAGAATTTTTCTGGCCGGAGGCGGAGTCACGAGTACGGTCAGTGCCGGTATGTCGGTATACACACGTCGAATAGATCATTCGACACATAGTCAGATGGTCACGAACCCATTCAACGGAACATGGAAGTTGTAATGGAATTTGACACGTAAATTCCATTAAAAAGTTACTTGGACATAATTTTCTGAGTAAAAATGTTAATCCCGAGCTTGAATTCTTGAAGCGTTAGTTGGATTAAGTGAATCAGAACTGGATAAGTGGATACATTACAATTTGTAATATAGGAAAGTAAAAACACGAATTCATGGAATGCTTAATTATTATTAACATTCCCTATACCACTACGTGGTAAAAAAAAGGAATTTGAAGAATGTATAGAAAGCGTTTGCATAAAATCATTAATTCAAGGAAAACCATATTTGCATTTCGGTAAAATTTAATTTGTTAGTGTACAAAGAATATTGAATATTAGGATGAATTTGGATAGCTTTAAGAAGAATAAATGACCGAAGACATGATGGATGGATTGTATGGGAACATGATATGGCTAGAAAGGGGGGACTACATATACATGGAAGAAGACATGCTGCGCCAACCCCAAATAAATTGGTTTAAGGACAGGAGAATCATATTAGATTTTTGTTTAGTCTTGATAAAATTACTAGTGGTTCTAATAACAATATGATCAGACTGAATTACCAATAAATAACTAAGGATGGCTGTGTTTACATTTACTACGGCAGCTGTTCAACATCTGCGGAGACTTATTATCTAGAATATATAACCTTTTATAATAAATAAATAACAACTAATGACTGATGCTAGACAGAAAACAATTAAGTAAGTACTTACAAACAATATTAAAGAATTACTTTTTTTATATTGTGTTGTTTATACTTGTTAATGCTACAGTAATAATAGTATATTCTATAATATTCTATTGCAAGTTTATTCGAGTGTGACGAAACGAAAGCACTTAAAATATTAGATTTATCTACTCCATTTATGAAGACAAATTGATTTGTTAACACACATCGTGGATAACACGTAGCGACTGAAACCAACAAGTAACAATGTGAGGAGGCAATACCGATACAAATTAATACAACCTAAATTGTTATCACCTGCCGGTATCCAAACGTAAACCACATGGTGATCGAACCTTGACATTCCAAATGTTAAAAATAATAATCTATTTCAGTTTTAACGTAAAACTTTTGAAACTATGCTTTAAGACTAGGGGTTAGGGTTATGTACTCGTATGGACGGTTTTAAGTATTCTTTTGTCGGTTCGCCCGCATTTGGGGTGAGGCGTATTCTTTTACGACGGTCGCTACCCCTGCTGTGATCGAGCGCACGTGGCTTGGGGCCGGGATACCGGCAGATGTTACTATTGTAGGGTTGCCGAGCCCCCCTCGTGTATTGTCGTTGCTCCCAAAAAGTAACGATTCTGCTTCGAGTTTGGAATCATTACGCGTTAAAATACCGTTAGCAATTTTAACTAGGCATTCAATTACGTTAACTATGTTAATTTGTCTTGCAGTCTCTTCTTTCTAATTAGGATAACTGACTAAGAAACTGTTAAATGAGTTACATGTATTTATAAACAGATATCTTTTCAATTTAAGTTTTCCTGTATACAAAATTCTTTGTGTGTTCAGTTCCAGTTAATCATCAATGTAAATATTTGACTGACTCGTCACGTGGTCTGTTGGGGAAATTGATTTGATATGACATGTATACAGTCACATTTAGCTGTAAATATTACTCACACTGATAAATTCGAGAGTAATTTAAAAGTCTAGCGTCGAGTCTGCTTGGTGCTGTAGTTCTACTACAATTGACGGAATCCGTACGGGGTCACCGTCAACATTGGCTAATCGGGCGACGTTTATCGTGCTCTTATCACGAAGTGCGGCCGCTACATGCGCTTGTGTGGGAATAGAGCGTTTGTACGCCGCGTACGGTCGCATTCCACACTATTATGTTCGCGAGATTCCATGCCATGTAGCTTCGCTGAATACCTTGTTGCCTTCGCTCTGTATAGCGGCGAAATTTTTTGCATGGCGCGCTCGCAAATCAAACCGGTAGGTAACTAGTCATTACATTACATATAGCATAGCAGCGTTAAGTAGGCAGTTAGATGATGGTGGATCATTTTGTATGATAACCAATGTAAGCATATCACTACCATTAACTCGCATATGCACTAATACAGATGTATCTAGTCAATTGTTATCTGCATTTTATTTGTTTACAAAACAGGCAGTATTCAGGTTTAATTAAGTATCGAGGTTACCATAGTAGGTACTTACCTACTTATTTTAGTTTCAAGTATTCTTATTCTGTGAATACTGCCCTACTCGTAGGCATAACGTAAGCAAGTTAAGATAATATTTAACACCTGCTGAAACTACCTAGGTAGGTTATTGCTACGCACAAATGATTTCTACTTATTTTTTTAATTCTAACACTACAAAAATAACAAATAAATTGTGGGTACTTACACAATGTATGTTTTTCCCACGATGTTCTTCAATGAGACCAAGGGAAATGTTGTTTCACACAATATTTATAATTTTAATCAATGAGCACGACGTAACGTTAAAGTTTGTAAAGTTGATAGCGTTCTAAACAACTGAAACCTTCATGACAATGTTACAAAACCGGCGAAGAACAAAAATCAATAGGTAAGTATCGAAATCGCAACAAACTCTGTATACATTCGTCAGATTAACACGACACGCTGGTAACCTCTGCGACGCAAAAAAATATACTGACTTCTATCGTTTATTATCCATTGTCCGTCAAACGCACTGTGTAGAAGTATTTGTTGTTATTTCATAAAATCCAACTATCGCGCCACGACTCTGTTGACGAAATAGTCGCGTTTGACATTTGAGCCGAGCCCACTGCGATTGGAATCCAAGGAATGTCAAATATTTTCACTGCTGCCATCTATGTGAAAGAATGTTAAACCACCGAGAGGCGGCACACTGGAGTAGCACAGACTTTATATCCCCCAAGAATATTAGATAACATTTTGCTTTTATGTGGCATAAACGTTTAGTAACGGTGTTCTTTTGTTATAATGTGTCAATAAGTCTTCATTGCAGAGTTTCTTGGGATCTTGGAGAGAATAAGAAAGTGTCGCGGCGCGTTCGCGAATTCATTGGAATGCGTCCAGTTTAGTGCCGCCGCTGAGAGACGTCACCGGCGCAGGCGTGATGTTGGTAAGCCGCGTCTGCTGCAGGGTTATCGACACATGGCGTGGAGGCGAGGAGTAGGGTCGGCAGTGACTTGCCGCCATGCCGGCCTGCGCATGTAGCATAACACACTGTTTCGGTTCGATACTTTTATTGGAATTTATAATTTAGGATTATGGAATTTCTCAACCATGACGTAAGAAAATTACATTTCTTAGTATGGTAGGAAACCAAAAAAGAGAGAACTATATCTAAGTGTTGCATAAAAATGCTTTTATAAAAGCTTACTTTTTTATACTCATCTATCTATTGCCCACTGATAAACAGCTGTGCATCTGTCGACGGTTCTCTTTGTATCTCTCATCACTAGAATGCGTTGTAAATGCATGTCTACTTTGAAACGTTTACAATACAGCTACCGCCATCTATCGTCTTCTTGAGGCATATGCACTGTCATTTGTTTATTGGCATTCCTGACACTAGATGACATTGTCTATTTAGATTACTGGGATGTTTTCAATTAGAGCGAGCATAAGTATTTAGGGCGAAATCATTTTGCGGAGTGTTGTTTGTTATAAATTCAGAACAACCTTGTTCGTTGTTGAGTACCTAGTTCTTCGGTAGGCGGGGGGAGGAGCTAACTTTGTATTCGTTGGCGGGACCTCAAAGGGGATTCAAATACGCTTGCATTTGTTTCATACTAAGCTGAGTGTTCCTGTTTCAGCAAAAAGTTAGTTTTTATGGAATTTACGATGACATGTTGGTTGAGATATCAGGCAAGGCTCAAGTCAAACTCCAGTTTCAAGACACAATCTTTATTTCTAACACAACATTCTCAATAAACTTCGGAATTAAATTAACGCATCGTCAACAGAAAAAAGCGACAATTACTTTTTCTAAACAATCATTGTCTTTACGATTAGGTCTTCGCCTAAACTAAAGGATACGACACGTATGAGCGTTCGCAGACGGCATACAATCGGTGGCCGATTTTTTGTAAGAGCTAAATGAAACATTAAAGATCAAATTATCAACGCACACGTCCTACAAAAAGTAAGTAGGACAGACAAAAAAAAAATCTGACCGATTGTAGGACCTACAAAAAGTACGCCGTGTACGAGAGCGCTGTACTGTATGTCAGTCAACACTAGGTCGGTGGTACTTACAATAATAGCTCATTGGATAATTCGTGTTCACGTTAACATTTAAGTGTGGCCAATTCTAACTACAAGTATAATTACTCCGTCCAAAAACTTTACAACAATTTGATTTTTCAGTCTTCACACTTAAATTGCATTGGGATTAAATTAGAATATTATAATTATATACCTAATTAGGTATTTTAGGGAATATTTAGGTATAATAATTTATTTGAAACAATTGAATACAATCTTATCAATATAATTTCAAAAACTTCATTTATTTGGATTAAATAGAGTTTATTAAATATAGAGGGTAAATATTCAGTGGAAGATTCAAGAAAGTAGTACGTATTCGCTACTTATCTCTTACGAAGTAAATAAGGTTTTATTTCCTTTAGGAAAAAAGTCAAGCTTAATAGTTCCTCAAACTTAATGCTCTCACAAAAAATGCACCAAACGAGCATGAAATCACGATTTTGTTAGTAGTTGTTATACTTTATAGTTAGACACAGACCGAAACATCCATAATAATTTAAAGTAATATATCTGGGGGCCTAAAATGGACGCTTTGGCAGAATCATAATATGATCTGCGTACAATTCATATCCCGCAATTTATCTGTTTGACAGTTTTGTATGAAGTTTCGTAAAATGGTCCACAAATTATGAATTTATATAGTGAAGTCTAATGTCAAATAGATGAATTTCGGGATGTATGAATTGTACGCAGATCATATTATGATCCTGCCAAAGCGTCCATTTTAGGCCCCCTGTGTTGTTACATTATATACATGATAAGTCCAAAATTTGTTATTTTCTGTTATACATCATTTCAGCTGAAAGACTTCCACTGGTGGTCATAGGCCTCCTCCAAAGGGGGGGGGGGGGGGGGTTTGCCATAACCACCACGCATGGCAGGCGGGTTGGCGATCGCAGTATGGTGTTAAAATTAAAATGCATAGAGAACGCTCCTGCCCATTCTCCTCTTGCTTTCTGTACGAGTGATTTCGTAAAAAGTGACAGCTTGAGCATGGAATAAGTAAGTACTTTATAATAGCATGGAATTAGTGTACCTACTCATGAAATTAGTAAGTAATCTATACATAGATTGTAAGTAGAGCGGGTCGAATTTGGACCAGCAGTGGGCGACCACTAATAATGAATTATTATTTGAATAAATATTTCGGTATTTAGCTTTTTTAAATTTTGAGGTTAATTTCTGTCGCTGCTCAGTTGCTTATTTATCACCAAGGTGAGATGTCAGATGTTACACATCATACGCGACTACTGTAAGGCTCGCTCGTTTTTTCTTTACTTTCATTTTGTCTATTCTTTGTAAGTATCCTGCTGCTATACGAATAGAATAGAATACTCTATAATTATGTACACCATAAAAATTACAGTTACAAATGTAGAAATTTTACATAGGGACACAATGAGCGGTCTTATCGCTAAAAGCGATAAGTACATGTAACGGTTTGAGCAACAACTGCTAGGTCATAAAAAAGTAATTCTCGTTTTGTAAAATTATGTTAAAATAACTTAACATGACTTTGCAACAACAAATATGTAGAAAGTATTAGATACATAGCATCTATGTGTACCTATCACTTTTTGGCAAACATTTAAAATTATTAAAAAAATATTTTTACATGTTATGTCCTACTTAACATATTTAATGTATCAAAAGTATTTTATATACTTACACGACCTTCTACAACCTATAATAACAGAATTTAAACATATTTATCTAATCAGTTTAAACCTGCTGCGACGAAGCACAGTGTTTGGGCTGGGGAGAAGTGGCACAACAAACTCCCCAGCAACACGACTCTGCGCCCATCCTTCACCACTTCATAGTGTTTGAGCTGGGGAGAAGAAGTAGCATGTTGTGCGGTGGGTCGAGTCGCTCGTCTGGGTCTTGAATCATTTAGATGTGATTTTGAAGCCGGTTGCAACTTGTATCGAGGTCAGTTCAAATTTTGATGTGCATCATTTTGTTTCCACAATTTTTTCCTATTTGTTACATATTTGATGAGTAGGATACTAACACTAACTCATATACTATAAATATATACTCATAAATTTAAACATGCTTAAGCATGTTTTAATTTTTTTGTGTACTTTAAACTTGAGCTCAATAAAGATATAAATATCATCCATTCAATATAATAAAAAGTTATTCCGATTTTTCGCATTTTTTTAAAGTTTCAAATTAATGCTCATAGTGCAAAATCAGATTTTTGGACTTATCATGCATATTTCAGAGACCACAGATATCATAATTTGTTTAATACTAAAATATTCATTTAATTATAATACAAACATCTCACTTGGGATTCGTTTTGCAAATATCTAGGTCCTATGCTAATACATAATATTTAATAATTTGGTTCCGTTTTTCGTAAGTGTTTTTTTTTTATTATACATACTTATAACGAATATTGATAAAGGTATAACATGTAAGTTTAAAGGTGGAACACCATCTAAGTGTTTGGTATCATAGAACATTTAGCACGAACACCTAACTAGACTAAGGGATAGTTACTCGTACACTTCGTAGCACGGTGAGCTGTAGCTCACCACCCACAAAATGAGTCTACACGGATACTAGATAAACTTTCGTATATTATAGTCTTTATGGTAAATAATTAATCTTCAATCTGTAAAATATGCCTAGTTTATTATTTACTACTAGGTCACCAGCATTTTTTGAATACCTACTTGGTGTTGTGACAGGTAAGGTTAGGTTTGTAACAGATTCAACATATACCTGTCTCTGTCGTTTTGGTCAGAAAAAATAAGACTGCATTAGAAATACCTATAGAGCACTTAGCTATGTAGTCAAAGGATGTTTATTAGAAGAAAGAATGGAAAAAGGAGAGGGTGGCGGAGGTATACGGGGTCAAGTTAAATTAGCTAGCGATACCCCGCAGACGTGATGGATATCGATATCTAAACATGATATAATTAAATAGTACATTACTGCAGCGGCCTGCAAAACGGGCATTGATGGACGAACGTGAAAATGTGGGTCGAGGCGAAGCCGAGGCACTCATACGTGAGTCCATCAATGCCTGGTTGAGGCCAAGGCTTGTATAGTGCTTTTCTCAAATAATGCGCGGAAATTAAACTAAGTAAATTATTTATAAATTCCAGATTCATTGACGAACAACGTTAATTTTTCACGCGCCAATATGTTCATTTGTTTCTTTTTTACTTTAAACAGCTTTATTTGCAAACCAGTTCGAAATTTAGGCAAAACCTTTGATAAGTTACCTCCTTGGTTACCATGTGTGGAAGTAAAAAGTTCGTTCCATTTTTAAATTACCCGACAGATATGAGTTTTCATAGTAGGTAATTTATTCTATTTATTATTTCTGAAAAACTGTGCTGTTTAGAGACATCGTTTTATTTTTCCTGTCAGACAGACAGACAGACAGACTTAGTCTCACCTTATGGGTTCCTTTTTACCATTTTGGTACGGAACCCTAAATACAATTTTTTATGTAAACTTCACAGACGTGATGAGCCAGATGAGTGTCGATATTGTAACACTATAAAACAAAAAAAAAACAGACTTTCTTAACTCATTCTTCAAGTAACAAAACTACCAGGCTACCTAATTTTATTTTTAAATTGTCCGTTTTTAGATATCGATATATAAAAACGGAAAAAAAACCCATGACGTCTGCGGAGTTTCGCTAGTTTTAATTTGACCCTATATAATTAAATGACAATATAGGTACATTACCACGGCTAGAATTGTATTCTTTTTAAATCAAATAAAGATAAAATATACAGGGTGTTTCTTAACACTACAAAGGTTAAGTAAATGCAAGACTTACTGACATTTAAATACAAACATTATTTACTTAGTGATCCAATTTTATTAGGTGATTTCAGAATTAGTGTCTTGGAAATCATGAACGATTGAGACAGTAGTTTGAGTAATATAAATTAATGTCTTTAAATATTTAATTCTTATGTCTATATGTCACTGAACTCCTCCTAAACGCCTGAACCGATTTTGATTAAATGTTTTGTGTATGTTTGAGTGGATCCCTGCATGGTTTAGATTCACAATTGAACCCAGTAAGTGGCGCTGCGATTGAGTAGTTCTAGGAAACAGGACAACATCTGTCCGGTCAGCTAGTATTATTGTATGGGTTGACTGGAAGATAATGCTTTGTGGCATAAGTCCGCCACTACTGTACATGAAGTTTAATTTAAAAAATAAGTAGGTATGCATACTCGTATTTATTTAAGGTAAGAAAAAGGAGATTGATGTTCGATTAGCAGTTTTTCATACGTGAATATGTAAGTTGCAATTAAGTAGGTAATGTCAGTAAGTGTAGCACAGAAATTGTAATATAATTAGTGGTGGATAATGCATACAATACCTAATATGGTAATAATTACAGCATTTAGTATATGGAATCCATTCTGTATGCATCATTCATCTTGATTTATTATTAATTTTTTTATAAGAGATCTCAATTTAATTTAAGTAGGTATAACTGGAAACTATTTACTAATAGACTATCATGTCAGTTTCAGGAAATATTATCATTTTTAACCTTTTCCGTAGGTTAGTTTTCTATTTCTATTCCGTCACAGATTTCAGGTCATCACACCTAAGTTTTTTTAAAATAAATAAACTTTTATAAAGCCTTTTAAAAAAAGAGAAATAATGTAAATAAGACAAGAGCATTATATGCAAAATATTTGCAAGGAACCTGACACATTTTATCTACGGCTAAAATAATAAATAGCTCTGAAAATGGTCACAATAAAATATGCGAAACTTAACTTAAAATTTCTCTAGAGCCAACTGTTCAAACAAAAGCCCCTTCACAAGGTTATTTTACATTTATCGGTGGTTTCAACAAGGTCGAACATTTACCACTAAATTGTTCTCAAGTAATTGCTATCGCCTTCCGGGTCTCGCAAAAACTATTGCACTTATATTAGTTGTGGCGACTAAAAACATACATTTATGATGTCAACTAGAACGGCAGAACGCGCCATTTTGTCGTGTTGGGTGTAAATCAGTGCAGTGTGGATGTGCCATCATTTGAGATGGATTCTCAATCTAGTATGTATTCCTAGGAGCTAGTACGAATCGCCACTAAATCAGTAAATCTGATAATACTCTCAACGTTCACCCCTACGTTACGTTTTACGTACTAAGCTATCTATGTTTATGTGCCTCTTATCATAATTTGGTATCATGTATATATTTTATATATTCATATACGTATATATTCTTAAAACTTCAGGGGACGGCTTAACGTGTTAACTAAAATAATACGTTAACATTAATAAAGTTATCGATAATTTAGGATATTTTCATGATAAACTTTGGAAATCTGTGAAATAAATAGTTACTTTTTATCAAGAAATTAGGAATAGAGAATATTGTAAATATAATATTTGAATGGCAAATCTAAGGAGTATAGGAAAATTCTATAATGTCAGGTTATGAAAAATAGTTTTCATAAATATGTAAGTTATATAATTTCTTTTCGATCTAAATATGAAAAAAATAAATGAATAGTCAACACTTTAATGCGTTTCTAAATATCATTAAGTCCTATTTAAATTCTTCTAAGACTAATTCGACAATAATGGATACAAAAAACAAAAAAAAAATACATAAATATAATTATGACTAGATATAGTAATTTTAGTTTCTCATGATACGATAAGCTATAAGACTGCTAAGACAATTAATGAATAAATAAATCATGTATAATTAATTACATATAATTATGTCAAGGTGATAAAAACGTCACTTCATTATAAACTAATTGGCTGTTACATTAATTCAGTTGTTCGTACTGTGAGAGGTTACTTGCTATTGCAAATTATCTAAGATGCCTGAGTAATGGAACAGTAACTCAGATAAAAGGCAGAAATAGTGACCCCAATTATATATATATCTAAATGTATATATTGCATATATATTTTATATTTAGTTGGCTTATCATTGAATATATCAAAATATACATAGAGTATTAGGTAACTAACGCTTACAGTTTTACTCACTTGTTTAATCAAGTTTATCCAACTGGTTTCTACCTCGACTGAAACTGTCTGTACTGTGTTCGAGCTCAAAACTACTCGAGATATATTAATTGAAAAAATATATGAAGATGTAGAGTGTAAAGAAGACTTACTTGCAAATTATTGTTGTATATGTTTATTACCTTTTATCTGAACGCAGCAGTGTATTTTGATAAATACATACGAGTACAACTATAATGTCATATTACTAATTAATGAACTTATTAGAAATGAAGCGCCATCGAGTGGACACGTCTCAACTAGCTTACATGTATTTATTTATTTCTCCTACGAATTTGATATTATTCTGATACTACCTATATTTAGAATTATTAGGGTTATTGTTGATATTTTATCAAGAAGTAATTCAGGTATGATTGGAGGTGCTGATTTTTCAGCAATCAGCGGTATCTAGCAATCTTTAATCTTCAAGGGGTTAAAAGGCCACTTGGATATCTGCTAATTTACTGAGTTGAGATATAGATTGATTGATAACAACAATTTAATTAAAAGACATCCTAACTATTGGTTTATTGAGAGTTACCTTCCTTAATACTAACCCCACGGGTCGATCGATCAGGTTAAGCTACGCTTGCCACGGTTGGTCCGTGGATGGGTGACCATCTTTACATACAAAGACCCCTCCGTGCCTCGGAAAGCACGTTACGCCGTTGGTCCCGACTGTCATTTGTGGATCTTTGTTCATAGACAGTTGTCACGGGTCGTCAGAAGCCTGAAATTCTGACAACCAGTCTTACGAAGGGGTATCAGTTTACCAGTGTGTGGAGGTCAGATAGGCAGTCGCTCTATGTAAAAACAGGTATTCAGCTGTATCCGGTTAGTCAGGAAGCCGACCCCAAGATAGTTCGGAAAAGGCGGGCAGATAATCATAATGACCTTCCCAAGAACCAGTCACATCGATCGTTAACCATGAAGATGGTAATTTTGAAAGTAAGGTGGTGTAGTAACCTGCCAGGGTTACGAGTCTGTCCGAAAGGGATATCGTGGCCCTGGCACACAGGCATTTGAAGGAACACGGTGGGTTTTAGTCAGTAAAAGTCTGACACTCCCTCTCGCTCCGCCTAGAGCGGGAGAAGTTTTTTGATGATTTCCCACCCAAAAAAAAAAAAAAAAGGTGGTGTAGTAACATTTATCTTGAAACAAGCTGAAACCAAACGGCTGCGATAATGGGGTAGGTCTATTACATAGACAGCTAAGTACTTATTGGTCACGCACAAAAATACTAAAAAGAGTTTTCAACAAAATGGTAAGTATACAACATGTCCCAGAATTAACACACAACCTCTTAAGGGGTCATTGTACTCATCATTATGAACAACTTTTACTATGGGACCAAACCTGAAATCGCGAAAAAAAAATAAGCTGTTCCCTACATTTAGATATGTTCTCATAACTCATCAAATTGTAGGGAACAGCAGATTTTTTTTAATTGGTCTCATAGTAAAAGTTGAGTACAATGACCCCTTAAGAGGTTGTGCGTTTATTCTGGGACATGTTGTATAGAATCAGTTGAAAGATTCAAGCATGAATTTCGCTATAAAAGACTGAGCAATATCTTGGCGATAGTCCCATATAACAAACTAGAAATAATTGCTTAGTGGAAGGATTAGGGCATTGCCCTGAGACGGAACGATGGCGATGGAGAATAGTTTTTGTGTAACCATTATAATTATGACGTTGTATGAACGAGTGGGTACTATCCCACTTCACATAAGTTAATCTTATTAACAATGCCATCGGCTACGTCAAACTACGATGAAAGGCTAAAGTCTAAACTAAACATTCCTGCAATTTAACTTAAACAACGTGCAGTTCTAATCTAGACTTTGATACACTAATTTATTTACTATCTCTTCACTATCTACCAATATTCTCTTATTACTATTTTCTCTTAATCCGTGTCTGTTTTCTTTTCTTCAGCTTTAAGCATTGGGAACATTTTCAATTTAATTTACACAACATATTAATCAGCAAAGTATTTTTCGTTTGTAGATCACGCTTAATTTTTTACATAAGTCTTATTTTATACAATAGTACATATTTATATTCCAATTAAATTAATTTAGTTTTAATCACATTGTTCGAAAAATGATATGTAGCCAAGTAATTTTCGTAAATGGACCTATTATAATGTGTATAATATATAATTATATAATATTATAAAATCATGTAAATTGGGAGATTACGAAAATCACCAAAAGTAATAATAATTATGTCACCGTAGGCCGTGTTTTTATACTTACATAGTCATTATTGCCTTAGCCCAATCAGCTAAAACCAAACATTTTCACGTATAAATAAAGGTAAGTCAAGTATGTACTTATCAAAATGACAAATAATATATTAAATAAAAAAAACATTCAAAAACAATTTTGCAGCCGAAGTAAATGATAAAATAAATACCTACTCTACAGAAAAGAAAAAAAAAGTACACACATTATATTTTTGCGAAATATATATAAAAAATTACAAAAACAGTTGCTTAACGAAAAGCAATGGTCGGTCGCGGCTCGCGCTGCGGCGCGGGCGCGGGCGCGGCTCGGGCTCGGGCGCGCAGGCGGCGGCGCAGGGCGCGGTGCGCAGCGGGCGCGCGCACGACGACGGCGCCGCGCCGCAGCGCCGGCACGACGCGCGCCGCACGCCCAGCGGCCGCCGCCACCACCACACACCCTCAGACTCATAACTGTGCTTGAAACCATCACTCACATTCCCCTTATCGTCGTACCCTGTAGACCCTTCGTAAGTCCTATACGAACCGTCGTATGCCGCCTTATCATACGACGAATCGTAACTCTTTGCATATGCCCCCGATGCATAGTTGTCTTTAGTTTGCGACCCCGACGCCGTAGATGTTGAAGCCTCGTAGCTAGCTTCGTAGCCCGATTTCTCGTAGCTGTAGCTAGGCTTCTCGTAGTCGCCGTAGCTGGTAGCGTATCCTGACCCCGAAGGTAAGTCGTAGCCGGTCTTGCTACGGTTTCGATCCGACCACGTGGACGTCTCGCTATCGCATGGCGTCACTGGAGCGCTTCGGATTGTTTTTGGTATAGATCGTATTGGTATCGTTTGATCAGTTAGGGAGCCGCGTTTCTGAAAGAGTTTATTAAAATGATGTTAAAACAGATTGATACATACAATATTATTTTCTTATCAAATTGTTTATGCAGATACTGTTGTTCTGACCGCCAGTTTCATACGTTGATCCCAAACTGTCATTCATTCCATTATTGTAGTCAATAGACATATCGATTTGGTTCGCACACACGTCCTAAGTCTAAACTAAATCCAATTCAGTTAATCGTGATTGGTGTGAAGTACGTGATATTACAGCTACAGGTAAGCTTTGTAGCTGTAGGTACCTTGTCAGTAGCATAAGTACTTATCAAGGCTAGAGATATTAATAAACCTATCAGTATTTTAATTACCTACACATTTCTAATTGCCACTTGTCGCCAAAGGGTTTTTATCAGCTTATATCCTAAGTATGAGGGGATTGCCTTCAAAAGCAACTGGACGTTAGCTATCAGTATTCATATGGAGTGAATAATAATGATTCAATCTTCAAGAAGTTTCTTGTAGAGTGAATTACTGAAGACATTTACGGAGCGCGTCTACGAAACTTCGTAGCGAAATTGCGTGACGTCATTTCTATTAAAAGGTCAGAATTTTGCATAATTATGTAAATTGCAGTAAATACTTTGTTTTTGTTTGTTTTGTTTTGTTGACTATGTATATTATATTTTCTTTTCTATATACCATTTTACATAAACAATGACATGAATATTTACTTTGTAAAGTATTATATTGTTTTCATTATTGTGAATATGAGGACTTTGTAGGTCATTGTTTTTTTCTCCCAGTGAGTTTTAATTATGGTCTGGCAGTTATTCGGCCTACCCAAACGTCCTTTCTTTGGTATCTATTGTTCGTCGAATCGTTGAGCTCCCTAAGTTCTGAGTTAAGTTGCACGAAAACTAACAAATGCGTGCACTGACTGGACAGGTCAACTCAAAGTCGTGTGGTTCTTCCCTCAAAATACTATAATTTCAGACACCAATCTACATGGTCCTCAAATGATCTGACCAAGCTTATGCCCGGATTTTTATATACACATTGACATTGATGAACTTTATATAAACAATGACATGAATATTTACTTTGCAAAGTATTATATTAATATATTTTAATTATTGTAAATGTGAGAACTACGAGGAGGTCACTGTTTTGTTTGTTATTTTTTCTCAGTTAGTTTTTATCATGGTCTGGCAGTTTGAGTAAGTTATGCGGCCTACCCAAATGCCCTTTCTTTAGTATTGTTCGTCGAATCGTTGAGCTGCACGCATTACTGACTAATGCGTGCACTGACTGGACCAGGTTCACTCAATCTGTGTGGTTCTTTCATCAAAAGACCATTTCAGACACCCATCTACATGGTCTGGACTATAGAAGAGACTGACCTCTGAATTTGTTTCAGCCCTTCTTCTCAGATTAGTCTGATAGGAAGCGCCGACCTCATCTAGTTTTTTTTAAAATTATATTGACGTGTAAAAGTGTTTGTACAAACCTACTTACGGAAAACAAAATTATATCATTTAGTCAAATGAAAATGAACGAGATACATATAAATACATATCAAGCAATGTGAGTATAACTTATATGCTAATATTGTAAGACCCGATAAAGGTCCTCTTTCTACATTATCGTTCTACTTCCTAAGTTTTTCATGTACCGATTTTTTATTGTTATGGAAATCTTCTTTACGAGAATTTCTTTAATTCTTTGTATAGTACTGATGAGACATTTGCCCCGCTGCATGTCAGACAGTTACAGGTGAATATATTTTTTTAATAATTCATTTATAAACTGGGATGGGCTATTTTAGGCCAAAGAATCAGCATTGCCATTCCAGGTGGCAATGCTGCCAGCCTTTTGGGCACAGCGATGACAGCGATGTGAGCTTTTCGCCTTTTTTATTAATACTTATGCAGAATAATTTTATTTCAAAACTTTTGTATCACCTTAGTTAATGACAGTTAATTAAATTAATCTAAGTGCTGATTTTTCAATAGTCAGATAATATAGGCTGGAAAGGACATCGACGCGAATCCGTTTACCATGGATTCAGTAAATCCCTCGTCGAAAATTTCTCGTCGGTAATTAAAAAAAAAACAGCTGTTTCCTACAGAATGCATACCTACTCGGTCAAAATGTATGGAGCAGCGAATTTTTTTTTAATAACCGACGAAAAATTTTAACGCAGAGGGGTCAAGAATGATGTACTGAATCCATGGTAAACGGATTCGCGTTGATGTCCCTTCCACCCTGTATAACTCAAGAATAAATATGGTGGTTTGATATAAATTTTCTATACACAAACTGTCAAACCGGCATTTTAATCCTCACCGCCAGTTATCTGCGGTTTGTAAAATCGGCTCTTATTCAAATATTTTAAGACTATTTTCTTAAATATTTCAGTACATTATCAACAGTAGTTTTAGAACTTACTCTCATAAAATCGAAATTGGGCAGCTTGAAGCGTCACACTTCCTGTAGAAACTTCACCGGACAAACGGCCTGGCGGTTGTCACCGGAGCGGATCAACATCATGCCGTCGACCTCCTCTCCCACTTGGATCACAATCTGGTCGCGGAGCAGCATCATGCCGCATTCGCCGTCTGATACCTGCGGATTAATATGTGTTTGAGTGAAGACTTTAAATCGGAAAACTTAGGGTAAGACTAGAAGTTTTTATAGAAGAAAAAAGTATTCATTTCAGAGAGGGTAAATAAAGAGTACAGTCTTATAAAAAAGAGTATAATTTACGTATGCTTATTTTTAAAACGGCAGTTTTTTGTACTTTAATCGAAAATTTTAGCAATCCGCCTCCTATTCTATTGAACATTCATACATTTTTCTTTTTGATTTATTTATTCAAAATCTGTATTAACAATAACATACATAAAGTCTGCCAAACTGCAAAACAGTTTGCCGGCAGTAGTTCTCGTCTACCAATTAGATTACAAATTTGGAAAATTAATATGCTATAACTTAATTGCGCTAAGTAAATTATAAAATAAATACCTACAGTTAAAATAAAAAATCTCACAATTTACAAAAAAAAAAAAAAAACAAATATTTTCTATGGTCACAATGAGAGATAATGTTTTTGTAGAACTCTTTTAAGTTGAGCCTTAGACTTGACATGCGATATAAGTTGGGGGGTAGCTCATTCACTAACGTTGGTACTACGTACCTTCTTGTGCGCTTACCAAAGTAGTTAGTTACTTTTGGAACTGCAAGTGTCTTCTTCTTAGATAAACGAGTTGAGTACATATGCTTACGTTCCACTTTGTGGTCATGATTATTAAATTGTTCAGTCAAGATATTTAACTTACTTTTTTTAAGATGGACCGGGGTACTTTACAAATTTTGAACAGTTCTTCATAATTTTTATTTAATGTTTTCTTAGTTTTTTTATCTATAAGTAGTTTTAGTAGCCTTATCTGCAAGATGTTAATTTTATTTAAGTGTGTAGGGAATGTAAGTCCATATCCACCCAAGCCATAGCTAATAATTGAGAGCCAGTGCGTAATACAAGGTATACAGTACTTTCCTGCTGACAACTTAGTTAAGATTTTTCAGTTTACCCAAAATGGAGCGCAGCTTATTACAAACGTTATTAACATGCAGATTCCATGTGAATGTGTTATCTATACTAGTCCTAGGTACTTATAAGAGGTAACTGTTTCTAAATATAAACACTGACAGAATTGCTTGTTGCTATGCAGACATTCGTACGAATGACGTTTTACTTGCAAACTACTTTTATTTTTATGATACGGCGAGTGAATAAGCATGCACTTAGTTTTACTTATATTTATTATAATGCCATTATCATGTGCCCACTGAAACACATTATCAAAATCGTTTTGCATAGCTTGCTGTATGAGGTCGACACTGAAATAGTACTTTGTCGACTTTAACGGAAAAGTTTGAGAACCAAGAAGGTGTGGGATGTATGAGCGAGCGAAGCGACCTCGAAAATTTAAGCACCCCGCACCGCTACGACGCTGGCAGGAACTAGGGAATTGAATGGATCTCGGGGCCCTGGAAACTTGGAAAGAAATTGTGACTCGCGATATCGCGTCAGTATGTACGAGCCTTTAGAGTACGGTTGGCATCCCTTGATAAGACTTACCTACAAAGTCAGGTTAGATGAAGCAGTAATCATATCAGGGAGGCTAATAGCGAGTTAGATACATTGCCAGAGTAACCAATTTCCAGCTGCAGTGGTTTACTATTTAATTAGGCTAAAGATAAATAAAATGATGATTAAATGTTGGTAACGGAATTAATTCTGTTGTGAATTCACAAGGAAACAAATGACGCCAATACGTAACATTTGTGAATTTACAAGGAAACAAATGACGCTAACACGTGACATTCGACATGTTTGAATTTTCAAAACAAAGTGTGATTATGCCCAAAGGTGCTACTAAATGACTGACATTATAGTATTTTGTCCAGAAACGTTGCGAAGCAATCGTTGATTAAGTATCTATATTTCAGGAATCAGATTTTGGCCTGCAGTCTAAAAATGTATTGTCTTGCTGTAATATTGATTTCGAAGTTCTTTGGGTAACTGTTGAAAATGGGCAGTATTAAGAGGCATCAGCCTCTTAATACTGCCCATTTTCACTTCCCATTTTTTAAGAGGTTATGAGAAACATAAGTTTTCTATAGAAATTTTAATTTCCGCCTATAATCCCGTCTTTATATCATTGTCCTTTCAAAATATATACCTATTTGGATAGATATTCTGTAATCCAATCGAAATAAATACACACTACCTTAAGAATATGTTTGATTTACAAATTATTTTGGTATTACGTTTGTATGAACTACGCATGCTACGCCCGCCGGCCCCTTAATGTACTGCAGCGTATACGGATGGATAATCCTAGTGCATATTGGGAACGTGCCAAAAACTAAAAACTAGGTATCTGCCACTCTTCATTTATATCTTTTTTCACCCCCATTATTTGTGAAGGAAGTTTTTTTTACGAGCGTTAATTGATATAACTTCGGACTTGTCGGTTAGTTAGTCGAAGTAGCATTATTTATTCACTGCAGCTGTCAAGAATGTTATATAACTGTAAGCTACAAACAATGCACCAACAAAAACCTTGAGTTTTCATCGCTCGGACTTCCCTCATCACAAAGACAGAATACAATACAATAGGAGTTGAATTGAATAAATTATTACTTGAATTAACTTGTGTTTGTACTTGTTTCATGGCAAATGAAAGGATAACCGCTCTCTTCCTGTATTTAATGTGAATTAAAGGCATTTTAGCCAATTTTGTAAAGCGTTGATTTTGTACTTCGAAGATTATTTATATACCTACGTTTTACATAACAGATCGTCAAATGCTCTATGCGATTTCTGAGGAGTATCTAAATACCTTTGTATAGATAGTATGTATGTATTTTGGTACACGTTCATACTTGAAACTATTGTCTATGTACAAACTGTAAAAAGTGTATACGTACATAGGTAACAGGGCAAGGCACATATTGAAAGAAAAGTTAGTCTTATATATACCCTAAGAGGCGTGACATGCTTGTTCGATCTCTGAATCTTTAGATGGTCTAAAAATATTGTAAGTACCAAGTTGTATAGTTTAACAGTCAAGTTTAAGTCTTAATTAATAACGAAGGATTTCCTTGTGTGAATGAAGATAAGGGAAATTCTATTGTTCACAATATTTTCGTTACGTCCTTGAATTAAAAATCGTAAGATAGGTAGGTATGTGATATCCCCTAACCCGGTTTGAGCACTTTCCCTCTCACAGAGGAGGCCTGGGTCAAAGTGGGAACATATCTAAGGCTGCTTATATTAATATAATTATGTCCACTTATTACAGAAAATTATAGTTACCTGAAGATTATGCGTGACTTGCAGTGCCCTCTCTCCAGCTTGTAGTTTGGTGCAGTACTTAGAAGGAAAGTATCCAATCTTGCCGAGACACTTGCCCTTCCACCAATCAGGATCTGAGGTATCAATCACGGTGACCTTGTAACCGGCCTTAAGGTCAAGTTCGTCGGCATGACGTGACTTGAAGTTGTATAGCACCACGTACAGGTTTGTTGGTAGAAGGCGCTGGTGCTTCTGGGGAAAAACAATCGTGGAGTTATTTGGGAACATAGCTGTATGATGACATCGTCAAGATAGTTTATATGTTTAATTACGTATATCACACTAATATTATAAAGGCGAAAGTTTGTGAGTGTGTGTGTTTGTTACTTCTTCACGCTCAAACGGCTGCATCAATTTCGATAAAATTTTGTATGGGGGTAGCTGACACCCTGGATTAACATTATAGGCTATTTTTTATCCCGATATTCCCACGGGATCGAGACTTACGCGGGTGAAACGGCGCAGCTAGTCATATATAAATTTCCAATTTGCTCTCGATTTAATTAGAAGACTTGTTAAAACAAATTGGAACCGAAAGATTTTTTATTTTGCGTTATTAATTTATAATCCTACAGTGAGAATACTTTGTTTTGGTGTTTCTGCTCTGAGTTGTCGGAAATGAAACACCGATCTCATCTAGTTTTCAAATATAATTGACCTGTAAAGTGTAAAAATAAACGTAGAGTGTGTGCGGTGTAGTGTAATAAATATATCAATACTGCGCTCCAAAACAAAGATAGCTGACGTGGCTCAAAAGGCTGCCCAACTTAAATGGGACTGGGCAGGACATGTCTGCCGCATGGCCGGACCAACTGTGGGCCCAAATGGCACAGAATTGGTGCCCTGAAACAGTGCGACGGGGTCGCGGCAGACCACGTAGGAGATGGCGGGACGAATTGGATAGGTTTCGGCAAAACTGGAAGCAGGACGCGCGGGCTCGCGAAGGATGGAAGGAGTGGATAGGCCTTTGCTCAGCAGTGGGACAGTGTAGGCTAGAAAAAAAAAGTGTTTGTATAAACCTACTTCACTGAAATAATTGTTTGCATAACTGTAACAAACTACTGCTTACACACAAATTGTGATTTGCGAACTATGTAGGTGTTATCTGTTACGTAACTCTGTTTTGCTGTTAAAAAACAGTGTTGTTAAATGTAAGCAAAGTTTATTTTCTTATAACTAAAGTTGATTTATTTTTGAAGTAACCTAATTAGTTCGGCTAATTATTTCTTTCAGTGTTAGGGCGAATTTCACCAATGAAACTGGACGCGATTAGGGGGCCTAAAATGGACGCTTTGGCAGCATCATAATATGATCTGCGTACAATTCCTACCTGCGGGATTAATCTGTTTGACAGTTTTGTATGGAGTTTAGTAAAATGGGCCACAAATTATGAATTGCTATAGTGAAGTCTAATGTCAAATAGCAGCTTTCAAACAGATGAATTGCGGGATGTATGAATTGTACGCAGATCATATTATGATTCTGCCAAAGCATCCATTTTAGGCCCCCAGCACGTAAACTAAGTGAGCTGTCAGTGTGTTATTATAATTTATTTGGAATATTGACAATGACAGCTCTTGAACTCGGTTAAGATGCTTGTGCTGATCGCGTTCAGTTTGATTGGTGAAATTCGCACTTATAGAAATAAACACCATTTATACTATTTTTTAAATATTAATGTTTCTAACATTTCAAGAAAAGCGTTTTAAAGATATTACTGTATTAATATAACATGTGATTTTGTTACACTACTATGCTAGAACATACGTAAGGTAGAATATGTCTTCATGAAATATGCAGGAGAAGTTCAAAGCCTCCAATAATAAACCTGTCTCTACGTTCTGCAATCACAACTCAACTTTTCATATTTAGTTTCAAATTACTCTACGTTTGTTTACTGCATATTCAAAGAATGTGTGCAATGTTAGAATTGTTGACAAGTAACTACTTGCATGGAACAGAAGATTTTATTTATATAAAATCCAAGCGGTTTTCTCGTTGTAAATTCATGAATAGCGAGCATTATATTACGCAAATAGATCGAAAAAAATGTACTTTAGAATCCGTGTGAGCATTTTAGCATTGTCTTATGAGCATTCTTTAGACAGTACGATGACTCGAGACGTATAAAAACCGGGGGATAAATCTCTTTCGGTACTCACAGTTCGATTTTCCCTAAATATCAACATAAACATTTTCCTTCGCATCTATTTCAGGAATTTTACAGCTTTAGATGGTAATAAAAGTGCTATCTTTTTCATGTATGTAGCACTTTGTGGTTTACCCCGATATGGTGTTTTTGAAGATATAGCCTGTTTCAGTACTTCCTAGTAAATTACGGTTAATTTATCTGGTAGATTGTTTTATACAAACTATGTTGCTTTTTTAAATTTATCTGGTAGATATAGCCTATGTATGTTAATCTCTTTTATGCCTACATAGGTAGGTAGGTATCCACTAGGTACAAAAAATAATTTGTGTTTGATGTCCATCCTAACTATTATAAATGCGAGAGTAAATATGTTTGTTACGCTTTCACGCTAAACGGCTTAAAGGCTTCTACATACCAGCGCGACTTGTCGCGCGACGCGACACGGCACAAAGGCCCCGCGTGTCGCGGGACGAGCGGTGCCTTTGTGTCGCGTCGCGTCGCGCGACATGTCGCCCCGGTATGTAGAAGCCTTAACGCTTTGCACGAAATCGGCTGATTTTGTTAAATATTGTTCATTGGTTGTGAGAAAGGGACAAAGAATTTAAACAAAATTATTTGTGATTTGAAATGTCGAGTTCTTTGTTTTGCATGAAAGGGATTTTTCAAATAGATTAAGTATTCATGGAAAATCACTAATATTCGCAACAAATTTTTCGAAAAATGACGCGAGACTGACGTTTGTTCATCTTTTTACAAGAAAGAAGAAGAAGAGAAGTTTTGATTTTGAAAATTAAAAAATATAATAACATTATTATGGTCTGCTTGCATGTGGGGAAGCACTTCTTTCAACTTCGATACAAAATATTGCAGAAAAATAATGTTGAAAAAACCTATATTTAAAAAAAAAAACCATTAATGTATTTTTTCCTATTATTTAGCAAAACATATCAAGAAATTTAAAAATCACACACTGGTCTTCAGCTATCCTTGACAAAAAATCTAAATTTTATTTTATGATATACAATATCTTCATTAAGCAAATCAAAGGCGCATTACACTATATTTTCGAGAGCACAAAAGTTATGAAACTATTAACAGGTGCTGTGACTGACACGAATGGTTTATCACCACGAAAACTGTACTTCTATAGTTAAACAGACATAATGTTTCAATTGTTTCAAGCTTCCTCACAATTAGATAAGAAATTGACGAAAAAGGGTTTTTTTCGTGCACGGAGCTTTAACGGATTTGGACGAAATTTGGCACATAGGTAGACTAGGATAGAACATAGGATACTTTTCATCCCGATATTCCTACCACGGGATCGAGTCTTATGCCGGTGCAACCGTAGGGGGCAGCTAGTTAATTAATATTTAAACACACACATTCTCTCTTATGTAGAAGTAAGTACCTACGTACATGAGCCGTAGGTACCTATAAAACAAAAGCTCAGGCACTCAGGGCGTTTGTTTGCGTTCCTATGCATTGTGCCCGGTTGCTAGCCCAACATATAATCGATTTCCTTACCTAACTGAGGTGTGGCTAGGAAGGAATGCCACGTCGGGCACACGTTCCTGAATCAGGAAATGTAAGGGATTAGGTAGATAAATAGCAAATATTTATTTTGTATCAGGTTCGGAGAGAAACAACAGAAAACATGAAATCAATACAGGGGTAAGGGCGAAAAACTAGCGGTCAGTAGGTACCATTAAAAGCGCTTCATACAAACTTTCAAGCCCTTGTTTTTCGAAATGACTGATTCGATTTTAATGAAACTTCATACGGATACGCAGGATACAAAGGTGAAGTTTAATTAAAAACGGTACAGTCATTTAGAAAAACAAGGGCTTGAAAGTTTGTATGAAATGCCGTAAGGTGTAAACGCTCTTAACATTGGGTGATATTTTCTAATGGAAGTTGCTTCAAAAATGTATGTTAATTTTTTGAAAAGGCTGTACTTGATGAAACTGGACGAAAGGAAACTTATTATAAAAAAAATCATCACTATACGTTCCTCCATTCGATCCCAAATTCCGAACCCTATCCACATTTGTTTAGGACCACCATTTATAGTTCTAGTAAGACAAAGTCCAACAAAACCTTCGACCCTCCCGGACGGGGTTTGTCTATGAAGAATTCCTCACGAAAAAACCGGCCAAGTGCGTGTCCACGCACACTGAAGGGTTCCGTTAGGATGAATTTATATCAAGAACAAACTTAACATTGTAGTTGAAAGACATGGTCCCTCATACATTCCAACTGCACATGTAAGTTTGTACGCACAATATTAAGTGATTTACCACGTTATTTTAAGACCATAGACTTCTTATAGCTTTTCCTGTAATCTATAAGTAAAGAACTAATATTTGTATATTTTCAAAATTGTAGGCTCAGTTGTTTCGGAGATGAGAGATGGTCAATTTTCATCGATTTTCTTAAATAACTTTAAAAGTATATATTTTAAAATTACAAAAAAAATATATCTGGAATCCTTACATCAAACCATTTCATTAGATTTATCACATGGTACCATTAGCAAAACTTTTTTTTTTTTTGTAATTTGCTCCACAAGTGACCCCATATTCAAAATTCATTTATTTACGTTACACGTCCATGTTTGGGTCACAGAAATTCATATATGTACCAATTTTCAACTTAATCGGTCAGTAGATTCGGAACAAATTGGCTGTGACAGACGGACAGACAGACACGAGTAACTGTAATTTTTCCTTTTGAGGTACGGAACCCTAAAAAAGGTGAGTAGGTATCATATCAGGACCTAAGAATTACTTACGCTCATCTGCTTAACCGGTGAAGGGCACGGGCTGGCACTATTAGAAGACAGGCTTTTATCTGGCTCATCGGGCAGTTCCACGCTGCTCATGCGACCAACGCGCGCTGTCAGCATCCTTCGGCTGTGCACCGGCGACGATGGTGCTGTACATCGTCAAATACTGATATAGCTTGCGCATACACGGCTTGGCTTGTTAGCACACCAAAGAACATTGACGTTAGCCGACTGTGAATCGAGATTTTAGAATATAATCATCATTAAATTTATTTTGTGAGCATCCAATAATCCTTTGATTTATAGGTTGTTATATAAACGCGTAATTGGTTGTTCATAAGGTTTAATTATTCAAGCCTTTGCCATAGGAAAAGCTTCTCATGACGCGACCTAATTTACCAATTGAAATATAATAATTTTTCACAGTTGGCCAATGCCTTTGACAAATAGTGTTAGTGTCAGCGAATCCCATTGAACTAGGGATATCCATTTATAACTGGGACCTATCTTTTTTATCGATTCCTTCGCATTTAAGGAAATGCTGTCACATTCTGACTTTTCGTTTTCAAATGGGTTTCTGTCCATTTCACGCATGAAGCGTGAAATGGACCGTGAAATGTCTTTAGTTATAAAGGGTAGCCCTTGCAAAATTATATTGTCTTCGAATTGAAATCGGGTTAGACAATTTGCATTGCGTACGACAACATTATAACAAGAATAATCTTCAGTGGTGATCACTTGCCTTGCGGTAGCTGGTTACGAAGTAAGATAATATTAATTAAAAATACAGTATTAAATTAAGAGTTACTCATAGATAGGTAGATAATGTACAAATGTTAACGTGCATAGTTCGTCACAATGTTACAAGGGTCATAAATACTAAAGTGACTTATTAGATTATGGCTACTTATCTATTAAATAACGCTGAAAAACAATGTTGTATCAGTAAATCGATAAGACTACTAATGAATATGCGATCTTTATACAGGGTTTTATGTTATCTAATCTTTGACAACAATAGGTACCATTCGCTTGTTATTGGATATTAAATAAAAGCTCTATTATTTTAAATTTCTGAGCATTTTACGCTTTGCTGTTACACACATCGTTTACTATTTAGCAACAATTTAAAATAAAATAATAACGTACATGAACGTGTATAACTATGAATCGAGTAGTTATTTATTCTATTAAAGCCATGCCTCATGCAAACTGCTCTGCAGTTACCTAGAAAAAAATATAAACAAAATCATAAGTGGCATGCTAAAGACATTACTTACGGTTTTATCGTGGAGGAAATCTAATAGTTTGGCAGTGAGTGTACAGAATTTGAATGACAAATTGATTTAATTTGAGGTGATTTTTCCTGACAATGACGAATAAATTATCGATTATGAAAATAGTTCTTTAAATGCCAATATTACTTGGGAATTCTGTTCACGTCGTAGCAGAATAACAGAAAGACGTACAAGGCGAGAATCCACAGCCAGCAGTTATTTTTTCGATTCAGAACGACGTCGAATACGGCAAGAGTCTAGACAGAATAAATAACCGGTGGGTACCTACCAACGTACTAACACACACAAGCTAAGCCGGAAGGATAGACATTGGAGGTGAACATTGCTTGTTGTAACACAGCTTGACATCAAGTACCTACCGGAGTCCAAAGAACCAAAAAAATCAGCCAAATTATAGACCTCTCTCGTCGTTGAGGTTGTATAGCGACTTCGCTGGCATGGCTTCAAAGCGGAGCTCTTTGCGCTGTGGAGACGTCCAATTAATCTAACCATCTGTCCCTATTGTTAGACATAATAATCTGGATTTCTATATCCAGCTCGTTAAAAATTATTTAGAGTCATGATCACACGGCATCTACAAAAACAACTCTCTCCTCGTTATGTTTGGCTATCATAAAATAAAACACTAGACAGGTTTATCCACTTAGGGACAGTTGATAGAGATGTAGTGAACGACTCCTGAAAAGCGATAAACAGAAGCGTGAGGTTATTTGGACTCAAGCGGGTGTATTACTGTCAGGTCGTACATAGCACGCGGCTGCCCTGTGCGGTCTGGTCGCGCGCAGGTCGCCGCCTCAGCTCGCCACACTCCGGTGAATCCAGCGACAAACTCTTCATTCTAAGGTTCAACTTTTGTCGTCTCGGGGAATGCGGCGCTATAAAATTGATGCAGTATGAGCTTACAGCCTAATACTCACCCACACCATTTGTTATGATTTCAGTTATGAACTACGTTGTGTCTGACTGTATGTAATGTTCATGATTTTTGAAATGAAAGGACAAAAGGGCTTCAATTAATTGTAAGTATGGAATTATATGTAAATCTAGCTTAATCGGTGAAACGATAACAAATTTTGTTTTGTGGGGCAAGTATTCAAGTTTACTGAATTTTAATGACTTTATACAGTATGTAGATATTACTAAGACTGTCTTATTCACAATCTTCAACTTTAAACTTCATGCACTTGTGAATCACGTTAAACAAAGAAACTTGGTGGAGACTGCGAATAAAGTCTTAGTTATACTCGTATGTATGTTAACAATCAGAACGAGAATACAGGCAAACTATAGTAATATAAAAATAAAACCAATCTAAAAATTCAATGTGCGTAAGCAGTGCGAACCAAAGTAAAGTTAGAATAAGAGAAGAATAGAGATGCAAAAAGTAAAACGATAATAAAAACCTATCAGCTACAAACAGAGTAGTAAGTAGAGACTACTATAGTGAAAGCTACTCTTTGGTTGTGACGCTTCAACTTGAGTGACAACTAGTGGCTCATTAATCTATTATCAGATACAGCTTGTCATCAGCAGCTTTCAGATAGTAAGAGAAATGTGGCATCATGAATGAGGTTTGTTGTCAAAATGCTCATCGATGCCAACTATATCGTAACCAACAACGTGGAAGTAATCTACGGGGATTCGCTTATATACGATGTCAATATTGGTACCAGGTAAGGGACTGGTGCGGTCTGCTTGCCTCAACATTTGGGCACTCTTGGAGTTCTTCATTGAACCTGTGTGGACAAGTAAACAGGAGCCAGTCTATAATTATTTCAATACTAATTCTACTTATTCCTTTTGCGGGTGATGCCCTGCGCAAATCTAAAATCTAACGCTGGGTTAATCCTAAAGAAAGCGAAACCAAACGAAACCTCAGTCAATTAGCGGTTAGGTGGGGTCAGTACAGAGTTGCGTGTTCTGTGATGTTTGCTCGGCGTGTTAGTTACGGGTTAACATGAGCTTGATACATCGTGAAACGATAGAAGTGGAGTTTGAATCATGAAAGTGACAGGTCGTGAGTGCAGTAAGAGAAGAGAGGCTTCGTGTCAAGTGTGTACTGCCGATGTTAAAACGCATGCAAACATCGGCATGCCGCCTTAAGCCATGCACCACTTACATCAAAACGCACTCGCAGATAATGTACAGACGACTCCAAATTAAGAGTAAAAGAGAGTGCTCGAGGGTAATCAGAGAAAAGGAAGCTTATTTTTGACGTTTATTGTAACAGTAACAATATAATTATATATATCACAGTACGCGGGGCGCTTCGGGGTAGTTATAACAAAGACATCCGAGAAGCGGTTATAGAGGACATGCCAAACTGCCGCGCTGAGTCAGTGCTCTTGCCTACGAGGCGATATGATCATTGTCTCGATCCCTTGGGGTTGCTTTGTCACGAATCATTTCTTGCGGACGCTCGCTGTGGACTTGAGAATCGAAGGCGGTGGATCGCCGTTTTCGTTAACTAAACATAGGGGCTGTCCAAAAGGGCGCGTGGTCGTCACCTCCGTCTCTGTAAAGACAACGTGCGAACAAAACAAAATAAATAAAAGCAACATATAACATAAATAATACAGTAACATAAATAAAAACTAAATAGTAGGAAAACAAAGGGAAATGTTCGGGTCGAGTATGTCATTGGGCCAAGTTCGTCAATAAAATAATGCCTGTTCAGGAAAGGTAGATGAACCCTGCAGGGACGGGATAAAGCATCTAAGGTGCTTGCCGAGCTTCGACTATTGATTAGTCCTATTTCTAAACTAACACTGCAATCGCGAAAAAAAAAATTGAACATAAAATACTGAACACACAACGTAAATGTGGCACCGTAACCAAGAAGACGGGACAAACAAAGCTGTGAGACTGAGAGAGCGTTGCGCTACGGCAGCCGTGGGCGCGTACTTTCTGGCAGTGAAATGGACCGGTGCTGCGGTGAGCCGCGGCGCGACCGCGAGCCCCACATGGACAAACTCTTGACGCCGGCGAACAGCTTCCGCCGCACCCCGCCGTCGGGCCGCGTCGCCCCGCCTACCGACAAGCAGCGTCAGTACCGACCGCACCCCGCCCCCGCCCTGCGCCCGCGACTATACAATGCGTGCAAAAAACAACTCGACACTACTGAAAACGAGTGAATTTGAGTGAAGCTGCCGGTCGGCCGCCGCACGTCGTGGCGCGACGCGAACGGCCGCCGGCCTACGGCGCGACTCGAGCGGAGAAGCGAGCGAGCTCGGGTGCGGCGCCAGACCTGAGCTAGAGGAGACGGGCTGCGGCGCCACGGCCAGGCCAGCGGTGGGCCGCGCCGGCGAGCGCGCGGGCGGCGTCTCCTCCGGGGCCGACACGCGCACTACCGGGCCCCCGCGCGCTTCCCCGCCGCCGCCCGGCTTCCCAATTTCGTTGGCCCGCTTCAGAACTTGGTAGGTCTGATCCACTTCCTCCTCTGAGCATCGAGCGAAATGCGATTAGATTCAGGTCTTTGATACGACGACAGTTTAGTGATACTCGAACTGTTATTGTGTGCCAGGTGGCGTATCATGTCTAGAACTCGCTTGTTAGTAGGTTAACCGTTTATGTACAGTATTTGTAGTTGGTCAGAGGATCGTTGAGTGTTGTTAGTCATATCGAACGCTGGGCTTCGGGAGGGTGCACAGGGGTCACTCCTGTCTGATACCGTACCCGAGTCACAGTAGCTATCGAAATCATCATCGAATTCGACTCCCTTGAACGAGATCTTGGTGAGTCTCTGTCCCGGCAGCCACCCGTCCTGCACCCCTGGACAACGTGAGGTTAGCTTCCGACTGTGTTCATAGCTTTACGTGAATATGATCGTTGTGTTTTTGCAAGCTCAATGAGGCTGTGTATTATGTTCTCACTTTCAAAAGTGATTAATTTATCTATCTATTCAAAATATTGTGATAAAATCAACATTCCTAACAGTAGGTACATCATTGTAATAATTTATTGAATTAATTTGTTAGTTGTTTCAATTAAAGTTGAATGTGAATTAAAATTCAAAGTTCATATAACACCTCAGCAGAACTTACCCTAACTTCTGACAGCATGGTCTAATAAGTAAGTAGTAAATGTTACAAGTATCAAAAGTTCTTTAACTCATATTTTGTTATATTTGACTGTATTTAAGTTGACATCACTTATAACTTCAATAAATGGTATGATTGATTAGTAAGCAGTTCAATATTAATTTCGTTGAATTAATCTTAGCTTTAACAAAAATTTTACTCTGTAACATATTTAATAATTGCGAATTAAAATAAAAGCTTACTTTCATCGTCGAAGGCTGTTTCTAGTACTCTGTGGGACTCTATCTCGGAAGTGCTCTTCTGCCTGCGCAGGAGTCGAGACTTGGTCTGACACCTGCCGACCTGAGGCATGCAGTCGGTGTGCACGTTTAGCTTGCATAGTCGACAACGCAACCCTTGTCGTGTATGTCCTGTACAAACAAAAAAAAACAATGTTAGAATACAAAGAATGCATTTCGAACTTTATTCCGACTATGATAAAGTTCCTAAACACAAAACTGACAACTTAGTACCGAACTAAGTTTTCAGTTTTGCATAAAGAACGGTATTTCAATCACTGTTACGTTCTTATTACAAAAACTGGCTGCATGGTTTAAGCCATGTCAAAATATAAATCTTGTTTTGTAATAAGGCGGTAAATGTTTAGGGTTGAATGAATTACTAAACGAAAGGCTGATCTTTTGGGTGGACAGACAATTTTATCTCAATACCCCGATAAAAGTATTTAAATCAACTTCAAACATATTTTGTGGTCAATTGTATTTTAATAAACAAACTTATAAACCGACTGAAGTTCAGACTTGAACTAGAGCGTAAGTTTGTATGATACCCAAAAACTATTCAGACTTTTTAATAAGACACTGATGTTACTTTGACCCATAACACAAAGTTCCCTATTATTAGGTAACAGAGATTAATATTTCTTCAAACAAAAATTGCTACGATATCAATCAAACGCCGTGTTTCCTGGAATTCTTATAAAAGTTTGTGCCTTTTACAAGAAAATCGAAGCACGCACGGTGTTTTTAATCTAAGTTATACCTACTCCTGATTTTCCACCCCTGATTACGTAAATCGTAAAGAACACGCTACTGAGAATTCTATATAGATATAACTAATAAAATATGTAATAAGGTTATTATATTACATGTTACATAATATCGAAGTACAGATGCCAGTAGGTCAAGCTACCCGAAACTGTAAAATTTTCCCAATCCACCTTAAATCTTATGCTGTAGGGATAAAGTTGAAAATCTATTAAAGACATTTGACACATTGTAGTAGCTTGATGTGCTGGCGTCTGTACCTGTATAGAGTATTAAAATAGCCATCTAATAGACAAAGCTAATTTCTGGTCATGTCACGTGCGATAATATGGCCAGCTGACATGAAATCAGCCTGTTATTATATTGCAGAGAAAAAGCTCTCTCTCTTATAAAAACTAGCTTCAACCCGTGACTTCGTCCGCGTAAAACTTCTTGTTTCCCGACCCACTGCGTCGCGTTGCATCGCCCGCCCGCTCTATTATTTCGTTCTTGGTTAGCAATTGACTTTTTTTCATTTTGGTCGGCTCCTGAGAGTCGTAGCGTGATGTTAAATAGCCTATAAACCTTCCTCGAGAATTGGGCTATCAGATAAAAAAAAAACAAATCCGACTGGTAGTTCCAGAGATTACCCCTACATACAAACTAATTTTACCTCGTATAATATTAGTATATACATATAAACCTTTCCGCCGGGTAACCGGGTACAAATGTGGATCAATCATGCTTGCCGACTTTCACTTTCGACCCCTCAACGTCTTAATTCTCTTTCATTCTTAAGAAGTTGGTCCACAAAACTTCGGGCCATCACAAAATATTAAACATAAAGTATACCAATCTTGTTGGTATTATTGGTTTTTGCTATTTTAATAGTGATTCTAGCATTCGTAGCTTATTTAATTTGCCTGTACTTAATCTGTGCTGCCTTGGTTCTTAATGGATTCTATCGGGTGGAAGATATTAACATCTACATGCACATTGATTGCATAACGTCATTTCTGAGAGAGCGAGCAAGACAAAGATTAATCAATTAATTAGTAATTACTAAGAAAACGAATTAAAGCAATTAAGAAGAGTTTAAAAATTTTAATTTACAAGTCAGTGTCCGTTTGTATGTTGATTAAAATATGATTCGCGACCGTAACAAATATGGCTTTACAGATTTATAATCATTAGAATCGGCAATACAACTTCTTACGTTAGAATTGGCCTCAGAAGTCATGATTTCATGAAATATCATTCAATAGAGTAATATGAACTTAGAAAATTGATGATTTTTATGATTATGATTGTTTAAATCAGGGACCATTTTGGTTACCCATTGAAAGGGTTTTCGATAGAGTTTTTCTAAACGGTTAAACTAAACCCCATACAATATGGGTAACCCTTATTAACGGCTTAAATTAAATTTTGGTAACCCATTGAAAGGGTTTTCGATAAAACCCATACGGTGTGGGTAAAACCCTTTTGAACACGGCTTAATTTAAGTCATTAGAAATTACCCACACCGTATGGGTTTTTGATTAACTGATTAGAAAAACCCTATCGAAAACCCTTTCCATTGAAAGGGTTTTCGATGGGTTACGCGGGAAGGGGTTACGCGTGCTGGGCGGATATCGAAATAACATAATATTATGATTTTTTCATGTTACTGGGTTTCAAGTAGGTATAGAACCCATTGAATGGGTTATCATGTAACCCTTTCACTGGGGTTCAAGTATAAAACCCATTCAATGGGTTATCATATAACCCTTTCAATGGGTTTCTAGTATAAAACCCTTTCAATGGTAAAGGTAACCCATTGAATGGGTTACCCCTTCGAAAGGCTTAACTCTTAACCGGTGTTGTACGGTCCCTGGTTTAAATACATATTTGATACAGCCGCGAATCATATTAAGATCAACATACAACCTGGCACCGACCTGAAAATTGCAAAAAACGTAAGAAAATTTGAATTCACGTTCGCCTTATAGAAAGAAACCCCACACGAAAATGCAATTAGCGTCAATCAAACCCCCAAGTTACAGTGACATTCTTGTACATTTCTGATTGAGTCATAGCAAGCAGTTATAGTTTCTGTAGAACTGCTTACGCATACTGATTGAATATTCAATGTCATGAGACTGAAAATTGAAGCAATTTATTCCGCAATCACAGACTCGCAAATCACGGTAATAAAATAAAAACAATGTCTAGTTTGACACATTCTATACAAGCCTACCCAAGGCCGTCGCACGCCGAATCTAATAATGATTATTCACTAATAACATTCATGTTGTTGTCTTTTTGACATTGTTATTTCTAAACGTCTTGAGATACTGTTAGTGTACACACAGAATGTATTTTTTTTTTGCAAATTCATATGAATTGAAGACTGATAAAGTGATAATACCAAAATAACACGTCATGATTCATCATTTCAGCCGAAAGACGTCCACCGCTGGACATAGGCCTCCCACAAAGGGTTTGCCATAATCGCCACGGTTGGCAGGCGGGTTGGCGATCGCAGTAAGGTGTTAAAATACAATACATAGAGAACGCTGCTGCCCATTCTCTAGTAAGGAAGAAATAGAATGGTGCTATTCTTTATATCCGGCACCACACGGTACAAATGACACGTGCCCACAGACTTTGAAGGGATTGCCCTTGATCAATTATGATGTCGATTTTGACTTCAGATTAAGTAATCCAAACTCCACGTGGGCCTGCCCACATGGAGTTTGGATTACTAGATTCGAGATCTTCTCTGAAAATCTCAATGGACATGAAACACCACTCCACCCACACTGTATTCCAGGTGAGTGGGTACCTCATTAGCTTTCACGGCAAATTAAAGATGGACCTTCCTCGGACTGTTTATGATGGTTTGAGAAGCCATGCTTTCACATAAACACAGCTTATATCAATAACAATTTATTGTTACCTTTCATGCAAAGCACTGCGCGAGTGTATAAATGTGTTTAGAAACACTTGTAAAGGATACCTTTTCCAATTTCAGAAACACCTGTCTAGCAAACAAGGTGTGTGCCTACATAATAAAACCTTTATTCAGATTTAACGATATCGTGGCAGATAATAACTGTAAACTTGAAGGACGTATTGAAATGAAATTGTTTATTCTGTAAATAGGATATCGGAATCACTTTTACACGAATTATTAAAAAAAAAACCGGCCATGTGCGTGTTGGACCACGCACAATGAAATTTTCCGTAGTCGGATGAATTTATCCCAAAAACAATCTTAACATTGTAGTTGAAAAAAATTATCTCCCATACATTGATATACGCCACGCTCAATTTTCCAACTGAAAATGTAAGTTTGTAATCGCAAAAATATTTTTTTTTGTGTGATTTAACAACAAATTAACTAACAATTTTCGGACTTTTTCCTTTACTTGTGCTGTGAGACCTTGCTTCTTGCCAAATTTTAAAATTATAGGTCGACGGGAAGTACCCTATAGGTTTTGATTTATTTGCGAGTATCAAAATATTTCGCATAAATCGCAGTATTTTTTTATTGCGTTGACTGATTTTTTTAAGAGCTCCGAGGGACCGTTGACCTACGTATTTGATATTAATTGCAACTTGATACCTTCCCGCGTTCCTGAGAAAAGGGTCTTGACAGACTGACAGACAGACGGACAACGAATTGATCCTATAAGGGTTCCGTCATTTCCTTTTGAGGTACGGAACCCTAAAAACAGGACATATAGTGATCTAATTGGTGATGTTTTTCAGAAAGGGCAGGTACGTAGTACTCGCAACCGGCGGCGTGCGTGTATTACCAGATGTATGAACGAAGCAAAAGGAGTATGTAAGAAGCGTAGCAGGTGGCGTTCTATAGTTTCTGCCTATCCCCATGGGAAGACGGCGCGGCGGGAGTTTATGTATGTATTTATATACTTAAAAAAAAAACTTGGTGGAGTCGACATTTCCTATCTGATTACCTCTGAGAAGAAATGGCGAAACAAACTCAGGGGGTCAAAGTCTCTCTTGAAGTCCAGACATAATCTTGGTCAGGTCATGTGAGGACCACGTAGATTAGCGTCTGAAATAGTCCTTTGAGGAAAGAACCACACATATTGAGTGGACCTGTTATTAAGATTGTTACCTTGTATGTCACTCACAAACATAACTTTTGGGAATATTCTATGGAATGGTAGCTGTACAATATATTCCATTTATTGTGGCTGCCTGAGGGGCAGTTTTTTTCATCATTAGAGTGCGATGTTAGTAAGACTACAGGAATATTTAAAAACAGGTAGTTGATAGATGTTAAAAAGCAGAGTAAATTATTAATCACATTACGTAACTGTTTTTTAGGCCAGCCCTTTTCATTTCATATTCCTCCATAAAAGCTACGTTGCTAACAAGAATCACGTGTACATACACACTAATGGCTTTGCTTTCTCGTAATTGGGTTCACATTCACGATAGTTTACCGACGCAATTTATAAATCCAATAAAAACAATTTGCAATATGGCACTGGTCTCATAGACTTGTACAGTGACTACTATCATTAGGCTATATATCTAATGGAAAAAAAACAATGTAGTGATAAGGCGTGTCTTTCTTGTTACCCTAGGGAATAAATACAACCATTTACTGTCCACATCACCTGGTTTTAATTAGTGAGATTGTTTTAGCATTTTATTACATTAAATTAGTATAATAAAATAATTTCCTGCTCTATTTGTTAATGAACGAGCCCAAAATGTAATTGAGGTTTATTCTTGATATCCAAGGGAATGGTGGAATATAATATCTATTATAATTATCGCCGTTGGTCCCTGCACATTTTATTTTTAGATCTTTGACAGTTGTTACGGGTCGTCAGAAGCCCGAAAGTCTGACAAACAATCTTACCAAGGGGTATTGTGTTAACGAGTAAATGGGTTGTGAGGTCAGATAGGCAGTCGCTCCATGTAAAATACTGGTATTCAGCAGCATCTGGTTAGACTGGAAGCCGACCCCAACATGATGATGAATACGAATGAATAACCATTTTCGTTATAATGTTTTACTTCTTACCTCTAAGCACTTGTGAGCAGACATCGCAAGGCGTTATTTTCTTGTATGTGTATTCTTGGAAGTTATGTGCCTCTGAATCTCCGCCAGCGCGCATGGCATCTCTAGCCGCTCCATTCCTCCTATAAAACAGTCCACATTTAAACACTAATGTTCGAAGCTTATTGAACATTTCAGAAGACGGCATCAAGTCAGCTAAAGATTCAGACTCAAATACAAACACAGATTTTAGCTTTTCTACATGCTTACTGTTTCTAATAGATCAGTAGATAGTCTAAAATAATTACATCTTTCTTTTTATTTTAACTGTGACGAGTTTTCACTGATATTATAGCAAGGTACTGAGGTACTGAACAATGATATTTATTAATTTGGTATGTAGACTCTGTCACTTTATAATATTTGTACGTCATGGATATCGACCGATGACGTACAAGGTCAAGGGGAGACAGTTCGTTGATCAGTCTGTGAGGTGGTTGGTAATCAGTCCCCTGCCGACAGCGGCACAACACCAAATGAACTGTAAGGTAATGGCCACCCTTGGCCTTGAAGTTTGTTCCAAACACGAACTGCCTCCAACACAAATTACATTATCAATTGAATCAATTAACATTGAATCAGACTGGAAAGCAAGCACACAGATTTTTTGATTATTGCGAACTGATTTTAAAGCCGAAAGGATTGAGTACAACTTACAACTGAAGGATTCCAAGCGCATTTACTTGGCAGAAGTGAGTATTGTATATCTAGAAGCTGGTGAAAAGTTATCGCTAACATAAATATTGTGTGTCGGTGTACACAAGCATAAATAATAAAAACATGCTGTTCGGGATTGTGTCTACGTGTCAAAGGATGAGCGGTATAGTTCCAATATCTGGGTAAAATGAAACATTTACAAACATAGGCTCACACCTACGGGGCACAGTTACCTCATTGCCATAACCGTCGACACCGCGTGGTACATTTGATTTTTTCTTTATCGATGCAAAAAGAGAGAAACACCAAGATGAACATAACACGAAATAAACGTGATCAAATACAATTAGTGCAGAAACCTGTGAGATAGCGATGCGTTTGATAACAAACAAATAGTATTTAACAGAGGTTTCTGAGATTTATTATCTTTCGATGAGTATTAACATCATCACAGATTACAGTTACAAAGTGTAAGTAATTTAATCATTACTATACATATTAATTTCTTTACTTTACTAGAGACAAATAGTATAATGTGTGTTTAGATGAAATTAAATGACTTACACTCAACGCATGGCTGTCACTAGACACGAGGCATGATTAATTATTAAAAATCAGCATCAAAATGGCTGTGAAACAAATAACAAAATATAAACAGATATTGTTAAACTGAAGGTGTAATGAGAATACATCGAGCATAAGCATCGAGTACAATGATTGGCGCCTATACTTTCAACGCAGCGTGCTGAAGCTTGTTAAATTATTTTCATACTGTGAGAATTTTTCAGCAATTTACAGCAAGTGAACACATACTAAACGAAATTATAACGAGGTCGTGCCTACTCTGTCCATAATATAAATTCAAATTCGTGAACAAGAAAGTTGAAGTGAGAAAATAAGAATCATATTCGGTGAAGTGAAGTGGCACTCCTTATGTATTGTGTCAACAGCCTAGTTCGTAGTTCTGTGACTATTGTGTGCATCTCGTTATCTTGAGTTCCATTATTTGTATAGAGCGCTCGAAATATCACCAGCAGCGGAATTTGTTACAGTTTCTGAGAAACTCAACCAACACCCTCGTTAAAGCTTCAGTGTTACGCTTGAATTATCTTGTTTATTTATAGTTTTACTAGATACCCTGTTAACTTATTGTTATAAATACAGTTATAATAAAATTTCCTTTTTTATTTCTTTCGTATTCCAGTTTGTGAACCCTGAACCCCGATGCTGTTTATCCAACCAATTTAATTCATAATATCTAGTTTCTATTTTTCATTATTTCGATGAAGCTGAAATAATTAGTGGTCGTCTGGCAGTCATTAATATTTTATTGAAGTACTAATAACTGAAGGTTTTCCACATTCTTGGGCGGAAAATAGTTATTTTTTTGTATTTTCAATCATTCCCACACAAAAACATTAATTAACTAAGTTGACAGCTTCAACATAATATTATTATTCATTTGGCTTTTCGTTTCGTGTAACAGTTTTTCTTAGTTCTTTCAAATAATAAAATAATTAACTTTGTTAAGCACATTTAGAAGCCTTACATTGTAAAGCGGATACTTGCGTTGGTAATCTTGTTTGCAAAGAGACATGTGGCTCTAACTTAATGCGTGTGATCAATAATTGTAATCTGATTTCTATAACTAACGTGACACGTGGGTCGTCTGAGTATTTTCTAGATTTTCCAACCGAAAGGTTGTGACCACATAGGTATGGAGTAATTGCCTTGGCTTGTAGATTTAAATCTAGCTGTTTCAATTTCGGCGTACATGGCAGAGTTTGATGGAAATTGCTCCAGCGGGTTCACTAAAGAAGAAAGTGAATATTGTGCTTAATAACCGTTGTAAAGTTAGGTTCATTAGGTCCTAAGTAGCCCGACTTAATTGTGTTTACCGCGAAGCCTTCACTGGCCTTTAAGAAATAAAGTTTGTAGACAAAAATCTGGAAAATTATACATGCAACGTATGAAGATGGATCCCTTTTAGAACGAATGATTTTTTTAAACGTTGCTTCTTTAGTTTAATTTCAGGAAATAATCATGCCTTTCTCCCTTACTCTGTTAAAATTTATTTGAATGTACTTAGCTATTATTTTCATTATCATTCCTTCATAAATTGAAGCTTTAAAATTATAATTAAAATATACTTGGAACACGTGTATAAGCCATTACGAACTGTTATTTCCTGGCCTCGGTTATTGCTTGCTGGGATAATTTCCTCGCACAGTCTTCACAGGATTCTAAGTGCTTTCTAATACTTACATTTTGAAACAAAGTTTTAAAACCAACGAAAGAAGGAGGTTCTCAATTCGACACGTATTTTATTATTTACTTTCCTACTGTGGTGTAGAGACTCATAACAACAAATCCAAAGCAAAAATGTAATTAAGCCCATGTACTACAAATTACCTACTATGTATTCAACACCACACCATCTTAATTCAGTTTCAGCATCCATTTTGATAATACATACAGCAGAATTGTAACCTGTGATGTTAATTGAACGCCCATGCTTTTATTTATGAACTTTTGTGTTTAATTAATCAATGTTTTTTTAGAATTAAGGTTTTAAATCTTTGTCTTACTTGTCTGGGGGTGCTGCGTGGGGTGGAGGAGCGCTGGGGGGCTTCAGGCTTCGGAAAGCCTTTAGCCACTTATTCTTCATGCTTCCAGCTGATGATGATGATAACTTTCGGTCGACTGCTGCGGATCCGCTGTCTGCTTTTGCCGCGAACAACTCTCTCTGTTTGCAAAGAAAATATTTCTTGTTACGGAAAGTTTCAAGGGAAAATGGCGAAGATTATTAAATTAAATTACTCCTTATTGACATAAGGTACCGAAGAGAATACGAAGAATTTTGACAATGGTTACTCCGGCCGATAAAGTAGGTTTCTATCCGGCTGTCATTATTAATGTTTATTACTATATCTGCATCCGGTTAGACTGGAAGCCGACCCCAACGTAGTTAGGAAAAGGCGGGCAGATTGATTGACTACAATAATTAGTATCGAGTTTGAGAGGAAATGCGGGCGGAGATACTTTTAGAGTAAAAAGTCATAAATCGAGGTTCGGCTCTCGCCTATTTCCTCCTCCAATATTGGACCAATTTAAAAGATATTTCTTATACTGAATAAGAAGGATATATACTGTGTCCCTTAGTTTTCCTTTTTGATGATACATTATCTTTATAAGAGCTGGAACCCTCTGAAAATGCTCAAAATTGCCTGTTTAGACCGCTGACAACAGAGGGCTATTGTACAAATTTGCCAACTATTAATAAAAAAGAAAAACATAGGGGCACAGTATATATCCTTCTTATTCAGTATAAGAAATATATTTTAAATTGGTCCAATATTGGAGGAGGAAATAGGCGAGAGCCGAACCTCGATTTCTGACTTTCTACTCTAAAAGTCTCTCCGCCCGCATTTCCTATTAAGACATAAACCTTCACTCAGACATGAGTGACTGAGACGAAGCAGCGTTTCTAAATCTTTATGTGTCATTTTTAGGGTTCCGTACCTAAAGGGTAAAACGGGAACCCTATTACTAAGGTTCCGCCGTCTGTCTGTCTGTTTGTCACCAGGCTGTATCACATGAACCGTGATAGTTAGACAGTTGAAATTTTCACAGATGATGTATTTCTGTTGCCGCTATAACAACAAATACTAAAAAACAGAATAAAATAAATATTTAAGGGGGCTCCCATACAACAAACGTGATTTTTATGCTAGTTTTTGCTCTATATTGATAACGGCACAAGGTAGACGCTTGAAATATTCACAGAATATTTAGTTATATATTCACTTTAAAAATAAATAATTAAATTAAAATAAAACAAATATTTGAGGGGGCGCTTCCATACAACAAACGTGATATTTTTGCAACTTTTATAGATAATGGCACGGAACCCTTCGTGCGCGAGTCCGACTCGCACTTGGCCGGTTTTTTTTTGCTGTACCGCCAACTCTTGAACTCGATCTTGCCTGACGGAAAACGATGGATGAGGTCTATGATGGATCGAGCAAGCCCAAAAGATGCCTGTTCACCCTTGCTTTGAAGGTGACTCGTGGGTTATACGTGAAAGGGAACAAAGACGCTGGCAGAGAGTTACACACTTTCGCTGTGCGCATAATAAATGTGGAGGAGAAGCGCTGAGTACGACGAGACGTTATATCGACCAAGTGCGGATGGTACCCTGCAGTACGTCTGGTAGTCCGATAGTGAAAGGGAGATGGTGGAATCAGGTCGTGGAGCTCCTGCGCACACTCTCCGAAGTACATTCATACCACCAATCTTGATGAGTTAGCCGCCAGAGGGCCTATACAACTGGCAATCAAAGCTCGCTTTCAAAGCGTTCCGTATTTCTTCAACCACTTTCAAAGCGATTGACATAAGCTTTTCGGTAGCTGTCAATGATATGATAGAAAACTGTCGGCCAGTTTCAGTATCTGGGCTCTGTAATTACCAATAAAGTAAAAATAAATAAAATAAAAATAGTTTATTGCTTCAACTTAAATACCTTATTCTAGTTACAATGTGGAGAATCCATTTAAGCAAATAGTATGCTTGTTTTAGGATACTCCGCCCTTCCCCAGGTTATGTAATTGTATTTAAGTTATTAAACCTGATCATAATATTAAATGAACTTATACAATTAAAAATGCAGGAACAAAATGGGTACTTACACAGTATTGTTATATGAGTAAAAGACAAATAAAACAAAGACAAATAACGCGCTGTTCTGTGTGTAGGAGATGGTGTGGAGGTGAATGTGTATGTAGTATGTGTATGAGAGTGAGTAGTGGGTGAGAGTAAGTGTGGGGGGGTGGGGGTCATAATCCAAACTTCATACAGGTGGAGATTAATTATTATCTAGGTTTTATATAATAATGTAGCTAACCCTGCGACTAGTCTTGGGATCGGAATCAATGTAAAAACATTAACTTCCATTAGCGCCATAAATAACATAGCGTAATATAAATATTACAGTCTCATTGATTGCACCATATTTTCCACTTCGTCATAGGTTTTTAACTTAAGCCATTTAGACAAAGCGTTTTTACATTCGCGGTAGGTTAGTGGGTATATATCAAGTTCTTTATTAAGAAAATTGTATAAATGGGATGATTGCCTAGGGAATTGCCTTTTTGCGAATGTAGACTTTACCGACACAGTAGGAGCAACCGTGTTTTTCCTTCTGCCTTTTGTCTTCTGTGGGTTGAACGATAGAGTTTTATGCTTAGTTAGAATTATATTAAGTACGTAAAGCTTTCTAACGGTCAGAAGATTCGAAATCCGGTATAGGTTCTCAGTTGAAAACCTGAAGGGTTTAAAAAACATAACTTTCAGTAGTGACCTCTGAGCTCTCTCGAGGTCTAAGATTTTAATCTTTGTGGCACCTCCCCAGACAGGTACGCAATAAGCCAGGACGGACTGAGCAAGTGAGATGTAAATCTGTATCAGGAGCTTTTTCGAGGTGACATGTCGTAATGTTTTGAAAGTCCAGATTAATTTCCGTATTCGCTTCATTATTAATTCAGTTTGGTTATGCCAGGATAGTCGTTGATCAACCATAATGCCTAGGTATTTGGTAGATTCTACTCTATTGATTTCTGTGCAAGAACAGATTGGATTTACAGGATAATTGCATTTATGAATCTTAATTTTAAATTCTGGAGGGGGTTGAGAGGTGTTGTACTTTGTGAAGCAAATGAAGTTGGTTTTGGTAGTATTTAAGGTTAAGAGGTTAAGGTCAAGCCAGGCTGCTATTCTTGCCAGTCCACGCTCAGCAGTTAACCGGACATTGTTCCAGGTGTCACCACTGAACACTATAGCAGTGTCATCTGCGTATGAAAGAATGCGTGCATCCACAATTTTCATGCTACATAGAGCATTTATATATATAAGGAACAATGTCGGCCCGAGCACACTGCCTTGACCTACTCCGAATTGGACGATCTCTTCAGAGCTAATGGTATTGCCTAACTTAATCTTTTGCTTGCGTTCGCTTAGATAGTCTTTGAGCAAGGCGTGGGGAATACCTCTTACCCCAATTGATTCCAGCCTATCCAGCAGTGTGACGACAGAAACTGTGTCGAAAGCCTTTTGAAGATCCAGGAAGACAGCAAGGCACTTGCCTCCGCTGTCCACTTGACTGGTTACAGCGGAGGCAAGCGCCAGTACTGCGTCTTCCGTAGACATTTTTTGTCTGAAACCGTACTGCGAGGGCGATAGGAGGTTGTTTTTATTAAGGTAAGATAAGAGACGTGAGTTTATTAATCTTTCCATTACTTTTGATATTGATGGCAGTACAGATATGGGTCTATAGTTAGACGGATTAGTTTTGTCTCCACTTTTGTGCACCGGTGTTATAATGGCAAGTTTTAAGGCGTTTGGGTATGTAGCGTGTTCAAAGCACTGGTTCGCTAAGTGGGTTATAATTGGGACGACAAGAAGATGAGCGGCCTTTAAGAAATTGACAGTTATGCCGTCCCAGCCCGGGGCACTATCTGATTTCAGAGACATTAGAACGCGGTGAACTTCATCCTGGTCAGTGTTTATAAGTACAAATGATGAGAGAGGTGGAACATTGGCTGAGTCAGAACTATAGTTTTGGTCATAACCTATGGTGGAGCTAGCAATTATCTCGTTTGCTAGAATTTTACCTATGTTGGAAAAGTATTTATTTACAGCGTCAGCTGATTCTTTTGGAGTAGCCTTGAGCTCTAATAGATCCGTATTGGGCGTTTTGCTTGGCTTTCGATTAGTGATGTTGTTTATAGTTTCCCACATTTTTTTGGGATTTTTATGCGCTTTAGATAATTGGTCCCGGTCGTGTAAAGGTAGCTGCGAACTAGAATTTAAATAAGGAAATACCCTATAGGTTTTGATTTATTTGCGAGTATCAAAATATTTCGCATAAATCACCGTATTATTTTATTGCGTTGACTTAGAAGCTTGATTTTTTTAGAGCTCTAAGTGACCGCAGACCCACGTATTTCATATTAATTCCAACTTGATACCTCCATGCGTTCCTGAGAAAATAAGGGTCTTGACAGACTGACAGACAGACAGCCGGACAGATAGAAAGAAAGACAGACGGACAGATAAACAGACGGACAACGAAGTGATCAAATAAGGGTTGCGTTTTCCCCTTTTCAGGTACGGAACCCTAAAATCAAAAATGTAATTTTTAATTTTTCTAACGTCGTTATCGCTGATAGAATGTCACTTTTTCTAGGCCCTCAGGTACCTACTGTACCTACTTAATAAAGTAACCTTATCAGACCAAAATCTTATGTCATCGTTTTTACCTAATAATGTTTACCTACATTACGAGTATACAACCCCGTCAAGTCTCACGCGGCGCTAAGTGCCCTTTCCAGGTGATCGTTCAATAAGAAGGACTTGCCTTATGTAATAATTTCTCTCGGAGACAGTGAAATATATTATCTAGAAGACCTTCAATGAAAATGATACGAAGTGTGTTGGAGATGTTTATAAAAGTTGTGTTTGAACTACGCAAGTGATGATAACATCCATTAATAAAACCGAATTATTTATCTAAATTTAAGTATATAAAAAAAACCGGCTAAGTGCATGTCGGATCACGCACAATGAAGGGTCCCGTAGTTGGGATGAATTTATCCCAAAAACAAATTTAACATTGTAGTTGAAAAACATCTTTTACCCATACAACGATATACGCCACGGTAAAGGAGATTGACCGAGTGACTAAGAAACTTAGTATCCGTATGAAACAAGCGGTGACTCAAAGATTTATGCTTTATTATAAAGGATGATTTTAGGGCTTTCAAATGTCCTTTATCATTTAATCATAATTCTCAGCATTAAACAGTAATTAGGTTTCAAAATCTAGATTTAGAATCGAATCTCTTAGTGACTTTTTGTCACAATGTATGCTGGTAAATTCAAAATACGAATTAGTCAAAATGACGTTTGAGCATTTTTAATATTACTCGTCAATTCCAACAGATAAAGGTTGATGTAGAAGCTTTAGAGGTAAGTACAAACTCGAGAAATCACATGTAACACAGCGACGGTCATTTGGCAATTTGTTCATCTTGGACGAAACATCAAAAATATCAAGGGATGGTTTCCACAAAACATTTATATAAATTCATTCAATTAATTATACAATGTTAATAAACTAATAATAAAAGAAACACCGTTCAAGACTGTACTTAAAACAAAACGAATGGGACGTGCTTATATGCTAGAAAGAGAACGCCCGCCGTTCGGTCGCCAGCAGAGTAATACTCTGCTCGGGATGCACGCGCATAGAATCATGGCGCGTATTTGTTCTGCTTTCAAAAGAGTTTAAAATTGTGATGCATCAAACAGGCAAAGGTGTCGAAAACATTCTGCCTTTCTTATAAACAAAAGTTTTGTTTCGGTACTTTTAACAACTTATCAGATTGATATTACAATGTAATAATAATAATTTGTTGGTATTAATAGAAAGAAAGAAAGAAAAATGCGTTTATTGGCATTACAGCAAAAAATACGCCTTTAACTACAAAAACAGTAAACGATTATTATAATGCCAAAAGGGCCTCAGCTCAGCATAATGTCAGATGACAAACACAAGGTGTACCACCTGACGCTGATTTTCAGCTGCAACCCACGAGTGCCATACGCTAGAATAATAAACACATAGAGAAGTGTGTCCGTTTTTAATTAATTAAGAGAATAATTTAATTTGATTTAAATTAAAGTGATAATATAAAAATAATAGCTGTTATTACTTAGCTGTCATCATTCTCCTGCCCTTATCCCAATTTATTTGTGGTCGGCGCAACATGTCCCTTTCTTCCATGCTTCTCTATTAGTCTCACTCCCTTTCTAGCCATATCACCTTTCACACAGTCCATCCATCGTTTCTTTTAACTTACTAAATATTCAACTTTAATTTCAATATATGGATGCGTAATTTAATTATTTTGAGTAAGTCAAAAAGGTTTTATTGTTTCCATACTCTTTGAATGTCAATGACATGTGACATTACTTGCGTAAAAAAAACTACGTAGGGGTAAAATAGGAAATCGAAATAAAAACTAATACTTTTATGATGTTTTAAACGCGGAGAATTTCAGGATTCGCATTAGTAGATAAAATTATTATATTTAAAAACAAGAATTATCAACAATATGAACTTAAGTCACCACAGAATAAATAGCGATACCAGGTCTGGTCAATGTCCTTTTCCAACTATGAATGTAAGTTTGTAATCGCACAAAAATTATTATTTATGTGATAAAACTACAAATTAACGGTCTTCTTCCTTTAACTGAGCTGTGAGACTTTGCTTTTTGCCAAATTTCATGATTCTAGGTTAACGGGAAGTACCCTATAGGTTTTGATTTATTTGCGAGTGTCAAAATATGTCACATACATCGCCGTATTTTTTTATTGCGGTGACTTAGAAGCTTGTTTTTTTAGAACTCCAAAGGACCGTAGACCTACGTATTTGATATTAATTTCAACTTGATACCTGCACGCGTTCCTGAGAAAAAGGGTCTTGACAGACTGACAGACAGACATACAAACAGACAGACAGACGGACACCGGAAACAGAAAAAAACGGATCACTTATAGGATCACTTGCCTATAAGGGTTCCGTTTTTTCCTTTTGTGGTACGGATCCCTAAAAGTGGATGTTGGTATATAATATGAGATTGATAAACTCTAACACCGTTTGATGGATGGAGTTTTTTCTTGGAGAAGGTTAATATAATACGATTTTTTATTCCAAACTCCACGTGGACGAGACCGCGGGCAAAAGCTACTATATTACTAGTATACTACCATAAAACTATGTAGGTATCTATAGAATTTGCTCTATAATTCGTTGCAGTGTCGATTGACATAATTGATTGACCAGACTTGTCGACAAGAATGGAATTTAGGAACATACAAGATTGACATACTTATTATAGATACATGTCAGTCTGTTCTTCGGTCGAGAGAAGCTATTAACAACGGACACTATGTACGCACGGCTACAGATCAAGCTATACATTTCCAGTATAAGCTGATCTCGCATTGTATAGGATTTCCTTACAATGAGAAGTCAGCGTAAACTGGAAACGTATAGCTTGATTGGTAGCCGTGTGGTACCTTCTTAAATCTTCTAAGTATTGTACCTACTAAACGGCATACTTGGGCTTTCTACAATGAGAAAGAGCTATTGTGTGGAGCTGTGGACGACTTACATCACTTTGATGTACTGTATTCGATATAAGTCTGATAGAAATTATGTGTTTGGTTGGGGTGTTGATTTGATTTAGGCACATTTAATAGAATTCTGTATCAACCAAATGGTGATGATGCGAAGAGTCTGTTCAGGTTCATGGCCCGAATTGAATCCATAGCAGGTTGGATTTTATTATTAGGTATATAATTAGGGTATGGTGGGGCTGTTATACGCAATGCGATTATAAAAGTCCCTAATAAAAAATAAAATAAAAAAAGAGCTCTGAAATTCCTTTGGTTTTAGAATTCCTTGTTTTTGTTTATTTGTCATGAGTTTATACAACATGTATATGAGTTTAATCTTTTTTTCGTTCAAGAGAGATTATTTACATTACACCAATGGACAACTTTAGAGAGTGCATCGTTAAGACGCAAATATATGCCAGTGACCTTGAGTGGTTAGCTTGCGTGTTGTGTACTGAGCTCACGCAACGCGTCGTACATTCAGCCAGTAATAGGACTCGCCCATCAAGGAGCGCTGTCCCCAATTTGAAGTATTATTAATTGAATATACCCAAAACAAAAGGTATTTTAATAAAACGCGTATACTAAAAGATCAATAAATAAATAATATTTAAATTGGTGAAGGTTTCAGAAAAATACGCTTTGTAGATTTTGCGCTATTCTCAGTTTTTTATCCGCGTTAGACATATCTTTACAAATTAATTTCACTATGTAATATAAACATAATCTAAAATATTCACATATCAAGTTATTGAGAAAATGCTCTAATTTAACATAATATATTGTTTTCAAATCATTATCACTACTCGTTTAGACGTGATCTTCAGTATAAAATCATTAAAAGTCGGTTAACGTCGCCTTAACATGTTCAAAACTGACTAGCTGACGTTTGATTTTAAAAATGAGGGAAGTGTCATCTGCGAATAATACAATCTTGTGATTATCCCCTATGTGATAAGGTAAGTCATTTATATAAATTAAAAACAAGAATGGACCTAGAATTGAACCCTGCGGAACGCCCATAGTGACCGCAGATCCTGCAGATCTCTTGCCATTAACATCAACCCTCAGAATTCTGTTGTTCAGATAAGAAGTCAGAAGGTCGAGAGCACTGTAATACTGTATAATACTCACACTGTCGAGTATATATTATACTTTGCCAAAAGGAGAAAGAAGGTAGTAGCTTTTATTCCATTTATTATCTTGATGTATAGCTGTACACATGGCAGGATTTAGCCATTGTAAGCCAACAATGCTTGCCAACCATTTTCCGCTATTCTGCTCGTGAATATCGTTATTTATCGAATTCTTTGTAAACATACGGTTTAGTAACATTAGGTATACGAAGGTATTTAAGTTTTCTTAGAAAACTGTTTGTATAATAGTTTTCAAGGAAACCTTTAAACCCCCAAACCTTCCTTCAGAAAGCATTTAACACACTTGAGATAATGCTTCATGAACCATAAAGGTCAATCAAGATGAGCTTAAATTCTACACAAAGAAATGGTCCTTAAGATAGATTAGGTAGGATATAATTACGTGCCTCGGTGGGCCACATTCGTCTAATTTTATAATAAACTAGCAATCAATAATTGATACGAAAATCACATAAAAAAGGATGTTCATTTTTTCCCGAATTCGTACGGTTTCAGGGAAACTTTTCCAATTTTTCTTTTCATAACAACTTAATTCGGACTTTTAAAAACATTTTAAAACAAATAATATCCAAATCGGTCCAGCCGTTTTCATGCGCTTACCAACGAACATCATTTAATTTTTATTTATATATACTTAGATAGAAGTATAGAACCCATAACATAGCGAATAAAGCAGACCTAATATCAAGATATCGCGAATTCGGTGACACTGACTCTCTGTTTCACCTGAGAGTAACTCATGTAATATGATTTATGTTTAAAAGATTTTGTTGATAAGCTTATTCCAAGAGACTCTTCCCTGCGGTCTCAGCCGGAAGATTCCTCGAGTCTACTCAATTTAATTCAATGGGGAGTTGTCAAGACCTCTTCGACACGACGAGATTTACCATAAGTAAATAGGTACGGGTGTCTTCATCTTTCGGTCAAGGTTTCAAGTCGGACCAATTCCTTCAAAGTCGATACTACGCGGACAAAGTTGACATAAAATGTCAACTTTGTCCGCGTCTTAGTGGATATTACTTTAAAAGCATAAGAACAACTGAATTCTTTAACTATTATTCTACTTTTATAATTGGTGTTAACCTGAGAGCCCTGACACCCATAACTTAACACAAGTTTAATCTTAGCTTGGGTGTTAGAGGTTTGTTAATCTGTATTAACCTAAAATTAATATGACAAAATTTATCATGGTAATATTGTAAAACTGGAAATAAAGATTATTTATTATTATTTATACATAATTATCATACAGCAAAAAGCATAATCCTATCTAAATATATTAGAAATAATTGATACATTAGTAAATCCTTCTAAAATTTGAAAAATATGATTTCAGAGAGTTTCTTATAAGTAAGCATCTTATAAGTAAGCCCCTTAGTGCCTACATTAACTTACTAATGGTAAAAAAGCCTCTTCCATTTTAATAAACAGCCGCTTTCGATCAATCATCGAATGATAGGGAGCAGAAAATGTAGCTTCGCAAAGTAATGTATTCATGTCCGTAGACCGCTTTGCACCTTTACCACCGCGTTTTACCTTTTACCTATTTTGTTATGTACTTAGTTATTATTTCTCAATTATTCAATCGAATAAAAGCGTACCTACGGTCGTCATGCGAGATATGAAATGAAATGAAATGAAATGAAATGAAATCGTTTATTCTGTAAATAGGATATTAAAATCACTTTTACACGTCATATAAAAAATAAAAAAAAAATCTAGATGTAGCCGACATTTCCTATCTGACTACCCCTGAGAAGAAATGGCGAAACAAACTCAGGGGTCAAAGTCTCTTTTAAAGTCCAGACATAATCTTGGTCAGATCATGTGAGGACCATGTAGATCCGTGTCTGAAATGGTCTTTTGAGGAAAGAACCACGCAAATTTGAGCGGACCTGACCAATCAGTGTAAGCATTTGTCAGTAATCGTGCAGCTCAACTCAAAACTTAAGGAGCTCAACGACTCGACGAACAGTACCAAAAAAAGGACATTTGGGTAGGCCGCATAAAGCGCTCAAAATGTCAGACCATCATTAAAACTTAACTGAGAAAAGAAAGGAAAACATTTAAAGAAAAAAAAAAATGACCCACATAGTGCTCACATTCACAATAAATTAAAGTAGTAAATATAATACTTTTCAAAGTAAACATTCATGTAAAATTGTATACAATATTCTGCAATGTCAATATGTATATAAAATCATGCATAATAATTAAAATGTCAAGTTTTATCACAAGGCTAGCAGAGCGAGCAGCTCAATCCCAAGCTTTTTTGTCCTCTAAATAATCAGAAATCTTATAGTACCCTTTTTTACAAAGTTTAGTTTTAATACAGATTTTAAATCGTTTAATGGGTAAGTTCCGAATGTCAGTAGGAAGTTGGTTGTAAAAGCGTATACATTGACCCATGAAAGAGTTGCCTACTCTGTGGAGGCGAGTGCGATGTACAGCAAGATTGTGTTTATTCCTGGTATTTAAACTATGAATATCGGACATTTTCTTAAAATTTGATTTATTTTTGTGTACATATAATAGATTTTCAAGTATATATTGAGAGGCTACAGTCAGAATATCTATTTCTTTGAATATTTCACGAAGTGAATCTCTTGGACCTAGATTGTAAATGGCTCGAACAGCCCTTTTCTGTAAAATAAAGATATTATTAATGTCCGCACATGTTCCCCAGAGAAGGATCCATACGACATAAGACTATGAAAATAACTAAAATAAACAATTCTGGCAGTATCTACATCAGTAATCTGTCTAATTTTTTTAACAGCATAGGCGGCCGAACTAAGCCTTCCTGACAATTTTTCTACGTGTGGGCCCCATTGTAATTTACCGTCAATAGTTATTCCAAGAAAAACTGTCGACTCAACAGGGTCCAACTCTATTCCATTAAGTTGAACATTAGTAGTTAGCTGCCTGACATTTGGCATTGAAAATTTTATGAGTTTAGTCTTTTTCTCGTTCAGGAGAAGATTATTTACATTAAACCAATGGACAACTTTAGAGAGTGCATCGTTAACATGTTCAAAATTGACTAGCTGACGTTTGATTTTAAAAATGAGTGAAGTGTCATCTGCGAATAATACAATCTTGTGATTATCCCTTATGTGAAAAGGTAAGTCATTTATATAAATTAGAAACAAGAATGGACCTAGAATTGAACCCTGCGGAACGCCCATAGTGACCGCAGATCCTGCAGATCTCTTGCCATTAACATCAACCCTCTGAATTCTGTTGTTCAGATAAGAAGTCAGAAGGTCGAGAGCACTGTCCCTCAAACCATAATGGTGCAGTTTTCTGATGAGTGTATCATGATGAACGCAATCGAAGGCCTTAGACAAGTCGCAGAAAATGCCAAGAGCATCCCGCGACTCCTCCCAGGCCTCGAATATGCTCTTCAGTAATTCCACACCCGCGTCTGTAGTTGAACGACCCTTAGTAAAACCCTTAGTATAATGTAGTAGTTGTGTATAAATATATGTATGTTTCTACACGTGTTAATGTAATCGATAATCTAGCTTGTTGAACATCATAGGGCTGTCTAAGAAATCTCAGTATTGGCGTTCATTGCAAAATTATAATTATTATTTCTTTTATCTGTTGCTAATACTGAAATGTGTGAAACTGTCTGTGTGGTCCCGGACGTAAATAATAGCATCACCCTATTTCTTCTCGTGGGTGTCGTAAAAGGCGACTAAGGGACTCACTAGAGAATGGGCAGCAGCGTTCTCTATAAATTTGTACACCATACTGCGATCGCCAACCCGCCTGCTAAGCGTGGCGATTATGGCAAACCCCCTTTTGGGGAGGCCTATGTCCAGCAGTGGACGTTTTTCGGCTGAAATGATGATGAAATACTTTTTTTTAACCACATCCTGGAAGCTCTTCGCCTTCTTCTCATCTGATGGTAAATGATGATCCTGACCTTCGGCCTGGAAGGTGGAAGCGGGGGGTTAATTATTTTAATACCCAATGTCTGTGAACTTTTAACGTTAGGCTTAGGCTGTTTATAAATCCTATTCTTTTTTTTTATACAAGGTGTAACATAAATAACGTTCAACCTTTTAAGGGGTCATTGAACTCATCATTATGAACAAGTTTTACTATGAGAAAGAACCTCAAATCGCAAAAAAAAACAGCTTTTCGTCAAAATGTAGGGAACAGCTCATTTTTTTTTTGCGATTTCGTGTTCGGTCCCATAATAAAAGTTGTTCATAATGATGAGTATAATGACCCCTTAAGAGGTTATGCCTTATTTATGTTACATCTTTTATAAATCCTAAACTTAAAAGCAAAGTCTAACGAATCATTACATATTATTTCAATCCATCGGATTCCATCGGTAGTAGGCAGATACATAGGTATAGTCAGTGACCTGCGTAACCCAACCCCTCTTCCCCTCTTTTTCTTTGTAAGAGGGGTTAGGTAATGCAGAGCACTAACCGTACTTAGATACTCTACTAATCTTGTTAATAGTTGTACAGATTGGCTTCATTGACTTTCCTGGGAATGAAAGCTTACATTAGGTACAATATTAAATTAGGTACCATCTATAATCCTGTTTGTTTGTTTGTTACGCTTTCACGCTAAAACGGCTGAACGGATTTGGATGAAACTTGACACATGGGTAGACTATAACATGGATTAGAATATAGGATTCAAACAGAAGAAGTTCAAAAAATCCTACTGAATGATAATTTCTGAAATAATCAGTCAGTAGGATTTTTTGAACTTAGACCGCCTTATTACAAAACAAGATTTATATTTTAACGTGGCTTAAACCATGGAGCCAGTTTTTGTAATAAGAACGTAACTGTGATTGAAATAACGTTCTTTATACAAAACTGAAAACTTAGTTCGGTACTAAGTTGTCAATTTTGTGTTTAGGAACTTTACCATAATCGGAATGAAGTTCGAAATTCAATAACGGCTCCATGTTTTAAACCTGGGTCTGAAGATAAACCTTGTTTTGTAATAGGGGGAAGAGAGTTATAATGATGATTCTAATGATTACCTATAATTATGTAAAGCCATATTTTTTATTGCCGCGAATCATATTTAGATCAACATACAACCTAACTAACCTGCAAATTGCAAAAAACGTAAGAAAATTTTAATTTTGCGGGCTACCTTAGCGCATACCCCTTAAGAGGGCTATCACAATTTTTCTTGAATTTGAGCGTTTTACTCGAGTTTTGATGTGTGATTATGGTTTAGATATAGCTATAAAATAAAAAATAAAATATGCCCAAGCAAGTTTGATTATTTATCTTGGGAGCGTTTTAAATAAATATTTTAATTTGTTTACATAAATCAGTAAAAACCTTGTATCTGCAAAGGCTGTTTCATAAAATTTTACTTTTGGGTATCTTTTGATGCTTTATTACACCGAAGATAACATAATTTAAAAGTTTATAAAAATGTCCATGGTACTACTGTATCTTATACTTGGGAGCGCTTTAATCAATTTATTATATTTCATACAGTAATACACCAAAAATAATTCTGTAAAACAGAGAGTTACTGATCATTTTTCGGCCGAAATTTTATTTTTATCTACGAATATTATAATCCAAATTCAAACGAAAACTATTTAATAACTAAGTTTAATATGTTTTTTTATAGTTACACAGACTTAATGTTTCGATTATTTCACGCTTTCTTACAATTAGATAAGAAATTGACAAAAACGTTTTTTTTTGTGATAGCACCCTTAATGTCCACTATAAACTCAGAAAGTACCTAAGTACATATGAATTGAAAAAGTCACATTGGTACTTGCCCGGATTTGAACTCACAACCTCGTGTATGAGAGTCGAGGCCTTATCCACTATAAGCCATTACGATGTTACACATCACCATCTATGATTGTTTTAATTAATTTAATAAAGGACATTTCAATGCCAATTGATAATTCATCTAACTAATTATGATTATCAGGCCAAACTACTGCAAATCTACTGAAGGAACTCTACACTACTCTCTCTCTACTATGTATGTTTTTTTTATTTATTTAGAGGACTTTGTCGTTTAGCGACCACATCGCCCAGTGCAGAAAAACACAAAATTGTTGATTACTATCTACCTTATCACTAACTTGTATAATTGTTTAGCCTTATCGGACACTGGAAAAGCAAGGATGGTATTACAAAAGCCAATATCATACCTTTTATTGTCCAAAAACATGAATTCTAGTATTTTCATTCCATCAGAATAACAGTGGCTAGAGAGGCGCCACGGCGTCCTCACCTTCCGCCTGACACATGTCCTCACCGGACACGGTTGTTTCGGGAGGTTTCTGTTCAGGATAAAGCAGGAGGAAACGCCCGGGTGTCACCACTGTGTGGATCGCCCGAAGGACACGGTGGAGCATACGGTGGAGGTCTGCCCAGCTTGGGCGGAGCACCGCCGTGTCCTCACGGAGGCGATCGGCGGCGACGATCTCTCGCGTCCGGCCCTGGTTCAGGCCATGGTTCGGAGCGAGAGTGCATGGGAGGCCGTCACCTCCTTCTGCGAAACAGTAATGCTCGCGAAGGAGGAGGCGGAACGCATGAGGGTGAGGCAGGGTGCCCGCCCTTCCGCCCTTAGTCGCCGCAGGAGACGCCCTGGGCACTCGCACTCGCAGGCTGATTCCCGGCCACCGTAGGCGCGGGCTTGCGGACGGTGAACGATGGGTAGCTCGCCGTCCGATAAGGACCAGGCCCGGATCGACGGCGCGTTGTGTTCCACGCGCGCCTCAAAGAGACGTCAGCACCGATAGACGGGGTCCGAAAGGGCCAATGCCTGCCAGGGTTACGAGTCTGTCCGAAAGGGATATCGTGGCTCTGGCACACAGGCATTTGAAGGAACACGGTGGGTTTTAGTCAGTAAAAGTCTGACACTCCCTCTCGCTCCGCCCAGTTAGTGGGAAAAGTTATTTGATGATTTCCCACCCAAAAAAAAAAAAAGGCAGGTAGGCGGGTTGGCGATCGCAGTATGGTTGCAATGCATTCTCTAGTTAGTCGCCTTTTACGACACTCACGGGAAGAAATAGGATAGTGATTCTTTATGTCCGGCACCACCCATCCTTTCATTTTCATTCACGAGATAACAATAACTAAATATGTTTTCAATTTACGGTTTAAGACATTTATTCCTCAAAAAGAATACAATTCACTTAAGATGCAGATATATGCCAGTGACCTTGATTGGTTAGCTTGCGTGTTCTGTACTGAGCTCACGCAACGCGACGTACGTGCAGCCAGTAATAGGACTCGCCCATCAAGGAGCGCTGTCCCCAATTTGACGCATTATTAATTTATTATACACAAAATAAAAGGTATTTTAATAAAACGCGTATACTAAAAGATCAATAATTAAATTATCTATAAATTGGTGAAGGTTTCAGAAAAATACGCTTTGTAGATTTTGCGCCATTCTCAGTTTTTTATCCGCTTTAGACATAATTTTACAAATTAATTTCACTATGTAATATAAACATAATCTAAAATTTTAACATATTAAGTTATTGAGGAAATGCTCTAATTTATCATATATTTTTTTCAAACCATTAACACTACTCGTTTAGATGTGATCTTCAGTATAAAACCATTAAAAGTCGTCCCCTTAATATGAGAACTACAAATTCATACTAAATACACGTACTTATGAAGAACGGTATATACTTAGGTACCATCTCGTAAATAATCTATAATTGGCTCATATGGTGGCCAATGCTGTTATAATGCATGAAGTGACAGCGTAGTTTGACGAAACTCGATTATTCGAATGAACCCAAAGATTCACACTAGCCCCTGGAGCCTCATGTTTTATGGAACTACGGAGACTATTGCATATCAAAGAGTAGGTAGACCGAGGGGCGCGATAATGGTAGGGAAGGCGTGGCCTTGGGATATGGAAGGATTATTAGAGCCGTACCGGTACCGGATATGCATCCTTGAGTAGGCAATGGAATGGTGGAGAGACCGGTGATATTTATCTATGGAATATTTTAATGACGTCACCGCCATGTTGTTTCAGAGGGTCTACTCCGAAGCGCTAAACCAAAGTATCGGCCGAATGTTCGGAAGTTTTATAACTTCCAAAGTTTCCTTTTTTGACTTTGAGACCTTACCCGACATCAAGTCACAGTTTTGACTTTGGCTTATCTCTTTGACTGTCTTTTTTTTCTTTTTCGCTGTAGTCAGCGATAGTAAAGAAATTACCGAACATTCGGCCGATACTTCGGATTTATGTTCGGAGTAGACAGTGGTCCAGCTTCACCGAATCTTGAAAATAATGTTATAATGACACTAAAATGTTATCTTCTATGAATTATTAGAGTAACCTATAGGAATCTACTTATAAGTTATAATGAAAACACGAAGCGGATCAAATTACATTGATGGAAGTGTACTGTTCGTCTGGAAAGTAGATACCTGTTTACCCACTTTGAGTCCCTCGTGGGCTACCTACCTACTCGCAGGTAAAAGGTAGTAGAAGAGAGCCATTTAATCAAAAGTCAATGATCGTGTATCGTATGTACCTAGTACTACTTAACTTGACATTTGCAATAATAGGTATCGTTCATAAAAAAAAAAACATAACTTTGAAATAGAATGCCTACTTCTTATAAGTATAACGTAAAACCATTGTTCTAATTGGTTCAGTAGTTTTTCCTTTTTGAAGTGAAAACTTCTTTAGGACCGTTGAGCACTTTTTGGGTGAACAAAAATCGTGGAACTCGCGTCATCGTCACCGAACGCTTTCCATGAGCTATAAGTATGTATACTATTTTCACTTCTATCGGCAGTCCCTAAAGACTGCCCCGAATGTTTTTTTTTCTGAGAAATATTCACCTATAAAAAGGAACGAAGTTTAAAAGGCTTGCATATGAATTTAATGTTTGTACTTATAGTATAAACCATGGGCCTCAGTTTTGGAATAGAGGTTTAACCTTAACCGAGCACTATGTGATGCAAATTAAGTCATTTACATCCCTTTTATTCTTCAAGCCTTTCTCAACTTTTTTCGGACAAATTTTAAATTTTTTGCTTAAATTTATACGTCGCGTCGCAGTCGGTCCTGTCGACAGGCTAACATATTTATGTATTAGATCTACGACAGAGGAATACATTATGTTTCCGAAGCGGGTTATCAGAGTTTCTTTCGTGAAATTTGTATTCCAGTGAAATCGTTAAATTCTCTCGATAGATTAGACAAATGCAGAGCTTTTGTTGTTAAGATGTAATACAAAAAACTTTTTACAACAAAAAAAACAACCGACTTCCAAAAAATAACACAAAAAAGTGAAAAATAACTTTAATTTTCGGAAGCACATAACATAACATAAAGGCTTCAACATACCTGTGCGACTTGTCGCGCGACGGGACACGGAACAAAGGCCCCGCGTGTCGCGGGACGAGCGGTGCCTTTGTGTCGCGTCGCGTCGCGCTAGTCGCGCCGGTATGTAGAAGCCTTGACATCACGCCTTGTTTCCCCAAAGGGTTGGGCAGAGGTGTAGTACACTCACATTTGATATTACATTTAATTTAATTTTGGAAGTCGGTGTCATTGGTTCTGTATTTTCGTTTTTTGCCATGTCCTTTTTGTGAAGTCGGTTAAAAACTGCTGTAACTTGAATTTGAAATGTTATTTTCAAAAACAGGGGTTCTAGAGTGACAGGATCGGGTTAAAGTACGTTTAAGATGAAAGTCAAAAGACGTGAAAAAGGCTGACTTGAGGGCCAGCGCATTTTAGCTAGATCTGAAACGGTAATTATTTAGGATTAGCTGCGCCCCGCGGTTGCATTCGCGTAAGTGTCAATCCCGTGGGAATATATAGGGATAAAAAGTAGCCTATATATTAATCCAGGGTGCCAGCTACTTCCATACAAAATTTTATCAAAATTGGTCCAACGGTTTGAGCGTAACGAAGTAACAAACACACACACACACAAACTTTCACCTTTTTAATATTAGTGTGATTATTGATTGTCTAGCCAATTAACTTTGTGTTAGTGAACTGAGAATACTAAGTTCAATAGTGGACCTCCAAGGTTGTAACTGTAAAAATGATCACCAGAAACATGAATTCATTAAATTCTACAAAAACAAAGGAAATTGAATCGCCAAAACAACTTGTGACCTTACCGAGTCATAGAATATTCATACTAACTTTAATGAAGTTCTAAATAATATGATAATTTAGGTAAATACTGGATTCCTGGAGGTTGTCTGACGGTATTTATTATCGCCAACGAGTCAATTTAGGGTACCCGGCCAGTGTAAAAGTTTCTATCGATTAAATTGCGCACAAATTATTCGCCTTTTGACTTTGAAACACTAAAAGCAGCACGTTATTGGTCAAGCGATGGCAACACGATTTAGTGAATAATTCACTGCCCGAAAACTATTGCGTGAGCAACTTTTTTTCAGATAGTTGGTGATTTTTGTTCAGCTGCCGCAATGCTCTACTAATATCTAAGTTTAAGTTTGATTTCCAGACCGAGCCAAGTGCTGTTATTGGATTTTTCGGTTAGGAAACTCTTAGTAGTCGTCTCTTCTTCGCAGTCGAAGTTTGGAATTGCGCGCAATAGGTGCCTAATGGCAATTTTCTTGTCATATTACGGTTTGTCAAAATTCAGTTTGTAAGTTTTGTGGTCTACCTAATTACAAGTATGTAGGTACCTACATACATGGGTCTGAACAATAAAATGTGTGTACGAGTATAATAGTCACGCAGGTAACTATATAGTAAATTTTTGTAGCGATTTTTCTATAAATTCCTATGAAGATGTCCTTCTACCTACATTTTTAGACATCAACAGAAGCTCGTTTATGTCTTTGAAAGTTTAACTGCATCAAGATAGAGAAAAGAATCGTGTCAAGTTCAAATAAAGGCCGGGACCATAAAGCGGCTTATCGCGGCGGATGGACGATGACGTGAAGCGACTTATCTACCATACCCTTTATATCCTCTTGTATTCAAGCCGGCTCCAGAATCTACTCCTTTACTTTGGAAAATTTTAAAGTCGGTGTCTTTTACAGAATGTTGGTTGTTTTTTGGATACATTTTCTTAATAGGGTACCTACCCTACCTAAATTTATTACGAGACCAAGAAGGTTCCAACCAGATAAATTAGTAAAGAAAGTTTATGAAACACGTGGTCTAGATGGACCTGCAATGATTAAAACCACTCAAATAGTGCAAAGGAGAACCTGCCTATTGCATTTTTGGAGCAGGAATTTTTTAAAGTGGGTGTCTTTTACAGAATGTTGGTTGTTTTTTGGATACATTTTCTTAATACCTAAATTACCAATGATTAAAACCACTCAAATAGTGCAACGGAGAACCTGCCTATTGCATTGTCGAAGCAGGTTATCTGATATTGGTACAGCATGCAGGTGGCAGGAATGTAGGTAAGTATTTTACTAAGTAATAGCTGAACGTACCGTAGGAATTGGGACAAAATAACATTTGATTAAAGATATATGTAAAGGTGTACGTACTCGTAAGTACCAATAGAATCATACCGTGGTCATAGCGCAGGAATCTACCTATCTAGGTTTACACTCTTAAACTACAGACTTATTGATTTTATAAAGAGCATGAGAAAAAACTCAACGTACCTAAATGAAAAATAATATAGGTACCTACGTAGAAGAAATTATATACCTAACCTACGTATACAATATTATTTTTAGTATAATTTTATGCGAAACCTGAATATAGTTTGTTCTGAATAAGGAACTGAATTGATTTCAATAATTTTTACACCATGTTATATTTTGTCCCAAAAATATTTAAGTGTGATGGTAAATGTTATCAACATTTAATTACAATACAGCCGTCCAGTTAGGTACCTACTGCCAAATTATTATCAATGAGCGCAAGACCCTGGAGGCACGGGGGCGCCGTTAGCATTTTTTGTATGATGGACAACCCGGTAACACAACCTTACAACTTTGTTATTTTTCATGATACAGTTTTGAAATTTTGTACATAGATTCTTTACATAAAAATACTAGACACGTGTAAAATAAAACTAATACCGTCTTATTACAAAACAAGATTTATACTTTGACATGGCTTAAACCATGGAGCCAGTTTTTGTAATAAGAACGTAACTGTGATTGAAATACCGTTCTTTATACAACACTGAAAACTTAGGTCGGTACTAAGTTGTCAGTTTTGATATTAAGAACTTTACCCTAGACGGAATTAAGTTCGAAATTCAATAATGGCTCTATGTTTTAAACCTGGGTCTGAAGAAAAACCTTGTTTTGTAATAAGGGGGATATTGTTTAAAGGTTGAACATAAACAACAGCAATATTTTACGACAGTAACGAAATATCGTGAACAATACGACGAAGCCATAAACCATAGGTATTTATTTGTACCTACCGAAGCTTATCTCAAGTGATAAACTATCACCTTTCAGCGCTGAAAAATATTTACCGATACAGCGAGACAGGTACCAAATATTTTATATTGATAAGAAGTAGTTGTTTCGTGGGGAATTGAAATATTTGCTATGCTCATGAGTACTCATGACAGGATGACACTTCTAAGGATCTTACGACAAATGGTGCGATGACACGGTTCTTTGGAATCAGAAAACATAATAAATATGGTAAGTAGAGTACTATATATACGTTGGCGGAGTACATTGACACGATACTCAGCTGTTACTATGCTGGATACAGCATAGTAACAGCTGAGTATCGCCAATGTACTCAATCTTGGCCAGAGGATTTATCTTTCAATATTTACGCTGAAAATGAACACATATTGTTCATTTTCAGCGTAAATATTGAAAAGGGACTATGAATCGCGAAAATATACTTTTTCTACCATTAAGACGCAGATATATGCCAGTGACCTTGAGTGGTTAGCTTGCGTGTTCTGTACTGAGCTCACGCAACGCGTCGTACGTTTAGCCAGTAATAGGACTCGCCCATCAAGGAGCGCTGACCCCAATTTGACGCATTATAATTTATTGTACACAAAACAAAAGGTATTTTAATAAAACGCGTATACTAAAAGATCAATAATTAAATTATCTATAAATTGGTAAAGGTTTCAGAAAAATACGTTTGGTAGATTTTGCGCCATTCTCAGTTTTTTCCGCGTTAGACATAACTTTACAAATTAATTTCACTATGTAATATAAACATAATCTAAAATATTCACATATTAAGTTATTGAGAAAATGCTCTAATTTATCATATATTTTCTAATCATTAACACTACTCGTTTAGACGTGATCTTGAAAGAAAAGAAAAGAAAGAAAAATTGTTTATTCTGCACAAACAAAACACACATTACAAAAATAAAATACAAATTGACGAAAAAAAAACACACTCTAATACGAGTAGCCAAATTGCAATCATATCTTCAGTATAAAATCATTAAAAGTTGGTTATCGTCCCCTTAAGAAAGACAACACTCACGTGATTGATTACAATATTGGCTATACCATCTATAACTGAATGATAGAACTAAGCCGTAGCGGCCTCTACAAAAACGGCAAAACTGTTATTAGACTCAACAATTCAACAGATAAGACAAGTCTACATTATCTAGCTACCCACTGTTTATATGAACTCAGTCCAAAGAAGCAGCTAGAGACCCTAGCAACACAACAATAGTTAAGTCTACGAGGCTATACCTTTTACAGAAAGTGTAGCGTAGCGGTCTCTACAAAATGAGCAAAACGATTATGTGACCCGACAATTCAACGGATGAGATGGCACAAGACTATCTAGTTCTACATCTTCTAACTACTTACTGCTTACCAGGGCTAAGACTAGACGCGGCCCTAACACGGCAACATAACACCTAAGATAAAAGCTACGAGGCTACGATGGTGGATCCACCAGGACACTCACATCATTGAAATAAGCTTGTTCCAATCGCTGTCGAGTCCTGTTAGCTTTGCTGTATTCAGGAAGGCTGGACTGTCTTCTCACACGCATCCTTTGCTCACGGTCCATCGTCATCAGATCAGATTTCTGCGATAACACTAAATAGTGTAACCGATGAATGATATCCATTTTTAATTAATAATTAATTTTAATGGAAGTTTACAAGTACTAGTCCGAAATTATCAAGTTTATATTCATGAAACCTTGGTTCGTCTTTTCGGACAAAAGGTTGTAAAAACAGCGTATAAATTTTATTTTTCTTTTATGTTATTCCAAAAGTTTTTGAAGAAACAATTAGGTAGTTATTTTCCGCAACTGAAAATTTTTGTTGCACTGTAATTTAAAGGCGACTTTTTCAGATGTAATAATAATATAAAAGAACAATGGTTATAGCCGAGACTGTTAGAAACTTAAAGTAAAAGTGAACGCGACCGGTATAGCGCCCGCTAGTTAGGGCGGGCGCGGAGTGACTGTGGGCTGGGCGCCGGATGTAGCGTGGCGGCGATCAGACGTAACCCGGCAACCGTTTGCAAACAACACGCAATCCTAAGATGTCTTGAGGTATAGACGAAATAAACAGCCTAATTACGCTTTCATTTATGCGGAATTTAAATGTATGGGTAAGTACTGAAAACAGCTGAAACAATTGCTACGTGCTTAATTGTTATTCATAAGGAGACAGGGTTCCCATATTATTGATAAATGATAAACGAAAAAATGATGTATGATTTTTATTTCTGTAAGTAGGTTTGTACAAACGCTTTTCCACGTCAATCATATTTAAAAAACTAGATGAGGTCGGCGTTTCTGACGACTCTGAGAAGAAAGGCCGAAACAAACTCAAAGGTCACAGTCTCTTTTAATTAAAGTTCAGAAATAATTTTGGTCAGATCATGTGAAGGCCATGTAGATTGTGTCTGAAATGGTCTTTTGAGGAAAGATCCACACAGATTGAGTGGACCAATCCAGTCAGTGCACGCATTTGACAGTAATCGTGCAGCTCAACTCAAAACTTAAGGAGCTCAACGATGCGACGAACAATACCTGATAATGAAATTATATTTGATAATGAAGTTTAATAATAAACTTACTTTTACAAACAGTTGGTAGTACTTACCTAATGCCTACCTAATTGATTGAAATAACTAAAACCTCTATATGGATGATTGTACTCATCATTATAAACAACTTTTACTATGGCACCATCCCTTAAGGGGATGCCCTAGAGTCATCCCCTTTAGAAGTTTTCAAATATTTTATTTACATCTTGTATTACAGCGGGTGTCATTATGACTAGTTAAAGGTTCAAGTCGAACTAAATAGGTCCATTCCTACATAATGGTCGTGAAAAAGCCGCAGGAAACTAAGCAAGTAGGTACAGATTCAGAAAGGTAACCAATCTAGGGTGCCTAGGTACCTACACTTTCAAATTTAAGAAACCGCATCCGAAGGACGCCGCGCCGGTGGTCTAGACAGGTTTAAAAAATCCCAGACATGCCAGACCTAGATACAAAAGCTGGAAACCTACCTACCTACTCTCTAATTTACTCTTTTATCCCATTGGGCGTAAATAACAAGGGACATAATAAACACTCCCGGACATGGTATCAAATTGGGTCGCTACTAATCTTCTTACTAAACTTTCAAATTTAAGAAACCGCATACCGAAGGACGCCGCGCCGGTGGTCTAGACAGGTTTAAAAAATCCCAGACATGCCAGACCTAGATACAAAAACTGGAAACCTACCTACCTACTCTCTAATTTTACTCTTTTATCCCATTGGGCGTAAATAACAAGGGACATAATAAACACTCCCGGACATGGTATCAAATTGGGTCGCTACTAATCTTCTTACTCTAAAACTAGGAAAAAAAATATACTCACCTTTTTGTTTAAGCAAGAGACAGCCTCTACAGGACTTAATACCCAATTCCTCAGTTGCCACTTAAAGCCTTAACTTAGCTTAGCCACTCCTACGACGAGCGTTTAAACTAGCACAAACACATTATCTACATCATCTAGAGTTCGCAAAATAATTTATATCTAGGGTTCAAGCCCTGGTTTATATTATCTTGGCAGAACCACCAGGGCTTAAGCTAGAAACTCAGCGGACACCGACACTCTAAAAACTGTCTACCATAGTCACTACTTACATACGGTGTGATTTCCTGGCGGCGAGCAACAAACACATCACTTATACCGCTGGAGAGGGCTCAAAGGGCTGTTCTGAAGGTGATGCTAAGCGAACCCTTTAGGTACCCGACTGTACAATTATATCAGGACTGCAAGTAGCTCACCTTCAGAAAACTCTGTTTTCCGCTCCACTCTTCGTAAACATGCCTCTGTCTAGTAAGTACTCCATATTATACGTAGGTCTGCTCGAGTATGTCAAGTTGAGCGTTACAGGACCACATTTGCTACCCACCAATATTTCATCCTAAGTTCTAGGATAGGGGAGGAACAAGCTTCAAAACAAATTAACGATAAATAATCTAAACCATTAAGAATTAAAAAGTAAATTGTCTATTACATAACAGAGGAACTCATTTATTCTAAGAATTAACGACTAAAATACCAAATTTTTTACTTCCTTGACTTATTACTGTTTTCTGCTAAGTATACCTACCACCATACCACACACACAACCCCCAACATACCAGTTTAACCTCACAGCAACACACTCACACAAACTCTACTGACAATTTAACCTATAGGTTTAACCACTCAATAAATATGTTAACATCAGAATTATTACGCTGTAATTTTTTTTTTGGAATTGTGTCAATTCCTCTAAAGAACAATGTCCTTCAAGATATAGGATTTCCTAGTTTGAAGGGCAGGGGTCTTGCTCATTACCAATAGCCATACCCATCCCTTATTCAAACAAAACTGATGTTACCTATATTTAAGTTTTTGGTAATTATTAAGGCTTCTACATACCAGCGCGACATGTCGCGCGACGCGACGCGACTCAAAGGCACCGCTCGTCGCGAGACACGCCGGTATGTAGAAGCCTTTATACAACGTGGTTTTTTGATATCCCATAACTCTAGGGTATGATTGAGGCCATATCAAAGAATCAACTGGCATATGAGTTATGTTCCAATCCTTCGTTATTTTTTTTTTTCATTTTTCATACAAAATAATTCGGAAAAGTCACGATTATTAATGTAAAACACCCTTACGTGAAATATGACAACGTCGACAAGGTAGCTTTCCCTTCACTAGCTGCCGCCAGGAAGCCCCGATACCAACATACCTACATATTTTATTTTACTACACTACTGCGAAGTTTGGCAACCTCGCAAAAGTAAAGATTCGTCATACTGGTGACAATTTTTGACCTAATTTAATTATGATTGATGATATCTCCGAAACGATGCATTTTTGGACCACCTATTCTAGTAGTTTTAGTATTATTTTTACCTACAGAATATAACCCTAGAGTTATGGGATATCAAACAAAACAGGTTGTATATAAGTACTTACTTCCTACTTTACTTACTCCTACATCGAGCCACCGTGCATTTTTATGTTTGCAAGACAATCACAATAATGTTAAGTAAGAGAAAAAGTTGTTATGTTCTTTTGAAGCTGGATTGGCCATCATTTTGGTATCACCATTATTGTTCCAAATTTAAATTTACTAATTAAACCGAGAACGAAAATCGGAATAATATGGTCGCTCTTAAAGAAGCAACATGCTTCGATTAGAGCTTGTACTTATAAGTCACTACTTATTTCGTTATTTGTTTTCGTTTGCATAAAAGGAGTATCGAAATTGTTTTTCTTACGTTTTAATCCATTCTGATACGACAGGACAGCATGTATAAATGTCAAAACAACTGTCAACTGTCACCTGTCAACGGGGCTGACGTTAAGGAGGAGCACTCTATCAGACTATATCCGGTTTAACAGGCCAGGGTCTGCATTGACATATAAACCTCCTATCTCAATGAGAGTCTGAGAGGAAGTCTAATGTCAAATAGCAGCTGTCAAACATATGAATTGTACGCAGATCATATTATGATTCTGCCAAAGCGTTCATTTTAGGCCCCCAGTTCTTTTTTGTATTCCGATTACAAATTTGAAACAATGATTTTGTGCTACCATTATTTAATAGACCTTTAAACAAAAACATGCAGGATGTCTCGATTCAGGTGTCCGGGAGTGTATAATAATTAATAACATGCCACCTCTCATTGGAAAAGGTGACAAAGAAATCGCATCGAGTTTGGTACGATTTTGTTAGTCTATAATCTATAATTATCTAAACCATTCTCTCCTTGTCAGGTTACCTAATCTCTAAAGCATTAGCAATGCCTGAAGCCACACACTTAAATAGTGACTAACTAAGCCGAACGCTGCCTCACTGCAATCTACCCACCAAAAATATTTCATGTAAAGTAGGTTGCCAAAGACTTGTATCCAACCTATGTAAGTACGGGGGACCTACCCTCTATGTAGGTTTTGACTGTTGACCTAGGATAATATGTTGTTGTTGTAATTTTATGTACTTAAGTATTTTTTTTTTGCGATTACTAACTTAAGTAGGTACAGACGCCAGCACATCAAGCTACTACAATCTGTCAAATTTCTTTAAAAGTTTTTCAACTTTATCGTTAAAAGCATAGGGTTCAAGGTTGATTGGGAAAATTTAACAGTTTCGGGTAGCGTGACCTGCTGGCGTCTGTACATTTGCTGTTGGAGAATTGACCGTGGCATATATCGATGTACGGGAGAACAATCATGTGTTATCATTTTATCAACTACAGTGTTATTAGGTTCATCCCAACCACGAAATCCTTCACTGTGCGAGATCCGACTCGCACTAGGCTGGTTTTTTTAGTTGTTTGTGTGCAAATCCTAGCCTGCATTCCAGGTTTCAGCTTTCTATTACTTGGGGAAGTGCCCTAGACGTCTTGATGAGTGAGTCGATGACGAAATCGATGTATTTTAGGTAATAATAAAATTCAAAGTATAAAAGTTAGACAAATACACACTTATGAGCGTTTGCGACGTACAGCATTTCATACAAACTTTCAAGCCCTTGTTTTTCGAAATGACTGAACCGATTTTAATGAAACTTCCTACGTATAATCAGGATACAAAGCTCTAAAAAGTTAGTTAGGAACTTAGATTATAATATAATGTCGTTAAGAACTTAAATAAAGGCGCAATGATATGTAGTCCTTGTCTCTTGCCAATAATGGGCCACTAAGTATCCCAGTCACTATGGCCATCAAAACTGTTCCAGCGTAAGGCGCGTATAATATGAGCTGAAGATAATTATTATTTTAAGTCCATCGAGCATCGTACCTACGTGATAAAGAAAGAAAAATACTGACCGGTGTTTTCGGCATCGAATGGGTTCAAATTGTTTGAAAGTTTGAATATGTACGACAGGAAACAGAAGAATTGGATTATAAAAATACAAAAAATACATACCTACCTAATCGCTTCTCTAATCATTAAGGCTTCTACGGACCGGCGCGACTCGCGACGCGACACAAAGGCACCGCACGTCGCGCGGGGCCTTTGTGTCGCGTCGGTCTGTAGAATCCTTTAGTTTATGAATAGTGTATTTTTCAACTTATAGTATTATTTACTTTGGTTAGTTGTTATACCTAAGTACAATAAATCAAACAATCAAGTTAACTATGAATACTTTATTAGTAGTTTAAGGCAGACAATTACACCTTAGTAACTCTCACAAATTGAGACAAATATGTTCAAAGTCAAAAGACAATACATAACTCTTCTACTAGTCCCTTTAAATATACAACAATTAATAAATACATGTGTAAATATTTAATCTGCCAAAATAACACCAACCAATTGCCAAAATTTCATCAAAGACTTAATACTTTAAAACAATTGTGCATACATTTGTTTACAGTCATCACAGACACAATTGGCAAAGTGATATGTATTAAACTAACAAAATATAGCTCTGTATGAAGAAAAATTTAATAAACTTAGTTTTTCTAGTCTTAATAAGTTATTCCTAACATGATTTTTAACACCTGACATAGCATAGCCTGAGTAAATAATTTATGTTAAATTATCCACATTTATAATTATTTTTACAGCGGACATGATATCCCATTCACATCAAACTATGATAAAATGTTTAACATTGTTGTATGTACTACACACACAACAATGATGCAACATGGGGTGCATTAGAAAAATGAGTTCTAGAACAAATAATGACCAAATCACCTTTATCAATCCATTATGATCATTTTATGCGGAACAGGTATTTTATTGGCTGTAAGTTGATTGAAAATTGATATGCTGGTTAATAAAAAAAAGATCTAAAACTATGGAGGGAAACATGGAAGTGATTAACTAAGTGGTAACAATGATACATACACAAGTTCTTACATACAAAAAGCAAAGTTACTTCAGCTGTTAATAAAACCCAAGTTTGTGCAACTGTCTCCCAATCAACAAGAAAACATTTTCCTAACACAGTTCTGGTTATTAACATTAAATAATATATTAACATGCCAATAAACTTATTTACTTGACATTCTGTACTTATCAACGTATAGTACTTATTATGAAAATATTATTCCAAAAAGAAAATTTTAAAACAATAGTTTTATTTTTATGTAACTCTTTATGGGGCAAACACATAAGCATAATAAATTAGAAGATATTTGCTGTACTTAAGCATGATTGATGTCTTTGTGAATATTCTGGTCCTTGATATTTAGATAAATTATTATCAAATATTATGCTAATCTATTAACCTCATTTAACTAATAAACAAATGCTTCAAAATATTATGATTCTGCTATCTTCGATTTACCATTCAATTTGCCGAGCTGACCTAACATAAGGACAGTATTAATTAAATTTTCAGAGTAAATACGCTGATTTGTTTCCATTTTTCTCAGCTTCTGGACAACATATTTAGAGAAAAATTCCAGTTCATTCTCATTACCATGACTTCTAGGTTCATCCTCTAAACTCCGTTTACGTTTAGTCTCCCGAGGACTGGACAGATTTGCATTTTTAGCTTTTCGTTTTGGTGAATGATTAGCCTTATTATTGCTACTGCCACTGTTTACAAATGCCAGGTTCAAATCATCAGCCAGATCATTAGCTTCTTCTTCATTTAACTGTATAGTCAAATCATCAGGCACCGTCACCATGGGTACATGGTTTTCAGAAAATATGGGGGATGGCAGGAATGATACCCGTTTTCTAACTTTAACAGCAGAGTGTTTTGGTTTAAAAGCAATAGAGTCCTCAGATGTAGCCGCTACTGTATGTCTACGGTTTGTCTTCTGCTTAGTTGATTCTGAATTATGAAGTCGACTCACTGATTGTTTGTTGCTCCAGAAATTAACCTTGATCTTCTGTTTAGGTTTAGGTTTTTGTTCAGCAGGCTTTGGCTTGTTTAAAATTGTGGGGAATTTATAACGTATGTTGTCATCTTCTTCTTCCACTTTTTCTATCTTTGTCAGTTTGGGTGATTTACCAGCATTGTTGAAGAAATTGGTGTTTAACTTGTACCTTACATTGTCATCATCTGACTGGTAACCATTTTTCTTAGACGACGACTTATCGACAGATACGGGTTTCATTGTCTTAATGATAGGATTATTCAGTATCAGTACCTATTAGATTATAAACAGTCTGTCACTGCACCTGGAATGAGACAAAAACAAGATAAATAAGTAAAATGTTCCAATTAAATTAACGAACGGCTTGATTAAAAACTCAACTAAAACTTATGTTGTATTAAGAAGGGTAATTGAAGTTCGATTGGAAGCACAGTTTTTTTGCGTAGAGTAGTGCTTTCCCGCCCAAACATTGTTCCACAATACCGCGTAAATAAAGCTGTTAACGTAACAGTAATGTCAGTAACCCTAATTATCTAGAGAATATTTAGGCATGACACGTAAAATAGAAACGATATTTGCACCAAACAGGATCCATTATAGAGGAAATTGAAGATAATACTATTTTGAGGTTATGGGACTTACACTCAATAAAATCGTATATATTTCTATGAAGTGATAATTAAATAAAATTTAAATCATACTCCACATAGGAATATTAGCTGTAACTATCACATTTATGTTATCTAAATCATTGATTTGCTGAGAATAATGTCTCGTCATCATTAACATTTGATAGGCAATTACTATTACATAATCATAATATTTTATTGAATAAAACTTACCTTTAATAAGTTTCATTATTAATCACCAAGTATTCACTCACTGTGTTGGTCACAAGAGTCAAAAATAAATAAATATTATCCACGAATACAAACACGACACGCACGATTTGGAGTGTTCATGACGCAAAGTGTTTCCAAAAAAGTCCGCTAGAGGCGTAATAGTCGCGGGCGGGAAAACTATGGGAGCGTTCATCATTAGAAAGTGGAAAACCCAAATGAATCAATGGTATATGAAAAAATTTTACCGTAACGATATAAAGTGAATTGATGTTTGTATTGTTTTACATCATACATAATGATAAAAACTTTATGTTTATTAATAATTCGGGTTATTTTGTTTGAACTCAGTCGGAATTTCGCTATACTCTATTCAAATTGACTCGATAAATCTGAGTCGGTGTCTCGTTATAGCACTGTAATTCCGTATGTACCTAGTGTAATCTAATATAATAATGGTACAGTCAAACGTACATCAGTGGTAACAATTTGACATTGACAGCGCTTAGAAGTCGTAATCGCAGTAAGGACAATTTTCGTAGTGCAAGTGTTAGCACTTAGCACTGAGCTGTTGACTGTACCTAAAGTACTACATAACGAGGTATTACTTGTCGTTTTTAATTATTAGACTAGAACTTTATCATGCGATGACAAAATAAAAATAAGTAGATAAATAAATAGGTAAATGAAGGTAGAAGAATGATCTTAAAAATAGGCAACAACTCCAGTAAAGGTAATTTTTATAGGAACCTGATCCTGTCCTATTTATGTAAGTACCTACTAACGTATTTAATTAATACGTTAGCCTTACCCATATTCCGGGCGACGTTTCCGAGAAAAACTTATTTCTCTCTTAAGAAAAATCATATTAATTATCAACACATTTTAATGCAAATTTGCTTTTGAATGGAAATATGTATTAAAGCCTCTGTACTGTTTGCCCTAGCAGCTAGCCGGGCGTCTAGAATGGGGGTACGTTATGTCAATAGTGTTCAAAAGGTGCGCTAAGCACACAGCTTTTGAAATGAATAATTATCTTCTATAAAAGTAGGCTATTTTTGCTTATTTGACCTTTACAATATTATATGAAAAGTATCAAAATATGAGCATCATTTCACTATATAATCACTTTGGTAATTCTAAGCATCTGTAATAATAAAATATTTCGCTTACCATATGATTTTTCATGGAAATCCACCCCATCTTGGCACGGAACTTCAGTTTACGTTTCGGATTATCCGTGTTTATCGTTTATAAAAACAACACTATTTCAAATGTCCAATAAAGCGAAATAAAACGCTATTGTTGTTAAAGCCGAGGCTTTACGCGACGCGAATTGGGAGGTTATGACGGTCTACGAGATTTGCTCTCGGACTGAGTGGGAGGCTGTGCGCAATGCGGCAACGCGGCTGTCTACAAAACATTAAGCTTTAACAAAGTGCTCATGTATGCAGAGAAAACAAACATTGCTACAAAATAAAACTTAAAAAATAGTAAAAAGAAAATCAAATGACTCCAGTCAAGTTGGACTGCCTAAAAAAATAACTAACTTACCTACGCAAAATTAACATTTTTTCTCAGTTCTCAGTGTTGTTCTCGGCTTTATTAATTTACGTTTTTCAAACATTGTTATACAACAAACAATCGAACAGAATAATTATTATTAAATTCTTTTGTTTTGACGCAACCGCGGGAACGTTTGAATGTATTGATTTGAATTGCGAACGTCATTTCGCATGTGCCTAGAGCTAGGCGTGCGCACTAGAGGGATTCCTATGAATGGTTTAGGTATTCATCTCCAAGGGTCGCGTACTAGAAAAGCAAAATGTTGTCCATTAGCTTTAATGGGAACGCTTTGTCTTGGTCGTTTCGTATGCATTCCGTTAGGATGATTCATTATCTTTTACGTAGGTTGGTCATACATTTTCAGAACTCAATTTTGTTTGAAAGATGTAAAAGATTTTGCTTATCATTCTTTTCAAAAGTCGGAGAAAGGAGAATGCCCAAAAATTTATTAACAAAAATCCCAGTCGTTTACAAAAAAAAACTTATGAGGGTAAATGGGGATTAATTGTAGATAACATTAATATGGAATAGTTTCTTTAAAAAATATCCTCATGATTGGCTATGTCATTTTTATCTTTCATAATTATTATTTTCTTACGCCTTTCATGTACATACAGATGGTTGGCAGTAGAAAGAAAATGACAAAAAAACAAAATTTATGTAGTTATTTATTACAAAAAATACATCTCTGTTATTAAATTATCAGTCAGTCTCAGGAAGTCTCTGAGATCAGGGTGATTGACTTCTTATCATATAAACGCTACCCTTTGCCGGTTCATATTATGTTCATGTACATAGTCTGCAAGCAGTTAGGAATAAATAATACATATAATTAATACTTTCTGTTTTCAAAGCATGAGGCACCCTGTTTAGCTAGGTTTTTGATTTGCATTAAAGCTGCTGCAATTCTAAATTCACTCATTGCGGATGATTGTCAATAGTTGCGACGTATTAATATTATTAATATTAAAACAAATAATTTGAAAGGTTGATTGAAATCTAAAGATTCCTCCTAGTGTCCAACACACTTCGTATCTAAATGTTTTGCTGCTGATAAGTACTAGTTAGATAATTATATTGGACTTTAAAAGCATAATTAGTATAGGTGTTTTTGCATAGTGGGTAGCATAATTGTTTAAAATGTAATATTTAAGATAGATATAATGACTGTATCGTATTGTGGCTACTGTTTGTTTTTCCCTAATTAAATAAATAAATAAAATGTTAGAAACTACACTTACCTGAGCTCTAACGGCTGCTAGATGCAATTGCGTTGCTCTGTAGTCGTATTTCTTTACGGAAACGTCCTCCTGTTAAGTAAAAGTTATATGTCATAAAAATACCCACACTTCCAAAAATATCAAAACGAAGATATATTAATAAAAATCTGAGTAATAAAACGGAATTTAAAAAAATATGAGACTAAAAACAAACATAAATAGTGTCCTAAACATTGGAGCCAATAGACGTCCTTGATTGGAGCAAATAATTTTATTGTATAATTTTTAAATTATTCCTATTTACTTTTTTTCTTTCTTCATAGACTATTTTCGGCCAGTTCAGTTACTATCAAAGTTATTTGCAATCTCCTCTCACAAATTTTATTTCATTGAAAAGAGTCCGTAAATTTAAATACCACGACATCTATCGCTGGTTTCAATGAACTCGTAGATAGGACGTTTGGTTTTGCCGTCTCTGTTCGGATGATTTATTTTCATCTGTTGACAGACAAAAACAGTGACATCTATCATGAATGGAACGTATTTTTATAGGTTTCATTCATGAAGATGTCATTGTTTAATTTCGACGATGATCACGAGGGGTCATCAGTGCTTTCATTTCAAAAGTTTTTCTTACTTTATTAGTAGTGTATTGGACGAGTTTATAAATTACTTTTAGGACAAAGTTTGTTAGTTTATTTAATTAAGTTTACGTACTTATTGTTGTAGGTAATTATTTTATTTTAGGGAAAAATTATAAAGTTGCCTACTATTTACCTACACTAAGGTTCCTAATTAATTAGCCAGGCATATAAGTGTAGGTAAGCAACAGCTGTAAAGTATAGCTCCATTGCCATTGTACTTTATTCTTCAATACTAGGCTGAGCGTAAAATTTTAATGATGTCGAAATCAGGCCGATTTTGTTTTCGCTCCAAAAATGTTTTCGACTTTACGGGCGACTTCACTTTTCCAGGTTTCCCCTACATTTCTCAACTTTGATACAGTTACATTAGTTCTTTCCGATGGCTTTTGCCGTTTGATTTAGTTCGATGAAATTAAGAGTTTTTTACTTTTATTTTTACCGGCGATAGTTCGGCAGCGATCACGACTATCTGTAGTTAAAATGAGTGACGGGGTGTGTGTATGCACGTGGTGTACCTGCGGCAGCGGGGCTCTCAGGGACGAACCAGTTTTAGTCGCCGAGAGGCCTAGTCGTCGGTGACCAGTCGACAGTGCGCAATGGCTTTATAGGCCTGTACTGGGTACAGTCCCAAGTTTTATCTGTATCTAAGGTTTGTTCGGCAGAACTATTTCGTAATAGACTGAATAGATGTAGATACCTTATACCTAGTAGGATTTTTGTAGCCTTTGTTTTCGTTTTTGCTTTTGTTTTGTAGTTTCTCCATGAGTATCTTTTTTTTCCTTTTTTTTTTACATAGACACATTAACTTACCTGTATTTCGTTAACTTTGTTGTAAAGATTACTTTCAATACCCCTGCTTTGATGACGACCTAGCGCATCGAGGCTTTCCTGTAAAAGAAATGTATAATTAACACGTTGCCCACAACATTAGTCCATGTTAATGTGAATTATTTAAAATTCTAAAGACTTAAGGCTTCTACATACCGGCGCGACATGTCGCGCGACGCGACGCGGCACAAAGGCCCCGCGTGTCGCAGGACGAGCGGTGCCGTCGCGTCGCGCAACAAGTCGCCCCGGTATGTAGAAGCCTTTATTCTTTAGTACCTATTTTGTAAAAATTGTGTTGTCCTACTGTCCAACTTTACCTGTAGGTACGTCCCGTACTGTCCCAGTTTACTGGGAAACCACTTGTCCTATGTGTGGCCTTATCTTGGCCAATCCGTCTTGAAAGTTAATTGAAATGAATGATTTTACTTTGGGGTGGGAGAGGGAGAGGCAGAGTTCGCGCCCTCACGCCCCTAGTCGCCGCAGGAGACGCCCCAGGCGTCGGGACTCGTAAGCCGATTTCCGGCCACCGTAGGCGCGGGCCTGCGGACGGTGAGCGATGGGTACCTCGCCGCCCGATAAGGACCAGGCCCTGGTCGACAGCGCGTTGTGTTCCACGCGCGCCTCAAAGAGATGTCAGCACGAATTGACGGGCCATTAGGGCCAATGCCTGCCTGGGTTGTCCGAAAGGGATATCGTGGCCCTGGCACACAGGCAACGGAAGGAACACGGGTGGGATTTTATGTCAGTAAAAGTCTGACACGCCCTCCCCGCTCCGCCCAGAGCGGGAGAAGTTATTCTATAATTTCCCACCTAAAAAAAAACAAATGGGGTGGAACCTAAAGTAAATAGTATTTATTTATACCTGCACAGTGTCATTGAAATAACTGAAAACCTCAGTATCATTGTACTTATCAATAAAAATAACTTTTACAACGGGACCGACAAGGAAACAAATAATAACCGACTTCCAAAAAAGCACTACAAAGTGAAAAATAACTTTAATTTCGGAAGTCGGTGTAAGGGATCTGTATTTTAGTTTTTTGCCACCGACTTCCGAAATTAAAGTGAAGAAAAAGTCGATTATTTTTATATTACAAAAAGTTTTTTATTTTTCACTTTTTAGTGGGTCAGTTTTTAATTTATCTAAGTTACAATAGCCTAAAGTCAACTGCTCGTCACCTTTTACAAAATATTGCTTTCTCCGATGCTGGAACGTTAATTGTTGAGGAGTTCTCCTGGTAAGAACCAGGAGAACAGCCACTCACCATATGCATTGTGACGAGCATAAATTGCTTAGCAACCATACCTAATCGAATCGCAACCCGTTAAATACTTATTATTATGTTGTTCCGGTGGCCATCTGTGGTCTCCATCATCAGTTCCACTTCCCAAATGGTGATTTTATAATGCACGAGTTACTATTAAAAATACCCAAATCGCTATAAAACTTATAGCGATTTGGGGTTTTGTGTTTGCTAATAAAATTCGAGGGTTTGCCTCGATTTCCATGAGATCCCCTCATCAGATTCTGATTTGGTGGCCATGGGACCACCTCGGGAGCATACCCTTTCAAACAAAAAAATAATTTTCAAAATCGGTCCATAATTGACGGGGATATCGGTGAACAAACATAAAAAAAAAAACATTCAGCCGAGCATATAACCTCCTCCTTTTTGGAAGTCGGTTAAAAATAAAATCTGTGGTTCTCTACATTTCGTCGAGTTACCTATGCGAGTTATTTTGTGGTTTATTGGCGTGTGCTAGCTAGCTAACATCACACAACACACAGACCGGCGCGCGGCGCGACTCGCGACCCGACCGACAGAAAGGTACCGCTCGTCGCTCGACACGCGGGGCCTTTGTGTCGCGTCGCGTGTCGCGCCGGTCTGTAGAAGCCTTAAGGCAAATAATTTAATTTAATGATTTGTGTTGCCTAATGCAAATTATTTTACATAGGTACTATTGTATAGAACCCAGTTTTCTAACTGAACAGACAGCTGTGCTGCTGGGGATCGAGTTTGTTGCGCCACTTCTTCTTCCCAGCTAAAGCACTAGGAAGTGGTGAAGGGTGGGCGTTTTTGGGGACTGTCTTATGTAATTTCGAAAAGTGCTGATTCTCAGCTTAGGTTGAATAAATTACTTTTGTTTTTAATTTGGTTTTGAGCGTAAATGGTGCAGCTGTTTTTTTAAATGCAACTTCAGTTTTGATCCATAATGATGAGTAAAATGCCCAAGAGGTTACCAGTTATTTGAATTAAAGCTTGTAGGTATAAAAAACATAAACACAAATATTAAGTATTTTACTAACTTGTAGCTGTTTAATTTGTATTTCTAGTTCTAGTGCGTCTTTCTTCAGCTGTTCGTAGTTGACGCGTGCTTGTGGACCCATCCGGTCCAGGAGGATCTCACCACGAAGGATAGGCGGCATGCTTTCCTGTTGAAAAAGAAAATCAACGGTCAAGCGTGATCGTTTTCGTAGGTCCCTATACTACTTCTGAAGCGCAGGCCACACCGCCAGCTGGCGGGCGGGCGGGCTGAGCGGGCGAGCGTCGTTTCACCTCTTTACATGGTTTGTCGGTAGCTCGCGGTGTGAACCGAAGTATGTAAAGAGGTGAAACGATGTTCGCCCGCTCAGCCCGCCCGCCCGCTAGCTGGCGGTGTGGCCTGCGCTTTATTTTAAAGAAATTTAATTTTAGAGACGATAGTTTTGAAAGAAAGAGGTATTTTTTTCGTAGCTTTCGGAAAAAGTACTTATCTAGTTTTTTTTTATTTGTTTTAAAACGTTGCCCCACACTAGGAATTTTTCCTGTATTGTGGGTGCGTTTACAAACATTTAAACTCACATACACAAACAGCCAGACCCGGAACAACTACTTCTAGGTCATACAATTATTTGTTCCGTGCGGGCATCGAACCCGCGACACGCAGCGCAGCAGTCAATCGCTTAACCACTGCGCCAACCGTGCCGACACTTAAAGGTTCTCATCCACTGTCACAATTTAATTTACCTAGACTAGCAAGGTACAGGTACTACCTACTCAGGGTAGTCACATTGGTAGACAGAATAACATTGACGAGCTGCGTTTATACTCAAAACAACACCGGATCACTAAATGTTGTTTTCACCAATAACAGACTATAATATTTACGGCATGGGTTTCGGAAAACTAAAAGTACGGGCTAAAGGTACGGGCAGAAGAATTATTTTCGCACGGGGTTCAGAAGATGACCAAGACAAATCGACAGACAGTTCATTTGTAAAATCGATCAGAGGCGGTCTCTACTTCCCGCCTACATGCATAATTCCTCGTTTTTGTTTCGCCGCTGCCGAAGGGAATCTATTAAAATGTAAGTAAGCAATCAATTATGCCAACAGCTCCTGGTAAAATGAAACAAGTTGAAATAACAAAGGAATACTGCAATGGGGTCGGTTATTGTTTCCAAAAATTCAGTTTTTATTTGAATAAATAATGGACTTGTCAAAGAAAACTGCGTTAGTTCGATGTAGATTATGCGATTAGCTAATAGGATTGTGGTAATGTTTTACTGGGCATTAAAATACCCCTGTTAATTCTTTAAAAAAAACAGTTTAGTCTCAGATTAGGAGAAAATTATTAGCACTAAAGTAACTTTTAATACAAAAACAATGTATTAAAAATTACTTTAGTGCTAATCATTTTCTTTTGATACATTGTATTTTTGTTCAGATTACTAGAAATGACTATAGTCTTATAATTGTGTCACAGTTTATAAACATAACGTTCCGAACACAAGCGCAAGAAGCTTGAGCTTAATTACAAAGTTAAGCGTTTCCTAATATCGTGCACTAACTTTCGGATAACTCGTGCAAAGGACGTTCACACTCGTGGTTTTCTCTTGGAATTGCCTTGTAATTTTGGTCAAGAGGTCATTAGTTTGTGTGGCTAACCGAGATCTAACCGGCACACGTTTGCCTGAATGAGTTAACAGGACATGAACTAGACACTTGAATGGACGTATTATACAATAAAATAACATAACATCACGCATTTATTCCCCGAAGGGCTAGGCTGAGGTACACCCACATTTCGCCAATTATGTTTTAGTCCCATGTAGCCTATCCAACGTTATTTTTAGTATATGCGAAACCTGAATATAGTTTGTTCAGAATAAGGAACTGAATCGATTTCAATAATTTTTACACCAAGTTATATTTTGTCCCAAAAATATTTAAGTGTGATGGAAAATGTTATCACCATTTAATTACTTACAATACAATCGCCGTACGGTTAGGTACCTACTGCCAAATTATTATCATTGAGCGCAAGACGACCCTGGATGCGGGGGCGCCGTTAATTGTTTTTGTACGGACAACCCGGTAACATAACAACCTTATAACTTTGTGATTTATCATGATACAGTTTTGAAATTTTGTACATAGTATCTTTACATAAAAATATTAGACACGTGTTTCGGGTTTCGCATATACTAAAACTAATATTGTATATTGCCGTCAAGCAGGCACAAATCCAGTCCGGGCTACTACTGAGAAATTCTATATAGAAAAACAGAATAACACTTTGCCCGGTCCAGGAAACGAACCCAGGACATGCTTATCAGTAGCGCTTACGGCCACTAGATCAACGAGGCAGTCTGTGTATTAACGCGACGCGACACCGGTAGAATAATTTCCTTTAATTTTTCATAAGATCAACAAAAAAAAATGAAAAAAAAAAATCACATAAGCCTACATGGGCAGTTATGAAACGTCAGAATCTAGGTGCACGGTTCCAATTGGTCGTTTCCTATGGAGAAGAGCCGGCATGAAACTCCACGGTCACTCTTTAAATAAAATAAAATTGGCTTTTACAATGATTTCAAATTACAGTGTTAATAGGTATGAGAGGACAGCGTAGGCCCGTCAAAAGTACCAGGTACTTAACAAAATAGAAAATGGTCTACAGATCTACAGTCTATTAAGCCTACAACGTCCTCACATTGAAAAAAAAAACAATATAAAATATGATAAAAAATAATAAAATTAGAAACTTGTTGAAATTTAAATTGTAGGTATAATAATGTCAGTGAAGTTTGTAAAAAAAAGATAAAAATAAATTAAAAATAACTTCGTAATTTGGGAGCAGTTAATAGACATTTACATAGCGAGGTACCAGGGAAACCACATGTACAGAAGGAATTAGTGCCAAACTTCCTTGTCTTCAACGTAGTCCTTAATCTTATAATATGCTTTTTTGATAAGGGCACGTTTAATGTGCGTTTTGAATTTTCCTTCACTAAGTTCTGTAACCGATTGTGGCAACTTGTTATAAAAGCGGATACTGTTTACAAGAAATGACTTGCTTGTTTTAGTTAATCTAAATTTGGGTATCACAATTTAATAGAAATTGTTCTACCGGTGGTGTCGCGTCGCGCGACAAGTCGCGCCAGTATGTAGAAGCCTTAAAATGTTCTGTTGATATGTAGGTATTTTTAAGGGGATCCAAAATGTCGTACCTACTCGAAATTAAAAAATTCGTACGTTTTTTTGCAAATTGCAGCGCTGTTTTACGTTGTATGGTTGGTAATCAAAATTGAATACGCGGCAATTGTGATAAAATTATTATTAAAATTACAGTATAGATAATTATTAAATTATAATTATACTAGCTTCTGCCCGCTTCGCACACGTGGCTTTTTATAAACATATAAACCTTCCTCTTGAATCACTCTATCTATTAAAAAAAACGCATCAAAATCCGTTGCGAAGTTTTAAAGATCTAAGCATACATAGAGACATACAGGAAGCGGGAACCGACTTTGTTTTATACTATGTAGTGATTATAATTGAAAACATCAATAGGTAGGTACCTATAGCCATCGAAATTATCGGCAAATAAAACTATTTGGTGAAAATATGATCATTGCTAGAAGTTTTTAACTTTGCGATCTCCATTGAAGGAATCACCATTGCATTAGAAGATACTCAAACCCTCATGTTGAACACCGCATCAAAATTCGTTTTGTTCTATTTAGGAACCAAAGGTAGGGTGACTCGTGGGTCACGAGCACCACCGCTGAACATGGTGTCCTTAGCTCGATCCTCTGTTCGGGCAAAGTTTTCTTAAGTTTATCCATTAGGAATTGGTCACCAGAAGCCCGTCGCATAGTCTAGATTTATGCCCGGTGTATGACAATAGGCTCGCCCCTTTTAACATTGAATTTAAACATAACTAGCGAAATGCGCGTGGACTGCACATCTCTGTCATAATAATCTACAAATAGTAGGTACTTATCAAATAAAATAGACCGCTTATATCTCCTAAACTACACGACGAGTTTTGATGCGGTTTTACCATGAAGGTTAAAGTTTATGTAGAGATTATCTACGATAATATGGCACGCCCCTCCAAAATTCAAAACATTTGAAAGGATTTGTGAAAGTATTTGTACGCATGTGTGCGTAATGAGACGACCGTCAAACAAAAACAAATCACGGATTTGTTGCTCGACTAGTGGCGTCATTATACGCTCATTGTTATTAGTATGGCGCTGCACTGACGTACTCTATGAAAACGATACGTGCTTTGTCTTGCGCGATCGGCTAGTTATGATTAGTTGACCAACAAATCTGGTAATAAGTGAGATATTACTAGTACTTACAACTACATACAAACTCTTTCGTAAGGATGTGACTACACACATTATCCATGCGAGCCTTGTTATCGTAGTTTATCTTTACTATGTGGCGCATAGAGGTAAGCGTCCACAGGCCCGCATCGCACGTATCGGACGCATCGCATCAAACGGATTAATTAGACTGCGTCGGCAATCCAGATTGCCGACGCGAGTATCAGCAATCGGATTTCCGATGCCACCTTCATTCGGATTTTTGTAGTGATCGTAAGTACGTGCGGAAAGTGTTTGTGAGAATGGATAGCGCGCGGGGCGCGTCCACTGATCGGCATTCCGTATGACGTCATCGGTACGCATCGCATGTAGGCATTGCCGATGAGCGGTCCGTACGGTGCGGATTAGTGGACGCTGTTGTATGAGTTTTTATACAAGGCAAACTAAAATCCGTTACGTGCGATGCGTCCGATACGTGCGATGTGGGCCTGCGGACGCTTACCTTTAGTAATCACCTGATTTGCTAAGGATATATTTTTTTTTGTAAATGCGAAAAATCGTTCTGTTTATTGCTAAGTGTATTAATTATTCGGACTTATAATTTTGTTCTGATAGAGTCGAAATAAATAATATCTATCTGTTTTCTGTGGCATAATCGCAAAAACGCGTGACTTCAGAAAACCCCATACAATAAAGTCTGCAGCTAAAACACCGCAACAAACAGTGGTGACTTTGATAGCATGCAATGGCTCTTCATGCACTTCATGCGGATTTTCAGTGCCCCAGAAGCAATAATTTTGTTTGTTCACGTATCCGGAAAGGTGGACATGTGCCTCATCGCTCATGATCATTTTCGAAGGAAAACCGTCCTTTTCGCGGTCAATGTTTATTATTACCATGATTTTACGATGTGTATTTAACATTTTGTGTACTTCACAAAATGTCAAAGTCGCAATGACTAAACCTTCCATTTTAAAAAACCGGCCAAGTGCGAGTCGGACTCGCGCACGAAGGGTTCCGTACCATTATCTATAAAAATGACAAAAAAATCACGTTTGTTGTATGGGAGCCTCCCTTAAATATTTTAATTTGATTACTTATTTTTAATGTGAATATATAACTAAATATTCTGTGAATATTTCATGTGTCTACCTGTTGCCGTTATCAATGTCGAGCAAAAACGAGCAAAAAAATCACGTTTGTTGTATGGGAGTCCCCTTAAATATTTATTGTATTCTGTTTTTTTAGTATTTGTTGTTATAGCGGCAACATAAATACATCATCTGTGAAAATTTCAACTGTCTAACTATCACGGTTCATGAGATACAGCCTAGTGACAGACGGACAGACAGACGGACAGCGGAGCCTTACTAATAGGGTTACCGTTTTACCCTTAGGGTACGGAACCCTAAAAATGAGAGCATCTTCCAAAGGGGCTCCACCTGTTATAATTCTTACGTATTATAAAACAAAGTCTTCCTGCCTTTGTCTGTCTGTCTGTCTGAACGCGTTAATTTGAAAAACTACTGATCGGATTTTCAAATGCTTTTCACCATTAAACGGAGTGATTTATGAGGAAGGTTTAAGTGTATAATTAATTAAGGTTTTGTGTAAATTGACTGAAATATGACGATTGTTGTTGAAGATATCGGAAAAAATCATGCCGATGACGACGGGAGGTTTACTATGCGCAGCGTAAACCGTACGAGATACATAAAATGTATGTTCTACAGGATTGTACATCTTAAAAAGTTAAACCCAAAAATTCGCGATCGCATACCTATGTCTATTTTCTAAAGATGATCCACAGTAACCATTTTTATCTTTCAGAATTTGATAAAAAAATAATTGTTATTTCCGAAGCTATTTTAACCGGTATTATATTAATCCTTATCCAGTATTTTTTTTTTTTACATTATATCATTTAAATGAATAGTTACCATGGGTTATTTTCCGACATCAACGCGGGCAAAGCTGCGGGCAAAAGCTAGTAAAATAATATTTAACTTAAATATAGATGATATTAATCTCGATGTTTTGACAACATGCCACTACATTAATAGATAACATCCGCGCAAAGCAAGGGCGGGTAGTGAGTCACAGATAATCACAAAGTCTTGTATGACAAATGACAATACAGTTCATGTCCTTAGGTCTTGCATATCCATTAAGCCAGCCGAACAATAGACATCTCAGAATACCCGCATCTCTGACTACGATAAGCTCTACGTCATATGCACCCGGTAATCTGTCTTAATAATAATTACACCTAAACTAAGGCGGGGGGATGTTCGATTTCATTAACAGAATCACTGTAGGTAGGTATACACAGGTAGATATATGTTAATGTATCTGTATTATTCTGTTTGTAGGATAAAAGCTCAAGGGATTAATTCAGATTAATCTAGATTAATCCAATGTATCAGCTATTAGAAAAAGGCTCTTTTTACAACTAGCTTTTGCCCGCGACTTCGCCCGCGTAGACGTCGGAAATTATCCCACGGGAACGTACTACCGGGATAAAAAGGAAACTAAACGATCGCATACCTCATAGCCGTAATTTGTCGGTTTCCCATGGATAGATTATAAAGTATCGAAAAATAATGCGTTAAATTGTACCTAAATGGTTTGTCGCAGTTCTCGACAGTTTATAATCTAACGAAAATAGCACCGGTAGATTATAAACAAACGAAGTTCATAATTTATACGGTGACTTAAATACACCGTGGCATTTTAGTCGTCTTACAACGGCAGCCCAGTTCATGTATCCAATGACTACTAATCATTCACAAAAGAAAAAAAAAATATTTACATAAAAAAATTTAAAAAAAAAACATTATGACGCATGACGTAGTTTGAAACAGCCTGTTACGAGCCTTGCGTTCAATTTCCAAGGGCGGCGCGGAATGGATTGCAAGGCTCGCACCGCGCTCATAACAGGGTGTTTCAAACTACATCATGCGTCATTTATTTATTTTTATTTAATTTATTTATCACATGATGAATAATATATATATATATTTGTTCAATTAATCAAATGTTAATATAGATACATGAAGTGGGCTGCCGTTGTGAGACTATTAAAATGCCACGGTGTATAATAAAAAAAATGTCCATGTATTTTCGGCCTAGTTTCCTCTATTAGTAATGTATGTCGATAATCTTTAAGAACTTGGACATACGATGATAACAGTGATTATTAATGTTTCTATGAACAAGGCCAATTTACCAAACAACTACCTACGAACAATATTAGGTAAGGTACTTCCTGTAAGTCCTTAGGGATGCCGTCCCAGAAAGTTCTTAATAAGGAAACGACCTCATTAATCTACACACGTAGACTGCGAAACAGAACTGAATATAAGACATGTACGTAATTGATCGAAGGTATGTGCATACAGGTGGAACCCATGGAACAGACCTTAAGTCTTAGAAAGTAGTTAGAATCGTACTTAATACTAAGATCAGTAGGGTATATTTTGACATCTTCTAAACAAAATATAATTGCGTTCACTAGAAGTCGCTTCCCATGACTGTACCGTTTACAGGAGTGTACGACTATTACGCCGACAGACTGAACACCGACAAGATTTTACTTCGACGGGACTCTTCGCCGACAGGAAACTTCGCCGACAGGACTCTTCGCCGACAGGGCTCATCAGCGACGCAACTTATTCCGATAATCAGTCGAATACTCAGCTTAACAATCAGAGTTTTGTTTTTATTTAAACCGGCATCAAGTTTTTGTTTTGGTAACTGAATTTACCAACAATACAGGAGATCTGGTCACTGTTCTAAAGGCTTCTACATACCAGCGCGACTTGTCGCGCGACGCGACACGGCACAAAGGCCTCGCGTGCCCCGGGACTAGCGGTGCCTTTGTGTCGTGTCGCGTCGCGCGACAATTCGCCCCGGTATGTAGAAGCCTTAACTTAGCCTAACCCAAATCTTTATTTTTTCTGAATTGTGTCGCAGATGAGCCCTGACGACGAAGAGTCCTGTCGGTGAAGTGTCCTGTCAGCGAAGTGTCCTGTCGACGAAGAGTCTTATCGGCGAAGTATCCCGTCGGCGAAGAGTCCTGTCATAGTAAAGTCTTGTCGGTGTTCAGTCTGTCGGCGTTTAGTCGTAGGTACACTGCGTTTACAGGCTACCTGTACCTATACTGTAGAGGGTTTATCCAACCTCCTCGAGAAGTTAATGGCATCATTTGGAGATTATTATTAATTCATATTAAGAATAGGAAAAGATTAGAGATACAGCCCCCGTTAGCTGACAGACGGTGTATCGGAATATAAAAGTTATTTATACTTACTAAATAAATAATTATCGAATTGCAAGCCTATATGCGTTTCATTTTAAAAAGCTAAAACCCTGAACCTAAACAATACTTACAAGGTTTTTTTTTTTCGTGGGTAAATCCTGATGGATACCTTCCGTCTGGGAAGAACGGAGGCTTATGTCGGACTCCTACCAATTAAAACCCCACTGTTAATTCTAGTACCATGATTCGGAGGCCCGGGAGATACTTGTACATTCGCCGCACCTCCGACTGGTATCAGCCCGCTAGGCATGGCCATGACGGGCTGATGAGACCCTATTTTTTTTTAAATAAAATTTGATGGAAACATTGCCTGTAGACTATTTTTTTTTTATAAATTCCTACTCCTGACCATTGATACAAGTCATTCAGTCGCATACATAAATGGGTTTAAAGAACTTGTTTAAATAATGATGAAATGAATTATTACACATTAATAGTCGGCTAAACACAAATTTTAGAAAATAAAACAAAACCGCTAAACATGACGCTTCAGTTTCCCGCCAAGAAGTCCCTGTAAGCAATTATTGAAAAATATTGCTACAGGTTTTAGGTACATATACAAATGAATGAAATATTGCATCAGATAAAATACTTTTGGTTAATACTCTAAACGTCAAAATTAAATGGAATTTATATTATGAGATGACCGCAGCATACTCAATGATGAATGATTATGAATTTTTAAGTAAATAAATAAACCCATAGCAATTACCTCAATAACATTAATTAAATGACAGCGAAATCGCCAATTCACGATTTCGCTGTCATTTAATTAATTTAATTATGTTTTTATGCAATTGATATCAAATCTGATATCAATTACAAGCATTAAAATTTAAAGATGGGATAATAATTTTAATCGCGTCCGTTTCGAAGTTGTACGTTTAATCCCCTAAGCAATTTGAAGTAATCCCTCTCTATGCCGCTACTGGTTACCCGGAACGATAAATAAATAATGGAAGTTGTTATTGCACGGTACTTGGGACTTCATGGACGAACAAAACTATTTGAATTGAGGAATGTTAAATTTTCATTAGGTACTGTGAAACTATGTATAGGTATACCTACTACAGACATGACAAAAGTAAGGCTTCGCTTTAACATACCTCTGCCTACCCCTTTATGGAATACAGGCATGATGGTGTATGTATGGCAAAGTATAAATTCCACCTACAGTCAAATTGGAAAAACCGGCAAAATATGACTCCCACGATAAAACAATTTTCAAAACAGCGAGATCAATATTTCACTTTTGACAGGGAATCTCAAACCCTCGTCATTTCCTTCTCTTTATTTATTCAAACATTACCGCAGGTACATCCAGGGGTGGGTCATCGCTGTCTGGCGGGTATGGTGGTAGGAAGGGCCTCTTCGGTGGTCGCATGGGGGGCGTGGCAGTCAGCAGGGTTCTTGCTAGATGCGCCAGATCTGCTGTGCTGGACACGGCTCGTGCTTGCGCGCATAGCGACTCGTACCGACGAAGCTGGTTGTTGCTCTAGTGAAGATAAAAATCATATTAATATTCGTAATTTCATGTTTTTCTGTCGGTACGTAACTAAGATATTGTAAGTCTTAAAAGTGCCACGAGTTGCTTGGAAAAAAGGGTACGCTTGTCATAGACACGATAGAAAAATGTTGAAATGTATTGTTAAAAATTTCTAATGTACCACATAAAACTGCTCTATTTAACAAAAGCTTCTTTGGCATTGCATCAAAAATTTACAACAAAACACCTATTCACATTCTGATCACTAAGGAACGTCCAGTATTTAAAATTAAATTACGAAACTTTTTAATTGTTAAATACACATGTATGCATGTTACGGGTAATGCTAGAAGATGGAGTAAACCTAGGTTTACCCGGGTTGACTTAGTATTACCCAAGCTTCTTGGGTAAAGTCCGAATCATAAGTAAAATAAAATTTCTACACAATCCAAGATTTCTTGAATTATTGATTGATTTGTTGACCATTTTCACTGGTTTTTGATATTTTGACATTTATAATATCTGAATTTGACATGTAAAATAATTTTAAATTTAATGCCAATACATATTTATTGTATGCCTATTAGGCAGGACATATTGTAACTTTAATTTATTGTTAAGATCTGTAACAAACATATCACAGCAAAGATATTTTGAATTTTAAAATAGAAAGTTTGCTCATTTTGGCGACAAATCAAGGATAATTTTTTAAGTATTTCGAGAAATGTATTGATTACTAGCTGCGAAAATTTTTACATTTGTAATAACTAAATTTGACATGTAAAATAATATAATTTTAAATTTAATGCCAATACATAATTATATAAACATAATCTAAAATATTCACATATTAAGTTATTGAGAAAATGCTCTAACTTAACATATTTTTTTTTCAAATCATTAACACTAGGTACTCGTTTCGTGATCTTCAGTATAAAGTCATTAAAAGTCGGTTATCGTCGCCTTAAAGCGGCACGATGTATAGTAGGATAATGGCTCAAGGCATTCATTAAGATTAGGTACTCTAGATTAATCTAATGCATCAGCTATTTGAAAAAGGCTCTATTTACAACTAGCTTTTGCCCGCGGCTTCGCCCGTGGAGGTCGGAAATTATCCCACGGGAACGTAGGTACTACCGGAACAAAAAGTATCCTATGTCCTAATCCAGGTTATAGAAAGAAAGAAAAATATTTTATTTGGGACACGCACAAGAAATACAAAAAAAAAATTAAAACACGTAAGGTACTTTTAACCCCGGTAGTACGTTATCGTGGCATATTTTCCGACATCCACGCGTGCAAAGCCGCGGGCTAGTAAGAATAATATAAATGTAGAAAATTTAATAGTAATTCAATGCAGTACCTATCCTTATAATATTGCCTGGAAACATATTGCATACGGAATCGAACCCCGCGGCTGATGTAAACCACTCAGAGCTATCTGGGTCGTAGAAGACATTGTGTTCATGTAAAAGCTTTTATGAAACGCATTGCATTTCTATTGTCCATTTTGATGGTTCCATATCTCTGTAGATTTCTAAGGAACTCGGGCTATTAAAATAGGACAGTTAGATACTGCATTTTTTGTTCGTACCCGTAACTGGCTTTTAATATAATAACTAGTTTATTTATTTTAGCTCACAATGGGTGTAGCTCTTACCAGTTTTGAACTATATAAATTCACATTCTGAGAGCTGGTGGCGATGTAGGTTTTAGAAAAAAACTTGAGTTACATGTCACCAGGCCCCACTTAGTGGCTTCATACACATATTCTGAGATTAATTTAACTAGGTAATATATCAAGAAGATCTTTTACTACTCCATCACTGAGGATCCAGGACTACTACTGATAAACAGAGGTATGTAGATTCCGACTTGCTAATTAGACACTTATTATTTTATTTACTGATTAAGTATGAATGTGTTTATTTATCAAAAATTGTAATGACCAGTTTACCTAACTGACATATTTAAAATTGTAATTGCTTGCTTATGTTAATTTTGTACGCCATATTTTAGACAATATACTATCTGTAACCTGTGTAGGTACTATGTTTAACAAAATAAATGATTGATTGATTGGTTGAATTGAATTCATCCAAATGTCCATTTTACTTGTTCCTAACGACAGACGCCATTTAGACGGTGACCATTCATGGAAATGGAAAAATATAAGTCATATCTCCTGCGTGATTTACGACGCTTAGGTACATCGAAAGTCGTACACATATTTATGTGAATATAAAATACCAGTATAAATACATGTTAAAGACAGCTTTGAATACCGATATACATAATGTAGGTACATATATAAACGAGCAGCAGTACCGTATCTACTTAATGTGTTTTCGGATGTCGGCTCCCAACTAACAAAGATCAAAAGTTAAGGCAGCTGAACACACCGAATAATTTGCAAGTCGGGAACAACTGTTGTGCAAATCCCGATATAATATCAGTACCGTATTGTGTAAACAGGATATTTTAATTGCCTTATTAGAATAAGAAGCGCCTGTTAGCTACCACAATGCTGAATATAACAGACGTTTACGAGAATTCTCTTTATCGTTGGTTTAGCGTGCTGAATATTCGTAATGGTTGTAGTATTCTTTGTTACAATTAATAAAAGTTGTGCTTGCGGGGGACGGGGACCATCACGGGACACTGCTCACTGATGAAGCACTTCCACACAATAGGCATAACGGACAGTCCTCTGTTCATGGCTTGCATGGAGGCTGAAGAAACCGTTGCGCACGTGCTCTTTGAATGCACAGGCGTCACCCAGATCAGAACAGAAACCCTCGGGTCACCCAGATCCTTCACAGATATCTTAAGCAGACCAGGAGAACTAATCAGCTTCTGGAGGGAGGTGGGCTGGTTGGAATAACCAACGATGGCCACCATGGCCCACGCACAATGGTCCACATGAAGCAATAAGTGCGGAAACCAAACCCGCTAACATAGAACATAGAAGTTGTGCTTTTGAGAATTAGGTATTTTTGTTTTATATCGTAAGTAATCTTTGCACTTAAGTAATATTTATATTTGACGGCGCAGCAAGTGGCGCCGTCTAGTTTGGTTACGAAGTTACTGGAACCACCGAAAAGGTCGGATAAGAATGTGACACTGGCTGGTGACAGTCAGTCTAGCAGAGCGTCGCATCGATGTTTACGTGGCGGCTGTCTTTTGATGTCAGAAGATGATCTCAGGGGAACCGCTGTCGTACCACGTCCACGACGAACTGCTATATTCTGGCACAAACCTTGATGATATTGAAGCTGCTTAACCATTAATACGATGATCACTTCTGGTAAAGGCTATCCTGCGCCGTTATATTTATAACTAGCTTTTTCCCCTGCCTTCATCCACGTTTTTTAAGAGAAAATCTATCCTATGGCACTCGGCAATAGTGTAACTTCTTATTAGTGAAAGAATTTTCGGAATCGAATCAGTAGTTCCGAAGATTACCCCCTACCAAAGACATTAAATTATTTACTTAACAATAGACGGGATAAAGCGTAATCCGATATCGATTTGCCTTATTGGACAAAATTCGCTCAGTCTAGTTTGGTACTCCTGCATGTCAAGTCGCAATTCGCATTCATGTCCACCAAAGACTTAGACACGGTTTATTTTCGCTGAGACATGCATCACAATTTTTCTATGAAATTACTTGTAATAGCCTCTTATCTATCTTAAATCTCTTTGCCCCCAAAACTCACCTCTTTGTAATGTTATACTATACGTAGGGGTAGATAGATATAATGGATTATATGATTGAACAATACAAAGTAAACACACATGATTAGCAATAACTGGGTAAAATTCAGCAACGGTAACAGTTTGGTTTGTTACACGAATGGGAACTATTGATTTGGTTACTATTCAAGTAATGTAGGTAGGTACCCCCCCCCCCCCCCTTAAAAGAATATCTCCTGGAGTCGTGTTACAAATCGTCAAACATAAATGATTCAACCCGCAACACAGTCCAACAAACTATCACTATTTTATGCGCTATATCCATTAATCTCATGAATCTCAAGAGTTTCCTTACGACCACTCTCCCCTTGAGGGATGAAAGCTCGTGCAGACCAGCACGACACCGGTAGAACAATTTCCATGAATTTTTTATAGAAATAAGTTCTACCTAAGGTACAATTACGGACCCCTACAGGGTCCGTAATTGTACCTTAGCTTTAAGCCATTGTAACACCTTTACCTGTACATTATGGAATGCAAATAAATGTACTTATGAATATGAATACCTGTGTCACGCCGGTCTATACGAGCCTTATAAGATACAGACCAATCCACTTTATCATCGGAAGTTATCTAATGGATCCATACAATAACTGCCTAAGTTGATCAGTCAAGCCGAGTTGAGGAGGCAACTAATACGGACACAAGATGGATGACTCCGATACTGTCATTTTGACATGACGGAGCATTTACTAAAGTTTTAGGGAATTTCGGGTTATCGTTAGGGCATAAAAAGGGTAATTTGGAAACGTACGGTATAACTATTTAAGCCAGTTCAATATTATTTACGTAAAATGGTTTCCATGTTGTATTAATTTTACTGGTAAACTCGACTAGCGATTTCAATTAATTGAGCGTTAAATGAGCTGACAGTCTTTTAGAGCATTTAATAATTTTGCGAAGGGTTAAATAATATCACTTAAGTACTTTTAAGGCTTCAGTTTTCATCTCCATTACAAAACTAAGAGTTTACATTTCCTGTGGTTACGTAAAAGTTGTTAAAAAGAGAGTTTCACAAACACAATAAACTTTTCTTTTTTAACAAAGACTGCAAGAATTGACTTCACCAAAGAACTTTTAAGTTTTCTTGGTTGCGTAATCGATCTACCAAAAAACAGTATTTACCTTATCCGTAACAATTTCTCCTTCTTGACAAATGGCTTCACTGACTGCCGAGGTCACATCGGTCAGTATCTCTTCCAATTCCTGAAATAAAACAGAAACGGTAAATAAATGAACTGATAAGTTGTACGATTAGGTACGTAATTGATTTCTTCAAGTGACCAGTTTTCAGGGTTTGAGATCGAAAAAGTTAGCGCCATGTCGGGCTGTTTAAATACTTTTTGCTGCCTGGATCTTTCACAACACTACAGAGGAATAAATTAATTTATTCAACAATAAAATCGGCTTCTGACAACTGAAGCTACGTGAGCGTCAGTTTAATTAAAGCTGGAGTTAGTTCGAGTCTGTTTGGAGCTCAAAGCTCCTTCAACTACGGGTGCCGAGCAGGGCTGTCAGATACCACGAATTCGATCTACGTACGAATACCGACCAATTCACTGTCACATGTCAATACCAATTGTCTTGGGATTCGACCTATTTCTTTTTCAATTTCCCGATTTCATCAGGCAATTTTGTGGTAGCACAGATTTTCGTATTTCAAACAGGAATCGAACTTCGAGTTCGTAACTTCAACCCTAGTTTGACTAGTAGTGTTTTGTTTCGTCCCGAAGATTCCCGCAAGGTAAAGTTGGATGGGAAAGGCACTTACATTATAATATGTGTTCCGAAACATATAGTGAATGTCTTAGATCGTATTATTTAGAGCTGTGATTAAAGTTACCCATTAATAAAATAGGACTGTCCCTAAAGTTATTACATCAGTCCTTAATAATGTTCCTCTGAAATGTTAAGTTTTATTACTTAAATACTAAGTAATACGTCAAGTGATTGAAATGTTTATAGCATCATAAAAAGGCTGTTTCCTCCAATAAGTGTATAACATATTATTGCTTTTATTTTCCGTGAAACATTAGACATAATAATTTCAGGAAATGGATCTCACTTAATAAAGGATGTTTTTTAGGATCACACAACAAATGGTAAACATTTCGTTCCAAAACAAATATAGAATATTTTAGAAACGTACAAAATGAATAATATACAGTATGTAACAAAAACCCTGTTGTTCGTATACATTAACCTACAAGCACATTGAAGGAATTATAATTAAAAAAAAAACAAGCATTGGCTATTCGAGAAGTCAAAATCAAAGAATTAAAGAGGTTAGAAATCAGTTAAACATTACAAATAAAAAATATTTTAATTATTTTTGATGAACAGTTTTTATAAATGACTTGCTTTATTACGTATGTATACCGATTCTTAAAACGTAGGTAGAAGGCAAAACAGGGTTTTTGTTACATATTGTATAACATTGCGTAACCAAAATACTTAAATATCAAATGTTACACAAGTATAAGATCTTGAAAGTCTTTCACAAACAAAAAACAATACTAAATATTAAACTTGTACTTTGGACAGACGCGAGACGTAACGTGTTTGTTCAGAAACAAAGTACTGGGTACTTAAGCAGTGTTTATTTTATATAACCCCCGAATGTTTGCATACGCAAGGGTAAGCCCTCGTTCTCAGAAGAAGACAATGTCTACTCGTCTGCGTAGGCTTGCAAAGATTCAAAAGTTTTATTCAAATAAACCAGTTTTGGACAAGCTACCTTATAAATACATACTTAAACTCACGCCTTCTTCCCATGGGGGTAGGCAGAAACTATAGAACGCCACCTGCTATGCTCCTTACATACACCTTTTGAGTCGTTAACGTTCACGTACATCTGTACCCCAAGTGTAAGTTTGCAAGAGAGTAAACGTAACTATTTCGTTTGCGTTGAAATTTGACCGATGAATCATAATGCTAAGAGTATAAGAGTGAGAATAAAAATCTTAACGCAAACGCGCTAGTTACGTTTACTCACTTCCAAACTCACACTCGGGGTACTGGTCATACACGCTCGCCGGTTGCGAGTACTACGTACCTGACCTTTCTGAAGAACATCACCAATTAGGTCACTGTATGTCCTTCTAGGGCGTCCTTTTTTTTTTTTGTCCCAAAAATATTTAAGAATGTTATCACAGTTAGGTTCCTACTGCCAAATTATTATCAATGAGCGCAAGACGACCCTGGAGGCGCGTGGGCGCCGTTAGCATGTTTTTGTACGGAAAACCCGGTAACATAACAACCTTATAACTTTGTGATTTTTCATGATACAGCTTTGAAAGAAGAATGACCAGTTTTCACCTGACTGTGTATAGAAATGAAAAAAATCTTAAAATTCTGCTAATTGAATTGTATATTAATTGCGCTTATCACAATGTTAAAAGAAACGCAGGAAAAAAATATTTTTTAATATTTCTATATGCTTATTCTACATCAAGGGGCAGGTATTACGATGTTTTGAACGCATCCCTTTTTTCGAAGTTCCAATAGACACACTGCTACTTGACTTTATTCAACTCTGTTTCTGAGTTTTATACATTATTTTACGTTTTAAACAGTAAATATTTCTTTATTAGTATTTTTAGTTTAATACAGATTAATTAAAAATAACATAATAATTAAATAAATTAATCATGCAGTATGTAATTGAGGTCGCACGATTGAAACGGATTTTTTTGATATTTGACAGTTCTGTGATTGGCATCGGCGTAGTCCTCCGTTGTTGCGTTTGCTTCTCGCTGTCTACTGTGCCATTTTGTGTGTTACTTCTTTTTACGAACCTATCGCCCCTGGACCTCGATATCTTCCTCATCTGACGACCTTTGCTTACCATACCGTTCTAAATCCATCCTCTTGACAATGCCGTCATCAGCAAAAAGTCGACGTATACTTTGCTTAAACTGCAACGTCTGCATAAATACATTTCGACGATATCTCATTCATGAGCTCAACACATGAGTTATTTCGTTACTTAGCGAGTGGATATCACCAGTAATCGTAAGTCGAAAATTACGCTCACGTTATGACATTAGTGTGGTACCTTGGATGGGCTAGGTATCAAGAAAATATATCTGTTCCAGCAGCATTTCTGGATGACGTACTTGTAAGAGATTTAGATGAAAAATTATTATAATTAATAAACCATTCTACTTTAACATATGTAGTGTTTTATTAGTTTTTCCCGTTTTGTTCATCAGGTATGTACTGTAGGCCGATGAAATGTGTTGGGATCTACCCAACACATTTCATTGGCCTACGGTACATACCACAAGTGATCACTTTTGACAATACAAGAACTAAGTTAGACTTTTTAGAGGTATAGAAACTAACTATCGTTTTTTTACTATAAATGTAGTTACTAAGAACTTATGTGTGCTGGAGAAACACCAGTTAATGCTCGACACTCAATTTACAGTGACAATCATCGAGAGTCTAACCAGTGACAGTAAGGGCAGTTGGTTTCAAGGAATTCACAAAGTAAAAAAGACGTTTTAGATTAGACCATAGCTAGATAAGTATTATTATGTTAGACTAAACTTCGTGTGTTAATAAATATTTCTAGCAGATTTATTTCTTTGTATTTAGTAACGGCAAATCATAACTTAAAAAGTAACATTAGTATTATTTGGACTTCGTAGTGTTTAAATCGTAAAAATCACTATAGGACATTATTTTCTAAACTTACAGGTACTCTTTTTACTATACATAAACTTTAATTGTCAGGTTTTTAAATGTATCGCCAGTGGGCATTGTTCTTTGTACATAGATTCTTTACATAAAAATACTAGACACGTGTTTCGGGTTTTGCATATACTAAAACTAATATTTTATATCCATCCAGCTGAGTAGTTTATGCTCTAAGGTCCAGAATGATAACGAATAAATCTGGCTAGAAACTCCATGGTGCCAGTGGTGTGTGGTGATGAATATGTATTTTAAACCGACTAATCGTACAGACTTTTGGCCTTATAAGTTACATAGTCACCCTATAATGTTCCCACTACTGGGACACAGGCTTCCTCTCTGTGAGAGGGAGTGGGCCAAAATCCACCAGGGTTGATAATGATAACGGATAAAATCTGGCTAGAAACTCCATGGTGGCAGTAGTATGTGGTGATGAATATGTATTTTAAACCAACTTATCATACAGACTTTTCGGCCTTATTAGTTACATAACTACCCTATAATGTTCCCACTACTGGGACACAGGCTTCTTCTCTGTGAGAGGGAGTGGGCCGAAATCCACCAGGGTTGATAATGATAACGGTAAAAATCTGGCTAGAAACTCCAAGGTGGCAGTGGTGTGTGGTGATGAATATGTATTTGAAACCGACTAATTATACAGACTTTTCGGCCTTATACATCACATAGTCACCCTATAATGTTCCCACTACTGGGACACAGGCTTCCTCTTTGTGAGAGGGAGTGGGCCGAAATCCACCAGTGGGCCCAGTGTGGGTTGGTAGATGTAACGTGTCTTCGAATTTTTGTTTCTAGGACATGCCGGTTTCCTCACGATGTTTTGCTTCACCGTTTTGAGAGCAGTGGTGATGAAATAATTTACACAAAGTAAAGCGCCTGTCCGGGTTCGAACCCACGAGAGAGAGAGAGAGAGTACTCGTAACTCGTAAGTCGAGGCCGTTACCACTGGGCCACCACTGCTCTCTATATAAGTTACTTATGTAAAAACAAAGTAAGGTCCTCTTTAGAAACGACACAGCCTCTATAAAAAAAAATTGCTGACTTCCAAAAAATTAAATTAAAGTTATATTTCACTTTGTAGTGTTTTTTTGGAAGTCGTTTTTTTTTGTCAAGAGATTTTTACTTTTTAGTGGGTCAGTTTGTAATTAGTCTAAATTACAATAGCCTAATGTCAACTGCTCATCACCTTTTACAAAATATTGCTTTTCCCGATGCCGTTAATTGTTGAGGAGTTCTCCTGGTAAGAACCAAGAGAACGGCTACTCATAATATGCATTGTGACGAGCATAAATTGCTTAGCAACACTATTAAGGTACCTACTCGAATCGCAACCCGTTAAATGCTTAATTATTATTAAGTAGTTTCAGTGGCCATCTCTGGTCTTCATCATCAGTTCCACTTCACCAAATGGTACTTTCCGAGAGAAAATGCACGAGTTACTATAAAAAATACCCAAATCGCTATCGGTGTGCCTATAAAATTTGAGGACTTCCCTCGATTTCCATGAGATCCCCCCATCAGATCCTGACGTGATGACTATGGGACTAACTAAATCGGACCAGCCGTCTTCGAGTAATCGGGGAACATACATAAAAAAATAAAGTTCCGACGAATTGAGAACCTCCTCCTTTTTTTGAAGTCTGTTAAAAATAATACAAACAGGATGCTAAGTACGGAAAGATGTAACTAGTCTTGCTCACGATTGCTTACCTGCAGTATAGTCGGCAGTGTATGCTTATGATACTGGTCCAGCATCGCGTTGGTAGCCGTCAGCTGTTGCACGTACGTGTTGTGCGAGTCATAGTACGTGGCTAAAGTGGCTGGCGTCGGGTTGTTGCAGTAGTTCAGAAAAGCCCCTCTGTAGTCTTGACGACTCTGGAATTTGGAAATATACAACATTATTTTTAGTATATGCGAAACCTGAAATTGTTTGTTCAGAATAAGGAACTGAATCAAATTCTCATCATCATCATCAAATCAAAAGGAAAAAATCAATCAAAAAATTTTTTTACACTATGTTATATTTTGTCCCAAAAATAGTGTGATGGAAAGTAGGTACCTACTGCCAAATTATTATCAACTAGCTGCGCCCCGCGGTTTAACCCGCGTAAGTCTCGATCCCGTGGGAATATAGGGATAAAAAGTAGCCTATATGTTAATCCAGGGTGTCAGCTACCTCGATACAAAATTTTATCAAAATTGGTTCAGCCGTTTTTACGTGAATGAGTAACAAACATACATCCATCCATCCATCCATCCATCCATACTTACAAACTTTTGCGTTTATAATATTAGTAGGATGAGCGCAAGACGACCCTGGAGGCGTAGGGGCGCCGTTAGCATGTTTTTGTACGGACAACCCGGTAACATATCAACCTTATAATATAACTTTGTGATTTTTAAACTACAGTTTTGAGATTTTATACATATATTCTTTACATCAAAATACTAGACACATGTTTCGGGTTTCGCAAATACTAAAACTAATATTGTATAACTTTTTAGTGTTTCTGTTATTATGATAGGTAGAAGTAACCACAACCCTCTAAAACTGATGGATGGCTCATTGCGGGCTGCATTCGAGAATCGTGTGAATCTTGTTCAAGTAATTGTCTGCGTCCACTTTAGTCATGACTTCACCATTTATTTACAACTATTATGTCGAAAGGCTGAAATATGAAAGTAGAACGTGGTACGCATGATTTCAGCCGGGGTGAACGCGGATAATTATAAAAAAGAATATGTATCACGTCATAATTACCATAGAAACATAACAAAATCTGCACTGCCTACTATTTCATAAACGATGCGATGCTTCGAAGCAATTTGCGATGAATATTTTCACGTAAGTGGCTAGAGTAGACGGCGAAACGGGGAATTTTAAGTAACTGCGCTAGCATCGTCTTGAGTTTTATATTGACAATTTAGGACAACACGGTATGTAAGTCAAATGGTTTATAGTTGTACGTGCTGTCATGTATATTAAAACACTAGGTTCTGCCCGCGTCTTCGTTCGCCTCACTTATAAATACAGGGTTATTTTTAAAACGTCAATAACCTCTTAAGTGGTCATTGTACTCATCATTATGAAGAACTTTTACTATGGGACCAAACCTGAAATCGCGAAATAAAATCAGCTGTTCCCTACATTTTAACGAATTATTCGAACATAATTGTAGGGAACAGCTGGGTTTTTTTTCGCGATTTCAGTTTTGGTCCCATAGTAAAAGTTGTTCATAATGATGAGTACTATGGCCCCTTAAGAGGTTATTGACGTTTTAAAAATAACCCTGTATACTTTAACGACCTACCGCGTCGCATCGCATCGCCCGCCCGTGCTTTTATTTCGTTTTCGCTTAGCGTTCTTTCTGACTTTTTGTCTTTTTGCTCGACTCCTAAAGGCAAGTGGCGCCGTCTATTTCTGTTATGAAGTTACTGGAATCACCGAAAAGGTCGGATAAGAGTGACACTGGCTGGTGACAGCCACTCTAGCGGAGCGTCGCATCGATGGTTACGGGGCGGCTGTCTTCTAATGACAGAAGAAGATGTCAGGAGGAGCCGCTGTAGTACCACGTCCACGACGTACTGCTATATTCCGGCACAATCCTGATGATATTAAAGCTGCTGAATCACTAATACGATGATTACTCTGGTAAAGGCCATCCTGCGCATTAAGCCTTCCTCGGCTATTAAATGCAAAAGTATTTTTTCATATCCGACTGGACAGAGATTCAGAGTTCCAGAGATTACTTAGCGCTTTCAAACAAACAAACTATATATGTATATAATTATTAGTATGTAGATAGATAAATTGTAGCGTAAAGGCTTCTACATACTGGCGCGACTTGTTGCGCGACGCGACACCGGTAGAACAATTTCCTTGATTTTTTCATAGAAATTATTCTACCGGTGTCGCGTCGCATGACATGTCGCGCCAGTATGTAGAAGCCTTAATACAGTAGATGCCGCTAGAGGTAGAATGAATGCTTAGGGAAAATGATTAATTAGTAATTACACCAGAGTAGGAGTGAGCTTAGTTTTTGACACAGCCAAAAGGTAAAAAAAGATACCATAGATAATTAATTAATAGAATGATCTACCTACTTTTACGTTAATTAAGAAATGGTTTCACGTTTTTTGTTTTTTTTTGTGTTCAAATATTTCCCTTTTCATAAAGTTTTTTTTTTTTGACACAAAATAGTTCAAACTGTACCTTACTTTAATAGTCAACTAAATTTTTTTAAATATTTTTTTGGTCAACCTTTAAAGACTAAATGGTTTCTGATAGCTTATTCAATCATGTAAATGTCTAATTATTTGATTGGCTTAAGATTTGATAGCAGAATAATTAGGTACTAATTACAGGCTTAATTAAACTATCTGAAACAGACGATGTAAGACTACTTCGATGTTAATATTACATCGATCACAAAGTCAACATCAATCTGCTTAGTCTTTTTCCAACTATGTTGGGATCGTCAGCTTCCAGTCTCACCGGATGCAGTTTAACACCAGTACTTTACATGACCTCCACAACCTAGTTACTGGGTAACACGACTCTCCTTGGTAAGATTGGTGGTCAGACTTATGGAAAACTGACTACCCGTAACGATTGTCGAAGTTCTAAGAAAGACAGCCGGGACCAATACCACCATCACCATCAACACCATCGGTTACATAGTATCGAAACAATATTCAGCTCAGGTATTACGTAGGTAGGGTCCGTTTGGTGCCGGACGTAAAGAATAGCACCATCCCATTAATTCTTCCCGTGGGTGTCGTAAAAGACGACTAAATGACTTACTAGAGAATGGGCAGCAGCGTTTAGACTGGTCTTCTCTTAACTGCCAGGGCTTATTTGTAATCTTTTAATCTTATATTTTGAATTGTTTTTTAAATAAACATTTATTTTTTTAAATTGTTCTCACTTATAGAAGCAACAAGAATAATGTACCCAGGATTTTGTAATATCTTGCTTTAAAAGAGTGTCCTTGGAGTTTCTTGCCTATTCTTCTCCATAGAGATCTACGTTTTGGAATGGCCAAATAGCTTCAACTTTCTGACTAACTGACCGACTCTTTGACAATTCAAAAGTGCCTGTAATATGTTTAATTGAAATAAATGTTTTGAGTTTGAGTTTGAAGCGTTCTTATGCATTTTTAAAACCATATTGCGATCGCCAACCCGGCTGCCAAGCGTGGTGATTATGGCAAATCCCCCCCTTTTTGGGGGAGGCCTATGTCCAGCAGTGGACGTCTTTCGGCTGAAATTATGATGATGATTACGTAGGTATAAAACGGTACAGCACGCGAAGTAAAATTCGAGATGTAAAACTTTTTACAAAAAAAAAAACAACCGACTTCCATAAAAACACTATAAAGTGAACAATAACTTTTCGGAAGTAGGTGTCTTTGGATCAGTATTTTAGTTTTTTGCCACCGACTTCCGAAATTAAAGTTGTTGTTCACTTTTTGGTGGGTCTGTTTCTAATTTATCTTAGTTACAATAGCCTAATGTCAACTGCTTTAATGTCAAAAAGCTTTTAAAAACATATTGCTATTCCCGATGCAGGGATATTAATTGTTGAGGAGTTCTCCTGGTAAGAACCAGGAGAAAAAGCAAAATCTTCAGTTCAGGTATTACGTATGAAACGGTACTATTTATTTAGATACTTCGTGGTACAGCATATTGCATTCGAACGCATACGGGACCGAACAATCAAAATGGCAATCCGCGTCTTTCAATATTGTCTGATAGATTCATGTTCGTTTTATTGTTTTGATTTTCTTTATTGTTACATCAGAATATTTCATGGCTAAATAATAATTAAATAATTTATATTTTTTTTTTTATTGTATTAAACTCCATTCTATTTTAAACTATTCTATTTTATTCCAATTTTTTTTTGTGTTAATTTTTATGAATTCATTCAGACATAATAATGAAAAATCGGTCAATAATTGACGGAGAAATCGCGTAACAAACATACAAAAAAAACATACTGCCGAATTGAAAACCTTCTCCTTTTTGAAGTCGGTTAAAAATCAAGTTAATGCGTGGTTACTGTATTGTATTATTGTAATTTTAATCTTTTTAGGGTTCCGTACCCAAAGGGTAAAACGGGAACCCTATTACTAAGGCACCGCCGGCCGTCTGTCTGTCTGTCAGTCCGTCTGTTACTAGGCTGTATCTCATGAACCGTGATAGTTAGACAGTTGAAATGACTGGAGCCAACCTCAACGTAAGGCAAGGCAAGGCAGATTGATATCAGAATATTTCGTACAACGGATTTACAATTATGGAATATAGGTGCATAAGTTTTCAGCTTTCATTAGCTGACTGTTTCATTTTCAACTTAGCGCTGCGTGAACTTAAGCCGCTTATTGTATGTCGTCACATTAAAATACTCACAATAGCGTCGTAAATTTGATTTTGCAATACATTCTCACACTGAAATTAATAATGCTTGAGTTGTTTCAAAACAGCCACACAATAATACCGACATTGTATAACTATTTGTGTATTTATGACACTTACAATTAGTTTTGCTTCGTAAAATTGTAAGGAGTGTGGCTTTTTTCTACTTATTTATTCAATTATTTAACCCCTCAACGAATTGACTACCTATTGCATTTTACGAAGGAAAATGAGCTATGAACTACCGATGAATATGTAAACAAATGGATTAGAAAACGTACTTGCAGAAGCCAGCAGTTAATTTGAAAGTGAAAACCACCTAAATTATAATTTTAAGAGGTTTTTCATTTGATAATATCTCAATGTGCACGTAATTCAAAACTTATCCATTATTTTAATACACATTGTGTAGGACTCAAGAAACAAAATCATATTTTTTTTACATTTTTAAATGCATTATATACTTATTTCACGATTAGTTTGTGTTGCGTCAATTTTATGTTGCGTTTTTTTGGTGGAACGGAACGCAAATTCAAAAAGCGTCCTCTTCGAAAATGCTGGAAGGGACGAAAAATACTAGGTAGGTACTCGTACGTTAATAAAATCGGTTCTTTGCTAGTGCTTGAAATCTCACTCTAAGGTAAATAAGTAGGTGCAATTTCTGATTGTAATTAAATTTATACGATTTGGGGCTAAAAACAGATGTAAACAAAGCAGTTTCGTAGTAAATGACATCACATCATGACCGCGACAGAATCAGACGTTTGAACTGTAGTAGAAAATTGTTGGAGTTTTATAATTTTTTTGAGCAACAAGTAGTGCTTTTGCAATTTAACTTTTAATACTTTTCTTGGGTTTATATTACTATCAGTTATTGTTTTAGTGAAGAAAAAAAATACATGCATGTATGTTCCTTATTGCGGTTAATTTTAATTACCTCAATTTTGGTCGTTCATTTAATTATTGGAAAAAAGGTGAGATATAAAATTTAAACCTTTTAAATACAGATAAATGACAAAATTAACTTTAGTTAGTGATTGCGTAAGAATTTAACCTGAACAGGGCTTGTGTACAGTTTGATCAGATACTTTGGGAACAGACTATACGTAGGTATGTACCTACACACGTATCTGCATTTAGAGCAGCGATAAATTTTATAGATACTCGACAATCTATAGTGGGTCGTCCGACCGCACAGCTGATTGGCTTCCAGTGTGCTCCCGGTGAGGCGTACAAAGATCACATGCGATCGCAATTAATTTCTCGATGGTGATTTTTGCATAGCGCCACCTGAATGGACGACTACGGGATGCGATAAAGCGATCGTGTTTTTTTTTGCCGAGGGAACTAGGAACGTAGGTGGGTCATAATAAAAGCGATTGTCGCTGGCTGAATAAATTGAGTATGGTGAGCATCATTCATTATTATCGAACAATGAAGCGCGAACTTCTGCTAATGATGAAGGTGACGTTATTAAAACTACATTGCGGTCCAATGCTAAATGAGAAAGAAGCAAATATTAAATTTAGTCGTTTGCTATGTTTAAATAACCCAAGAGGGCGAAAGAATAAAACAAATTAAATTTTTGTTAATTCATAAAGCGGAGAGTAGACATCAAGTTGTCAAAAGAAAAATGTTCACAGCTCTCGAGAATATTTGTGTACTTATCGAATGGGGGAAAAAAATGAAAGTGGTGGAAGCGCGCGATTTACCGACATCAAATTATGTAAAGAGTTTAGCTTTGACTTTATGTCCCATTACGTGTTTGACTGTCGTTTCAACGATATTAGTAGATGTTCTAAAAATATTCGATCGTAAAAATGGTTTTAGCTGTGGGACAGATGTAAAGTCAGAATATTTTGAGGAGATAATTATCGCCGTCACCAACGTTTGAGTTAAAGTTATTAAAGATTAATAACACCTCGTCTCGATCTCAAAGACATTCAAATGAATTATTTAGTGGTTAGTTGTGCACGGAAAATTCAGCCTTGAATTATTTCTAGCCACTTACAATATGAGTTTTTGTTTGTACATCTACAGGATCGTCACAATTACACTTTTAAACAAGAAAGAAGACAAGTGTATTAGATGAATAAGTTTGTAGAAGTCTTCATCGTTGTGTGAACCGTGCTTTAAGGCAAAAGCCCTAAAGTTTTTTAAGCGAAATTGGAAGAAATTAATCCTCCAAAATTATTGAGGGGAGTGACCAAGTAATCTCGTTTTAACACATCTCGGTGTCCTTTTGGGAGCGTCAAATAGATTCGAACACTCACACTTCGATACGGGATTGGACGGATGCTTAAATCCAATTTATTTTGGTAGTTCCGGATAGATTCGCTACTATTTCCACGCTATAATTTTTAGAGGCTAAGATAAAATCAATGTTCTGTCAAGCGAATGTGCCTTTTAATATTTTTTTGCGCTAGTTTTCCGTCTTCGTCTTTTTATGTTGGGAACATTTCAACAGCAAAATAATGCTCCCACTTCTGGGACACAGGCGTCTTCTCTTTGAGAGGGAGTAGGCTGTAATCTACCACGCAGGCCCAGTACTGGTTGTAGCTATGTCACATGTCTTCGAATTTTTGCTCTAGGACATGCCGGTTTCCGCACGACGTTTTGCGTCACTGTTTTGAGAGCAGTGGTGATGAAATTATTTACACATAGTAAAGTGCCTGTGTGGGTTCAAACTTCGAACCCAGGACCTTCAACACGTAACTCAATGCCTTTACCACAGGGCTACCAGTGCACATTTCAGTGTTCAAGATTAATTTATGGGACTTTGTGGAAAGCTTTCGTTTGTCAGCGTGTACTTAATTGTAGGTTATCTACTTTACCACAGACAAATGTGTGTATATATGTATGTAGTGTGAATATATAGTTTTGTTTTGGGCTTCCTTATCCCCTGGACGTCACATAATTATTATCACACCACCTGACGCCCCGCGACATTGCCTGCGCCTATCCCGTTGTTCACGTTCCCGTACGAATTTCGATATTTCTTTAAATTTTCGAGTTTTCCCTTTTTTCCATAAGAACCTAATTTGCCTACATAAAAAAAAGTCGTTCTCGAGTTTCGCGATTAGCAACACATTTAGCCGTTCATTTTTATTTTAAATAGTATACAAGTTGTAACCCCCGGTGTGGCCCCTTCGGGGGAGGCCTATGTCCAGCAGTGGACGTCTTTCGGCTGAAATGATGATAATGCAAGGTGTAACATAAATAACGCACAACCTCTTAAGGGGTCTCATCATTATGAACAAGTTTTAATATGCGACCAAATCTGAAATCGCGACAAAAGAATCTGCTGATCCCTAAATTTTGACGAGTTATGAGAAAAACAATAGTATATTAGACATGTAAAATAAACTAAAATAAACATAAATGTATGAAACAGCAGGTCCTTAGTGAGAGTCACTCAGTAACAAGAATATTTACTAGTTATTTTTATGTTGAAACCAAATGTCATTTTAGTCAATAAAACTAAAAATCTGAGTATAGTGCAAAAAAGCACTATGTTGTATGTAGTTGTACAATGTTGCGCTCATAAAAGTTTGGTTCGAAATACCTACATAATTCGGCCGATAAGAGCCGATAGTTCGATAAAAGCACTACAGATTATCAGGTTAGGAGATGGGAAGTCCGCGTTCTCACTCTGCCTACCCCTTCCGGGCTATTGGTGTTACGTTGGTTTATGTTCCTTAATTAATTAATTAATTATTAGCGTGACTTGCTAAGTTTGCAGTATACAATTACCGGCAAAATTAGTATGGGTTCTATTTCTATCAAATTGGGTCAGCAGTTTCTACTGGACTCATATCAATACATAAATTGTTTAAATAGCAAACCGTGACTTTGTTGAAAGTTCATAAAACCTTGGTATTAGTCGTTTGAAGGGATTGCACCTTATTGTAACCTTGTTTTTTTATAAAGTGGGGAAACTTTAGGGTCTAATCACACGGCGTTTTTATATCGCGCCATCGACGCGCGTATACGCGCTGCAAACGCAATGAGTGCTGCTTTTTCAAGGCAGAAAACGTGCCGTCGACGTGCGTTACACGGAACGCGCATATGCATAGCCTCGCATCGCCTTGTGCATAGGCCCTTATTATTCGAACAACGACAAACCTAGCTACTTATGCAACTGCTTTAAGGATATATCTATCGTAACCATAAAAAAAAATTGTAATATGAAAATGTTTTAAAAGCAAAATGCCCAGAAGTGTTCACATATCCCAACATCTTGCTTCTATACTTCTAAAACACACTCTTAAAGATTGTTAATACCTTGGTCAGTTGATCGTCAGCCTTCCCGAGAATAACTTCGCATCCCTCCCGATGTGCGAACAGCTTCCGAGCCTGCACCTTCATGTGGAAGGTCCTCTCTATGAGTGGTGTTGCCACCAGCCTTTCCAGCGACTGTGCTGCATTGTTGAACCCTAGCACGTCTGCTTCCACCTCTTGGAGTAACGTCTCCCACGTGTGGAACAGTGATGATGGACATGTTGCTCTGAAAAAGAAGGATTTAATTTAGTTTTCAGTCGAACTACTTGACTAAGGGATCAAGAGGCGATGGCGCCCTCCTGTCTGCTAAAGATTCGGTCACCAATATGTCTGCCAAGCGGAAAGACATATTGGTGACCGAAATTGAGCGTTCATTTTAGCGGAACCTGGGATGATCATGTATCATGTTCAGCTCTAGAAGTTTACGGGCTGTTTAATGATGCAGTAGAAATATCTACGCAGTAATTCGAAATCAACCTTTTAGTTATTTTTTTACAAAGAATATTTTTTATCAATTGGTAGTTTGTTTTCCAATAGGCGGAATGATGAACAAGGTAGACCCGGAAAATATTACAGCACATTACCTATCTGCCCCGTCAGAATTTCTATGAGCCTTTGACGTGCATCTAATCATTCTAAAAGCAAAACTAGACTAACGTATCTTACTTTGACTACGCTATATGGTATTACGTTATCTGGCTTAAGTGCTTTGACATATGCTTTTTAACTACTATACGAGTATACGTATTATTCTTATCAAGTTCGCAATTCACTAATAACCACCCTAAATCTATTTTTATGCTTCCTTAGCCGCTGTTTAAACGCTCAGTAGTGCTATTCTGTAAAAAATCTCCAGGAACTTCACAGAAATCCAAAGCGAACACACTTGGTTTTAAAATCGACATCATAAATCATTCGGGGTTCAGACCTCGACACCTTTCGAGTTTAAAAGTGATCTTTAGAATAGGACAACAGAATTGGCGTGCAATATTTGCTCGCCCTTAGAATTACGTCCGTATTCCTTGACTGTGGTGATCAATAGTGATCTATCATTGGGTGACAAAGTAATTTACTTTCCATAGCTCATCGTACCATAGGTACTGTGGTACCTATCCATATACTCAACATGTCATCGATCTTATTGGAGCCGTCGTGTGTGCTATATGACGGAATTCAGTTGGCTGGCATATCGGTGGCTTACGACACTAGCTCATTGTTGTAATCCTATTGTGTAATCGACAAGTAATTTATTGTTGTGGTCTATTTCGAACTCGATGATTAATCAGTTAATTGATTTAATTTGTTTGGTAGTTTGTATTCCGTAAAGATTAGTGGTCAACATCTTGTTTTTGTTGATATGTCGTGCCGAATGCCGCGTTCATGTTTATTACACGTTTTTAGGGTTCCGTTCCGTAAAATGGTAAAACGGAACCCTTATGGTGAGACTAAATCTGTATGTCACACCTGGATATCTCAAGAACTACTAATGCTATCAACTTACAATTTAGAATAGTTTTAGATGACGTTTGCCCAACTATTTTATAACAATAAAGAAATAAAAATAAAACATATCTTTTTTGCAAAAGGGACTGAAAGGGAATCTTAAAAATTTTAAGTGGGGCTACTACGGCATGTGGGGTAACATATTAAAGAGCGCTGTTTGCACATTCTCAAAAATTTTTTTTTAGGCAGCATAGTTTCCGACTTTTGACAAAAATTGTAAAAAAAAATACCGTCCTCCTCCTTATCTCCGAATTTTGCATAGATAAAAATCTGAAATTTTTCTATGTGATAGAAGTTTATGTAAAGAATAGGAAAAAGAAAACTATGTCTCTAAATAGCAAAGTTTTTCAGAAATCATCAACATCATATATACGTACGGAACCCTCGGTGCGCGAGTCCGACTCGTTCTTGACTGGTTTTTTTTTCTAGTTGATACCATCGACCAGTGCGAGACGAAAACATTCAAAAGATCCAAACTTTTTGAATGTTTTCATCTCGGACTGGTCGAATGTATTTTGTTTTCATGAAGGTTTAATTCTATTCTAAGAAACAATAGTTATATACGATCAAGTAACTAAGCTTTTGCATTTAATAATCTGTCACAATTTAATGTGGAACCACTTTAGCTATCAGTAGGAGTAATAAAATTGTCTATATGAAAGTGCATGCAACCGTTCCAATTGTGTAGTGAATTGTGTCGCCACCAGAGCGAAAAACGCGGAAAGGTATCAAGAGCAAACTAATTGGAAACTTAATGCTGTTGATTCATTTCAGCCGAAAGACGTCCACTGCTGGACATAGGCCTCCCCCAAAAAAGGGGGGCGGGGGATTTGCCATAATCTCCACGCTTGGTGAGAACGGTGCTGCCCATTCTCTAAAGACCCTTAGTCGCCTTTTACGACACCCACGGGAAGAAATGGGATGATGTTATTCTTTACGTCCGGCACCAAACGGAACGGAAACGGAATGCTGCTGTTTAAAAGCAACAAAGTTTACAGATTTTATTACTTTCCGACGGAATTTTAACAAAATTTATCATGAATTTAATATTCTCAAAATGTTAAATTAAACTCGCTTTGTTTTAATTTAATTTCCTCCTACATAAGTATGAAAGGTAATTTCTGTATCATGCATGTGTATGAAACAGTTTCCCGCCTGCAAATGAAACATCAATAAGGTTAAAAGCTTCCACTTTAATAATCCAACCGCACGTACAATATATATACAATCCATTGTTTTATACAGCATGTTTGTTTTATCTAAACCTTATGTCTTTCCGGCTTAAAAACAAGTTACGATTTTAGTGAAATTAACCCTAGAACGTTACTGTTAATTGGTTTTGTAAATTAATTATTGGAATAACAAATTTAATTGGCCTATCTGGTTTAATGTTACGAGGCTGAAGAAAGCAGTTAGTCATTATTTAAATATCTTGACAATTATTGCGATGAAGGTTAATGAGCCTAAACTTGTCAAGAACAGATTAGCCTAGACATTAGCCAAACATAATAGGGGAAGATTTACATTTTTATTCTTATAAGATTTGCCAAATCGCAATTTTGACGTTTTGTGGATAAAAGCAATGTTTATTTTCGAATGTTGATGAAATAAGGTACGATTGTTTATTTCATAAACATTAAAATGATTATAAACAATATATAACACAGCTAACTATTTACACTGGGTCTTTATTAGCTGAATCTCTTCTCAAAGAAAACTACTCTAAGGACATTCCAAGTATTGAATTCAAGCCCATTTCTATTGTCACGATTAAAAAAGCATTCAAAAGTCTTAACATAAACAACACTGAAGAGTTATGGGGGATTTCCGTTAAGGTTCTTGGAGATATAATTGACACAATAGCCCCTGTCCTAACTGGCATATTTAATCAATGTTTAGACAGCGGTACGTTTCCTGATTTAATGAAACATAGTAAAGTAGTACCAATTTTCAAATCGGGTAGATAGAGTGATCCCTCTAATTATAGGCCTATCTATATCTGTGCTACCAGCATTGAGCAAAATATACGAAAAAATAATGCTAGACCAGATGTTGTCCCATTTTAATTCAAATGGGATTTTACATATTCGCCAGTTTGGTTTCACGAAAGGTAGGTCGACGACTGACGCAGGAATGAAACTCATCAGTCACATTTTGGAATCCTGGGAGAAATCCCAGGATGCCATTGGCATTTTCTGTGACCTCTCAAAAGCGTTTGACTGCGTTGACCACAATACACTGATCTGTAAATTACACCACTACGGAGTTCGTGAACTAGCTGCTGATCTTGTTCTTTCCTATCTATCAAACAGGCAGCAAAAAGTAAACGTTAACGGGGTGACGTCAGCGGGATCTCTAGTAAAGATGGGCGTGTCTCAAGGTTAAATTCTTGGCCCTGATCCCTGAGGCCCTGAATGATCTTCCTTACATGATGGCTAACTTATCGGATATAATTCTATTCGCTGATGACACTTCTCTTATTTTTAAAATAGAAAAGATTTGGATGTCTTACACGTCAACGATAGTCTAGCTGTTCTTTCGAAATAGTTCTTTTACTTAATGCGAACAAAACAAAATGTCTTAAGTTCTCATTACCAAATGTACCCCAAGTGGGTCTAAATTTAAAACTTGATGGCAAGAAACTAGATGCTATTACGGAAACTGTATTTCTAGGAATTACTCTAGATTCCAAATTGCAATGGGGTGCCCACATTAGAGCTCTTTCAGGTAGATTAAGTTCAGCTGCTTACGCAGTAAGAAAAATAAGGCAGTTGACAGATATAGCCACAGCTAGGATAGTATACTTCGCTTATTTCCACAGTATTATGTCTTATGGCGTTTTGTTGTGGGGATCGGCAGCCGACGTGGATTCAATTTTTATTTTACAAAAGAGGGCAATCCGCGCAGTCTATAGGATGGGTCCTCGTGAGTCCCTTAGAAACAAATTCAAAGAAATTGATGTACTAACTCTGCCTTCTCTTTAGATCTTAGAAAGTATTTTATATGTTCGCAAAAACTTAGGCCTTTTTAAAATAAGAAGCGATTTCCATAATATAAATACACGTAGTAAACATGAAATTGTGATACCCAAATTCGGATTAACTAAAACAAGCAAGTCATTTCTTATTAACAGTATCCGCTTTTATAATAAGTTGCCAAAGTCTGTTACAGAACTTAGCGATGGAAAATTCAAAACCCACATCAAACGTGTCCTTATCAAAAAAGCATATTATAAGAGTAAAGACTACGTTGAAGACAAGGAAGTTTGGCATTAATTCCGTCTGCACATGTGGCTTCCCTGGTACCTCATTAACGGCAAAAATATGTAAATGTCTATTAACTACTCCCAAGTTGCGATGTTTATGTTATTTATTTTTTACATAATTCCTTGACATAATCATGATCGATGTTTTTTACTTCTAAAAAGGAGGAGGTTCTCAATTCGGCTGTATGTTTTTTTTTCGCGATTACTCCGTCAATTATGAACCGATTTTAAAAATTCTTTTTTTGTTTGAAAGGGTATACTCCCGAGGTGGTACCGCTGCCACCAAATCAGAATCTGATAAGGGTATCCCAAGGAAATCGAAGGTAACCCTCAAATTTTATATGCAAACCTATAGCGATTTGGGTATTTTTTATAGTAACTCGTGCATTTGCTTTCCGAAAGCACCATTTGGTGAAGTGGAACTGGTGATGGAGGCCACCTGAACAATATAATAATGAGTACCTATTTAACGGCTTGCGATTAAGCAATTTATGCTCGTCATTATGCATATGGTGAGTGGCAGTTCTCTTGGTTCTTACCAGGAGAACTCCTCAACAATCAACGTCCCAGCATCGAGAAAAGCAATATTTTGTAAAAGGTGATGAGCAGTTAACATTAGGCTATTGTAACTTAGATAAATTCAAAACTGACCCACTAAAAAGTGAAAAATAAAAAACTTTTTACAAAAAAATAATAACCGACTACCAAAAATAATACTACAAAGTGAAAAATAACTTTAATTTCGGAAGTCGGTGGCAAAAAACTCAAATACAGATCCAAAGACACCGACTTCCGAAATTAAAGTTATTTTTCACTTTGTAGTGTTATTTTTGGTAGTCGGTTATTATTTTTTTGTAAAAAGTTTTTTTGATTTCAACAAGGATCTAACTATTATTATTTTATATCGTTTTTTTGGTAATGTGAGGACGTTGTAGGCTTAATAGACTGTAGATATGTAGACCATTTTCTATTTTGTTAAGTACCTGGTACTTTTGACGGGCCTACGCGGTCCTCTCATACTTTGAAAATATTGTAAAAGCCAATTTTTTTTTTTAAAGAGTAACCGTGGGTTTCTTGCCGGCTCTTATCCATAGGAAACGACCAATTGGAACCGTGCACCTAGCTCCTGACGTTTCATAAGTGCCCATGTAGGCTTATGTGAAATAAAAAAAAAAATATTTTGATTTTGATTTGACTAAATTAAATGACTGAATATCTAACTGTACAAATAAATTCAAAACAGAAGGACATTTAGGCGTCCAAGTACTCGTCCGCATCACTGTCATCCGGAAACGCGCACAGAAGATACCACGCCATGATTAGAAAGAACGAGCCAGCCCTCAGTTTTGTATCTGAATACGTGTTAGAAAATACAACAAATAGGAATCAATTCAACTCATCTATGTAAGTACACAGTATGATTAAATTTTCATCAAACCAGCACAAACAAGTGATGTCTATCAGTTCTTAATGACAAGGGAGTAATTGCTTTTAGGTGCTGATTCAAAATATTAGAAATTTAATAGTAGACCTAAAGAGTCATAAGAAAAGAGGAAACGTATATAAAGTTTACTTTTAGCACATTGATTTGCATTAAGATCACCTTCATACCTGTCCTCAAACTGAAAGCTGTAAGCTAAACAAAACACTCTGTATAATTTTCTAGAATCGAGAAAAAAAAATAAAGTGGGCAACCCTCGCAAAGCTTCCATGTTCAAAAATTCAAAATAAAGGCGGGAACACAATGTAAAACTTTTATCAATATCCAATAGCCAATAAGTGCAGCGACTTCTCTTGACGTGGTCTGGCTTGACGTTCGCTAAGTGGGGAGATATCAGCCATGGCCGCGGGAAACCGGGTCACAGGCCTTTGATAAACAGGATTTAGGGCACATACTTGAAGCAAAAATATATTGATATTTAATTTTTTTTATCATTGGGTTTATCTGAAAATGTATGTCAATGTTTTCAGCAAAAATAACTTTGGAACTAATTTTTAGACAAAAAATTTGCACAAAAAAAGTGTGTGTGAGTGAGTTAATAAATGGGCCTATAGATTTTTTCCAAACTTATTTATTAAATCGGTACCTTTATTATATTCTTGTACTAAATGTAGCTCAAAATTATACTTTAACCCAATGCTCAAAATTGGTTTATAAAATAAAACATACTATGAATCGTTTTCTACTTTGCACAGTGGACAGCGAGCAATTACACAGTTTTAATTTGAATTTCAAATCCGCCAAATTAGGTCGAGCCTAGGTAAAAGCTCGCCACTGGGAGCGGCGGAGATTAAAGGCCTTTGTTTCATCGCATATTGAAGGGTTATTGAATATCATTTTATATGGGCATGATTGAGTTTTATTTAATATTATAATTTGATTTGGGTTAGTTATGTAAAATACGTAATCCGTGGCAAATCATTTTAATAAATGATCGAAACATTTTTATCTTCCTTCTATTTTATTTAATATTGTACGATAAATTAAACCATAAATTACTCAGTCTAGGTAGGTTAACTAAAATACTCAAATAATCATCTATCTAAAATAAAATCTAAAATATTTTTGTAAACCAAACACGAACAACGGACGTTGTTTTGGACTCGTAAAGTTTACTGGAACTTAAAATGCAAAACATCACATTTGCAAAGATATATCAGGGAAAAAAGAACAAGCCTTCGTTGAAAAGTTCCACTGTGCAGTAGTGTGCAGTTGACCTAACTTTACCTTTTATTTTACTTTGGACTTTTTTTTTAAAGCTTGGTTTACATGACACAGCGGATAACGACACGACATGGAGGGCCCTCAATCAGTCACAGACGTGCTGGAGTGGAAATTGTGAACCCCGCTCAACACTTGGAATTATTGGAAAAAGCGGGGCATCAAAGATTAGTTTCAATTATCTTTTGTTGCTTCGATTTCTTCAAAGGTCGTTTCGTCAAGGCTAGGAATTGTGTTATTCCTTAGTCAGCCTAAATGTCTTTCCGTGCCTATTGATACATTGGAATGTAAATGTTTGTTGATTTGACAAATTGCTTCAGAATTCCTCTACATTTTTAGTCCTAAACTCCTAACAATCAAGATTTGTTGGAGGGCGGTTGTGGTTTTATTTGATGTTAAATCATTTAGGCAACGTCATTTAAATATACAGTTCATAGGTAAAGACTGTAAGCAGAAAGAAAATTCAGTAAAACAATCATAAAAATGAAATTAAAAAAAATATGAAAACGGCTTTCCACAATAAGTGGATTCCGAAATTCAAAAACCTATTTACCGCTTGGCTAACCAAAATCCTATTTTATCCTCTTTTAGAAGTGTCGTTAACAAAGCGTTGACAAATGTTTGTCGAGGGTTCAGACGCCTCATAGATTTAACGTAGAACATTAGTTTTATTCTATTTAGGGTTCCGTACCTTAAAAGGTTAAGCGGAACCTTAAAACATACTTACCTATACTTATTTTATTACTTATTTTGTAACAGACAATAGACATTTTGTAAAATCACTTGAACTTTGCTTCAAAAATCTTACATACAACTTTGATTGTACTAGCGACGTACTTCACTGTGCACACATACCCCTCGGCAACTTTATTTTCCTACGAACAAAACTGCCAGTATTGACACGAACAACAGCTTAAGTCTCTTGTCGCCTCCTGCCAGGGTTGCGAGTTTGTCCGAAAGGGATATCGTGGCCCTGGCACACAGGCAACGGAAGGAACACGGGTGGGTTTTAGTCAGTAAAAGTCTGACACGCCCTCCCGCTCAGCCCAGAGCGGGAGAAGTTATTTGATAATTTCCCACCCCAAAAAAAAAAGAAAAAAAAAAAAAAAAAAAAAAAGTCTCCTGTCGTCTCCAGTTCTAAAGAGAAAAAAAAACAACTGCTAATCTGTGAACATGAATTGCAAATTTTTTTTAGAGTACACTTACATAATTGGATTTGTTCTCTTTTTGATTTTCCAGATTAATTATAGATTAATCGGTGAATTAAGATTTCGCTATGTTTAATATTTTATTGGTAACCAATAACAGTTAAGTTTCCGTATTAACCACCGTCCGTGTGATGCCGGACGTAAAGAATAGCACCACCCTATTTCTTCCCTTGGGTGTTGTAAAAGGCGACTAAGGGACTTACTCGAGAATGGGCAGCAGCGTTCTCTATGCTTTTTAACACCATACTGCGATCGCCAACCCGCCTGCCAAGCGTGGCGATTATGGCAACACCCCCCTATGTGGGGGGAGGCCTATGTCCAGCAGTGAACGTCTTTCGGCTGGAGTGATGATGGTTTCGCTAACAATGTGGTTCCAGAAATTATAATCTTGGTTCGGTGGTTAATAATAATCATCATTTCAGCCGAAAGAACCACTGCTGGACATGGGCCTCCTCCAAAGGAGGGGGGGTTTGCCATAATCGCCACGCTTGGCAGGCGGGTTGGCGATCGCAGTATGGTGCTAAAATGCATAGAGAACGCTGTTGCCCATTCTCTAGTAAGTCCCTTAGTTGCCTTTTACGACACCCACGGGAAGAAATAGGATGGTGCTATTCTTTACGTCCGGCAGCACACGGACGGTGGTTAATACGGAAACTTAACTGTTATTGGTTACCAACCAAGTAAATTGTAGTTGTTCAGTAACCAATAAAATATTAAACACCTAATCTTGTATTCCATTAAACATTCTTACATGTTATAATCCACTTTCCAACAAAGGCTTTACAAACAACTGTAAATATTAAATTCCAATTTACTCTAGTGTTTCACTACATGTCATAAAGTTTACGCTTAACGATAGCAGTAATAGTTTTGTAACCCATTTTATCTTTTCTAGGAACACTTTAATGTCCATTTGTCTTCTCAACTGTCCGTCATTTAGATGGAAGTCCACTCCTACACTCTCGATTGTTTGCTTGACGTAAATAGAAGTTAATTTTCAAAATTCCATACAAAAATCTAGATTAGTCTGTGTTGGTCTATTACAGAGCTTCCCCGCTTTACGCCAATAAATATTCATCACGTTAAAGGATTTGTTCAGTGGTTCTAAGAGGTTTTTTATTATTCATCTCAAGAAAAGAGTCTTAATTTCTTTTAGAACTTCGGAAACGCTTATATTTAAATCAAACTGAAACTTCTTCCACTTTGAAACGCTTTGCAACAAATTAGTGTCAATATGATTAAACTTTACTGCACCTCAGCTCTCCAGGTTGTTTAAAGTTTGTATTTTCTTGTATTTAACAAACGTTTGTTCTGTAAACTGTTACCTGTTAACCAGCTCTACCATTAGCGAACTATTAGCAGGGATCACAGAACCCAATTTCCAACTAGTATGGAAGTCATCTAACAACGTTTGACAGCTACAGGGTTCACAGGACGACACGTCGGTTAAGAGCCCCTGAAACTAATCACCGACGTCTACCGCTAAAAGGGCATGTCGAGAATATAGCCCGAGGAGCTAAATTAAGTCCTTCTTGGTAACTTCCGACGAAATTGAACTTTCAAACTCTTAAGTGGACCCAAGATTTGATGTTGGACATGCCGATAAGGTCTGTGTGGCGCCGGACGTAAAGAATAGCACTCCCCTATTTCTTCCCGTGGGTGTCGTAAAGGGCGACTAAGGGACTTACTAGAGAATGGGCCGCAGCGATCTCTATGCATTTTAACACCATACAAACCCGCCTGCCAAGCGTGGCGATTATGTCCCCCCCCCTCCCTTTTGGTGAAGGCCTATGTCTAGCAGTGGACGTCTTTCGGCTGGAATGATGATGATGATGTTAAGGACGTTATCGAGTCTTCACGATTGCGCGCTCACAACATAATTATCTATTTAATACAATATAATTGCCGATATCTCTTTTATGTATCTATAAGTGCTATTACCTAGCGCTAGCCTTTTTGTCACAGTCATGACGTGCAGTTGCCGACTGTTTGTTTTTTTGTGCTCGTGATTATATTGTAGAGTGTTTTGTGTAATGTTTACCTACTCGAGTTTATGACTTCATATGCACGTGTTTCAGTGACTTATAAAATTATTTTTCATTCTTTCTTTCTTTCTATTGTTTGCAATAAAGCGATTTTCTTTTCTGTTAATTCGCCAATTGTACTTTTTTATACCGGAAATATTTACGTGCGTGTTGGTTTTAAAAGAATTTTTTATACCGCTTTAGTGTTATTTCTACAAAGCGGTTCTCTTTCAGTTTCTAAAGGTACGTTTGCCTGCTATGTAGGGAAAGAAAATGTGTAGAAAAAGTATCCATATGACAAAAGCTTTGAAGAATCGGGCTCCTGGATGCTATTCTTTGTGAACAAAGAGTATTATATGGAAGTGCTAAGTGTTAATAAATACACTCGGTACCTAAGTGATATAAATGCTTTTTATTACAAGCGTATAATGTTATGTTATGTGGTCGTTTCAACAGGAAACAAAGTTTATAACTAAGTAATCTATTCCCGTGCAAATGTTAAAAATGGCGGACGTTTGACTTGTCAATGTCACTTTTTACGATACATTTTGTTTCAGTATTGAAATTGTTTATTGTTTATGGAAATAATTGATTTACATAAATATTAAAATAGGGTCTTAGACTAGAAGTTAAGGTAAATAATAATTGGATTCTACCTGAACTAGGAATAAACCTGTATCTCAGGTATCTCACTCAAGTGCTTATACATAAGTGTTATCTAAGATTCCAAAAAATTGTAAAACTACTATAAATTATGTTTTCATTAAAATTTAGAACAATACTCGTAGTATGCTGCATTTTTTGCATCATCGTAAGACATTTTTACAACCATGTTCTATTATGATTTTTGCAATGTAACATTTTTAACAAGGTCGCATTTACTTTAAACATAAGTACAGAAAATTTAGCCGTGTCAACAAAAAGTAAAGATTGCATGTTTGCAAACGAATTGTAAAACCTAAAACTATTTTTATGTGTAAAGGGCAATATTAGGTTAGTAAATACATTAATACTAGTTATTAAATACAAAATACATTAATTAATAAAGACTTAAAGATAACTTGGCGCTATTATGCGACCTCAGTATAATCTATAGAGTTGATGTATCTTGTCTCAGCTAATTTCTTTGCAGGGCATTCTTGATCGCCTGTTTTGTGATTGCTCGGTTTTTTAAATCGCAAGCATGTTGCACAATGTGATGGTTCAGCATGTTTAGTGCACTCATTCGTTTTATGACCTTGTTCTCCACAATGTCCACACGTATAGGTAGCCTCACGACAAGTCTTTGCAGCATGTCCATACTGTTGACATTTAAAGCACCTGGTCACAAGTGTGAAGTCCCTCACTGGGCAGGATGTCCAATTAATGAACACTCGACTTTGGTTTATAAGCGCCTTCCTTATGCTAGCAGTTACTTCAAGAATAAAGTTGCACGTAGGTCCCTCTTTTTTACCAGACTTGTGACTTAAATTTACAGAGGCCAAAAAAGAGTCACGGGACAAACTAGGCAGTTTGTCGGCAATATTCTGCTCATAGATGCAATCATAAACATCTTTGTCATTTAAAACGTTCGGTACTCCTATAACTACAATTCTTGGTCTTCTCTTATGGGGCTCTTCCACTTTCAGGCCGGAACTACTTAGCTGCGATGATTTCCTAAGTTTTTCAATATCGTCTTTGGACTCCGTGCTGATTATAACGCCTCCGTGTTTTGTTTTGCGTAATCCTCTAACGTGCAGTTTCATTTGCTCAGGGCATATAATTTTTTGGACAAGAGATTTAGTGTCGTCACTAGATTTTAATTTGTCCGTTGGATAAATTGCAATAGAGCTGATGTTATTGGGTCGCAAGTAATTATTTTGATTGGTTTTTACCATGTCAGCGAATGAAACTGTTTCTGCCATAGCCGGTTTAGCGCAGTTTTCATGAATGTTAGCTTGAACGGTTTTCTGGAAATTTTCGAGGCAATCTGTCAGGTCAACTCTTTCTTTCAACGCTAGTTTAGAGTTTTGAATTTCTTGGGCCTTTAGCTTCAAGTCCTGGTAGTAAACTGCCATTTGTGAAACGCCATGTCCTACCTTGCGCGATAAGGAATTGATCCTTAGCTTTTGTTCGGAGTTCAGCTTTCCTTCCTGAGCAATGGTACAGACTTCATTCAGGCATGATTCAATTGAGATCAACCAGTTACTAATGTCACTGGTGACCACTGCCTGAATTTTTCCTTCAGCAACATTGTAAGGTATTTGAGATTTGCTGGCAGGGCTGCTTTGTGGTGGGATACTCCGAGGGCTGTTTTCACTATTTGACATACTTAATTCTTAAATGTTTCTCATAATTATTTGTTATTCACTAAAGTAAATCACTAACTTAGCAGAAAAATGCGTAAGTCGTTTTCTAGGTCACAGATCACTCGGAAATATTTTAACGACATATATGATAAATAATATTGCTTATACTCGTACACACGTCCGCTCTACTTGAGTGTCAGTAGAGTTTTCTCGAGTATTGATTAGGGCTTGATAATAATTCTCTCACGTTTTCAAATATCTTTATTTGGAAGCAATATTTATGTGTTCGTTTCAATAGGAAACAATGTTGATAAGTGTTTAAGTAACTGCTTATTCTATTCCCGCGCAAATGTTAAAAAATGTCGGATGTTTGACCTGTCAATGTAACTTTTCGCGATACATTTTGTTTCAGTATTGAATTTGGCTTGTAAAATATGAGATGAAATATTTAACGAGCTGAATGTATGTGAGTTCGGTATCTTAATGGAGTTTCGCCACAACTGACAGAGCAAAGAGCGGAGCGAGCGAAGCTTACTCTACTGCGGTAAGTCCGATGTCAACATTAACTTTGTATCACTTTTTAAATTTGCTACTACTGTTTGAGGTACTTTGTGAGTAGTTTGAAATAATAAATGTTTTATAAGATCAACTATAACTAATTCAAACGACTAGGTAATTGAGCTATAATAGCTATGCTTTATTCAAATCGAATATTATCTATTCTGGTAAACAACGTTTATAGTAAGACATTCGTTTATAAAAGTATTATTTGTGTTTAAATGTGTTATTTGTTTATAAAACAGTTATCCAAAGAACACACGAAGAGAAAATAGTTAAGTACTAGTTTTTCATCAGTAGTGGCAATTAATAAATAATTAACGTTCTAACATCAACGTTTTTTTCAAGTAAACAACCAAGACTGTCAACAGTGACATGAGGCCGGTTTCGTAATCATGTGTGCACTTAGTGAGGTGTGGTTTGGTTGAAATGGGTTGTAAATGTGTGCGTGTGAGTGTGTATGCACAGAGCGAGGTGTAGTTTTGGCACGGCTTCACTATATTATTTGCAGCGATGTCTTGGTTTTTTATTTGATCTTCCCGGCCGACCTCATCTAGTTTTTAAAATATATTGACGTGTTTGTACAAACCTACTTACAGAAATAAAAATCATTTATCATTTATCAGCATTCGTATCTATCCTACATTTTTATTATAGTAAGATTTTTTACCAATTAAAATTCGATCATAATAATGGAAATTGGAAGCGCTTCGTTTATTCAACGAAACGATTTTTATACTTGATTGATGGTTCTTTGGAGTAAAAATATTGCAGTGAATTGACAAATTTGCTTTACTCGTTTAATGGGTTTTTTCTTTACTGTATATTTTAAATTGCATTCCATAAAACGGGTATGTATTGTTACTTCATTAATTATGCCATTGTAATAGGTATTGGGCCATAAATTCCAATCATTTCCTGTTTTATGATTTGTTTATCCAATGAGACGTATTATTTGGCTAATCAGTTAATCCACTATTTAGTACTGTATATATACATTTCCACGGACCACATCCTCTAACTAACAGTAATTAATTAATTATAACAAACTCATCATGCAGTATTTTGTCAGCTGTCAAGTTAAATGAAACGTTACGTTTGCATGCATATTTAAACCGTTGTTTAATAATTATCTACAGCTTGTTTGCACACTCTTTATTATTGATATAGGTACTAACCATCATAATTTCAAACGGTGGAGTTTCTTGCCCATTCTTCTCTATAAGAAACTATCTTTTGGAAGGGGAGACTAGAATATTTTTTTTTGTAAATATTGTCGTTCAAAAGTGCTTTATATGTGCCTATAAATGCCTGAAAGTCAAAGTCAAAGTCAAATTGTTTATTTCAAATAATCAATTAGACTTTGACTTTGACTTTCAGTTCAAACGTCCGGTACTTAATATACGCCTTTCAGTGGCTGTTACAATATGCATTGAACCGTTTATAACAAATCATCATCATCATCATCATTTCAGCCGAAAGACGTCCACTACTGGACATAGGCCTCCCCCAAGCACTGCCACTTCGACCAGTTCTGTGCTTCCTGCATCCAGCGGATACTTGCGGCATTCACATGGTCATCGGTCCACCTTGTAGGAGGCCTTCCAACGCTACGTCTTCCGGTACGCGGTCGCCACTCCAGAACCTTTCGGCCCCATCGGCCATCAGTTCTGCGAGCAATGTGCCCTGCCCACTGCCACTTAAGCTTGGCAATTCTTCGGGCTATGTCGGTTACCTTGGTTCGCCAGCGTAGGGAAACTCCAAGCATAGCCCTCTCCATTGCCCTTTATATCAAATGCTAATAATATATTTTACCTACTACTTTTAATAAAACTCCTTATTTTTATACTAAAGCAATATTTATTACTCGTAATTCACAAGATTTCAGTGTAGATACTTTTTTTTTTTTTCTTTTTTTTATATTAAAACGTTCCTTCCGCTCGTTAGTTCGTTCGATCCTTGATAATTCTCCGAAACGTAAAATTCCGAGAACAAACCTGGCTGACATTACAGTTTTCATTATAATTTTGCTAATCGGCTTAATTTTAGTAGGGACTTAAGTACAGTTTTATCGAAACAATCAAATACCTAAGTTGTTAACTGTGTGATATAGATATGACGATAGCATGTTATTGCAATCGCTTTATAGCATGTTATTACAATCGCTTTTAATGGAATTAAGTCAGCCGCCACACTACTTCTGCACTACTCACAGTATTTTAATGTATTCGCTTGGAATTGTATTCGTTTTCAATTTAACGTTTTTATTCTAAAATGTATTCCGTTATGCAAATTGAGTTAACTTTCTATTTTTATTGAACTGCTGCATCAAATTGGATGCAGATTTTTATTAAATTGAAGGGAAATCATATCTACGATTTGGTTACATTTGAGATTTTTCGATTGACGTTAAATATTTTGCCAAAAGCAAATGCCCGACATTAAAATTACACAATAGCGACGTTTAGTTGAACATTCGTAATGGAATATTAAAGGTCCCAAAGTTCATTAAAATGGAGCGATGATGTCACTGAACATTTCAATAATTTATTCAGTTATTAACACAATTCGGTACGCGCAACTCACTTAATATCCATTCTCCGTTTCAGAGGGGTTTGACGAAATTTAAAACTTTTCAGCAGTTGCCCAACAAATTAGGGGGTTATTTGTGCAAAAATGGTTTAATTCTGGCAGAAATTGGTCTTTGTAAAGGTGCCTACGAATTTTTCATTTTGACGATATTTTTTTACAGTCGACTAGTTTTTCATTATCATTCATCATTTTCATTATAATGGCGCGGCTTTTTCTTGTCATGTTATGCGTTCCTTTGCTGGCGAATCACAAACAAATAAGTCAAAATGTTGATTCGCATCCGGTTGTTAGGTTCTAGGTTAACGTACGAGCAACTTTAAATAATATTTCAAAGGAATAACTTTGTTACACCTATACTCCATTTGAAATAAAATTAGACATTTATATAAACTTGTTTACAGTCCGTTCAACCAATTTTGAGTTCTATTCATTAGGCATAAGGATGGCATTAAAAGCAAAAACGTAGTTACAATACCAACTGTTTATTACAACTGCCATTTGTCATGCCACCAACGCAGTAGAAGTCAAAATCGGTTGAACGGACTGTAAAAAAGGTTTATTTAAATGTCGAATCTTATTTCAAACGGAGTATAGCCGCTTTTTAATAACACCAGTTGCATGAACTCAATTTTGTCGTGTTTGTGTGAAAAATTACACCAACAACATTCGTGTCAGTTCTAAAAGTAAATTGCGTGTTTATTTTCATGTCCACATTGTTATACGAAAACTTATTACATTTACGAAATATAAAGCTGGTTTCAGTAAGGCCCATGTGGTTCAAAGCTGACATAATGTTCCTGTAAAGATATTAGCTTCATATTTATAGCGGCGTCTAGGGATTTGAAGCTGGGTAAGAGCTGTATTTTTTGCAATATGAAAATGGGGTTGAAGGGTTTTTGAAACGAGCATTTTCCTTTGATAAAGAAATATTCTAATAGTTGGTTTGGTTGGTTCTCCAGTTTTCTTGCATAGTGAATTGTAAAGTAGTAAAGCTTTCTGCATAATTACATGAGGCGGTAGTTTCAGAGAGGCTTCGCGACGTTGCGTTGACTAGTGCCTAAACTACCTACTCCCTAGTATCACTTATGCAGGAGTCATCTAATTAGGCATGTGTCGACGTGTGTGCTTGCCTGATAGCGCCATGCTTGCGATCTATCTACATATTACATGCTACACTAATTAACCCCATTTTCATGCATGGTTATGCATACCAAAATATGAATCTTGCGAGTTTTGACCTCTTTTTAAAGCGCTCCTTTTAAAACCTGGAGATAATTTCGGCGAGTGTTTTTTTTTAAGGAAGAGTATCACGTAATGAGGTCAATGACTTCTAAGTTTTACGCTTTTACTGGTTAAATAGGAAGAGGTGAAGGAACTATTAAATGTTATAAATACTTTGTCTGTTGATAGTTCCCTAAAATGTACCTACTAAAGGAATACAATCTAAGTTTCTGCGATGTAAACCAATGAAAAAAATTATATAGGTCTACTGAACTATCGATTTTTTTTGTAGTAAACGTAGTACGTAACGCCATATTTATTTAATAAGCATACCAACAGCACAGTCACTTACAATTCAAAGTAAATATCATCAAAAATTGGCACTTCAGTAACCATGCAAATAACAGGTATGTGTCGCGATAGGTCCAGACATCAGAAGTAATACTCAAATATGGCAATACGGAAATCTATTTCAATCGAACAATCAGTTATTTTAAATCGAGACAATATAGAAATGAAATAAAATTAATTAAATAACTAATAATGGTAGTGACGGTCACATAGGGCAGTACTGACTGTCAGGGACAGTGGTCCATGCACCCACCGCAATAAGCATAGTACTAATTTGTCGGAGACAGCGTTCCATATCCAATAACCGGGCAGTACTGACTGTCGAGAGACAGTGGTCCGTGCACCAAGACGCATCCGTTCAAAATGCGTACCGACTCAACAGCGCAGCTCTTTATAACGGCGATCCGCTAGTGGGGGGTAACGTTACAATATTTCACTCAATTGACTTCAAGTCTTTTAAGTCAAATGACCGATAGAATGAATAATTTGTCTATGGTGCATGTTCCACTAGCGCCATCTAGTCGCCGCCTCTCGCAGCTGTTAAACAATATGGCTTCCGTCATATGCATGACATTAGCATATGAATATTAGAGACAAAAGAGAAAAATTAAAAGTGTGTCTAGAGACCTAAATCTAGGACACTACAAAACAAACCAGTTTGAGCTACACAGACGACATTTTAAGGTAAACAAAATAATAGCATAGGTATAGATGGTTGTGCGGCCATCATACGTAAAAGAAGCGCTTCTCTGCTTGATCGTCTCCGCGGCAGTACCAACACTATCTTGAGTTTATTCGCAAATAGACGGGAGTCTCCAATGCTGCGTTATTGTATGAAACTGCACACCGAATAAAACTTGTATGTCTACTTACACTAGTTTTAAGACCATTGTACTAACACTATGGGCGTAGCCTGAAATAAATAATAATAATAGATGAATTTTCACTGTAGCAATAATTGTCCTTTCATGTTAACGTAGTGATCGTGGCCGGAAACCGTTATTTACATATTCATAGCATTTCATTTGTTGTGAACGATATTTTTATTACATGAAAGAGTTGGTTATAGTCTTAATATTGCGATGTTGGATTTTAAATCAAAATCAAAAGTCATTTATTCAAACTAGGCTAAGAATCAGCACTTTTCGAACGTCAAAATTACATAAGACACTCCCACAAAAACGCCCGCCCTTCACCACTTCCTAAGTGCTTTAATTGGGAAGAAGAAGTGGTGCAACAAACTCCCCAGCAGCACAGCTGTCTCTGCCAAGGTTGCGTGTTTGTCCGAAAGGGATATCGTGGACCTGGCACACAGGCAACTGAAAGAACACGGGTGGGTTTTAGTCAGTAAAAGTCTGACACGCCCTAGCTCCGCCCGGAGCGGGAAAAGTTATTTGATAATTTCCCAACCAAAAAAAGCAGTACCGCTGTCTGTTCAGTTAGAAAAACTTGATTCTATACAATAAGTATGTAATAGTTATTTATGATATTAGGGCGGTGAGTTGGTCTTTACAAACGAGTAGACGAATGTAAGCCCGAGACAAAGTCGAGGGATTACCATAGTCACGAGTTTGTAAGTACCACTTTTCGCGCGTGCGTGTCATACAACGTTTTTCAACACATTTGCGAGAAAACAATACCATAGGTAATAAATAAAATAAGCCATCAATACATTTTAAGAGAATGATTGAGTATTTCTTCGAGTCTTCCATGATATAAAATTATTGTAAATCATTAAGTAGCACTCACGATTTTGGCAGCTCATTCAAGATATCAGGTATCTTCCTCTCTCCTACTTTTTGCTGTGCCCGACAGGGTCCACAATGATCATATTTGTAAAACCTACCACCTAAGTTCACATGTGGAAGCAATAAATATATTGAGTATTGAGTATCAGGTGCAGTAGATTCCATATTAATATCGGATTCCTCGCTTGAACAAATATTATTATTTTGTAAATATCAGTCAGAAAGTCGCAGCAATCTTTGACATTTCTAATAAGAAAATGGCACGAATTTGGAAATGGCACCACGTGCACATGATGAAAATTAGTACTACATCTTTCGCCTCATTTTCTCTTTAATAATAAAGTGAGATAAACGTATTGAGCAAAAGCGCTTCCAAGGAGGTTCGATCATTCATCTTATTTATTCTCGTAATTTGAAACTCCTTGGTGGAATTCTTATATAATTTTTATGGTAATTAAAAAAAACCGTAAAAGATACGCACGGCGCTATACAACGAAGAGGGCGGTAAAATAGGTACGTACGTGAGAGTACCTATTTTACCGCCCGTTTCGTTGTATGGTGCGTAATTTTTAACTTTCGAACAATGCTCGGCTTCTTAAATGCATTTTTTGAGCAAATGTGTTGAAAAATAATTGACATTACGCAACGCAAATTCTTTGAATGAATTATATTACTTATTATTATTTTAAATGTTAATAATTATTTGAGGGGTTTGGCGCTGATAGCCGAAATACAGGCTTTTGCCTAGTTCGGTTACAGATGTCTAATTCATTTGTAACAGGAAACTAGTATAGCCTATATATATATAATATGTGTTCATTGTAAACAATTATTGAAACAAACTTTTTTTTTTAAACATTATTATTGACTTAAACCTAAATAAGATTTCATCATGAATATTATATTAGAGCAGTGGTGACATTGTGGTAACTGCCGCGACTTACAAGTTGTAGGTGTTAAGTTCGAACCCCGACAGGCGTTTTACTTTGTGTAAATTATTTCATCACCACTGCTCTCATAACGATGAAGGAGAACAGAGTGAGGAAACCAGCAAGTCCTGAACCAAAAAATTCGAAGACATGTGACATCTACCACCCCGCACTGGGCCCACGTGGGCCATTACGGTCCGCTCCCTCTCACAGAGAAGAGCCCTGAATCCCAGCAGTGGGAACGTTATAGGCTCATTATGCTTATGCTATTATATTAGGTTCTAAAGTCTTGTCTACATGAAATATTAGGTTCTAAAGTCTTGTCTTTATGGATTGATTTAATGGGGTAAACCATAGGTTTGACCTCGACGTACCTACACATTTGAACCAAACAAAGAAAAGCCTGTTTCTTTCTTATACTTATTAGGTAAAGTATCAAAATCAAAATATTTTATTCCATTTAAACCTACATGGGCACTTATGAAAAGAAGCTAGGTGCACGGTTCCAATTGGTCGTTTCCTACGGAGACGAGCCGGGAAGAAACTCCACGGTTACTTTTTTAATAATAATAATGGGCTTTTGCAATGTTTTCAACTTACAGTGTATTAGGGTATTAGGTATGGAACGACAGTGTAGGCCTGTCAACAAGTACCAAGTACTTAACAAAATAGAAGATGGTTTACAAAGCTACAGTCTAGTAAGCCTACATAACGTTCTCACATTCCCAAATTAAAAAAGAATCTATAGATGTAAAATATTACTAAAATAATAAATATTACTAAAATAATAAGAATACCATATTAATAAGAATAATAATACCCACACACGTTGCAAAGTTGCAATACAACTCTTCAGTTGTATTGCAACTTTGAAATAATATGTGAAAAATTCTTTATAATTTTCAGAACTAGGTACCTATCTGATAAAAAGGTACTCTTTTATTATTTTGAAGTCATAGCAGCAGTTAAAGTTCAATGGAATAATAATCAATATATAACATGTCATAAAGATCGTTACTAGCCGTATGGTAAGACGTTACTGCGTACTTTATAATTAAATATGAACAAGAATGATTAGACCGACCTTAATTACTTTACCATCAATTGTCGTGTAGGGACCTAGTCTAGAGTTATAGATTTCATTTCATAGGTTGATCGTGATTAGACCTGCAATTTGTTTGTGAAGAGAAAATAAATTATTTGAATTTGCATAGGATTCTTATTACTACCGACATTAACATTTACCTGCCAATTTTATTCTCAAGATAATTCGATAGGCTCTTACTAAAAAGGGGTCATTGTACTCATCATTTTGAATTTTTTTTTTATGGGACCAACCTTGAAATCGCGAAATAAAAATCAGCTGTTCCATACATTTTGTCGATTTAAGTGAAAACGAAAGACAAATGTAGGGAACATCAGATTTTTTTTTCCTATGTTAAAAAAATAAATATAAATAAATAATTTAAGAAAAATTAGAATTTTCATTTAGTAACGGTATTTCTTTCATCATCATCATCATTTCAGCCGAAAGACGTCCACTGCTGGACATAAGCCTCCTCCAAAAGAGGGGGTTGCCATAATCGCCACGCTTGGCAGGCGGGTTGGCGATCGCAGTATGGTGTTAAAATGCATAGAGAACGCTGCTGCCCATTCTCTAGTAAGTCCCTTAGTCGCCTTTTACGACACCCACGGAAGAAATGGGATGATGCTATTCTTTACGTCCGGCACCACACGGAGCACTGAGCAATAGATTCTTACTAAATAATAATATTGATGAATTCCTTTACAATAATTTATAGTAGGTACTCTACCTTATTGACAAGTCCAGACGAAATATCAAACTACGTTAAGGGGCGGGGATGGATATATACAACAATATAAAGACGAGATATGAGGATTTTTTTTCTCAAACTTTTGTTTAAATCAGTGTCCATTCAAAATATATACTTGGGAACCTAGATATTCTGTATTCCAATGGGAATAAAGACACACTACCTTAAGAATATTTTTAATTTACAAATTATTTTGGTATTACGTTTGTATGAACTACATGCGTAGTTCGTACAAATATTGTTCATATCATCGCCGGCCTCTTAAATTAGAACTTTATTCTAAAAGTCTGGATGGTAATTTAATAGAAAGTCCCGACCAAGTACTGGCTGGTGCCATGTATGTACCAAGCACCTTAAGGTTAATTTTTACTTGCACTTTATTCATTTTCCGACTACGTCCTTGCCAACATTTTGAATGAAAATTACGTTTCGAAGGTCACATGCGCTCGCTATGTGAGAATGAAAATTGCTTAACAATAAAGCTCTTTGAACGTAAAGTCAATATCAATCTGCCCGCCTTTTCCCTACTATTTTGGGGTCGGCTTCCAGTCTAACCGGATGGAACTCAATACCAATATTTTACACAGAGCGACTGCCTATCTGACTTCCACAACCCAGTAACTGGGTAATAATATTGCATCTTTAAAGACAAACCGTTACTAAATCAAAATACAAAATTTTACACAGGAGCTTAAATAAAAAAAAAAATTAAGATAATTTAGTATTTTCATTTAGTAACGGGTTGTCTTTAAAGGTGCGTAATATGCACCGAAAATACAAAATTTTACACAGGAGCTTAAAAAAAAAGAAGATTAATTTAGTATTTTCATTTAGTAACGGTTTGTCTTTAAAGGTGCGTAATATGATACTCCTTGGTAAGACTGGTTGTCATACTTTCGGGCTTCTAACGACCCGTAACGACTGTCAAAGCTCCACGAATGACAGCCAGGACCAACCGCTTAAGACGCCGAAAACAGGTAAACCGCTGTCACTGTCAGATTGAAGAGATGTGCGATGATACAACGTATGGCGTAATAATACAAATAAAATCGTATAAAATTAGATATTAACTAATTAATAAAAATTAATCCATCACCGGATGCAGTTTGGTATTTGCAATTTTATGGTATACTTATACCTATAAAGGCTTCTACATACCGGGGCGACTTGTCGCGCGACGCGACGCGACACAAAGACACCGCTCGGTCCGCGACACGCGGGGCCTTTGTGCCGTGTCGCGTCGCGCGACAAGTCGCGCTGGTATGTAGAAGCCTTAAAGATTGTAAGTAGAGGGGGGTCGAATTCCGACCAGTGGGCGACCACTAGTATAAATAAATGAAGTACATAAGTCAATTTACTATGCGACGAATAGACAACGCTCTACAAAATCGAACTTTTCCTAAAATTCCATGTGCCAATATTTACGGCCGAGTAATATACGTATGTTGGTACTTACTGTATAATTACAGCAACGCCTCGAGCACGTCCTCACACCACGTGAAACCCTTTACATGGAAGGGTGACTTAATTGGGGATTAAGAATTATATCCCTTTTGTTACTCATGGAAAATTGAAAAATACTCTGCGGAAATTACATTTGCGAACTTGCTATAGGAGTAGGTAAATATGTTTGTTAAATAAAACAGATGGAAGAGAATGAAAAGTAGCTGTTATCTATCTGAAACTGGGCTACCTGATGAAAGACTGCCGTAAAAATCGACATCTTTTTATACTATACTAGAAATTAAGATAAGATAGATCGACCATTTTTCAGATTATCTAAAGTACTTACATAAATCTTTTATGGGATACTGTGTTAAATGTTACATCAAAATACCGTATGATATATTGCAATACAATGAAAGGAAATTTAAAACTTATATTAAAATTACACTTTATAAACAAGCATAAGTATTACATATTAGAGGATTATATCCAAGATAAGAATGCTTGGAAACATGCTGATCCTGCTCCATAGGACAATCTAGAGTCTAGACAAAATCGATCTGATTGTTAATTTAATTGTATAATTAATGTATAAAAAATATTATAAAACATTTTAAAAGAATAACGATGGAGTTTTTGCCCATTCTTCACCATACGAAACTACCTATTGAAAGGGGCAACTAGAATCACTTCTTTTTTTCTGTTAATTTTGACATTCGTGCCTTTTATGTGCCTATTTGAAATAAATTATTTGACTTTAACTTTAAAGGTAGTTCTAATCACCATGTTTGAGAATCGAATTGTGATCACAGCAAATTGTGACTGCCACTGTTTATCTTCTATACAATATTAGTTTTAGTATATGCGAAACCCGAAACACGTGTCTAGTATTTTTATGTAAAGAATCTACAAAATTTCAAAACTGTATCATGAAAAATCACAAAGTTATAAGGTTGTTTTGTTACCGAGTTGTCCGTACAAAAACATGCTAACGGTGCCCCCGCAGCTCCAGGGTCGTCTTGCGCTCATTGATAATAATTTGGCAGTAGGTACCTAACCGTACGACGATTGTAATGTAAGTAATTAAATGGTGATAACATTTTCCATCACACTTAAATATTTTTGGGATAAAATATAATATGGTGTAAAAATTACTGAAATCGATTCAGTTCATTATTCTGAACAAACTATATTCAGTTTTCGGATATACTCAAAATAATGTTGTATATAAAACGTTAGTCTTCAAAACTTCCAAAAGAAGATACAGAAATCAGAAGGGAATCCTTAAACTCCCGTCTATAATTTGCGTTAAATTTTGGTATATGAACTTGTTCCATTTCTCCCTGCTCTAATTGTGCATGCAATAGACTGAGAGCAATTTTGGACACTTTAACTTCCTCTGTTAGGTTACTAACTACTTCAGCGAATCTCTTCCACCTGAATAGAGTTATGAATGTTTAATCCTATTCAAAAGCTATAAATTGTACCGAAGAGCCAGTTGGTGTTACGAACAAATTAATGTAATCCTGGCACTTCACTTGGCATATTTATAGAAATATTCGCATTACTTGGGTGATACAAAATATGCCCTATAGGTTTTTAAATAAAGTTCAGTTTCTATTAACGCAATAACGCGAATATTTGCGCAAATACGCCAAGTGTAGTGCTAGCATAAGAGTTCACATTTAGAAATACTCAATAACTTTCGCCGCCTTTTCATTTAGGGTTGATTTTTCCAACATCAGATATCTTTTTTCCGCGGATTAAAATTGACAGTTGACAGTTATTGTATGAAAAAAAACTGTCAAAAATCATAAATATTTCTTGGCGCTGAAATCAGCCCTTTCTATTACAAAGTTTTAAGTATGATCAAGCTTTTCAAAGGCCGTCTGTACATTTACCAACATTAAATAAATATTTAAAATAAAATTTAAACGTGTGCTTTGACTCAAAGAACAGGTTGTAATGTAAGTAGGTAGGTACGTTTAGAGTCGTAGTAGAGCCTGTAGTGTTGAGCCGAGCAATTTAAAAGGGAAAAAGACGCTGTGGGTTCTTAAAAAGCGCGAGATAGCGTCTACCGTCCCATTTCCGTAGGAACTAGGCGACTGGCAATGGCTTCGGGCGAAATACCACAAAGCGATTCTGATAATACTAAACCTTTGCCATAAACGCTCGGTTACCATAAAATTTCAATTTGATTTTTGCAGAATACATATTTTTCATAACCTTGTGTTCGTTTTGATATCGGTGAAATGGATTGGAAATGAAATAGCAGTTTAGTTCAATGGAAAACATCTCGTATTTTGTTACTTAAGTGATTACGGGCCTCTTTAAGAATAACCAAAACTTTTTCATATTCTTTATTGTACACATAAATTTTGATAAAATTTTGTATGGAGGTAGCTGACACCCTGGATTAAGACATAGGCTACTTTTTATCCCGATATTCCTACGGGATCGAAACTTACGCGGGTGAAACCGCTTATGCGTATGAAGTTTCATTAAAATCGGTTCAGTCATTTCGAAAAACAAGGGCTTGAAAGTTTGTATGATATGCTGTAAGGTGTAAACGCTCTTAATTATTGTTGTAAATCGCGGTACTGGCTGTTATTACGAGCAATCGATATCCAACTTAGTTTAAAAACGGTGACGGTCATTCAACTCGGCGGTATGTCGTGTCTGTCGTACGGCAGTACGTTGGACAAATATTCATATCACCGTGAAATCGTTTACATAGCTCGTTATTGATCTAGTGCTATGGTTACTTCGCATTGCTGCTTGAAATACAAATCAGTTATTGTTTGTCGTACGTTTTTGGAGTTTACTCTTTAAGAATTGTTTTTTTTAAAGGCCCCTCGGCATTTTATTAAATTAATACAAGCGTTAACTCAAAGGCGTCGTTTCTCTGCGTGACGTATTTTGGGCACCTTTCAAGGAGTAAACTCCAGTTCTGCGTTGGAGCAGACACACAAACACAATATTTATTATTTTTAGTAACACAGTAAAGTCATGAAAATAATGTATTCCTTATTATCTTCTACTTTATAAAAATCTTAAATTCACTGAGACACAAAGCTCAGCCTAAACCGATAGGCAGAGGCATTAAATTTTGCACAAGTTCCTATGACGCCGGTGAGCAATTAGGAAGGATTTTTGACAATACAGGGTTATTTTAAGGGGCCGGCGTAGCATGCGTAACATCAAACGTAATACCAAAATAATTTGTAAATCAATTTTAAATTGAAAGAAAAAAAGAATCAGCATCGCCATACAACGTGGCAATGCTGCCAGCCTTCTGGGCACCTTTCCTGTTGACAGCGATGCGGACGAATTTTTTGATGCCCTATGATTCTATCCCCCACCTTTTTTTTTTTTACATGTACATATAGTATTATGTTAAGTCTGTTAGCGTTTATCTTATATATTATTATTTTAAGTCGGTTAGTTTTTATATGATGTAAATATTTTATTACTGAGTTATTGAATAAATATATATATTCAGTTGCTGAATAAAAAAAAAAAAAAAATTTTAAATTTCTATAGAAAACTTATTTTTCTCATAACTCTTGTTTATATCAGTGTCCATTCAAAATATATATTTGGGAACCTAGATATTCTGTATTCCAATCGGAATAAAGACACACTACATTAAGAATATGTTTGATTTACAAATTATTTTGGTATTACGTTTGTATGAACTACGCATCCATCTCCCGCCTCTTATAATAACCCTGTATTGTATAAACTCCGCAGACGCAATGGGTATCAATATAATACAATACGAACACGATAAAATAAAAAGATTTGATGGTTTTTTGGGAGGTCAACGACCGCTGTTAGTATTGTTATTTCAAGCATGAGTTGAGAAAAACTGTTTTCTTATGTTTTATCGTGTTTAGATAATGATACCCATCACGTCTGTGAAGTAAAAAAAATACAGATTTTTATGTACTAATATTTCCAGGACCACAATAATTGCGGTCGAAGACAAAAGAATCATCAAATTAATTTATTTTGTTTTTTCATGTTTTAGATATCGATCGTTAATTTGATGATTCTTTTGTGGGGTCATGTGCGGTCAGCGACCGCAATTAAAAATCTGTTTTTTTAATACCCCTGTACGAGTATATCCGTAAAAGGGGTTTTAAGTAGGAACGGGATAAAAGTGGGGGGTGAAACTTTGTATGAAAATTCCATCAGGCACACGGCTTAATCAGCAGTAGTCGGCAATTAAGATAACGTTATCATTGCTATAACTAATTCAACTGCCCAGCAGGGTGATTATAATTATGACTCAATTGCCTCACAGTTCTTTTGCAGTGATTTTTCAGAAAACAGTGGGCCTGACACGAACGCGCGAAGTAAACGAAACGTAAATTCTTTCGATTTTTTTATTACAAATAGGTACAGCCTACTCGTGGAGCACGTCCTACTCTACATAAATGTAGGTATATATTATTATTATAAATGTGAAAGTTTGTATGTTTGTTAATCAATCACGCAAAAAGAGCTGAACGGATTTGGATGAAATTTGGCACACACATAGTTTATAACCTGAATTAACACATAGGATAGTTTTTTATCCCGGTAAACTAACATCCAGGCGGGCGATGTCACAGGCAAACGCTAGTAAGTAATATATATTTATAAGTTTGAAATTTTTATTCATGCTGAAATTTTCTGTGAAATAAATAACAAACTCAGGGTGAGTTTGTTATTTATTTCACAGAAAATTACATAACGTCATGACAGATCCTGGTCGAGGCCAACATTGACGTGAAGAACACGGACGGCTCCATGTGTCGCATCGGATTCACCAAGGACTCGCTCAGCCAGTGCAAGACCTGCTATGCCCAGCACACTCAGGTCCGTGCCATTCGCAAGAAGATGTGCGAGATCATCACCCGTGACGTCACCAGCGCTGAACTCCGCGAGGTGGTCAACAAGCTGATCCCTGACTACATTGCTAAGGATATCGAGAAGGCGTGCCACGGCATCTACGCGCTGAGAGATGTGTGCATTAGGAAGGTCAAGGTTCTCAAGAGGCCGCGTTTCGAGATCTCCAAGCTGAACTCCACGGCGAGAGTGGTGGTGGCAAGAGAATCGAAGCTGGCGAAAAGTCGGAGCGCCACGAAGGCTATGAACCTCCCGTTCAAGAGAGCGTTTAAATTAATACCTATACGTTAAAAATTTAAACGTCTGTGTTACCTGAAAAGACAGGCTTCCGTTTGTCTTTTCAATATGCAGTACACCCATATTCAACTGGTCATGTTTATGGGGCGAGCCCTAAAGGTAATAAAATCGTTCCATACTCCCCACATCATCATTCGTCTTATTTATTAATCTAGATATGACCGGCTTAACCTAACGAACGCTCGAACGTGCGGTTTTATCAGAATAGGTATAAAGGGACCGCTAATTAATTTTGCCTCGCACCACCCACGAACTGTAATCGAAGCGACAATGGCGAATGGCGTAATAGTTGTTAACTACAAGTATGTACACGTAATTTTAAGCTCATACCTGCTGACAGAAATAAGGATATGTATAGTTTATGATGGAAAAGATCTTGTTCTCAAACATGCTTGGAAATTCGAGCATTATTTTGACAACCTTCTTCGAGACAAATCGAAATTGTTGTACTGACATGCGAGCAGCGGCCACCAAAATTTGTATGAAAATCCATGTGTCGTGGTTTAGCGGCCAAATAAATTACTTAATAAACTCATTTAACGTGTAAATTAAAAATGGAACGATATTTTACTCTACTCCGAAATGTGGCAACGAAGGAGGTAAATTATCAAAGGTTGTATTTAAATTTCGAACTGGCTTGCAAAATAATTTATAGGTGTTTATTGAAAAAAAAAAACAAATGAACACATTGGCGCGTGAAAAATTATTGTTGGTCGTCATTGAATCTGGAATTTATAGTAATTACTTCGTTTCAATTTCCGCGCATTACTTGAGACAAGCACTATACAAGCCTTGGCCGCAACCAGGCATTGATTGACTCACGTAATAGTATGAGTGCCTGGGCTTCGCCTCGGCCCACATTTGCACGTTCGTCCATCAATGCCCCTTTGCAGGCCGCTGCAGTAATGTACTTTAAGTATGCTGTCAGTTTAGTTTAGTTTAAATAATAAGCAGGTAAAAGTTTTTGGTAAGTATTAAAAGCAAACTCACCATCATTTGCCTATCTTTTTCCCAACTGTGTTGGGGTCGGCTTCCAGCTTAACCAAATGCAGCTGAATACCAATATTTTACATGGAGCGCCTGCCTATCTGACCTCCACAACCCAGTTACTGGGTAATACGGTATCCCTTGGTAAGACTGGGTGTCAGACTTTCGGGCTTCTGACGACCCGTAAAAACTGTCAAAGACCTACAAATAACAGCCGGGACCAACGGCTTAACGTGCTTTCCGAGGCACAGAGGGGTCTTGGTTTGTGAAGATGGTCACCCATCCACGGACCAAACGCGGCAAGCGTAGCTTAATCTGATTATTATATTAAAAGCAAACTATACCAAAAATATTGTGATCTTGTCATAATTTAAATGTAGTAAAGAGTTTTGCCGCTTTCATTTTTAAGTTAGTGAAATAGTTCCGGAGTGTGTACCTGGTAATAAAAATACCTTTTGCAATGATATCTGTAACTTTTATGGTGTACATAATAAAGAGTATTCTATTCTATTCTATTTACTAAAACATGTAGAACACATTGGCGCATTAACTAAGTAGTTTGTATTTTTATTTCTTATTTATAATCTCACTGTATGCTGCACCGGTCGACGCCATCACTTCAGCGCCGCCTGTCACTGAAAACCAGCGCTGGGGTACTGTCTCACATAGAGTCGCAGCATTATGCTGAGCGATGGCCGTTTTGCGTGGATGTGACGCATATTTCCCCCCAACTTGTTCTTTTTTGTATTTGTGTTCTTTCTTTGCATTATGTTTATCGCAAATAAACGTATTTTCTTTCTTTCTTTCAAACAATTTTTTTCTTACTATGAACAAAACATACAGATACAATAAATAAATGCATAGGTATTAACCCAGATTTTACGGTAGCTATGATGTTAAAGTGAATGGTAGGTATTAATTTTTTACGGGTAGCAATTACAACCGAAATAAAACCATGCATCAATAACCCTTAAAATCAATAAAAGACTGTAAACCGCTGTGTGTACTGTAAAGCTTCAGTAACTATAATGCAATATGAAATATTGAAAGGTACAAGTTGACCAAACGCTCGTCACGGTGAAAAGTGAAATACAATTTACTTTGTAGACCTCTGGGGTCTATTCCGAAGATAAATCCGAAGTATCGGCCGAATGTTCGGAACTTCGGACGTTTCCTGACTACGGTTGATATATGGCTGACAACGGCAAAAGAAAAAAAAAACGGCGGGTAAAGAGATAAGTCAAAGTCAAAAACGTGACTTGAAGTCGGGTAAGGATTCAAAGTCAAATAAGGAAACTTTGGAAGTCTAGAAACGGCCGAACATTCGGCCGATACTTCGGATTATCGCTTCGAAGTAAAACCCTAGAGCCCTTGTTTGATTTTCGCGAAGTATTCGGACAAACCAGGGGGTCAACTCCGAAGCGTTAATCCGAAGTGTCAGCCGAATGAGTCCGCGTATCACTGGTCAGTTTCCCTCAGTCGTCAGTTTGTTTAATTCGCTAGTTTCGTTGATTAGTCAGTTTCACTGATTGGTCTGTTTTACCGATTCGACAGTTGCGTTGACTCGACATTTTCCAGTGTTTGCCAGTTTTCGTCGATTCGTCAGTTTGGTGCACTTAAAGGAAAACGTTTTTACATGTTGAATAAACACATGAGGATAATATAATCTGCTGTATGGAATACCAGCCTTATTAAAATCAAACTTCAGTTTATATTTTTAACATAATTTATAATAATCTAACATTACTTAACTGAAATCTGAATACACTATGTAACGTTATGTCGTAAAAATATAGGTATATTAATTAAGTCAGTTTGACAATTTCACATAATGAGTTTGTATAATATTCCCTAATTATGGCTGAAAATTATCAAATCGATATTAATATAATATATATATTTAAATTAGCAGTCGTGTGTTCAGTTTTCTACAGACTGTACTTTGGCTGACGAATGGAATAAAACTGAGGAATCGACAAAAACTGGCAAACACTGGAAAATGTGGAGTAAACGCAACTGTCTAATCGATAAAACTGACCAATCAGTAAAACTGACTAATCAACGAAACTGGAAAATTAAATAAACTGACGACTGAGGGAAACTGACCAGTTATACGCGGACTCGGCCGAATGTCTCGGTCGTTTTATAACTTCCATAGTTTCCTTTTTTGACTTTGAATTCTTACCCGACTTAAAGTCACATTTTTGACTTTGGCTTATTTCTTTGACTGTCGTTTTTTTTTTCTCTCGTCGTAGTCAGCCATAGTTAGCCGTAGTCAAGCAATGGCCGAACATTCGGCCGATACTTAGAATTTATGTTCGGAGTAGACCCCCAGGCTGACCTAGTGAGAGACATCATAATTATCAAAGATTTTATCACTGAAATTAGTTTTTGTTGGTTGTTTTAACAAAACAGAGCTAGTATAAAATACTGAAGGTTTTGTATTTATTGTGACATTTTTATTTACTCCAGCACTGTTATGACTAACTTACAGTTTAACTAGAGATTGTATGCACTTCGGTTATCTTTGTGATCCGAATTAGCACGAACGTAGCGCCACAGAGTACTACACTACAGAGTACTACAGAGACTACATGACGGAATAGCAAGTGGCGCCATCTATTTTTGTTACGAAGTTACTGAAATCACAGAAAAGGTCGGTTATGGTCAAGTGACTGGCTGCTGACAGTCACTCTAGCAGAGCGTCGCATCGTGGTGGCTGTCTTCTGATGACAGAAAAGATGTCAGGGAAGCCGCTGTCGTACCACGTCCACGACGAACTGCTTAATTCCGGCACAATCCTGATGATATTGAAGCTGCTGAACCACTAATACGATGATCAAAATCAAAATCAAAAATATTTTTATTTCACATAAGCCTACATGGGCACTTATGAAACGTCAGAAATTACTTCAGGCTATCCTGCGCCGTTATATACATAGTATACGATGATTCCCGAAGCCCATAATTTTCTTGGGTTATCTGTATGTACTTATGGTGTGTAATTATGCCATAAATACACAATGGACCACCATTGTTCACTAAGCTAATGCTCAATGGAGCAAATGTGACGTGTGAATTGAAATTCAGAGCTTAGTTTAGGCAATCCTGTGTACAGTTCTACGGAAACATGGAAGCTTGAAAAGCGGTATTGTGTTGGTATATTGTTGAATCAGGCGTGTTTGGACCCCTGATATTTACCTCCTTTGCTACGCTGTGTTAATGCGTCAGGGGTAGTTAATTATGAGATTATTATTGCGTATAATTACTGTAGGCATGGCAATCCAGTGCATCTGTTACATTTCTTTTTACCTGTTCTCTGAATGAGATCACAAGAATTACTTTACATGTCATAAGTTGTAATGGAAATAATATTGCTTAAGACCACACTACCGATTATACTTAGTTGTCAAAAAATAATAGGCCCGTTTTGACATTTAACTTGAATCAATTTATCGTGACTATCGAGTCTTAAGGTTACTTCACTAGTTACGTCGAGAGACTAAACTGTATGTTTTGGCATAACAACTAGTATGATGGCGCAGCAAGTGGCGCCGTTTACTTTTGTTACGAAGTTACTGGAATCACCGAAAAGGTCGGATAAAAGTGACACTGGCTGGTGACAGTCACTCTAACAGAGCGTCGCGACTTCTTGGCGGGAAAGTGAAGCGTCATGTTCAGCAGTTTGTTTAATTTTCCAAAATTAGTGTTTAGCCGAATATTAATGTGTAATAATGGTGGATTATTAACCATTAAGTGTTTGTGAACGTGCATTAGTGTAGGCAAATGAAACAAAACAGTGCAACTTCGCTTCAAGTTCTCTCAAGAAGTCCGCGTGAGGACTCAGTAAAGTGCCACATCTTTACTGAAACTCAAGGGGAGTAGGCGGGGATATCATCATCATGCATATATAATTCATTTCATCAATATTATACAAGAACGTTAGTTCTTCGTTGACATTGGCTAAATGCACAAACCGTGCTAAGCCAGAAGGAAAAAAAAAAAAAAAAACAGAGCGTCGCATCGGTGGTTACGTGGCCGCTGTCTTCGGATGACAGAAGAAGATGGGAGAGCCGCTGTCGTACCACGTCCACGACGAACTGCTATATTCCGGCACAATCCTGATGATATTGAAGCTGCTAAACCACTAATACGATGATCACTTCTGGTAAAGGCTATCCTGCACCATTATGTATAATGAAATGGAAGAAGGCGCTGACTCCTGAATTATACAGTTTTTTTTACCAAGTTTGGGTTTCAGAGGCTTTCTTATATGATTCTGTAACCTCAAATTATGTAATAAAGATTATATTATATTTATTGCGAGGCTTTCAGATAATAATGTACGAACTTAAGTGCTTTGCAGTTTATCATACTAATTGCTTGCAAAAACCAATTACCGACACCTGTGCCTCAGTTTAAATAAAAACAAAGAGAACGACGTTTATATTTTATTTTACACAGAAAACTTAGGACAGAAAACTTACAATTCGTAAAAAATACTAAATTGAAGGCCTTAGACAAATTATGTGGGTAAATGTTATTAAGTAAGTAATTTTTCTTCGTAAAACTATAACTTTATATTTACGAGCACAAACAGCTATTAAAGTTGTTTGGTCTCCCGGGACACACAATCACTCCCGCTCGGAAAGTAAATAAGATAGCAGATTGATATAGACAATTCGTCTTACACATGTGGGGCATAGAAAAGACTGCTTTCAGCGATAAAGAAGATAGAAAACACTTGGTAACTAACAATAGGAATTTAATGAAATAATGTTATGGACAAAGGAAAAATCTGTGACAGGTAAAAGTGAGAAAAATGTATTATATTTTTCATAACTTAGATAATCTTAATTAAATAAACATTTTTAAAAGTACAGCCTACAGGAACCATTTATTGTAATTAATAAACTTAGTTCAAATATTACATTTATCATAAAAAAACACTAGGTAACATAGTTACACTTAATTTACAGTTTACGTGCTGTAAAGTGGTTTATCAAAATATGCCGACGGTACATTAAAACTTAATGAATTATTCAATTATCAAACAAAAGCAAACACGAACACAAAAAAAAAACAAAAGTTAGGTAATGTTGTTATACCGAAATATCGAGATTAAAATAGGGAGACGAAATAGATTTATTACTCTGTCTCCACACGGGAGATTAGATCTGAGAGTGTCTCTAGTGAATTCACGTCGAATAAATGCGTACTGACAGATCTCGCTTCTACATCGGAAGTCTATAAATAAGACTTGAGGTAACTAATAAAGAACCGGAGGTTGCTCCAGGAATGGAACCGTTCCGACAAGTATTTCCCAACAATGGATCAGAAAAAAGTTAATACGCATTTCTTCATCAGAAGATGCTGACTTTACCGCAACCGAGAACACAATAGATCATTAAGACGCTGACAACAGCTAAACCGCGGTCACTGTCAGACTGCATACAAAAGAAAGAGAACCGCGATGACGCAACGTTTGTATTGCAAAATATGAAGCAATTATCTATTTACTCAAAAATGAGTAGAGTAATTGAAAATAAAAAACAACCAAGTTCTGCAAAAAAATAAGACGTTCTTGTTATTAATTAAATAGCAATCGTACGTTCATATTTAATACAGATATTTTGGATTGGAACTCAAAGTACCTATAAGGTTAGGTTACCGTTAATGTGTATCGAGATTTTTATTTCTAAACGTGTTTTGGTAACAACCAAGTTCTGAGAAATATGTTCAAGAATAACATAATTATATTTTTTCCGCAACTACAAACTTTATAGATTTGGGTAGTTGTTTTGTTTAAGACAAGCCTACTTAGATCATTTGCTTCTTGTCAGCGCCTTAATAAACGTTTTTAATTAACAAAGTTTTAAGAATTTCCTGTTCTAAAATGGATCTGTACCTTTGATGACTATGGCCATTGTTTCAGAACGATTACAGTAATTACAAGTAATAGTTAGGTACGTCACAACGATACGAAAGGCTTAGTGAACGGAAATTAATAGCCTGTTCAAGCTATTCAGGTTTACTCTAGCAAGTCAAATATCTAGTTCAGTATTGAGGTGAAAATGGCCAGTCAGCGGCCATATTACGTCTAACAGCCATAATTAATTGGTCTTGTTAATTTCTCAACGGCTGTGGCCCTATTAACCTCTCTAGGTCGTTATTAACGGGTTAAACTGTTCAAGAGGTATTTGGTTTCATTTCTTGGGTCTTTCGAATGATTATCATTTCATTTCATTTATGTCAAACGATTTTGGTCTACTAGGGCCGAATTTTCAATGTTGAGAATAGTTTGACATTATTTTCTTTACAAAAGCTGTCAAACTGACTTTATTTCTGAGAGTGTGTTGGATCATCATCAAGCTCCCTTCAAAATGGTTGTGCTGAATGGTGCTGATCATGCGTCATGTTCGTGAACGGGCGCTGTCCTGTCTTAGCTGCTACGGCTTATTTTAATTATTTAAGATTTTTTTTTGTATGTTTCTTTTTGCTGTACCTACTATCTACGCGTTTTTTGTTAAAATTATCGTCCTCAAATTTAGTTAAATAAATGATAAATGATTTATTTTCTGTAAGTAGGTTTGTACAAACACTTTTACACGTCAAACATATTTAAAAAAACAAAAAAAAACTAGATGAGGTCGGCGTTTCGTAACTGACTACTCTGAGAAGAAAGGCCGAAACAAACTCAGAGGTCACAGTCTCTTTTAAAGTCCAGACATAATCTTGGTCACATCATGCGAAGACCATGTAGATTGGTGCCTTAAATGATATAAATCCAACACTAAAGATGTAACAATATTTTTGTATCATTATAATTAATTTAAAAGAGTGTCGATGGAGTTTCTTGCCCGTTCTTCTCCATATGTACCTACTACGCTTTGGAATGGGCAACTTGCTTCATATTTCTAACTGACCGACTCCTTGACAATTCAAAAGTGCGTGTAAATGGTTTAATTGAAATAAATGCTTTGCGTTTGAGATAAAAGTTATCTGAAAATGGAAAAATCTGCCCTAAAACTACTACAAGAAGCAACAATAATACTTAAAGTACCTAACTCCAGTTTCCTGTAATCTGCGTTTAAGGATTAACAATATAGAAGGCTCTAACAATATTAGTTCCTAGTTTCTAAAGCACTAAAGTATATAAACACTGATTTTACATATCCCAGAGTGGTTCTACTTCCGCTGTATGAACTAGGTTACATAATACACACGCTGTTTATAATCCAATCAGTCTTCACTGGAGAATGGGATTCTCACATGAGAATGTATATTTGCCTACACGCTACTAGTTAGAGAGTTTGTGGGGTTACTCAGTTAGTTTGTGTAACTCTGGTATTGATAGGTACACGAATAGATTGGTTAGCGCGCACACCTAAATCAAAATTGTTTCATCTACCATAGGTGCAATTTTTTTGTCGTGAGTCAAAAATGTTTTGTTTTGTTTTGGAAACTTTGCCTATGAGGTCGCGTCCTAAGCAACGCGACTGTCGCGATCGATAACACTTAGGTGCCTAAGAACATCGGCTTCTTCAGATTAACCTGACGAGCCATTTAAGTTGATAATGTAAAACATGATCATAACACAAGGCTGTTAAATTGGTAATCACAGTGTCATTGTGTTAACCCTACCAATCTCGTCAACGTCACTGTCAATCATCGTCGTGTGTCAAAAAGATTTTGTTTTGGAAACTTTGCCTATAAGTCCGCGTCCTAAGCAACACGACCGTCGCGTGAATATGCGATCATCTTGTTCACGGTTCATTTTGGTTGGGCGAACCCGACCGTGTGGTCGCATCGACAGAGGCGCCTTCCGGTTTTCCGAACAAATATTTGTTCGGAAAACCGGAGCGCTATATGAACGCGAGGATCGCGTATACGCACGAAAGATCTTTTTGGTTAGAACCCCAGTGAGGCTTTTGTAGGGTGTGCGCCCTTCATTTGTTTTCATAGAGAGTCTGCATAAAGACGGTTTTGACTCAAGTATGCGCACAGACTTATTCTGTTATTGATAGTTACACAAATACGAGCAGATTATAGTTCGAAGTTCGAACATGTCTAGCCTTTGTTTTCCAGTTTGGTCTGCTGTATAAATAGATTAGTTTAGTCTACAAACTTGAGAATGTCTAAAATCTGTCTAACATTGAATGAGCATGACGGTGATTGACGGTGACGTTGACGAGATTGGTGGGCTTAACACAATTACACTGTGGTTACCAATTTGACAGCCTTCGTTATGATCATGACATACATTATCAAATTAAATGGCTCTGTACGGGTTGAAGTAGTTAACTCCGTACATTGATTTTTCGTGAAGGTTTGTAAGTTCAGATAATTTAGAAAAACACTTTCCACTACGATGTGCTAAGTAGTTGGTTTATTTGAGTTAAGAGTAACAGTACTAGAGTGGAAGGCGGTAATTTCTCTCAGTTGTTGATAGCTACACGGTTATAAGTTCACTATATTTTAATTCGCTAGTCATGTTATTTTACTATGCTAAATAGTGACTCGCATCGTTGGCCTAAAGTAAGGTACAGAGTAAGCAGAAAAATGTACGGCAATGAGACCGTCAGGCTCGTTAGGTCAAACTCAAACTCAAAACATTTATTTCAATTAAACCTATTGAATTGTCAAAGAGTCAGTCAGTTAGTCAGAAAGTTGAAGCTATTTGCCCATTCCGAAACGTAGATCTCTATGGAGAAGAACAGGCAAGAAACTCCAAGGACACTCTTTCAAATCAAGATATTACAAAATCCTGTGTACATTATTCTTGTTGCTTCTATATGTGAGAAAAATGAAAAAATTAAATTGATTATATAAAAAACAATACAAAATATAAGATTAAAAGATTACAAATAAGCCCTGGCAGTTAAGAGAAGACCAGTCTCAACTGACGGCGCCCGTTCACGAACATGACCAAATCAACCTATTGGGAAGCCGATGTTCCCAAGTATTTATCAATGGCATAATTATCTTTTTTTATCCTACTGATGACATTATCTTTTCAAGTGATCGATTATACTATTTATGGCTTTATAAGGGGGCGGATTCGAGTACGTGTTCGGAACTATTCGAGCATTCTCGAAAAGTTTCCAAGTGAATAAATTCAGACATCCATCGCATGGATTAATCTGTTACTTTATTCGACAAAATTGTCTATACATATATTGGGACTGGGAAGAATGACATACCTAAGTACATACATGCATAACATTACGCCTGTAATTCCCAAAGGGTTAGACAGAGGTGTACCTGTAGTGCAGTGTACTTACACTCCACATTTCACCAATTTTTTGGGTGTGAGTATACCTATGTAAGTACCTATAGGTACTTAAGTAAATTAATTAATTATACGTATTACCTACAGAATAGGATCTTGTCCAACTTATGAACTTACACTAGGTTTACTTAATCAAGGTTTACTTACACAAGGTTTACGTACTCAAGGTTTACTTACACAAGGTTTACTTACACATGGTTTACTTACTCAAGGTTTACTTACACAAGGTTTACTTACTCAAGGTTTACTTATACAAGGTTTACTTACACTAGGTTTATTTACGCAAGATTTACTTCCACTAGGTTTATTTACGCAAGGTTTACTTACACAAGGTTTACTTTCACATGGTTTACTTACACAAGGTTTACTTACTCAAGGTTTACTTACACAAGGTTTACTTACACTAGGTTTATTTACACAAGGTTCACTTACAATATATTATATTATTAAAAGGAGTCCCTTTAGGCAAGGTTCCGAAGGTACTGGCAGCTTTCCCCCTTTGAATAGCTAGACTAATTCTTTGTCCGAGGTAGCTGCCAGCTCTTCGGTCTCCTGTGATGTCGACTAACCTTTTTGTTATAGATTTACTTGTGCAACTTATGAACTTACACGTGGTGTAAGATTACGTAAGTCTGCAGAAATTATTAGTACCTACGTACTAAGCACTAATCCGTTTCAATCAGTTGTAGTTTATCTATAACTAGCTGCGTCCCGTGGTTTCAACCACGTAAGTGTCGATCCCGTAGGAATAACGGGATAAAAAGTGGCCTATATGTTAATTCAGGATGTCAGTTACCTCCATACAAAATTTTATCAAAATTGGTGCAACCGTTTGAGCGTGAAGAAGTAACAAACACACTCACAAACTTTCGCCGTTATCATATTAGTGTGATGTGATAAGTGACCTTATAAAATACAATATCTATGTAAGTTCAATCGAAGTAGCCTTAAATAAATCAACGTAATGGAACAGTGTCAGGAGCAAATTAAACAGCTGTTTAGTTCCCACAATACTATTTACGAAAGAAATCGATACATTGATTGTTCCTTTTGCAACAGGTATTTGTGGAACACGGAACACCTAGTTCAAATAACGCTTTGCCACCGCACTGCCGCTTGGATGGTTGTTTATTTCACAATTAAGAAGGTATTTCGTGTAAGTGTGAATCGAGTAACAAAGCATCATCAGCCTATAATGTTCCCACTGCTGGGACGCAGGCCTCCTCTCGGTGATAGGAAGTCAAACACAAAGCATTTATTTCAAATAAACCAATTACAGGCAGTTTTGAATTGTCAAGGGGTGGGTCAGTTATAACGATGAAGCTAGTTGCCCATTCCAAGGCTTAGTAGGTACATATGGAGAAGAACGGGCAAGACACCCCACGGACACTCTTTTAAATTAACATATGGTAACTAAATATTGGTTTCATAATTCATGTTAAAATTGTACATGTGAGAACGATGCAAAACGTTAAAAAGATAAAAAAAACAATTAAAAATTTAAATTAAATTAAAATAAGCCCTGGCCGCTAAGAGATGACCAGTCTCTACTGATGGCATCCGTTCACGAAACAAATTAATGAATTTAATTTTAATTAATAATGTATTGTTTTTTAAAGATGTATAGTGATTTTTAGGGTTCAGTGCCCAAAGGGTAAAACAGGAACCCTATTACTAAGGCTCCGCCGTCTGTCTGTCTGTCTGTCTGTCCGTCTGTCCCCAGGCTGTATCTCATGAACCGTGATAGTTAGACAGTTGAAATTTTCACAGATGATGTATTTCTGTTGCTGCTATAACAAAAAATACTAAAAAACAGAATAAAATAAATATTTAAGAGGGCTCCCATACAACAAATGTGATTTTTTGCTCGTTTTTGTTCTATATTGATAATGGCAACAGGTAGACGCTTGAAATATTCACAGAATATTTAGTTCAATATTCACTTTAAAAGTAAATAATTAAATAAAATAAAATAAAATATTTAATATCCCATACAACAAACGTGATTTTCTTTTGCGATTTTTATAGATAATGATACGGAACCCTTCGTGCGCGAGTCCGACTCGCACTAGGCCGGTTTTTGTTTTAATTTTATGTATTGTGATTGGTATAATAATTGGGACTGTGGTGCCCTAATAAATGAATAAAGGGACTCTTGACAAACCGAGATAGACGGATAAGTAGAAACGAGTTTGTATTAATCAGCTAATTAAACAAAGTTACAAGAGAGAAAACAAAAAATAAATAAAATAGGAAACTTAAATCTTTGGATTAACATATAAATTATAATATGCGTATACATGTACACAGGCCCCTGCGTGTCGCCGGTCTGGCACAACACGTCCCATTACCATGTCGCGGTTAGCATGTTGGTGACGCTAACCCATAAGTTTTTGTCCCGAATATATTAACACATAACATAACATCACGCCTGCTTTTTCCCTAACGGTTAGGCAGACATCCTACCTATAGTAGACTCCCAAAAATATTAATTGTGAGTGCATTGCCTTATTATTATTACACTACTCTGAATTTAGGAGTTCTAATTAGGATTTAAGTTATGCGAGTCTGAAAAGCAAAGGCAGGGTACATCCTAACTGGCTTATTTAAGCCTTTTACGAGTAGCTTGTTAGCTACACTGCTATAAATAGAATTTGCCGCAAAAAGTTTGAACCAACGTTCATCCAGATAGATAGCGCTCTTGGCTAAATTTAACGAATTTAAGAGGTTTCTTTTTCTGTTATACGAAATAAATGTGTCACGAGCGAAAATAGCATCTTTCAACCCTCAGCACACTGAGTGACGCAGCATCAGATAGCTGAAATTATTCCCAGATACTATGTCACAGATAACAAAATAAAAAGTAACTTTATTTTTAGCAGTCCACTTTATTTTAGGATTATGTTTTAATCGTGGGTTTAAATTACCTTATTACCCAGTAACTGGGTTGTGAAGGTCAGATAGGCAGTCGCTGCGTGTTAAATACTGGTATTCAGTTGCATCCGGTTAATCTGGAAGCCAACCCTAACGTAGTTGGGAAAAGGCAGGCAGATGATGGGTTTAAATTAGCTACCGGATTTTGTTATTTTTCAGGTCTTGTTGAATAATGTTTTCTGTAATGTGGGTACACAACGCAAAGATTTGGAACTACCTTTATGACTAGAGATCGGATATTCGGATGCATATTCACCTAAAGTTTAAGAGTTGACTAGTATGGAGCGCGCTTCGGTACGGGAAAAAGTGTCGGTTCCCAGGACTGAATTTAAGAAATACTCTTTTGTAGTGTGTATCCCCGAATAAATATATTTCATTTTAGAATAAAAGGTTTTGAAGAAATATTAATAGTGTTTTTTAAACGTGTTATATTTTCCACAAAATTCTTGCCTAGTTCTAAATAGATAAGAAATATTTGTTATACTTCGGAATACAAAATTGTATACCTACACACTGTTATTAATGAAACCCCGTGATCCCGGAATAAAGATGAATAGTTTAAGAAGCCGTTTCCATACTTTGTATCCTTGCAGGAAAAAAAACGTACTTTAGGTAAATATGCATCCGAATATCCGATCTCTATTTAAGACATACATAATACATTATTTTTCAATAAAAGAAATCGAACTTGCGAACCATAGCTGTAGTCAACCGCTAATCTGCAATTAAAGTAGCTTGGGCTAAAAATGTAAAGTAAAGCACTACATTAAATGGTGCATACATTTATTTTTGCACTTTGATGCACTTACGCAATTACCTATTCAGCGAATGACGCGGCTAAATGATGCAATTAAACGCTCGCAATTTTTTTTTTTTTGCTTTGTTTTTATTTTTTTTCCGTAAAGCTAAAAATAAAGTAGTCTTTTTCACACGCTTTAGAGTAGAGAACCACTTTTTTATAAGTTATCCGTATTTATATAAAGAAAACATATCTATACCAGTGTTGTATCAGTGTTGCAATAAAAGACACGCTGACCTCACATTGTACGGAAATCCTACACAATGCGAGATCAGCTTATACTGGAAATGTATAGAGTGATGTGTAGCTGTGTGTACTATAGGCACTACGTAGTTTTACAATGTCCATTTATTTTCAAATAATTATCTACAAGCAGCAGTATTATATCTGACGGCGCGCGATGATTTAGTCGATTTATTTTAACGCTTTTTTTAAAATTTGTAATCGATTATTACGTTTAGTCTGTGGTTTAGAACTTATTTCTTTGGTGGTATTTTTATTTAGAGCGGGTAACACCGAATGGGGTAGTGTGTGTCATGGCGGCGGCGGAATGATCACTATTGATGCGATCGTTACGGTGCACACGCATAAATCCATTGGCTCTAAATGCAAGCTTAAAAAATATTGTGTATTTGATAATCGTTGTTATCCTGATTTTTTATGATTAAGTTTTATTGCGATATTTGTGAGTAAATTAAGTGCGTTATTTTGAGTATTATTTTTCAAACACCTGCACGTACACGCCCATGATGGAGGACCAACAGATGACGATTCAACACCGACATGTAGTGTCAACCGCTCGAACATCCGTCTTATCTTTAAACGACCGCGACGTGATAATATTTGCTGCACAACATGTGGCGCCATCTAGTTTTGTTTCAAAGTTACTAGGAATTACCGAAGAGAGCACTCTAGCAGAGAGCGTGGCGGATGTCTTCTGATGTCAGAGAAGATGTCAGGGGAACCGTTGTCGTACCACGTCCACGCCGAACTGCTTTATTCCGATACAATCCATCACTTCTGGTAAAGGCTATCCTGCGCCGTTTTGTAATTAAATGATGGGAAGACTCATATTGAGAAGTAAGGAATACAAAGGCAGATTCCTACCCCTTTTAGCACATAATTGTAGGTCATTAAATAACAACCTGCTGTAGTTTGACAGTTAGGTATTAATGACACAATTTGCGTTCATCTAATGACCTAAACTTCTACAATATGCATCTTGTCCCGGGCCGGTAACTATGGCCAGACCTAATAATTATGATTAAATGATTAATTATTTCCACCAATTTAAAACTAATAAAAGTAAAAGGACAATTAATTAGTACTTGGAGAAAATGAATCACAGAATTAGGGAACATTTTACTTCATTGACAGAGAGGAAAAGTACTTATTCTTTAAAAGAAAATGTTTTATTTCAATTCTCTTTGATTCTTGGCGCCCCAGTTCGCTATATTTCTCACTCTGAATAATTTTCTAATGTATTACATCCTGTAACGAGCCCTTTATGTGGCGGAGCCCAAGTCTCATTCTATTCTATCAAGCACAAATATCTCTTGACTTACTGAAAGAAATCGGCACTTAGGTAAATCAATTTTCAGGAGAGACTTTAAAAGACTTTATACTTTTAACGATGTTATTACGATCACGGGCTGTACTTTATATAAGGCATATTTAAGATATCTAATTCCATAGGCCTAATTAAAAATATATCATCACTATTCAGTTAATTCCATGAATTCCATTTATACCGTTTCATTCAAAAAATACATTTCTTATCTCATAGAATTAAGAAAATAATAGAAACAGATATTATGTTAAGTCCATTTCTAGTTAAATGGAATTAATATTAAAAACAATCCTATTTCCATTAGCTTTGTTTCTGTTACAAAAAGTAAAATCATGAAGAAATTCTTGCTGGAAATAAACTCCGTTGTTTGCATAGGAAAACGTAAATTATTTCAACTCTGATCTGAAATTCATTAGGTGAGATATCACTAATTATTCAGAGTGGGTACTGCTGTTCGTTTGTCCGATATAATGAGGTGAGAGCCTTTATCCAGCACCAACAGTCCATACCTATCACTGCCAGGAATCCGGAATTATCTCACGACGCTCGACCCTCTCCGCCAAATGTTATTATCCAACACTTTAGGAATAATCCCTTTGATAGAAGTGAGAGAAAACTTTCAATTTCAGAAACTGAATGTATTTTTATCCCTCAGTGTGATATAAAGGAAAATATTGCTTATGAAATAGAATTTTATAGCAGTTCGCGCCTAAAAGTTTCTCTTCGTTTTTGGGTAACTTTGAATGCGTAATCTTGGTTATAACGTAGGTAGTGAAAAAGTGTCCGACATAGTTATATTAATAATTCTTTGATATCTTCCCTAGGGTAGTGAGTAAAGGTTTAAAGGTAGGTTAGACGTATTTTTTTTAATTTACCAAAAAAATATTTATTTATTAAAAATGTATGAAGATGTTGTAGCGTAGGCATAATATTAAATATCTTTAGTCTTTGGCAATGTATTACCTAGCTCTTGTTTACAACATCAGTCATCCCGTAAACCTTGAACTGAGGACACGCTCTTTCACTCATTTGCCGAGCCTTCCGATTTAATCACACCAACAAAACTCTTGTCGGCATAATGTAAAAAAAAAATACTTTACAAAGATGGACTTAATGCCCGAGGCATTTTCTACCAGTCAACCTTCCCTAGGGTGGAAAAATAAGGGCTAGGTTTGCGTAGGTTAGCCGTATTTTTATAACTTACCTATGAAATTATGTCATACCTATCCGAAGTTATTTATATGGGGCCAGACCAATTACTATTCGTAATGTGAATTTCCAATGCCAGACTCTCTTTCTGATAGGATTTCAATTACTTTGACTTATGTATACCTAATGTTTATCCCAAATCTCGTTTCGATACTCTCGGTGCTTGCTTTTACTAATACCTATGTATTACTCGTATAACGAAAACGAATTGAAAGCGTGTACTTAATTTTGTTTTATCAAGATTTGTGTATAAGGTAAATGAATAAGAATTTTATTTTTTTATTCATTGACATTCATTACGTAGTCGGAAGTCCAAAATAGGGCTAAACGATTGTACAAGTTAGTGATAAAGTATATTATATACTAGAAACAAAGACTTACATATTTTGCCCAAGACTAGGCTCCAAAAAATTAGTAATCATTCAAGTGCCAAAGTGTGCCAAAGTATACGTTTTTACAACAAACTCCCAAGCCATGTTAAAGCACTGAGCCTCAATATATTTAAATCATTTAGTCTGTCCAAAAAGGTTTTTATAAAGTTAAAGATTACTTGGGCGACAAAAAGGCTTGGGATTAATTAATCCCAAGCCTTTTTGTGGTCCAAGTATTCTTTGCTTGGGGGGTTTAAAATTGGAATAGCTTAATTAAACTACTCCAATTTTAAACCCCTACGCAACAAATTATTTGTAATTAAGTATCTTGGAATTCATAATGACATTTTGATTTTTATTGATTTACGTGACATATAAATATGTAAGGCCTATGTGGAACATATATTTTTTAAATTTTATTTTTCTCAGTTCTAATGATAATCTGGCAGTTTGAGTACTTTATGCGGCCTACCTAAATATCCTTTCTTTGGTTTTGTTCGTCGAATCGTTGAGCTCCTTAATTTCTGAGTTGAGCTACACGATTACTTACAAATGCGTACTGTGTACTGGACAGGTCCACTACACAAACTGTATAATTCTTTCCTCAAAACACCATTTTAGACACCAATCTACATGGTGCACATGATCTGACCAAGGTTATGTGTGGACTTTAAAAGAGACTGTGACCTCTGAGTTCGCTTCGGCCTTTCTTCTCAGATTAGTCAGATAGGAAACGCCGACCTCATCTAGTTTTTTTTTGTTTTTTTTTAAATATGTTTGACGTGTAAAAGTGTTTGTACAAACCTACTTACAGAAACACCAAAATCAAAAAAAATCAAATCAAAAATATTTTTATTTCACATAAGCCACTTATGAAACGTCAGAAGCTAGGTGCACGGTTCCAAATGGTCGTTTCCTATGGAGAAGAGCCGGCAAGAAACTCCACGGTTACTCTTTAAAAAAAAAAAAAATTGACTTTTACAATATTTTCAAAGTATGAGAGGACAGCGTAGGCCCGTCAAAAGTATCAGGTACTTAACAAAATAGAAAATGGTCTACAGATCTACAGTATATTAAGCCTACAACGTCCTCACATTAACAAAAAAAAACTATATAAAATATGATTAACATAATAAAAGTTAGAGCCTTGTTGAAATCAAAAAACATCGATTATGTCAAGGATGTATGTAAAAAAAAAAATAACATAAACATCGCAACTTGGGACCAGTTAATAGACATTTACATATTTTTGCTGTTAATGAGGTACCAGGGAAGCCACATGTGCAGAAGGAATTAATGCCAAACTTCCTTGTCTTTAACGTAGTCTTTAATCTTATAATATGCTTTTTTGATAAGGACACGTTTGATGTGGGTTTTGAATTTTCCATCGCTAAGTTCTGTAACAGACTTTGGCAACTTGTTATAAAAGCGGATACTGTTAATAAGAAATGACTTGCTTGTTTTAGTTAATCTAAATTTGGTTATCACAATTTCATGTTTACTACGTGTATTTATATTATGGAAATCGCTTCTTATTATAAAAAGGCCTAAGTTTTTGCGAACATATAAAATACTTTCTAAGATATAAAGAAATTTGATTCTAAGGGTCTCACGAGGACACATTCTATAGACCGCGCGGGTTGCCCTCTTTTGTAAAATGAAAATTGAATCCACGTCGGCTGCCGATCCCCACAGCAAAACGCCATAAGACATAATACTGTGGAAATAAGCAAAGTATACTAACCTAGCTGTGGCTATATCTGTCAACTGCCTTATTTTTCTTACTGCATAAGCAGCTGAACTTAATCTACCTGAAAGAGCTCTAATGTGGGCAGCCCATTGCAATTTGGAATCTAGAGTAATTCCTAGAAATACAGTTTCCGTAATAGCATCTAGTTTTTTGCCATCAAGTTTTAAATTTAGACCCACTTGGGGTACATTTGGTAATGAGAACTTAAGACATTTTGTTTTGTTCGCATTAAGTAAAAGATTATTAGCTGCGAACCATTTCGAAATAACAGCTAGACTATCGTTGACGTGTAAGACATCCGAATCTTTTCTATCTATTTTAAAAATAAGAGAAGTGTCATCAGCGAATAGAATTATATCCGATAAGTTAGCCATCATGTAAGGAAGATCATTTATATAAACTAGAAATAGGAAAGGGCCAAGAATTGAACCCTGAGGCACGCCCATCTTTACTAGAGATCCCGAGGACGTCACCCCGTTAACGTTTACTTTTTGCTGCCTGTTTGATAGATAGGAAAGAACAAGATCAGCAGCTAGTCCACGAACTCCGTAGTGGTGTAATTTACAGATCAGTGTATTGTGGTCAACGCTGTCAAACGCTTTTGAGAGATCACAGAAAATGCCAATGGCATCCTGGGATTTCTCCCAGGATTCCAAAATGTGACTGATGAGTTTCACTCCTGCGTCAGTCGTCGACCTACCTTTCGTGAAACCAAACTGGCGACTATGTAAAATCTGAATTAAAATGTGACAACATCTGGTCTAGCATTATTTTTTCGTATATTTTACTCAATGCTGGTAGCACAGGCCTATAATTAGAGGGATCACTCTTAAACCCGATTTGAAAGTTGGTACTACTTTACTATGTTTCATTAAATCAGGAAACGTACCACTGTCTAAACATTGATTAAATATGCCAGTTAGGACAGGGGGCTATTGTTTCAATTATATCTCCAAGAACCTTAACGGAAATCCCCCATAAGTCTTCAGTGTTCTTTATGTTAAGACTTTTGAATGCTATTTTAATCGCGACAATAGAAATGGGATTGAATTCAAAACTTGGAATGTCCTTAGAGTAGTTTTCTTTTAGAAGAGATTCAGCTAATAAAGATGATGAGGAGAGAGATTTCGTAACCTCTATTGGGATGTTGGTAAAGAAATTTTCTAGTGTCTCAGCAACTTTTAACTTAAATCTGAAATGGTTTCATTATGAATTTTTAAAGACAATTCATTCTGATCTCGCTGTTTTGTGTTTCCAGTTTCTTTGTTAATTACCTGCCACACAGCTTTTATTTTATTATTAGAAATACTAATTTTGTTACTTATTAATTTAGATTTAGCTTGAGCGCAGACTCTTTTAAATATCTTAGAATATTTTCTGACATAATTATGAAGGGCTTGATCAGAGGTCAATGATTTCTCGTAGTAAAAATTATATAAAATATCTCTGCTTTTTCTAATGCCAGCAGTGGCCCATTCACTAAACTTTGGTGTAGTATTGATTCTAACTTTTTTTACAGGACATGCTTTATTGTATTCTTGGCATACTGTAGAAAATAAGGTACCGTAGTTTATATTGGGGTCTTGTGAATCAAAACTGGCTGTTGAAAGATTGCTAAAAACATTATTATTAAACATATTCAATTTATTTTTTGTGATAGGTCTTAATTCTATGACTTTATCTACTTGTGACTTTTTATCTAAGTTAAATGATACAAGTTGACCAGTATGATCAGACCTGACGCCACTAATTAAGGACAAGTCTTTTATTTTACAATTAGTAAATACGTTGTCTATGCATGAAGCTGAGGTTGCTGTTATTCTAGTCGCTTCATTAAATATACATTTTAAATTGAATGATTTAAACAATGATACAAGCTTACATTTATCGGGTGAATTAACTAATAGATCAATATTTAGGTCACCACAAACAAAAACTAATTTATTATCTTTAAAAAGTTTGCTTAATATTTCTTCCATAATTATTAAAAATGACGACAAGTTTGACGCTGGTGGTCTATAAACACTTAAGAAAGTATAGCCTTCAACCTCTGCACATGCTACCTCACATAAGCGATCAACAGAGCAAGCAGTGATATCCTTCCTTTCCTTATGTTTGAAACAGCTATTACATAATATCAAGGTACCACCCCCTATTGAGGACCTGTTGTACACACTGGCTACTGAAAAATTATTTACATTAAACAACATTCTATCCGGTCTTAGCCAGGTTTCACAAAAACATAAGATACTACCTGATATCTAGTTTTTAAAATATGATATAAGTGTCGACCTGATATCTAGTTTTTAAAATATGATATAAGTGTTTGTAAAAACCTACTTACAGAAATAAAATCATTTATCATTTAGACAGTTGAAAATTTTATAGATTGGTTTTCTATTGGCGATACGAGTATAACAACAAAATTTAAAATATATAAAGGGGGGGTCCCCATACAAAAAAACGTTTTTTGCTCGATCCGCAACCCTTCGTGTGCGAGTCCGACTGGCACTTGGCCGGTTTTGTCAGGTAGCTCAACAGCCGTATTTGGAACTGGTTTGCATGTTGCGAAAGTCTGTAGGTACCAATATATGTACGTCGAAACTATTGTAGACGGTTCCTCTGTCCACGCATTAAAGCAGATCGTCCACGACGAATCTCAAAAGTGACTAGATTGTGATTGGTTGCATCGTGTATGGACCGCCATTGAAATACAAGTGCTGTGAGATTCTGGCTATTCATTGGGGATCTGAGTTTGTAACTGGTTGCTTTTGACTTAGCATCGTGGACGACGGGCTTTAGACGGGTTGCAGACTAAGAGCTAAGTTAAGTTAGTTTAGCTTAGCTCGCATAGCTGACGCAGTTTTTCATACTTGTGAGCAGACTGCAAACTATGCAAGCTAAGCTATGTGAGCTAACTAAAATATGCGCAGCTAAGTTAGTTGTGTTTGCCGATGCACAAATATGCGAGCTAAGCTAAGCCCCTCCCGCACCCCTTCCGCACTTCCTTCATCCGTCGAATTTGACGGCACGGTTAGCGCAGTGGTTAAGCGATTGACTGCTGTCAATCGCGTGGCGCGGGTTCGATTCCCGCCGAACAAATATATGTATGACCTGCAAGTAGTTGTTCCGGGTCTGGCTGTTTGTGTAAGTGAGTTTAAATGTTTGTAAACGCACTCACAATACAGGAGGAATTCCTAGTGTGGGGCAACGTATAAACAAAAAAAAAAAAAAAACTTTGCAACATTGACTGAGCTTTCGCTTAGTTTTTGGTGTGCACAGGACATATTTTTAGCTTATCTTAGCTTAGCTTACCTAGCTTAGCTTAGTATAGCTTTGGCATAGCTTAGCTAGCAGTCGCACTCGTCGCTCTCGTAGGACTATGAACAAAGTTATTAACTTTGTTCATACAATGTTATCTTTGTCCTTTAAATCCCTCAAGGCAACGACTACCTTTGTGACACTATTATTATTATTCTGAGCGCACTGTGTAGCTGACTTTGTTTTCTTAGCCTAGCCTATTTGTTACCTCCACCATTGAATTTTGTTATTGTGATTCTTTGTACAAAAGAAAATGCAGGATCTAATATTGAAAAGGGGTTGTGTAAAGTCAACCGCACATCATGGTAACAATTTGACAATGACTGCACCTTTATGTTGCTGCAATATTCGCAGTGCTCTTGTTACTACTAATGTGCAGTTGACTGTATAGTCAGGGAAATTAATTGCTAAGCAAATTGACTACTTACCAACTTAAATTGTCAGTGTTCACAATGTTCTTCTTTGGCAGTTGTATAATGTATGAAATGGCTATAACGCGGCAAGTTGACGTAAGGCGTCAAATTGCCTAAAAATATTTTCCGTGACTGCACATAGGAAAAAATAAAAGCTAATTATACAATTCTGTTTCCACTCACGCCTGTACCTACCTAAATAATTATCTCCCACTTTTACATCAAAGAATCTACTTATTTCTTTTACATTTTCTCGTTCAATGTCAGTTCATTTAAATAAATTGCGCGAAGTGTTTTTGTGTATTTATTATCTTGTGCGACGTTCTCTAGACATTGTGCTTGTTTCGTAATTTCCAATTTATTTGAAAATAAAAAGAAAATGCATCATGTCATGCGACGTTCACGTAAGTCTTACACTGGATATAAACATACAGAAAAATGTAGGCATGTCTGTACGCATACGTCATTAGCATTTCTGAAGAAAATAGGTTTTTTTTATCATTGGCTTTTTGCATGTACAGTCCTGAACAGAATGCCATCACTGGGGGGTCTACTCCGAAGCGTTAAACCGAAGTATTGGCCGAATGTTCGGCCGTTTTATAACTTCCATAGTTTCCGTTTTTGACTTAGAATCCTTACCCGAATAAAATTCACTGTCGTTTTTAGGGTTCCGTACCAAAATGGTTAAAAATAACCCTTATGGTGAGACTAATTCTGTCTGTCTGTCTGTCAGTCACACCTGGATATCTCAATAACTACTAATGCTAATGCTATCAACTTGAAATTTAGAATAGTTTTAGATGACGTTTGCCCAACTATTTTGCAAGCAAGAAAGACATTTAAAAAAATATACCTTTTTTGCAAAAGGGACTGAAGGGGGTATTAAAAATTTTAAGTGGGGCTACTAAGGCATGTGGGGTATCATATGAAAGAACGCTGTTTGCACATTCTCAATTTTTTTTGGCAGCATAGTTTCCGACTCTTGATGAAAAATGTGAAAAAAAATACCGTTTCCCCCCTCCCTTATCTCCGAAGTTTGCAAAGATAAAAATCTGAAATTATTCTATATGATAGAAGCTTATGTAAAGATTACAGGAAAAATAAAACGATGTCTCTAAATAGCACGGTTTTTCAGAAATCATCAACATCATATATTCGTACGGAACCCTCGGTGCGTGAGTCCGACTCGCTCTTGACCGGTTTTTTTTATTTCCTTCTTCGTAGTCAGCAGTAGTTAGCCGTAGTCAAGCAACGGCCGAACATTCAGCCGATACTTCGGATTTATGTTCGGAGTAGACCTCCTGGACTATAAAATCCTTCTCTGGAGGCAAAGAGTACTTGATGAGAGCTCACTTTGGTTTGCCATCTGATGAGTGTGCAAAAATTTATGGAAAGCCAATTCAAGTCAAGTTCGAAATCTCTTACTTTACCATTTCTGATACTCAAGTGATATACTTGAAGATTATTGAAAAGAGTGGATATCATATTTTGCCTTGGGTGCGGTATATCACACAGAATGGAGATTACCAACTAATAATTTAAAATACAATACATATGTAGATATAAGAAGCAATAAGTTATGTTATTTACAAGTTGTCTATTTTGCATTATTAATAATCATAGGTATTAATAAGTATAATAATAATTATGTTGGTGCCGCCTGTCATTCGTGAATCTATGACAATCGTTACTGGTCGTCAGAAGCCCGAAAGTCTGACAAACAACCAGTCTTACCAAGGGGTATCGTGTTACCCAGTAACTGGGTTGTGGAGGTCAGATAGGCAGTCGCTCCATGAAAAATACTGGTATTTAGCTGCATCCGGTAAGACTGAAAGTCTTTTTTTTCTTTTTTTTTTCACGGGTTTGATAATCCTCCTGGATGTTCTCCGCCCTCGGGTGGGCGGACGGGTCTGTCAGACTCTTACTGACTAAAAACCACCCCAGTGTTCTCCCTCCCACACTTGCACCGGGGATCTTGGGATTTATTATTACTTCCGCAATCCCCGGCTAGTGCCAGCCCACCTCTGCGGGCAACCTCAAGTCTGGGGGGGGTGGGGGTGTCTAACCCCCCCCCCCCCCCCCTTGCGACGTCTGAAAGCGGCGCGCGTGGAACACTACGCACCGCCACATCGGGTCCAGTGTGATAGGGGGCGGCGGACGTCCCCAAGTCCGCCGTCCCTGAGACTGAAAGTCTACCCCAGAGTAGTTGGGAAAAGGCTGGGCAAATGTTTTAGCTTATAATGTAAAGCAAGGTTTAAAAGTTAAGTAATTACTTAAACACTGTTGCGGACGAACTTTACTTTAAACTTTACGAACTCTCTATTTTACGAATTGATCTTAATGAGTGCAAAGTTTGAAAATCTCTCAAAACTTAGCTATTACGCTGCCCAGGGGACGAATGAACTCTTTGTTGTAACAATATTTATGTTATTTATTTATTTATGTAATACTTTAAGCACATAAAGGTACAGAGGTGGACTTAATGCCATAGGCATTTTCTACCAGTCAACCTTTGAGTGATGCAGAGACAAACAGTGGTAGGTGCAATAGCGAGAATTGAGGAATAAATATTATTAAAAGGTGGGGGGGGGGGGGGGGGGGGTTGTTGCGTTTTTTTCTCTTTGTTCTTCGTCCGCGTTGATATTGTTCTAAAACACCCGTTCCAACCCCTTTAAGAGGTAGTTGTCGGAAATTAATTGATTAATGTATATAATTGATTTAGATAAATAAGTACCTATTCGGGCCAGTTTTCAAGTTTATAAATAAAAAAGAAAACGAAAGATCAAAGGAATAAGATGTTTCATATAAACTAAACTGTGTCCTCCCTTTTCACCACGATAAGGCTTGTTTTGAAAAAGAGACCATTTTAAGACTTAAAAGTATAAATACTGAGTTTCGAGTTAATCGGACCGCGCGTTAATATTCTTCCATACAAGCTTTGACACCCCTCAATCTCTATTTAGGACCCCCTAAAGGGGGATTGGGTGATGTCAAAGTTTAGAATAATTTAACATTAAATGGCAAACTTCATAATTTACTTAGATAAGTATTCATGCTAAGTTTCAAGTTTATTAATTCATGGAATAAGATTTTTCATACAAACAAAATCACCCCTTTTCGAAAGGTCGAATTTCCAGAAACCTTCTTATTGCTCCTCCTACATTATAAAAGAAACCCGTGTGCAAAATTTGAAGTACCTAGTCCCAGGAATTTTGGATTCTGCGTTGATGAATCAGTCAGTATCATCAGTCAATAAAAGATATAATGCGATGCCATGTAAATGTAACTCTAGAGTCGCATTGCGCCGTCGCGTCGCGCATGTTTGCGGGAGCCTTAAAGTTGTTTCAAATCGGCTATGATAGCAAAAAAGAGCCTATTTTTTTTTTCAATCAAATTATTTTGACGACACGGTTGGCGCAGTGGTTAAGCGATTGACTGCTGCGCTGCGTGTCGCGGGTTCGATTCCCGCACAGAACAAATATTTGTATGACCTACAAGTAGTTGTTCCGAGTCTGGCTGTTTGTGTATGTGAGCTCAAATGTTTGTAAACGCACCCACAATATAGAAGACATTCCTAGTGTGGGGCAACCTTTTTTAAAAGAAAACAGAAAAAAAAAATACAAAATTTTCTTTACTTTTTTAACCTATTTTAAAAAAGGACAGCTCTCAATTATTTGTTTGTTTTGTTTGTGTGTTTTCCAGCATGTCTCTTTGAAGTTTTTTTCTTCAGTGCATTGACTGGTAAAAACTTCAGCAGCAGCAGCATAATCAGCCTATAATGTAGGGGGTTGATAGATGTCAATGTCTTCACATGTCAGGACATGCCGGTTTCCTCACGATGTTTTCCTTCACCGTTTTGAGAGCAGTGCTAGCTAACTTATACTCCATTTGAAATAAGATTAGACCTTTAAATAAACTTGTTTACGAGTACAGTCCGTTCAACTGATTTTGACTTCTATTCCGTAGGCATAAGGATGGCATTCAAAGCAAAAACGTGGTTACAATATTAACTGTTTATTACAGCTGTCATTGGTCATGCTACCAACGCAACAGAAGTCAAAATCGATTGAATGGACTGTAAAAAAGGTTTATTTATATGTCTAATATTTCAAACGGAGTATACCTAGGTAGGTAGAAATTGATGAACCATATTGATGGTCTGACGTAATTAATATATTTTATTATTTGTTTTGTCCGATCATCCTTTTAGCATTGTCACTAAGTAAGAAATAATTGATGTTGTCGGAAATTATTTCAACCTTAATTTCCTATTTGTTTCGTGATATCCATTATTGTTATACCGTTATTAATTGCGTGACTGACATCTGGCAGATTAATTATATCGGCTTGTAGCTGATATTTCCCGAAAGGTTTAAATTGACGAAAGCAATAAATTGTTAAGCAATTTACTGTCAACGTTGTTTATTCTTATCAACTAAATGAAATCTGTATAAAACTGTTTTGTGTTATTTTAAGCTACTAGAGTTTAATTGGTGGGTAATATTACTGTGTGTTCAGCCTGTGTGTGTGTGTGAGGAGCTCGTGGCTTAGTTATATAACAGCCGCACGGGTCGATTCCTCAGGTTAAGCTACCCTTGCCGGGGTTGGTCCGTGGATGGGTGACCATCTTTACATACCGAGACTCCTCCGTGCCTCGGAAAGCACGTAAAGACGTTGGGCTTGGCTGTCATTCGTGGATCTTTGACAGTCATTACGGGTCGTCAGAAGCCCGAAAGTCTGACAACTAGTCTTACCAAGGGGTATCGTGTTACCCAGTAACTGGGTTGTGGAGGTGAGACAAGAAGTCGCTTCATGTAAAATACTGGAAGTCGTTCCCAACATAGTTGGGAAAAGGCTAGGCAGATTGATTGATTGACTGTGTGTTCAGCCTGTTTAAAAAAAATACCTAACAGCCTGTAAGGCATCGCTTTAAGGCTCGTGCAGACTGGCGCCATATTGCGGGCGGCACAGGGAGCGCGTCAGTTTCCATGAAGTTTTCATTGTAATTGTGCTACTAGTGTCGCATCGCACTGTCGCGTCGCGCAGTCGCGTCGTGCCTTAAAAATGTCTGCGTTTAAAAAGATTCAGTCAATAGAAGACTAAAAACGTTGTTAAACTAAGAAAAAAAAACACTGACACGATTGGCGCAGTGGTTAAGCGATTGACTGCTGCGCTGCGTGTCGCGGGTTCGATTCCCGCACGGAACAAATATTTGTATGACCTACAAGTAGTTGTTCCGGGTCTGGATGTTATTTTATGTGAGTTTTAAATGTTTGCAAACGCACCCACAATACAGGAGAAATTCCAAGTGTGGGGCAAAGTTAAAACATTTTTTTAATTAATTATTATAATGTTAAAATGTCAATTTATCAGAAGTTATCTCTAGCATAGTCATATCATCATTCGGTTATCGTTACCGTCCCATCTAATTCGATTTTGTTTAACTCGATACCTTATTGCCGTGCGTGACATCGCATGGTACCATTTGGTGTCATGTTGAACTTTGCCTTAAGAAAATAAACGTCACATAAGTTTGCTATTTTAGGTCTCCTGTCCAAACATATTTACGAGCCATCCAAACAAGAATTACGATACTAAACTACTAGCTATTGTACCGCTTACATACAAACCACTCTAGGGAATTTCTGAAAACCATTCTCAGCGAATGCCTACACGTACCTATACCTACAGCGCCTTATTACAAAACTAGGTTTGTCTTCAGACCCAGGTCTAAAACATGGAGCCATTATTGAATTTCGAACTTTATTCCGACTATGGTAAAGTTCTTAAACACAAAACTGACAACTTAGTACCGAACTAAGTTTTCAGTTTTGTATAAAGAACGGTATTTCAATCACTGTTACGTTGTTATTACAAAAACTGGCTGCATGGTTTAAGCCATGTCAAAATATAAATCTTGTTTTGTAATATGACGGACAGAGTCTACATGTTTAACCTCTATAGTTAAAGAGATTGTGTTGATTGATAGTAAGTATTATATCTGATAGTATAACTACAATTCAACTAAAGTAGCTAAACAATACATAAAAATATCAGTTATCACTCGTACCTATATTACTGGGCTCATATAACATTCTTCGCTTTGTCCTCGATATACAAATAGCTGCTGTTATTATTCAAACATACTAACGACGTTTGTTCCGCATCAGACTCACAGAATCACTACAACTCTACAATTAAAAACAGAACGCTTATACAACATGTCAAAACATGTTTTACAAATTGCCTATTACGTTTACAAAATGTTTGTATTGCCAATAGTTAGACTATTATTAGGCTGTTCCCTCATTATGACAGCGATGTAAAGAAAAGTGACAGACCGCTAAACGGAGGGCTCGATTAAAGCGGCCCGGAATTTGGATACATTCAGCAAAACAACTGGGCACAATCAGCAAAACACATCAAGGCGCAGCCTAAACGTCTAGCCATCATCATCATCATTCCAGCCGAAAGACGTCTACTGCTGGACATAAGCCTCCCCCAAAGGCGGGGTTTTGCCATAATCGCCACGCTTGGCAGGCGGGTTGGCGATCGCAGTTTGGTGTTAAAATGCATAGAGAACGCTGCTGCCCATTCTCTAGTAAGTTCCTTAGTCGCCTTTTACGACACCCACGGGAAGAAATAGGATGATGCTATTCTTTACGTCCGGCACCACACGATACCAAACGTCTGCTCACAGCACCTAAATATTACCTACCTATACTCAATTTGAAATAAGATAAGACATTTAAATAAACCTTTTTTACAGTCCGTTCAACCTATTTTGACTTCAATTGCGTTGACGGCATGACAAATGGCAGCTGTAATAAAGAGTTGGTATTGTAACCACGTTTTTGCTTTTAATGCCATCCTTATGCCTACGGAATAGAAGTCAAAATCGGTTGAACGGACTGTATACAAGTTTATTTAAATGTCTAATCTTATTTCAAATGGAGTATAGGTAAATAAAGCTTAACTATTCAATGTCGCGAACAGTTTACAATGCATGAATGCCCGTTCGTCTGTCATCTGGTCTTAATCTGGGACATTGCCAACGGCTGGCGTTCGTCCCCGTATCGTAGAACTGAAGCCAATCGTATTAGCGGTGTCACATGGCTACGTAATCATTCTACCATTAAATTCGCTACTAGAAGGTGTTAGCACAATAAGTTGGTGCGAACAGTGATTTATTATAATCTGGAATGACTATTAAAATAATGTTTAACAGGAAGATTTGTGGTGCACAACAAATGTTTTTGGTAACGACTTAGGCCTACATTGTTTTGGGCACACTACAATTGTGGCGATAAGTCCCCTCTTTGAGGAGTGGCTAGAGAGGCGCCACGGCGTCCTCACCTTTCGCCTGACGCAGGTCCTCACCGGACACGGATGTTTCGGGAGGTTCCTGTTTAGGATAAAGCGGAACGAAACGCTCGGGTGTCACCACTGTGTGGATCGCCCAGAGGACACGGTGGAGCATACAGTGGAGGTCGGACCAGGCCCGGGTCGACGGCGCGTTGTGTTCCACGCGCGCCTTAAAGAGATGTCAGCACTAACTGATGGGGTTCGTTAGGGCCAATGCCTGCTAGGATTGCGAGTTTGTCCGAAAAGGATATCGTGGCCCTGGCACACAGGCAACGGAAGAAACACGGGTGGGTTTAGTCAGTAAAAGTCTGACACGCCCTAGCTCCACCCAGAGCGGGAGAAGTTATTTGATAATTACCCACCCAAAAAAAAAAGACGTTATTATTTTACCGTAACAGTAATGTTCCTACGCTGATGCTACCTACTCTAGCAAACACCCACCCACCTATGACCTATGGGGACATTCCACTCCGTAAAATGAAAAGGTCATTCAAGAATTACTTGAATTTTCTATAGCTTAAACAAAAATAAATTTCTTCTAGTCCTTAATAAACAAGTTAACTGCCAAGAGTTTTTGTGAAAACTAGACAAGTTTTCACGAAACAATATTGCTCTTCCAGTGATTTTATTTATCGTGATGGCCACTGTACTGTCAAGATCAAGAGCGTTCCGTAGACAAGGTTAATTATGACGGGCGTGTGGTACCGGCACTCCGCGGCCACGTCTGTAAAGATACGCTTACACAGGTGACTTGTCTGTGTTTATTGGTCAATTCTGGGCAATATTGGTCAACAACGACGTCAAGAGAGCATTAAGTGGCCGGCGATGGATGCGTAGTTCATACAAACGTAATACCAAAATAATTTGTAAATCAAACATATTCTTAAGAAAGTGTGTCTTTATTCCGATTGGAATACAGAATATCTAGGTTCCCAAATATATATTTTGAATGGACACTGATTTAAACAAGAGTTATGAGAAAAAAAAATATACAGAAATTTTAAATTCCTCATATCTCGTCTTTATATCATTGTCCTTTCAAAATATATTATATATTTGGGAACATATATATTCTGTTATCCAATCGAAATAAATACACAATACCATAAAAATATGTTTGATTTACAAATTATTTTGGTATTACGTTTGTATGAACTACGCATGCTTCGCCAGCCCCTTAAGCAATTTAGGTAGGTACTGGGATTCCAACATGTAGCATTTTTTGCTAGCTACCATACAATATTCCGGAATTTAAAGGAACTGAATATGCTGAGTAGTACATTCTTTAGCATACATTGAACAATTTGATTGCATGGTATTAATAGCGAAACATTTCAAAGCTTATATTTTTAGAAATAGTCTGGATGTCTGAACTAATTCTTCCACAACAACCAGCAACTGTTAAGTACTGTCTTAAGTGGCAGTGGGCAGGGCACATTGCTCGCAGATCTGATGGCTGATGGGACCGAAAGGTTCTGGAGTGGCGACCGCGTACCGGAAGACGTAGCGTTGGAAGGTCTCCTACAAGGTGGACCGATGACCTTGTGAAGGCCGACTGGTTTGGTTCGAAGCAGTGGAAGTCTTTCGGCTGAAATGATGATGATGAACCAGCAACTGTTGCCTGGCTATAACAGCTGATATAATTGCCCGTGAAAGCACACCTTAAGAAATGACGTGCTCGCTCCGCATCGCTTACTAATGATTTATTAACTAGACACAGAAACAGCTGAAATTATCGAGCGCGATTGTACATCTTTTGAGTATTAATGATGTCATAGATTCCGTTGAATACAGATGTTATGTACTCGTATTTCGTTTAAAATATCTGGGTAAATGATGCAAAGAAATAATTATTTTTAATTAATCAGTTTATGATTACCTATCTTTAGTTGACTGAAGAAATATGGAAGCTTATCATTATTTGTGATATTTAGGATAAATACATGTTGGCTTTATATGCCTACAAAAAATAGTTATTTTGAAAAAGATTTATATTATGTACATGGGACTTAAACATAACTGGCGAAATGTGGGTGTACTATAAGTATATATCTGCCTAACCCTTTGGGGATTGCAGGCGTGATGTGACGAGTGTGTGTGTGTTGTTTATTTACAGAAGCTCCCATAACACGTATCTGAAAAGACCTTGTAGACGGAAGCATTTAAGCAATTTAAATCTTGATTAATGTGTCTATGTCAAAACTTTCTATGATTTATTTGAATTAAAATGAGCAAAAAATTAAAGTCGATGTGTATACAGTACTAGTGTATTACTGAGCCGTAGTCAACATTTCAAGGATATACAATTATACATGAGACTTCAAAGGCCACATTTCGCTGTTAAACTACACAAAATATACGCATGCCTGACGCTCTGAATAGCTGCAGAAACGTAGCTAATTTCAGGGGCGCGAGTTTAACCTTAACCACAGTTAAATGGAATATGAAGCAGGGCAAGGGGAAGGAATCGCAGTAATTCTACGTAAATGGTGATTTGATTTCGTTTCTCTATCTAAATGTGAGTTATTTTAGGATTACGCTGTAGAGATTTCTTGAACAACTTGATTTTGTATAATCATTCATGTTGGGAAGTTTATCCGTGCCCACACACGGTTTGACACCCGCAGAGTCGGCGAGAAAAGTTCGAATTTAACGCTGTATGAAATAAAGCATTATAGTTTTAAATCGTAGCCACAGTGCAACTGCAAATGTGAACTTAATTTTACTTAGGTACAGGATACAGTCGACTTTTCATGCGGGCGCGACATACCGTAGTTTTTTCACAAAATTTACTCGGTTTCTTTTGACACAGTAAACAAAACGAAGGCAGGCTTCAAAATTAAATTAGTGGCAAACGAAAATTGGAATTTTCATGAAAGATAACTCGATTATAGTTTAGATGAAAATTCTTGTAGAAAGATAAATCCAAATAAATACAAGTCTTTTTTGAGGAAACTTGTTGAGATCCTTCCAATGTGACAGGCATTTCAAAAAGCATAATCATATTTTAATTAAATGCTTTAACATTAATTTAATTCAAAAACTACCAACACGCTTTGCAAATGGATTCGTAACTGTAATTAATTAAATAATTAGTAACTTTCTAGCCACGATATACAATTATGTGCCGACACAATTGGGAATTGTTGCCTTTTGTCAAATAGCTGGTTAAATGTGGCGTTTTTCCACGTGACGTGTTTCTAAGGAATAGGTACTAGATAGATTTTCTATAATTCATTCTTGTTTGTAGTTAAGCTGGTAATCTAAGGATTCCGTTAGGTGCCTGCAGGTTTTCTGTCTTTTAATGAATTAATAAATTGCTCAAAGTTTTTGTTACATTCGATATATTTTATGAAACAAACAGCAGATAAAGAGTACCTATCCATGGAATTTCTTGCCCGTTCTTCTCCATAGAAACCTACAAAGCTTTGGAATGAGCAGCTAGCTTCATCTTTCTGACTAGCCGACTCCTTGACATATCAAAAGTGCCTGTACCTAATTGGTTTGATGTTTTTAGTTTGAGTTTGTGAAAATCTGAGATTCTCAACACGTTTCGAGTCAAGTAAATTATAGTCTGCTAACGTCTATATTTCGATATTTAATCGTGATTCTAATTGTCATGATAATAGAAACAGAAAAGCCAATCGGAATGGGTTTAGAGTCCGCACTGCCACTATATTCGAATTTAGGCTTTGACCTCATCCATAATGTAGAGCGCAAGTCAGCGACCCCATGCGTCTGAATACCATTCCACAGAATAGAACAATGAGGTCCATATTCAAACATTATTCGAAGGTTTTTGAAACGCATTGTATTTTAATATTTGCACATCGATATTTTATGTATTGAATGCCCATGGCCTCTTTCTAACCCGGTATTGTTGGAACCTTATAATTTGGAATATTAGCTAAAGAATACATTATTACTTTCATTGCGAAACCTTTTCTATGCCAACAAAACAGGGCAGAAAAGAACACACACTGCCTCATTGAATATTCTTTACGTAGTTGCGCGTTGGATACACCAAGTTAAGCATTTATCGTGGAAGTTTCGCGCGGGAAATTCAACTAAGGGAGGCAGGTCGCAGGTCGGTAAAGTTCAAAGGTGCTCCGAGACGATGCACTGGTGCAGGGTTAAATTTTAAGAGGTGGCGGGGTATTGGCGCGTGGGAACAGGATGCGTTGGAATGTTGTGATCAATGAAAGCTTTGGAAAGAATAAAGGCAAGTGAATGAGAGTTCATACCTACAGCTTTAATATTACCTTTAAATTATTTATTACCTATCATACTTACTTCGAAGTACCTAACGGGATTTTATTTTACATACTGTTGTATCAATCAATCAAATCAGCCTATAGCAGTCCACTGCTGGACATAGGCCTCACTATACTGTTGTATAGAATCAAGTTTTTCTCAATGAACAGACAGCTGTGCTGCTGGGGAGTTTGTTGCGCCACTTCTTCTTCCCAGCTAAAGCACTAGGAAGTGGTGAAGGGCGGGCGTTATTGGGGGAATGCCTTATGTAATTTTGACGTTCGAAAAGCGCTGATTGTAATGTAAGAGGAGGCGGATGGTAATGTAAGAGGTAAAATGAGTTTGTATTTAGGGGATAATTATCGGAACTACTAATTCGATTCCGAAAGTATTGCAGTATTGCAGAGTGTCATAGAATTTATTTCATGTTAAAACAAGAAATATCACGTGGACAAGTCGCGGGCAGAAGCTAGTCATAAATAAGCCGGAAGCCGTTAAGCTAAGAATAGGTAACATTCGCGGTTCTCAAATAATCGTAGCCGATTGCCGAGTTCCGGCATCCGATTGTAATAAACGGCATGCAAATATGAGCCATTAATGGTTAGCATGAACATAAATGTCAATTTCCTTTATAAAATTGTAAAATGCGGTTCACGCTGCCGCGACACGACTCGACGCGAAGGAACATTTGAAAAGTGTTCTATTGTAGCAATGCAAATGCATTGCAGCCAGATTGTATGATTCGTCATTATACATACGGCGGTGTCCTTTGAAAACGCTCGCAGTTATGCCGAAGGCAAATTGGCAACTCGTTCAATTGTTATATTTTCGACATTGATTGTTGTTGTAGGTTCGGTTGGAACTGTGACCAACCACGCGCGGGTCGAATTGGTCGCAGTAACTAAGCCTGGGCAACCCGACCGAATGGGTTGGGTTAGGTTAAATGTGGGATTGTGCGGAAAGGGAGCGGGAGATCTCGTCCGCTCACCCGGCTCGCAGCAAGCGCACTGGGCGTCGGCAGAGGGCTGACAAAGCCCTCTTCCGGCCCTCCTAAATGGGTCCAGAGACGGCGGACTTGGGGACGTCCGCCGCTCCCTATCACACTGGACCCGAGGTGGCGGCGCGTAGTGTTCCACGCGCGCCTCTTTTAGATGTCGTGGGGGATTTCAGACACCTCACCCCCCCAGACTTGAGGTGGCCCGCAGAGGCGGGCCGGCACTAGTCGGGGATTGCGGAAGTAATAATAGATCCCAAGATCCCCGGTGCAAGTGTGAGAGGGGAACACTGGGGTGGTTTTTAGTTAGTAAGAGTCTGACAGACCCCTCCACCCGCCCCAGGGCGGAGGACATCCATGAGGATTTCACAACCCGTAAACAAAAAAAAAAAAAGGTTAAGTGTGGGATGGGAACATTAGGGTGGTTTAGGTTAGAACTGTGGTCGTAGAAGTCGCACATGATCCCATGATCCCCGGTGCAAGTGTGGGAAGGGACACCGGGGTAGTTTATAGTCAGTAAGAGTCTGACAGACCCCTCCACCCACCCCAGGACGGAGGATATCAATGAGGATGTCCACCCTGGGCCAAAAAAAAAAGGTTAAAACTATGACCAGACGGAGCCCGCAGAGGCAGGCCGGCACCATTCGGGGACTGTGTTGATAAGTGCTTAAGTGCCCCCGGTGTAAGTGTGTGATAGGATACGGGGTGGTTTTAGTCAGTAGAAGTCTGACAGACCCGTCCGTTCTTCCCAGGGCGGAGGACATCCATAAGGATTTTAACCCCGTTACAAAAAAAAAAGGGTTACAACTGTGACCAACCACGCGCGAGTAGTAGTGCCGCGGGAGCGGCCGGCGAGCGCCTTAAGAATTAGAACTAAGTAAATACTTCAATTTGCCCTGACATTTTGTAAACGGCTTTTGAAAAAAAAAAAATATCCATCATAAGTTGTGGCATTTTATAAAGGGACAAGGCAATTAATATTTTGCCTTCAGCATATTATTATAACTGCGAGCGTTTTTAAACGGACGACGCAGTTTGAAAAAAGCAGAATCATACAAATTGCCTGCGACACATACATTCTAACCGGCGGTGTTTACATACACAGTTACGGAGGAACGGGGGGAGTGTTGACGGCACGGTTGGCGCAGTGGTTAAGCGATTGACTAGTGCGCTGCGTGTCGTGGGTTCGATTCCCGCACGGAACAAATATTTGTATGACCTACAAGTAAGTAGTTGTTCCGGGTCTGGCTGTTTGTATATGTGAGTTTAAATGTTTGTAAACGCACCCACGATACAGGAGAAATTCCTACTGTGGGGCAAAAAACAGTAACATGTAAGTTGAAAAGTAGAAAAAGTGATTAACTAATGTATGGAAAAAGCGATCTTGCTGAGTTAACCCATCGTGAACTTTAGGTACATTAAAATATTTGGTGTTTTTGGTGTATTTAATAATAGTTTATGTACAGAAATTTGATGTCAAATGACAGCCAATTTAATCTGTAAATATTACACCGCAAAAACTGAAGTGAAGTGACCTTGAAATGACCTGTCAAATGTGTCAATCCCTATCATTGAGGTAGGAATACTATGGAGATGGCATATACAAATATCTATCATATCGAACCAGTCATGTCATAAAGCGTTTTGTTTCTTTCTAACTAATTAAGAGCTACATATGAAAAAAGAGACATATAAATGTTTGTCAAGGACTAAATTTGCCAAGACTTGTGTGACGTCAAAATCTGTATAAGCGTGACCGGTCGTCATGTTTAATGCCAAGTTTTGTGGTACAAGACTCAGTAATGTGCTGTCAAACGGTTGTTCTCTCTCGCACTCGTATTAACAACCCTATGTAAAGCGGCCATTTTAAGTGCTCGATTTTTGTAGGTAGTCACGCTAATTTTGTAGGTATGGCAAGTCCATAAGTTTATATGTCACTGATCCCTAGCATCAGGTGGATATGGAATAGACCAGTTTCATTCATTGAACCATTAGAACTTGTGCAGTTTTCTTCGAAAGTAAACCAACTGGCCTGAACATTTCGTTCTTTATTTTGAACGTATGTAAAAAGTAAAGTGTGTTTCACACACATTAGTTAACCATACAATCAGGGATGTAAATAATATGAAACTACGTGCAAGAAATAAATGTGTAGGTACACTTATAACGATGCTCGAGCGTCGACATGCTTCAGTGAGCTGTATCATGAAAGTGAGAAAAGCACTGAACTATGTTAGGACCGTACGCTTCGAAGCCCGGCCAGCACTGACACACATGTAAAATAACAAGTTATACATAAAATTATTCCAGAGAGCATAAATTTTTTTTTTCTTTATTATTTATTTCCGTTTGGTGCCGGACGTAAAGAATAGCACCATCCCATTTCTTCCCATGGGTGTTGTAAAAGGCGACTAAGAGACTTACTAGAGAATGGGCAGCAGCGTTATCTATGCATTTTTAAAACAATACTGCGATCGCCAACCCGCCTGCCAAGCGTGGCGATTATGGCACCCCCCCCCGTTTTGGGGGAGGCCTATGTCCAGCAGTGGACGTGTTTCGGCTGAAATGATGATGATGATGATTATTATTTATAGAGCGTTTTTATCCATACGGATATGCCAACCCCATCGTACCTTATAACTTTAATTAAAGTAAATCGTAACTTTAATTAAAGTAAATACGACTTTATCGATATATACCTACTGTGACTGAAATTTAATCACTGACTAGGCATCATCTTCACCAGGCCACACAACCCCAGAGCAAATATTATAAGGCAGCACTTTACAATTTAGTACAAGACAATATTAAAAACGTTATGGCACAAGGGAGTCATAGTTTACAAATTAGAAACGGTAGGTATTCCCTTTTGTAATTCGGTTTGCTCGAATTTGTGCATGTTAAGACGCAGATATATGCCAGTGACCTTGAGTGATTAGCTTGCGTGTTCTGTACTGAGCTCACGCAACGCGTCGTTCAGCCAGTAATAGGACTCGCCCAACAAGGAGCGCCGTCCCCAATTTGACGCATTATTAATTGATTATACAAAAAACAAAAGGTATTTTAATAAAACGCGTATACTAAAAGATCAATGATTAAATTATATTTAAATTGGTAAAGGTTTCAGAAAAATACGCTTGACAGATTTAGCGCCATTCTCAGTTTTTTATCCGCGTTAGACATAAATTTACAATTTAATTTCACTATGTAGTATAAATATAATCTAAAATATTCACATATTACGTTATTGAGAAAATGCTCTAATTTATCATATATTTTTTTTAAATCATTAACCCTACTCGGTTAGACGTGATCTTCAGTATAAAATCATTAAAAGTCGGTTATCGTCCCCTTAATGAGACGATTCAAATGTTTATTATTTTTGGACAATTTCGTCTGCTAAGTGAAGGTTAAAGAACGGTGATTTGCACAGATTTGAGTTACAATACCAGACTATTACTGGCAGAGAAGGCACGAGCATGGACCACCCCGCTTGTGGGATGGCTTACGGGTTTGCGATTTCCGACTTATCACACTAATATTTATATTGTAAAGGCGAAAGTTTGTGAGTTGCTGTGTGTGTGTTTGCTACTTCTTCACGCTCAAACGTTTGGACCAATTTTGACAAAATTTTGTATGGAGGTAGCGACACCCTGGACTAACATGAAGGCTCCTTTTTATCTCGATATTCCCAAGGGATCGAGACTTACGCGGGGCTTAGCTAGTATTAACTTTAAGTCTCTGTTTTCTCATGATGTTTTTTTTTATTTTTACTATTATTAAAACTTTATGCACGAGTAAAAAAAAACATTGTACAAAGGCGGACTTAATGCCTAAGGTATTTTCTACCAGTCAACCTTAGGGTGATGCAGAGGCAAAACATGGCAGGTGCAACATTACGGGACAGATAGCTCGGAAATAATTATAAAATACAAGCAAATAATAATATACTAATTCTATATAAAAAAAATATTCTCTTTGATGTTTTCCTTCACTGATCTTAGTAATATCCTAGATAAACTCAAAATGTACCCAAATTAATTTAAAAAGTCACATTGATACTTGCCCGGATTTGAACCCACAACTTCGTTCCTATGAGAGACGAGGCCTTGACCACTGGGCTGTCACGACATTCAAGCTGCCTATTATGAATTGCTACACTGGCAATAAAGGAGAAAAAAAGTTGGTACGATTGTCGTGCACAATTAAAATTCCACATACCTGCAGTTTCTGTAAACCCTTCAATTAGTTTTGACATAAAAAAAAAATGGTCCGAGTTCAAATACCATCATGTTGAAAAACGGACGTTGAAACCAACGCAATTCATGCGGTTTATAATCAAAATGTCTAGAACTGTGACCAGTGGCGTGCAGTGGTACTCCACGGAGGGTAGGTCACGAAATACTGACAGCGAAAAAAAAAAAACGCAACGTCGCTCTACATAATTATGATGACCCTCAAAGTAGTCACATTTATTTATTTATAATATTTGAAAATAAGCCAATTAATGCTGATTCTAATGATTATAATTCTGTAAAGCCATATTTGTTACGGCCGCGAATCATATTTAGATCAACATACAACCTGTTACTGACCTGCAAATTGCAAGAAACGTAATAAATTTTGAATTTCGCGGGCTACCTTAGCGCATCCTCCTTAACGCTCAAACTTTACGGTGAGTATTTTTTACAGTTGATTACAGTCTTACTCGGAACACACCGCAACTGTGTAGCAGCCATAAGCCAATCACAGCCCAGCTCCACTCAAAGGAGTTACGCCCATAATCTAGAAATGTGTGCCGTTCATACACACAAAATATGCATCAGTGTGCTTAAATTTATTAATGAAAAAGTCGCAAAATGAGGCAATTTGTCTTGGAGCCTATACAGTCTACTACGTACTGACTTACGCGCGTAATTACGCCACACGGGCGCGAGAAGTTGCTATAAGTGTTCTAACAGGAGTTTAACTTCTTTTTTATATATTTTGTATTATTTTATAACAAAGTTAAATAAATGCATTTTGGCTGCTAGGGCTACGGTAGGCTAGGCCTAATTGCCTTTATGGGCGGCTCACCCCTGACTGTGACGTGTGCATATGTTAGTAATAAAACTTATACGTTTATAAATAAATGCATTTTATCAAAAATTTTGCTATTATAATACTATTTATTTCTTCAACGAAATACCCCAGTTAATATTTTTATTTGCAGGAATCTTAGTTTATTACGAGTAGGTACTTATTGATAGATTATTAATTGATTACTTACTCATTGATTATTAATTCCAAATTTATATATACTAATTTAGTATAAATAAATTTTATTATTTAATTTGAATTAATAATCATTGTCAAATAATCAAATCTCGACTGGAAGAGATAGTCTTTAGATTTTCCTTGAGTGGGAAATTATCAAATAACTTCTCCCGCTCGCTCTGGGCGGAGCGGGAAGGCGTGTCAGATTTTGACTGACTAAAACCCACCCGTGTTCCTTCCGTTACCTGTGTGCCAGGGCCACTATATCCCTTTCGGACAAATTCGCAACCCTGGCAGGCATTGGCATTGGCACCTAATGGACCCCGTCAATTCGTGCCGACATGGGCCCTGAACCTGAAATGGGATCACTGTACAACTATGATCAACTGAACAACTATTGCTAATAGGAACAACACTGAAATCGCGAGAAAAAACACCGATGTTCGCTGTTCCCTACATTTAGTCTAGATACGCGAACATAAATGTATGGAGCAGCAGATTTTTGTTCGATTTCAGCTTTAGTCCTGTTGTAAAAGTGTTTCATAATAATGAGTATAGGTAATGACCCATTTTCAGGTTTTCAGTTATTTAATTACACCACCGTAGTTATGCAATTTTCAAAAAGTTTAGTATACATTGTTTTCCTAAAATCGACTTGGTCCCTGAAAAATCTTCCCTCAAAAGAATTACCTATATGAGTGTTTTATTTTTATAAGCTGTGAGCTACGTACGGAATACGCTACGGGCTTGAGAACTGTATAGTGGCGAAGCTTACAGGAATTAGTTTGCCCCCCAGCGTTATGATATACCTACATATTGCATACAATACAAGTACATCGTAGGTTCCCGTTGTCTCTATTAATATTTTAAAGTATGACATGAAATTACAATTTCTGACTTCCCCCATGAGAAGAAGGCGTGTGAGTGTATGTTTACAACATTAGTTTTTATTTACACTAAACTCGAAAAAGGGTCATTGTACTCATCATTTTGAACAATTAACAAAAAAAAATCAGCTGTTCCATACATTTGTGTTCACTTAAATCGACAAAAAGAACAGCTGTTTTTTTTTAATTGTTCAAAATGATGAGTACAATGACCCGTTTTCGGGTTTAGTGTAAACAAAAACGAATGTTGTATATGAAATTTAACTTATTTTTTGTAATTACAAACTATGTACCCATTTCATTGTAATAGAGAGCTCTTGTGCCGTGTTAAGCAAGTTGTAAAAAAGTCATATGAAATGCGTTGAAACGAATATGAAAAAGTCTGTTATTCAATGGAATATGTGTATCTCCATAAGTGATTGAAAACGAACATTCCATCATTTAGTCTCTTTCCAGGAACGAGGTTCTATTTGATATTATTCAGTAGGTGAGAATTTTTCATGAAATAAATATGAATTTTTACTTACTTCATCACATCTGTGTGAAAAATTCATAAGGTGGTTTAATTTTTTTATGTAGTTACAATGTAACAGTTGATTCCGATTTTGGTATAGAAGCACTATAACAGCTGCAATACAATTTATTTTATAATAGCAGCACTCTACGGCACTTATATTATTCCTAAAATAAGGCTTTTCAACCGCGGAGCCGCCAGTCATATAAAATTCAACTGTGAAAAGAGGTTAAACGAAGGTTTTTGTTGAACACCGTAATCTTTAAATCCATTAGCTCGATGTTAAAAGTATAAAAAGATTCTAATACATTTTGTATCGGCACCGCTCAGTGTTAGGGTAAAAAAACCGATACTCTCTCATACATAAAATATTTAAGGAATAAGAAAACGTGTTGGGTCTAACAAGGCGACAAAAAGCGATGAAAATAATCCAATGGCTGACGAGAAACGATTCTTGATTACAAATGTATCATTGTTATGCGGGGGATATTAGCAGAATTATGACAAATGATCCGGAATTCGTTGGTTGGGTTCGTGCAGTTGTTGATTGATGATTTATCGCTTCAGCATTTCATAATTCAACAAGAAAAGTAAGTGATAATAGCGCTTTTCTTATGATTGCGCCAATCGATGTGATGGTTGCTATACTCAAAAATATTCAAGGAGTATTATTATCACATTGTGAACTATGCAATGGCAGACGTGCAAAAAAGGGACAGAGCGAGATAGCACATCAAAAAAGAGTTGGCTATATAACAGTGACCACAGATTAGCAAAGAACATTCCAAAACAGATTTACAAGTATATATTCTATCTAACAGTCCCTCTAAATTTTAGCCTTGCCTATTCTAAACAATAACAACGACAATTGCAAACAAAATCTTGACTCTAACATAAACATAGAACCAACACAAATTTGTTTTCTTAAGAAGATAAATTTAGACCATAATTGAATAGGGTCAAATTTATATCGGTCAGTTTTGTAAAAATGTCAGCCAATTGCTGGTCGGTACAAACATATTTTAGGTCAATTAGTTTTCTACATATTTACCCCTATTACCCTTTTTACTTAATTATGGTGTTATGCACAATACTTTGATATCATAAAAATGTTTAAAAGTCAATATCATCAATACATATTTATTTTTGACGTTTAATATTATGTTTCCTCTCGCTTTCGTGAAAAGGGACGGAAGTGTGTAACAGGAAGCGAAGTTGACAGCTTGCTTCGCTTTTTTTTATTTTTTTTTTTGAGCAGGGAATTAATAAATTCTTTTTAATAGCGTGGAATTAGTAAGTAGGTACTTTATAATATCATGGAATTAGTGTGCTCATGGAATTAGTAAGTAGGTACTATAAATATTGCAAGTAGGTCGAATTTCGACCAGTGGTCAACTAGTAATGAATAATTATTGGAATAAATGGTTCAGTATTTAGCTTTTTGCAATTTTGAGGTTTATTTCTGTCGCTACTCAGTTGCATAGTACCAAGGTGATGGCAGAATCATAATAATAAGATCTGCGTACAATTCATATCCCGCAATTCATCTGTTTGACAGTTTTGTATGGAGTTTCGTAAAATGGTCCACAAATTATGAACTGCTATAAAGAAGTCTAATGTCAAATAGCAGCTGTAAAACAGATGAATTGCGGGATGTATGAATTGTACGCAGACCTTAATATGATTCTGCCAAAGCGTCCATTTTAGGCCCCGAGATGTCAGATTTTACATTATCTTATGCGACGACTGTACAGCTCACAATTTTTTTTTACCTTACCTATATCAGGTTTATGAAAATTAGTAGTAGGAATGACCTCTTGTTTTTCATCATCACTAGCTAAGGTCAGCTCTAAAGTAATTAGCGCGAAATGAAATTACGACCGGACGTACTTATTTAATTAGGCGTATTTTACAGAAATGGCCCTTGAAATCTGCCTGACAACTGAAGTTTCATTATTTGACATCTTACTTCTAAAGACCCGAAAATCAAATCTATAGGACCCGAAGATTATATTCTGAGAAATTCAATTAGGTACTAGCTGCCTGGTGCGAAGATTGACACCAATGTGTAAACGCAATTATAATTAGTAAGAGGCAATTGAGTCCAATTTCTGAAAACATAAGTCGGATAACTTTGGGAGTTTCCCTTCATCAGGAAAGTCGTATTCGACCATTGATTGGTTATGTGACTACAATATTAATCGAAAACAGCCTTCCTTGATGTTCAATGTGGCAATTATTTATGTAGCCAACATATATGTAGGAATTTTGGGGAATCGGCCTCCTTTGAATTACGGTTTTTTTGTTGTTGTTTAAATAGTTATCTGCATGTACACAAATGGCATTCACTTCGGAGCGATTCTATTTCTACAATCGCTATCGTTATTTAACTTTTTGACGTGCGTTATCACTAGTTTTCGATTAGAATTCCTTCATACGAATCGAAAACTAGCGATATCGCTGGTCAAAAAGTGCCACTTGGCTACGCATTTCTATGGAAGTTATCGTTGGACGCTGTCAATTCGTTTCATGGAATCGATTGATGATAACATTGTCTAGCTAATTTCTATTCGTTAACTTATGATCACGTGACATTTCGATAGCTTATGTCAACGCCATACATTTTGTGGCTTTTCACAAGACAAGTAGTTCCGTTATCGTTAATCGAATGTTACTTTGTCTAGGCCGTCTGTAAGCTAAAGTAATGTAAGTAGTATAAGTTATTAAATTAAATTATTTTATTTCGGGTATCATGATCCATACATTACGACACATCACAAACATGCAAATTAAGTTAACAACAAACATGGAAAATTATTAAATAGATATTAAAAAATCAGCCAAGTGCGAGTCGGCCTCGCGCACGAAGGGTTCTGTATCATTATCTATAAAAACGGCAAAAATATCACGTTTGTTGTATGGGAGCCCCCCTTAAATATTTGTTTTATTTTAATTTAATTATTTATTTTTAAAGTGAATATATAACTAAAGATTCTGTGAATATTTCAAGCGTCTACTTGTTGCCGTTATCAATATCGAGCAAAAACTAGCAAAAAAAACACGTTTGTTGTATGGAAGCCCCTTTAAATATTGGTTTTATTCTGGTTTTAGGGTTCCGTACCCAGAGGGTAAAACGGGAACCCTATTACTAAGGCTCCGCCGTCTGTCTGTCTGTCTGTCTGTCTGTCCGTCTGTCACCAGGCTGTATCTCATGAGCCGTGATAGCTAGACAGTTGAAATTTTCACAGATGATGTATTTCTGTTGCCGCTATAACAACAAAACAGACGGACAGACAGACAGACAGACGGCGGATCCTTTGTAATAGGGTTCCCGTTTTACCCTTTGGGTACGGAACCCTAAATAAGACCTCCAAAGCGGAGATAAGATCCTACCTGCTATAGTCTTCAAGATTTCAGGGATACCGTACTTTTGCAAATGATGGCATGAAAGCCATCAGTGTGAAACGGCGCGAACAACCGATACACTACAGAAACGTGGCAGCCCCAGCTTCATCCTGAAGATATTATTATACTGAATGCGCAGGGCATCCAGCGACCTTTTGGTGTGACAGATCCACAGACTTCCAGTGTAAAAGCTCTGACAATATTCCTAAAAAGCGTGATGTTAACGTCTTCAGAGCAATGGGATAAAGTTATATGAATATATACCCAGTAAATAGGCTTTCAATATAATTCAAGTAAAATCGCCGAGAATTCAAACAATCAAAATACTTAGACGCCGGACAACAGGTAAACCACTGTCACTGTCAGATTGCATACAAAAGAAAGAGATGCGCGATGACACAATGTATGGCGTAAAAATGCAAATAAAATCGTATAAAATAAATATTAACTAATTAATAAAAATTAATCCATCACCGGATGCAGTTTGGCATTTGCAATTTTATGGTATACTTTTAATTATAATTATATCTGTTAACGAAGGGATAAACTGCTTTTAAAAAAAAACCGGTCAAGAGCGATTCGGACTCGCGCACCGAGGGTTCCGTACGTATATATGATGTTGATGATTTATGAAAAACTGTGCTATTTAGAGACATCCTTTTATTTTTCCTGTAATCTTTACATAAACTTCTATCACATAGAATAATTTCAGATTTTTATTTATGCAAACTTCGGAGATAAGGGGGGGGGGAGAAACGGTATTTTTTTTAAATTTTTCATCAAAAGTCGGAAACTGTGCTGCCTAAAAAAATAAAAAAATGTTTGAGAATGTGCAAACAGCGTTCTTTTATATGATACCCCACATGCCCTAGTAGCCCCACTTAAATTTTTTAAGACCACCTTTCAGTCCCTTTTGCAAAAAATATATATTTTTTTTAATTTCTTTCTTGTTTGCAAAGTAGTTGGGATAACGTCATCTAAAACTATTCTAAATTTCAAGTTGATAGCATTCGATATATTCAAGTGTGACAGACAGACAGACAGACTTAGTCTCACCATAAGGGTTCCTTTTTACCATTTTGGTACGGAACCCTAATAATTAAGAGTTGTCTTTGAAGATTTTTTTGATGTATTAAATTATGTTTAATTATTGTTGAGTTCCACCGTATCACCGTATGCACAAAAGACTTGAAAAAAATATAATGTTTTTGTTTTTGAAAAATTATTTACGGTTTAAGAGATGCTTTAAAAGAACAAATTTTTTACCATTTTCAGAAATCTCTCCCTTAAGTTAAAGCTGCAATAACTTATTCAGCTCGGTTCAAGACTTGTGTAGTCTGATTCCTATTGTTTCTGTATTGAATAAAAGAGCGAATCACTGCAGCAGCGTTCGAAAGTCTCCCAACAAAAGAATGTGAATTACGTACAAATAGAAACTACACGATGTACAACACTTTGCATTTTTCATATAATTTTCTTTTGTCTGTGTGTGTGTTCCCTTATTCTGATTGTTAGCGTCACCTAGCGTTGAATAAAATATGTGCTAGCTTTTGGGACAATGCTCGCTGTATTTGAATATTTCTGTTCATAGGACACAGCTAGTTCTTTATTGCAGCATGTGCTTACAATAGTTTTGGAACTGTTGCGTGTTTGCGATCATTGGTGTTTTTAATCCCCGACCAAAAAGAGAGGTGTTATAAGTTTGTAGTGTGTATCTGTGTGTCTGTCTGTGGCGTCATAGCTCCTGAACGGATGAACCGAGTTTGTTTTTATTTTTGTTGTTTGAAATGTGTCTTAATAGAGAGTGTTCATAGCTATGTTTCAAGAAAATCTCTTTGATCATGTTCGAGCACGAAACTAAATAGCGTAAGTCTCAATTCTTATTTCGTTTATAAGTAAAGTAATAATTGATCTAGAGAAAAAATATCTGGTGGCTGGATAATAAACTATATTTTCTTGCTGTGAATATTTATTTTGGACATAAAAGCCGAACAATCTTGTTTGTTTTTATAATTATCCTTAAAAAAACATGAATTTTCGAATAAAAAATGTATCGAGCGAAAATATTACAATTACGTAACTGTCTTCAACATGGAAAGAAAAAGATCTAATAACTCATATACTAAAGTTTAGTTTTGATTGTATGTGTGACTGTTTCAAAATATTCATGCAAATTAACATACAAATAGGGATCGTCCTCTTATAGAACAACAACTTTAACATATTATTTTTTTTACTTTTTAGAGGTTTTTGGTTGTGTCGGGAAACGCTGCCTGGAAATACGATTACTTACTTGTTTGTTAACCCATTTTGCAAATAAACTCATCGGTAATTCTGTTTTTCAGACAACTCGTAGGACTTCCAGTGAAATTATCCGCGAAAATATCGAGTTTGCAATGTTATTAATTTAACTAACCTACTCCGTCAGCGAATGGTTAGGTCTCCGATAGCATATTTAAGCTTTACCTCAGGGGACCACTGGCATGACATTGACAAATATACTAGTTATAGGTAGGTACTACTTGTGTATGTTTTGGTATTAATTAGTTTAGTGAGAAGGTAGCACACGCAGCCCAGTAGGAGCTATTCCCTTAAGTGTGTAGTGTTACTTCACAAGGACACTTTTGTACCGAAACCTAATTGAGTCACGTTCTCCTTGAATTTGGAAAATTAAATATTACCCTACTCAAACAAAATGAACGCCTACAGCTATTGGGAGAGAAAATATTAGGTTACCGATACACAATTTCAGCGATCAGAGAAAGATTAAATAAATTGAATTTATAATTTTACTCTTTCCCTGACTTAGGATATCGCTTTTCACTCATTAAAATCATCCAAATCTCCGAACAATAAGTTGGCGGTTTTATCTAAAACTGTCAAGAAACAACGTTTTAACACGAACCTGAAGAGTTCTCTCAAAATTACTTTTCGAAAATGTATCTTGACTAAACTTACACCTTAAAGTTTTAAAGGAATAAAGATGTTGGCCGCATTTCTGGACAGTTAGGGACAGTCTCCGGGGACACAGTTACAAAATTTTACTGGCACTGGTATATATGAATGGTAGGCAAGTCTTAAAACAACGTATGTTAATATTCTCACTCATAAATAGATATAGAAGATCCCAGTACTAGACCCTAGTTGAGACGCGTGATAAAACCTTTTCCGGCAGCTTGAATTAAGGATACCAGATGATTAGACGGCCTCCTTGGATGGTTAAGGAAAAAGTGTTCTTGAACTTAATGGAAGTCCGTCTTAGACTAAGTACTTTCAGTACTTTATCACTAACATGAATATTTTATAAGAACATTATTCGGGCTTCGTAATAAAATATTATGGTAAAAGAAACGGTGTAAAAAACAACGAATGTTTCGAAACCGTTTTAACAACTAGTAATAAATTATACTGCAACAAAAAGCCTACTCAAAGATAAAGAAAATGGACATTGGAATAGACAATACAATATCAATAAAGTTCATTTTACTACATCAGGCCCACTGGGATTTATTTTATCTTTGTGGCTAACGAGGAACTCCCCCAAGAGTCGCCCACAGCATCAGCCGTGGAAATCGAGCATCTCTTTTATTTGCCTGTAATGGCAGAGTTAAGTGCTTTCGGATTTGATTCCTTGAGAATAATTGGGTTGTCTCGTTTCAATTAATGAAGGACTTGTTTGAAGGCAGTCGTCTCCAATGGATGTCAACTTATAATTCTTCACTGATGAATAAATGATGAGTTGATGGACTGCCGCCATTTGTGATTCACAAAGGCTTGGAACGTCGTTTCAAAGGTTTTTGTAAATATTTCGTACCGGAAGCTTCAACCGTGTGAGTTTGTCACTTTTTATTTTATTTCGTTTATACGTTTTTCATGAACACAAAGTTAAGCCTTAAAATACTGCTGATAATAAAATTGCTTTGTAGGTATTTAAGTACCTATTTTTTGCATATTTTCGAAGCATCATGTTTTTATGTTTATGTTTGTTTATCAAGTTAAATGCTATTTGAACGTTTTTCAAAACGTTTTTCTTTTTCTGTTGCGTTTGGGCAATGAAACTAAATGTATTTTTATTTAAAGGCACCGCTCGTCGTGCGACACGCGGGGCCTTTGCGTCACGTCGCGTCGCGTGTCACACCGGTCTGTAGAAGTCTTAATTTTAAGGGTGATGGGAACAGCTTTGTGCATGGAATTCAATGCATATTTAATAAGTAGTAATAACCTACTTTTAGATTGCGAAGAAGATCTTTTTCTAAAGAAAAATAGTACCTAGTCGATATAACATCTTCTTACGCTAAATATTACATTTACCTACGGATAATATGGATCTATAAATATATCCGTGTTTTCTATTGAAATTGCGTGAATATCTCGAGAAGATGTTCCTGTTCTTATAAGTAAAAGTTATGTGTATGAAATAAGACACAGGTAGCGAATATATTGTAACTAGTGAAGGCAACAGTTGCGAGATGGAAACGCAGATGCGCTGACACGACACCGACGGATAAGCTTATTACTAACTTAGTGAAGCGAAATGTTTGTATGAAAATGTTATGATATTTATAAACGTCTCTGAATAATACATTGATATTCTGTTGTTTTCCCTAAAATTATTGATAAATATGCTACCATTTCACTTCTTGAAACAAAGAAAACCGCGATATGCCAAGAATACATGAAATGTTGAATGTAATTCTAGAAATGTATTCCTTCGTCGATTTGTTAGTGTATTCCCGTTGTCCCCATTTGCCCTATCCCCGTTACGGGGACAGCGGGACGTGATTAAATTTATTTCCCGTTGTCCCCTTATCGTACGAAGTAAAACTTTTTTAAATCGAAACAGTTAGGTTAGGTTAAAACTGTGACCACACAATGCAGTGCCGCGGCAGCGGTCGGCGAGTGCCAGAAACATATTTTTGAATGTAAAACCAAACCACGGGGACAACGGAAAGTATTTTAAATATTCAATTGAAGTACCGCTGTCCCCGTAGGACGGGGACACGGCGTAAGGGGACAAGGGGAATACACGGATTTGTTTCACTCTTTTTGACAATATTTATTTATTTATGAATTATTTATTTAATACTTTAAGCACACAAAAGTACAGATGCGGACTTAATGCCCTAGGCATTTTCTACCAGTCAACCTTTGGGTGATGCGGAGACAAGCAGTGGTAGGTGCAATAAGGAAAATTGTGAAATCAATATTTATTTCAATATAAGGATATACAATGTCGGATTGACAAGATTTTACTCCGTTAGATTCAGTCATCATGTGGGTAGAAGTTGGGTTTCGTGTAATATAAACACACTGGGTGAGATACACAGCGTTTAATGAAATTACAAATTGACACAATCACTACAAATTTAAACTTCCATAATAACCGAGCATAACGAATCGAGTACAGTTCCGCGACGTCTTAACTCCGATGCGATCAGACCAGACACTGAATCTTGAATGTCTTCCTCGCCATCGGCTCAAAACATCACGACTCTGTAGTAGCGCGCCAGATCACGTGATGTCACCAGTGGCGGGCTTGATTCGTTACTTGTCCGTACTAATGACCGGCTCCGACACATACATACGGGGTGTAAGGGACAGCTCTCCGCAAATTAATAGGGTGCATTCAGCTCCTTATTTTGAATCATATTACATTGAAAATTTTCTCAGGAAAATTGTAATTTTTTTTAATCGTAATTTCAGTTACTATTCCTTTATTTCAATGTAAAATCACATTCTCTGTACGCAGTACTCCATTAATGTAAATAACACAGCTAAAATAAAAAAATCTGCAATGGATGTTGAAATTCTCTAACGAATGACGCCTGAAATCAGCGAGCGCGGCCGTCCACCCCGCCGCGACAAATCAGGTTCATTGGATTCCCATAAAGTTCCTGAAATAATTTCATGTACCGGTCATCTTAGTACGATATACTGAATTCACCACATCAGGCTGCGGAGGGCTGTCCCTTACACCCTGTATTATACCTATTTAAAATATAAATGTATGTACCTATTTTCAATGTCTGAATAACATCAATATTTAACCTAGAAACAATTATGTAAATGTTCTTTCTGTCCATATTATCGACAGTCATGCAAAATATAATGCCGAGACAGCGAACGATAATATAAAAAGGCTGACGAAGGTACGGAGATCAAATATTCTTTGTTTGCTTGGTTTTAGCTCTTGTCTATCTGTCTGTCACGTTAAGGATTTTCGTACGTGGATTCTTCAATGGTGAGGGTGCAAAATTGTGTATGCTTATGATGTGAAAAGAAAAAGGGGGATAAAGAAACTATCTAAAACATGTCAGATGGTGCTTTGTCGGATCATGTAAGGATTGGAAAACTTGTTAGAAGTGTAAATACGCGAACTTCGATAAACATTACCATAGAGGTTTTATTGTTCAAATAATGGTAACAGTGGTTTATAAGACCTTTCTTTTTTTTTTTTGGGTGGGAAATCATCAAATAACTTCTCCCGCTCTGAGCTGACTAAAACCCACCGTGTTCCTTCAAATGCCTGTGTGCCGGGCCACGATATCCCTTTCGGACAGACTCGTAACCCTGGAGTGGTTTATAAGACCTGAGGTCGAACAATAAATCTTTGATTGACCTTTGACTTTCAATCTGCCCGCCTTTTCCCAACTAGGTTAAGGTCGGCTTCGAGTCTAACCGGATGCAGTTGAATACCAGTAATTTACATGGAGCGACTGCCTATCTGACCTCCACAAACCAGTAACTGGGTAAGACTGGTTGTCAGAGTTTCAGGCTTCTGAAGACTCGTGACGACCGTCAAAAATCCACGAATGACAGCTGAGACCAACGCAACGGCTTAACGTGCTTTCCGAGGCACGGAGGAGTCTCGGTATGTAAAGATGGTCACCCATCTATGGACCAATCCCGGCAAGCGTAGTTTAACCTGATGGATCGACCCATGCAGCTGTGATTACCTTAATGTAGATTATTGACTGAAGTACCTAAACATGTACCCCCTTATTACAAAACAAGGTTTATCTTCAGACCCAGGTTTAAACCATGAAGCCATTATTGAATATCGTACTTTATTACGACTACGGTAAAGTTCCTAAACACAAAACTGACAACTTACTACCGAACTAAGTTTTCATTTTTGTAAAAATAACGGTATTTCAATCACAGTTACGTTCTTATTACAAAAACTGGCTCCATGGTTTAAGCCATGTCAAAATACAAATCTTGTTTTGTAATAAGACTGGTAATGTTCGCAATAAGAGTGTGAGCGGCCTTTTGTGAGAGCCTATTGGCAATATGTATCACGTCCTTCTAGATACTGGTCAGTTTATAAACTACTAGCTGCACCCCGCTGTTTCACTCGCGTAATTTACGATCCCGTGGGAAAATCGGGATAAAAACCTATATGTTAATCCTGATTCCCGGCCACCGTAGGCGCGGGCTTGCGGACGGTGAGCGATGGGTAGCTCACCGTCCGATAAGGACCAGGCCCGGGTCGACGGCGCGTTGTGTTCCACGCGCGCCTCAAAGAGACGTCAGCACCAATTGACGGGATCCGAAAAAAAGATTTCAGATCAAGGATCCATATAGTGTTAGTAAGAACTTAGCCTATGATAGTAAACTCAACAACTTAAAAAAACAATAAATAAAAATTAATTGGCTACATGAACATGTCTGCCAGCTCAGAGCCTGATAAATGGTCCATCAACCTTGTCCACCAGTGTAGCTAAAATACTGTTAGGGCTACCCCTGAATCGCCGCAACATCGATTTGCAGTGCATCGAAACGGTGTGCACCGTTTGCGCATGATGGCATGAAAGTCAACTATTCGCGCTTCCGCAAACATGTCCAATGCACTGCAAAACATCTATTCGCGCTTACGCAAACATGCCCAATGCACTGCAAAACCGAGGCAGCCCCAACACTATCCTCAGTGCATTATTATATTGCACGCGCAGAGTTTACGAAGTTCCTACATGTTACATACATAACGGAAGTTAGCTCTTTGAAATCAGAACGCGAAAATTTGGCGAGTTGGCCTTATTGGCTTGATCTAGTCAAGCCAATAAGGCCAAGTCACCAAATTAAAACTCTCAAAGAAAGTAGAATGTTTCTATTTTCAGCCTACAAAAGGGAAATAGCGAAAAAGCTAAAAAGATCCAATCTTTGCTCGGAATGTAGGTATCCCATTATCAAGATGGCAACATTTTTCTTTACTTGTATCGTGTATTTACGAGCTTGGGGTCAGGTACCTGTGTGACGTCACAGGTAGAGTAATGTCGGGCCTTTGAGTAAATATGGCTTTCATTTATCTAGGCCTTCATTTAATTAAACAGTTAATGTTATTAACCCTTGAGGAAAGGAAGACTGAAAGAACTTTGTGGATATTGGACATTAGAATAATGTGATTTTTGATTGAGGTTGTAATGTAATTTATTTAAATGTTTTCTTTACGAAGCGCGCCCACTCCAAACATATTGTTCAGGCATCTCAAAGAAGTAAATATTTTAGAATACAGATTTTTCAAACTCCTAAATAAATGAGCTGTAGTCATAGATAAATAAAGATCAGAGTATTTTAATTATTAATAATTTTATTTCAGAATAAAAATTCCATACATTGTTAGTAAATAATACTTACCTAGTAAAAAAAAAAATCTGCCAGTTTAATTGACTACGTGACAACCGCTATACGGGACTGTTTGTATGTTCACATATACCTACGTAGGTACACCAAATAAATGTGATTCCCTTACTACACACAATCTGTTTCAGGATATGGACTTAACATTATCCGTGAATAACGCCCGCTCAGCACGGCAGTGATCGCTATCATGGACATCAAACGTTTGGCAGACACATCACAGTACGTGATGCCAGTATGACAGCAATACCCTTATACGTTCGATGTAACCAAAGTGTATTCTGCCTAAGTACCTGTGTCATTAACGAGCGAATTTTGGAAATGAAATATTGTATTTCGAATTTTACGAACATTAGCACAAATAAATTATCATGACGCCTTCCTTTTGCAAATCGAATCGGAGAAGATGAGGGTATTTGAAGTAGATATCATTCTAAATTGTGCTAATATTATTTTCTATTAATCGAGAAAGCTCTCTCGTGTTCTGACATTTCGAATATTTCTGCTTGACATTATTGAAGGACGAATTTGTTGTGGATTTGTTTTTGTATTGTGACTTGTCAGTTTGTATTTCATAGACAAAGTAAACTTGACTCAATTGCTATAGTGGGTTTGACACAAAACGGCTTCTCATCTGATAAGCCGTAAGCGTTATAAGCTTTCTGATAGTATCTACTATCGGAAAGCTTATCATTTCACAATGTGTAGACAGGTATGTTTATTTATCCGGTTACAGTATAAACCAATTTATCAAACTGAGCCAGGTAGTGTTTACAGTTTTTTCTAGGATAATCTAGTTTTCTCTGAATGGAAGCTTTTTGGATTGCTTAAAAGGCATGAGTTCAAAGCGATTCCCCTAACTTAACCATCACTATTCGTCAACGGCACAGATTGTTTTTCCGAATCCTGTCTCTGTTGTACCTACTCGTATATGGATTATTTAAAATCGTTTTTATATAGATTTATTAAAATAAAAGGCGTACGTATCCACCTACAGCATATATTATCTAAATGATTGTAAAACCAAATCATTAAGCCAGACAAGAGTTAATAAATTCAAAAAACTTAAATTTTGGTGTTTTAAAAAAAAAACTCAGTTTATCTTAATTCAACCTGTTTCACGAAATATAAAATGAAAAACATAAAAATAATAGTACAAAACGCTGAAACTCTTCCAATAATTATTCCTTAAATTAATGTCTTAATTTATGCTTACCTTTCCTTCCTCAGCTCACTGCTTCGTTTGCGGAAGCTGGCGACGAGGACCTGCAGCTCCGTGGAGTGGTGCTCGTACAGCTGGGACAGCTGCGTCGTGAAGTCGGTCACTGGAACAAAATAAACTTATTTAGTTCTTTTAATGACACAACGAGATCATCAAGGGAGGTCTGATTTTCTAGCTCCTTGATCATAAATATCTTTTACTATTAAAAATGGTTGTCACTTGCGAATTTATTATTAACTGTTTAACAAGAACTTAAGACGCTGACAACATGCGCGGTCACTGTCAGACTGCATATAAAAGAAAGAGAAGCGCGATGACACAACGCTTGTAATGTATTGCTAAAAGGAATTATTTATTTACTTAAAAATTAGTTGAGTAATCGAAAATAAAAAACAACCAAATTCTGCATTCAAATAAGACGTTCTTGTTATTAATTAAGTACCAGCCGTACGTTGATATTGAATACAGATATTTTGGATTGGAACTCAAAGTAAAAGGTTAGTTTACCGTTAATTCGTATCGATATTTTATTATCTACTTATACGTAGTTTGGTAACAACCAAGATCTGAGAAATATGTTCAAGAATAACATACATTTTTTCCGCTACCACAAACTATATAGATTTGGCAATTTTTTTGGTTAAGACAAGCCTACTAAGATCATTTGCCTCTTGTCAGCGCCTTAAGAATCTACGTGTATTATGTATCTTACGTAAGGCGATTCATACCCAATACATGTATATAATAACAAAGCAGAACAAAAACTTCCCACGTGTAGGTACATCCAAGCTGAAGATGATCCAACATAAAGTTAAACACAACAATATTTCTTCGTCAAACTTTAAGATCATGTTTATCGGAAACTTGTTCTTCCAACATACTCCAATACACGTGATTTACATGTCATTATAAGTTTAAAAGCAGGTGTATTGTTCAAAAAGGTTCAATACATCGGTTCATTACTGGCGCTCCCAGGAGCAGAATTAAACACTTTTTCTTAACTACGGGAACCTACGTATAACTTTGTTAGTGAACTTTTGCTTAATGTAAAGTACCTAAGTACCTGTGCTAGTATTATTTTCTCGGGCTTCTCGGGCTTCTCGCGCTAAAGTTATGTCTACGAACAGCGCGATACGCAGAGGCATTCCGGTCGTCTAGTTTTCAGTTGTTTGATCTGAAAACTTTAATCTTCTCTGCCTTACAAGTTTCGTTTGAGAAAGTCTCTATTAAAAACGTCGTGCTGGGGATAAAATTACTGGGGTGTGTACGGATTTACTGACGTGTATTCATTTTAAATTGCCGCTTAGTTTTTTAACCGACTTCTAAAAAAGGAGGCTACTCAATTCGACCTTACCATATATGCTTTTTTATGTTTGTTCGCGCCTAACTTCGTCGTTTATGAACCGATTTTGATGATTCTTTTTTTGTTGGAAAGGGTATACTCCCGAGGTGGTCCCATTGCCACCAAATCAGAATCTGATGAGGGGATCCTATGGAAATCGAGAGGAATCCTCAAATTTTATAGGCAGACCTATAGCGATTTGGATATTTTTTATAGGAACGTGCATTTGCTCCCGGAAAGTAGTAGAAAAAAATAACCGACTCCCAAAAATAACACTACAAAGTGAAAAATAACTTTAATTTTGGAAGTCGCGTGTCTTTGGATCTGTATTTTAGTTTATTGCCACCGACTTCCGAAATTAAAGTAATTTTTCACTTTGTAGTGTTATTTTTGGGAGTCGGTTATTTTTTTTTGTAAAAAGTTTTTTTTATTAATTCAAACATTTCCAAGAACATTACTTTTACTAAAGAAAATTGGAACACGAATCGGAGTATGCTTTATCTTTGTATCGGCAAAAGTTCAAGACCGAGTCAACTTAAAAGTTGTTAGTACACTCTGGTTTTCTACAAAGTAACGTAGCTGAATTAAGTAAATCAATTTCTCAGTATGGTGTAAAACTGTATTATAATGAAGAGTAGGTATTCTATTCTATTTTTTAATTTCACATTTAATTTAATTGACTAATTTGACTATCTATGGTATGTTGATGACACTGTTCTGTAGTAATTTTTTTTTTAAATTTCATTATAATTTATATTGTATTTTTTTTAAAATAATGGATAAATTTATAATTATTTGATGTTAATTTAATAACCTATCTATATTTGTACGCTGTTAAGGCAAAACATGACTAATATAATTTTATTGTAACATCTTGCATGTGTGTGTATAATCATGTTTTGGACAAATAAATGATCTTATCGTATTATTCTTATAAAACGAAATTTTCCTTTATCTAATTATCTAATATAATTAATACGGTGCAGCCTGTCCCTTGCTGTCCTCCCCCAGCGACGCCCTAAGCCGAGGTCCGTACCCATTAGCGTGTAGTTGCTTAGTTTATGCTCTGGCTGGAGGCCTTAATTGAGGCACCCACAGAAAAGTCCGTTCAAACAGACGTCAACCTCCTAGGTTGACCTGCGAGATGTCATAAAAAAAAAACCAATATGATTCGCTTGTTTGCGCAATTTTTGTTTCATAAAAACCGTGTTCTCGTAACGCGTAGCGAACGGTGTTAGTTTTAAGGTAATCTGTCATAAGCTAATTTGATTACTTTCAGGCCAGTGAGCGAGTGAATGCAGGTAGAATTTCGTTTGCTTTCGTTCACTGAAACTGAAAAATATCTATCTAAAATCGTAACCTGCACACTAACTGCGTAACACAATATAATCACAATTTCAAGGATTTTGAAGGAAACCGCTAATCCATTGCTTCATATTATGTTAAACATTCGTTTGATCATCAACGTAATTAACGCAATGAATGTTGCTGAACTGTCAAAATGAAAAGCATGGCCATTGTGTGTTACGCAATTACCTCGCAGGAATTACTTTGACTATTTATTATTATCAAGCTTAGTACATTCGGTGACCAGCATTACCTGATCCCTCTTCCATGGTTTTTCTTTGTAAGAGGGGTCAGGTAATGCTGGTCACTGACTGTACTAGCACTTAGTTAAACACTCGTTTTTATAAGGCATCATTTCAGCTGAAAGACGTCCATTGCTGGACATAGGCCTCCCCCAAGCACCGCCACTTCGACCGGTTCTGTGCTTCCCGCATCCGGGGGTGCCTGCGGCCTTCACAAGGTCATCGGTCCACCTCTGTTTTTAATATTTCTATGGTCCACCTTGTAGGAGGCAGTCCAACGCTACGTCTTCCGGTACGCGGTCGCCACTCCAGAACCTTTCGGCCCCATCAGCCATCAGTTCTCCAAGCAATTGCCCTGCCCACTGCCACTTAAGCTTGGTAATTCTTCGGGCTATGTCGGTTACCTTGGTTCGCCTGCGGATTTCTTCATTTCTGATTCGATCACGTAGATAAACTTCAAATATAGCACTCTCCATTGTCTTTTGGGTGACATTTAGCCTTCTGATAAGGCCCATTGTGAGCGCCGTTTCTGATTCGATCACGTAAGGAAACTCCAAGTATAGCCCTCTCCATTGCCCTTTGGGTGACTTTTAGCTTTCTGATAAGGCCCATTGTGAGCGACGTTTTTTTAAGTATCTACCCAGAATAAACTAGGATAATTTACATCCAATCATCATCATCTGCCCAGCCTTTTCTCAACTATGATGAGTTCGGCTTCCAGTCTAACCGGATGAAGCTGAATACCACTATTTTACACGGAGCGACTTCCTATTTGGCCTCAACAACTTAGTTACTGGGTAATACGATACCCCTTGGTAAGACTGGTTGTCAGACTTTCGGGCTTCGACTATCAAAGATCCATGAATAACAGCCAGGACCAACGGCTTATCGTACTTTCCGAGGCATGGAGGGGTCTTGGTATGTAAAGATGGTCACCCATCCACGGACATACCGCGGAAGCGTAGTTTAACTTGATCGATCCACCCGTGTGCCTGTTATTACTTAGCCACAAGACTCTTAATAATTTATATCCAATCATTCATTGAAAATACATTACAAAAACTTAATGATTTATTACCGCAGCGGGATTAGACTCTCGCGAGATTCTTTCAAAGAAATACGATCACCCCATTTTGCCGCTTCGTAGTCGCAAACAGCTTTTCTATTAACCCAGTAGATACTCAGTAGCTATCTGAGTTCCTATTAAAACTAACTTCACTTGCACAGCTACTTCGGTAATTTACTTAACCGCTACAGGAAGATAACGTTAAACTTTCTGCAAAAGTTAATTAATAGATTTGGAAAAAAATGTTTCGTCGAAAACTCATATTCAACAAATTGAATATGTGGGAACATTTTGCGCTGTTATGTTAAAAGGGCCGTTTTCATGAATTATGTACATAATATGGTAAAACGTCAAGATGTTACAACGGTGACATCAATATTCTAATGCAGTGAATCGAACCTCTTTGTCAAGTGCGGTTGATTTTTAGGCTTAGCTGCCGAAGCGAAAATGATCACTAGAACTTTCTATAAGAAAATAATATATTCCATTTTTATTATTTTCTTCCCTCACTACTGTATTATTTATAAGGTATGTATTCAAGAAAAACCTACCTAAATTGTAACATATAATTTCTTTTTTGTTCCCAAGTTGGCAAATACACGTGTACCTATGTCCTTCGCTTGGGGCGGGCGAGTGGTTTCTGACTAAAAACCACCCCGGTGTTCCCTTCACACACTTGCATCGGGGATCATGGGATCATGTGCGACTTCTGCGATCCCCGGACTGTGCGTGCCACCTCAGGTCTGGGGGGGTGAGGTGTTTGATTTGACCGGCGCCCCCCCGCGTAGTGACAATATTCTATCCTAAGTATTAAGCTGTCACACACAGAACGCGGGTGCGGGTCGGGCGCGGGACGGGCGCTGTTCAGGACGGCAGCGGGAGCCGCGCACGCGTTCTGAGTGGTGTCGTTCATATAAATACAGAGAATTCAACCGCTGTACTACCGTCCTGAACCGCGCCCGTCCCGCGCCCGACCCGCACCCGCTTTCTGTGTGTGTTAGGCTTTATAAATTATAAAGTGAGAGTGTTTGCTTACTTGTTACGCTTTCACGCTAAAACGGCTAAACGAATTTGGATGAAATTTTGCACATGGGTATACCACTCAATCTGTGTGGTTCTTTCCTCAAAATACCATTTCAGACACCAATCTGCATGGCCTTCACATGATCTGACCAAGATTATGTCTGGACTTTAAAAGAGACTGTGACCTCTGAGTTTGTTTTGGCCTTTCTTCTCAGAGTAGTCAGATAGGAAACGCCGACCTCATCTAGTTTTTAAAATATGATTACGTCAATCATATTTTAGTAAAAGTGTTTGTACAAACCTACTTACAAAAATAAAAATCATTTATCATTTACTACCTGGATTAGGACAAACAATAATTTTTATCCCGATATTCCCACGGGATCGAGACTTATGCGGGTGAAACCGCGGGGCGCCGCTAGTTCAATTTTTTTTTTCTTTTCATAAATTATCACAGCTGGTGATACCTTATTCACATTACAATCTAGCCTATTCGCTAATAAGTAATTTAAATATAACCTAAACTGCTAAGTAAATATAAAATTAAGAAATCGTCCAATAACGTCTTTCTTATTCACTTTAGTTCATAATAAAAACAAACAGTACCCGTGGTTCCCATTACATCTTCAGGACTGTAAGAAAACTAAAACTCCAGTTAAAAAAAATTAAAGTAAAGTTAAAAGTTAGTCCCAACTTTTGAGACGCCCGGCTCTGACCGACCAGTCTTTCGACTCTGAATATTGTACAAAGGCAAAAACGGTCCCACAAACTTTTTAAGTATAAAGTCATGCATAGAAACGGAGAATTTTAGGAAGATTTATATATTATATTGGTATCTAAGGGACGTGTAAATAACATAAATCCAGTTTTTAGGTTATGCAAGTTTTTATAAATATTTCACACTAGCCCATTCGTGTGTGTTTAGATCTATTTGTATTAGGTTCAATCCGAGTCAGTCTAGTTCATTTTCTTAGGATATGAGTGACTATAAGCGGTAATAATTTTGTGCCTTATATTTTTAAAAGCAAGGATACCTCTCTGTAAAATGAGACTACCTACTATACACGTACACATAGTGTGATAGTAATGTAAAGTAAAAGTAAAAATCGGTTATTTTAACATTAAAATTGCAATAATGAGATAGCCTTGGTCCCAAACTAGGCACAGCCTGCATTGGACCACAGTACGAGTACAGCCTTGAGCACCATTATATTTGTGTAAGTAGTCGTCATATTTTATGTTCTTGTAAATATCTAATTAGTTCTAGACGATGTACTTAACTGTTTTGGTATCCTAATTAATTGTATAATTGCGAAAGTTAGTTTTGTTTGTTTATTTGTTTGTTACGCTTTCACGCTAAAACGGCTGTACAGATTTGGATGAAATTTGGCACATGGGTAGACTAAGAATTGGTTTATATCCCGATATTCTTACGAGATCGAGACTTATGAAGGTAAAACCACGGGGCGTAACTATTAATTACATAAACCAAGTTATCGTTGTTGACGGGTTATAATCCTAACTAATATTATAGATGTGAAAGTGAGTTTGTTTGTGACGCTTTCACGCTAAAACGGCTGAATGGATTTGTATGAAATTTGGCACATGGGTAGAACATGACCTGGAGCCATAGATTATTATTCATCCTGGATCGCAGACGAAGTCGCGGGCTTTACAGCACTGGGAATATTAATCATCATTTGATTAGGCAGTCGGTGCTTGTAAACTAAGATTACCTATGTACCTATATCATTACTAAGTAGAGAGGATGTAAACTGGTCTTATTGGCGTTTAAAAAGGTTCAGTATACCTACACATACAGGGTCAAATTAAATAAAATAAAAAAGGTATTTTTGGGGATCAACGACGGCTGGTAGTGTTGTTACTTGCAGTATGAGTTGAGAAAATCTGTTTCCTTTTGTGTTATCGCGATTAGGTCGTCAATCATGTGTGTGAAGTTTACCCATAATATATAAACGCACTTTAAAAATAATGTTTCACACTTTAAAATGTTTAGCTTTCAAATTAATAAATAGCAAAAACTCAGCCAAGTGATTCAAATTTAGTTCAAAACAAATTGTTTGTGGTTGGTATGATACCATCTACTGTTATTGAATCATTTGGGTTAGGTTAGGTTAGAACAGTGACCATTAACGCCAGATCCCCTCTATTGTTGTTCAGTTATAGTGCAAACCATTATTTTTGTAGGTATTTTAATTATGTTGTTCATGAAATTATTACTTTATAGTGTATATTTATTTTGTAAAGGTCTTAGAGCATTTAAACTACCTTTGGTTCATGTTTATTAAAGTGATAATATTAAAATAAAGATGTATTATTATTTTAAAGTGCTGATATACAATTTTATAGCTGTTTTCATCAAATTTTAATTGCTATTAAATACATCCTTTTATAATTTTTGTGCGTAGTATTCAAGCCCGGTATTTGAATAAAGACGAAACAAAAGGAGTACAGTGCTACAATGATCTTTTCGCACTCGAATGACGTAGAGCCGCTGTTGGTAGACATTTGTGAAATTGTTTTGTTTGTGTCATGTATTGAAAAAACCGGCCAAGTGCGAGTCGGAATCTCACACGAAGGGTTCCGTACCACCGTACAATACTTAGCAAGAACATCGACAGCACAATTCTTGAATGGCCCCTTTAATTTTTAGTTTCATTTTATTTTTATCATTTATTGCTAAGTATAGCGGAAATACCTAGAAATACGCAATCTGTGAAAATTTCAACTGTTTGAATATTACAATTCATGAAATACAGCTCGCTGACAGACAGACTGACGGACGGACGAACAGCGGAGCCTTAGTAATAGGGTTCCCTTTGGCACCCTTCGGGTACGGAACCCTAAAAATAATAAGTTGGCGTTATTTCCGATTTTGTCCTGTACCTAATGTAAGGTTGTATAAATGTAGCTAATGTATGGTTCTATAGCGCATGGCGTTCTGAAGTTTCTGCTCCATGGTATAAAGGGGTGAGTTGTTTACAGTGTAATATGGTATTATTTTACTACGTAGAAATTGAATTAAATGAGAAATACATTTTGATTTGCGATATCTGCAATTTCACTGTCATAATCCATTCATTTGACTTATTGGAATCTAATACTAAATTAATTTTCATCGAAACGGAGCTCGATTTTGAGAAGTTGCAATCAAAACTATCGCCAACGTATTTTAGTTTTGACTGAGAGAGCTTGCAGTTGAGATATATTATTTTAAGTGGTTTTAAGCTGTCACTATATATTTCCATGATGAAAAGGTTATGGACCTTTAGATCAATTTGTACTTGCACTGTGCTGCTGTGTATAAAATTCGCACTCGTACCATTTTGAATATATGTATAATCAGCCTATAATGTTCTCATTGCTGGGACACAGACCTCCTCCTCTCTGGGCCCAGTGTGGATTGGTACATTTTGAATGAAAGTGGCAGTAATTCGAAAAGCTGTCATGTGCGCGTTATGCCGGAGAGGAATGTAGATGATAATAAAAACGTACTTATTGTGTAGTATCTACATACGTCAAAAGATGTAAAACTAGTCGAAGATTGTGAATTTTTAAAATACTGTTATACCAGAGCATAAACAAAGCACGTTAAGCCATTAGTCCCGGCTGTCATTTGTAGATCTTTGACAGTTGTTACTGGTCGTCTGAAGCCCGAAAGTCTGACAACCAGTCTTACCAAGGGATATCGTGTTACCCAGTAACTGGGTTGTGGAGGTGAGATAGGCAGTCGATCCATGTAAAATACTGGTATTCAGCATCTGGTTAGACTGGAAGCCGACCCCAACGTAGCTGGGAAAAGGCTATGCAGAATGATTGATTGATTGATGCCGCCTAGTGATATACTGTGATTGTTACCTATTGTAGTTGCTTCGTGAGTCTACCAAAAAGATTTAAGATAAATATTAAAGAGAGGCTATTAGAAGTTGTCATAGAAACATTGTGTTCCGTGTCACAGCGAAAATAAACCGTGGCTAAGTCGTCTAGTCGTTTTATCCTACGAGATTTGCAATCACAATTAGGCATAATTCTTCGAAAATATTTTTTTTTGGTGGACACGAATGCGAATTGCGACTTGACATGCAGGCGTACCACACTAGACTGAGCGACTTTTGCACATCATTCATCATCATCAGTTCAGCCGAAAGACGTCCACTGCTGGACATAGGCCTCCTCCAAAGGGGCAGATGATGATGACCAAATCACAAAGAAACACTGTTAAGAACAAACACTCTCAAAAGATCCCGCTACAAAACCAGGGGGTCTACTCCGAAGCGTGTTAATCCAAAGTATTGGGCGGAATGTTCGGCCGTTTTCTAACTTCCACAGTTTCCCTTTTTGACTTTGAATCCTTAGCCGACTTAAAGTCACATTTTTCACATATCTATGACTGTCGTTTTTTTTTCTTTCGCCGTAGTTAGCCGTAGTCAAGCAACGGCCGAACATTCGGCCGATACTCCGGATTTATGTTCGGAGTAGACCCCCAGTCCCTAAAACTCTCTAGATTCTCGTTGGAACAATTCGATTCCCGTCAGCTGTCCTATTGTGAATTTTAAATCAATTCACAAAGGGAGAGAATACTCGGGGTATTTGAGTAAACCGACCATATCTTCTGTAGTGAAACACAACACAGATGGTAGACAATGCTTGAATAATAGAGTTCATAAGTCGGAGCAGGCGGTTAGGGCCATTTCACACTGGCGATTTGAGAGCGCGTTTTCAGCGAAGCGACCGGTCAACGCACTCTTCGCGTGTACGTGCAAGCTCGTCACGTGTGCGTAACTTATTCGCTGCGTGTGGGTAATAAGAGTGAGTGTACAATATACTGAGGATGTAGTAAATCCCGCAGCGGTGCTATAACTTTCTCGCTGCGCCCCCCAGCATTTTTGCTGCAAGCAGGTTCTCCAACCATCTTGCTGAAAACACGGTCTAAAAACGTCAGTGTGATAACGCCCTTAGGTCAATCACTCTGGTTGTTTAGACAATCTGGACGTAAAATTAATCTGACGCCGCGAGACTATCTAATAAGGTAATACATTATGCCGTTAAGGCTTAACCTGACAGTAGATGGGGTGAGCCAGTTGATTGCATTTTTTTTAATCAGCGGCTTTTCCTGTTTATCTTTAAACCGTTTACTTTTTCTGAAATAATGTCATGAATTGAAAATGCTGCCTATTTTTGCCCGACCTATCAAATGAATACCTAAATTAATAGTCTAGCTAGACTCTAGTGTAAGCCTAAGAATAGGTTTCCACGCCTTTGGGTGTCATTAGCAGAGAAAAGGGCTTATAATTTACTTCTACTGTAAATTATAGGGGTGTTAAACGGTGATTATGAAGCCATCTTTTAGGGAAAATCGTTAAAATTATCTCGTACAATATTAATTTTAATCAATATGCTTTTATATCTACGTGAGTACTTACTTAACTTCTGCTGTATTCCAAATCATTTACGGACTTAGTATGATACTCTAACAACTAACAACGATACGACATCAATATAAAAGTGTAGTTTCCAAAGGAGTCTATAGTTCCTCGTTATGAAGCGTTTACAGGTTCAATTGCCCATAAATTCGGTTGGAAGGAAACACGATCACTTTTCAGACTTTACGAACATTAACTGATACACAACTGAAACAGGAATCTAAGAATAACTTCAGAAATACACCTGCAAATTTAAAATATAAATAATTTTCAGAGATCAGCTAAAATATTTACGATATTTTATAATGATACCCTTATCAATTTACAATTAATTAATTCGGGGATCTTTGATTTGTTAGCAATTTAAATTTGGGTTAAAGGGCGGAGAATAATTAGGGAAATACCTTGGAAATTGAGCGAAATTGTATAAATAGATCGTGGTATTTTCGGGTTAGTATTTGTGGAGAGCATATCAGGTCACGATATTTTTGGCTTGGCAGATTATTCTCTATATAAACAACTACTTATGTGTAATAAGTGTAACATTATAATTTCAAGGTGTCCTTGAACTTTGTCCGCAGTGTTTCAATCATAATTTAACTTTCAACACCATTAACAGTTGCTACGGAAGAGCAAAGTTTTAATATTTTGGCGATGTTTTCAGCTTTCAGTACGTAATTAAGATAAATTGTTGCAATTATGATAGGCTTTTAAAATGCCGATCTACATAGATAGGCGACTTCCTGTTACATTAGCCGACACTCCGGGTTGGTGTCTGATATATTTAACGTTCAGAACATTGAAGTAAAGTTGTGAAGTTTGTTAATAATGTTTAAGTGTGTTAAAGATCCTATCAAGCGACCAGTTCGGTGTTGGTGACCACAGGGTCCTTTCGCATAATAAAGGATCAACACATTGTTGACACTAAACACCTACAATAATAATTTAAAATATTTATTAGTGACTTGTGGACAGAATATTTAAGGCTTCTACAGACCGGCGCGACACGCAACGCGATACAAAGGCCCCACGTGTCGCGCGACGAGCGGTGCCTTTGTGTCGCGTCGCGAGTCGCGCCGGTCTGTAGAAGCCTTAATTCAGATTTGTTACAGTTGTAATGGCAATCTTGTAATTTGGTTTAAATAGGTTTTTATTTTGTATTATTTTAGTAATATTTATATACGACGCGGACGACACGGTTGGCACAGTGGTTAAGCGATTGACTGCTGCGCTGCGTGTCGCGGGTTCAATTCCCGTACGGAACAAATATTTGTATGACCTACAAGTAGTTGTTCCGGGTCTGGCTGTTTGTGTATGTGAGTTTAAATGTTTGTAAACGCACCCACAATACAGGAGAAATTCCTAGTGTGGGGCAACGTTTTAAAAAAAAAAGAAAACGAAAAGAAAGAAAGAAAGATATAGGTTTTTAAATTTGTGAATGTGAGAACATTGTTGGCTTAATAAACTGTAGCTTTGTAAACAATTTTCTATTTTGTTAAGTATTTGTTGACGGGCCTACACTATCCCATACAACCTATTAACACTGTAACTTGAAAACATTGTAAAAGCCCATTATTTTTAAAAGAGTAACTGTGGAGTTTATTGCCGTCTCTTCTTCATAGGAAACGACCAATTGATATCGTGCACCTAGCTTCTGACGTTTCATAAGTGCCTATGTAGGTTTATGTGAAATAAAATATTTTAATTTTGATTGATTTTGATGTAGGTACAGATATTTTTATGTGATAGTTTGCGGCAAACTAAAGTCACTGTAGAGTCTACCGCATGTCTGTATTAACTGTTTGACTTTACAACGCCTTTCTTTTGATAAATGATTTATTTTCTGAATATGTAAGTAGATTTGTACAGACACTTTTACACGTCAATCATATTTAAAAAAAAACCGGTCAAGAGTTAGTCGGACTCGCGCACCGTGGGTTCCGTACGTATATATGATGTTGATGATTTCTGAAAAACTGTGCTTTTTAGAGACATCGTTTTATTTTTCCTGTAATCTTTACATAAGCTTCTATCATATAGAATAATTTCTGATTTTTATCTATGAAAACTTCGGAGATAAGGGGGGGGGGCACGGTATTTTTTTTACATTTTTCATAAAAAGTCGGAAACAATGCTGCCTAAATAAAATAAAAAAAATAAGAATGTGCAAACAGCGCTCTTTCATATGATACCCCACATGACCTAGTAGCCCTACTTCCGATCCCGACCTACTACAGATCACAAGTTAAAATAAAACACACTCATAGAAACATAAAGAAAAAAAAAGAACAAAACTAAAAATAAAACAAATTAAAAATTAAAATAAAAACAGAAAGTCCTGTACAAGGCCAAAAGGCCCGTATCTCAGCATGTACAAACATGTTCGTATTTTGGTTACAGATTAATATCAACTTAATCGGTCCAGTAGTTGAGAGCAAATCGGCTGTAACAGACGTACAGACAGTCAGACATACATCACACGTGTGATCCTATAAAGGTTTTCTTTTTCTTTTGTGGTACGGTACCCTAAAAGTAGTAGACAAAATTTAACTGATTGCTATTATAACTGTTCAATTTATTATTTTTATGACATTTATTTTACATTCTGTGATTACCTTAAACTTACACACTGATATTATTATTTTTTAGTAAAACGTTTTATTTTATTTTACAATGTTTGTAAATATGTGAGCACCATAATAATATTGATAGTTAATTTATCTGTCATTACTTCATTATTAATTCTTTTTACCTATTGTGGTATAGTAATTTTATTCTAGGTGCATCGTCTTCACATATAATTATATAATTGATGTACCTATACAAAATATTGGAAAACATTTTAAAATAGTAACGGTAGAGTTTCTTTCCCATTCTTCTCCATACGAAGCTACCTTTTGGAAGGGGCGACTAGAATCAATTCAATTTTATTTGTAAATTTTGACGTTCAAAAGTGCCATTTATGTGCCTGTGAAATAAATAATTTGACTTCGACTTTGACTTTGAAGTATGTATTTGGGGTTCATTATCATTACCTTATTCGAAAATGAATATTTCAGCCATTCAAACACTTTTTTTTTGTTATAGTATTAAAGAAAGTACTTATAACACAATTCAATAGGTCCGTCCATCTACCAAGTTTTTAAAGTCTTTGTCAGCAGTTATCCCAGGAATCGTTAAATATTTTGGCACCTTTAAACAAACGCCAGTGAATAGATATTTCATAGAAACCTTTAAATGAATTTGAGCGGAGATTGCATTTTTTACGACGAGTCAAGTCCAAATGCTGCCCAGACATGAAACTGCATTTTGTCACTAGCAGTAAAGGAAGTGGGGGACGACCCACCTGATGTTACCCTCTGTATATTGACACTATACAACATTATTTTTAGTATATGTGAAACCCGAAACACGTGTAATAGTATTTTGATGTAAAGAATCTATGTACAAAATTTCAAAACTGTATCATGAAAAATCTCAAAGTTATAAGGTTAAGTTATGTTACCGGGTTGTCCGTACAAAAACATGCTAACGGCGCCCCCGCGATTCCAGGGTCGTCTTGCGCTCATTGATAATAATTTGGCAGTAGGTACCTAACCGTGCGACGATAGTATTGTATTATGTAATTAAATGGTGATAACATTTTCCATCAAACTTCAATATTATTGGGACAAAATATAACATGGTGTAAACATTATTGAAATCTATTCAGTTCCTTATTCTGAACAAACTATATTCAGGTTTCGCATATAGGTACTAAAAATTATTTTGAATAAGACTATGTACGTGCCCGTCAATCAGCCATGACGTTGACATATGGATGCTAATGGAATTAGAACCAACTTTGATTTATTTAAACTGTATGCACAACAACAACACAATTAATGAATGAATAAAAAAAAAACAAAAACCTGTAGGTACCTCTCAAGGCGGAATTAATGCCTTAGGCAATTTCAACCCATCTACTTTAGGGTTTCAAAATCGAATACAGCAATGCTGTTTGGCTGCAGGAATAGGTAAGGCCGTGAGAACCTACTTCTTCCTGGGTAGACTATTTTGTTAACGTATGACGAAACCGAGAATCTTATTACAATTGTCTCTTAATAAAAATATAAATAATACTGTATTTAGATTAGGCCACTTTTTGTTTTTAATTTGTTCTTATTTATTTGTTTTTATGCTGTTGTTTCTTTAAGTACTTGCATGACACCCAATACCTTTTTTCTTTTTTTTTTTTCTTTAAAAAAAAAAGGAAAATACCAGATGTAAAGTCCATTTCACGAAAGAAGTCCCGCGGAATTAAGTGGAACTAATTATTATTATACAAGTTAGCAATGCCTGCAGCGCCACGTCGCGCCTCGTCTGCGGGACTTCTTTCGTGAAATGGACTTTATGCCGTTATATCTGGAGGAACATTGACTCATAAAACACAGGCTTTTAGCCTAGTTTAGGAGGTATCAGTTCGCCCTTTAATGTGACTATATTATACAACATTTATTTAATCCTTGTGTACTTGTTTATGTTTTCAAAGTGTACAAATAATCATTTAGTAAAAAAAAAAAATCGGAAGGATCGCTTTCGAAATCACTTGGAATTCGTTGTCACTCAAACTTGATATTATAATAATTTGAAATGCCACGGTACCGGATGGTAATTGTACCGTCAAAGATATTGACTTAAATAGTTCACTGATCCTAAATAATAAGAGTGTTCGTCATTCAATTTAGAAGATAAGTTCAACTTTGATTACTTAGGTCAAACTTACTTCGTCAATACTTCGTTATTCAGATATCTGTCACAAAAAATTGAGGGTCTGAAGTAAGAAATCGTAGCGACAAAATTGACCCTTCGCATATTGAGTCGAGAGCAAAAAGTTTTCGGCCCTGCGGATGGAAATTGGATACTACGTTGACCGATATCCATTGGAATCTATGAATTCAAAGAAATATGAAAATATAAAACGCGTCTATTAAAGCCAGGCTATAGTTTCAGGGACATATTGTCAGTGAATGAATAAAAAAAACCGTCAAATGCATTCACTGGATTTTTCTGAGAATGCATGTAGGTTTTAATCCAACAAAGACTTTATTGCATATGTAGGGCAATTCCATTCACTCCTTTTTGCTGGAAATCCATTTGTATTCCTATTTTAGCCTCTGAACGTCTGTCGTTATCTATCTGCCTAGCCTTTTCCCAACTATGTTGGGGTCAGTTTCCAGTCTTACCAGATACAGTTGAATACCAGTATTTTACATAGAGCGACTGTCTATCTGACCTCCACAATCCATTTACTGGGTAGTACCTCTTGGTAAGGCTGGTTGTCAGACTTTCGCGCTTCTGACGACCCGTAACGACTGTCAAAGATCCACGAATGACAGCTGAGACCAAATCATTAGATAATGATTTGGTCTCAGCTGTCATTCGTACATTTCATTATCTATACAAAATATATTTTTAAATTAAATTCGCTTTTCGTGTATGTCTGTGTGTCCGCGTTGTTCTTATAAGCTACGCAACGAATGTATTCTATGTAGTTTTGACCATCATTTATTCCGGCAGATTCGTGTATAGGTTTTGAATGAGTTTTATTTCATAATGAACAGGTTTTAACAAATACGTTGTAGTGGCCTTTTTTATGTATAGAGATACCTGTAACAGAAGTTACAGAAGACCTACATTTTCCATAACTATGTTTAGAACATACAAAGCCTGCTATTAACAGAATTTAACTAAGTAAATAAAATAACAAAACTAGAACTAGAGAATTCAAAAAATGATTATAATAATTAATAAGGTCATCATCATCATCATCATTTCAGCCGAAAGACGTCCACTGCTGGACATAGGCCTCCCCCAAGCACCGCCACTTCGACCGGTTCTGTGCTTCCCGCATCCAGCGGTCAATCGTCAAATCCGACTCGGCTGGGCAGCGTTCGGGAAACTTCGCAATATCTTCTCGTCCCACATACCGCAGTGTCTCAAGACGAAAGTCTTTGACCAGTGCGTGTTGCCAGTGATGACCTATGGCACTGAAACGTGGTCGCTTACAATGGGCCTTATCAGAAGGCTAAAAGTCACCCAAAGGGCAATGGAGAGGGCTATGCTTGGAGTTTCCCTACGTGATCGAATCAGGAATGAAGAGATCCGCAGGCGAACCAAGGACATAGCCCGAAGAATTGCCAAGCTTAAGTGGCAGTGGGCAGGGCACATTGCTCGCAGAACTGATGGCCAATGGGGCCGAAAGGTTGTGGAGTGGCGTCCGCGTACCGGAAGACGTAGCGTTGGAAGGCCTCCTACAAGGTGGACCGATGACCTTGTGAAGGCCGCAGGTATTAATAAGGTAAATTAAATTAATTATTAAGTACCCAGTAACTGGGTTGTGGAGGTCAGATAGGCAGTCGCTCCATGTAAAATACTGGTATTCAACTACATCCGGTTAGACTGGAAGCCGACCCCAACGTAGTTGGGAAAAGGCGGGCAGATGATGATGAAAAATTCATTAGGTAAGTACCTACTTGAATTCGCAACCTCAGATACCGAATTAATTATTGTAATGTAAAGTAAAAGTAAAATCTTTCTTTATTCATGAATATGAGACAACCATACAAAGTAACTTAATAATAACACAAGATAGCCAAAAATCGTTTAAAGTTATTTTAACAATACAACTACAATACAATTTAGGCAGGTGAACAGTTAGAGAATGTAAAATGGTGGAATAAAATAATGGATTGGTTGTCTTTGGACTGATTCGCCCTATCCCCTCGTACTAGTATAAAACTGTATCACGAGCGGATAGTCTTAGTTATTGTGTGTGTATATGCGTGTGTGTGCGTGTGGGGTTGTGCGTGCGTGCGTGCGTGCTTGTATTGTGTGTGTATGCGTTAGTGTGTTAGCGAGTAAGAGAGAAAGGGAAACCAAAAGCATATTATGCAGTGTGAAGTAGGTCGTAAACGATTGTATATTAATTAGTCCACGTTATGATTCATTCCGTGTGTAAGTTTTTTATATTATTATTATTAAATAACCGGAGTCAGAAGTGCCTCAGTTTCTTCGTAAGTAAGGGTCTTTAGCCATGCAGTCAGGGTTTTTCGGTAGGTATACATATAAACTGAACATGGGCGAGGAAATTGTTGATGGAATTATTAAGCGTCGACAAAGTTTTATCAAATCAACATTATGGCCTAGCGAAGTCTCGGAAAAAAGTCGTCATAATTGAAAACTTAATTGACTATTTAGTTTAGTGATGATAAAAAATTATCATGGCATAGTTTATTTTTCTGGCTTGACTTCATGACTTATTGTTGCCATGTAATAACAATCTTGGTAAAGTTACATGAAATGCTTTGCTTTACGTATTGCATTAATAAACTTAGGAAATACTTATCTGCATCAGGATATAAATGTGAAAATAAAAATAATTGTTTGTGCTAAGAATACAGCAGTCATAATTTTATAAATGAAATGGCAATACAATTCGAGTATGGCAACATCGCCAACAATAAAAAACATGACATTTCATTTGTCAGCCGGCCCATAGATTATACACTTGAACCGGCCTACTGACAAAGTGACAAGTACTGACAATTCACTATTTTGTACTTTCCATTGATTTTCCGTGATTTTCTAGTTTAGCGACTGCTTCTGTTGATGGGCGCTGAGATTTACGGTTCCCTGTGTGACTAGTGCTTGCCTGGATTCTGATTATTTGCCTATAGCTACGACGACATGTTTCTGTGACGCTGGATTAAGATTCTGCCTGATACCTTAGATATTGTTGTGTGTGCATCTGTGCATCGATTTGTTTATCACGATGGGAAGACACACGCATCATGTGTGTCAACCTTCGATCAACAATACCAATGTGTCAACTGTAACATTATATTGTGTCAATAGGTCGAGCAGGAGTACCTAGTAGAGTACTGTTGTAGTTGGAAGACGAACTGTTGGATGTTGCGCTCATGCAATGACCGTAATAAGGTACCTAAGATGGGCCAGACATCAACAAAATATGTTGGCACGACGATGTACAACTCGTAAGCCACGGCCGTTACCACTGGCCACCACTGCTTCTCCTACCATATAATTAATCATATTTATCTGTCCTAAAGATAGTTCGGTAAGATTATTAAATAAATATTCTTCTGAACATTTATTTACTAAGTCGCCGCGTTTCATGTGAGCTATGTGACAGACCTACGCAAGTCGCGGTCAGCTATACTTTCTGAATACGTAGCCCGTACTTTATTTTGCTGTAAAAATGCATTTCTATCAATGATATTTTAAGTCTAATCTATATTTCTTTTTCGGTTAGGGTCTGTTGTTGACAAGATACCTATAACCTCTATGCAGGCGAAGCACTATGATTTTAAGCTAACAAATTCAACAACATTAGTTGTAAATATTACATCCAATGGAATAATCAGATGTGGCATGCTAGGCTATTATTAATGTAAACATAGCTGAACAACGCAGTTTGTTATAATAACAATAGACTGATTAGCATTCTAAATACCGAATAGGGTAGACAAATGTCCTTTAGTAAGCAATCAATTGTTAGAATACTTAAATTTTGTACATTACAGCTGCTATCACTTGAAACATTAATAACTATGTAACCCTGGCAGTTAGAGTAAATTAAAGTAATAGTAACCCCAGTTAATAACCATGATCTAAATTTTGATCCAGCCCGTCCCCAATTTGTGATCCCCCAACGACGCCCTAAGCCGAGGTCCGTACCCCACAGGGGGTGCCCTTATTGCGCAGTCGTTTAGTTATAATATGATTTTACGCCCTGGCTGGAGGCTTTAAGCTCACACCTTAAGGCAGACACAGGAAAGTCCGGTTAAGTAGTCACGGCCTCTCAAGGCCACCTACGAGATGCCATACAAAAAAAAAGTCAAATTAAGTTCTAATTTTGTCAGCAAGTTCAGTCCTCACCCCCCCCCTGAATCTGAAAATAACACACTAAATTCTAGAACTTTCAACTGGAATATCTTTAATTCCTGACTTCCTATAAAAGTATAACTGAAGACAAAACTTTTACATCTTTTCATCGGCATACGCAAAAAAGAATGTCAACAAAAATGTGTTCGGGCGGTTGCCATTGTTCTTTACGCAACATATAGAAATGTGGAAGTTTTGACAAGTAGTGAAAACTGTGTGAAGCTGGAGCGGGTCAGTAGTTGAACTTAAATCAAAGTAAAGATAATCTACAGTGATATTTTCAAGCCTTCAGTTATTTCATCCTTTTCTTGTTTGTCATGCCACCCCAAACTTAGTCACGACTTGCGCGGATGATAAGTAATCTGGTTTTTATCGGTTTTGATAAAATCTACACGGAAATAGGATTGCTGATGGGATTTCATTGCTCACTCGACATTTAAATAGGCATCTAGATCTAAAATTTTCTGATTAAAAGCGTGTTTTTATTCCGAAAGAAACATAGATATAAGAAAACATGATCTGTAAATTCCAAGCTTTAATAGAGGACCATCCTGTCTTTAGACAGGATGGTCCTCTATTAAAGCTTGGAATACACATGCTACTAATAAGCATGCTTGTTTGCTGCTAGGTAGCATGCTATTAGTAGCATGCTTACTGTGCTTGTAAAATGCTTATGCGCTTTTCGCATACACATGTTAGTTGAATGCTACTAAGTAGCATTTGCTCGGAAGTAGCATGCTCTTGTATTACTAGGTAGTATGTGTATTTCACGCTTTACAAAGGCTTGAAAATAAAGTCATCGCCTGCAGGTATGGTTACTTCGGTTTGGGTGTACAACTTTCAATAAGGACATAACAGGAATAACATAATTTTAACCCGATTACGGCAAAGCCAAAGGAGGGTTATTATTTTAACAGGCTATGTATTTATGTCGTCTTATTTGATAAACGAGATATCGTTGGAAGCGTGCAAGTTGCTCCGCGGGTTATAGACTTTAAGACGTCACAATAAATCCAACATAGTGGCTAGCAGATGTAAAATATAACCGAAAAAAAAAAAACAATTGAGGATAATATATCGTGTTTGGTATCTAATGAAAGGTCTTAAGGAGTAATTTCTGAAAATATGTTGGTTATCTATGATTATTTATAAATATACTCCAAATTTTATTGTCGAATTTTCCAAAATTAAAAGTGGGTAACCTCAATTATCCCAAACCCTTATTTTAATTTCAAACTTTTATTTTAATTTCAATTATTTTGACAATTGAAATTAAAATAAAAGTTCAAAATTAAAACACAACTACGACAACAGCACCAACTAAAAAGGTATTAACAAGACATTACAGACAGACAAACTTTTATTTTTACTATCAAACACTTTTCTAATTGAAAGCTTTAAATTTAAAGTTGACTAACATGTGTAGAAAAACAGCACGCAATACAGTGATGGGAATTTATTAATGAAAAATAAAAGTAATGGAGCTTATGAAGTCATTCTTTGCATCTAGCGTGGGTGTTTGTCGAATGTTAACGCCGCGTTTACGCCACGTTTACGCCGCGCTTATTACGCGATGAAGTTTCTTTACACTAGCGGAGCGTCTGCGTCAGATGGATTGGCGGCATCTTAAATGTTACTCAAATAAAATAATACTACTATTAAAATCCAATCTTTTCAGTAAATCATGTTGCAAAATGTCATTGTTTTCTGATTACGACAATTTAACATAATATTAGGATTCCGACAAAGTGATAAACAACCGGATAATGGAAAAGCTACATCCGCAGTATTTTAAACATGTTTACATTTCGGAGTATTTTTCTTAAGTAGATATTCAGTGTCTTTTCTATGAAAATGAATATTCATTGTACTCTTTATGAATAATATAATAACTCTATAAGGTACACCGATTTTGCATTTCGTGTACAGTATAATAAACAAAAACCTCTGAGATAATTTTTGATATTTTAATTACTTACTTGCTCATATAAAAGTTGCAAATTGGTTAAGAATTTTCCATTTCATGAAAGGGCTACAACTAGTAGCAAGTTTCTTTACCTATTTGAAACTATATAAGTATAAATAAACAACTGTAATACCCAAGATAACGATAAATCCTACTATTTCCTGGCTGTCCGCCGACCGGATTTACCTACATTTTGATTTATTAAAACGCACAAATCCTTAAGGCGCTGACAAGAGGCAAATGATAAAAGTAGGCTTGTCTTACAACAAAAAAATAGCCACATCTTTATAGTTTGTGGGAGCGGAAAAATATTTGTTATTTTTGAACATATTTCTCAGAACTTGGTTGTTACCAAAAAACGTTTAGAAAAAAAATCTCGATACCAATTAACGGTAAACTAACCCTATACTTTGAGTTTCAATCCAAAATATCTGGTATTTACTTAATAACAAGAACGTCTTATTTGTATGCAGAACTTGGTAGTTTTTAATTTTCGATTACTCAACTTATTTTTGAGTAAATAGAAAAAAAAAAAATTAAAGAAGAACAAAAATTTAATATATTCACTAATAAATTAAAACCATTTCTAATAAATAAATGCTATTATAATATAAATGAATATTTCAATGACAAATTTTAAATTACTTAGATTCTTATAAAATAATTACAGTATTTATTACAACAACTAAGTAGTCAAATAAAAGCCCTCTTCCTCTCTCCTACTTTATGCTGTGCCCGACAGGGTCCACAATGATCATATTTGTAAAACCTACCACCTGAGTTCACATGTGGAAGCAATAAATATATTGAGTATTGAGTTAAATCAATAATTGCTTTATATTTTGCAATAAATTACAAGCGTTGTGTCATCGCGCTTCTCTTTCTTACAAAAGAAAGAGAAGCGCGATGACACAACGCTTGTGCAGTCTGACAGTGAAAGCGGTTTACCTGATATCAGCCTCTTAACATGGGCAATTTGGAAAAGTGAAACAGGATTACATAATTATTATTAAAGGGCAGTTATTGCATACAGCTGTAGTATCATTTTTCAAACAACAGTAAAATACAAAAACTAATAACAAACATCATCTACAAACTATTTCTGTTGCTAATATTAGTGCGAACACGTAGAACTTCCCGCTTGACGAAACTTATTTATCGACTTTGTGAGCACCGAGTTTCGGACGAATGGACTTAGCTGGGATGTGCCAGCAGCTGCCTTCGATAAATTTCTTTTGCAAATTCAATCCTTCATACGTGTTTGAGAAAAACGTAGTGCATAAAAGCTTTATTGACACAGAAAAAAAATCTACTTGTAAGTTTGAAATGTGTTTTTGAGTTTATGACAGCGTTATCTACTTTTCTAAGAGCAATAAGTTACACACATAAAGTTATCCGAATCACATAATTTTTATACAAACTTCCATCTTTTAAAGCACAGATAGTAAATTATTTCAACGATCGAAAGCAAGGATCCACCAAAACAAAGACCAAAGCAGTTCCCTATAGCGACGACTAAATCCAGCGTAGTGCGCGCGACCTGCCGCGTCACCCGCTGGTACGGTCTGTTGTTCAGGATAAACCTAGCAGGCTTAACTCTTAACTCCTTCTGAGGCTCCAGCAATTTCTTCGACACAACATTGTAATCCGGCTCCGTACACGAAGGCAAACAATCGCAATTCAAGCCCGTCTCGTTCGTGCCCGGAACCTGCAGCTTCCTTATTGTGTTGTAGTGATTCGTCAAACACTTTAATCCGTCCAAACCACAATATCGATCTTTGTATTGGACCGGAGATAAGTGATGTGTACAGTTACAGAGTTTCAGTTGGGCCTCGATGCGACATTGAATAATACACACAGAGTAGCTGTATTGCTGGAAAGCAATGTAGGTCTCTGGAACTTCGTCAGGGAATCTACATTGACGTACCTCGGGAGCGATCAAAGCTACTTCCGGCTCATTCACCACATCCATAATTGAAAACCTTACTGTGGCTTCTGCTCCGTAAAGCGTCGTTATTCTACGATCATATTCCATATTCCAAAAGGGTATGTCTTCGGGTGAATGAATGAATGACTCGTAATCTTGTGATATAATTATTTCGAGAACGCCCGCCTCTGGGTTTCTCGCGAGAGCGGACGTTGAAAACATTTTGTGATTTCCACCGACGTGCTTGTTGTTAATCGTATAACATCTCCCGTACTCTGTTTGCAGAGGTTTGAAATATTTACAACAGTTAATCTCTCGGCCATTCCACTTACATGATTTAAATAGGTATTTGCAGGAAGTTCGGAATTTTGATACAATTTCAGAATAATCACGTGAGCACAAGGTTGTATTTTGGCAGGTTGACGTGCAACTGAAGCATGTTCCACTGAAGAATATTATTTCTGCGAGGAAACGATCATACTTTTCTCCATGGTGAATGTCGAATAACTTGCTGAGTGTCCAAAGTTTTTCGATATTGGCTATCTCGCAGACGGTGACTGACGCAAATGTTGTGTTCCAGTCGAGGTAATCAGTACGCGTCGTGAACCGTATGGTGTTCTCTTGGTAATGGTCGTAGTACTTGCGTATTGTAGCCACAGCAATGATCCACACGTGCACGTAAATGACGAAGTAGATGAATCTGTACACAAAGTGCACATCCTTACGGACGAGATAACTGGGCCCGTGAACAGTGAGATTTTTACAAGTGTATTTAATTCTATGGTAGAACAACAGAATATGTTCCTTAATTTTACTGAATATTTTCATTTTGTGGAGCTTGTATAAGGTTTAAACGGAAATGTAATCAGAGTCAGAATGGAAGGATGGAAATAGGGTCGTTATTTATATAATGCATGGATTTAATGATCACACGAAAGGAATCCATTTGCTTAATGTTTTAGATAGGTATGGTATAATACATATAACGTTAATTAATGTTATATAATAGCACGTAATAGCAGTAAGGGTACGAATACAACAAAGATAAAATATCAACGCTGAAAAAAAATATATTTAAACCACCATATTGCACTGTTCATTCACGTATAAAATTCTTTCACGTACAAGTGTTGAAATTTTGATCTATTTTGGCACTGACCCCAATAAATCACCAATTAATATCATTGGGGGTCCGTTTTAAAAAATAATATGACTGTCGCGGTCCGTTTGGAAGACGATTACTAGCAACCAAAATTAAAAGATGTTCAGATCGACCGGTAAGTCGAGATCGAAATTTATTTTTAATGATGTTTATCTTAACAAATGCTGCTTCACAAATTAGAAACTATAAAATGTTTCAAAGCAAAATTTCTTAGTTCTGGGTATTTATTACCACTCAAATTGTAACCAACATTTTTGGAAATCGATAATTTCCATGTGTAGAATAGCTTTATTACTCCCGAAAACATTTACAGCTTCATACGACTTGCATCTTGCCTCGTCCGTTTTCGCGTCGACGGTAGAAGATACAAAGCTCGATTAAGTTTTAGATAATTAACTGTTACTTAACATAAGGTCCGTACAAAATAGGTCGGCTGACCGGACCCGAACTGCGGTCCGCCATTTGTTGACTCTTGCCGTAAACGAACGCATTTTGTTGCAATATCAGGACACTGGTAATCATTATAATTATCTACGACTTTTTCATATTTAAATACTAAATGTTTTCAAAATTATTTAATGGGCTTTAAAAATCCTTTAAGTACTCGGATAGCCCCAATCGGCCCCACAACAATTTTGGCACGTGCCCTGGAATGCTTCAAGTCGCAAGTGAAGGTTGCAATCGTACAATATAAACAAGAGACTACTCTCTTGTTTACGGGTAGGTACGTTTCTTTTAAAATATTTTTTTTCTCAAATTATCTTTCAGTATCACGTAATCATAATAGGCATATTACCTACCTATAAACTAGCTATTTCAATGTTCTGAAAAAGTCTTCCCGTTTCACAAAAGTCGCGTAGACAGTATAATATGACATAGAAAAACATTAGTGTGGAATAGTCCCAACCAAGATAAAAGGTTGGACACAAAATGTACATTTAGGTTAAATGTTTCAACCGAGTCTAATGGAACTTGATTATGAAATATAGAATACGACGTAGAATTGAAAGGTTACTTCGACCCAGGTTTAGGTACATTTATTCCGTGGTATGCCCATTCCCTCGTCATGTGTCTCGAGGAATGCACGAGAAATTTAATCCTAATATTAAATATCTGCATCAGTCTGTACTTCCGGTGATCCTGAATTGTCCTTACCTACGAACCGAGGGCGGCCACCGCGTGGTTTTAATCGGTATAAGTCCAACCTTAATGATTCGTTCGCCTCAATTTCTACACGAAAAATATATAAAATTAAAGAATATTAAATGTCTAATGGTGATAAAAGATGTTGGCTTCTAGCCATTTTAAATTATCTACGTGTACTGGAAATGCATAAGTTATTACTATTTTCATGAAAACGAATTACGTGCTTACATAAACCATTTTGCGTGCTACTAGTACAACAATGCAGTTTTAAAACACTAATGTACTAACGTTGTATGGTGAAAAAATAATTTTAAAAGGAACCCTGGATGCATTGTTGAGAGAATTAATTTAAGAGAATTATGGATGGCGGAGCGAGCTTAATCCTGAAGTAGTTGTGTCAGATTATGATAGGATTGTAACTCGTATAGTTCCAGCTCCAATGTCACCGTAGTAATTAGATTTCCTCGCTCGAATCACTCGGTTTCAGTTAGACTGTTAGACTAATCTTCATGATTTATGGATGAGTTTTGGAGACTAATTTTGAGTTTCTGAACGATTCATAATTGATGAAAGAAAATACTTGAATTTTCTTTGAATTACGTCGGCGTCGCCCACTTCGGTATTCGAAAATAAGGTATTGGATAATATAATAATTGCTAATACACCCAATTTATTGGTAGCAAATATAACTACACCCACTTTAACGGTAGAAATAGCAATTAATGCTGGAAGGTCGCAAATGTAATTCAAAAAAGGTAAAGTATCCAATCATAGGCTAAAGCTTTATACATATAAAAACATTTGATTCAACGATAAGGGAACGTGTATGTAGAATATTATGTGCTAGTTCTAAACATCGTCAAGCTTGTTCACAAAATTCTATCATTAAATCCAATTATTGTAGGATTTACCGGGTTAGTCTCTTGCCATTCAATGTGAAGAGATACTTGAGTAGTCTAAATTTTGAATACATACTAACAAAAAGATGGTGTTATTTCCTTTACTTGCTGCATGGTTATTACCTTTGCCTGGGTTTTTTAAGTAAATATGAGGTAACTAAATGTATTCTTTTTTATTTTATTTATTGCATTTAGGTACTGCCATTGTGTGTGTTTGTGTTAATGACACACTAATCATTTGTTAACAAAGGAATTTGGCTCGTTAAGGCTTCCACATACTGCCGCCGCTTGTCGCGCGACGCGACACCTGTACAACAATTTACTTGAATTTTTCATAGAAATTGTTTTATCGGGGTCGCGTCGCGCGACCGACGCGCCAGTATGTAGAAACCTTTAGTCTGATGTCACATTAACATTAATAAATACAATTCAAATGCTAAAGTTAATAACATTTCCCATGGGTTTTATGAATTACAAATTTCTACAGTTTACAAAGTAGGTCAGAGCAAAGTTGGCATTCGTTCGAGCATACCTCCTTAAGTTAATTTAAGCTAGCCAACAAAAAGACAAATAAGCGCGGTGTTTGGGAGTCTTAACTAGTGCAGCCGGGAACCAAGTATTTATAAAGAATTAAACTTTAACTTGGGTGCGAAACTCTTAATAAAATATTGTAGCTACGTAACAAATGGTGATCTGCTCCATAACTACCGTCTACTTTTATAAAATAAAGAATCAAGGGCGCAAACACCACATACTGATCAAAGATTAGTTATCTTATATGTTTAGATTTACCTACCTACTTTAGGTCATAAAACTAATAAGACCGACCTCTTCCTTATAGTGGCAATATCCGCTAAAGTAGTAGGGTTTGAAAGACGTGAAGACTCTGAAGACTGCACGGGGAGGTCAATTAAAAAGTCATGTCATGTCCTAAGGTTCCTCATAACTAAAAACTGGTTTCTCAAAGATTAGTTAGTATTCGTTTTGTTTCCAAAATTAAATCTCATAGTTAATGTTTTGAATGGCTTCTTAATTTGTTCAACGAATCACAACTGCTGACTGCTGGTATGTGACTGGACAGCAGATTTCCTGATCGGAGACTTGGTTGTGCTTTCAAAAGCTGGAAGTAACTCTGTATACCTGTTATTATGTTACGATGGGATACGACATCTCCCTACTATATATATATTTTGTTATAATCGATTTTGTTAAAGGTACGTGTCCTGCTTTCATCACCAATATTAATGATCCATTTGTCTAATTCGTTCCATGGTTACGCTGCATTTTGAGGTTTGTAATAATATTTTAATCATATTTCATATATTTTTTTTGTTAATGTGAGGACGTTGTAGCCTTAATAGACTGTAGATCTGTAGACCATTTTCTATTTTGTTAATTACCTGGGACTTTTGACGGGTCTGCGCTGTCCTCTCATACCTATTAACACTGTAATTTGAAAACATTGTAAAAGCCATTTTTTTTAAGAGTTACCGTGGAGTTTCTTTCTGGCTCTTCTCCATAGGAAACGACCAATTGGAACCGTGCACTTAGCTTCTGACGTTTTATAAGTTCCCATGTAGGCTTATGTGAAATAAAATATTTTGATTTTGATATGTGACAATTCCAGAGGCTGACATTTTTGTGAAAATTGTCATCATAATTATCCAAATTATTCTAAATAGGTATATATTTAATATTGACATTCGAAGTTTAAGGCCAGTCTTCGTAGTCCGGAAGGAAGTAACCATAGTCGTCATTAGACGTCTCTAATTCTCATTATGAACGAGCTCCATGCACCAGGAACGGTGCGCTGGTTGCCTTTTTGTTTGCTGTCAGTGTCATCACTGTCGTAGAATATTGACACTTATAGCTCTTAAACGCGGTTTAGATGTGCTGATTGTGTTTCGCTTCTTTGGTGAAATTACGCCCTTAGTCAGTCGCGTCAGTGCTTAGATTTTTCCTAGATTTTCTCTGGCTGCTCCAAGGCATTGCATCTGATGCAAGGTACTGCTAAGATCGCGTCCAGATGAATTAACGGCACAAGCATAAGGGTATACGATGTTATCGACCCAATACACAATTATCATGTCCAGTTCAGACCCTGCAGTCCATTCAGAGAGAATTGTTACGTCCATTATACGTGCGCATAGATACGCCCTTACACTTTATCAGAACATGCTCTGAAGAATCGTTACTAACAGGAATAACGTGTGCGGTTATCTTAACAAGAGCTTTTAATCTCCTCATCCCAGTTATGTTGCTCTACCCGTTCGTGGTGGAAACAAGCGTGATGGATGTTCATCCCCCGTTTTTTGGGCATCAGAACGATGTTGGTCAGTGATGGACCGCGTGTTGGTGAGAGTAATAAGTACTGCAAAAATATAAGTTGAGATTGTCAGTATTCAGAACAAGAATTTATCATCGTAGCTAATAATAATATCTTATATATATCTTTTGTAATGATTCGCGTGATGAGCTAAGAATATTTCTTTAAATATTCAACCTTTTAAACATTGCGTTTTTTTTTATTTGTGACCTTTTTGTCTGTTGTAGGGATTTACTGTTTTTTGTAAAACTGGGTCACATTTATTATTGCAAATCAATATGTTTAAACATTTTGTATCCTCCCATTTTAATGTGTTAATGCGTCTCTTTGTGAGCTCAATTCATCGTACCAACTGTTGAAAATTTCATTTCGTAATTAAATGTGGTACCTACCTACTAATTAATTTCTGCCACCATTTCCTTAAGGAGAAGATGTCGTGGGAAGTTAGCAATCACACTTAGAAATTCCGATGAAACTTTGAACGATTTGGGGCTCAGATATAATTATATTCTCATCTAATAACAAGCCAGTAATTAACAGAATGGTGTTGGATTTGATGCTAATCTTAGTGCTGTCTCTTTCACTCGTATGTAAAGCTCCTTAGAAACCTCAACGTCTGTGGTAAGGTGACAACCGCATCTCCGCAGTGACTGTAAACCGAAACGTTATCACGCGCGTACAATAAACATCAGCCTGTATAAGGATTACACCGTACACAGACATGTTGTGACGTATGCGTATGAAGGTTAACCGCAAAATCTAGCTGTCAGTTACAACTGGGTTACACGAATTTGTAATAGTGTAAACATGGTTGTGGCTTTAAAAACAAAAAAAAAATGTTCAGATTTTTTAGCACCAAAAGTATCTATGGACTGTTCCAAAAGTAATAAAATGACAATGTAAACAAATGGATGAGAACAATTGAGTTTATTTGAATACTTAAACCTGAAATTCTAACTTTAAATATTTCTCAATTGACCAACTAGCTTAATTTTATCAAATCAAATAATTTATTTCAGATATTCATGTCATAATACAAAATAAAATAAAATCGCAATCTTATAGAATTAAAATCATAATTAAAAACAAATGGCATAATGCAAAAACAGGCAAAATGGCCAAATTTATAAACCCAATTTTCGTCGAATTATTTTCAATTGTAATTTAATAATGTTATTCGAAAAATAATTGGTGCAAAAAGGGATGAGATAAAAGTTGAAATCTTCTAAAAAAGCAGATGAATGTGTTACTTATTCCCTTTTGGAACAGACACTGGATACCTACCTTCACTTTTATTAGGTACAATGAAATCTCTGCCGATGATTTTCAAACAATTTTCAAAATAGTTTCCGTAGTTTATGACTAAAAAACAGGCAAATTAGTACCTATTATTACTAGCAAATAACATCTGTAGTTATCATAAAAGCAGTTAATTGCTTTCAGAATAGTCATACTAAAGCCATGTGTGCACAATTAAAAAGAGAGTGAACCGTGCTTAAAAGAGAACACAGTCAGTGTCTTGAACCATAGTGACCTACTTCCAGATGACATACCTAGTGTACAAGCAAGGAGACTTTTATATTATACTAGATGCGCCCCGCGGTTCCACCTGCGTAAGTCTCGATCCCGTGGGAAAGCCACCCTTAACACTTAGGGGTATAAAAAATAGATAGTAACCGATTCTCAGACCTACATATAAAATTTTATAAAAATCGGTTAAGCCGTTTCGGAGGAGTATGGTAACTAACATTGTGACACGAGAATTTTATATATAAGTTTTTTTTCATTGGCCATATCTATCTATAAGTATATTGTAAAAATTAAATGGTCTTCGCTGTTTTAAGCGCATCAATTGCGAACGGCTGCACCGATTTCGTTATTTTTTTTTTAAGTTCTTTAAGTTTCTGACAAATATATCAAAACTTCAAAGAACTTAAAAAAAATATAACTAAGATAATAATGCTACGATGCTGTGCTGCTGCATTAGGTAATGAATGATATTATCATCATCATCATCATCATCATCATCATCACACTAATCACACTAATATTATAAAGGCGATAGTTTGTGAGTGTGTGTGTATGTTTGTTACTTCTTCACGCTCAAACGGCTGGACCAATTTTGATAAAATTTTGTATGAAGGTAGCTGACACCCTGGATTAAGACATAGGCTACTTTTTATCCTGATATTCCCACGGGATCGAGACTTACGCGGGTGAAACCGCGGGGCGCAGCTCGTGATATTATAATAACAAAGGATGATTGTATTGGGTGATTATGATACGGGGTTTTTTCTAAAACCTACTTCAGGCACCAGCTCTCACAATGTGAATTTTTATAGTTCAAAACTGTTAAGTGCTACAAAACCATTGTGAGAGAACTTATAATTGTGTTGTTAAGGCTTCTACAGACCAGCGCGACTCGCGACGCGACACAAAGGCACCGCTCGTCGCGCGACACGCGGGGCCTTTGTGTCGCGTCGCGTGTCGCGCCGGTCTGTAGAAGCCTTAACAACACAATAGTAGAAGCCTTTATGGTTTTTGTAAACAGTGTTTTTGAAATTTGTGTTAGAAGGAGTAGATGACAAACTCGGTGACATAAAGGAGATCAACCACAGACCAGGACAAAATAGTAAGTGCAAAATAATTAGTTATATTTACCATCGTGATTAATAATTAATTTTACTACTCATCTGCCGAGCCTTTTCCCAACTATGTTCAGGTCGGCTTCCAGTCTAACCGGACACAGCTGAATACCAGTATTTTACATGGAGCGACTGCCGATCTGACCTCCACAACCCAGTTACTGGGTAACGCGATACCCCTTGGTAAGACTGGTTGTCAGACTTTCGGGCTTCTGACCACCCATAACAACACTGTCAAAGATCTACAAATAACAGCCGGGATCAACGGCTTAACGTGCTTTCTGAGGCACGGAGGGGTCTTGGTATGTAAAGATGGTCACCCAACCACGGGCCAACCGCGGCCAGCGAAGCTTAACCTGATCGATCGACCCTTGTGGCTGTTAATACTTAGCCACAAGCCCCCAATGAACACACAACACAATGCAACACAATTTAAAATAAAAAAATATTAATTAGATTTTTGTATGGGATTTTTGTAATTATTGAAATTCGAAAAGGGCAACGTCTGTCGCAGCAGCTAGTCTAAAATAATAATTATCCTATAATTTACTTATATTAGCACGAACTATGTATGTATGAGAATACTAGTAAAAATCATTCAGCCAACAAGGTCATTGCGGGGTTGATAACAGTATGTACAGGACACCGGACGTACATTTCAGTACCTATACACTTGGAAGCTACCTACTTTATAGCACCCTACCTAATTTAGCCTATGAAATTATAGCGTTTATTGTTGTTAATTTTAAAACATTTATTTACCCAGACACTAATTTCCCCTGCGTAAATTGATAATATTAAAAAACAATTAATTTAACCTACAAAGCAGAAAAAATATGGTCCATGATTAAAGCAAAGCTACCCGTTCGCAACTCAAAACAATATTTTGATGAAAATTTGCTCGATTAAAAGCTCATTACGGTTCATTCATCATAATTATCTTATCAGCTAGATAACGTTTACTTCCCCATCAATAACGATGCTACGCCATGATCAAAACAATATAGGAACTGTAGTGAAATAAAAAGGAGAATTCACCACTTTAACACGTACCTATAGTAATTTAATTAAAAAAATATATCGAACTAGCAAAATATTCATAAAAATACATAATCCTCCCTTCCATGATAGCCGGCTAAAATGATAAAAACAGTTGCTGTGGGAAATTTGGCCTAAAAGATGGGAGTTTACGAGAAAACTTAGGGAACATCGCATAATGATTTGGTAATTGTCCTTTGTATAAATTAAATATGATTTGCATGCCCATGTGACAGTAAAACATGGAGGACTTTTATTATAAAACATCTATTTATTATTACAAAGTACTAAATGATTTGATTTGACTTGATTTGCTGGCTTTGGAATTCTCTTAGCCCCGTATTTATAGAGTGTTGCTCAGTACTCAAGCATTACTTAAGACTAGTTTCCACCAATCCAATGGCTTGAATCTAGTCTTAAGTAATGCTTGAGTACTGTGTAACGCTCTATAAATACGGGCCTTAGTCTTGTTTCGAGCTTTACGAAAGCTAGTTACGTTTACGCTAGGTGCCTAACCGCCAGTTGCACTTAAGTCCATTAAATTTAATTCCCCATTAAAAGTAATGCTGTCTTTATCTAACGGAACGTATGACAGCATTACTTTTAATGGGGAATTAAATTTATTGGACTTACGTGCAACTGGCGGTAAGTAAACCAACATTATGGTACGAGAATTACAGTTTCACTCGATTGAGATAATAAAGGTCAGTCAAGCACCTTCAGCACCATAAAAATATAAACACAAATTCACAAGTGAAGCTGTAATTAAAAATTGGTTCATTCCACAGTTTGCAATTCATTATTCAACCGCGATGCTAAACTGGCAACTTTATTACTAGTTCGCGGCGGCTGAGCACTGCATTATTAAGGCATAGCCAACTCTATTTACCTATGTAATGTTCCGTGGAAATTGTTTGCGTATGTTAAAATAGCACAGCTATTCTGTTGTTCCCATTCCCATGTTATGGCAAACTGTGTTTTAAATTAACAGGAACACCAAACGTCAGAATTTCAAAAATGTTTAAACAATGGAATCTCTTGTTTCCAGTGCCCACATTCCTACAATCACACATAATCTGGTTGAAATAAAGCGCACCAGTGGATTTCAGCGAATTTAAAAAGTTATGTCTCCAGTTGCAATCTACATAATGTTTGTCTGCTTTTTGGCCGGCTACATTTGTTAATTTATTCAGCGCTTTTTTTACTTCGTGTGCTTCCTCATTGTATGTAATCAGTCGGTTGGACATATCAATATCCGGTTGAATACGTACATCTGGTGCTTTGTGTGTAAAAATGTAGGTCAGATTTTTTTCAACATTCAATTATTTTGTTTAGTAAATTACAAAATGTTTTATTTTTCTGGAGCATCAAATGGAAATCTTAGAGTATGAAATTACTGTTTTAGACATACAATATAGTTCTGTGATAAATCGCAGAACTCAGCACTTCAGTAGATCGTACTTGCGTTAATAAACTTTGGTTTACTTTAGGAAAGTTGTCTACTAATTTCTCTATTCACTTACGCTTAAATACTGTACAAATGGAAGGTTGCGGTGGAGACTGAGGCCACAATGTTCAAAACTGTATTTTGACCTTCCCAAGTTTTGTGTCCAGGGAATCATTCCATAACGGTATTCAACAAAGTAAACTTTCGCTACACATTTATTAGATCTCTAGGGGAACTACCTAAACGGATCAAGAAGTAGATCCGAAAAATAATATAGGTACGTGAGTATTTAAAAGTTAATTGTAAAAGTTTACACATTCACCTTAATTTACGAAGACAACATCGCTGTACCTGTTATTTATGAGACACTTAAACTTCTAAATAGCAATGTAACTTGAATGTGTGCTAGCCGGGGAGGACGTGCTGGTAAAAGTAGCAAGTGGCTGCTTGATTGTTAATATGATTTGCAAACGGCGCTCGCAGCAATTTTGTGTGGGAAGGAAAATCCATTTCTTTTTGCTTTTTACGGATATAATTTTTGTACTTAGCCATGTTATTATTGTGTACTTATGTGGATATCAGATCCCAAATATTTTATCAGGTGATTCTATGTTTCATTCGTTTATAAAAGCAACACGTCATTTTATAAACGAATGAAACATAGAATCACCAGAAATAACCCACAGACAAGTGGAAATAAGGTACAATATTTCGGAAACCCTGTACAATTTTTCACCTCGCGCAGGATAGAGCACTGTGTGTAACTTCATCGCGGAGGCTTTTATTCCCATCGCCGGAAATGAATGGATGGCATCATCAAACGGGAAATACGTCCCAAAAAGCGGTAGTGTAACAAAGTGTTTTGCTCTTTGTAGTAACGGAGGTAATCCCGCGTCGAGACCGCCGCTGAGGCCGACCTACAAATTGCATTGCTAGACCGAGCAACGAGATTCGACCAGCGAATTGAAGCGGCCGTATTCAGCTCATAAAACGAATATGCCTAACTCGTTACAGAACCTATGTGGATGTAGATATGGCACATCCGAGTTTTTTGAAAAAAATCGACTTTGTAATAGAGAGTCTGTCGTCTGTATCACTAATACCTGCGCGATAGTCTCTCTACAGCCATTTGTGTCATATTAAGCCATTTGTGTCATATTAACATCTTGGGTACTTTTTCTTTGATTTCCTTTTTGATTTATGGAAATATTTTCTCATCAGCCTTGTATTTACGGAACGTCGCTATTAGCGTGCCCAAACCTTTACCAACGCGGCGACGTTTATTTATGGTTTTCGAAGTCAAGCCACGATCTTTCTCTCCGGAAGCGTAAAGGTACTTTAAGCTTGAGGAATCTTCGGAAATAGAGAGAGTCTTTGGTTTTTGCTTATTTATCTCGAGAATTTTGTCTTTCATTATCTTCGTAAGTTAATCATAATAACTTAGGAAATTACCACCACACACCTCCGTTAAAACAACAACTAGAACTAAATAATTTTGGAAAAATAATAGCAACACTATCTTACAGAACCTTTGTATTTAACACTCTCAACGAAATTCTAATATCAAAACAACGCGTCGGAAGTTCATTGTGGCCTTGGTTTGATGTCACCTGCCAGCCCCGGAGCAGTTGCGTGAGCTAGTGACATGGAACCTACAAAAAAGGGTTCACAAAGGGAGTAAGCCTGCGAATAATTCTAGTTTGACGGTGGAACGTGTCGATTTTACACTATACGGGAGAAGCCAAATAATAGGCCTTTGTTTGTGAAACAGACGTAGCTCGTGAAATACTGACATTGTTCCACTTTATAGTGCGAAGCAAAAGAGGAACGAGTTAAAACTACCAAATACGTAACTACTTTCTTTCCTTCTTTTTTTTTTTTTTTTTTTTTTCACTGCAGACTACTTCGCTTAGGGTAGGTTCAGACGTTGATCGTTTTCTCGTGTATCGCGTACGAGATTTAATCGAAGAATAGAATAGTGCCAGTGAACAATTTGTAGGTAATTCGTGAAAGTTTTCGCTTTTCGCTGTAACTTTCCTTGTTACGTATTGAGAAATTCGTATCCATTTAGAAACTTTTAATTCGTTTTCATAAAAATAACTGCCTGAAATAAATGTTGATTTATGTCTGAAAGATTTTATTGGTGATACGAATGGCGACTTCCGCGAAGTAGGTGCTTACATAAACTGGTCATGCCCTTCTACAACGATATGGCAAGTTTATAGCTTACTACTGCTACGTACGACTTTATCAAAATACATTTAATAGGTAATCAAATATTCATGGTACGCTAGGGTCAGGGCATGTATTATTCAGCTCAGCACATACTGTATTATCTAGTCCACGTTGCACGGGAATTATCCAATGTGTATTCAACATACCCCGATGTCAAGTCAAACTGACGACCGTTGCAGTGAAATTCAATTAACGTGAATGAATTGTCTAGGAGTATTTCACTGTGGACCAATGAAATGTTTTACTTATTGCATCGCTGTTTTTCATTTAACCTACATCGATAGTTAACAGAATGGATATGACGTAACAATAGCTGTGAAGAACTATTCTATTCACTCACCTGTTTTGACAAGTTTGAATGTCACTTGTTGTTGGTTCTTGAGCTGTTCGTTATGTGTCGGGTGCGTCAGTTCTCGCAACGCCATCTCGACGGACGGCTGCTGTTGCATGGTGGAATGACGCGGAAGCGTCGGTTCTCTCGCTCGACTCAGCTTACGGAAGAAACTAACTTTCTTCGACTTTGAATTCGGACCTGTGAAAAACAAAGTAAACTCAGAGTTAAATCACATGCAGCACAAGTTTCAGAACGTTATTCATTAATCAATTCAACAACCCTCACACTGTTATGTAAAACCTCATGGGCGTGATACGTGCCTAGTGAAGCATTAATGCTGTTATTTCGCCAAGTAACCATGCTAAATTAATGTAAAGGTACGGGTTAGTCGGATGATCACTCGTTCTCAAACTCAAACCGCACTCTTATTCAGAACCTTCAGTTGACGAACGTTGTGGTGTTGGCGTCGAAGGCGTGGAGGTGCGAGCGGAGGTCGCTGGCGAACTCGGCTCGGACTGGGGCCGCGGTGGAAGGAGGCTCAGCGTGGACGCTGTAGGTGTTGGGAAGTGCGCAGCCGACAAATCCGACTGGCGGTCCGGTTCCGGAGTCGTGACTCGGATATGTGCACCAAACTGCGGTGAGTTTGCAACTTCGAACAGTGCATCGAAGTCGCGATCGAAAATGTTCTTTCTTGAGAACGCTGGAGTAGGAAGAGGAGCGGGCAGTTCGAATTCATCAGGAGCAGGGGTTCTAACAATTTTGCCAAATTCATTGTCCTCATGGCGGCCGAGCTTCTTGAGCAGCTTTGCTTTAGTGCGCTCGCGCAGCTTGGGGCGCTCGAGCGACGGCGTCGGCGATGCCGGCGCGCGCTCTAGAGGCTCCGGAGGCGCCGTTTTGAGGTGGGTTTTATCGCTGGGTTTATTGAGGGTGGGGGTGCGGGGCGGGGGTAACGAGCTGAACGGCGCTCGCGGCGGCGGCCCGAAGATCAAGTCAAGCGTAGGCCGCTGCCGTGGCCGAGGCAGCGATTGCGAGCGGTATGTCAGGGAAACTACTTCGTCCGCAGGATATATTACGTACATCCCTGGCGAGACCGCATCGCGCAGGCCCCTCGCGCCCTCCGAAGAGGTTTACGCGCGTCGATTGAGCTACTACTAAGATCTAGTGGCAAGTAATTCTCTTCGGTATATTATTCTCCGTTACAACCGGATTTGACAAAGGAATAAGTTACAAAGTTAACGTCGATTGGAATGTTTTTAAATGTTAAGTTGCCTTTTGCGTACTACAATGTTAGTTGAAGAACGATTAAGGAATGTTTTATGGAAGGGATCTTGAGCCATAGTAGTTAGGGTAGGAGGGTTTCTTCGTGTTATGTCTGCCAATTCCGTACAACGAATCTTCAACCTAGAGAAACAAAAAGTATTGCTTATTACCTGGTGTACAAAAGTCATGACGAAAACTGGAGGATAATGTGTGGAAAATAAAGTCGCCGCAGGATCATTTAGTTCCGTACTCATGTTTGTAGCAAATAGAACAAAAACACAAACAGTATCTGAACACGCAGGCCTGACATATGCTGACACGCATACGTACATAAGTACGTAATGTATGCAGGAACCGACAAAGTTTAAATTGTGATCCGTTTAGCCAAACTGTATAAATTCAGTGCATCATATTTAGTCATGATTTGTGAAATGAAGTATTCAAATAGTTTGGAATTCTAATAATCATTCAAATCATTCAGTTTATTTGTATTGCAAATAATGTAATGTGCCAACGAAATGGTTCCAGCAGTGAAAGATATTGGCGTGAATGAAATTGGTTCATATGTTTACATTCAGAATATTATGTAACAGTTATAGTTTGTACGGTACCTATATAATTAAAATGTTTTGGGTAAAATTGAAAATCCTTTTAAATTAAGTAACATAAAATGACGCCTGTATGCCCCAACGGGTTAAGCAGAGATATACCTATAGTACACCCACATTTTACTGGTTATGTTTAAGTCCCATGTAATAGGGGGCGAGCCTATTGCCATCAACCGGGCACAAATCCAGACTCCGGGCTACTACTGAGAATTTTCAGATGGAAAAATGCAATAACACCCCGTCCGGGTCCATTCCGATCGGGAATTGAACCCAGGACCTCATGGTCAGCAATAGCGCTTGTGACCGCTAGACCAATGAGGCAGTTATATAAAGTATCTTTAATAATATGATGCGCCTAAGGTGCCGGACGTAAAGAATAGCACCATCCTATTTCTTCCCGTGGGTGTCGAAAAGGCGACTAAGGGACTTACTAGAGAATGGGCAGCAGCGTTCTCTATACATTTTAATACCATACTACGATCGCCAACCCGCCTGCCAAGCGTAGCAATTATGGCGACCCCCCTCCTCCCCCCTTTGGGGGGTGACATTGCAGTGGTCGTCTTTCGGCTGAAATGATGAAATACTCGAATGCACAGTTACAGGTTTTCTCTGCATTTTTATTTCGCAGGGTCTTTGTAATTTGTGGGGGGAATAGTGTATTCACACCATTTACTTGACCACTAAGTATTTAATTTTACTGTATGACTGTTTGAATTTAAACCTAAATGCAACCTACCTGACATTATTATGAAAATTATATTCTATCTGAATGTATACCAATTTTTTATTTTATTTAATATCTATTTCATATTTTATTTAATTTTCGGATACTATGGGTATATGTGTAAAAAACTTGCCTGAAATAAATAAATTTTATTTTATTTATTTATTTATTTTAAATCAGCACACCAATTACGTAACACACTTACAATTCGAAGTATTTTGAAGGAAATTCTTAAACATATGTTTAAAAAACTCATCAATTCAGAGGGGCTAAGTACTAACAGCCTCACGGGTTGATCGATCAGGTTAAGCTGCGCTTGTCGCGGTTGGTTGGTCCGTAGATGGGTGACCATCTTTACATACCAATCCGTGCCTCGGAAAGCACGTTAAGCCGTAGGTTCCAGCTGTCATTCATGGTCTGATCTTGGACAGCCGTTACGGGTCATCAGAGGCCCAAAAGTCTGACAGCCAGTCATACCAAGTGGTATCGTGTTACCCAGTAGCTGGGTGGAAGTGAGATAGGCAGTCGCTCCATGTAAAATACTGATATTCAGCTGCATCCGGTTAGACTGGAAGCTGTCCCCAATATAGTTGGGAAAAGGCTGGGCAGATGGTGATGTTTGAAAATTTCAATGTAGATAAAGTAAATAACACAATGAGTATTGTTGAATCTTCAAGCATTGCTATTGTGTGTTAAACACTAGTTTCATGAATTCTTTTACAACACTAGAGCCTAAAATTTAAAAAGCAGATGGTGATGATTAAAATTTTCAATGTAGCTAAAGTAAATGACGCAATGAATGTTGTTGAATCTTCAAGTATTGCTATTGTAAGTGTGTTAAACACAAGTTTCATAAATTCTTTTACAACACTAGAGCCTAAAATTTGAACCGAACTAAATTCGTTAATTATAGCAAAACATTATATTCAAAGCTAAAGCCAATCATAACCATATGAGCGATGTGTTCCTAATGAACTAAAGTTTTCTCTCTAAACAATGGAGCATCTAAAATGTAGATATAAGTATAAGCAGTTTAGCTAAAGCGTAAACTAGGCGGAAACTTAGACAAACGGGTCAAGTATCACCACAATAGGCGAGGGGGAGCAAAGTGAAGGAGCTCTCCAAATTTTTCACGAACGTGGCGATTCTGTGCAGATTCATTTAAATTTTCCTTTGCTTACGCTAATAAAGGAATGTTTTGTAACCACACTTTTAATGAGGTCAGAATATGCATGTAAATCTAGGAATTTTTATTTGAATTTTAAACATTGACATTTTCGTTTTAGCGTAAACAACAAACATTGGCGTTTTCACTCTAAGTGTTTGGTGTAGGTACAGATAGTAATTTATTGCTAATGGACTCTGGTCTAGAGAGCACTTTGGCTGTATTTATTTCTTACATTTTCGCTCATTTTTCGTCTAGTTTATTTGTAAATCGTAGTCTAGTTCAGTATTTATTTATATAGAGATTATTATTCTTTAGTCTAGATTTTTTTATTGGGCTGGAGGTCTTTAACGCGGCTTGCGGTAAGAGTTAACTGGCAGAAGTCGTCACGCAAAATAGCATTCATACATGCGATTAAAAAAAAATTGGTTAAAATGAAAATCTAAGATAGCGATGGCGAAAATTTTATTTTTTTTTGTCATGGGTGTCGTTTGCGCAGTTTTAGAGGGTGCTAAATCCGATCGTGAGGACAAAATGTAAATCCAAGATGGCGGCTGCAAAAAGCTTAAAATTTTTCATCATGGGTATCGTTTTCATGGTTTTTGACGATGCTAATGCCGATAGTGAAGTGAAAATAAAAATCCAAGATGGCGGCTGCAAAAATTTTGTTATAAATCATATTTGAGAAAGAACTTCGTTCCTGACGGGGGTCGAACCCCCCCCCCCCCGACTACACACGTTTTATTTATTTTTAAACCACTTTGTAAAAAAACATTTCAGGATAAGCGTCCGTCACTACAGCCATGTCGGACGGGAAGTGTTTAGAGATAGCTGTACTACGACTCAACCATTAATTGACCTATTTAGTCTCAAATCACGTAAAGCAATTAGACGTACGAGATTTATATAAGTCTCACACTGTTAGCGGCATTTTAATGGCGGCTTCAGTTTCGTTAGCAGTCTCGAGTGAAATTTGTTACGCCACGTAAATAAAGATTCGTATGCAGGGTTCAACGAATGGCTTGGCGGATTGCCTACGAGACGATTTTGCGAAAACTAAATAACGGATACAATATACTGCTATTTATAATTGTTGTTTTTTTTTAAATAACTCGCTAGATCACATTACTACATAACCTTGAGTTTAAATATTGTGAAAATATGCACTGGTTGAAATGTAAAATTTTATTTGCACATGACAGTTTTCTTTGTAAGTAGGTTTCCAGAACATCTTTGAGACAGTCCGAGAAATAAATTGGTTTTTGTCACGAGAAAATAGACTTGAACGTAAGGAACTTTCGATTTGAAATATCCATGCCTAGACAATATTACGCAAGTTCGCAATAAATTTCGATAAAAATGCAAGAGCTATGAAGCTAATTTAAAGGCGTTTACGACGTACGGCATTTCATACAAACTTTCAAGCCCTTGTTTTTCGAAATGACTGAACCGATTTTGATGAAACTTCATACGCATAAGCAAGATACAAAGGTCTAAAAAGTTAGTTAAGAACATTTTCGAAATGTCTTATTTAAAAACAGATGATCTCTGTTTGTATGGAAAATTTAAAATCGGTCTAATTTGGCTGTAACACAAATTTTTGAAAATATTTTTACTTAAATTTTTAGACCTTTGTATCCCGCTTATGTGTATGAAGTTTCATTAAAATCGGTTCGGTCATTTCAAAAAACAAGGGCATGAAAGTTTGTATGAAATGCCGTGAGTCGTAAACGCTCTAACTATCATTTCGACGTCACTACTGACGTCTACCTACGTATTTGATGGGTTCAATTTTTTCTATGAATATACGTGGATACAGCAAAATCATAATTCACAATAACGTAATATTTTGTGAGTACTGAAACCATGAAAAACAAGTGCTGAAATATTTCAGTATTGTTTTGAAATAAATCATTTTAGTAGAAGTATTTTGTGTTATAACTCCTGTACCCAATGGCTAAAGTTGAGAACATTTCAAGGTCCATTAATGGATTGCTTAAAACTTTATTCTTCTTCTTAGAAATTGAAGTGATTATTAGACTACCTTCTTTCTGACAATATGTAAAAGAGTAGAAAAAGTATAGTTTAGAAATGAAATACTTAAGGCGCGGTGTTACCTCAATATTCACAAAAACTGGTTTCTTGGATAGTCGAGTATGACGTAACGTGATGAAAATATCCGACGCAAAAAATACAGTCGACATAAAAGCGTTTAAAGAAAAATTTTAACCGAATAGAATAGTAAAATATAGTTTGATATTCCCAATAAAAAAATTAGCAGTTAATTCGCAAAAATAAACTTTGGCGTCGAATATTTCTCTGTATTTTCAGCGAAAACAACTTTTTTTTTAGGACTCTAATTGCATTAGCTTTGTTTTAAAACTTTAACCGGACAATTATTTAATATAATGTGTATATTCCGAATAATCTAAATAAAACCCGTAAAATAAATGCCCATTCGCAGCTTGGTCACATCGTCAACACCAATCTTTATTCAGTTTTCCACCTTATTTGAAGCGGTTGTGTGAGTGCAGTTGTAGCGTTTAAAATCGTAGTCAGTCCGTGCCTTAAGCAGTTATTTAATTCAGCCCCGTATATAACATAACGTGTTCATGCATAAATAGGATTCAAATTACAAACTTAATAATCATGTTCCAAGTAAAACATATTTCAAAGAGTAAGTATATAATATACATATTTAAATATACAATATTAGTTTTAGTATATGCGAAACCCGAAACACGTGTCTAGTATTTTTATGTAAAGAATCTATGTACAAAATTTCAAAACTGTATCATGAAAAATCACAAAGTTATAAGGTTGTTATGTTACCGGGTTGTCCGTAAAAAAACATGCTAACGGCGCCCCCGCGCCTCTATGGTCGTCTTGCGCTCATTGATAATAATTTGGCAGTAGGTACCTAACCGTACGGCGATTGTATTGTAAGTAATTAAATGGTGATAACATTTTCCATCTCACTTAAATATTTTTGGGACAAAATACGAGTATAACATGGTGTAAAAATGATTGAAATCGATTCAGTTCCTTATTCTGAACAAACTATATTCAGGTTTCGCATATTATACTAAAAATAATGTTGTATATTGCCTATATTTGTGATTTTCTTATGTATATGATTTGACATACCTACGTTTCCTATTCAACGCATTTCAATATAAATAACATCTAGTAATCACGAATCCAGACTAATTTAAAGTTCTTTGTCTGAATATTAATTACGAATTCATTAATAAACAATTTCTCTACTTCAGAAATAATTACAAAACTTCATATTTAAAGCATCTCTGTAGAAGTTGTAAACGGTACCTAATTATTGAATCGTAATTTCTATACAAATCACATCCAACAAACTTTCTAAGGAAACTTTTGACATTTAATTATGGGATTATGCCAAAATGTTTGATGATTTTATACACAACAGTGCGAATACAATTTTATTAAAAGAAATGGTTTACTGAATTGATATTATTTAAAAGCCAATTAGACGTTGTCGAACATAGTAGTTTGTCAAGATTCGTACAATGCCATTACAAGTTACAAATCCAACGAAATCTTTTTGCAAAGCCACAAAAGTGAAAAGGACAAAATACATAGCAGACATCTCATAACATCTTATTCATCATCATCATTTCAGCCGAAAGACGTCCACTGCTGGCCACATAGGCCTCATCCAAAAAAGGGGGGGGGGGGTTGCTATAATCGCCACGCTTCGCAGGCGGGATGGCGATCGCAGTATGGTGTTAAAATGCATAGAGAATGCTGCTGCCTATCCTCTAGTAAGTCCCTTAGTCGCCTTTTACAACACCCACGGGAAGAAATGGGATGGTGCTATTCTTTACGTCCGGCACCACACGGATCAACGTCTTATTAAATATAAACAAGTGGCATTTCCTGAAGAATGTCGCAAAATAAATGTCATATTGAACTGAAATAAACTTTTATTTTGAGTCAGGAATCGAAATAAACTCGGTTCCGGAATAAAATCGTTGACCACACGAAATTAAAAATTCAGCAGTGGATCGAAGTAGGTCATTGTGTGAATGTAAGCAAACGAATTTGGATGTATACAAAGAGATGAATGAAATTGCAAATTTTACATAAGAAAACAGTTTCAGTGTTTTTGTGGGTAACAAAGAAAGGAAAGAACAAATCATCGAGAGTGATCGAAGATCGTCATCCTAACCATTCCGAAGTGTGCTCGAAAACGAAAATGAATGTTATGTTGTCAGAATCTTTAAAGACTTTTTTCTAAACGTAAATTGGTGGAAAGAAAGAGCTGTTGTGCTGTATTTATAAAAATGGAAACCCTTAACATCTGTTGAGAGTCATTCTGACGTACTTCAGGACAAAAGCAATGTCAATTTTTCATAATAGAGTCCGTATAACGGAGTGGGAGTTATAATTTTTGACGCTGAATATTGTTGACGAAGCAAAAAGTGCACTAGAGGCGCGGGATCCAGTTGCGGATGAAAAGGTCGAGTGCTTCTCTACAATGGAACGCCGCAGTCACGAGACCACCCTTTCCTCATTAGTATTGCGAAAAAAATCGAGCACGAAACCAAAAGTGCCTACAAAAAGTTTTCTATTGCGAAAGTTTGGAGCGCTTATTGAACCGACTGGAATTTTAAGTAAATTGATACGGAAAAACTTTTAGTATAAATATGTTAAGTACACCTATTTTTTTGTTCTCTGAGCTTAATTTAATGTTGTTTTATCAAGACCCGGTGTTTATCAAAGATTGCTTACAATCAGGGACAATTGCTGATTTATAGGTTGGTACGTGATTGTGATTATACTTAGAAGTGTTAATAAATAAAGCACATAAGACGCTGGCACTAGGTAAACCGCTGTCACTGTCAGACTGCATACAAAAGAAAGAGAAGCGCGATGACACAACGCTTGCAATTTATTGCAAAATATGAAGCAGTTATTTATTTACGCAAAAATGAGTTGAGTAATCGACAATAAAAAACAATCAAGTTCTGCATACAAGTAAGACGTTCTTGTTATTAATAAAATACCAACCGTACTTTGATATTTAATACAGATATTTTGGATTGAAACTCAAAGTAAAGGGTTAGTTTACCGTTCATTTGTATCGAGATTTTTTTTCGTGTTTTGGTAACAACCAAGTTCTGAGAAATATGTTCAAGAATAACATATATTTTTTGCACTACCACAAACTATAATTATAGATTTGGCATTTTTTTTGTTTAAGACAAGCCTACTTTTATCATTTGCCGCTTGTCAGCGCCTTAAACATTAATTATCTGTCTCTTTGCTTGTAAATACTTTAAAGATAGGTATCGATTGTAGGCACAACATTGGTTGTTTTAGAGTTATAAACACATGGGTTATTAAGCAAACAGATGGCGTTTTTGGCCAAAACGCGATACATTCAAATTCTCGGCTTGTGTAACTCACACACAAACTCAAATTCAGCTGCATAATTACAGGAATGCATTGTAGACTAGACTTCGATTCGAGTCAGAATGAGTCTAACAGATATTTTGACAACTAGAGACCGAAACTACTAAAGGCAGATAGATTGATACCCTTGCGTTCATATGATGTGGAGAACGGTGAATGCCTCCGCGAAGGCGTCTCGGCATCTCATTATTGAGACCGGGACGGTTCAACGTGACACCATCTTCAATACCTAGTCCGTAGCTGAGCTTTTATTTGTAAATCGGTTTTTTATGGCCTCAGCGGGATAATATTATATAATATAACTAGCTTCCGCCCGCGACATCGTCCGCGTGAACATTTTAGAAAATCCTTTGGGAACCCTTAACCAGAATAAAACGTACTTACCTATTTTCTAATTTCATCGAAATCCTTATGTTTACATTTCAAAATCGATGCCATTTTCGTAATTAACGTCCCAGTAAACTATAAAAACGACACCCACATTGATATTTTGACATTTCAACCTCATCGATCCCAACAGAGGATGATGGTATTTCACGTCCACCAAGTTGGATTTTAAAGTCGTTGTTTTCGTAATCAGCGACCCGATAAACCATACAAAATATACCCATGTGGATTTTCAAACTTTGTCACCCCATTTCCCCCTTTTAGGGGTTAAATTCTGAAAAAACTTGCATGAATCAGGAGTGCTCCTGTGATGTTTCGAATAAAATAGTCTAACTAATCGTGTTTCCCCATACGAACTTTGGACCCCCGTTTCACCCCTTTAAGGGGTGAATTATGAAAAATCCTTATTTATGCACCCCTAGACCTGATACCTCATAATGAACCTACGTGCCAAATTTGGAATCTATAGACCCAGCGGTTTGGGCTGTGTGTTGATATGTCAGTCAGTCAGTTTCTTCTTTTACCTATATATTTTGAAGCATGAGGAACAGGGTGTAAAGTTCACTCATCCTCCGACCAGACGGGTGTTGTGTCTAGTGGGCACGAGGACGTCCACTGCTGCCTCCCACAAGCACCGCCACTTCGACCGGTTCTGTGCTTCCCGCATCCAGCGGATACCTTCGGCCTTCACAAGGTTATCGATCCACCTTGTAGGAGGCCTTCCAACGCTAAGTCTTCCGGTACGCGGTCGCCACTCCAGAAACTCTTCTCCCTCCTTCTTCTCTTCTTCCTCTTCTTATTTACATATCGCTTTTTAAAATTGTATTTATACAACATGTCATTTGTATTCACACTTTGAGGAGTTATGAGAACATAAATGTAAGGAACAGCTGATTTTTTTTCGCGCTTTCTGGTTTGGTCCCAAGTTGTTCATAATGATGAATACAATGACCCCTTAAGAGATTGTGCGTTAATTCTGGGACATCTTGTATATTTCTTTGCTGATAATATTTGTCATCCGTTAAGGATGCACGAGATTACTTACTAAATTAAATAGGTATTATATAATATGATTGACTAGCACTTCGCCCACGACTTCGACTGCGTGGACTTCGTATCTTCGCCTACGTAGTTCAACACTCTCCACCCCGTTTAAAAGATAGTTTCCGAAAACTAATGGTTGCGATCTTTTTATTTATTATATTATGACAAACTGTAATAATTATTACAAACTAATATTAAATGGTTTCTAGTTTACAAAAAAATAAATGTGTAGGTAACGGATAGACTAAGCGTAGGGCTATTCGCTCACACCGCGGCATTTTTCTTACTTTAAGCATTTTTATACCAGTCGCGTCGTAACTTCTAAACGGAAGGTTCGAATTGAATAATTTAAAGAGGAATTTATATGCACTTAACCAACATTGATTATGAAACGATTTATTTGATTAACAATTAATAATAAAAAGTGAAAAACAAAAAACAAAAAATATATCAAAACCATTGATACCAATGGCACCATTGGTTTTGATTGACAAAGTTGAACAGAAAACGGTTGTTACAGACGGACGACGGTTATTGTGACTTAACTATTAGTTAGACATATTATAACCTCCCTGATTTTTTTGTGGATAATGATGAGTACAATAAATATGTAGTATCATCATCATCATATCATCAATAGTTTTTGAATCACACGCCAATTATTTATTTATTCAGGCGAATTTTTGTTACCTTCGGTTACATTATTGCAATTAAAATGCAGCCCATGTTATTCGCGTTTGATGTAGCTTTCTATTGGTAAAATATTTTTTTTAATCAGTTTTATCCATTACAAACAAACGAACAAAAAATCTAATCTTTTCTCTTTATAATATTAGTATAAATAATAATCGGCGATACACGTAAAGTGGATTAGATTAAATTAAGGTTAATTGACTGTAGCGTGTATGTTAGTTGCTGTTTAAACTGTGTTTACCATTCATAGTAACCACGAACACATAATCTAGATAACGCTAATTAACATTTTCTGCAGTACCTGAAAATGAAAGGGAGACAAACTTACTTGACATCATTAAACCGAACTTGACTACAAATAAGATTTTATCATTATCTTAGCTCATCTTATTTTATTTAGATTTTTAAAACTTAGAACATTCTTGCAAAAAAAAATATCAGTAAGTATTTCGGATTAACATTTCCGTACCAAAATAGTAAAAAGGAACCCATAAGGTGAGACTAAGTCTGTCTGTCTGTCTGTCACACCTGAATATCTCAAGAACTACTAAGGCAGCATAGTTTCCGACTTTTGATGAAAAATGTCTCCGAAGTTTGCATCGATAAAAATCTGAAATTATTCTATGTCATAAAAGTGTATGTAAAGATTACAGGAAAAATAAAACGATGTCTCTAAATAGCACAGTTTTTCAGAAATAATCAACATCATATATACGTACGGAACCCTCGGTGCGCGAGTCCGACTCGCTCTTAACTGTTATTTTTTCCTAAAAACGCTAAATTGTAATAAGAAATTGATAAATGTAATATGCGGGGGAAGCCCAACAAACATTTTTTATTTATACATAATGGTCTATTTCTATCGTGAGTTTGATCTCCGTGAAAGTGACAGAGGAATGACATTTGATAAAGTAGGTCGATATTTATATATGGATACGGATATTTCTAAATCTGTAAATCCGTAAAGTATCTCTCTCTACATATTTTTGTGATGAAGATGATTAGTGTAGGTAATGAAAATGACTCGAATAATCGATTTGTAATCAAACGAATTCATTTTAAATACGAAAGATTTTGAAATGAGCAAATCACATGACATTAAAAGTTAATTTATCTCAACAAGCAGCTAATAACACATCATAACATACTTCTCTTTATTTATGAAACACGAAAATAATTACTTTATCTTTCGTTAATGATCTAAATGGCCGACATTAGAACAAAAATAAATCGGTATTTTTATACCAAGCCCTTGAATTGGGTTGCAGCGGATGTTATTTTTCAGAGCGACAAGGTCGTATGTCACACGAGCGTTTTCGTAAAGGTGCGTAGAGGAAGTAGTTAATGTTAATGCCAGTATCGTAACTAAACGTACTTAGATATAATTTAATTTGTAAATAAGGAAGCCATTAAAATGTCGTGTGTTCTAGATGCTGATTAGTGTCATGTAATGCGAGATTGACTGTGTAGATGTTTACGTGATCGTTGGTAAAGTGTTCTTAAATGTCAGTTTACGCGAGCCAATCACGAGCCGAGCACGAGCAGAGCACGAGCCGAACACAATTCGTCAAGTGTGGTCCGACTTACAAGCCTCGAACGAGCGCGCTGCCAGCATTTCGTACGTACTCGGCTGTGCTCCGCCAATTGTCGGTTTTTTGACGGACACAAAGGGATTTGCTTCGCGTTAGAGGACAGTGATTGTTGTAGGTTCGTTGAACGTCCACACTTGACGCCGCCGAGAACGGCTCCGCTCGTACTCGGCTCGCCTAGCGTAGACGCAGCTTTAGGCGTCAAGTTGGTTTAATGCTGATTGATAGGGTGCTTAAGTGCCTTAAGGCGAAAGCTTCAGAATATCCCGTGAAGTTCAAATTTTCTCATGTTTTTTGCAATTTGCAGGCCAGTATCAGGTAGTATATATGTTGATCTAAATATGATTCGGAGCCGTATTAAATATTTAATAATAGAATTATAATCATAAACATCATAAATACAACCTTCCAAGTTCATATTACCCTATTGAATGACTATTTTATAAAATCATGGCATTTGAGGCCAATTCTAACTGAGGATGCTGATTCGAATGATTATAATTCTATAAAGTCATATTTGTTACGGTCGCGAATCATATTTTAATCAACATACGACTTGACAGAGAACGCTGCTGCCCATTCTATAGTAAGTCCCTTAGTTGCCTTTTACGACACCCACGGGAAGAAATAGGATCGGATCTCTATGCATTTTAATACCATACTGCTAACGCCAACCCGCCTGCCACGCGTGGCAATTATGGCTAACCCCCCCCCCCCCCTCCCCTCCTTCTGTGGGAGGCCTATGTCCAGCATGGACGTCTCTCGGCTGAAATGATGATGGTGATGACAACCTGACATTGACACCTGCAAATTGCAATAGAACGTAAGGAAATTTGAATTTCGCGAGCTACCTTAGCGCATTGGCGACGAAATATTAAACACGTGGGTCTGTCGGTTGGTGTTGCAAACAACTAAGCTGATTAGCTAACAAATGCTTAGGCAAAAGAGAAGACTTGTGAGATGGATGAAAGAACGACAAACTTTTGAAGTGCTACGTAATAAATGTCACGTCAGTAAAAAATGCATTATTATCTTACGAGCTTTGTAAAATAATGCATTAAATTGAGATTAAAATTGTAACTGCAAATGTTTAAGACTCAGATATATGCCAGTGACCTTGAGTAGTTAGCTTGCATGTTCTGTACTGAGCTCTCGCAACGCGTCGTACGTTCAGCCAGTAATAGGACTCGCCCATCAAGGAGCGCTGTCCCCAATTTGACACATTATTAATTTCTTATACACTAAAAAAAGGTATTTTAATAAAACGCGTATATCAAAAGATTAATAATTAAATTATCTTTAAATTGGTGAAAGTTTCAGAAAAATACGCTTGGTAGATTTTGCGCCATTCTCAGTTTTTTATCCGCGTTAGACATAACTTTACAAATTAATTTCACTATGTAATATAAACATAATCTAAAATATTTACGTATTAGGTTATTGAAAAAATGCTCTAATTTAACATATATTTTTATTAAATCATTAACACTACTCGTTTAGACGTGATCTTCAGTATAAACTCATTAAAAGTCGGTTATCGTCGCCTTAATAAGAAAAACCGGCCAAGTGCATGTCGGACCACGCACAATATAGGGTTGTAATGTTCCGTAGTTGGGATGAAGTTATCCCAAAAATAAACAAAACATTGTAGTTGAAAAACATGTTCTCCCATCATATCATACATCGATATACATCACGGTCAATTATCCTATGATCAAATTTACGAGTAAGTTGGTCGACTATTACTCGTTAACTTCTAAGGCAGTAGGCCTTACAAGTTGTAGCTGCAATAGTTTTTCTTTTAACTTCGTTATATACGCTACTCCCATTATTTTTTTCACTTATACAAAAACACCATTTAGCTGACGGAGGCCCTCCTCCGTCAGCTAAATGGTGTCACACTTGACTCTAACAAAAATTAGCACTGCAAAGCTTAATATTACGCTATCCGGATCTATAACGGATCCCTAAATCGAAAAATGGTATTTTCGAATAACGATATCAGACACCATGGAATTGACGAGAAAAAAAAAGTCATTTGCTCCAAATTTTTTTTAAAGATTTATTTTGCTAGATTGTCGGCGTAATTTATATTTATTTATAAACATGCCAAATTACAGCTTTCCAGTACTTAGAGTCTCTGAGCTATGACGCGGACATACAGACAGACAGATGGATATCGCTTGTGCTGCGTTTCGATGTGGACGCGTTTGCTTTATTTCGATTAGCGCGGCGCAAGCTGTCGCTCGTATTTTACCCGCCATGAGTAACGAACTAGTGGCGAATGAGCTGCTGGCGTTCCTGCAGCAGAAGCTGGATGTGATGGACGAGGTGTCTGCTGTCCAGATCTGCGCAACGAACTTCAGCGAGGATGACATAGCTGCTGCCAAGCTGTTGTTGTTTAGTGTGCTGAACAAGCGCGACCAGATGGTGTCCCGCCGGCGTGACGGGACTAAGAGGAGCCTGCAGGACATAATCACGCTGTTCAAGGAGACCGACCCTGACGACGTGCCAACGTTTGTGGCGAAGGAGCTACACAAGCTTCCTCCCGTCACCTTCGACCACGTCGATGTAACGAGCCTTCTGAAGGACATTGTCTTTTTGAAGGCCCGCCTCACGGATGTGCTAACGAAATTGGATGCATCCCAAAACACCGTCGCTGATTTGCGCAAAGAAGTTAGCGAGTTGCGCAACAGTGTGGCGGTAATTAGGTCACCTGTCGATGCGTCTAACGTAAACACGTGTCGCGGAGCCGGCCTCGATATATCGTTGTCGAATTCCGCGTCAGCAGTTTCGTCGCCAGCGCATCCGTCGATTGCTGAGCTTGCAGAGAGCCCCGCCGCTGCCAGCCCGCCCCGCAGCCCCGTGCTCGTCACGGTGGCTACTTCACGCGGCGCCGCCCGCGCCCCTCGCCCCATCCCGCTGCCAGTGTCTGCAGCCCAGGCGAAACCCCTACAAAAGGATTTCGCTAGCGTCGCCGCGAGTGCCCCTGGCGCTCCTAGTATCAAGCCCATGTCAGAAAAGGCGCCGAATAGGGCTGATAATGATGACGGTTTCGTGACGGTGCAAAGAAGGAAGCGCCGATCGCGAACTAACAAGAACCGCTGCGGCAAAGCTCCTGCGAAGCCCGAAGTGAGCCTGCGTGCCGCAAAGCCGAACACACCGGTGTACATCTCCCGCCTGCACTACACCACTAAGGCGGAGGACATCGTGGAGTACGTGCGCCAAAAGACGAGGTACACGCCGAGGGTGCAGTTACTGGAGTCGCGCCGGAACGTCAACTTCAAAGCGTTCGTCGTGCGTGTTCCGAACTGTTATCTGCCCCTCGTCATGGAAGAAGACTTTTGGCCGCAGGACGTGGTGTTCCGTCGCTTCCGCGGACAAGTTCCACAGGACAGCACAATCTAGTGCAAAGTGAAGTGCTACTAACATAGTCTAAGCCTTTTTATTAACACAAGTTTTTGTTTATATACAGTATGTATGTTTAGGTTAAGGTTATTTTCTATGGGCCTATGTCGCCTGAAATAAATGGTATTATTATTATTATCCTTTATTTCATTAAATATACATATAAATTATATTTTTAAATATTAGAATATAAACAAAATATAAAAACATTTAAAAAATAGTAGCCCACCGGTATCGGGAACAAGGTCCAAGCTACCGGCGGTCAGGGCTCCAGAGAGAGGAACCTCCTAACAATGCGAGCCGTGTCCAGAAGTACCGCTCTCTGAATCAGGCCCTTAATCCAGCTGCCCAACGAGAGCCTCTTTAGGTGTTGGTCGAGGCTCTTGGCAATTAAGCCATTGGCTGATACAACTATCGGCACAATGATTGCTGAGTCCACATCCCACATGTCGACAACCTCGCGAGCCAAGTCAAGATACTTGATTTCTTTATCTTTCTCGGCTTTCACGAGGTTCCCGTCATGAGGGACCGTTATGTCAATAATCATTGTGCGCCGCTCTATTCGATCCACCACCACTATATCAGGCTTATTGGCAACAATAGTCCTGTCAGTGATGATGGATCGGTCCCAGTACAATGTGATATTTCCACTCTCGAGAACTGGGTCGGGCACATACCTGAAGTACGGCACCTCCGATTCCACAAGGTTGTATTTCAGAGCAAGTTGCTGATGGATAATCCTGGCTACAAGGTTGTGTCTATGCAAGTACTCTTCGTTAGCTAGACGAGAACACCCGGAGATAATGTGTCGGATTGATTCTCCCGGACGGTGGCATGCCCGACACACGTCAACCGTGCCGTCCTTCACAATAAATCTCCGATAATTCTTAGTCATGATAACTTCGTCCATAATTGCACAGACAAAGCCATCGGTTTCCCCAAAGAGATCACCGAAACGCAGCCAGGCTACGGACGCTAAATAGTCTACTTCGGGTTCATGTAGGGCCCGGAAAAAGCGTCCGTGAAGCTCCTTACTTTGCCATACCTCCCTGCGATCATTAGTGTCAAGCACTACAGGTTTGCGCCAGTTCTCTGTAGCCAAGGAGAGCGGGGTGAGGCCCTTGTCCACCACGACCACATCTCGATGCATCCCCACGTCGGCTTCTAGGAAATATTCCCTGAGACTGCATATCTCGCGATTGTGGAGTGTCTTAGCGTTTAAAAAGCCACGACCTCCACACTTTCGCGGGATATACAGTCTCATTACCGAGGACCGTGGGTGATGCATTCGATATGCAGTCAGCAGGGTACGAACCCTCCTATCCAGGGCGTCAAGTTCGGTCTGAGTCCATTTGAGTATGCCGAAAGAGTACATCAAAACCGGCATGACCCAACCGTTGAAGGCGCGCACTTTGTTCCCGCCTGATAGAAGACTATTAAATACTTTCTTCAGGCGGGCAAAGAAGCGCTCCTACAACGATTGCTTCATGTCAGTAACATTGATGCCCAACGCTTCCGACATACCCAAATACTTATAGGTTTCGGATGCGGAGAGGGCTCTAAGGTTTATGGAATCCGAAAGTTGGGTTCCCACGGATTCCACAATCTTCCCTCGCTTTACATGCATGACCGCACATTTGTCCACACCAAATTCCATCCTGATGGCACTACTGAAAGTTTCAGTTACTTTCAGTAGCTCCCTCAGATGCAAATTGTAGGGGGCAAAGAGTTTTAGGTCATCCATGTAGAGGAGGTGAGATATAACCTGACCACCTCTCCTCAACCGATAGCCTAGACCTGAATCCTCCAGCAGTGTGCTTAGAGGATTCAAGGCTAAGCAGAACCAAAGCGGACTCAAACTATCGCCCTGAAATATGCCTCGCTCGATCCTTATCGGTTCGCTATTCCTCTGGATATTTCGACATCCTGGATAGCGAAGGACTGTCCTCCATTGCCTCATACATGACATCAGGAAGGTGCGCAGAGTTGGATCTACTTTATACAGCTCCAGCACCCTCATGAGCCATGTATGTGGCACCGAGTCATAGGCCTTCTTATAATCTATCCAACATGTCAACAGATCCTTTCGGGAACGTCGAACCTGTTGGCTAATGGCCATATCAATGAGGAGTAACGCCTTAGTACCGCGAGACCCGTTCCTACATCCATTTTGAGAGGCAGACATGATGGAGTTAGTGTCTATATGTTTGTTAATTTTAGCTCTCAAAATGGATGTAAGAACTTTATAGACCGTCGGTAAACACGTGATCGGTCTATAATTTTTGGGTTCCGCGGTGCTACCTGATTTATGGAGCAGGTGGGTTATTCCTGTCGTTAGGAACTGGGGTAGCGAACCAGACTCCAAAGAAGTCTGGTACTGAGCCGCCAAGCGAGCGTGCGACCCAACAAACCATTTGATCCAGAAGTTGTGCAGTCCGTCCGGTCCTGGAGATTTCCAGTTAGGCAACGGACGGACCGCACGAGCTACATCTTGGGGGCAGATGGTAATAGCCCCCATTTCTGGTATTGGATCGCAGGCTCGCTCAACTTTTCGAGTCCAATCACCTTCAGTGTGACCGACAGGCACCGACCAGATACTGTGCCAGAAAGAAGACATGGCATCATTATCCGGCAGGTGCATGTCAGTCACACCTTGATTCGGTCGCTCCCAAGCCCTATAAACCCACCTTTCATTGCTCTGGAAGGTGCGATTCTGAGTGTATCGGTCCACACGCCGCTTATACCTACGAATACGGTTTGCCCAAGCATACACTTTCTGCTTCAGAAAGTCTATGCGCTCTGTGACACGAGATAAATAGTCCTCAGGGCTGGTATCAGTCCCTGAGAACGCCCGCCTCACAAAGCGCATAACTCTTGGGCGAGTATTGCCCTCCCTGAAGCAGATTAGTTTACCGATGAGCGCTCTGGCCCCACCAATACGACGCTCAATTCTGCACTGCCAGGCTGGTACGGCTGGTTTCGGTAGTGTAGCTATAAAGTCATTTTGAAATTTTACGTGAGCTACATTACATGCCGCTACAGCCGCGCAGTACAGAATCGAATGAGTATCAGTGAGGTCTTCGCAGTCATCAAAATAGTTTGACAACTGCGAATCCAGAGCTGCCACCAGCGCCCTATTTTTGTTATGCATGGGCAAACGAGGTAAGCGTGGTCTAAGTTCGGGTGACATAAACCGATATTCCCGAATCGCACCCTCCAAAGCACTCCTCAACTTCTCATTGCACTGGGTACTTACGTTTGTAGCCCTGTCATCATTCCCCTCGTCAGCTTGGACTGTGTGGGACTGCGGTGGTACCACAACAGTCTGCGACAGGGGGGCGATGACATGGCTATTCCGCATTTCAGTTCGCAGGCGATCAAGTACAGTGTCATCCAACATATGATTACGTTGGATAACCCGCACCTGATCCGATAGTCGTTGTGCCGAAACGTTGACAGCTGGTTCAAGCACCTGAAAAAGAGAGAGCATCCGAACACGGTACGCGGTCAGATTGTTTCCCCCCTCTGTAGCCCCATAGTATGAGCGCATGACGTTCTCATTGATGATTCGTGTCCATCTCATGCGCTGCACACTTCCGCCGGGAGCTGGGACCCTATCAGAGGCCGGTGGGCCTCGAGGTCCTAAACCATCCGGCGGCCGGCGTCCTCCCCGTCGACGAGCAGGTGGTGGCGTCGTGGGCGGGGAGAAATACTCGTCGCTCGAGCTCGACGCAACTACCGCGGCCGGTGTCGTCACAGTGGGGCTGGGTACCGGCGGCGGCGAGGCGGAGCTGAGCGAAGAGTCCGATTATTATTATTATTATTATTATAAATAGACAGATGGACATGGTGAAACTATGAGGGTTCCTTGGTGACTATTGAACCATAAAAAGGGTGTCATGTAATCCAACATATATCGCGGTTCACGATCGAATCTTTTCTTGATACGTTTTTATATTAGATTGGTCTTCGATTACTGACCCCGATCCCTTAGGATTGCAGGTAATCTTGCCGTCTGACATCCAAACTTTAATTTGCTAATATTAAAGTCTGCCAATTTGTAGACTTAGATTTTCGATACATAAGGTATTTTCTTGAGTATAATGTTCTTGAAAAACATCGCCCATCAATAATGGTAATAAGATATTTATTTAAAGACGGAAATGGGACCCTCCTTAGTAAGTTGTTTGAACCACATGATGTAATGTAATCATAGCGGACATTGTTTTTCATTTTTAGGGTTCCGTACCTCCAAAGGAAAAAGGAACCCTTATAGGATCACTGACACGCCTGTGTGTCTGTTTGTTTGTCCGTCTGTCACAGCTGATTTGCTCCGAATCTACTGGACCGATTAAGTTGAAATTTGGTACACATAGGAACTTCTGTAACCCAAATACGGATGTGTTTCGTAAATTAATTAATTTTGAATATGGAGGTGACTTTTGGGGGGCAAATTAGAAAATTTTAAAAAAAGTTTTGCTGACTGTACCGTGTGACATATCAATGCATGTTTTAAGGATTTCATATATATATTTTTTATAACTTTAAAGTAAATACTTTTGAATTATTTAAGAAAATAGATGAAAATTACCACCCCCCCCCTTATCTCCGAAACTACTCAGGGTAAAATGTTGAAAAAAATACAAAAAATAGTTCTTTACTTATAGATTACAGGAAAACCTATAAGAAGTATATGATCTTAAAACAACATAAATTTAAATTGTGTAAATTACTCAATATTGTGCGTACAAACTTACATTTGAAGTTAGAACGTAAAGAAGTATGGGGGATCATGTTTTTCAACTATAATGTTAAGTTTGTTCTTGGGATAAATTCATCCTAACTACGGAACCCTTCATTTTTCATGGTTCGACACGCACTTGGCCGGTTTTTGTTATTTATAAGCTGCCAAGGGAAACAATTTAGCGCCATCCACTCTAAAAATTATTTCTGACATAATGGAAAATGAAGGGACGCCTGGCTTAAATTTAACCAAGAAAACACGTGAACATCGTATGGCAAACAAAGTAGGTAATCAGGTCATTAGTAGAGGAAACAGGTTATTGCGAGGTGCACCTCATTTCCCATAGGACATCGGTTTCCGATACGAGAGTCAAAGCTCGATTGCATTTGTAACGTTTCCCGATTTGCATGGTTTCAAGCAGAACATACAATTATGTTCCTGCTTCGTTATCATAACAGTTGACGCAGCTATAAATTCTTATCTAAAAGTTGGAAATAAATGTTTTGTTTGGGAACTTTATGCGATTCCGAAAAAACGTGCAGCACAGCTTGAACTATAGCGGAAAATTATGTGATATTTTCTATCGCAGTTAACGTTTTCTCAAGCTTTCGGAAAAGATATCGGTACTTATTTTAGGCTTTTTTCCAAGCGGAAATTAAATTTATACATACATAAACTCACACCTTCTTCCCATGGGGATAGGCAGAAACTATAGAACGCCACTTGCTACGCTCCTTACATACTCCTTTGCTTCGCTCAAATTAAATTTATTTGTGCATTCAATACAGGCGAAGCTACAAGTCCCACTACTAAGTATAATCAAAATCTCTGACTTGTATTCGTCGAAACTCTTAGCGTCGAGGAGTTCTGCCTAACTTTGATGGTCATCTTCCGCTGTTCAAGAAGTTTGCATGACTGCAAAGGGAATACACTGAAGACTGGATCTTAATGGTTTAGGTTTTTAATTACTGTAATTAATTCGCTTTTATATACCAATTTCAACGAAAAATGTATGCCAAAATAATGTAAGGTCGTCGTCGACGTCTTGTTAATTTAAACATCTATGAAATAATTACGTTTATTTATGTTAAAGATTAGAGAGTAAAGAAAAACACTTTATAAAACACACATAGGTCTTGCCTCTGAGTGGCCAATATAATTAAATTAAAATTTTCTTTGAGTGCCGCCGGGTCCGTGATATTTTTAATGTTTCTTTGAGCCCGTGATGTTTGGTAATAACATTTTCTTTTGATTAGGCATTTAGGTAAGTAAACATAATTAAGGTTTTATGTCGTTGATAAGGCCGGTTCTTGAAAGGCCGGCTTTTTGTAGGTTTGTCCGTTTAGTATTACATTCTATGTTGTGACTGTAGACAAAACAAAAAAACCCGCCAAGTGGGTGTCGGACCACGCAAAATGAAGGGTTCCTAGTAGTTGGGATGAATATATCCCAAAAACTATTTTATATTAATTTCAACTTGATACCACCACGCGTTCCTGAGTAAAAGGGTAGTTGACAGAATGACAGACAGACAGACAGACGGACAACAAAGTGATCCTATTGTAAAACAAAAAATAAAAATAAACGTTTTCCTAAAAAAAAATATATTGGGAATGTAAAATAAATGTCATAAAAATAATAAATTATACAATTAAAATAGCAACCAGTTTGATTTTGTCTAAACTCTAGATTGTAGATTGTCCTATAGAGCTGGACCAGCATGTTTGCAAGCATTCTTATCTTGGATATAATCCTCTAATTTGTAATAAGCTTGTTTACAAAGTGTACTTTTAACATAAGATAAGATAAAGATTTATTTCTCACCACAATATATAGTACATTTTCAAAATATCCATACATAATAGTTTTAGTAGTTATACAACATGAGGACAGACAGACCGACAAACGAGTAATCCGTTTTTTCCTTTTGAGGTACGGATCCCTAAAAAGATAAAAATAGAGTGGGAACTAAGAAGATTTAATTCAGGAAGAATAAGTAGATGCTTTGGAAAGCTACCCAATGGTAGGGAACGTTGAATATCTACCCAGCATTTTATCAACTATGTTAGGGTCGACCCTAACATAGTTCCAGTCTAACAGGATGCAGCTGATACCAGTATTTTACATGGAGCGACTGCCTATCTGATCTCCACAACCCAGGGCCTCAAGTCTGCTATTACAATAGTGTCAAAATGGTCGATCATTGATTTCATAATTGTTGATTTTGACAAGTTTGGTAATCTACTATTATAATGGCGTCATTATGACTTTCCAATGGTCGGCCACTGACACTACTTTGAAATAAATTGCATTTATTGGTAATCTCGTACATAATGACAAATGAATGACATTTCTCCTAATGGGTTTTATAATAATGGCAATAAGACAATGCCATTATAATAACAGAATTCTATTACGAGAACATTGACCGACCAATGATCGACGATTATGAATTTAGCAGATTAGGAACTTTTAGCAAAAGGACAATGGCATGACAATGTGATCGTGTTGGAATGACTGAATTTATAAAAATAGCAGACATGGGCCCCAGTTACTGGGTAATACAATACCCCTTGGTAAAACTGTTTGTCAGACTTTCAGGCTTCTGACTAGCCGTAACGACTGTCAAGAACCCATGAATGACAGCCGAAAAAAACGGCTTAACGTGCTTTCCGAGGTACGGAGGAGTTTTGGTATGTAAAGATGGTCTTCTTATATCCACGGACCAACCGCGGCAAGCGTGGCTTCACCTGATGAGCCGCTCTTTAAGAAACGGTAATGTTCTACTATAAAGTCAGTAAAGCTTTAAAATACTTATTAAAAGCTTTATTGAAACATCTTTTGAGAATGATGAACATACACATTATGTACGTAGAAAATTGCGATCTTAAAAACATACTAACGGTAATCATTTTAATATTCTGAATCCTTAGGGCTCCTACTAAGGATTCAGAATATTAAAATTATTTATATAAAGAATATAATATTGATATTATAGATAGGATGATGCATGTTTACAAAGTCCTTTCCACATACAATGTCATATTCTACGTGGGAACAATGTTGTAAGCGCATTAAATCATTCTACAATAATACGATAACTGGGTTTAGCCTGATTGTGTAGGTACTCAGACTTCTAAGTACCTACCCGGATTGTTTTTATACGGCTTCATAGATCGTGGACGCGATTTTAACACGTAATTGCATACATCAACTATTATTTTCTGAAATATTGCTAAAAGAATACCAAGTATGTTCGACACAATTTAATTTTTTGTTCAACATTATTCCTTTAACAACGACGGAGCTGCATTGAAGTCTATTTGCAACAGTTTCTTTTTCTTTGTTTTATTATTGTTTGGGTTTGTTTGAACGAGAACTAAAATAATGTAGACGCCGCTAACGGGATTATTACGGGTACTGATGCCACTTTTGTTGAATTCATTGGCAATTAGAAAGAAAAGAAAGAAAGAAAATACGTTGCAGTAAACATGACGCAAAGAAAGAACACAAATACAAAAAAAAAACAAGATGCGTGAAAATATGCGTCACATCCACGCAAAACGCCCACCGCTCAGCATAATGCTGCGACCCTAAGCGAGACATAGCCTCAGCGCTGGTTTTCAGCAACAATCATCGTGAACGTGCTGACGTCGACCGGTGCAGCATACAGTGAGATTATAAATAAGAAATAAAATAAAAAAATAAATACAAACTACTTAATAATAAAAATTTCTGGGTTTGAAAGGGTTTTTTTACACCATGTTGGTGGATACATTTTTAAATAGTAACGTTTTTGAACGACACAGCAGATACTTTTTTTTCGGCATTTTAGGGTTGGAATATTGTAAAAAAAAAAACGGAAATATTGCAAATAATTTAAAATTAGCCAGTATTGTATATACTTACAGGGTGTTTGGAAGCTAGGTGCAATGCCTTAAGGTGGTGATAGATGACACCATTTCGAGCATTTTGAGCATGTTTTTATAAAGGTTTGAACGATTGAAGCTATTTTAATTTCCAAATTTTTTAAGTATTCTGCGACTTCAAAAGTGTCTATTTTTTTTTTTCAATAACACAGCCACTTAGTTCTTGGTTTATTAAATTATAGATGCATATGCATAAAATAAATAACATAGCAGCTTTAACTGGGGCACCGTTGGCAAATAACTAAAAATTGCAAATAAAAAAAAACCTACTTCATCTATGACATGTATGGATCGAAATGCTTAAAATGGAGCCAACTACAACCCTTTAAGACTTTGTACCTAGCTTGGAAGCTAGGTACGAAGTACTGGACTGGGTGGACCCAGTCCACCTCCCTCCAGAAGCTGATTATGTCTCCTGGCCCGTTTAGGATATCTGTAAAGGATCTGGGTGACGCCTGTGCATTCAAAGAGCAGCATGCGCAACGGTTTCTTCAGCCTCCATGCAGGCCCTACACAAAGGACTGTCCATTATGCTTATTGTGTGGAAGTGTTTGTTTAGAGAGCAGAGTCCTGTGATGGTCCCCGTCATCAGGGGCGAACGAACAGCATTTCATTTTTAGGGTTCCGTACCTCAAAAGGAAAAAACGGAACCCTTATAGGGTCACTTCGTTGTCCGTCTGTCTGTCTACCTGTCTGTCAGTCTGTCTGTCAAGACCTTTTTTCTCAGGAACGCGTGAAGGTATCAAGTTGAAATTAATATCAAATACGTAAGTCAACGATCCCTCGAGTCGGAGATCGAAAAAAATCAAGCTTCCAAGTCAACATAATAAAAAAATTGATTAAGAAGAATAGAAGATTTATGCGACATATTTTGATACTCGCAAATAAATCAAAACCTACTACAACTGGTACTTCCCGTTGACCTAGAATCGTGAAATTTGGCAAGAAGGAAAGTCTCACAGCACAAGTAAAGGCAAAAGTCCGAAAATTGTTAATTTGTAGTTTTATCACATGTTGTATGAACATGTTTTTCAACTACAATGTTATGTTTGTTTTTGGGATAAATTCATCCCAACTGCGGAACCCTTCATTGTGCGTGGCCCGACACGCACTTGGCCAGTTTTTATCTATTATATAGATTAACATGCTGGATAGAAAAATGCGTATCTTTACACCGTGAGTGGTCAGAACCGAAAAATTACCAATATTCAGAGCAGAATCGTACACGCACCTTCACTCATATACCTACGGCTGTTAACTTTATGTGAGTTATAAAACGTAAACGAAGCATCACTTTTGTGACTTTATTATGGCTGTAAATAACAGTACCTACCTACATGAGTTCATATTGTAATATTACGTTTTTGATCTTTTAAGCCAATTTTGTCTGGTAAAATAATCAAATTAAGACGGTAAAACACAGCATGTTTTTATTAGCTGCTTAAACCTACTTGCATGTCAAAACATTTAGTTAATTCGATTTCAAAACCTACTTTAGACAAATAGAAATCACTGGTTCACCAATTCTTTTTCTACATCGTGTCGATGGCACGACGCTATTTTTTTTTTTTGGAACGAACGTTGTACGCTTAATAGACTGTAGATCTGTAGACCATTTTCTATTTTGTTAAGTACGAGTACCTGCTACTTTTGACGGGCCTACGCTGTCCTCTCATACCTATTAACACTGTAATTTGAAAACAATTTAAAAGCCAATTTTTTTTTAAAGAGCAACCGTGGAGTTTCTTGCCGGCTCTTCTCCATCGGAAACGACTAATTGGAACCGCGCACCTAGCTTCTGACTTTTCATAAGTGTCCATGTAGGCTTATATGAAATAAAAATATTTTTGATTTGATTTGATTGAAGCTTACCCCTGAAAGAGTGCGAACGATTTCGGCTTCTCAAAGACCACGCTTTACATAAAAGTAAATCTTAAATCAATGTAGCAATCGCAGTAGCGGTAAATAAATCAAATCAAAGTCAAGCCATTAAACGTCTCATTTTATGTTCCTCATGTTTACTCGTATTTTTCTGGCTCGTTAGTTCCACCTCGTAGGGATCTGCTTTCCGTAAGTATGTTACAGTAGACTGAATAATAATGATTGACTGCCGTCTAATGGAGCACTTGAGGACTAGCGCTTTAAAGCACGTGATGAAGATTCTTAAGGTGCGTAATTACTGACTTAGGAGCTTACCTACATGTGATGTAATAGTTTGAATTCGAGCGTTCATTTACAATTTTGAGCTAGTTTTGTTACTACAGTAGCTAGATTGGGGTTCATTTGAAGTTACGGCTTTATGAATTTCGAATAGTGTTCTAAGAAAAGCATGTTAAGTCTGATTATCGTAATTGTTTAAGCTTCCAAAGAGGTACGGAAGAAGGCAGCTTAATTTTCAGACCAGCGAGAAAATGGTCATTGTCAAACTCAAAATCAAAATCAAAAGTCATTTATTCAAACTAGGCTGAGAATCAGCACTTTTCGAACGTCAAAAATTACATGAGACAGTCCCCCAAAAACGCCCACCCTTCACCACTTCCTAGTGCTTTAGCTGGGAAGAAGAAGTGGCGCAACAAACTCCCCAGCAGCACAGCTGTCTGTTCGCATAAAAAACTTGAAGTTATACAATACAATATAAAATAATTTGCATTACGCAAACGTTAAATTAAATTATTTGCCTTATGTTAGCTAGCACACACCATTATACAAATATATATATATATAATCGTCGAAAACTATACTCAAGCAGAAATAACGTAAACAAAACGTATCTAAATAAAAGCCTCCAGGCATAATGGGCGTGCCCGCTTAAATAAAGCTACAGCTATAACTTGAAGTCACAAATGATAAACTAGCACCATCGAAGTAAAATAAAAACAGTTAATTATTAATAACAATAACAAAACCATGGTCAGCAAGACGACCAGTCACCACAAGCAGCACCCGTTCACGAGCATAACGCAAAGATCAGCCATCACCCCCCTCGCCATATTTGAGGGAAGGAGGCAACCCGACCCCCGACGCTACCGCAAGCAAGGACATCTAAGGGAGCATGACGAACTTGCTGCCGGTTGCTCAGGCAAGAATAAAGTGATCAATTTGTTAAGGTCGTTAGCTAACCACTTATTGCAATACAACTCATAAAAGAACATTGTAATGAGTAGATTTTGTCACTAATAAATTAAAATAAATTGACTGAGACAGTCAAATAAAATAAACAAATATAGGAACTCATATAACCTGTCAGTAGGGAATCTATCTGGAGAAAGAACATGAACATTGTCTTGAGTTAATCACAGCGACCAACTGTTCTTATCGTTTAAGTAGTCGTTGATAGAATAGTATGCCTTTGAACAAAGATTGGATTTAACTTTAACTTTAAACGCATTAAAAGGCAAATCTAGCAAGGAAGAGGGTAGCTTGTTATAAAAAGTTGTACGAAGTCCACCAAATGAGTTATGAACCTTATGAAGCCGGTGAAATGGAGCACGTAATTTGTCCTTATTTCTGGTATTAATATTGTGGAGATCACTGTTTTTAGTGTATAAGTGTAAATTTTGCCTAACATATAAGATGTTGGCGAAGATGAATTGTGATGCCACCGTGAGAATACCAATATCTTTAAAAAAAAAGAGAAACTCTGGCACCCAGCTGGTAAATTGCTCGAACAGCTCGTTTTTGAAGTACAAATATATTTTGAATGTCAGCGGCTTTACCCCACAGCAGAATTGTGTTTTCTAATCTGCTGATGGCTGAATTGTGTACTTCACGAAGTGGATCTGTTTGCTTCGTGCAGATTTTGGTAGGAATGACAAAATTACGTTAATTTATCAGCATAAATCGCGCCATTTATAGAAGCCATAATCATTCTCGATATTAATTTGAAACATACAAATACACATAAAAATTAATTTAAAATAAATTGGAGCTATTTTTAGAACGATACTATTTATATGGTTTCTTGAGTCATAAAAGCTAACATAATTAACTTTAGGTAATATTTTATTATTTCTCACCCCGGACGACCGCTTTCTCAAGAAGCTCTACTAACTTCTACGAAATTCGCACCAGTATAATATTTAAACCACACGTTGATTTTCATGAAACTCTTTATTTGAAAACATGAGCGTCAAAAGACTGAGGTTTTCTTCGATACGCGAGTATATTATACACGGGTTTAATAAATATGCAGAAACATTATGAATACTAATATACGTATACTTACCTACATAATTTACACCCACTTATTTGTACATATACCCCATTTATTATAACATTAGAAAAATAACGGCTGTCACCCTTTCGTTATTTCGTTATAAACGTCTAATAAACTCCGTTATTTCACGATAAGTACAAAGCAATGTAATATTTTTACCATTTACATAAAAAAATAACACTAAAGTGCAGTAATTTCAACAATATTACACAATAACTATCGTTATTCCGCCGTTATGTATCTAATGCTATAATAAACGGAGTATAGTGTACTAAAATAATAATTATAATTTACAAAAAACGAGCGCAATAAACATTTCAGCACCAATTCCGAATCGAAAAACAAACTCGTTTGAAATGCATCAATATTTTTTTTATTAGCCAAGGCTCTGTTAGCGTATCGAAGTATCGAAGCATAAGTACCTAATTGGATATTACATGCTAATTTACAAAGTTAAAAAAATACATAATAAAAATCATAGTCGTAATATTTTGTTATTTTTATCTGTTGTTTTTTATGGTTATTCTTTTTTCTTATTCGTTTGTATTATTATTATTCATTGGTTGTGTATTGACTTTGTTACCTTTGTATGATTTTCGTGTTATGTATTATGATATTATACATTTTAGATTTTTTGAATAATAATATTTTACCATGTCAATCTAGGTACAGTTACCTAGATTATAAGTAAATGATGTGTGCTCCTATAATTGGAAGCGCACACTTGTATTTGTCGCTGTATCATACTTGCATATAACTGTGTAGCCTCTGTTGGAAATCCATTGAATAAATAATTATATTAAATATGTTTTTCTGCTTCAATAAACGCAGAACTATTTAGTAAGTAAATTAAAATGCAATCATTATGTTTATTATTTTTTTCCACATAATTATATTCCATATATTTCTATAGAAAAAAAAAATACAGTAAAATAATGGTCATCCCAAAATGGCGAATGTATTTGTCCCTTGGCATCTTTACAAATTCAGTTCCTTACTTGTTAATATTTTATTTCTCTTTAAAAGTGACCGAAGGCTCTACGAGTTTTATAGAAACACATTTAACCCTCTTTCGTCCCTGAGGGTCGAATTTCGGGAAACACTACACGTTTGAGTGTGTCTTCACATAAAAAATGCATCTCTCCTAACTTGATGTATAGGTTCGAAGGTTACCAAAACACATTTTGTATTTCGCACAAAATACAACCAGTTTTCTTTGGCATTTAGGGACTGGGGGGAACCAAACCCGCCGTTCAAAATAAGTCACTGAAGTTACGTCGACGATGATGAAGTGAAAAACCGGGCAAGTACGTGTCGGACCACGCATAATGAAGGCTTCCGTAGTTGGGATGAATTCATCCCAAAGACAAACTTAAAAACTTTTTTAGTTGAAAAAAATCTTCTCCCATACATCGATATACATCACAGTCAATTCTCCAACTGCAAATGTAAATTTATAATCGCAAAAAAAAACCGGCCAAGTGCGTTTCGGACCATGCACAATGAAGGGTTCCATAGTTAGGATGAATTTATCCCAAAAACAAACTTAACATTATAGTTGGAAAACATGTTCTTCCATACATCGACATACGCACGGTCAATTTTCCAACTGTAAATGTAAGTTTGTAATCGCCAAAAATTTTTTTTACAAATTAATGATTTTCGGACTTTTTTCTTTACTTGCGCTGTGAGGCCTTGCTTCTTGCCAAATTTCATGATTCTAAGTCAACGGGAAGTACCCTATAGGTTTTGATTTATTTGCGAGTATCAAAATAATTATGTCGTATATACATCGCCGTATTTTTTTATTGCGTTTTAGATGTTTGATTTTTTAAACTCAAACCCCCTTATTACAAAACAAGGTTTATCTTCAGACCCAAGTTTAAAACATGGAGCCATTATTGAATTTCGAACTTTATTCCGATTATAGTAAAGTTCCTAAACACAAAACTGACAACTTAGTACCGAACTAAGTTTTCAGTTTTATATAAAGAACGGTATTTCAATCACTGTTACGTTCTTATTACAAAAACTGGTTCCATGGTTTAAGCCATGTCAAAATATAAATCTTGTTTTGTAATAAGGCGGTAAGGGACCGTAGACATAGTATTTGATATTAATTTCTACTTGATACGGTCAACGGGAAGAAATAGGTTTCGATTTATGTTTGAGTATCAAAATATGTCGCATAAATGGCCGTATTTTTTTATTGCGCGTTGACTAGAAGCTTGATTTTTTGGACCTCCAAGGGACCGTAGACATGATATGCGTTCCTGAAAAAAAGCGTCTCAAGAGACTGACAGCCAGACAGAAAGACTGACAACGAAGTGATCCTATAAGGGTACCGTCTTTTTTTCTTTTTGAGATACGGAACCCTAAAAATGAGTCCGACCTAAAGCTAAATTACTTTCGTTAACTTCACTATAACTTACGACGTGGACATTAATATATATTTGTTTTCCTTTTAAATTGATTTAGGATGTAATCAATCAGATTTACAAAGATATTAAAGCATACAATTCGGAAACCTAGATAACTTGTTGTCAATTCTGATATCGGACGAAATCGCACCTAATAAATAGTGATGTGTCAACATTAAATAACGCAAGTATAACTATTAATATCTCAGCATTCCGTTATAAAGGTATTAAACATCTTTATTGCTGCCATAAAATTGCTAGAAAATTCATCTTCCTTTTCATTTTATTAGTGAATCTGAACCGACTTCGCTCAAAGTTATGATTATGTTTGTTGTATGTTTACGAATAATCTGATCATTATTATCGCCCTATCAAAACTAAATTGTTTATAACTCTGAAACTAGGATTCTAAGATTATTATTTTTGTGTTTTCTTTTCAATCTAGCCGAGGTAGGTAATTATTTGCGTATGTTATTAAATAAGTTTTCAGTAAAGTTCTATTTAATATGGCAATTTCAAGCAGTCTTTTTTTTTTTGGGTGGGAAATTATCAAATAACTTCTCCCGCTGTGGGCTGAGCGGGACGGCGTGTCAGACTTTTACTGACTAAAACCCACCCGTGTTCCTTCCGTTGCCTGTGTGCCAGGGCCATGAGATATCCCTTTCGGACAAACTCGCAACCCTGGCAGAATTTCAAGCAGTCTACGTTTATAAATACAGTTCTCAATTTGAATAGGTACATTTTCTATTTACATGTACCTCACTGAACTGTTAATATTAAAGGCACTTGTCGTTAACGACAACTTGTACAGTCAACCTACTAATAGAGGTTTGTTTACAACAAACAAAAAAAGGGACATTTTATTTCTGTTAATGTAAACACTTTTGTGGGACGAAAATAACTGACACAACCAATGAGTGCTTTATATCAATAATAAATTGCGTTCGCTAAGCCTTGTTTGTAATCTTTTCCTGTTCGGACTCAGTATTGACGTAAAATGTCTGATCATCGTATTTTTAACCAACTTCCAAAAAGGAGGGGTATGTTTGTCTGTATGTTTGTTGTATTTACATTTCACGTTCGTGTTTAGGTCACAAAAATTCATATGTGTACCTAACCAGTCCATTAGATTCGGAGCCAATCGGCTGTGACAGACGGACAGACAGACACACGGTTGATCCTATACGGGTTCTGATTTTTTTTTCCTTTTGGGGTAGGTACGGAACCTTAAGTACAAAGCGTGGGTCAGACAGTCCGTCGATGCTAATTACTAATTGAATTAAATTTAAACAGGATGACGCATTTTCAAAGAGAAACAAAAACAATTTTGTATTTATTTTTATAATTATTTTTTTATTCAGACAGGTTTTTTTGTTGGTACATCATTAATTAGAGTAGGTATTAAATAATCGTTTGTTCGTATAGGTGTATAATTGGCCGTTTGCACTTTCTGGTACCTACTATTGCAGGTTTTGTTTAAGCATTAAGGCTGGGTGCACACACCTTGGCACGTTTTTTACAATATTTAATTTTAAACGTGTCAACAGCAGCGGGATGTTGACTTGTGCCACCCAGAAATGACCCAGCCTTAAGGCACTATATATATGATTTTAGTGACTTTTAAATCTGGTATTACGCCATCATTTATAATGCAAGTACGTTGTGTTGTAGTATTGTAGTAAAATAATTTATGAAATATAATACATTCAGGAAGTAATGGTTACCCAAAGCATAAAAAACGATACTACTTTCAAAATAGTTCAGATATTTCTTGTTTTTCAGGGTTCCGTACATCAAAAGAAAAAAACGGAACTCTTATAGGATCACTTCGTTGTCCGTCTGTCTGTCTGTCTGTCAGTTTGTCAGTGTATGCTACAATAAGTAACTGAAAAACTAACCCTACGTACACACTACTACCCTAAAATCGTAGAAAATCTAATAATCCTCATTTACGACATAAACCATTTTATATAATGTTTGATTAATGCATCTTAGTGCAAGTGAACATGCATTGTTAATGTAAATTTGTAAAGCTGACCTTTTATGTAGGTCAGTATCCATTTAACTCGAGATTATAACTAAGTTTGCTTTGTACTTTACAGTCAGATGTTACAAGGGAATTTAACCTACCTACTTTGGATCTGTAAAAACATTTACCATTTTTTTTTTTTCAGTTAGGACCTGTCTCTGGTTAGCACCCAAATTGCATAACACACTATCAATCGCAATTCGAAGGATTTTAAAGGAAATTCCTAATTCCTTGATATGTTTGTAAAATTTGTCTGCAGCATCATAAATAATACAATTAATGTTGTTGAACTATCAAAATGAAAGGTATTGTCATTGTAAATGTTACGCAATTATATCGCAGGAATTACTTTGACTTTACTTTACTTTTATATACTTACAAAAACCAGTGTAAACTAGGATTAATTTATATCCAATCATCATCATCTGCCCAGCCTTTTCTCAACTATGTTGAGTCGGTCGGTCTAACTGGATGTCTCAGTGTTCCAGTCTAGCTTAAGGGGCCGTGCACGAAATCGGCTGATTTTGATCAATTTTGATCATTGGTTGTGAGAAAGGGAAGAACAATTTAAACAAAATTATTTGTGATTTGCAAAGTCGAGGGATTTTTCAAATAAAGTATTCATGGAAAATCACCATTATTCGCCAGAAGTTTTCCGAAAAATGACGCGAGACTTTGATCGAGACGTTTGATCATTTTTTTTAAAGTAGTGCTTTTGATTTTGAACATGAAAAAATATCATTAACATGATTATAAAAATGGTCTACTTGTGTGTGAATTAAGCACTTTTGTTCAACTTCCATACAAAATATAGCAGAAAACCTATTATTTTTTTAAACCAAGTGGGTAACGTTTTTATTCCAATTATTTAACAAACCAAATCAAAAATCATACACTGGGCTTCAGCTATCCTTGTGATAAAATCAAAATTTTATTTTATGATTATACAATAATCTTCATTAAGTAAATCAGCGGCGAAATAAACTATATTTTCGAGAACGCAAAAGTGATGAAACTATTAACAGGTGCTAAGACTGACACGAATGGAAAAGCACCACGAGAACTTTACTTTTATGCAGGTTGTTAAAATAACTGCGTACCATACCTGCGCTTAAGGGTAGGTTCAGTATCGATAAAAATATCCGGAAAAAAAAAATCCAAAATGAAAAACCAAAAAAAAAATTGCAATAAAGCTTTCTCACCAATATATAAGAAATTGACCAAAATCGTTTTTTTTGTGCACGCTGCCTTATTACCAGTACCCGTGAGTAAGTGTGAACACTTACAGTAGGCGGGCCTAACTAACTGCATCGCTAGATAAATCTTGCAACTGCAATAACATACCCGCAGTCAATTTGCAATATCATTAGTGTGGTTTACATGCACGTAGCAATTTTCCTAATGACGATGGTTGCAAAAATGTAAGGAGGTATTCAAAAATGTAAGGAGATATTCAAATTTCGTTTCGCACTAGCATTTTCCTCGCATGAATTGACAGAAGTTCGTTATTTCCTTCAGGAATATGTTCCAAAGGTAAGAAATATTGGAATTGGCGCCTGGCGTTGAATCTTGAGAGTCTGAAATATTTTGATGTAGCTTACATGCCAGTTACAGGATGGGCGTGAATATGGACCTCGGTTTCAAACTTGAAATTAGAATGCCGAATATTGCAATACTAGCCCAGACTATTATTATATATTTCAATGTAAAAACTGGCAATAATAATAGATGGAATCGAAATATTAGGTAGTCGTATTATTTATTTTATTTACAACAACATACAACATACATAAACTCACGCCTTCTTCCCGTTTTATTAATATCTTGTTTATTTTATCAGTAGGTACTCGGTTCCCGGAAAGCGATATTAATTTTATGATTTAACCTTTATGAAGTTCCAGTTACAGTTGTCAAAAAATAATAGGCCCTTTTTGACATTTAACTTGAATTGATTTATCGTTAGTATCGAGTACCGAGTCGTATGGTTATTTCACTTGTTACGTCGCGATGTTCAATCGCGACGTAACTAGAAGTAACCATACGACTTAAATGTCAAAACGGCCCTATTATTTTTTGACAACTTTAATTCAAAACATTAATACTTATGTAAATATTGAAATTAACAATCTATTTGTAATGTAAAGCAAAATAATAATCGGAACCATTCAGAAGCAACCGCCTCGTCAAAATTATGTATTTTATCAAATTAAAATCAAATAAATTTTTAATATTGTTAAAATAAGGTTATGTTATATTTTTGATATTGTCAATATATTTAATTGTACTTATATAATTATATGATTTTTATACAATATTCCTAAAGTTTAGTGAAACAAAGAAGTGAAACTTTAGCTGCATACCAACAAAGCTGACGGGTGATCAATAACATCAATCCTAACTAGAACCTTATTGTGACGTCATTCTCAATTACTAGTAGCTAGAAACTATCTAGTAACAAAGGGAGTAGTGTTTCATGACACGCTCAATACATACAATCCAGACAGATAATGTAGTCAATGCACAATTACATTGTTTCCTATTCGACGTCAATATCAGGCTACGGATTTAAGCATCTACGCCGTAGCGGCTACTACGGGCTACGGCAAATCGCTACGAGCTTAGATGAAACTTACTACCATAGTTTCTGCATTGATTTTTATTCACCGGAATATGACTATACAGGGTGGGCCACCACTGCTCTAAAATTCATAATAAATATTTATATCTGCACAGATACTTTGCAAACAATTGCTTAAAGAATGTTGGTTGAACATTCAGGTTCAAGTTACCTCAATATACTTTCCCAAGGGGGTACATTCCTGAGAGTGGAAAAATATGCCCACGTACCGTGTGTTTATTACGAATGAAGGAATTCCCAGCGCGCTTCGCTAATGAAAATTTATATGGCGGTCAGTAATACCGACGAGACTCGTCTGCCAGCACCCTTCGACCGTAATGAATGTTTGTTAACTCTGTTTGAAAAATTACCCTTATTTATTAAAGTAATGCGTGAGAAAAGAATAATGGGAGACGTAACTCAAGTTGTAAGTACTGCGTTGTACAATAACTCCTTCGTATAATATGTTTGAAAAACTACTTTACGTTACGAAACATCCCCTCTAAGGCGTTGTCGTAATGTTAATAATGTAAGCATCAGCTGCTGCAGCCATACAAGTTGACGTAAACCTTTAAGGCTTTAAAGCGCTTGAAGCAATTTAACAAGGAACCCTTAAGAATCCTTTTTCATAAAGTTTGTTAGTTATTCATAATGTGAAGTTACGCGATGCATGTAGAGCAACAATACAGGAAAAGTTACTTGTTACCGCAGAATACTAAATAATAATGCTATTACCATAATGTTAGTGGTTTTGGTTTACTGGTGGTCACGTTAGTTTGTGTAATTTGTACATTTCCCACAACCAAAACCACGTGGATAATCTGATATTTATTCAATACTAGCTGACCCGTGATCACTTCGTTGGGCGGTAAACATTTTACCGTCTTTTCATTTTTCGGATTAAATTATGGCCTTATGTGATGACACTCACAAAATAATAACGTGGCTTTCAATGGGTAAAAGATTTTTCAAAATCGGTTCAGTAGATCCAGAGATTACCCCTACAACCTCACAAACTATAAAATTTTAATATAAGTAGATGAAGCAACGGTTTAGCAATATCCTTAAAAAAAAATGACTCGCATTCCGTTTGCTCACTATAGGCAAGCGACTTCTCGACAAAATTAATTTATTCAATATACTGTGTTCATATACCTTTGCATGGTTTGTAAAAATAGCTTTGTAAAATACATGGAAACATTTCATCGAATTTTTGTTCTACCAACTCCCTCATGGTTAATTTTGTGAAATCAATTGTGTGAGAGTACGACACTGAAAAAAAAGTGTTTCCTTGAACAAAAATCTTGTTTATGTGATCACGTATCCTGACTCCATACGAGCCTAACAAGATCTTGCCTTCTGTAGCTAGGAGAACTTTGTTAAATTATCATAGTTCCGACAACTAAGTAACATTACTTTAATTGCGGGTAGTTTTTTTTTTTTTTTTTTTAATCGTTGCCTCACACTAGGAATTTCTCCTGTATTGTGGGTGCGTTTACAAACATTTAAATTCACATACACAAACAGCCAGACCCGAAACAACTACTTGTAGGTCATACAAATATTTGTTCCGTGCGGGAATCGAACCCGCGACACGCAGCGCAGCAGTCAATCGCTTAACTAACTTCGCCAACCGTGCCGTGTAGATATTTAATTTAACTCAAATGTTGGCCAGTAGAATGACATAATGCTAACATTACAAGTTGCTTGTTACCATGAACTTGAATTATTATTTGAAACACAAAAGTTGAGAAGTAAAATCAAACAAAGCAAGTAATACATGCTTTGTTAATGATGATGTTAATAATGTTGTAACAAAGACCGGTGATTATTCTGTTCGTGCACATTTGTCGATGTATATAAAATGAATTTGTTCTGGCAAATATACTATCTTGTTTATAGTAAATAGATAAATAATGATTCCAAACATTTTAATGCCAACTAAGAGAAAACAGCATTACGTGACACTAACCGCATTTGCGTACGTTGATGTTTACACCGCAGCGCAGGTATGACGACACGTATTCATAATGCTGTTAATATTATAATGTTTACAGCACACCGATAAAACTTGCACCAAACTTGACCGACATTTGGGCCGTTCTTGGCCGTCTAACAAAATGTGTGTCATACGCATCGCGATCTTCGCGCTATTTTGGCAACTCATTATCTATCCGTGCCAGAGGAACCTCGACTACAGATTCTAAGAATCCCCAGACAGAAGCGTTTGTAAATGAATCGAGAAAGCACGAGCAATTATGAGCTGAAGCTATTTACTAATCGATTCTTTTAATAGAACCTGTAGAATTCTTTATCGTAAACGGGTAAAATATACATACACATGCGCTGTCTAATAACACACTAAATAAACTGATTGCGATCGACAATTTAAATTATAGACGCTAGGAATTCCGACTACTCGAAGTATTCGATCAAGCTGTTGTTGCACTAATCGATTCTATGAATAGGACCCTGTCACATTCCCATCTTAATAGATAAATCCATCCGTTTGGGATGAATATGATTGTTATTATAATTATTGACTAGGGCAACGAGATGTTCAGTTTTATAAAATTATGTCGATAATTATGTTATAGTTGGTAATGTCTTTAAACAAAGAATACATACGTTTGATCGTTAGTAACTTGTGGACAGAATATTAATTTAGATTTGTTACAGTTGTAATGGCAATCTTGTCATTATAAATAGATTATTTTTTTAATTTGTGAATGTGAGAACGTTGTAGGCTTAATAGGCTGTAGTTAAAATCATTTTCTATTTTGTTAAGTACTTGGTACTTGTTGACGGGCGTACACTGTCCTCCCATACCTATTAACACTGTGACTTGTAAACATTGTAAAAGCCCATTATTTTTAAAAGAGTAACCGTGGAGTTTCTTTGCCGGGTCTTCTCCATAGGATATGACAAATTGGAACCGTGCATCTACCTTCTGCCGTTTCATAAGTGTCCATGTAGGTTTATGTGAAATAAAATATTTTGATTTAGATTTTTGATTTTGTTCCATCACTAAAAACGAGGTGTGGGTGCCGATAGTGGAATGAAAAAATCTAATTTCGAAACTCACATAAGACAGTTTTGTTTCTTCGCGGTTAGTGAAACAACTTAGGTGCCATTCGGTCAAGTGCAGTTGAAATCAGTGCTCTAACGGCCGATCGGTATGATGATAGACAGTATAATTATATCTATCCTCGGATGGCGTCTCACAATCTCACAATCATTGATAAAGGCTATATATATCTAACGAAAACAATAAGTAGGTTTCTCTACTTCGCCCTCCCGTGCGTTCCGTTACAACCAACATCACTTTAAAAAATAACATGTGTAATTAGTCTTATATTAAAACTTCTTTGTTTCTTACTTCTAAATAAGTTACTGGATTAAGATATAATTCTGTAGAGCCATATTTGTTATGGCCTCGAATCAAAATACAACCAGTAACTGACGTGCAAATAGCATAAAATATGAATTTCGCGGGCTACCTTAGCGCATCCCTCAATTAATGTTGTTTTTTTTTAATACTTAAATTCATGTTGGCATGGTGCTTGCACGGGGGGGTGAAACTAAGGGGGGGGGGTTAAATTTCTGTTATTTTTTGCCTAGGGCGCACCGTTTTCGAGATATTTGAATTTAATTTTTTTTTATTAGTTAAATATTAGAAAACATCTATGATCATTATTGCATGTACTAAAGAGTTCATTTTAGCTTGGCTACTTTACGTTTATCCCTGCAATTCGGGGAATTGACCAATCTGCCATCTGTAGTACTGTCCTGTCAAACAAATCGTATATTGGGACGCATACTTTGGCATTTTCATACAAATAGCTATCTGTTGTAGGCGATACACCCTCCCATTAGTAGATAGCGTGGGCCGGTAAGATTCCATAATGTCTCATAGATTATTGGGACGTAAAACCATCGATAGATATATTTTTCTATCTCCAGTAGGCCAAAACTGGTGGTATATAGGTTATTGGGTTCGGCCGTAAGTAGAGTTCCTCGTAGTATGGCACACTCTAATTGCCGACGCCAAAATTAACAGGTATTTCAAAATTCAAATGCGGTAAAGTAAAATTTCGCCTTGAATCGTTCGACGTTGCGGCTTTGTGGTTAGCGGTATCAAGGTACATCGTCCTTTGCTTTGGAACATATTCATTGACACCTACGTTATATTCCATGCCACGATTACTTATTCCTATATAGGTAGGTACTTTCAACAGAATCTATGAATATATAACTCAAGTGTAGCTTGTAGCTCTCTCATTTCTAGCTTATGGACCGGTTGGCTAATCAACATATTTTATTGATGTTGACCACCTCAATGGAGTTAATGTGAAGATTAATTATTTGAACTAAGAACCTTTGACTCAAGGATTGAGTGCTCATATGTGAGCCAATATTTGCCAAATCATGCATTGGGCCAATAACATTTTAAAAGGCCTTTCTGTCATAAAGGTAGACGTCGAAAACATTCCGTCAATTTTATGTTTTTATTAAACTGACAGACATCCAATTGTTAACAATAAGCAATGGTATTTAAACATGAGGATGCTTATAAATGTTCAAAATAAAATCTTTTTTGTACTTTAATGAGAGAAGAGGAAGCTTGAATAGCTCTTCTTTGTAGAAACAATTACGGATGGCTGGATAACATTTTGTCAGTGAATTTACTTGGTCCGGTTCGGTTACATACAGGGATATGATGAGAAAGGCAATGTAGTCGAGAAAGGCCCTTTTTAACTTAGGTAACCAATGGATCAAAGTCTTGTCAAATTATTGTTCTCGATGGATTTTTAGAGTAATAGAGTGGGAGTAGTTCACGAGATAGTCTTATGGTGAGACTAAGTCTGTCTGTCTGTCTGTCACACCTGGATATCTCAAGAATTACTAATGCTATCAACTTGAAATTTATAATAGTTTTAGGTGACGTTTACCCAACTATTTTGTAAACAAGATTTTTTTTAAATAAAATATACCTTTTTTGCAAAAGGGACTGAAAGGGGGTCTTAAAAAAATTAAGTGGTGCTACTACGGCATGTAGGATATCATATTATTATGAAAGAACGCTGTTTGCACATTGTCAAAAAAAAAAAATTTTTTACTTAAGCACCATAGTTTCCGACTTTTGATGAAAAATGTTAAAAAATATACCATTCCCCCTCTTATCTCCGAAGTTTGCATATATAAATCTGAAACTATTATATGTGATAGATGTTTATGTAAAGATTACAGGAAAAATAAAACTATGGCTCTAAATAGCACAGTTTTTCAGAAAACATCAACATCATATATACGTACGGAACCCTAGGTGCGCGAGTCCGACTCGCTCTTGGCCGGTTTTTTATCAACTAATAATTCTTTATCTCGAAACATATTTTACACAATTTTTTTTATTAGGTTTTATTAATGGGGTACGTTTTCTTGTATTTAAATAGCAACATCAAAACGAACCGTTTACATTTTATTATATTATATCATTGAACGTGGGTCCTATCGGTAGTTTGTTCTCAGGGTAAAAATACCTTATTTATAACAATTTTCTGCACATTTTTTTGTAAAATTTATATAATTAATTTCCTCCTTTATATAGCGTTACAATTAACCACAGCACAAAATTACTGCTTAATGTTTGTCTATATGAAAGTATGACGGAAGTGTACACACGACCACCGTAAAGTGCCCCAAGCTTCGTTTATAGCAAAAATTAAAGCTCGTGCAGACAGGCGCGACTTGTCACGCGACGCGACACCGGTAGAACAATTTCCATTAAATTTTCATAGAAAAAGTCCCACCGTACGAGCCTTTATCCGCATGCAGGATTTGATTATGTCCCTTATATACAATATCAAACTCATTTATCGAGAACTTTGATGTTTTATGAGCAGGAAAAACCATGCCAAGAGCAAGTCAATCGCGCACATCGTGCCGGAAAATATGTCATCCCGTTTGATTGATATTTTGATATTAGCTATCTATGAAGCTTTAGTACGAACACCAAATTACAAACATAACAAACTGAAACACAATTGAAAGAAAATTTTAAATTGCTTAAGAAGCTTTGAATAGGTAATTATGTCCCTCGCTTATTGGGTCAAAGTCCTTTTGAAAAATTTCGCGCGGCCCTTTTAAATAAAACGTTTTGGGCACGTTAGATTAATGGCACCTTATTATGAAAGAGCAAGTTTTGATTGTATTCACTTGCCAATCGCCATACAAGGGACTGTGAAAACAATTGACCGTCTAACTTCGCACACGGGGACCGTATTGAAACTTCTAAAACAAATCCAACTATAGGTGCTCGTATATTCGGAATATATTAAAAGTTGAGTGAAATGTGTGAATATTCAAGTGACATTCTACATGGTCGGGCGGTGCCGTGAGGCAGGCGTGAACCGGTGGCGGCGGGCGGCACGGTCGCGCGCCGCCGCCGCGCCGCGGCCGTTCCGGCCCGCATGCGTCGCGGATTAATAATTCCACGGCACGCGTACCACTCATTAATAAGAAATTACGAAAAGGTGGTCACCGTGTTCGACACGGAAGGTTTACTTTCCCCCTTTTTTCTGAATAGAAAAATAAGAAAAACACGTGACGAGGGTTGAAGTTTGCTCAACAAAGTGTTTTTAAAAAAATCCTTTTTATTTTACGTTTTTCGTAGCAAATAACCGAACCAAATAATACCTGTTATATTCTACTTATATTTTTGGGCGATAAGTGTTTATTTTTGTAGCAAATCATTGGATTGCTCTATTTAAAAAATAGCTTCTATCTTTCAAAGGGGAGATTGTTTGCCAAACGCTCGTTACATCTTCAAGTCGAAACGTATTCAAATATGATTGTAAACAAACTGGGAAAAGCAAACCAAAACATTAATTAAAGCTAAAATATGAAACATTACCATATTTAAACGATAATGGTGCAAAGTGAGTGCGAACGATACCATCCCAGCCATTGCATTGTTGACAAAGATTCCGTTACTCTAGCCCGATTTATTAGCCTCATATTTTAAGGCCAAAATAATGTTGTATTTGTAGTTCACCTATGCGATGCTTTCATGTTGTATTTTTTAAGGGGTTTTCTATTTTGCTTCTCTTGATTTGGCTGTAACGAAAAACAATTCGTTTTACTTTTGCGTTCTGAAAATAAAAGCATTCAAATATATTTTATGAAAGGCAGTGAATATTCAAATTGTATATTGCAATGCAAAAATAATAAGGTATGTTTGTGAAATATAATTATTTGTTGTGAAATAATACGTTAGAAATGAGAAAGCAACTTGTGTTTGAGAACTAACACAAGTTCTCAGACCAGTTTTTATTAAATACATACAAGTCTTTGAACACGCTGCAACTTTACGGAGTATTCATATCTAATTTCAAATTTTATTGAAATAAATACCTCGAACAAAAAGAAAACTTTATTCAGTTCAAAAACAAGGTACATCATGAAAAAAACCGACCAAGTGCGTGTCGGACCACGCACAATGAAGGGTTCTGTAGTGGGGATTAATTATCCTACGAACAAACTTAACATTGGAGTTGAAAAACATGTTCCCTTATACATTCCAACTGCAAAATAATGTAAGTTTGAGTTTGAGGTTTGGTTTGTTTGTTTGTAGGTTGAGTTCAATATTGAGAGATTTACTTTGTTATTTTAAGATTATAGACTTCTTATAGGTTTTCCTGTAATCTATAGGTAAAGACCTATTTTCTGTAAGGGAGGGGAATGGTAATTTGTCAACAATTTTCTTAAATAATTTCAAAAGCGTTTAAGTAGTAAGTAGTAGTAGTAGTAAGTAGTAATAGTAATATGTTACATATGAGACATAAGTGCTATATTTTTACAAATTCCCTGAAACTTTGTGAAAAACGACGACGAACGACGACGTAAATCGTTTTCTGCCATCTAATTAATTTACACGTATTAAAAATATTGTTTGAAAGATAAATAAAATATACCTCAACACATAGCTATAAAATTGCTAAGTGCAAACGAACCTTGATTGATAAAAACTTGTGAAGTAAATAACACATTCGCCATTAGAAGGTAATATAAGAACAGCACGCATTGGACAATAAAATATTTTATAGCGACTGTAAACTTGCGCCGTGCGCCGTCCCGGCAGACAGATGTTAAGCATTTAGCGAATTTTTAAATTTCCGACTTACAGCCACTAAATCGGCTGCCCAAATTCAAAACCTAGTAACAAGTGTTTTGAAAAAAAATGGTTTTTGGCATCTTTCGACTTACTAGACAGTATCAAAATGATGTGGACCTTAAAACACCCAGTTTCATTCGTAATTTTAAAAATATAATTTAGCAAGTCTAAGCAATTTGGCATGATTACGAAAATTTCCTTGAAGTACAAATTTTAAACTTAGTATGTCAAAATACAAATTTAAAACACTAGCAGCTCAAGCGACTTACTAAGTTATGAATTTGAAATACCAACTTGCTATGTTTTGAATTTGGCGCCGATTGTAAAATAGATGAAATTTCGTTTAGTAAGTCCAGTGTCACCGGCGCACGAGTGTTTCGCTCCGTGTTAAAAAATAATAAAATGTTAAAATTCCTTAAAATATCCCAAAGGAGACCAATGTGTTGATTGCGGAGCATTCGTGGAAAAGATTAAAAATGGAAGTGAGGCTTCAGCTGTGGAAAGTTTACAGAATGATTTCGCTCAACACAAGGTTAAAGCTGAAAAAGCTATAAAAAATTACAAAGAAGATACGAAGAAAGGCAACGATACTATGGAACACTATTATTCTATGGATCTTCAGAAAGTGACATTATTGCCAGTTATGCCAAAAATTAAGGATTCATTTTTTTTGAGCCGTCTAGTGGCTTTCAATTTAACATTTGCACCACTATGTAAAGATGCAAAGATAAATAAAGATAAGATAAATGTTGTGTGGCATGAAGCAATGATGGGTCGAGATGCTAATAATATAATAGATACATTGATGGCATTTCTTATTTCGGAAAGAGATGTGAAAAAATTTACACTGTGGTGTGACAATTGCACTGGACAAAATAAAAATTGGTTTTTATTTACAGCGCTGGTATTGCTTGTTAATTCTGAGTGCATTAATATTGATACTATCACTCTGAGATTTCTCACTAAAGGCCATACCCATATGTCAGCTGACGGCGTACACGGAAATATAGAAAAAGAGATGAGGCGTCGAGATGGAGTTTATGATTACGAGGACTACAAGTCTATTATAGCGAACTGTAGAAAGAACATTGACGTTATCGAAGTGCAAAAATCATACCAATGGGTGAAAAAGAAACGAGTTCCACGGCGTAACACAAATGACGATTCAAATCTCAGCACATTTTTGCTAAACCCAGTGGTTGAAGCTAAGTTCCTCAAAGGATCACGAAATCTGTTCTATAAAACAGATTTTGATGAGTCTTACCAAGAACTGAACTTCTTGATGCAGAAATTTAATGTCAACACTATTCCCCCACTTTCAAATACTATCCCCCGAGGGGTGAAATCATCGAAGAAAGATGGTATTGTTTCAAAATTGGTCCCCCTAATGCCATTGAACAGAAGGGAGTTTTGGCTGAATCTACCCACGAGTGATAACTCCATTGATTTGCAAACTGATGGTCAAATCGTTACCAATAACAAGAGTAGTTCATTATCAATAAGAATGATTTTAGCTTAAGTTTTTTTTTTTAGTTTTGGTTGACTGTTGAGAGTGTGAGTCATGTTTTAATTTAAGAGTCCTTTGAAGTACGTTAATAAATATATTTTTATAAGTCAACAGGATTTTTATTCAACATCTGCATTCATAGGCACTTTGGGATATTTTTTTAAATCTTATAAACACTAAAATGTCTAATGAATTTTTTTAGTCTTCACGTTTACCATAGAAAATCAAATTGATAACCTAGTAAGCAGACTTACTAAGTTTTGATATTCTTTTTACATTCATATTTGGGAAAATTAACAAATAAAAATAAAGTATGAGCGATTCAAGTGTAACTATACTCTAAAAATGATTACGAGTATAACAAACTAAAATGTCAACAATATAGTACAACTTTTCGCCAAACATCCAAAACGCTATCTCTTCTGGTTTCTTCGGGCGAACGAATCAAAGTAGCCGACCAGTTTTTTGGCTCTCCTGAACATTTTTGTTGGAACGAGTATGACTATGTTTTGATTTTAAGCAGCCGAAATGCATTAAAGAACTGTTTTTAATTCCTCTTGAAAACGGTTTTACTAACCTATTTTTTTTATGAGCTAAAATTATTTCACAATCAATCTGCCTATCCTAGCCAAGGGGTCTGTTTCTAGTCTATCCTGGTGCAGCTGAATACCAGTATTTTACATGGAGCTATTGCCTATTTGACCTCCACAACCCAGTTACTGGGTCACGATACCCCTTGGTAAAACTGGTTGTCAGATTTTTTTGGGCTTCTGACCATGTAACGACTGTCAAAGATCTACGAAGGACGGCCAGGAACCACAACGGCTTAACGTGCTTTCCGAGGCACAGAGAGATCTCGATATGTAATGGATGGACCCATCTATGAACCGGCCGCGGCAAGCAGCCATGAGCACCTACTTATCACAACAATATCGATGTACAAATTTTAATGTGACTAAAATTATTTCACAAAGTAACTTATTCGTTTTTGTGATTCTATCATTATTAAATACTATTTATATTTATATCTGAAATGTCTTCCGCAACACGACATGGTAGACCATCTTTTACTACAACTCAGCGGAAGGGCAAGGTGTAACCATGCAGTCTGATAGATAGACTTTTCTTTTTTTTTTTGTTCCGGGGCGGAAAATCCTCATGGATGTCCTCCGCCTTGGGGCGGGCGGAGGGGTCTATCAGACTCTACTGACTAAAAACCACCCCAGTGTTCCCTTCCCACACTTGCACCGGGGAACTTGGAATCTAGTATGACTTCCGCGGTCCCCGCGAAAGAGGCGCGCGTGGAACACTACGCGCTGCCACCTCGGGTCTAGTATGATAGGGGGCGGCGGACGTCCCCAAGTCCGCCGTCCGTGGACCCATTTAGGAAGGGTGGAAAAGGGCATTATTGGCCCTCTGCCGACGCCCAGTGCGCCTGCTGCAGGCCGGGTGAGCGGAAGAGATTTCTCGCTCCCTTTCCGCAGCCTCCTGCTGGGACACGACTGTTTCGCAGAAGGATACCACCGCGTCTCAGGACTCCTCACTGCCGACCATCGACTCGACCACGGCCGGCCTACTCCTGAGATGAAGGCACGGCGTGGCTACTCCCAAGCGGCACACTCTGCCAGCGTATGCCGCGCCGTGTCCTCACGGCAGCAGCCTGATAGACTGTGTTAACTAAAATCTCTAACATTACAAAATCTAAAACATTGTCAATGCACAAATGTGACTCAAGCAATGAAAATAAAAAGTATCTACACATTTGTTCAAAGTCACTTTGTATCATACAGCAAAATGTATATAACAAAGTGTAGGTATTGCTTGTTGCTCAAAAAGTTGTTCTGTAAATCTTCGAACCACGACAACATTCCGAAAGCCGAGATTCCAAAGTTTTTATTTACACCTGAAAGGGAACTTTGTTCACGAGTATTTAAACACACATAAATAACAACGGTAAGCCTTAATTCTCCTTACATTTAGGAAAGTCTAAACAAGTGTCCGAAAATGTAAACAGTGGCACTCAAGCTGAGGACTGGGTTTAAAATGAGGGCATCGCGTGCTGGAGAACACTAAACCGAACCCCTCTAAATTTAATAATATCACTTGCGAATCGAGGACATGAGGAGATGCGTCCATCTCACGAGATTTTCGCGAGATCGCGTCCCATTCTCGCTTAGGTACTGAAAATATTTCATTTTTCGCTTTACAGAAATATTTGTGAAAACGTGACATGTTATTACGTGATGCTGTTGCTGAAGGAGTTGTACAAAGATATACTTATTTCAGAAGCAAAGCTTTCATGAAGAGGAGAAATATTAGTCTAATTTTGCCGAAAAATGGTATTATTTAAATCAAAACTACATAAAACTATCACGGGTGTGGAAACATGATCAGCTAAGGTACGTATGTATATTATTTTAACCAATTAAAATTATTGGTCACAATATTATGGAAATACGTATTGACGATACTAGTTTACCGGAAAGTCGATTTGGTAATAAGCTTTTACCAGAGCATAATGATGATTGAGTATATGATGAAGCCTATTTATCGCTATCATAATAATATCTCCTGAGTGCATATTTATCAAAATTGATGAGTCTACTCCTCGATCGATCTCTCTATAAACGAATAGTTGGTTTTAAAAGTAATCTCGAAACGGTGAAGGAAAACTTCGTGAGGAATCCGACATAAATTCTACAAGAACGAAGAATTCGAAGACATGTGACATCCATCAACCCACACTGGGCCCGCGTGGTGGATTATATAGCCCACTCCCACAGAGAGGCGGCTTGTGTCCTAGCAGTGAATATGATTTTAATCAGAAATCTAGCTACTAAACTAACTAAAGCTGAATAAAACAGTGAAAAGTTAGAAAGAATAGCTTTTTAATTTCTTTTTTAACCGAAGACTCAGTAATTTTTAATTGATTCTGTCAGCCTTTTAGAAGAAGGTACTTTTTCTAGTTATTTTAACAGTCTATTTAACTTTTAATCTGGTTTCATGTACCTACAGGTTGATTTCAAAAGATACAATTTCAGTAATTATATCATTTCTTTGAGCATGACTGAGAAATAGGAAATAAATTGAGAGAGTTTTGGCTAAAAAGGAAGATTTTTGACAAAATCGGTTGGTTTAGCATAAAAAATGGAAAAATTTAACATGCTGAAGGTAAGCTACGTCAGGAAATGTGATTTATGTTCGGTTTGCCCGTTTAAAGCAATCTGCTTTTATAACATGTTAGACTCTTCAAACCAGCATTTTTACTTACACGCTTGGAGAATTTTTATTGAGTAGGTACAGTCAACAAAAAAGAATATCTATGTTAAGCACCTTAAGGTTAGTTTTTACTATATAAAAAAAATTACAGTTGGAATTGGTGACATGCGCCCTCTATGTGGGAAAGGAATCTGTTTGAAAATTGCTTAACGATTTCGGTCCTTGACCCATACCGTACGTATACCTATTTTCATTTATTCCAAAGAACAGGGTCGAGAAAGCAGTTATAGCCAAGGGATTCAACATTCGGGATTCAGTGAAGCTGGACCTGGGCGCAACCTGATGGCGACGTCATTAAAAGATGCCCACCCATAGATAAATATAACCCACTAAATATCTCCACTATTCCAATGCTTACTCAAGGATGCATATTCAGTATGGCTTTAGAGCCATACTATCAATTTTGATAAATATGCACTCAGGAGATATTATTATGATAGCGATAAATAGGCTTCATCATATACTCAATCATCATTATGCTCTGGTAAAAGCTTATTACCAAATCGACTTTCCGGTAAACTAGTATCGTCAATACGTATTTCCATAATATTGTGACCAATAATTTTAATTGGTTAAAATAATATACATACGTACCTTAGCTGATCATGTTTCCACACCCGTAGGGATTATTAGTAATCCCTCCATATCCCAAGGGCACGTCTGCCCTACCATTATCGCGCCCCCCGGTCTACTCTTTGATATGCAATGGTCTCTGTGGTCCCATGAAACATGTGGCTCCAAGGGCTAGTGTGAATCCTTGGGTTCATTCGACTGATCGAGTCTGGTTTAATCACGCTGGGGTCGGTGCATTTCATTCATTCATTCATTCAAGTAAGATAAATATTTTTACAACATTATCCCAATATGTTAAGGCTCGTGCAGACTGGCGCGATATCGCGGGTGCGACAGGCAGCACGACGTACAGCGCGACACTTTCCATGAAGTTTTCTAAATTGTGATAGAGTCACGTCGCCTAGTGTCGCGTCGCGTCTGTCTGCCGGAGCTTTATTGGGTAGAAAGTTATTTGCAGTCTTTCTTTCTTCTTTTTAGTGTGGTTAGTGAATAAAGGGGCATGGGCGGCATAAATACTCTGACACCAGGGTCAGAGTATTTATGCCGCCCATGTGCCTCTGAATTGGCTTCACATACCATCGAGAAATATCTCTCAGGCATTCAGTTCCCTCACGATGTTTTCCTTCACCGTTTTTAGGGTTCCGTACCTCAAAAGAAAAAAGGAACCCTTATAGGATCACTCGTGTCTGGCTGTCCGTTTGTCACAGCTGATTTGCTCCGAATCTACTAGACCGATTAAGTTGAAATTGCGTACACATATGAACTTCTGTGAACTAAACACGGCCGTGTTACGTAAATAAATTAATTTTGAATATGGAGGTCACTTTTGGGGGAAAATTAGAAAATTTAAAAAAAAGTTTTGCTGACTGTACCGTGTGACACGTCAATTTTTAAGATTTTACAGATATTTTTTTTTATAATTTTAAAATAAATACTTTTGAAATTATTTAAGAAAATACATGAAAAATTACCACGCCACCCCCCAAAACTACTGAGCCTAAAATTTTGATAAAAATACAGAAAATAGTTCTTTACTGTCTTATAGATTACAGGAAAACCTATAAGAAGTCTGTGACCTTAAATAACATGGTAAATCACTCAATATTGTGCGTACAATCTTACATTTGCAGTTGGAATGTATGGGGACCATGTTTTTCAATTACAAGTTATAAATTCATCTTATCTACGGAACCCTTCATTGTGCGTGGTCCGACACGCACTTGGCCGGTTTTTTAAGCAAGTGATAATTATACAATACGCACATGAATTCGAAAAGTCGGAGGTGCATGCCTTGAATTCGAACTCAAAACCTGACTTGGGACTCCGACGGTCACACCATATCACCGCTATCACTGTTGCACACGGTGCTGCAGTAGGAGTTAAAGTCAAGTTAAGGCTTCTACATACCGGGGCGACTTGTCGCGCGACGCGACGCGACGCGACACAAAGGCACCGCTCGTCCCTCGACACGCGGGGCCTTTGTGCCGTGTCGCGTCGTGCGACAAGTCGCGCTGGTATGTAGAAGCAACTACGCCAAATAGTGCATTGCCCCCCCCCCCCCCAAACCCAACTGACAAACATTGTTCCCTTTCAACGTGCAAAAACGTTTATAATTTACATATTATCAAAGGCTATCGATTCAATTCAGTAGATTGGTCGCATTGTTTGTTTTGAACCACTTTATTTACAGCTGGCAACATTAAGGCTTCTACATACCAGCGTGACTTGTCACGCGACGCGACACGGCACACAGGCCCCGCGTGTCTTGGGACGAGCGGTGCCTTTGTGTCGCGTCGCGTCGCGTCGCGTGACAAGTCGCCCCGGTATGTAGAAGCCTTTATGTGCCGCAATAACGTTCAGTAATGGCCGATTGTTGTGAGCATGTGATAATTATACAATAAGCACATGAATCCGAAAAGTAAGAGGTGCGTTGAGTTCGAACTCGAGAACTATGACTTGGGAGTCCCACGGTCACACAATATCACCGCTATCACTATTGCACACAGTGCTGCAGTAGGAGTTGAAGTCGATTCAGGCCAATAGTGCAATGCCGAAACTGACAAACATTGTTTCCTTTCAATTTGCAAAAACGTTTATAATTTACATATTATCAAAGGCTATCGGTCCAATTCCGTAGATTGGTCGCATTGTTTGTATTAAACCACTTTATTTACAGCTAGCAACATTATGTGCCGCAATAACGTTCAGTAATGACCGATTGTTTCAGGAAACTCCATTCACCTGAAGTTATGAATTATCTCAAACGACCTCGACACCTCGTTACTGTTTTGTTACGAACTTAATTACGAGGAAAGTTATTATAAACAGGCAGGTGCCACTGTTTTATTAGCTCATTCACCGTATCGTTTTAAAAATCTGAAAGTATGTTGTTTTGAGCCTTGTCAAAATTAGATACCTACTGGTCCTGTAAACTTATGCACTTCTAAATACATAATCCTGTTTGGAAACTGGAAGTTACGATTATGCAATTATAACATAATACTTTAAAAGTATAGGACGTGAATTTATGACATACAATTAACCAACTAAAAAGGTATTTATATTGTCGATAATTCTCAAATAATTATAAAATTATGAGAACGCAGAATAATAAAATAGGTGGGCAGGCACGGGACACGTGTAAATCAAATCAAATATCTATACAGCAGCTGGAAATGATATAAAAGGAGACGAAATAATCTTTTCCATTATACTACCTCCTACTTGCAAATGACATCTAAAGGTTCGCAAAACGATACAAAGAAATCAATCTGTGCCTCACCCAAAATAGCGAAACTATATTTGAGTAGACAAAACAAAGTTCCAAGGTAAGTGTTATTGGATTACAACTACCTTCAAGATTGCCTACGGCCTCCAAGTATTCGATAGTGTTTGATCAATAAATTACTTATAAAACAAACCATTAGTTAATAAAAATAAAAAAACGAGGGAGCCTTAACAGTAGTCGCATATGATGTATAACATCTGACATCTCACTCTATATATTACTTAGGTACTAATTCCATGAGTACACTAATTCCATGATTGATGATTGAGAACTGATGGCCGATGGGGCCGAAAGGTTCTGTAGTGGCAACCGCGTACTGGAAGACGTAGTGTTGGAAGGCCTCCTACAAGGTGGACCGATGACCTTGTGAAGGCTGCAGGTACCCGCTGGATGCGGGAAGCACAGAACCGGTCCAAAGAGGCGGTGCTTGGGGGAGGCCTATGCCCAGCAGTGGACGTCTTTCGGCTGAAATGATGATGATGACTAATTCCATGATATTATATAGTACTTACTAAATCCGTGCTATAAAAAGTACTTACTGATTCCATGCTCAATCTATCACTTCCTGTTACACACTTCCGTCCCTTTTCACGAAATCACTCTCACAGAAAGCGAGATTTTAGACATCTAAAATAAAATAATTGAATAAAGAGATTACGTCACGTGTGAAAAATCGTGCGGGAGTTTTTTAGGTCCCGTTCCCTAATTATCGGCTGCTGACCGAAATAACTTTAGAGACAAGAAACCTGTGGTCTCTAAAAATATAAATGTGTCAAATATGTAATTATTTACTTTTATTTAAAACAACTACTGACATGTTTGACTATCATAATGGATGTCTACTATATTGTTTACCGGTAAACACAGAATCATCATTCATCATTTCAGCCGAAAGACGTCCACTGCTGGACATAGGCCTCCCCCAAAAGGGGGGCTTGCCATAATCGCCACGCTTGGCAGGCGGGTTGGCGATCGCAGTATGGTGTTAAAATGCATAGAGAATGCTGCTGCCCATTCTCTAGTAAGTCCCTTAGTCGCCTTTTACGACACCCACGGGATGAAATAGGGGAGTGCTATTCTTTACGTCTGGCACCACACAGACAACACAAACACAGAATAGGGGATAAGTATAGCCTTATGATCCCGAGGCATGGAAGACTGGAAGACATTGCCTCCATCGTTGTGGTATAGCTATATTTTTTATCAACAGTAACAACAAAACCGCATCAACATTACCAACATATTATTATTCAACCGCATCATCGCTTCGGTAAGAAAGTGGACAAATATGAGCCATATTGACACTTGACACCAATTTCTCAAGTGTTGATGCGGTTGACGATGTCAAGGCAAGCTTGCTTTTTATACATAACTTTTACAACAACCAGAAATATGTAAGATTATTTATTTATATAGCAATTGCTTGCTGCACTTACACCAAAACGTGCAGAAAGCCAACAACATAACATTGAAATAATAAAAAACGAGTGTGCTTTAGACTACACGACTGAAGTAAAACAGGAATCACCGTTCGCTAGCAAAATAAGTTTTACTTCAAAAAAGCTGCGGTCTTGTGAGTGTATATAAACACCCAGTGTGAATTAAAAAAAATACCTATTAAGCAGGACGGCCCGTGGCGGTGACGCAGTGTGTTCCATGTTTAAAATTTAAACAACTTCCGTTCTTCTCTTTCCGTAACGCTCTCGTCACGCATTCACCAGCTTACTCCCCAAGTTAAGCGTGCGTAAAGAAGTTTTACTTCAAAAACTTCTTGCAAACATTAAACAGATTTACTGCTATAGGTAAGTACATAAATATGTCAACATCCGACTCCTGAGCAACCAGGGCGTTCAGCAGATCGATCGTCTGGGTTGTGGGAGCATATCTAACAATATGGGTACGCACTGGCGGAGCCGCGCGAACTCCGCAGCCAGTCCACAGCAAATAATGCACAGCTAGTCAGCGAGCTGGAGTAGTCGCGTCATCAATCTTATTGTTGAGCTTCTGCTGATGTACTTACCTACCTAGTAGTTTATTATGTGCAACAACAGAACTCTTTAACTAACTCAAACATTTACGAACTAACAAGGCTAGTACGTTAGCATGAGCCATTTATGTTTATAGTTGACTGTGATTTAAAGCGCTCTTACTGGAGGCGACTTTGATTGATTTAGCTTGTATATTAGTCTCCCCTTGATTGAATTGACGCCGCTTTGCGGAACTCAGCGCCATTGCGGTTGGACCCAAGTCTAAAGAAGTTGGCTTAATTTTCTGAAACATTAACATTACGAGTATCAGCAGAAAATACATAATAATATATTAGAACTAACAGACTGGTCTAGTGGTTCAATTTCTAGGTCGGGCTGTGTGAAGATGTTATTCGATCTTTCCATCAGAAAACATTATCCCCCTAATTACAAAACAAGGTTTATCTTCAGTACCAGGTTTAAACATGGAGCCATTATTGAATTTCGAACTCTATTCCGACTATGGAACAGTTCCTAAACACAAAACTGACAACTTAGTATCGAACTAAGTTTTCGGTTTTGTATAAAGAACGGTATTTCAATCACTGTTACGTTCTTATTACAAAAACTGGCTCTATGGTTTAAGCCATGTCAAAATATAAATCTTGTTTTGTAATAAGGCGGTATTGGTTTGTAATCTGGATTTGTGCCGTGCTTATGACAATAGTCTCGTCCCCCAATAACATGGGACTCATAAAATAAATTACGAAATGTTGGTGCATCCCTGCTGGATACTTAGATAAGACGTGTGTAATGCTATGTTTTGTTAAAATTACAGATTATCTAGGTACCTTTATCCCGGAAAATCTAGGTACCTTTATCCCGGAAAAACGAGTCTATTTGAGCATTATGCTAACCTAATAATCATAACTTGTTGATTATTATGGATTAAGAGAGCCAAGAACTACATTGATGACCAATTTATGGTCGGGAAGATTGTAAACAGACTCGCAAGCTGGTTGTTTATAAACGAAGTATATAAACACTTCGAATACCGCCAATCTATAACGACAACAGTGTTGCAGAGATACAATATAACGATTTTGGTCATTCATTATTATGTGCAGTACCTACTAGCGACCCAGCCCTGCTTCAAGGCTTCTACATACCAGCGCGACTTGTCGCGCGACGCGACACGGCACAAAGGCCCCGCGTGTCGCGGGACGAGCGGTGCCTTTGTGTCGTGTCGCGTCGCGCGACAAGTCGCCCCGGTATGTAGAAGCCTTCACGCGGTTTTACGGATTAACAAAACATCAAAATCTCTTGTTAGGGTTCCGTACCTCAAAAAAAACTCTTATAGGATCACTCGTGTATCTGTCTGTCTGTACGTCTTTCACAGCCGATTTACTCCGAATCTACAGAACTGATTAAGTTGAAATTTGATACACATAATTATTAACTTCTTTGACCCACTGACTGATATGGTCAAATTAGAAAATTTTAAGAAAATGGTTTTGCCAGCTGTGTGTGACATATCAAGTGAAATTTGTAGTTGTAAGAATTTCAGGCATATATATATTTTAATTTTAAAATAAATACTTTTAAAATTATTTACGAAAATAGATGAAAAATGATCATCACCCTCCTCTCCGAAATTACTGAGCCTAAAATTATGAGAAAAATACTAAGTCTATCTTAAAATGACATGGTAAATCTCACAATATTGTGCGCACAAACTTACATTTTTGTAGTTGGAATGTAAAAGGTAACATATTATGTTTTTCAATTACAATGTTCAGTTTGTTATTAAGATAAATGAATCCCCACTACGGAACCCTTCATTGTGCGTGGTTCGACACGTACGTAGCCGGTTTTTTTTATACATCATCTTCATCATCTGCCCAGCCTATTCCCAACTATGTCGGAGTCGGCTTCCAGTTTATCCGGATGTATTTGAATAACAGTTTTTTTATACATACGTTTAATATAAGTATGTATTAATTGAATACATGAACCATCCGGAATAAATTCTCATTTTTTTTTATCCTTTATTAAAAAGATAATTATTTTAAAACTTTTAATAGTTTTGATTGTACTTTACACAAGTCCGTTCTACTTTCTTAGAGTCTGATAAAATAATATAAACACTTTGTTCATGTGTTTTATGTGTGTCATTGTCACTATTTTGTCTACACTTTTGACACTACACTAACTCTATCCCCCTTATTACAAAACAAGGTTTATCTTCAGACCCAGGTTTAAAACATGGAGCCATTATTGAATTTCGAACTTTATTCCGACTATGGTAAAGTTCCTAAACACAAAACTGACAACTTAGTACCGAACTAAGTTTTCAGTTATGTATATAGAACGGTATTTCAATCACTGTTACGTTCTTATTACAAAAACTGGCTCCATGGTTAAGCCATGTCAAAATATAAATCTTGTTTTGTAATAAGGCGGTATAGGTTTTGTTTGTTTTAGTCTTCGCACTTTATTTGATTCTCTAACTCTAAATGATTGTGAAAACCGTATTAAAACCCGTTGTTGTTCCGCTAAAGCCCCGGCGTTGCCGATTCGGCAACAGTGCGCCCAAACCGTCAAGCCCCGGTGTTGCCGATTCGGCAACGGTGAGTCATCGCTACTTTGGGCTCAAATTACACTTGAAAATAAAGTTCAGTATTGTTTGTGGCGGTTTTAGTCGATTGTCTGGTAGATATTCTCGTAAACTGAACGTATCCGAACGTAAAATATGGCATGACAACATTTAAAAAAAATATTGAATGTCAGTTTACTTTTCTGTTGTCGTGTTTGTGTTGTGAAAATAAATTATAGTGCAAAGTGCTTTTATAAGTGTATTTTATATGGGTAAGTGGATACATTTTCATTTATCTGTTGTTAATACATCATTGTAGATAATAATTACACGAAATTGCATCATAAAATCGAAATTTTTGAACAAAGAAAAGTTTCGACAAAGAACCGTTCTATCGTTGGAATTTGGACTTATTTTGTGTTTTATCGACTGCAAATAATCAATAATAATCATAAATAAGTGCTTGAAACATCGTTTTAGATAATATTTGCACTAAATACTTGTGAAAAGTTTCAAAATATCATATGTCAAAAATTGCATCAAAATTGTTAAAGTTTGACGTTAAATATCATTATTTCTTTCCACAAGAATGACTAAGTGTTAAATTAATATGACAGTATAGTTCCCACTTGTGCATTTATCACTAATATTCAAAAAAAAAAAAGGTAATTTATTTTTTAAAAAATTAATAAATAAATCAATTAACCCCCCCTTTTTCTTCAAGAAAATCTTTTATTAATTAATTATGGTGGTATATTTTTACAAGATATAGGTAGCTATCAGTCAATAAAGGTTTATATAGTATCTTAGTAACATTTTTGTATAAGAAACTACTCGGTGTTACTCCGATGTGAATTTTCAAAGTTTCAAAGATATCATGAGGCCGGCCTCAAGTGCCATGAACTTTGTGATTTATTATTACAACAATGTTACATATAACTCTCAAAGAAACGCTGTTGTTAGATTTCTTATCTATTCATAATGTAACTTGCAAAATTTTGTGTAAATTGATACAATAGTTTTATCAGAAATAGCCATAACATAAGACCAAAACAATTACAGCTGTTATCTGTAATTAGGGGTAATTATTAAATACAAATACAGTTCCCACAACCATTTTTTTTATTGTTAATTACAGGGACTCTATTCAAAAACCCATACAGCTTAAATAAAGGATGTTTATGTTCTCACAAATCACTTAAGATGTTTTTTGTTTACATTGGGAACAAAGGGCAATAAATCTGGCGGCCATTAAGATAAGGATTGGTCCTTGAGCGTTTTGACGTTTGTTATGTCATAGGGTCTGACAGGTTAAGAGGAACAACACGGTCACAAAGCAAACACGAAAAGCGATTTCAGATTTGTACTACTCGTATGTATAGATATAAAAGTGCCAGGAAAATTGCAGATGACATTTTTTTTGGAGACGAAAAATTCGGGGACGGATATTTGCGATGGCGTTTTGCTGGACTTAATGACTCTTTCAGTGCCTCTTTTTGTTGTGTGTGAATTGTTATACATTTAACATCACGTTTCAATACACTTAGGTACTTAGATCAGAGCCAATTTTCGTTCATTTGTGATGATCGTCTGCAGTGTTCTTTACCCAAGTTTCCGACAGCGCCCTGTTCAAAAGTAGGTAGGTACTTAGTTAAGTTTATTATATAAATGAGACGTATTTGTTGCCTTTTCATATTTTTTCCTAGTCGTATTTCATCGTATCATATCGTATTATGCTAAATCATTTCATCGAAAAAGACATTAGCCACCAAAGTCGCCGTGAAAGTAGCATGGAAATTTATAAGATGTTGTGACTAACAAATGTTCGGTAAATTTAGGCAAGTTTAGTCAACCAGCTAATTATATCTACGCAGAAGTACAAAAAGATGAGCTCACTCGATATTTTTACATTTCACGTGACATATTAACATCGCGACTTTTCGGCAATTTCATCTTGAAGCCAGCTTTGTTAAATTGAAATGAAATTATGTTTTTTCGTAAAAGTCCTTAGAATATGCTCAATCTTTAGTATTATTTGTAGTATCCATTAACAAAACCAATACCTTGTGGATAATTATGGAGTTAATGTTTGGTGTGAGTCAATTTATTACATCATTAAACTTTAATTAAGTTCATGTTTGACACCAATTTTAATAGTTTATTAATTTCGTTTCAGGTGATATATATTTTTATATGCTTTTTATAATTTATCACTAGCTGCGCCCCGCGGTTTCAACCGCGTAAGTCTCGATCCCATGGGAATATAGGGATACAAAGTAGCTTATATGTTAATCCAGGGTGTCAGCTACTTCGATACAAAATTTTATCAAAATTGGTCTTGCCGTTTTTACGTGAAAGAGTAACAAACATCCATCCATCCATACGTACAAACTTATTAGTCGGATAAACTCGCTCGCACAGAGTCCATTGCAATAAATAATTGGCGGTAAGTATGGTGTTTATTATAGAGCATTATTTTATTACCCAGCCATCATATAGTAACGAGACCAGAAATAGGCGCAGTGCAACAAACAGTGTTAGAAATAAAATAATACAATAACTTACAAAATAACTGCACAAATGTAAATCATGTGATTATTACGTCGTCAAAAAATTCCAAACACTTTCTACTCCCGAAAAAAAAGGAATAACAATTATCATGACGCTTAATGCCAAAATTATATAACGCTAATTTAGTGTGTGGTGTGTCGGATGGGCCAACAATTTGGAGTTGGGCCTTGGCTCGTGTTGGTGACAATGAACGCACAACGACTCATTGGCTAAATATAAGTGCGCCGGCCCACCTGCGGCCGGGGCTTGATGCTCAGCTGTTCGTGACGTACTCTTGGCCGCTCAGCGGTTTCCTCAAGCGGCGACCTTTAAAATCTCTAAGCGCCAGATGATTGTCTGTTTTCCGGATTGACACCAGGATTACATTAAAATAACAAGTGAAGATATCTCGGGTTTTTAGATCTAACCGTTCTATTTGCGATCTTCCGTCCGCTTCTTTGAGCTTCGCTGTACCAGTTTTCTCTGTATTTTTATTACAACAATTCACGTCAGACGTTTCGTTTAGCTGATAAATGGATTCACTCTAACTAAGAAATACTAAGAAAATGTTATTCTAATTTATTCGCGTTACGCTCGGGTTCAATATCCATAATCAATCTAACCCTAAACCTTTAAAAATAACACTTTGTCTGAACAGTCTCTTATCTTGAGAGTGAATCTAAGGAAAATCTGAGAAAGCTAACAAGTAAAGTGGAAATATTAATGGAATCAATTTAATCAAATCATATCATACCGATCAGCAAAAGATTCTTAGCACAAAATAATGCCGCTCCAAGTAATACGAATATTTAAAAAAAGAAGGGTTTAAATGAAAGTTCACAGAGAAGGGGATCAATGTTAGGATGAAATTCTTTCGGCCCGTTTTATGAGGTTGAGATTGAATTAACGCTGTACGTAAACTTTGATGACTTTTTTACGGACCAGGTCGCTAATAAGCATCATCTCATTAGTACATCAAGTTGATCCTAGAGGCTGCTGTTATAAAACGCTTCGTACACGAGCGATTTCATATGTATACGTCTTGTAATCCGTCATATCCTTCCAGGGCCTGATAGTGTGACCCATTTGCAACAATTAAGCATCCCATATAGCCTATGCAAAAATCCATGGGATCCGAGAAAATCCAAGCATAATGTGTTTTTGCAAATTTTTATTTTCTCATACTCGGAAAGTAGTGTTTGTTTGATCCGAGTAAGCGGGTGGAAGACGCGGTTCTCTACCGTCGGGCGGGAAAGACTCATAGTAATTGCTTCCCTTTCTAAGGCGGGAATGAATTTAAAAAATAGAACTAAATTTCGTTAGTTAGTCGGCTACGACAAATTTTACATATGTAATTTAAAAAATATAGCGATTAAAAAAAATATGCCAGTGTGAATTTAATAAAATACCTATTAAGCGGGATGCCTGTGGCGGTGACGCGGTGTGTTCCATGTTTAAAATTTAAAATGACTTATAAATTGGCGGGATACTAAAGCTGCACCGAAATTCAAAATCTCGGTTTTATAGACTAATATTTGATTAATTAATAAAAACTAGTTCAAGCGATTCTGAAATGTTGACCCCAGATTCGGTTAAAGACGAGGCAAATACAGTAATCGAAAATCTTTTGCCAGAAATTTCAAAGGAAAGATATTTAGATAGATACAATGATTTTATGAAGTGGCGAGCAAACAAGAAAACAAAATATTTTAGAAAAACTACAATTTTGTACTTTCTTTAAATTCGAAATGAAAAGTAGAGTGTTTAACACGAGTAAAAGTCACCAATTCCTACTCGGACTATAGCCGCCCTACGCTCGGGCATCTAAATACCTCGCATGGAAATTGATTCTTTTCGACCCTTGTATTACAATCTACTATTTCTTAATTCACAAAATTGAATGGCCAACTATGCTATTTTATGTGATAGTTAATACATCAACCAGTTAAAATATATAAAAAGAAGTTAAATAGCGATTTTTAAAATCATCTACGTACCTACATGAACTTGAACACCATATAGTACACCATGGCTGCAAGCCTACGTAATTTATTACATAGCAAGCTACTACATACTAATATGTAGTTTCACACGTAGCATACCACAGCAAACGGTCATATAGGTGTTGCTATAATAACGCCGAGGATTAGTGATCGTAGATATTAGGAGGCGAGGCGATGCGGCTCATCCTTCGGCTTATGATCTCGTTTACGACATCGGGTAAGTATGGCGTTGTCAAATACAATCTTGTTACAGTATTAATAAAGCAAAAGTAGGTTTGATGCATTTTTGTGGCCGTAATAAGCGTTGGTAAGTCGGGATATTTTTTATGAGTGCAGTAGTCGCCAAATGATGGAATTTTTCATAGGGAAAAAAAATCCATGTTCAGAATTGAAAAGCAAACAGAATCTTATTTTACAGAGTGTCACGGAAGCTGGATCAATCTATTCAGGGTACGGTAGGACCTAAATCACCAACCATCTATCGATTTAACCCCATACTGTGTTCCACAATATCCTATTGTCGTGGTTCAAAAGTTTTTGCAAAACAATTTTTTGTGCAAATTCTTTTTCAAATTAAAACCTTTTGTCCGTTTAAGACCAACTGAAAAGTCACCAAACAAAAGTTTAAATTAATTAACCTTTTTTTAAAGTCTAACATAATATATAATGAGGAACAAATAAATAGATTTAAACATTTTCACGCTAGATTTACAATTTAATATCACTATTTATTCATTCGTAATACTACGATAAAAACATAATAATTATGGACTTTCTGGTGAACAAGGGGAAAAAAAATCCCATAGTGGACTATGGGATTTTTTTCCACCTAGAAAACATAATATGGACTTTCTGGTGGACTATGGGAAAAATAATTTCCCAGTCTATCTAGGTGAACCAGGTGGATGGACTATGGGCAATACACGGTTGAACAATCTAAAGTAATTTCCTTTATGCATGGAGTAAGTATTGTAAGGTAAAAACGATGACACGTCTTGCCCAAAGAATCATTCCAAAATGCTGATAAAGGTTTAATGCTCCTATCAAAGATACGTCTGTCAATGAAAGATCGCTGGAATTGCGTCACGCGTCTCATTTCCGCTGCGCATATCAGTACGTTAGCCAGATGTTGATCGGACGATTGCTTGCACATTATCACTTCTTACTTCTTTTTGACTTTAATACCTATTGCTAATGAACCTATTGTTTACGGCACCTTTTCGGTGATGGCGGGCCTTCGCCGGCATACGGGCAAAAGGAAAGAAAAAAGAGTATTAAAAAAAAAAGAGTTATTGTTTAAACAGTATTCTATTCTATTATATTCTACGGGCCTCTACCTTACCGTCCAGTGTCCGTATGGATTGAGGAGCCATGTCTCACAGTTAAACGCGGGTACTACCAATGTTTAGTAGTAAATTAGCCGATTTTGTAGGCTGAACCTGGACTTTGTAGTAAAACCGTTAAAAAGTTATAAGACGTTTAAGTTGGCTCCTCAATTCAGACGTCTGGATTGAGGAGCTACCTTAAACGTCCTATTTCTTTATCGATTAGGAGAAATTTCACAGTTTGGTATAACCTGATGGCAACTGTACGTTTTCTGGCCCATTTGTTTACTTTTTCATCAGATAGTTATGGAACAGACAATATACATTATTGTATTGTTACATATGTCATGTTAGCGCATAAATGTTCCATGAAAGTATACGCTATAAAAGTGCATAAGTTAGACAAGGATACAGTGCCTACAACTCGAAAAACAGAGTTCAAGTAGAAGCTCTTAGTAACACATAAGGAGCAAGTGAAATAACCGTGTTAATATTCATATTTTCATCTGACATTCATCTTTCCGGTTGGGAGCATGTACGGTGCAACCGTATATTCCTCAAGTCAGCATTATTTCACGACACATGTAATATTCAGTTCAGTACGCGTTGAGCGATCAAGAAAGCCGTGCGTTCTTAAATTCACGTAAAGCCATCAAGAGCCGTGCGGGTATGTTCAATAGGTACCAATTTCTCTCACACGAAATCATAAGCTCCCTTTGGCGTTAGAATAACATAGATAGAACGATGTAGCTACCTGTAGCTATATCGTTCTAATCTGGATTATTGAATCACATAAATTGAACGTGTGGCTAGGACTTTTAGGTCTTTTAGGAGATGTCCTCGACGAGAGATGATACATAATAAGTCCTTTTAAATGTTATACAACCTGTTTTTTTTTATATCCTTTAGGGTTATATTCTGTAGGTAAAAATAATACTAAAACTCCTAGAATAGGTGGTCCAAAAATGCATCGTTTCGGAGATATCATCAATCATAATTAAATTAGGTCAAAAATTGTCACCAGTATGACGAATCTTTACTTTTGCGAGGTTGCCAAACTTTGCAGTAGTGTAGTAAAATAAATAGTAAAATAAAATATGTAGGTATGTTGGTATCGGGGCTTCCCGGCGGCAGCTAGTGAAGGGAAAGCTACCTTGTCGACGTTGTCATATTTCACGTAAGGGTGTTTTACATTAATAATCGTGACTTTGCCGAATTATTTTGTATGAAAAATGAAAAAAAAAATAACGAAGGATTGGAACATAACTCATATGCCAGTTGATTCTTTGATATGGCCTCAATTATACCCTAGAGTTATGGGATATCAAAAAAAACACGTTATATACAATGTGGAGACAATAATACGACAATAAATGAAAACACTGGCAATACTAATGCATAAGAGCATTTTGGAACGATCAAATAAATTCTAGCATCGAAATTAAAAAAGTGTTTTTTTCTAACAAACTAAATAGCAGTGGGGTGCCGACTATGGGTTTTGCAAATCTTTGAGTAGATATAGCCAGTAAACTATTGGATATATTTGATTGAATTTTCGTGTGGAGACTGCGAACGTCATTAGTTATACGCAATTGAATTTATTGTCATATTGTCGTCTCCATGTTGTATAATAAGGTTTTATATACTAAGACCCCTTCGAGCCTCGGAAAGCACGTTAAGCCGTTGGTCCCGGCTGTCATTTGTGGATCTATGACAGTCGTTACTGGTAGTCTGAAGACCGAAAGTCTGACAACCAATTGTACCAAGTATCGTATTACCCAGTAACTGGGTAGTGGTAGGTAGTCGCTTCATGTAAAATACTGGTTTTCAGCTGCATCCGGTTATAGACTGGAAACCGATACTAACATAGTTGGCGCTGACGACTCTTTGAGGCGCGCGAAGAATACAAGGCGCCGTCGACCCGGGCCTGTTCCTTATCGGACGGTGAGCTACCCATCGCTCACCGTCCGCAGGCCCGCGCCTACGGTGGCCGGAGATCGGCTTGCGACTCCCGACGCCAGGGGCGTCTCCTGCGGCTACAAGGGGTGCGAGGGCGCGAACCTTGCCTCTCCCTCACGCGTTCCGCCTCCTCCTTCGCAAGCATTACTGCTTCGCAGGAGGTGACGGCCTCCCATGCACTCTCGCTCTGAACCATGGCCTGAACCAGGGCTGGACGCGAGAGATCGCCACCGCCGAACTCCTCCGTGAGGACACGGCGGTGCTCCACCCAAGCCAGACTTCCACCATATGCTCCACCGTGTCCACTGTTACCACTGGGCCACCTGCTGATCTCGTATAGCTCACAAGAAAATATTGTAACATACTAAGCACATTACTGCAAAACTTTAATCATATATTTTATTCTACGACCACTATATGTCACCGCACACCGCAAGGGTGGTGTGCGAACGATCTGATGTAGGTAATTAATACTTGGTACAAATAGCCAGGTCAATGAATTACCAAAATGTACCATACCAATCAATCTAATTCTATTATAATTACTAGTTGAACGATAGACATTTCGTGACTATAGTTAATCGAATAGACGAACTATTTGTACAGGTATCGATTAGAATGAATTCAATTAGTTGTTAAAGTTATACTGTGTTTTAATAGCGGTATGCAATTATGTTACTATTATTTTAACACTAATTGGTGTGGCAGAACCTTTCTGCTCCCACAAATATTATGAAGGAACCCTATAATTGGATTTGTGGTCGATGTTTTAATAAGTATTTTGTAATTTACCCAGTATTTAGATAATACATAATTGAACATTATAATTGAAACCTTAATTAAAATATACATGTTAACACTAAAATATATATAGTATGTACAAGTTAATAAAACAAAAAAAATAATAAAGGGAGGGGGGGGAAGCTCGTTGGGCATCAAAAAATTCGTCCGCATCGCTGTCAATGGAAAAAGTGCCCAAAAGGCTGGCAGCATTGCCACGTTGGATGGCAATGCTGATTCTTTGGGCTAAAAATAGGCCAGCCCTCTGGTCGCATGAAGAGTCGACCAACCGCTTGGCGATGTCCTGAAAAACTCGATGAGCACTTGGACCCCAAGCCCCTTAATAAGTTAGTTTTTGGTATATCCAGAAAGCACACCCCATTACACAACACATAGTTTAAAATCAACACTTGCAAATTACAATGTTTTGTGAGCGAAATATACCTCAAAGGATGAAAATTAATTCCAGGTGTTCATTTATTTCTCATCCTTTGAGATATTTGCTACTCTAATGTGAACATTAATTTTGATATTCCAAAATGTTCAAGTAAATATGATGAACAGCATACCTACCTATTATGAACTGAACATGGATTGCATTACAACAAACCGATTCATGTTTAATTACTTTGTGCAGATATAAAATAAAAAGTAGAATATGAAAGGTCATAGATTTTTTCAAAATACATGAACAAAATAACAAATATGGTGTTTTGTTTACAATTATAGCGTAAGATAAAAGAAAAGTATGGTGTGATATGGTTAAGCAAATTTGTATTATTAGCCTTTTTATTCGGACAAACATAGTCTTCAGTCTTGTATTTGGCGTTTTTATATGTTATTGTGTGTATATTTTGTAGGTCCCTTTGCCAGTCGGCAAGGGCAGCCAACCTTCTCCATTCCTTCCTCCCTCTGGCCACTATGCCCCATGTCGTTCCAGCGACCAGTCTGATGTCGTCGTCCCATCTTTTCTGTGGTCTACCTCTCTTTCATTGGCCGTTTCTTGGATACCACTGGGTAACCATTTTGCTCCATTTGTCCTTCCCTCTAATCATGTGTCCAGACCATTTTCACTTTACTTCTGATTTTTTTTATTATGTCCTGAACCTTGGTCTTGTGTCTGATGATTTTGTTCCTTATTTTATCTGCTTTTTTGGTTCCTAGTATTCTTCTCTCCATCGCGCGTTGGCATGTAGCAAGTTTATTTGTTGAGTTCTTTGTCGAGCCTAGGCTTCCATACATTAGTAACGGTAGTATGCAGGTCTTAAATAGTTTACTTTATGTTGACATATAATGATTTTTGTCTTTCATTACTTCTCTCAGTTAATTAAATAAGCTAAATATTATGCTTTAAACCGACGAAAAAATGCAAGGAACATATATTTTCTAAACTTCGTTCGGCATTACGCGTTGTTATTTCAGCCTGGCACGAGGGTCGGATCTCACAACACTCATAAGACGAAATATTATGAGCACACGTGACTGCACTTCGCGTGTTTGTAACATTTTAAGATCTACGCGGAAATATATGAGACAGCTATGACACGACAAGTCTCGAGTGGTGACGCGATAAACATATTACCTCCACCTGGCGTGAACAGTGTACCTGTATGTACACACTTTATACTCACAATACGAAAACGTAAAGCAATTTCAATAAACATTTCTTTTCTCACATAACGGTCGATTATCCGACATTTTTGAGAACTGTCATTTTCATTCGTACCTTTAGGTCAAATGCTATTTACATCATGCATGAAGTCTTATGATTTTTCCGACTAAGTACGACCAGAATTAAACATTTTTAATTTTATTTATAACGGCCATTTATCCGGCATTTTTGTAAACTGTAATTTTCATTCGTAGGTTAATGATGCAACCGGCGTTTTTATATTCGCGTTCCATGAAACGCGTCATCTGCGCAGAGACGGCGCGTTTTCTGCCTTGAAAAAAGAGCGCTACTTGCGTTTGCAGTGCGTATACGCGTATCGACGGCGACTCGCTTCTTGCCAAACATAATTCTTGGTCAACGGTAAGTACCCTATAGTTTTTGATTTATTTGCGAGTATCAAAATATGTCGCATAAATCGCCGTAGTTTTTTATTGCGTCGACTTAGAAGCTATATTTTTTAGAGCTCCAAGAGACCGTAGACCTGCATATATATTTGAAATTAATTTCAACTTGATACCTCCGTGCGTTCCTAAGAAAAAAGGGTCTTGACAGACTGAAAAACAGAAAAACAGACGGACAACGAAGTGATCCTATACCCAAGGGAATTCCGATTCTTTCCTTTTGAGTTAAGGTTTCTACATACTGGCGCGACTTAACGCTCCACGCGACACCGGTAGAACAAAAATCCAAGAAAATTGTTCTACCGATGTCGCGTCGCGCAACAAGTCGCGCCAGTATGTAGAAGCCTTTACGGAATCCTAAAAATCATAAGACTTCATACATGGTGTAAGTAGCATTTGACCTAAAGGGGCTCAACCACCTTAAATATTAAACTTAAGTCCTGAAAAATTAACATTTTCCGATCGTAATATGTTTTGATTATATTATAAATAAGAAAAACTATACATCTTTCCCCAGAAAAAACCGGTACCTAACGTTAAATTATTGACATATCGCATTATCGATATTTGGTCTCGTGGAGAGGGTAAACCATTTACCGGACATTATTTCCGAACCACGGGCAGCTCATCATCTTTAATTATTTATTTTCGGACGGAAAGCTCAACGTTTATAGACGATTTTATCGAGAACGTTTTTTTAATTATAAAATACCGGGACTATTATTATATCAGCCCCTATTTTAATTACATTTTCAGCTATATGTACATACGTGTTAAAGCTTTTATACCTATCCCATTCACCACACCGGTAGCCGAAACGTGGGAAAAGGGCCTCAGGAGCGCTTGCGGTCGATTGAAAAATTATATTAATTATACACAGGAGAGTTTATCAACTCAAAAAGAAAAATATCATATCTCTCGCTTCAAAGCAAGGGATATTTATTCACAACAACGTACAATAATTGTACTGTGAATCCTGCTAGGGGTGTACATTCAAGTTAAGACTCTTACAAAGTTTCATTGAACTAAAACTTTCAGTATCTGATTTCAGATCATTTCTATGAGAGAGTATCGTAGATGGGTAAAATTACAACAAAATTAAATAACTTGTGACTTGTAAAATATAAGTTTTGAATGTCTTATTTTTAATATTTTTATTGATGAAATCGTAATTGATATTGTAACTTGGATACAAAATAGTATCAAAATGACTTAGCTAACTATGTAAGAACTTACCTTCTTTTGTAGAATAAAAAAAAATACCGCCATTCTTAAAAGCAGTTTATATCATACAGCTTACAGTGTCAATTTCTGAATCGGTCTGAAACTTTCAGATCATTACTTTGGCTATTACAAAACTTTCTCCACGTTTATTTACAGGTACTTTCTACTAAGTGCTTCCACGAAGCCAGTTATAACACTTAAAGTAACTACTATGTTTCCATGCATTTCACGGTAAAAGAATACAAAATTGTTCATATAATTATTTTATAACGTGCTGACCTACATACGAGTCAAAAGAAAAGCTCCACAAAGTTATCTTGCGACCAAACTTTAAAGCCGTGAAGGAAAACAGAGACAAATCCTACACGTTAATAATGCATTCCAACGTCGAGAACTCTGGGAACTACTCTAAGTAGCACCACCTGTCTTTGTCTGCCTTCACAAACGATTGATTGAGCACTGAACACACTGCAATTAACGCGAGGAGGCAAAAAGAGGTATATAACCAACTACAAACAGGTGACGTTTTCGAAATGGAGACTTTCACGTTCGACGCAGTCGTTCTTTTGTTTTTTTTGGGTAGTCAACTTTTTATGTGTTCAATGCAGGATGGTTTACGATAGCTTTCAGCTGTTTCGAAAAGATGATTTTAAAATTATAGGAATAAAAGGATACCCGTAAAAGGGAATATTATATAATTATGTCAAGCCTGCCAGCAATGTGATAACGTAGTGGATTTATCATCACTCGGGCAGAATATTTTAAGCTCTATTTTAATAATATTGTCCGCCAATTCATTGTATTACTGACATAGTCTCTCTACCACTAAGGGTATAAAATCCAGCCACTAACCCCAGCGACCGCGGATTTAAAATGGTTCATTTTAATAAGTGAGAATAGACCGCCGCCCACAGTAAAGGCTTCTACATACCGGCGTGACTTGTCGCTCGACGCGACGCGGCACAAAGGCCCCGCGTGTCGCGGGACGAGCGGTGCCTTTGTGTTGCGTCGCGTCGCGCGACAAGTCGCGCCGGTATGTAGAAGCCTTTAAACCACTAGCCACACGGGTGAGGTGAAAAAGCTAGAATCAAGAATTTATTGTTGTTTATTTTTTGTAACAGTTAAGTCGTGTAGTGTCTTTTTAAGGCAATTGAATCAATTTGAACCTCGTCTTTTTAAGAGAGCGAGATTTTATGGTAGTTACCAGTAATATGGAAAACGACTTCACTCCTTTCCACTGCGCGGAAAGCAATCAAAGCTCCACTAAGGAACCTCCACAATCTACTTACTTCATGTTACTGACCGCACATGGGCACCATCTTCTTTATTAAACCGTTTTCAACGTACCTCCCTTTGGAATTGCTCCGATTAGTTTCCTTGTCTACGATATAACGACTTTCTGATTAAAGTCAGAGATATTGCCGTCTGATCTTTCTATCCACTGGGAAATACACCTTTTTTTCAATACTAAGTATCTATAAAACTGAAGACATTTTTGATTACTCTCAACTGGTCGCGCACAAACGCTTACAAGCCCTCTATAATAACAATCCATTTATTTCAGTTAACTTTTGTTTCTTTTCTATTCCCAGTCCACTATGAAAACTTCACAGACCATCATGGTAAAAATAGCAGTCTAGACTTCAGACATCTTCGAAAGCGGGAAGTTCAAAAATAACAATTTAACGGACCAAACTGAACCGTTATAGTAGTCCATTCATAGGTAGCTCCCGAAATAAAGAGCAGATGTGTCAAACGGAAACTTGGGTTAAGTCTCTATTCTGGTTGTTTCTGGAATTAGCTCGATGTTCAAATTTATCGACCCAAACGCTTGTGTTGCAAGATAAGATACCGATGCGAATGTACAATGATAGTTTGATTGTGTGGATACTGCTATGTATGACAGCACTTTAAATAACGCTGGCCGGACTATTGCCAAGTTCCGCATAACTAAAAGGTATTGCTTTTGCATTCTAAAACTAGTGCACGCTTCGTTACATCTGTGTGATGTGTCTACATGTCACGATGTACAGTATGTTAGTATCAAAAAGGTGTGGTCATATTTAGGGATGTGGTATAGATCATCAAACTGAACAACTTTCTTAATAGTAATAAATAAAATCTATCTAAATATTCCAACTTAAAGTAACAAAATATGCAAATGTTAATATATTATGATTATTTCTAAAGAATACACATCAAAACATTTTTGATTATTTTAGGGCTCCGTCGTATTTTGTTTTCCAAATAGACTCCGTCACCAAAAAACTTTGAGAACTATACTGCACTGGAGGCTTACTGGCGTCTGCCCATATTAGCCAGGTAGGAAAGCACTCGGTTAAGCTGTGTGCCCAAGCACTGCACTGGTCTTACATTTAAGCATCACCACTCGTGCAGCATACATAAATGCACTTTAAGAAATAAATAAAGCTCTTTATCCTTTCTGTAAAGCGTCAGTTAAACTAAATGCATTCCACAGATGACCCAGTTAAAGGATTTGTCGAAGAGGTTCATGGAATTCATCGACATTTTTTAATTTCAGGATCGCTGACTTTGTTCAGAACTTTGAATGTGTTTCATGATTCTCATAAGATGCAGTACCACTTTTTTACACTCACACTTTTATAAAAATGGTGAAAGCGTACCTATTGGTTGCTATTTGAGTGTTACGAAATACGAAGATTAGATATTATGATCAAAGAATCTGGGTATTATGTATTAATATTTTAACTTTGTTAGCTTAGTTATTATCTTTATTGTACATACTGTAGTCTCCTATATGTGAATGACAACACCTACTAAATACCTGATGTTTCCCTTTATTTATGTGTCATGTACTTATTGTGTATAACTTTTGTTGGAGATCCTAAATAAATAAATAAATAAACCATATACAAATATCCTGACGATACTCGAATTTATCAAATTGGGATTGCGTATTCAGATTGCTGATGTCAGCGTAATTTAAAACGGGGGAAAAGCAATTAATGCAAGTCTTCAAAAAACGGTTTACATAAAATGATTATTGCTTGTCTTTCATTAATGGTGCTCCTAAAACAACATTAATAAACAACTTTGTGCTATTCTTTGAAGCATTTTCAACAAAATGTTTCTCGTTTTTGTAGGCCCATGGAAATTGTCCTTTTTCAAACAATGTGAAGGTTCGCGAAATAAATGAGGGTCATTACTCGCTTGCTATCCGAGAATGTCTAATTGGTACATTATGTTTTTATAAAGTTTTAACTCCGTTTGTACTTATAAAAATAAATAACCCATTAATTAATATTTGCACAAAACTCTTAAGAAAAATTCGTGTTTATTATGTATTTCCGGGCTAGATTGAGCTTTAAATATACATAGCCATGATAAATGATGTTTCTTTACGCAGTTAAGCGACATTAAATTTGTATCTTTCACAGAGGTGATTCGTCAAACTAAGGTATCATTCTGAAGCTTTGGGTATACTGAAAATTTGAAACTTCTGAATATTAGTTATTCTTAAAACTTGAAACTAATTTTCAGAACCCTATTCACGATCATTTGAAAATATTTAAGTATGTCGGAATGTTATTAATAAGTAAAATAAATGACTTATAACAAAATCTAAGTCACATGACGTATCTATTAACAAAATCTAAGTCACGTGACGTACAATCTATTTTCATGAATTTTATAAGTAGTGAACAAAAACAGGTGATACACAAGTTAGACGGAATTTCAGCTTCGATTTAATTCTGTATCTAATAAATTAAGTTTCAGACATGAAAACGCATATTTACGGAAAGTATAGATAAGTTTAGAACGTGGAAGTTAGTTTGAATGTGAATTCGTATTTCTGATTGATTCGGGTTTAGATTATTAAATATTGCATTATCAAACAATATTTTTTTTGTTGTGCTTCAGCCATTTTGGTTGAAGACTTTTATTGAGAGTTAGGCATTAAGGCTAGTGAAAACTGGCGTGATATCGCGGACGCGACAAAGGTCGTGCTGCTTGGCGCGCTAGTTTGCACGAGACTTTACTCCAGAACGGCTTATGGAACTTCTCAGCGGTTCCCTAGTTCCCTAAGCTGTTCAAACGGTTATCCTTATCGAGCATAGTAACAACCCGCCAGAAAATGAAGCGGTAACCCAATTATAACGATAACACTTAGAATTGTATCAGTCTTTTATTCTGGTAACCGATCGAACGGCTAATCCATCGCAACCCTTAAAATTAAAAACCCTTTCGAGGAAACTCATATACAATGAACGGGTCAAAAAACAAAACCCTTATACCATGAACGGGTTGTTAAACCCCTTAAAACCTTAAAAGGTTTTAAAAGGTTTTTAAAACCATAAAAGGTTTTAAAGGGTTTTTAAAACCTTAAAAGGTTTTAAAGGGTTTTTAATTGGGTTTATGAAATCATTCATGGTATAAAGGTTTTTAAATGGTTTTATAACCTGTTTATCAAATATGGAAATACCCTTAAAGATATTCAAAATCAAAATCAAAAGTCATTTAGTCAAACTAGGCTGAGAATGAGCAGTTTTCGAACGTCAAAATTACGTAAGACAGTCCCACAAAAACGGCCGCGCTTCACCACTTCCTAGTGCTTATAGGGGTAACCCTATGTAATAACTTTTTGGTTTGAAGGAGTTTACTATCCCGTTTATGATGTATGATTTTGTTGAAGGAGTAACCGGGTCGTATAAGATAAGCCGTTCATAGTGTAACATAATATCGTAAGGGTTTAAAAAAAAATCTTTGCAGAAAACCTATCGAAAAGCCTTTTATATGGGTAACCGAAATGGTCCCTCTATTCACAATAAATGACATTATAATGTTATTTAACTATGAAATATATAGCTTTTTAAAAGTACCAACTTCTACATATTTTTGAAATATTAATAACAATAAGTTTGATATTAATAACGTTAAGAGCACACGACTTGGTGACCACCAACCAATTTAAACCATATTTATTTGTATGTTGATTTCTAACCATTTGTACAGAACATGTGTAGAACATAGGTACTTATATTATACCTTAAGTAGGTATACCTACCTATTGTCATTTCAGCGCTACGCGACATTTATTTTGAATACCCATATCGACGGCGGAGTGGCAATAACTTCTAACTGTCAAAGTCAACACGAGTTCCATGGAATTTGGGAGGTAATGCCAATTGCTCGGTGGTTTAGCTAAAAGGTATTTCAACATCTTGATTTATGCTATTGCAATACCTGCAATTAAAAATGTAGATAAGAGATTTTGCTAGAGCATGCGAATTCGACTTTTAAATTCGAAACCATAAAAAGTAAATTTCCCGAAAATTTTCGCATAGGAGGTATTGACACTTCGCCGTCGATATGGAATTCAAACTAACGTGAGTTGCCCTTATGTCTAACAAACCTGACTATTTGGTTTTTGTTGTCAATACAACCTGTTGTCACCGATTTATTTATAAAATGGCTGAATTTATCGGATCGCGAATTTAATAGACGACCTTTTACTGCCGATTGAAATATTTGTAATTTTCGTAATGGATACGAAAAACATGAAAAGATCCGAACGTCTCTACATTTCCGTTTTCAAGGTATTTAAATGTAATAGTCAAGGCGGTTTCAATTAAGTCTGGTTTAATTATTAACAATGTGTTTTATTGGAAGAACGTTGAGTATAAAATAAATCAAGTATCATTCAGTCAGTCAGTCAGTTGTACAAGATTAGGAACCAATAAAGTTTAAATTCGTAAAACACATATTCAGGTGTCGATAACGCATTCTCTCCGCGGCCGCACTTAAAATTAATGCACCACTTACTCTTTTAAAGCCACAGAAGGCATTTGGCATTATAAAATTATTTTATAAATACCCTACGATGTCATTGGACTTGGCACAAGCCGACTAGATAGGTATTACGATCACTATATAAAACAGCTACTTACGTGTTATGTACGACGCTTGGTTACAACACATAATCCTCTTTACGAGTACTCAAAAACATTGTCAAAATTACTTTTGAATAAATCTGTGTGACCCGGTTTTTCTTTTAGTTCAAAGAGTTCGTGCGTGTCCTCATTATTTAAAAAATAACGGGTAGGTACTGGCACTCGCTCGAAAACAATTTTATTTTAAGAAAAAAAATTATTGTATAGTTTTAACTTCCGTAGAATAGTAGTGTTACGTTCATTTTGAACAGTGTATGCAAAACCAGTGCACTGTAATTAAAAGCATAATTTGAATGGTGTAGCAGCCACTTGTTTGACTGCACTTCGTCCACTTTCATTGCTTGAATTGAATACCGGATCATGAAATGGTTGGTATGTTATACGTTTTTTAGGATGTAAAAATATTCTTGATGATTTCAGTCGTTGGAAGTGTGTAGGTACTTAGTACTATTTAACATTTCATAAAATACTTACCAATTTAATTATGAATAACCGTAGGATACGATGATTATATTTTACAAAATACACTAACACACCCACTAATTAGTCTTACAGTAAAACTAATCTATTGATAACACACTTAATTGTTTGTCTTTCAACACTTCTAATTAAGAAATTTAAAACGCACACTATATATTATGTTTATTTAAATGTCTTTGGTCATAGTTGCTTAATGTTCTAGGGGTAGTTTTACGAAGGATAAAAAATAATGTCCAAAACTATTTGTAAAACAGTGTAAATAGTTCATAAACCGTGTGTAAACTTTTCAAAGGTTGCAATCAGAAAATTTCAGTCGTTTCTTGTGTATAAATAGGTTCCGATATAATTTTACTCTGAGAAGCATTTTTGAATAATAGAACAACTTTGAAGCGGGTTTTTTAGCGGGTAACGACGATCACTAAGAGTTTTGGAAAGTCGACAAAAGTTCTCGCAAGTGACTTTTCATTGTCATTTTAAGCTCGTAGGATTCGTTCGATGGTTGTGGCGTGGGTTTCGGGGGGTGCTAAGGAGGTGATGATAAAATAAAGTGTGAGTTCGCTTGGTCGATCGTAGTCCATGGGTTATGGCGCGCGAGCGAGCGCGGCAGTCGCGGCGGGCGGCGGGCGCGCTGTTCGACAACGGACTGGCGGTGTCAGCGGACGGCGAGCGCGCGTGTGTCCGTGCCCTGTGCTCCCGTGTGCCCCGGCCCACAACCCTGGCTGACATGCACTGCGCTCAACCGACTACCGACATGCAAACTCCGTGCAATTTCAAAAGGTCGCCGTATTTTTGTTCGGTCGCCAATACGTAGTACTACTCATTACCCTAGTTAAATTAGACAATACTACAATCTGCAACATTAAGGGGTTTATTTATAAACGTTGATTATAGTTAAGAGACGCTCAAATGTCAAAAATGTATGGCTAAACAGTCCCTAATCATTACTTAACTTTAAGCAACGTTATAAATAAACGGGTAAATCTTGATTACTGTTTGCGAAAATTATAAAAAATTGCAGTGTTTAAATTAATTTAGGCGCCTGCTGAAGATGTTTTACTAACTAGTGGCCATTCAGCGAATAGCTTCAACATAATTTAGGCAGACTTAAATGACACTCAATCATACTATTGGTTTACTAGAGGTAAGCAACGATAAGCCGAATATCGCGTTCGTGTTTATGACTGCCTATTTCATATTTTTACACAGGAAGGTAAATTCTCACTAATACTAATTGCTGTTTTATTCAAAAGGAACAGACCAGCGACGTAAAGAATAAGAAATGTCAGACACTTCTTAAGTTATGGAAATTGAAAAAAAAAATGTTTAATACAAGAAATCGATCAACCAATATACCTGTATATCGTTTAACATACATTTAACGTAACTCATAGAGTTAATTAACGCCATTTTCAGGGCATTACACACGATATAATTATTATTACGATCACCTTACAATGTTTCGTGATTGAAGTTAACGGATGATAAATTAAGAACATTAGGCCCATGTACCTACTTATCTACCAAATCTCTGATATCACTTTCAGCTACGTGAAGCGCGGCAGCTTCAATGTGATTTAATCAGTCAGTTTTATGAAAAATAACAAACATTACGACTAGGTACGTAACTCCTGAAGCTGTATGCAGTAATAGGAGCAGTACATAATGTATCGGTGATGGATTCTGCTCAAAGCCGTGCTCTTCAGTTCGTTTCATAAAATGTTATAATAAAAACAATGAAATAGTTCCGTTTTATTACACTTGTCATAAAACCAATTTAGTTCATGAACGCCTACAAATGGGCGAGTTAATTCGGCATAAATTGCAGCGGAGTGATGTGGTACCTATTCTAAAATAATATTCGGAAGGAAGATATTGGAAAAATTTGGTGTATGCGCAAGAGTTGACGTGTCATGTTGTGACGTCACTGCTGTCGACGTGCCGTCTATTCTCGTCTGCGACATTTCCGCGGCCGCGTCGCTCGACGCACTCGCACCGACGCGACAAAAGCCAGATATATTTGACGACATTCAAAGGTCAATCTCACAAACAACTTGTAGGTATTTACTTGACTTGTGTTAATAGATTAACTATTTCGGGGAAAATTTTGTAAAATTATTTTTAACCGATTTTTTTTGTTTTCGTCAGGTTTCCTCTGATGCCGGTTACAGTACTCACCGTACTGTAAGATTGTTTTAAAATACTATCAGCTTGCAGAGTAACCAAGCTGAAGTGGCAGTGGGCTGACCATGTTTGTCGAAGCACCGATGGAGCGACGTCGGTGGAGCAGACGAGTTCTGGAGTGGAGACTGCGTATCGACAAGCGTAGTGTGGGAGCCCCCCAGCTAGATGGACCGACGACCTTAAAAATGTGGCAAGGACAGATTGGATGCGGAAGGCGGAGGACAGGGTGTTGCAACCTGGGAGAGGCCTATGTCCAGCAGTGGATTGGTATAGGCTGAGTTGATTGACTATCAGCCTGTTTATGTCCTATTGAAAGAAAAAAATGTATTTATGTTAGTAGTAGGTGAGTATTTATGCAGGGTTCAGGGCCCCTAAAACGAACGCTTTGGCAGAATCATAATATGATCTGTGTACAATTTATATCCCGCAATTCATCGGTTTGACAGCTGCTATTTGACAGTAGACTTCAGTAAACAAATTCATATTTTGTGGACCATTTGACGAAACTCCATAGAAAACTGTCAAACAGATGAATTGCGGGATATGAATTGTACGCAGATTATAATAAGATCCTGCCAAATCGTCCATTTTACGACCGCAGGTGTCTTGTCACATAGAGAAGGAACTAGCGCGGTATCATCACGTGCTCACAGCATGTGATGTCACTCCAGATTTCCCTCACGATGTTTCCTTCACGTTGTCGTAGTAACACGTATTCTGTGAAATTTTCACTTGGCTAATTATTACAATTCAAAATATAATGAAAGAAGGACAGTGGCGGCGTAGGTTTAGCAATAGGGTCCCGAAGGTAGTTTTGGGTATGGAACTCTAGAAAACCCAAGAGAATATGCATAAAACATTTTGCATTACCCGAGAATCGAACACAAGAACGCTTGGCTAAGTCACTTTGTAGTAGTCGACGCTACGTACGACAAAAGCAATACAAATAAACAACACGTTTAAAGTTGTGGTCACCTCCATCTATGAACAGAATATGGACCTAACAACTCCGGCGGCATAGTTTCGTAGACGATCGCTACGAGGATGCGCTACGAAGCTACATTTTTCGTAACCTTGTCATTCCAATTTTTTTTCACAGATGGCATGTATGTACACGAAAACAGTCTCTAAGAATGTTTTGAGCACATGCAAGTTTTCCTAGTGTCTGTAAATTATAACTCTATAAAATTTGTATGTGTTAATGTGAATTTTATAGCACAAACTGGCTGTAAACAATTATTTTCACATGTTTTACACCTTATTGATGAACATTGTAAAAGCTAATTGGCCGTTGAGTAATTTTCAGTTGTTTATAGGTGGTGAACTTATTGGAATGTTTAATTTGAATATTTGGGGGGCTTGTGGCTAAGTAATAACATCCACACGGGTCGATCGATCAGGTTAAGCTACGCTTGCCGCGGTTGGTCCGTGGATGGGTGACCATCTTTACATACCAAGAACACGCCGTGCTTCGGAAAGTACGTTATGCCGTTGGTCCCGGCTGTCATTTGTAGATCTTTGACAGTTACTGTTGTTACTGGTCGTCAGAAGCCCGAAAGTCTGACAACCAGTCTTACCAAGGGGTATCGTGTTACCCAGTAACTGGGTTGTGGAGGTCAGATAGGCAGTCACTCCATGTAAAATACTGGAATTCAGCTGAATCCGGTTAGACTAGAAGCTGACCCCAACATATTTGGGAAAAGGCTCGGCAGATGCTGAATTAGAATTTTTGTTGTGTTTGGGGTTTTTGATTGAAAGATTTGATTCGTCATTATATTTCAGCCGAATTACGTACACTGCTGGACATAGGCCTCCCCCAAAGGAAGTGGGGGGGGGGTTCCCATAATCGCCACGCTTGGCAGGCGGGTTGGCGATCGCTGCTGCCCATTCTCTAGTAAGTCCCTTAGTCGCGTTTTACGACACCCACAGGAAGAAATAGGGTGGTGCTATCCGGCACCACACAGACAACATAACAATAACATTTGATTATTACAGCTTTTAATCAAATTCTTAATGATATAATTACGTGTGACCCACGTCCATTATGGGCTATGTCTACTATTGGACCTCTTTTGGTAGATTTTATTTAGTACCTTTAAGTCGTCGTCATAATCGGGTATTTCTAGAGTGGATATTGGTAGATATTGATGTCCATTATTAACGCTCTGGGTATGAATCCTACTACTGTCTGTATACGGTGTGGCGAAAATTCAGGGTGTTGTACATACCATTTAACTCATCAACTTTCACCCGGGGACCAACATTGTAATCTAGAAAAAAAAACATTCGTCCCTTACAAAACTTACATACCTACTCGATTAAATGTATGGGACGACTGATAATTTTTTCACGATTACGATGTTGGTCCCCGGGAGAAAGTTGTTCAGTTTGATGGTCTGTACGACACCCTTAATTTTCGCCACACCGTATACGGACATATTGTATATATAACTTAATATTATAAATGCGAAAGTGAGTCTGTTTATTACGCTTTCACGTCTTAATGGCTGAACAGATTTCGTTGAAATTTGGTACACAGATAGACCATGACCTGGGTTAGGACAAAAATAATACTTTTTTGTCTCGGTCGTACGTTCCAAGCAAACAAGCCGGTATTCTGTTCGGGACACGTTGTACTCACGGCTAAACATCAAACTATACATATCCAGTTTAGATTGATCTCGCATTGTATAGGACTTTGATACAAAAAACAAAAAAAAAATTATAGTAAGATGTGGTAGCCGTCTGTACATAACTTCTGAGCAGTAACCTAACAAAAAGTTACTAGGTTTGCATGAATTCGCGATAGTATTTCAATTATTGGTATTATATTTCTAATAGGATTTAGATGACGGCACACAGATAGTTTATAATCTGGATTAATACAAAGAGTACTTGTTATCCCGGTAGTACTTTCCCTTGGGATAGGGTCCGACGTCCACGCAGTCGAAACCGCAGGTAAAAGCTAGCAAACACCTACACACCTACAATCACACTCATTCACCCTCACCCTCGCACTTTCACATACTCATACATAATTTAAATACTAATGTAAAATATAACTTTTTTCCCTTCCGAAGGTTAATCGACACAATCCACTCATATCACTAAATCAATTGAAAACTCATTGCGATACACTGTCTCTTAAGACTGAGATATATGCCAGTGACCTTGAGTGGTGAGCTTGTGTGTTCTGTACTGAGCTCACGCAACGCGTCGTAGGTTCAGCCAGTAATAGGACTCGCACATCAAGGAGCGCCGTCCCCAATTTGACGCATTATTAATTTATTATACTCGTACACAAAACAAAAGTTATTTTAATAAAACGCGTATACTAAAAGATTAATAATTAAATTATCTTTAAATTGGTGAAGGTTTCAGAAAAATCCGCTTGGTAGATTTTGCGCCATTCTGTTTTTTATCCGCGTTAGACATAACTTTACAATTTAATTTCACCTTGTAATATAAACATAATCTAAAATATTCACATATAAAATTATTGAGAAAATGCTTTTCAAATCATTAACACTACTCGTTTAGACGTGATCTTCGGTATAAAATCATTGAAAGTCGGTTATCGTCGCCGAAGTTCATTAAACTAACTTCAGTGGCAAGGTGTGCCTAAATTCAGTAGGTACGATGTCAAGACTAGAGTATAATGATGAGCGTTGACTAAAGTGCATAATCAAAGTTTTATTTATATTAATTTTTAAATTATTATTATTCAGCCACGTTACCGCATCATTTAATGTATTTTTTATGTCCGTTTCATATGTACTCTTATTATGGCATGGAATAGTTATCGTACTGTCATCCGCAAACAGTGTCATGGGATGTTTAATGGATTTAGGGAAGTCATTAATATAGAGTGTAAACAAGGGTGGTCCGAGTACACTGCCTTGCGGAACTCCATGAGGGACGGTACGCTCGCATGACGTGAAAATCTCTTCAGATTTGGAGCTCATATTTATTCTACTAATTTGCGTTACTTGTTTTCGGTCCTATAGGTATGATTGTATTAGATTAAATATGTTTCCTCTTATCCCATAAGCATCAAGTTTATTTAGTAATATATTATGTTGGACATAATCGAATGCCTGTGTCATGTCGCAGAAAATGGCACAGACTGGCGTATTTTTATCCATGTTTGTCATAGCAGCATGCAAGAAATCGTATATGGCCAAGTTAATTGTTTTTTTTTTCCCTAAATCCTTTCTGTTCATCACAGAGTATATGATTTTTTTCAAAATAGATATTAAGTTCCCTGTAAATATATTTTTCGATTATTTTTGAAATTATTGGTATTAATGATATTGGCCTGTAAAATTCCATTAGCTCCCTGTCCTGTTTCTTAAATAGTGGTTTTACAATAGTTTTTTTTAGCGCATTAGGAAATATACCTTCACTGATGCTTAAATTAATAATGTAGCTTATGGGGCCACAGATTTCATATTCTACAGTCTTAACAATTTTTGTACATATGCCATCATATCCTACGCTGTTTGTATTTTTTAAAGCCCCGATAATTTTTAATATATCAAGTGCTAGACTTGGGGCCATGAACATTGAGTCTTTTCTGGCTAAAATATGTTTAGTGACTGCGGTTCCCGAGCTACTCGTAGGTTTAATTTTATCTATAAAGTAATCGTTAAACATATTTGCAATCATTTTGGGGTCAGTTACGGTTTCATTATTATAACGAATTTTGTCTATAGTGTTTTTTGGTAAGTTTAGTTTTGTTTGGTTTATTATTTCCCAAGTAGTCTTAGATCTATTATTTGATATTTTAATTTTATGTATATTTTGTGCACGTTGAGTTAAATAAATAATTTTTTTAAGCAATTTGGAGTAACTCTTAAATTTATTTTTATTCATGTCGGAAAGTTTTTGTCTATATTGCCATAATAATTGACGTTTTTTTTTGCTACATATTTTAATCCCATGAGAGACCCAACTAGGCCTTTTTTTCACTTTTACAGAGATAAGAGTTTCAGGAAAGCACTGTGTATATAAGAAAGAAAACATTTCTGTGAAGGCATTGTAAGCAATGTTTGGGTCCTTGGCTTCATATACTTCAGCAAACGATAGGCTATTGAGGTAGGATTTTAATTTGTCTATGTTCTCTTTACTATAGTCCCGTCTAGTGGTCCGCCAATGCTTTCTAGTGCTTGCGGTGCTAAACGGGCAATTGAGTAATTGTGCCGTATGGTCAGACAAAGCCAGTTCTAAAACTATAGCTTGACGACACCTATCAAAATTATGCGCAAAATTATCGATGCATGTCTTGCTCTTTAAACGAGTAGGTTGACGTATAGATAATTTTAAATTAAAATCCAATAATAAATTTTCAAATTCTAGAGTCTGTTTGTTTTTCTTCAATATATCTATATTAAAATCACCAGCCAGTACAACATTTTTAAAGGGTTTTTTTATCAGAACACGTAATAATATCTCTAATCTACTCATAAATTCATCAAAATTACGTGGATTTGGTACTCTATATATACATACAATTACAATTCTATAATTTATAAGTTCTATGGCGCAGCATTCAAAAATACCCGTTATAGACAATTTAGCGATTTTCGGTAATTCTCTCCACTGATGACCATTTTTTATGAGTATACAAGCACCACCTCTTTTATTTTCCTTGCGACTAAAGCATGCAGCTAAACAGTAGTTAGGTAAATTGAGATGGACTTCATAGCCCTCCATCATGAAATGCTCCGTAATACATACTAGGTCTACTTGCATACTTTTTTCTAACAACTCACATAGACACACTGTGAGCATGTCAGATTTAGCTAGGAGCCCTGCAATATTTTGGTGCATAATGTATACATTTTTATTCACGAAAAAAAGTATTCGTAGGGGTTTTTATTACAGATGTTTGATTCTTATCATCTAATTTATTGACTAGTACATGTTTGTCAGAATCTAAGTTAACCTAGACATATTTGTTTTCAAAGGTCTTTTTACATTTATTTTGAATAATTTGTTCATATTGAAAGTGTTGGAAATGATAATTTAAACATAATATTTCTTTTAATAGTGATCTTGCAAGGTTTACTACATAATTTCGTCCACTTGGTAATAATCTAGTGTATTTCATATCCATAAATAGCACATTTTTATATTTATTACAAATAAACCGAAGTAAATAGTTAAGTTTCTTGTAAAAACCTGTTTTTGGGTACTTCCGATATGATCACATTTGTATTCGCAGTTAATGCTAGCCAACGGTGTAGATCTATATCGATATCATAGGGATTTTTATCGCTGCATCCGCCTAATACAATGACGTAGTCGTTTCTTGTCAGGTTGCTGATTTTATTCTTGGGGCACTGCAGAACCTCACTCAATGCCGCACCTGGTTTCAGATAGGAAACTACAGCATACTCAGGCCCTAGGAGATCCTGCAATACGTCGCGCAAGCCACGTCCCTGACCATCTCCCAGTATAACCACTCTGTGGCAGCTGCTCCGGTGCTCAACCGGTTCATCATCTGATGATCGGCGCTGAATCCCCTTACCAGTTCCTTTTTCACTACAATGACGTGGGGTGTCCGTTTGGATCTGAGTATCGCTCTCCGATTGATTCTGCTGTGTTATGTGTTTGCTGGGTTGGTCTGATGTAATTTTTGGCAGAAAACTTCTAGCTAGACGTAGAGGAGAATGGCGGGAAGTGTTTACTCTCATATTCAAAACTCTTCTTGAGATGGGTGTCGAGTTGCTTTTTTTGAGTTGTGGAGTTGAGTTGGTGATTTCTTTCAGCAATTCTATTTGTCTTTGCTGATCCTGTATCTCTTGTTTTAATTTGGTGTTCTCATAACTAAGATTATCTATTTCTTTGTCAGCAATTTTTAGTTTTTCTTTAATTTCCTTCATTTCCTGCCTTAAATCCTCCACAAATGATTGATTGCTAATTTGTGTAGCACTCTGTATGCTCATCATAGTAGAATCCAGCATAGTGGAGTTTAATATGTCTTGACTTGAACGCGATAAGTTAGTTTGTGATTGTGACCTGAATAGTTTGTTTCTGTAAGTAATATTTTCCATCGTAGTTTATTTTATTTATTGATTCGTATTATTTTTTTTTTTCTTTTTACTGAAAATTGGTATATTATAATTACCAAAATTTTTGTAAAGTGCTATCAAATATTATGAAGAGAATGTTTGATAATGTACCAGTGGCGCCACCTGTTCTTAGGTGTATGTATTGAAATACGCGGGATCGATCGCAAAAACGATCAAGGATGTTTTCCGAATGGTGTTCCAATGTAGTACCACCAAGTAAGTATAGATGGCGCTGTTCTCATAACAATTTGGCCGGAGTGATTATCAGAATTTGAATTTATACGTTTAATCACACAATTGTCATTATAATAAAAACTGTGTACGGGGCCACAAAAACTAACACACAACTATCACAAAAATCTTTCAGGAAGCAGTTATTGCACTTGATTCGAAGCACTTGTGATTGTTACAAGATGATAATACGGCGTTATTGTTACTCACGGTTTACTGAATGTTAATCACAATTTGAGTAGTTTTTCACACTAACTTTTAGCACGATCTGGAAGTTCGTATCTTTAAAACTATAACAATGTGTTGCGGTCTGATTATACACTTTAAATGTTTTTTAAACTATTATTTACTGGGAGCAAGTTAGCAAACGACTACCTCCACTTACATTATCATTAAAGTTATTGAGAAAATGCTCTAATTTAACATATATTATTTTCAAGTCATTGCACTACTCGTTTAGACGTGATCTTCAGTATAAAATCAAAAATCAAAATCAAATTAAAAGTCAGTTATCGTCGCCTTAAGATACAGGATACCCTAGTTTAAGAGAAAGAGTTTAATCTATTGTGTAAAGATCTCTGTAACATCAAAATGTTTTATGTAAATTCTTATGTTCTGTACCTTATATAATAACTCAAACATTGTTTTTGTGAAAAAAGATAAGTATGAATTATTATTATTTTATTTTTATATTATATTTGTGAAAGTTTGTTTGTATGTTTGTTACTCAATCACGCAAAAACTGCTGTACGGATTTAGATGAAATTTGGCACACAAATAGCTTATAACCCAGATTAACAAATAGCGTATTTTTTATACTGGTAATATGTTCCCGTGGGATACTTTCTAACCTCCACACGGGTGAAGGCGCGGGCAAGAGCTAGGTATTTGAATAAAAATCAGTTGTGCTTAGTTCCTATGTTCAACAATAGAATCAGATTTTATGTTTTCTACTCGAAGCATTCGCCATTTTCAAAGACATCTTGGTAAACGTTTGTCTTTATACGGAAGCGTTTACGTCTGTGCCTTCAAAGTCTTTTATACTTAAGAAATTCCTGAAGAATAAAACTCTACGCTTCGTTTTTTAGCGAAGATAGGAGTCTAACTGAGTAAAAATCCGAAATAAATCAAACTGGAGGACTAGCTATGTAATTATTTCACTATTTATATATATTTTTTTCTATGATCAAGTAATTTATCTTCTCATTTTAAATTACTAAGCACTCGTATCAAACCTTTCAACTCCCCTTTAAACGAATCCGTAGGCCAACACGTACCTAAAAGTTACATTATTTCATATCTATGGGTGATATGAATTATGCTTGTGGCTTACATTTAAACCAAAATGTGGAATACTTGTATTTTTTATAAAAAAAATGGAGACGAATACATTTACTTACATTAGTGCATTCGTGATAGTCCAACTGAGCAGTATCAATTCTTTGAAACAAATACGAGCCTCAAATAGACAACAGCCGACGTACCTATATAGTAAAATTATCTAGTAGTAGTATCTAGTAAAATAAAATTATAAGTTTTCACGGAGAAAACTTATAATATTATTACCATTTATTTCAGGCGACACAGGCCCATAGAAATAGTACATTATTGCAAAGGCCGTGAAATAGGCAATTGCAAGTCGAGTATGAGTTTGAAGGCCGAGCCGTAGGCGAGGACTTCACTAATACGAGATAGGCAATTGCCATTTCCGCCGAGGCATATATATTATAGTGCTTTTCTCAAAATAATGCAGTGAAAGCAAATTATTTATAAATTCCAGATTCAATGACGAACAACGATAATTTTTCACGCGCCAATGTGGTCATTTGTTTTTCTTTTCATTATACAGCTTTCTATTTGCAAGCCTGTTCGAAATTACCGCCTTCGTTGCCATGTTTTGGAGTTCGTTCCATTTTTAAATTACACATTTACTATGGAATTTATTTGGCAGCACGACACGTATGGATTATCATATAACTTTTGGTGGCCGCTGCTCGCATGTAATTTGGCCAGTACAGCAATTTCGATTTATCTCGAAGAAGGTTGTCAAAATAATGCTTTAATTTCCAAGCATGTTTGAGAAAAGAGTATTTAATAACCCCAGCACGCCGTTTCATACAACATTGCTGGAGCGTTGTAATGTTCCAAATTCAAAAAACGCTCCTGCAATGGATTTTATTTTATGTGACCGTAAATTCGATACTTCGCGTGTTCTTTTTTCAAAAATAATGACAACATTTCCATGCATGTTTGAGAAAAATACCTTAACCTAAACATACATATAATATTTTAATGTAAATAAAACTTATGTTAATAAAAAACCGGCAAGTGCGAGTCAGACTCGCGCACGAAGGGTATGGTACCATTATTTATATAAATGGCAATAAAATCACGTTTTTTGTATGGGTGCCCCCCACCGCCGTTTGTTGTTGGGGGGGGTAAATATTTGTTTCATTTTAATTTAATTATTTATTTTTAAAGTGAATATATAACTAAAGATTCTGTGAATATTTCAAGCCTTCTTCTACCTGTTGCCGTTATCAATATCGAGCAAAAAATCACGTTTGTTGTATGGAAGCCCCCTTAAATATTTATTTTATTCTGGTTTTTAGTATTTGTTGTTATAGCGGCAACAGAAATACATGATCTGTGAAAATTTCAAACTGTCTTACTATCACGGTTCATGAGATACAGCCTGGTGACAGACGGACAGACAGACAGACGGCGGAGCCTTAGTAATAGGGTTCCCGTTTTACCCTTTGGGTACGGAACCCTAAAAAAGCTTAAGATTACGTTAGTACCACTTCACTTTGCACTAGCTTGACTTTATGCTGTCCTGTGGAACTTGTCCGCGAAAGCGACGGAACATCACGTCCTGCGGCCAAAAGCAAAGCTTATGTAAAGTGAGCTTGAGGTGAGCTGTTAATAGTGCCAATCCGTAGCTTCAGCTGGAATGGCAATTCACTTCAAGCTCACTCTAAAGCCGCGATTCCATTATTATTATTACATTATTCCCCCTTTACTTCTCAAGTTTTTTGTAAAAATCTCGACTATAATAGGTACATATATAAATCTAAACGTATAAACTAAAAACGCCCAGTAGAACAAGACAAGGATTCGAGGATTGTTGGTTATATCTACATGATGACAATAATAAGCATACAAATGGATGCTGCCGGTTTATTTCCTTTGCTGTCTGTGACTGTCACATGACGTAAATGGGAAAAGGGTTGGTTCAGTTTGTTTACTGTTTATTCTTAGCGAGGTAGGTACAGCGGTTATTTCTTTTAAAGGGACGATAACCGATTTTTAATGATTTTATACTGAAGATCACGTCTAAACGAGTACGGTTAATGATTAGAAAAAAAAAAATGTTACATTAGAGCATCTTCTCAATAACTTAATATGTGAATATTTTAGATTATGTTTATATTACACAGTGAAATTAATTTGTAATGTCTAACGCGGATAAGAAACTGAGAATGGCACAAAATCTGTCTAGCGTATTTTACTGAAACCTTCACAAATTTAAAGATAATTGAATTATTGATCTTTTAAAATACGCGTTTTATTAAAATACCTTTTATTTTGTGTATAATAAATTAATAATGCGTCAAATTGGGGACAGCGCTCCTTGATGGGCGAGTCCTACTACTGGCTGAACGTACGACGCGTTGCATGAGCTTAGTACAGAACACGCAAGCTAACCACTCAAGGTCACTGGCTTATATCTGCATCTTAATATGTAATTAAAATTGTGCTGAACAGTTAAAAAATCCTGTGAAATTATTACCCGACTTCAAAAGGGTTACTTAAAAAAAAAGGCAGTTTGTTATATCCTTAAGCGTTATGTCTAAACTTTACCCAAAACTTCTTAAAATTTATTTTGAGTAGGTATAAAGATTGCTTAACCACAAAACTTCCAAACTTGTAACTGGTTTACTAAATATAAATTTATTAAACAACACTTCATGGGACCACACACGAACAGTGTGAAATTATGTTTAAAGATTTACTAAGCAACCAGATACCCAGAGTGCATGATCAATGTATGAGCCACGATGTAGGTAATTGGGTCACACAGGGGTCAAGGTTCTTAACAAGGGACTCTACGACAAAATATTCGCTCCCAAGCCTTGCATATGATTCGTTTATATTTTTATAGCATCTTTAAAAGTATTTGCAAAATTTAATTACGAAACAATGTTCAAAGAGTACCGAAATATGTCCACGCCGTAAAAAATATGTAAATATGGTTAAAAAATATATTGTCCTTGTACGGCGTCTCTTACACGAACTTATGAGAAAAGTGGAGATAAATCGAATAACTGTCAAGACTGGGAGGCTTGTGATCCGAAAATAGCTTGGGAACATCGCGAAGACAGCTTTGTAGTTATGTAAAATAAGTATCTACAACGTTTTTGCTTGTATTTGTAACACGAAATACAAGCAAAGTCCTGGAGCGCCACCTCCTACCCGTTTTGTTTTATTTCAGAAGAAGGTCCCAAGATCTTCTAAATTCAATTAAACTTGAAAACAAGGGGGTGAAAAGTTTTGTATCTCATCAAGATAATCATAAACGCCCCGTATTATATACCTAAGTATATTAAATTGTAATTCATATTTCAGATTCGTGGGCAATAAAGACAGATTTGTTTGTGTGGAGAGTTTTGACAAGCTGCGCGGGCAGTGTGCGCGCGCAACTGCCCGCCATCTTGGCTTTCCATCCCATTCCCATTTCAATAGACGAGGGAGTTCGTAACAGCTGTGAGCGCGAAACACAGCACATCCCTATATTAGGGGTTACTTTTTGAAACAATTTAGTAGAAAAAAGGACTCCTAAACGCACAGTTACAAAGTTAATTATACTGAAGGAGAAACACAAGTTAAGTTCACGATAGTGTCGACGATTAAAACAGTGAGTTACGAAATAACATTACCAAATTATCGATTTTGTATGTTTCAAATCGACAAACCTGGTGGCACCGTGGTTGAGGGTGTTTGTTCATATTGTTTTAGAAAGATAACCGAGTGTTGCAAAGCCTGGAAAACAGAGGAGAAAAATCGATAAAAGTATAAGTTGGACCCGCTGTTGTTGCGTGGTGTGAATGTAAAGAGAGCTACATCGACGTGTCCCTGTAAAGTAGCTTGGAGTCGTTCGACCGATAAAAAATAATAGTGATAGGCGCCCCTGACGTCCCACACTCGGGTTGATATACGAAGACTGATAAAAGGTGTGTATTGATATTTGTTATACTTTTTATTGTTATCACCCATCAATCTGCACCATTGTCATTAGTTTTATGTATTTTATCGATTACTGCTAATGCATTGTCGTGTTTTTTTAGAGCAGGTAAGACCTTCGTTTCAAATAATTTCATTCTATAGTGTTTACGGTTCTACAGAAATCTATAAAACATACTCTATGCATAATAACTAATCAACTAATGTACGTATACATAAACAAGGTAAATACATGCCACAAGATTGATGTTCTCTTGAAAGAAGTCATCCCCAGGGAGTTTCTTCAAGCATGCAAGCACGCAGGCGTTTGCATCTATAATAATACCTCACAGACTTAGTACAGAGTAAACGCAATTTATTTTGTATCTGTGACATAATTTAATCTCTGTTATTCTCATCAAGAAAATGAATAAGACTCATATTCTGTTCGGATCGTCTAACGAAGTTGATTGATCAAATTGAATACTCATATACCAATTCTTAGACCCATATGATACCTAATTTTCATTTCCAGCTCTGAAAGATTATATTCAGTTACATCTACGCCTGTTATAAAGAAGGATGCATCTGGAGAAATCAGCTAACCATTACTTTGAATGATGTAGTTTTACATCAGAATAAAAACGTATTGTTAAAACTTTTACCTCTTAAGTTTTTCTAGCAAGTTGTACGGTCACTAAGGAAAATGGGTCATTAAAATATTTATAGGCGTTGTTCCTTGAACCATGTAATATAATAAGCTAACTATCGGACGTTTGCAGATAAAATATACTGCCAAGTTACCCCTCATTAGTGGAATCTTGTTGAAAATCGAATAACAAACCCATTTTATCTATGAACAAGAAAACGGCGGACCCTATTCTTGTTAGCCTACAATTTCTTCAAGTTATCGGACTCACTAAGTATTAAAATATACTGCTAGTTTAGCAAGCCGTGTCGTAACTTTTCTTATTGGCCGTCTTACACTTAAAAACTATGTTCTTGCCGGCGCACCACCTCCTTCCTCGCTCTATTCAAAGCTATTTTATTTTAAAAATGCTTATATTTTATACATTTGTTTTCACTGTAAATGTAAAAAAAAAAAAATTGATTTAAATGGTTTGTGATTTGGATGTGTGAGTGTAGGACTATGGTATATTTCTATTAATTTATGTTTGGCAATGGATGTTACTCGTATTTACCTGAAATAAATGAATTTTATTATTATTTTTAAATATTTCTTGAATTCTGTGACCGTTTGCATTCTACTTATAATGAAAGGTCAGAGAGGATATTTTCATGATCACAACGATTGATACAGTGTTTTTTACATTAGTAGAGACACCAAGGATACACTTATTTCTGGAACGTTGCATTTTTACTTGGGAAATTGTTTTTTTGTGAATCGTAAATGTGTTTTTCTGAAAAAGAAATAAATAAATTTTATTTTATTTAAATCGTAAGATCCATGTTTTATAAGCGACATCTACCAACCCGCACTGGGCCCGCGTAGTAGATTACAGCCCAGTCCCTCTCGAAGAGAGGAGGCCTGTGTCCCAGCAGTGGGAACATTATAGGCTGATTATGCTATGTTTTATAAGCAGATATAAGGATATAGATAGATAATCTTTTTTTGACAAAAAACCTAATATTAGCAATATATAATGGGTAGGTAGTAGGTACTATTGTCGCTATTGCTCACGAATGGAAGAAGGATGGGTTATTTGCCAGGAATCACACGATGACTATAGACACCTTTATACCTTTGAACGGACATAAAATACACTCGGCACTTTAGTATCGTAAGTGACTACAAACGGTATTAACACTTCATGAATGTATGCCTTCCCACCACGAAGTAAAAGCTGTGAATAAAATATCTATGGTTGCCTACGGATATACTACGGATGTAGGTATAAACCTCCACGTTGCTGTTACAAAACTTTCAATGTAGAATCTGATTTATCTTGTTGAAGTATGCTCGAGGAAATTTGTTCCAGATTATTTCAGATATTTGTTATTGACTACATTTTCCTCGCGCTTGCCGTCAGTTGAAATATGTTCTTCTTATGTCTGGGAAACTGGGTGACTGGGTGGTTACAATATTCTATGGGTTTTATAAAACTGCTATTATGTAACAGAATTTTTATGAAGATAGAATGTAGCTACTGGTCACGCCTTGTACCCATATAGAACAATCCCTTTTGCAATTATGTTGAATTTTCTGGGACAAGAAGGCTTTAATTGAAGAGCGCACAAAGGACCACCCACGCGTCATCTTATTGATGTCATAACGAGAGTTAATAGACGTAGATGAAATCATCTCAATATAGGCCAGTTGACGCCAACCCCGTCTTGAATAGAACATATCATACACTTATTTGAATATCACAGCTTCACACTACATTGAACGACGTTACCGTGCTGAACATCTTTGAATTATATATATTGTCACTTTCTACGGAGGTTGAATTTTCTAAAAAACCGTCGTTCGAGTTCCAGCAGAGCTTGAAAATTGAACTTTATTTAATCAGCTACCGTCCCACTGTCGGGTTGCCTGCGTTCTACTTTGTGGTCAGATTTTTATTTGTGGTTTATTCCGGTGCGTCCTAATTTCCTACAGAGCTAATTGGCACAGTCAGCCAATTAGTGGACTTGAAATCCATGAGATGTGAATTTAGAATGGTCAAATTAAAGTGGTAATAATTGTTTTATACACTTTTTGTAATTATTGATGGGCTTACACAATACATATCAATTCTGTATTATGCTTATCTTTCGTGTGTGTGTGTCTAGGACACACTAAAATTGCCCTATCGGTAGGATGTGACGATACGGTGGCATTATCTAAAAGTCATTTTTGTTTCCCGGCTTTGAATAATTTAAAACTAATGACCAACCTAAAACAAACGGTATTCCAATCGAAATTAAGTTTGATTTCGCATTTTATGGAAATTACTGATAAGACTTTTCGATGACTCGGAACGATGTTAAGCTAATGTGGGCTTACTTGCGTGTTAGTACCTATTGTAGCAAAGTTGAGTTTTGCTAATCAATACTATGTATGGGAAACGTATCGTGTTTTGCATTTGCGATATATTTGTTAGTGCATTAAAGCGATGTGGCTGTGTTAGTGGTGACAATAGGCGTTTAATTTATTAAATTGTGACATAATGGAAACTATTCACGAACATTCCAATAACAATAGTGTTGAAGTAGAAGATGAGGTTAATGCAGTGTAAATCTATAGCTATAATCAATATGAGGATGTGACAGTTGATACTAAAACAAATGTTTTGTAACAGATGACTGGAGATGCAAAATGGCAGAAGGATGCGGCCGATCAGAACTTCGACTACATGTTCAAGCTGCTCATCATAGGAAACAGTTCCGTAGGAAAGACTAGGTATATATACTTTTTTATAATTATGTGTAATATAGTTTTAAGACCAAGGAACATTCCGGGGGTGTTGTTGATACGATTAGTTAAACGACCGCAAAAAATATGTGTCATAACTAAGCATAGGTAGACGCGCACAGTTGGCCCTTCAGAAGCATAATACAAAATCAGTGTTCAATGATATAATCGAAGATAAGCAGTATATATCTGACTTAGCACTTACCTAATAATTTATGTGTGAAGTCAGTTACCTATTAACGAAAACTGTTTAAAACTCGCCGTGTTTGTTGATTTTTTATTCTTTCTGTTTTGCTTTGATTTGGAAATTATGTCAGTGCACGTTCTACGTATTCAATGAACATTTAATTGTTTCTATTTCTGACTTTTTCGTTTCAGCATTTTATTTTAAAATGGCGTCTTCTAAAAATAAGAGACTTCAAAACAATGAAACGGTTATAAAAGAGTCATTACTTTGTACCACCCTACCAGCGTGCAGTGTCACTTGGAGGGTTGTAGCGATTCTTTTGATATCCCTCTTCCCACACCTATTGTTTAAACGTAGCCTATATAGGTAGGTATATACAATTTATAGCTATCACGTTTTTATACTCGTTGGACTGTTCCTAAAAAGTACGGGCGTGCTTATCAGACGCGAAAGTTTTTAAAATATGGCGAAATTATAAAGACTTTAAGGTAACTTTTATGAGTTTGTACTAATTACTTTTATGTATTGAATACGAGGATTTTCACCACGTTGTAGGTGTGTATTTTATAAATGTTATTTTGTTGTAATGTGCGTTTTGTTTATGCAGAATAATCAAATTTTCTTTCTTTTTTTATTTTAAAAATAATATTTTTAGATTAAGTAAATCTGTTTCGATTTTTTTTTTACTATTTAAGTAACAGAAACAGTTATCTATTGAGATACTTTTCACTAACATACTTATTTTTAGTGTGTTGATGGTGATCCAATAGCTCCGAGTCTTGCATTGCCAGTAGCGTCGATGAATTTATTATGGCATAGCTGATTAATGAAAATCTTTTACACAAATGTTATAAAAGCATTTTTCTAGTTTTTCGTGGATACGCATCTAAAGCAAACCAATTTTTTTTTATTAGTTATGTTATGTTATGTTCACATTCTGCTTATCTAAAGTAAAATTTCCAAAAGCTGTGATAGACTTGCCTCCTAATTTCCTCTTTCATCAATATTACCTACATTGTCCTCATATGATCTGACCACCACAATGTAATTGCATGATTGTACTCGTAAGATTTTCAAAGAGACTTTGTCCTCTGAGTTAGTTTCGATGTTTTTTCTCAGAGTAGTCGTCATGAGGTCGGTTTTGATCTCATCTACTTTTGATCAAATTGACATGTTAAAAGTGTTCATTTTAACCAAATTACAAACGTAAATCATAAAAAAACATACAGCTGAACATAACCTCCTTCTTTTTGGAAGTCGGTTAAAAATTGAAATTAGGGCCCTGAACCTTTAATAACCGTTACAACCTAACTATAACTCATGCCTACGCTTACAATTTCAGCTTCTTGTTCCGTTACGCGGACGACTCTTTCACTTCAGCCTTCGTTTCCACCGTGGGCATCGACTTCAAGGTGAAGACCGTGTTCCGCCACGACAAACGTGTCAAACTACAGATATGGGTGAGTAATTCTTTGTAATTAGTTGTGTTCAGGGCCCCCAGGCTAGGTGGAGCCACGATCTTCGCAGGGTGGCTGATGGCAGCTGGATGAGAGTTGCCCGAATTCGAGTTGAATGGCGTGCAATAGGAGATGCCTATGTCCAGCTGTGGACTGCTATAGGCTGATGATGATGATGAGGCATAGATCGTCGGTTTTTCAAAAAAAAAAGGAAGATAATTGGGTTTATAGGCTATTAAAAACACCTTAAAATTATCAAAGCTCATAATATCAGATGACAGCACAAGGTATACCATCTGACGCTGACATTCAGCTACAGCCCACGAGTGTCATAGGATAGAGTAATAAATACGTTGGGAAGTGTATTTGTCCGTACATATAAAGCAATAAAAAAAAAATCTTTTTCTTTTTTAAAAACGTTGCTCCACACTAGGAATTTCTCCTGTATTGTGGGTGCGTTTACAAACATTTAAACTCACATGTCACAAATAGCCAGACCCGGAACAACTACTTGTAGGTCATACAAATATTTTGTGCGGGAATCGAACCCGCGACACGCATCGCAGTAGTCAATCGCTTAACCACTGCGCCATCCGTGCCGTAACTATGAAGTATCGGCCTGGAGATCTCATGAAACATTATTATAATATTATTGTCTGTGTTGTGCCGGACGTAAAGAATAGCAGCCCGTATTTCTTAAGTAAGGGACTTACTAGAGAATGGGCAGCAGCTTTGTCTATACATTTTAACACCATACTGCGATCGCCAACCCACCTGCCAAGCATGGCGAATTATGGCAACCCTCCCCCCCCCCCCCCCGCTTTGGGGGAGGCCTATGTCCAGCAGTGGACGTCTTTCGGCTGAAATGATGATTATTAGAATAGATTTTTTAATCTGTGCGTCGATGCCCTAAATAAAAAAGTTATTTTGCTTTTTTTCAAAAGCAGATGCAGACAGGGAAATTAATTGAATATCATATTGACATACTACGTATATTTACCGTGTTATCACGGTCCTTTGTGGGCAATAAGTGGCTTAAATTACATGATGGTTAATTTGGTTAAAGTAGCACCCAATTATGCCAAAATGTACAAATCTACAAAGTATAAATACATAGTGGGCTAGGTATACGCAAAGATCGTACAACGCTCTCCGCGTTCAGTATAATAACGCGTTTAGGATGCTGGTGGGGCTGCCCCGCTTCTGTAGTGCATCGGGGATGTTCGCGGATGCGCATGTAGATTGTTTCTACACAACCATGCGCAAAAGGTGCGCATGGTGTGGGGTAGCTCTAACAGTATCTTAAGCATGATTTCAAGTCGTCTAGACTGTGTTTTCGTGGGTCGCTGTTGTGCCGTCTCACATGGGTTGCTACAACGGTGATCCACTTCCATTTGTTTGTTTTTGTGAAGTGTAATTTTTGAGTCTAAGTTACTTGATTAAAGACAATTCTATTCTATTCTATAGTTGAGTTAATTTCGTCAAACTGATCAAATCATCCAGATACAGTGATGTTTCAAATATCACTCTCTCAATAACCGTCACAAAATCTGATAATTTATTGAAATTATCCAATTATATGATCCCTAAAAATTGGATTACTTCTGTTTTTACACATTTTGGCATAGGAAACAAGTTAAACAGACATAGTTTTTTTTTTTTTAAACATACGTTCATGTGGAGACCGATCAAACCAGTATACAAAAATGGGCGTATTGTAGCGGCGGGCATCGAGGTGGTGCACTTACCGTGTTTGTAATTACTTCTTCGTCTATCTATCGGCAAGGTGAATCGTCAAATAGTTGAAAAATGCCAGCTAGTATAACAAATAAAATATCACATTAATATCCAACATTAATAGCACGGTAAAAGGCTTTTAGCAGCCAACCGCGATTAATTAACGAACGCGTCTGATGAGTATTCACTTTCAGGGACAAAAACATAAAGCATTATAGGTAGGATAAAATTATAGAAACAATTCAACAGCAAAAAACAAGTCAAAAGTAAACGGTCTACCGCCGCACCCCACAGCCACATTGAGCCGTTTTCCTCAATTGGCTCCTACCTCTTAAAGAGGGTCATTACTAATTAGTCGCTCCTTCCTTTCATTTCCCGGCTTAGGGAAACTGAAACACCAGAAATTAAAACGTGTACGAGCTTACTTCTCATTTACCTATACAGCTGAGTTTAATACCCCATAGTTACACATGGAAAGCACGTTAAGCCGTTGGTCCCTGCTGTCATTTGTAGATCTTTGACAGTTGTTATGGGTCGTCAGAAGCCTGAAAGTCTGACAACCAGTCTTACTAAGGCGTATCGTGTTACCCAGTAATTGGGTTGGGGAGGTCAGATAGGCAGTGGCTCCACGTAAAATATTGGTATTCACACTGGTACGTACATTTTGATGATGAGTTACACATGCAAAGTTCCTCGAATGGAAACAGAAACTGAATAAGAATTTCCTTAACTGATAACTCCTCCGCTCGATTTTCAGCTACATAATGACAGGCCAACTCACTTCAATCAAATGCGATCGAAAGTCCAAGGTGAGGAACAGGTACAACTGGCGAGCTCCAGTTTATAGAGATGAATCGGCTGTACCTACATGCAGCCCATTACTGGTGACTTGCCCTGGCCTAGTTAAGTACGGAATTTCAATAGAAAACTAGACAGTTTTGGGGACAATAAGGGTCCCACAGGGACCAATTCTTGGCCCGATGTTCTTTACTACAGCTGATGATAAAAAAAAACATAGGCTGTCATGGAGACTGCCGAAAAAAATTAAAACTCATCGCTCAACGCTCCTAAAGAAGTTTTCACTTCAATTAACTGCTTGCACTGATTGGACAGGTCCACACAAATTTGTGTGGTTCTTTCCTCAAACACGGATCTACATGGTCCTCACATGATCTGACCAAGATTATATCTGGACTTTAAAAGAGACTTGGACCCCTGAGTTTGTTTCGCCATTTCTTCTCAGGGGTAGTCAAATACGAAATGTCGACTACATCTAGCTTATTTTTTTATATGACGTGTAGAAGTGATTCTAATATCCTATTTACAGAATAAACGATTTCGTTTCATTTCATTAAATGATGATTATATAAAACACATTAAAACAATGCACAATATAAACAAATTAAACTATTATCGTGTTCAATTTAACTTCACTTACTGCTACTACAGCATGTCGGTGCGGGCATGTTGGTGACGGGAACCCATAAGTTTTCCCCTACCAAAAATCACTACAACGCGCCTATTGAAGTTTTCACTTCAATAAGAGGCCAGCTAAGGCACCTGTCAAACCACCGCCGATTAACGAGAAGCGAGTCGAGCTAGCAACTATAAATGAGTTGGTGAGCAACGAGCACCGAGTGCACGACGGCGACGAGTGATTACTCGCTGGTATGCATACGTACAGTCAGTGAGCTGCATAACCTGACCGCTTTTCCCCTCTTCTTCACTGTAAGAGGTAGTGATGGATTAATTAGCATTCGCATTCATTGTTAGCGTGTGAATGATCATTTAGCATTTAGCAAATTAAATGTAGTTGCGTAATTCTGTGAAATGCGAAGCGATGTACTTTTCTAAACTATCACATTTTACTGCCAGTCCTAAGCCTGGATAAAGTATGAAGGAAAATTCATAACATCTTAAACAATGAAAGGTTTTAAATTGTTAAATATATTTAATTATCGGCGAGTCGGCGAGTAAACTAAACGCGAACGCGATTTTTAATTCGTTTATTAACAAAAATTGACATACTTCATTATTATCAATTATCTTCATTAGCAAATAGCATAGCTATAGCAATTAACATGCTAAGACTCAAGAGTTCACACGCTAATTAAATTAATTCGAACTCGCATTAATTGCCATTACTAGTAAGAGGGGTCAGATAATGCAGTGCCCTGACCTCTCAGCGAATGATGTGCCCGGCAAGCGAGTACTCTCTCTTTGATAGCTCTTGTCGCTGCGACAAACGAGAACACGCCGGCGGCGGTGTGAACAGTCAGCGAACAACTATTAATATATGTGTATCTCTTTTACTTACACGTTAAAAATATTGTATTTATGTCACATACAATCTTTTGAACGGTTCTTGTGCGAGAAAAGGGTTGTTAGCTAGTCGCTCCCTCGTTTTGTTACCCCTGACGTGCAGCCTACCATACACGTACGAGTAATTCATCTTGTAAGACAACTCTCGTATCTTAGGTAATGATATCTCCGAGCGCCTATTTCCGAAAAGGTCTCGACGAAGTAAAGGCGCTCGGTAATTTTTCGATATTGTGTAAGGCTCATAATAAAACATCGTCATTTCTAAGGCAGTCAATACCTAGGGGAAGGCTCTATATTGTATCAAATGAATTGATTTACATAATGTGGCGTTGGTTTGAAACTGATTGCTGTTATTAGTCTGATATTTGAGTAACCAAATGTGGGTAGGTATTGTGTTTCCTGAATTATAAAATAATTACAGCAGGTCATTGTTTAGTAGACATTAAGCGGTGAAGCCATTATTGCTAATCGTTTAGAGGGTTTCCCTTTAGGATAAACTGGCCAAGTGCAAACATGTTGTTTATCCCCCAATTTTCTTTAGTATAACATCATTTCCAGTTTTTTTCCAAATTTTTTCCATAATTATACTTACTTTTAAGATAAGGACAGAGCTAAATTATTAGGTCTAGATAATTAATCGGTGCGGTCTTCTCTATTGCAGGACACTGCGGGCCAGGAACGCTACCGTACCATCACGACAGCTTACTACAGAGGTGCCATGGGATTCATCCTAATGTACGACATAACCAATGAAGAGAGCTTCAACAGTGTCCAAGATTGGTGAGTTTTGGTAGCCTAATTAGACGTACCTACTACATAGTATTAAATCTTTGTACGGCTTTTCGAGCTTAGAGTGGATGCTTTTACTTTTTTTTGTGTCCTTTAACTTAAGTATATGATTGAAGTAAGTAGACTTAGAAGCCTAAGTTTAATTTCATTTACTTTGTGTGATTTGTCAGACAATTAGACAGAACTGGATTCAAAGATTGAATTTATGGGTTAAAATGGTATAGGTATATGCCCAAAAATGGGCTGCTATATGTTATAAGTGATGCATAGAATATAGCGGCTGTGGAAACACTACACCTTACTACGTATAAAAATAGAGAAGATAGCTTTTAATAGACTGTCATCGTTTTTATAGATTCTATAATAATAAGTTGGCCATAAAAGAAAATATGACGGCTCCGGATTTTCCTCAATTTCCGCAGGATCAAGTTATGACACCAATCTTGACGTGGCTTCTTTTTGTACGAGTATGTTGAGATATCGGTTCATACAATAATTGTACAACTAGTATTATTTGTAGTTTCTTATTATAATTACGTACGTCTTTAATAGATATCAGAAGGACCGTTTAGAATGAATCTATTCGTATTTTAGATTTAAATGTTTTCCAGTAGAAAAAAATCGAAGTATATTATATTGATGGAATTATATTGATGCATGTAATTTAATATAAATTTATAATGTATTTTAATTATTTTTTTGTAATTTTGCTATGGGTTTACTACTAGAATTAAAAGATTTTTATTTATTTATAAGGATTTAATTTTATGATTTTGTAAATTTTAAGGATCCAGATTTGCTTACACTGGTATCAGATACTTTTGGTACAGATCATACAAATATTAAGTACAATTACTTGAGTCACCTATCTAAGTATGTATGAGAACTGAAAATTCAATTTTCCATTTTCCAGGGTGACACAAATCAAGACGTATTCGTGGGACAACGCGCAGGTGATCTTGGTTGGTAACAAGTGCGACATGGAGGAGGAGCGAGTGGTTAGCACTGAGCGCGGTATGCAGCTGGCTGAGCAGCTCGGCGTAGAGTTCTATGAGACCAGTGCCAAGGAGAACATATACGTCAAGGTATTGCCAGATTTTTTATTTAGCCTTATCAACTGTGGTTCGATATCTTCTCTCTTTGAGTATAAAACGCTTAGATATATTTTTGTAATCAGCACGCTTGGTGAATGGTTAAGTGAGTCCAGCATTTCATTCCAAACAAAAAGGCTTGGCAAGAATGACCCTGTATGTTTTGCGCTGAAAAGTGAAATAGTGGAGTTTCTTGCCAGTTCTTCTCCATAGGAAACGACCAATTGGAACCGTGCATCTACCTTCTGACGTTTCATAAGTGCCCATGTAGGTTTATGTGAAATAAAATATTTTGATTTCATTTGATTTGAATAAAGTTCTTGAGATACGACCATTACCTACCATTATTTTACTAAAACCAACGAGAAGTCATATTTATATTCGTCATTGTAACGCATATCTATGTGTTATTTAATCATTCATGTCATGGTTTCCGCTGAAATCAGTAATGCTGTATCGTAAGACGAAAAAAACCCCTAAAGACAACAGGTTAACCGCTGTCACTGTCAGATTGCATACAAAAGAAGATATGAGGAATGACACAACGTACGGCGTAAAAATGCAAATAAAATCGTATAAAATTAGATAATAACTAATTAATAAAAATTAATCCATCACAGGATGCAGTTTGGCATTTGCAATTTTATGGTATACTTTTAATTATAATTATAACTGATAGCGAAGGGATAAACTGCTTTTAAAAATAATTAAGAGTTGTCTTTGAAGATTTTTTTATGTATTAAATTACGTTTAATTATGTTTTGAGTTCCATCACCGTATGCACAAAACAGTTGAAAATATCATACTTTTATTGTTTTGGAAAAATTATTTACGGTTTAAGAGATACACTGTTTTAAAAAACCACATTTTTGACCATGTTCAGAAATCTCCGCCTTAAGTAAAAGTAAAGTTGAGCTCTAACTTCTTTTTCACTTTTCAGGCTGTATTCGAGCGACTGGTGGACATAATCTGCGACAAAATGTCAGAGAGCTTGGATTCTGAACCAGCCATGCTGGCGGGCGGCGCTCGTGGCCAGCGCCTCACGGAACCTGCGCAAGGCAGCTCCACCACCAACTGTAACTGCTAATGTCCGCACCGGGACAGAGTAGCACTTTTAATTCCTTTTACGTTCTAGAAAATTCTGTTCTTCTTTGTAACGGGGTCGTTTCTTTCAAAAGCAATCTGTTTTGTTCAGGCAAATGTCTGTTCGCAAATTTATTTTTAAATTATGTTTAACGTTCGTCATATTTGTTCTATTTTAATAAATTTGTACTATAAAAATTGGCGAACCCCGAGTATACTTACAAAAGTATCTCAATCAAATATTTATGAGTTTTTATAAATTGTACTTTCTAGTTACTTGTTACGGTTTCAAGCATAAATTTTAGTTTAAGTAACAAAATTGAATAATTGTTAAAACATGTGTAACAATAAAAATATGTATTAGTATTATTAAATCTATAGGTGTTAGTTAGCTATCTACGTATTGCGAGCTGGAGTAGGGATCTGATACTTCTTATAGCTGTTAAATTTTATCTTTAATGAATTTGTGTCGTGGATTCGTTACATAAATGAATTTTAGTCGTAAATGTGTTACATTTGTTTATTTACGTTACGTCATTTAGATATTGTTTATAGTATTCGAGATTTACAACGAGATATTTGAATAAGAATTAATCCGAGTTACGCGCGATTATGAGTTCAAAAAGATACCTATCCCAAATTGTAATGCCATTTGGACCAAAGACAGATATTACTATTTATTTACAAAAAGTTCAGAAGGCGCAAATATGTTTAGTTAAAATTAAAATATAACGTGTAATATGTTTGGTGGTTGCATTTCATACATAGGCGCATGTTTTCCGCCTTTCCATTGCTTCGTATTCTCTGTGTGGATGTATCGCAAATACACTATAATAAATAGAATTGTTACTTCATTATTAGTAGATTAATTGATCAATGTTCGTTGTTATACTTTGGCGTAATATTGAAGTTAACGTTATCTTCATGTATGCTTCGATACCCCTTGGCCTGAATATGAAAGTTCGACTAAATCAGGTATAATCTATTACCTAAAGTGTTTGTAAATACGTTTACCAAAATGTATAAATAAATAATTGTATAGTATTATATCTACCTACATATAAATCTGTTTGTATTCTTGTTACCTCCTATGCTATGTTAATATATGATCATAGGTGTTTATTTCCATCAATAACTTAAGAAGTAAGTAAGGTATATTTTACAGTTTCAGTTTGATCGCATCACTCGGGTAGGTTAAAAGTACCTACGTAAAACGAGCAAGTTATAAAATTATTCATAGTGTCTGTCATGTATCGGCGACACTATATCTATATATCTGTAGACGACATAGACAATACAATTTATATCAAATTCTGTTGGAACATGAGCACATTATTTTTTTAGAATCTAATTATTAGGTAAATTAGTTAAGATATAACGTGTCGACGTCTGCTCGATGGAATATAAACTATATACGTACACAATTTTATTACAATAATAATACCTAAAAAAACTAAATCGGTGACTCGTAATGTTTATCGCTTCTTCGGAACGTAAAGTACCACTTATAACAAAAAGTTTATAAAACAATACTTATGACGCCAAATTTATTCATATGAATTATAAAAAAAAAAACTAAACTATATCGGAAACTACAATTTATTGTATTGTACAGCGCCAGCACATCAAGTAACAAACTGTCAAATTTCTCCAAATGATTTTAAACCTTAAAATGTTGTCGGTTAAGTTCAAAATCGAATGAGAAAGTTTGACACAGTCTGTGGCAACTTGATATGCTGGCTATGCTACTTTGATGAACATAATATTTTGATGGAATTTGTCCCTAAACTTCATAGGAAGCTTACCTTCGCTCATGCTGCGTTTAATTAATTGCAATATACTTAGATATTCTTATTGAAAGGCTTTCTTTTCAATAACCTTGACTTTATAATTAAAAATAGTATCAAATTAGCGGTCTATGTGAAAAAATATAAAGTCAATTTGACGTAATCAATTAAGAGCATCCTGTGGACCCAAAGTCACTTGATATAGAATTGTGTCATAAAAGAGGAATGTATAATAGCTATATAGGACATGGGAAGCACACTATGATATTTATATAACCTAGTATTTGAAATACCATAGGAAAACTGCAATGCAAGCAAAAACATGATTTTACAAATTATTATAATAACTATGACTGTTGACCGCCTGTTTAAAATCTGTAAGAAATATAAATAAATCAGTCTCAAAAAAAAAAATTAAGCTTTTTGGTAAAGCTCCTTCATGAAAACGATTACAGCCATCATTGCATTTATTTAAGGGGGAAGCGATAAGGAAGCCCGCGAAATTCAAATTTTCTTAAATTTTTGCAATTTGCAGGTCATGCCGCCAGTTGCACGTAAGTCCATTAAATTTAATTCCCCATTAAAAGTAATGCTGTCTTTATCAAACGGAACGTATCAGAAAGTGACGGTATTACTTTTAACGGGGAATTAAATTGAATGGACTTACGTGCAACTGGCGGTGTGTCAGGTAATCATTAGAATCAGCAATTCAACTAACTCTCTTCATAGAATCCTATTGAATGATTATTTCATTGAAATAATCATTCAATAGTTAGAGTTAGTTGTATTGCTGATTCTAATGATTATAATTCTGTTAAAACATATTTGTTACGTCCGCGAATTATATTTAAATCAACATACAACCTCATCATCATCATAATTTCAGCCGAAAGACGTCCACTGCTGGACATAGGCCTCCCCCAAGCACCTCCACTTCGACCGGTTCTGTGCTTCCTTCTGATTCGATCACGTAGGGAAACTCCAAGCATAGCCCTCTCCATTGCTCTTTGGGTGACTTTTAACATAAAACCTGTTACTTACTAACCTGCAAATAGCAAAAAAAATAAGAAAATTTCGTCATAAAAAAAATACCCTTGACGCTTTTCGTTCATGAAAATGTCCTGATACGGCGCTCGAATATTCTAGATATTCGTTACAAAGTATACTTGTATAAAAAAACGTGTCCCATGTCTATTGCATATAAAATATACTGGAAGGTGTACGTAGAGATATTTGTATAACTAGCAGTGTGTGTGTGCCCTGTAGGGCGTGGAAAGGCATATCGTAGTGACAGGCTTTAGTAGCATATGTTTAGCATTTTGTGTAGTTACCTAACACTGTTTTATACTTATTTTATAATACACGGACGTTTGATTCGACTGGATGTGCTAAAATGCATTTGATGTTTTCATCTCATTCCAAAATGTTGGCTCACAAAACTGAAATTGTAATCGATTAGCTGTATGTAAATGTATGTTATAATTATTGTTGTGTGTTAAATAAAGGAATTATTTAAAGATACACCCATGTAAAGATTCACGAATATAATATATATTATAAAATATTATAGGTTTGTTTTTATTTCTTCTGTGCTGATTTATTTTTGCTGTGAAGACTGTGATTTTTTTATATCCTATGTCTTAAATACATATTATAAGCTCATGCTTTTATTCAATGGGGGTAGGCAGAAAATATAGAACGCCACCTGCTACGATCTTACATACTTTCTCCTTTTGCTTCATTTACGTTCATACATCTGGTCAGACACGAACGCCCGCCAGTTGCGAGCAGTAGTTCAGTGGTAGACTACCCTATATTTTAATAACAATACGTTTCTGGTGGCTGCAGTCAACACAAAACTCGTCATAAATAACAAACCAACTACGAATAACATATTTTTCTCTTATCACCCTATTATGAGAAAGTCGTAAACCGATATTATAATGTTTAGAACGACATTAAAAAGTTCCCTAGCACTATTTAAGGTGGGGGGGCATGTGATCAATCGTGTCAAAGCTATCGTACGCTCACCCACAACCTATCGTTTAAAATAAAAACCTAGTTTCTCTATTAACTTTTAGGCCTAATGTCAATAACAGTCATAGTCTGTAGTTGTTTAATACTTTTCACAAAGCTTACTTTTATGACAACTTTTATTTCCCACTTCTGGGACACAGGCCTCCTTGCTTCGGGAAGAAGTAGGTTATAATCTACCATGCGGGCCCAGTGTGGGTTGGTAGAGGTCACATGTCTTCGAATTTTTGGTTCTAGGTCATGCCGGTTTCCTCATGATGTTTTCATTCACCGTTTCGAGAGCAGTGTTGATGAAATTATTGATGAAATTATTTACACAACTTTACCCCGTGTTTAACCCACTTTGTCATGTGATTTTCTAGTTTGTTTTGATTTGTTGACAATTATCCACTGTCATTTGCACCACACATTAAAATTCATTTTTGATTAACAATTCGATTTTGAGATACCTACACGGATTACGGTCATGAAATCAGGCGAATAAGTCTCTCGTTGTTTGGAAACAAATGTTATTCTATTGCTTTATGTATATTTTAATGGAATGGAATGGCATGGCAAATCATAAATAACTTTATTATTGCTCCTTATGCACACAAAGTGGGGCAAAAAAAATTACAACGCTACATGATTCTTTTGGCGCGTGGCCAACATCGAAACCAACGCCGCCATCTTGTTGAGTCAGTACAATTTCTGTGACAATTCCACAAATATTTACCAACAACGCCTCCTTGTCAATGTCATGCAGGTGCCAAATGATCCTTGTACGAGTAGCACTCTCACCCTACGGCGAGAGAGAGTGTGCGTAATGGAGTTCCAGTTATCGCGACGATGTAGCCGTAGGATTAGAATTTAAATTTTATAATTAGTTCTCTAGCGGCACACCTTGATGGTCGAGAACACTACCAGGCTGACCCACGTCGCGAACGCTGCCCATATACTGAGCTGGCAGCAGAAAACATAAGTTAAGATTCTACTAAAGCTTTATAATGAGCATCGGATATCTACGTATCTGCCATATAATATTTTGTTGAAGAAGAAAAATCATTTTCAACTTAGAACCACGCCAGCTACCGCAGGAACGTAACATATGATAGCTAAGTTACATTCCATTGAAGACTAAGCTGTATAAATTTAAAATCTCTATCTCAAATGTCCTTTTAGTTTCAGTAAAGCCGTAACAGATGGCATTGGTATAGAGACATTCTGAAAGCTAGGGAAGATTAAGTTTTGTGTCAAAGCAAAGCATTCTTTTAATAAAGCTTTCTGTTTAAGCTTAACATAGTACCTAGCTCAGCTTTGTTTCTGCAAGCAGAGATAAAGAATTACTTTTATTTAGTACTTTAGCTTTTAAATTTTATTATTCATGTTATGATTGTTATTCTACTTTTCTTTTATTTGATTACTACTTACGTTCAATTTACTAAGCAGTATTATACAAAGTACAGTTAGGAAAATTAAGTGTTAAGCAAATTGATACCCTACGTAAATTTTTCATGATAGCCATTTCATATAACTGTCAAAGAATGACAGTTGTATGAACAATTTTCCCTGACTTTACAAAAAGACAACCATTTTGGAACGACTGACATCCGTTGAATTTCCTATCAGTGCGTTACATCATAGTTAATTGCTCTTTGGTCAAAGATCGAGAGGACCCATCTAGTTAATGACCATAGCTTACCAGCAGATTTGTCACCCATACAGAAACAAATGATTTGTATATATCACTTACGCAATTCATCGCAAAATATTTTGTTATATCCGAACTTTGTAAGTTTGTAAATAAGCCATAATCTTCATAGAATAGAATAAAATTTTCTTTATTCGAGTAACCAAGACTCAACAAGATTTGTTAGTAAAACTTAGTTAAACTACTTTAGTAAGCAGAGACACTAAACAAAAACAATACAAGAAATAATGATTGGTCACCGTTGCGACATTCTATGAGAGACGGCACAACATTACAGTGACCCACGTAAACACAGTCCAGGCGACTCGCAACCATGCATCATGCACGCATAATCTTCATAGCTTATGGTTTACATATTTAAAATGATTGTAATGGAGAAAAGATCATTCTTTTCTACATTACAGTCATTTTTAAATACGTATGAAAATTAAAATTAAAAATTAAACTTTTTATAATATCGAAAAATTGTGAACTGTATAACGCAATCAATTTCGGTAGTTTTTAATGTATCAATGTCAAATTGTGAACGACCGCACTTTATCGACTGGGTTCATAATCTGTCCGATTTTGTGAACCATCCCTGATTGGTGGTAGGTCTTGGTGGTAGCCGAATTGGACGCAGTAACTAAGCCAGGGCACCCCGACCAAATGGGTTGGGTTAAGTTAGAATTGTGACCAACCGTACGCCAGCCGAGCAAGCGAAGCGAGCGGTGCCGCGGCAGCAGCCGTCAAGCGCTTCTTCCATTGTCGTCTTCAGTCTTTTTTTTAGTTACTTGGCTATTTAGTATCAGCGCGTCGCATGCGAACTTGATACATAATTTGTCTGTTTGCCATGGATAGAATATAAACTATCGTCAAATAATGCGTCAAATTATAAATGGGTTGTTCATTAGTTGTTTCACAGTTCACAATTTTTCGATAGTTTATAATCTCGCTAGATAGATTATATTTTTATTTTTCTAAATTTGATAACGGCGGTAATCCTACTAATATTATGAATATGTAAATTTGTATGTTTGGTTGTTTGTCACTCAATCACGCAAAAACGGCTGAACGGATTTATGTATATGAAATTTCGCACACAGATAGTTAATAACCTGGATTAATACAAAAAAAAACACTATAAAGTGAAATATAACTTTAATTTCGGAAGTCGGTGTCTTTGGATCTGTATTTCAGTGTTTTTCCACCGACTTTCGAAATTAAAGTTATTTTTCACTTTGTAGTGATTTTTTTTTGCAAGTCGATTGTTTTTTTGTTTGTATAAAGTTTTTTATTTCTCACTTTTTGTTTGTCAACTGCTCATCACCTTTTACGTTCATACCCGATGGAGGGGCGTTAATTGTTAAGGAGTTCTTTGTTAATTGTTAAGGGGACTTCCCCATATTTATTTATTTATTTTAACTTTAATTGACACGGTAAAACCAATTACGTTAATTAAAGGCACATACACATAGAAACGAAAATATAAAATTCTGTTAAAAACATAAAAACAACATAACATAAAAAAAAAACAATACTTTCATGAATCCCTCTCACAGTATCTCAGGCATGCCAATAAAATCTTCGTCCATTCATCCGCAAACAGATCGTTTGTTGGATTAGAATCCAAGAGATCATTAAGTGTTTTTCATTTTCATTTTTCATTCATCATATTATGCATTATGACGAGCATAAATTGCTTGGCAACCATATTAAAGTGCCGAATCGCAACCCGTGAAATACTTATTACTAAGTTCCGGTGGCCATCTGTGGTCTTTATCATCAATTCCACTTCACCAATTGGTGCTTTCCGGGTGCAAATGCATGAGTTACTATAAAAAATACCTAAATCGCTATAGGTGCGCCTATATAATTTGAGGATTCCCCTCGATGTCCATGGGTGCATACAATGGGACCAGTTGGAGCGCATACCCTTTCAAACAAAAAAAATATTTTTAACATCGGGCTACAATTGACGGAGTAATCTGTGAACATAATTAAAAAAACATACAGACGAACATATAACCTCCTTCTTTTTGGATATCGGTTATTAAGAAACTTTTTATCCCGGTAAATGACATCGCTATCAATTATGAAGTCCACGTTGTGAAGTCGTGGCCAAAAGCTATGTAAAACATAAAGGAAATGTAGAAAATTTCAAAATAACTAGCAGAAGAGTCAAAGAAGCATGTAATGCAAGTTTCTTCTTCCAAGCTGCTATGTTGCGTTAACATTGCATGCAAAGTGTGTGATGCACATAACACAAGGTGTGACTAACGCTTCCAAACTCTTGCCTCATAGTTACGATAACTTGTCGAGGTTACATTATCAGAATATTTTAGTCTTCATAGATGCGCTAACAGCGATAAGGCATCAGGAAACGTACACAGCTGGTGGCATACCTACTAAGTTTAATGTATAATAATTATTGTCACCTCTACTAATCTATTATACCTAAGGAAAATGCTGATGGTCATACATATAATATATAAGAATATCTACGCATAAGCTCAGCTTATTTCAGCGTTACATGTAAGTTATTTTGATTTTTAGGGTTCCGTAATAACGGAACCGTTGTAGGATCACTCGTGTGTCTGTCTGTCCGTCTGTCACAGCCAATTTCCACCCGTTGAAATTTGGTACACACATGAATTTCTGTGACCCAAACTCGGACGGGTAACGCAAATAAATGAAATTTGAATATGAGGGTCACTTTTGGGGGGCAAATTAGAAAATTTCAATAAATAGTTTTGAAAACTGTACCGCGTGACATATAAAAATAATGTAAGAACGTTAATAATTTTAAAATAGTTGAAAATTTATGAAAATTTACCATTCGCCCCCTTATCTCCGAAACGGCTGATTATAATTTGGAAAAAACTACAGAAAATTATTTGATTAAATAACAGCAGTAATCCTACTAATATTATAAATATGACAATTTATATGTTTGGTTATTTGTAACTCAATCACACAAAAACGGCTGAACGGATATTAATACTACCGATTTAAAAAAAAAACACTACAAAGTAAAAAATAACTTTAATTTCGGATGTCGGTGTATTTCTGTATTTTAGATTTTTGCCACCGACTTTCGAAATTAAAGTTATTTTTCACTGCGGAACCTTTCATTGTGCGTAGTCCGACACGCACTTGGACGGTTTTTTAATAAGGATGTTTAGCAAATAGCAATACCTACTGAGCACTACTGATTTTTGTCAGTAGAACACATACGGTAGTAAAACCACAGATAATGTATCTGTATATACAGTTATTATTATGATGGACAGCTTTGTATAAACATGAATATTCAAGTAAACAAAGCAGAATTTAATATAGTCCCAAGAAAAAAAAAAACTCCATTCGAAGTAGCTGAAGCACTCGACTTCCGCGAAACTGTTCCGGCCAGCGAAATCGGGAGAGCCCATTGTTTAGCTCTCAAAACTTCCTCAGCTCACAAAGTGTATTGGTACAGAAATGTGTTGCGTTCCTACTAAGTATTTATCACACTTGTGGGTTTCGAGACAATTATTTGTGGAACTAAAATGTATGACTGTTTTACATTGATATATTAAAAGCAAAAAGATTAAACCGAGGCTGGAACACGAACTCGCGAGATAAACTTAATGTAAATTCGAACGGATCGAATCCGATCGAAAATCGGAACGAATTTAAACCAAAATGCTAAAGGAGAGACCACTCTCCTTATAATTTTTAACAATAAGTATCAAACATAGATTTTTTTAATTTTTTATCTAAAAGAACTAAAGTTTTTAATAATTTATTACAATTTAGCCTAATAGACTAATACGAGTAAGCAATTTAACTCTAACTTATTATTTTACGTAATAGATAATGTTATAATAACACAATTCCGTAGCAATTTCTTAGGGTCTGATAATTAATAAAAACACTTTGTGCATGTGTTACAAGTATAGCACAGCATTGTTACTATTATTCATTCACTATTTATACACCTCACTAACTCAAATGGTTTAGTTTTTTTAGCCTACGCACTATGTCCATGTTGTCTAGCAGCTTATTTTGGAATTGTTGGATTTTTTACCCATAGATATGAATAACGTTTTAAAACTTAATAATTAGAATTTACGTTTCGTTTATTCCGCGCGATCGTGCTGAGCCCGCCGTTCAGGTAGGAACACGGCATTTATTGAGAAAGTACCGTAGCATACCTGGAAAATAATTTCATCACATTCCATTCCATATTCAAGTTATCTCGTAATATACTCACTGCTTATCCGGACTTTATGAAACATGTCCAATGTTTTGTGTCTTTCTACCGAAAATACAATTCATTTCGGCGCTCAAAATATGTCTTCGTCGTTATCTCTCAATTCGTTGTCCTTCTTAGAACCTTCATTCCTTTTCTTTTTTTGTGCTTAATTTGCATCCTTTCGTTTCTTGTTCTGTAATCTGTGTAATCGCATTCTGTACTTAGCAAGTTTACATTCTAAACTCATCAACTTCTTTTTCAGTAAAACATTCTCTACTTTCAACCTTCTTCTGTTTCTGACTGCAATACGTGTACCCATTTCAGCTCTTGATGATACTGAAGTTACCGGACTCGAGGGCGGCTTTCGCGTGCAATGTACTTTTCAGCTTCTTTCTGTATTTTGACTATTTCTCTGGGTCTTCTTGCATTGAAAATTTTAGAGATAAAACATGGATAATAGAGCATAAATAACATAGTCGGTAAGGCTGCCACGTGGTTTGTGGTTAACCGCTTTCACACTGCCCATATCTATATCATATAACATGGACATGACCATGTTCTTGGTAGGTTCCTACAATTTCTCCACCTATACCTCCATAATAATTTATCTGTAACTATAGATCATCAGTCGTTGAGCACAAATAGAAACTGACGTCTTATGACGTCTAAATTTCGTTAAGACGTCATTAGACGTCAGTTTCTATTTTTCCCTTTCCCATCGTCAACTTTTTGTTCAAGCGCGAGATTTTTCCTTTTCCTCCAAATTAGTGTAGAAGAATGAAGGACATAATGTACGTCGATTAATCTAACTCAGTGAGCGGCACAGTAGTTAAGTAGGCTTTCTGCGCCAATGTGTGGATAAATCAAAGATATTGTAGGCTAGACGTAGGGCTCCTATATAAATCACGCTGACATTTTCATTAAGAAAAGGAAAGTGACAACGCCATTGTTTTGTGGCAACGTTGTGAAGAATTATTGTTACATATCTCGGAGTAAATGGAATCATTCTCTTTTTTAAATGCAATCTTCTCAATAATATATTTCAGAATTAAAAACCTAAATTCACTATTATATTCTAGTAATCAACTCAGCCTATCGCTGCGCCACAACACCCTGTCCTCCGCCTTCCGCATCCAGTCTGACCCAGCCATCTTCTTAAGGTCGTCGGTCCATCAAGCTGGGGGGCGTCCCACACTACGTTTGCCGATACACGGTCTCCACTCCAGGACTCATCTGCTCCATCGGCCATCGGTCCTTCGACAAAAATGGCCAGCCTACTGCCACTATATATTCTAGTAAATTAAATTAAATCGATCGAATGATTTTTTCCCCAATACAATGCTATATTTAGATATAATCTACAAGCTACAATAACTTTCAAAACCCTACAATAATTATTGAAACGTAAAACACAACAATTGAGTTTGACCCCTCTAAATAAGCGAAATTTTCCTTTCATAAGGTTTCCCGCAACCCTTCGTTTATACTTACGAATCAACAGACATTCTCGTTGAATCCCAATCTTTAAATCCTCTTAAACTGCTAAACATATTTACTGAAGCAACCGTAAAAAAATTTACATTCCTTTGAGTAAAAAACTAATTGGATGATATAATCGATTTTCTAAAGAAGTGGGTGCACGGTACAGTGGAGTTCAAAATCTTCCAACCCGTCCGGTATTGTTCCGCTACGGGTCTATTGTCCACCCCCTTATGTCTCACGTCTGCTTTATAAGTTACTTTACAAGCACAAGAAAGCGATAAAAGTTTACGGTAGGTACAAGTTTATGAAAGCATAACTTTTATACACGACAATGAGAATCTAGTCTAGCATACAATCGATAGTATAAAAGAAGCTTTGTTTTCACAATTTACGCCTTGTCTGAATCGTTATTATTTTTATATCAACTGTAAAGCATTAAGACTCAGATATATGCCAGTGACCTTGAGTGGTTAGCTTGCGTGTTCTCTACTGAGCTCACGCAACGCGTCGTACGTTCAGCCAGTAATAGGACTCGCCCATCAAGGAGCGCTGTTCCCAATTTGACGCATTATTAATTTATTATACAAAAGACAAAAGGTATTTTAATAAAACGCGTATACTAAAAGATCAATAATTAAATTATCTTTAAATTGGTGAAGGTTTCAGATATATACGCTTGGTAGATTTTGCGCCATTCTCAGTTTTTTATCCGTTAGACATAACTTTACAAATATTTCACTATGTAATATAAACATAATCTAAAATATTCACATATTAAGTTATTGAGAAAATGCTCTAATTTATCATATATTTTTTTCAAATCATTAACACTATTCGTTTAGACGTGATCTTCAGTATAAAATCATTCAAATGTGAACAGGGCGGACTTAAGGCGACGATAACCGATATCGTCGCCTTAAGTCCGCCTTGTGCACCATCAAATCACAAATAAATACCTAAGTAAAACAAAAAGCCTTTGCTATCCAACAAAGAAAAATAGAAAGATAACATTTGAAAAGTCATCTGAGGAAAAAGGTCACTGTAGGTATATTAGTCGGACTACCAGATCTCCCTGACAAAAACCGGGATCAATAGAGCTAGACAAAAGAGGGCCGAAAACCTCTACCTACGCACTGTGATCTTATTTACATAACACCCGCAAAATTATGTTCAGTTATTTTAGTTTGAACTAATGCTTAGCCACTAACGGTTGTAAGGAACCAAAATGGTGATTTTTAACCAGTGACTTTGTACTGTGTAGTGAGTATACATTACAAATGAAAAAATAATACACTACAAATTATACAAACCCATTGTATAATTTGTAGTGTATTATTCTAGCCTTCCTGATATCTTCCAGGCAACCTTGGAATGGACAGTGATTTTTTTGACATAAAATGGGGTTGTCTTTGGTGCAAACAAGAAGTATATATCTATTAGATAATCAGATGTATGTTATGTAATAGATACATACATACTGTAAGCAATTACACAAATAAATGTAGAAATTTTTATGTGAATTTAAGATTTTATTAGTACGCAACTTGACTAGTAACTGTAATTTGGTTCCATAAAAGATGATACTGTATTTAAATATTATGTTAAGATGAAATACGTAGAAATTAACTTGAATCCATATAAAAAACATTCATGATTAATATAAGAAATACTTACCATTTTATATAAGTTTAATATCCATCTATTGACTCAAAATTCGCGCGCTTTTCCCCACTATAGAACGTGGATACAGAGCTGTCAAGTAAATCGAATGTTTTTTTCTGGGTCAATATATTTTGGACTGCCGAGCTGTACAGTACAGACTAAGTGTAAAAGTGTACCTATAGTGTTATTAATTAAAAGGATCTATCACATTATTAGTGACTTTTCTTTCAATACTAACTATACAGGGTCTTAAAGTAATTGCGTGCAATAGCTTAGGGGTAGGTTCAGTATCGATCAAGAAACCCAGGAAAAAAATAATATAAACAAAAAATTTAACTAAACATAAAAAAAAATATTGTCTCTTCGTACTTTAACGGACTTAGGATCGTCAAATAAAATAATTTTAATTCTAAACGATTGCTATTTTAAGTTAGTTGGTACTAAATTAGGTCGACCTAGCAATATTTTTTTTAACTTGGTTAACAAAAGGGTATTATTAACAGCTAGTGGTAGGAAGTAAGTACAGAGCAAATAATAATCTATGCTGCAGAAATCTGTAGACATTATAATTGGGGGGCCCTGCGTCTTAGTTGGTTACCTGTATCATAAGAGACAGTGTCCAAAGTGGTGTGTTATCGAGCAATATATTCCATGATTTCAAATACAGGGTCAAATTAAATTAGCTAGCGAAACTCCACAGACGTGGTTGGTATCGATATTTAAAAAGGATAAAATAAAATAACAAAAGATTTGATGATTTTTTTCAACGTACCGCTGTTATTGTTGTTACTTGAAGTATGAGTTGAGAAAATCTCTTTTATTTTGTTTTCATCATGTTCAGATATCGGTACCCATCACGTCAGAAAAGTATACAAAAAAAAAAATTCAAGTGACTACACTAACTGCGGTGACAGACCCAAAAAAAAAAACTCGTCAAATTATTTTCTTTTTTGTGTGATCATGTTTAGATATCGATACCCATCACGTCTACGGAGTTTCGCTAGCTAATTTAATTTGACTCTGTATATGCCGTTGCTAATGCCAGTGCATTCGGTGAAGGATACAGTTGCAGATTAATACGTACACCGTATGTCTCGTTAGGTGTTAATATTTCAGACCGGTGACAGCCAGTATGGATCTTGAAATGAGAGACTGTCATACAGTATCCTGATTGTACAGCATCTGCATACAGTCAATACTGTTTAGCAAACCTGTGATAGACCGGAGGCATAACAATCATAATTATTCTTTCATGACGTCAAGTCATTCTTTCCATTTGAGGAAATGTCAGTATTTTGGGATTAAGATATTTACAATAGAAAATAACTACAACGGTTTATTAGTTTGGAAATTGCTTGATCGTGTCATGACTAACATAGTTTTAGGATAATACACGTAGTTAATGTAAGAGTACGGGTAGTTTATTCGTACACTGAGATGTTATGTAGATCGTTGATGGGTACGAATCACACGGGATGTTTACAAGAAATAAAACTACTGTTTTGTGTCCGTTACTGATTGACCGATTTATTAGGAAAAACATTAAAATATACAACATTATTTTTAGTTTAGGCGAAACCTGAATATAGTTTGTTCAGAATAAGGAACTGAATCGATTTCAATAATTTTTACACCATGTTATATTTTTCCCAAAAATATTTAAGTGTGATGAAAAATGTAGCTAACCCTATTAACCATTTAATTACTTACAATACAATCGCCGTACGGTTAGGTACCTACTGCCAAATTATTGCGTTAGCATGGTTTTTATGTCGAGTCTTCTCGTCGCGTATTCCACAGAGCCTAAAGACGAAGGTCTTCAATCAGTGCGTTCTACCTGTTATGCCTTACGGAGCCGAAACGTGGACACTCACGGTACGGCCGGTCCATAAATTCAAGGTCGCTCAGCGAGCTATGGAACGGGCTATGCTTGGAGTCTCTCTGAGGGATCGAATCCGGAACGAAGTAATCCGGCAGAGAACCAAAGTTGTCGACATAGCCCACAGAATAAGCAAGCTGAAGTGGCAATGGGCCGGCCATATTAGCCGTAGAACCGATGACCGTTGGGGTAGACGTGTTCTTGAGTGGAGACCGCGAATGTGCAAACGTAAGGTAGGACGTCCTCAGGCTAGGTGGAGCGACGATCTTCGCAGGGTGGCTGATGGCAGCTGGATGAGAGTTGCCGAGAATCGCTGAATGGCGTGCAATTGGAGAGGCCTACGTCCAGCAGTGGACAGCTATGGGCTGATGATGATGATGATGTTTTTGTACGGACAACCCGGTAACATCAACCTTATAACTTTGTGATTTTTCATGATTCAGTTTTGAAATTTTGCACATAGATTATTTACATAAAAATACTAGACACGTGTTTCGGGTTTCGCATATACTAAAAATAATGTTGTTTATGCATAAAGTAGGTGACTTGTGGTGGGCGTGATAGCTTATTCAGCGAATATAAATAAGTTATCGGTGAATAAACAAATGCTTGTTAGGGTAAAAACTAAAACAATACATTTTATGTTAAAATTAGTCTGAATTAAATGTATTTTATATTATTTTTATTTTATAATAAAGAGAAAAGCAGAACAGAACAGACGGGGGCGCGTCGTGAAAATGTGTCATGTATCGGTACTTATTTTTATCTAAACCACAAGTGTTGTAAAAATAATCTTATGATGGCCGACGCCCACGAATCCGTGCGTGAAAAACCCAATTTCATAAATTACCATTCAGCGAATTTAAACAAGTTATCGCTGAATAAGCAAATGCTTGTTAGGGTAAAAACTATACATTTTATGTTAAAATTAGTCTGAATTAAATGTATTATATTTTTTAATAAAGAGAAAAGCGGAACTTAGAACAGACGGGGGCGGGACGTGAAAATGTGTCATGTATCGGTACTTATAAAAGAAAAAGAAAAAACACACTTCGTTTATTTTTATCTAAACCACAAGTGTTGTAAAAATAATCTTATGATGGCCGACGCCCACAAAGCCGTGCGTGAAAAACCCAATATCATAAATTACCTACCGCTCCGTTTATGTCAGCCTTCACTTAGTGATTGCGTGACAAGGGAAGTCGGCTAATCAGTGAAATGTCACTCAAAGCTCAGCTTTACATCGCGAGGACATTTTACGATTCTATTTATACATATTCGTAACACTGTAAACAGGACAGGTTTGGAAATAAACACATTTTTATCCTCATGTTCACATCAAGTTTATTTCCCATTTTTATTTTGTGAAATACGATGAAACAACTTTAAGAAAACTTTTATCTTCTGACAATTGGACTTCTAAGTTGAAATATGTCACGCGTGGGTATTATTACGTTTTATCAGTAAGTTTCGAACTAAGTTTACACCGTGCATTCTATGCGGAAACCGACTTTTCCCGGCATTATTCTTTTTATCTTATTTTGTGCGACGCCCCGGATTCCTTACATAAAGTTGGGCAGGCTTTATATCAGTCGTTTGTAACTTGTAAAGGTGACAACAATAAAGTGACGCATAATTTTTTCGTATCAATTTTTTGCCCATTCCTTTTTGTTCGATGGTAAAGCATTATCATCGATGACGAACAAAAAATATGAGTCCGTGTTATGCTAAGTAATTCTTCATGTAAATGTAAATTTTATCCGAACCTCATGCATCTTGGCCTGTTTGTTACCCGATATCCAATGCTAATGAGCGAATGTATTAGGGGAATGTATGCTTTCTGCTACATATTTATATATGTATGACTAATATGCTGAATATTGTTATGCTCTATTATGTTATTAATTACCTACTTTCGGTAAATAATTGAGTGGCAGATTCTCGGGAATAGAAAATTCAGTCACATTTTGACTTGGTGAGAAAATTCTGTAAAACTATGATTTATTTTTATTTTTATTGATTATATAAATTCCAATTCGTCAGCTATGGTCATTTACCCTAAGGCTTATACGGGATACCTTCTCTAGCAACAGACGTCTGCAGCTTGATAGATGTGCAGGACATACGTTAGTTTAAATTACTGCAAGTTTGGCGAATATTCCACACAGTTGCAGGTTTATCCGCCGCTCGAGGACGAGCTGTAACACTCCATATATCACTGTTGCCTACACCGCCTGCACGTAAACTTACATTATATTAATATATAGATACCCATTTCTGAACCTGTAAGAAGATCTATGTGCGAAAATTAGAAGATATTTTCTTTTAAAGGGTCTCTTAATTTCAAGCGCAAAGCCTGCGGGCATTTCTTTGAAAAAATAACAAAATAAATGTACTTGTACTTCTATCTATCTATCTCAACAGTAATCAGCAATTTGAAATTCGATGTATTAAATTGAACTGTGCTAAAAATGTATACGACAACGTATAAAGCGCTCTTTGTCAATTGGTACCTCAAGATTTACTAAGACTTTACCAATGCAAATTATTGTACCTAGCCTAGAAAACATTCGTACCTAATATAATAATACTATACTTATATACTACTATACCTATACTTTAATCGGCTTACCCTTTATAATATGGGCAACATTCTAGAAAGCACCAATTCCGATATTTGGTCACTGACCTGTATCGATCCTGAAATTCAGAATAATGCATGAATGTTTTACAAATTCCCGATATAGCAGTATTAACTGGAGTATAGGATACTTATTATTTTTTATTTTTTTATAATTAGGTAATTAATCTGCAATCGGCTTTCAGCCATAATCAGATGTTTTTTGGGATTCATTTGGGTTCGGTGCGATTCCATTAAGCAACACCGAAAGAGTTGGTAGAGACTAAATAGTTAGTTTCTCTGGTCTATGTCTAGTATTTGCCATCTTTTTAGGCGAGTTACATCTTCCTGTCGAGTTAATAGGTTCTTAGCCAATTCATTTGTGTGTTTATTCAGTCTTTCTTTGTATATCTTGATTATTTTACAGGTTTCCTCCTTTACGGTCGGTATCTCCAGGTATTCATGTATTTCCGTTTTTCTTACGAACCAGTATGCACTTGAAATAGTTCTTAGAGCAATGTTTTCAAATCTCTGGAGGATCTCGATATTGGAGTTGCTAGCACAGCCCCAGAGCTCTATCCCGTAGGTCCAGATTGGCTTTAATATAGCCTTGTAAACAAGTAGTTTGTTACTGAGGGATAGCCAGGATTGATGCCCTAGTAACCAAGATAGACCTTTGAATTGCAAATTGGCTTCTGTTTTCTTGGCTTTGATGTGGTTAGCCCAGGTAAGTCTTCTATCCAGGTGTAGACCGAGATATTTCACGCTGTTATTGCTTGGTAGCGGTTTGTCCTCCATACGCACAGGTGGACAGTCGCCTTTCCGGAGTGTGAATGTTACTTGTGTCGATTTAGTTACGCTAGGTTTAATTCTCCACTTCTGAAGCCACACGTTAATTTTATTGATCTGTTCCTGTAGTTTCAGCGATGCGTTGTTCGGGTTTATATCACTTGCAAGGCATGCAGTGTCATCTGCGTATGTTGCTGTTACAACATTTTCTGTTTCAGACAAGTCTACCGTATACATATATTGAGTAAAGGACTGGGCCAAGCACCGATCCTTGTGGAACTGAGGCGGTGATGTAGTACAGCTTTGACAGTTCTTCCATGTGTTTTACTTGGAATCTTCTTTGATCTAAGTAAGATTTAAGGATCATCTAGAATGAGTTTGGTAGGAGGGTTTTTAGCTTGTACAGCAGTCCTTTGTGCCAGACTCTATCGAATGCCTGTTGAATGTCAATGAGTACTGCAGAACAATACTCCTTTTTCTCTAGCGATTGTCTTATTTTATGAACCACTCGATGTACTTGCTCTACAGTAGAATGTTTTTCCCGAAACCCAAATTGGTCATCAGGTATAATCTTGTTTTCGTCCAGGGTTGGTTTTAGTCTTAGCAAAAGATTTTTTTCGAATACCTTAGATAGAATAGGGAGAAGACTTATAGGCCTGTATGAGCTAGGTTCTGTTGGTGGTTTCCCTGGTTTTGCAATCATACAGATATGTGATATTTTCCATAACTTCGGATAGTACTGTATTCTAAAAATGGCATTGAATAGCATTGTTAAAAATACTATTGTTTTTCTAGGTAGTTGCTTAAGTACTTCACCCGTTATAAGGTCGAAACCAGGAGCTTTTTTGTTTTCCAAGTAACGAATTGTTCGTGCTAGTTCCCTTGGAGTTACAAGTTTCAGCGGTGGTGATAACTGCTGGTCACTATTGATCATTCGGTCCACTTCTTCTTCAAATTCGGTCATAGACTGGTTTGGAGTGAAAACTTTGCATAGGTGTTTAGCGAAAAGCTCAGCTTTTTCGGTTCCACTTCTGGCCCACGGATTATTAGAAGACATCCTTAAAGGTGGAACGTGGCTAGATGGTCTTTTAAAGTTCCTAGTTATTTTCCATAATGAGTAGTTGTCCTTCTTATGAGCTGAGAGTGTGGAAAGTTTTTCTTGAAAGGATGTGTTCTGATTTTCATTGATTAGCTCTTTTAGTTCTCTAGAGATTCTGTTGTATTCTGCCCTGTCTACATCGGATCGGCTAGTGTGTAAATGCCTTCGTTGTCTTCGTTTTTCTTCCAGTTTGTTACGTATTTCCAGCGGCGGTATTTCTTTGCGTGGATAAGCTTAATGTTGGGGTAGCTCGCCACGCAGCAACTTGTATGAGGTTTATGATATAAAATGTTGCCTCATCTATATCTTCTTCTGTTTTAAGTTTGACCTTTAAGTCGACTTCATCTTCCAGGTATTCAGTGAATGCATTCCAATCTGTTTTATGATTATAAAGTGTTGGCCTCTGTGCTCTGTGTATTGCCGACACGCTAAATATTGCTATGATAGGGGTGTGGTCAGATATGCTATCAAGTGATGATTCCACATCAAAATATACATCAGACAGACCCTTTACAATGAAGAAGTCTACTAGATCGGGTATCTTGTTGACGTCAGTTGGCCAATAAGTTGGTTCACTTGTTGCTAATGTTATGAGTTTGTGTTTGTCAATACATTTTTTCAACTCACGTCCTTTAGTGGTGGGTGTGTTTACAGTTCCAGTCTCCACCGCTTATAAATCTGTTTCCCAGGCTCTGAAAGTAGCAGTCAAACATGTGTTGTTTCGGATTGTGCTTTGGTGGGCAGTAGATAGCGCTTACATTAGTAGGGCCCATAATTTCGTTTATGGTGATGGTAGTAGCCTGCATCCAGTCCTCCTGAAACTCGCTGTGGAGGTGATGTTTGATGTTACTTTTTACAATAACTGCAGACCCTCCGTGTGATGTGGTATCAGGATGATTGGTGCAATATACGCAATAGTTCTCCATCTTGAAATTCTTGCGATCATTAAGGTGGGTCTCAAATATCAGAGCAATATCGACTTTGTTTTCTTTTAGCAGTATTTCCAGTTCTTGTTTATTTGGCGTCAGACCATTGATATTCCAGGTGGCATACTTAATTAACAATAAGATAAATATTACACATTTTTTATTAACGAGATCATTTTCTAATGCTGCTGTGTGATTTTTCATAATCCTTAAGGAAATCAGTTATCCGTGTACCTACCTGCTTGATCACTTATAAATTTCATAGATTTAAAAAAAATCTATAATTTTTTTACAAATGAGTACCTTTTTTTGCCAATACAATCACAATGACCTATTCTTTGCCAGGAAACGCGGTTAAACTTATATATCCGTCGATGTCATTGATTTAAGTTATTTTTGTACAAAAGGGTCGTCCTAAGTACACAAACCGATTACAACCGATGTTGATACCGACACCCAAGAAGGCGCGATGCCACTTTGTGACGCGACTTCGTGAAATCTATTTTAGCGAAATGCGAAACGTGGTTTATATTACCTAAATATACTAGGAATCGGGAAGTCCCGACGCTTTTACGCGTCAGACTTGTTTATACCTTACAGCATTTCATACAAACTTTCAAGCCATTGTTTTTCGAATTGACTGAACCGATTTTAATTAAACTTCATACGCATAAGCAGGATACGCCAACGCAGCCGGGGGTCGCCATCGTAGGTGCCGATCAGGGATCAAACAGAATATCAGCGTCAGGTATATCTGCCTGACACATGCTGAGTTGGACTTCCATTTAGTGCAACCTTGATACGCACACCGCACCTAATAATATTGATTAAGTAAGTTTCATTAAAATCGGTTTAGTCATTTCAAAAAACAAGGGCTTGAAAGTTTGTATGAAATGCCATAAGGTGTAAACGCTCTTAAAAGATTTTCCTTGGTCTAATATCGGATATGAAATCATCATAATCAGCCTATAATTTCCGCACTACTGGGTCAAAGGCCTCTTTTCTTCGAGAGTGAGTGGGCTGTAATCTACCACGCGGGCCCAGTGCGGGTTTGAAGATGTCACATTTCTTAAAATTTTTGGTTCTAGGACATGTCGGTTTCCTCACGATGTTTCCCTTCACCGTTTTAGAGCAGTGTTGATGAAATTATTTACACAAACTAAAGTCCCTGCCTTTTTTTTTTTGGTAGGAAATTATCACATAACTTCTCCCGCTCTGGGCGGAGCGGGAGGGCGTGTCAGTGTTTTACTGACTAAAACCCACCCGTATTCCTTCATTTGCCTGTGTGCCAGGGCCACGATATCCCTTTCGGACAAACTCGCAACCCTGGCAGGCATTGGCCCTAACGGACCCCGTCAGTTGGTGCTGACAACTCTTTGAGGCGCGCGTGGAATACAACGCGCCGTCGACCCGGACCTGTTCCTTATCGGACGGTGAGCTACCCATCACTCACCGTCCGAAGTCGGCTTGCGACTCCCGACGCCCGGGGTCCCTGCCTGGGTTTGAACCCATGACCATGACCATGATTCATATGTCAGGGCTGTTATATTTTTTTTTTACAAACTTCACGGACAATGTTTTTCTTATTTGACATTATTATACCAACAATTTTAATTTCAACAAGGTCTAACTTTTATTATTTTTCAATCATATTTTATATTGTTTTTTTGGTAATTTGAGGACGTTCTAGGCTTAATAGACTGTAGATCTGTTGGATTTCTATATCAACGGTCTTTCTCACAACACTCTTTTCACATTGTGGTTGAATTAGTGATTCATTTGAGACCTTACACTCAGTTTCAGTTAGTTTACCTTCCTGAAATTTGACATCTCTTGACACTACGATTCTTCTACTCTCAGGTATCCATATTTTGTAGCCTTTAGAATCAGGTGAATAACCCACAAAAATGCCGAGTGAACTTCGTGCTGCAAACTTATCCTTACCTCGTTCCTTTTCCAAGACATGTACTAGTATGTTGAAGATATATCACCTTCATGTACTTACTTAGACTGGCTAAATAGAAAACTATCTAGCTAATAGTTGACATGGTTTTGTACGAGATTCTATTGTTACATTTTGTTCAGTGTACCTTTTAAACCTATTATATGCTTTACAGTATTTCCTGTGTTTTATCTCTGCAAACCTCCCCAACAAAGGTTATGGGCCCAGAGCAGTAAAGCCTAGAGCAGTAAAGTGTGTTTGTTGTATGTTGTGAAAATAATTCGAAATTGGTAAAGTAGATGTGGGAAGAAAAATGACTTCGACTGTACGAATAGAATTATTGACGAAGGACAACTACGACAGTTGGAAGGTACAGGTGGAAGCATTGTTAATAAAGAATGACTTCTGGGAGTATGTAAGTGGAGAAAAGCCAAAACCTACGACCGATGCTGCTATATCGACATGGGAGACGGCTGACAGAAAAGCAAAGTCTGAGGTGATATTGGCATTAGATCCGAATGTAGTTCGTCATGTAAAAAGGGTGGAGACTGCACGAGAGGTATGGTTAAAATTAGAGAGCTTGTTTGCATCAAGAGGACCTGCAAAGAAAGCGAATTTAATGAAAAGGCTCATGTTACAAAGGATGAGTGAAAACCAAAAGGTATGTGAGCACCTTGATTCTTTTTTTGAAGCTGTCGAAAAATTAAAGAACAGTCTGATGTGCCATTTAGTGATGAACCTTCAAGAAAAGAAATTCCATTAGATATTCAACCGAATGTGCCAGTGATTGATGAAGGAAGTACAGATAATACAGAATCTACTGGAATTGGTGATAGAAACGTTATTTTAAAAAGAGGTCTTGGATGCTCAAGGATTCAGAAAGGACAGGTTGACCGCCCTCGTAAAATATACAACATGGTTGAGGTAAGAGAGAGTAGCGACAATGACTCATCGACGGAAGAATACGTCGACACTGATGATTTAGCTGGAGCTAATTAAAACCACGTTGAAGGAAGCTTTGGCATCTGACGAAAAGGTCAAATGGGAGGAAGCGATTCTTTCAGAAAAAAGAAGTCTAGTAAATAAAGACACTTGGGAAATTGTAAAGAAACCTTCAGATCGTAATATCGTAGGAAGTCGATACGTGCTGACGACAAAGCTAAATGTTGACAATACTGGGCCCGTAACCTTTGTTGGGCAGGTTAGCAGAGTACCTTTACACCTATTATATGCTTTACAGTATTTCCTGTGTTTTATCTCTGCAAACCTCCCCAACTAGATATTTTTTTTATTTTGTTAAGTACCTGGTACTTTTGACGGGCCTACGCTTTCGTCTCATATCTATTAACACTGTAATTTTAAAAATAATTGTAAAAGCCAATATTTTTAAAAGAGTAACCGTGAAGTTTCTTGCCGGCTCTTCTCCATAGGAAATGATCCACTGGAACCGTGCACCTAGCTTCTGACGTTTCATAAGTGCTGATGTAGCCAAATGTGAAATAAAAATATTTTTGATTTTGATTTCATTTTGATTGTCTGGGCCACCACTACGAGTGCGATATAACTTGATTAAATTATTGAATCATTCTATAGTCACGTCCTTAACTTTATACTTCCGATCATATTGCTTACATTTTCCTCTGAGAATTCACAGAAAATTGCTGCATTCAGCCACATATCTGATTTATTTAAAGTAATATCTAGCGAGGAATATATTGAGTTGAAGAGGACATGCATGTCTTTGCGGGGGATAATGTGAAATATGATGAGATTTATCAGTTGCATGCACAATTTACCTAAAGACATGTTTCACTGCACAAATATGAATCGAGTGTACCTACAATCTTTTCAAAGTTTATCCTTACTTTATATTATACTAATAATATAAACAGGAAAATTTTGTTTGTAAGTATTGTAGGGGATACCTATTCGTTGTAACTAACAGTCAGATTTCATTTTTTTTTTCGCATTTGATAGCCTAATTCTTGAGGAAGGTTACAAGTTTTTTTTAACATCACGATACGACCCTTAGGAGCCGAGCAAAAAGCTAAAACGAAGTGAATTAAAAACCCCGACCCACTGAGGTCAAGCGGGAACAAGACATTTCACGCGGACGAAGACGCGGGCAGCTAATCTAAGCGTAATTAAAATAAAATAGTAACGAAGTAAAAACTGTAGGTACATTGAATATTTTTGAAAAAGTAATTGCGACGAGGTTTGGATTGGAACGAGTCTGATGCCGAAAATAGACTTTTTGGATTTTTGTGCGTTTGTCTAGATGTATGTTCCGGATTGGCGCAAAAACTGCTGAAATTTGGCACTAATAACTCGAGAACCACTTATCGAATTTAGGTAGGTAGGTATGTGATTTTGGTTTTAACAAATTATCCTGTGCTTTGTCAAGCCAGGGCTTTAGTACAACTACAGTACGACTTTATAAGTTCACATGAGCAAAGTTGAGGGTTACAGCTAGTACACAATATGATAATAAATAACTCATACTGTAGGTAGCACATTCTCAGATTTTGTAAGAATACGGTTACAAGACTGACCTTTACTTCAACATGGAGGAATCTAAACTAGTTCTATCGATCGACACACAAATATCGAAAATGGTCCGATTAAAATTTTACGGCAATTAATAAATGTCCATTTTAAATTTAATACCAATTAAATGAATAGGTACGGAATCTTGGGCCATTGGGGAAGGTTACAATCAGTTCATTGATCCTGGTGACGTATGGTTTTCAATTAAAAATTTCTTGCCAAATTGATTAATTCAATATCCCAATCCTTTTTGGAGGGTTTAAAGAGATAAGTGATGACATTGTCTGTTATGTTTCTTTCAAGATTATAAGTTAGTTTTGATTAAATGTGCACAATACTCATTGAGACAAGTTTTGGTAACTTTAGGCACTTTCAAATATTTAAGAGTAGGTATTCACTTAGGTACTAAATCTTATTCCATAATTTGAAAACCGGGCAAGTGCGTGTCGGACCACGCACAATGAAGGGTTCCGTAGTTAGGATGAATTATTTATCCCAAAAACAAACTTAACATTGTAGTTGAAAAACATGCTCTCCCATACATCTTTACGGTCAATTCTTCAACTGCAAATTTAAGTTGGTCGACAATTACTCGTTTACTTGTGAACCTTACTTAGCTGTGATAGTTTTTCTTTTAATTTTGTTATATATACTACTGCCACGAATTTTTTCACATATCCCAAACCAACCATTTAGCTGGCAGGGGGGGGACACACTTGACTCTAACAAAAAATAGCACTTTAAAGCTTAATATTACTCAAACGGATCTCAGAATTGAAAAATGGCTTTCAAAAACCCATAATACTTTTTAACGGCCTATCCAACGATACCCCACTCCATGTATTAGATGAGAAAAAATTATCATCCCCGTTTTCCGTGCAAGGGAGGTAGATACCTTAAAAAAAAAATATGGTTTTATTTTACAGCTTTCTAGGACTAAGCGTCTCCGAGCTAAGACGGACGGACAGACAGGCAGACCGACGGACATGGCGAAACTATAAGGGTTCGTTGTTTACTACGGAACCCTAAAAAGTGTCATTATTTGTATGATTTTTATTGAGTTGAGTCGTTATAGAAATTGAGATGACTCTGATAACGATTAGTCCGACCATAGTATGCCAGTAGTAATAATGAAACATGTAGGTAATGAGATGATAATTTTATGCTATTTGATAAAAAGGAAAATAGGTACCTAACCTACACGTATGGTTTTTGCCTCTTGGTTTTTCCTAAGAACCGAAACAAATAATATATTTTTAAGATAATAATATTCTAATGTCTTTCAAGTATAATATATGCTACCTTCAAAGCTTATCTTCAGATCATGGAGTTTGGTCTGCAGGTCACGTTTAATATGGGTTATCTTTTAGAAATTTCTCCGTAGTGGTCGTGGTTGAAACAGTTGGAACAATGCCCAATAACAGCAATATGCGGTGCCAGCTATGTACCTATATTGAAACTCTATGCTGTCATTAGGACAACGAGTATGACAATGCAGTTTACATTGTTGTAGTGTGGTCAGTCCATTGAGTTATTTTACCTCTTGATTTGCATCACCGTCAAAATCACAGTAATCTTTATTTTCATTACATTAAGATTGCTATTAGATTGGTACAGTCAGAGGTGAAATGTGTTGCGTTTGTGTCTTTTTGTCAGGCGCAAGATTAGCAACTCATCAACAGTGGTTGGAGATCAAATCAAAATCGAATATTTATTTATTGAATAAAAGGTATTTGTAGTACGTACATATTAGAGCTTAATCATTAAGTAATCGTAGTAGTAAAACTAACAAATATCTGTAGGGGTGAACTACTGTTCTCCTAGCTAGGTAGCAAAGCAACCTGTGTTAAGGAGAGACAGTTTGCCTCCCTCGATAAAAATCTTAAAAATAATGCTATGTGTTGACTCCTAAATCAAGTCATTAGTTAAATTACATACATTATTATCAATATTGTTAACTAGAATAATACTAATTAATTTAATACTGTAATTGGTTACAAAGACGGAAAGAAAAAGAAAACAATTTTTTTATAAAAAAAATAAGTATAAAATCATAGTTTAAAAGATAATGTTTTAAGTGAGACGTGATACAGTATGTGTGAGTGTTTTTTGTTTGTGTACTGCATGTGTGTGTTTGGCGTTCGTGAGTGCAGGTTTATAAGCGCGTAGGGGTGTGGGTATGTGTGTATGTGTTTTAGTAATTACTATTGGGCTATTAAATGGTAATGAAAGAAGTAGTTATGCACCAAGAAGTTATGAGAGTGTTTTTAAGAGATCCTCAGTCTCATCATAGGTTTTCAAAAGAAGAAACGAACGGACGGCCGTTTTGCATTTGGAATTTGGTAGGCTATAAATCTGTAAGTTTGCGTTTATTTTGTTGTACAAATATGGACCAAGGTAAAAAAAGAATCGTTTGGTGAATCTATAGTACGGTGCTGGGATAGTGCAGACCATATTATTATCTTTCCGACGTTTCGTGACTGTAATTAAAGGCGTTAGTCGGTGTTGTAGAAGAATGGTTTGCAAGACAAAGTGTTGTGTTGTATGAGATCCTCCCGATATGAACTTACTCTACTATAAAAGTATTTTGTTAGCCGATGGGTGGCGGTTAAAGATATTTATACGTCCGTAATTAAAAATAACGTTACAGCTACATATTATCTACGATCCTATTTCTTCCCGCGCGTAAAAGGCGACTAAGGGTCTTTCTAGAGAATGGGCATTCGCATTCTGTATGCATTTTAACGCCATACTGCGATCGCCAACCCGCCTGGCAAGCGTGGCGATTATGGCAGCCACTCCCCTTTTCAGTTGAAATTATGATGATGAATGATATCTACGTCTTTGCAAATAGTAAACTATACCACTATGTTTTAGTCTTGTTCAAATAATTTTAGATCATTCTAAACCTAAAAGAGTCTTCGGTCAGCTGGACCCGGTTGCGATTCGTGGGTCCACTTGGCCACATCATTTATTGTCTGTATTTTTATTGGTTAACTGGACCCACATAAAAACAACTATTGTTTAAAGCTACCAGTGGATGCAGTCGAGCGCAAAATTGGTTAGTCAAAATATAATTAAACGCAATTCAGTTAGGTTTAATCGTTTATTCTAAATCAAAATCTAAAATCTTTTTATATTGGGTACATAGTAAAATCAAGACAAACCTTTTTATAACGACAATATTAACAAAATGTAATACTCATATTTAACACAGAAAAAAATAAAGTACTATTTAAAAATCACAGACAGATAAAAGAACATTTATGAAAAAAATTATACAAATCAACGTAATAGTTGCATAAATCAACTATTAGCGGTGCTCGTGCACTTAATGTAGGTATTATTACAGTAAAAAAATATTTAGTTTAAGTGTAAGTGAATAAGTGTGGTGAGTTTGTGTAAATACCAAATTGAATAATATTGATATATTTTCTGTCATAAAAATAAAACCAAAAGATTAGGCTTTACTCCGTGACTGTACTAATAATGAAATTGGGAAGTCGGTCCAATCGACCTATTCAAAATGTGATTGGGTTGAGTGATCCCGCGGGTCCATTTCGAGTGGGTCCAGTTGACCAAAGAATCTAATACCTACGTTTCCGGTTGTTTTTAATTTATTAAACAAAACAAAATTTTTCAGAATTCCACCTAACAGCCCTGTTCATTTGAGAGCACCACATTGTCTTAGACCCAAGGTCATTATATGTGGAAGACGTGATATTAAGCCGATGTGTCCATCGCTGTGTAGGCAAAATCCATGCTCGATCACGTGCTCCAGTTTGGACACTGGCCAAACGTTAAGATAAAGCCTTCTTTGACGTCACGTACACGTATAGGTATATCGCCACGACTGTTTCGACCACAGGGTTAGTAAAAGTACTAGTATCCCCTCTCGTGTCGGCTTTTTGGCGCGACATGGGGATTTGCCACTATTCGAACTGAATCAGTCGGTCTGAATCAGATCGGATGGTGAATCCGGCATAATTGACATCGGCCTAATGTAGGTCAATTGACAGATGAGAGGGTAACCTCTTCTGAACCAGCCTATTTGGCGCGAAAATGGGTGTGCGCCACGAACGAACTGAATCAGTCGGACTGAATCAGACCGATTGGCGAATCCCGCATAATTGAAATCGGCCTCATCGGCCTTATTAAGGCCGCTCGGCGAAAGAGAGGGTATTGAATGGGTCATTAAGAATTTCCTTGCTTTGATTGAGTTCATGAAATGCTAGGCTTTCTTCCATCTGTCTCCCTCTTATTGTATACACAATTACGGCATTATACGTATACGTTATCTAATACATCATCGAACATTTTCAATTGCAAAACTTTACTGTACATTAAATAACTTAAATTGTGGGTAAACTTACACCATTTCACTCAGCACATAACACTTCTTCGACAATTAATTCGTATTTATCTCGTCTGCGCGGCATTCATTGAAGGGATCCAGCAGAATGTCAGCGTCATATATATTTTCCTAACACTTATTATGTACTTACTTAAGCCCATTTACACAGTGCAAGTTTCTGGAACGTTCCAGAACAAACATCGCATGCCATCTGTATATGCGCTGCCCAATATTTCATTCAATTTTATTGAACGTCTTCTCAGGTTTTTTTTTACTTGTTTCGTTCTCTCATGTTTGAAGGATAGAAATGTTCATGCCCAAATAGAATGCGATTTTATTGTACGTGCTATTTACTCCTATACCAGTTTTGACCGTCACTTGTCAATTGTTGCATACATTTTAGTCAATAAAGTCAATTGTTGCATCAATTTTATGGTATAGGACACTAAACTTGCACCACAGATAATAAACTTGCAGCGTGTTTAAATGCAGCTTTAGTGTTTATAATTTAATAATTTATTGTGCGTTTATTACGGATGTGTTTCTTCTTCTGTGTTGCAATAAAAACAAATCTTGTGTATATTCATTAATAATAATAATAATTTATTTTATAAAATCGGTTACAAAAGGCCAGGTATTTAGCCAATAGTAGTATAAATATCCTATACAATAATTATATAATACCTATGCAATTAATTATATAATGATTATTACATTATGATGGTTCGGAATTAGAATGCTTGGTAGCCCGCCCGATCTTAAAAAAATATTAATAAACACAGGTTTGAATAAACCTAGACAGGTTTATTCAAACCTGTGTTTCAGGATATTATTTTACGTTTCTATTACATTGGGACATATTTTTTTCAAGTAAAGTTAAATAATCTAATAACAACGATGAGAAAAAGCATATTGATACATTAATACCTAAATCTAGCCTAAGTGATATATATATATATACAATAGTCCTACTAGTAGATACTTATGACGGAATAAATTATCATCATGACAAAACTAGAAGTTTTTCTGTGTCTGTGTAATTGAGTATCGCTAAATATTCTGATAACATTGTACTACATTTTTATAGCTTACACTATAGTGGCTTAGTACCTTGTTAAGCAGAAAATCTATATATTTATCTAGAGTCCTACAATGATCATAAGGAGCTTGAATGACTGACAGGGGGCGTTGTTGGCAAACATTTGTGAAATTATCATACAAGTCGTATTGATAAAACAAGATGTTAGTTCCGATGTCGGCCACGCGCCAAATTCACCCACCCTGTAGCGTAGTAGTCAGAGCACTAGTCTTCAAATCTCACCGTAACAGGAGGCAAATATTGTTCGCCGTGCCTTGGAATCGAACCGTCGCTCGAGCCCAGTCTCCTGTCCCTCGCACACTCTCTGCGCTCAACGCTCTCTTGGACGCTAAGCCTCACTGTGATGTGTTCGCGGATAAATGGAAGAAGATCTTGTCAACATGTCTGGAGTATTGTGAGATGAGCGTATGACTGTCGAGTAGCTGTATTCTTTTGTTTTTATACTAATATAATGTGTTGTGTCTTTAACTAATGTAGTTGGCCTTTCGCCGTTTTATGTTAAAGTAAAAAATAAATAAACTAGCTGCGCCCCGCGAGTCTCGATCCCGTAGGAATATCGGGATACAAAGTAGCCTATGTCTTAATCCAGGGTATCCGCTACCTCCATACAAAATTTTATCGAAATTGGTCCAGCCGTTTGAGCGTGAAGAAGTAACAAACATACACACACACAAATAGCAATGCAACGCTTGGTACCTAACCAAGCGTCAGATCCAGGTGTTTATATCAATGACATCGTGGCCCTGGCACACAGGCGACTGAAGGAACACGGATGCATTTTATTCAGTAAAAGTATCACACGCCTTCCCACTCCGCCCAGAGCGGGAGAAGTGATTTGATAATTTTCCATACAAAAAAAAAAACAAATATTTTTATTTCACATAAGCCTACATGGGCACTTATGAAACGTCAGAAGCTAGGTGCACGGTTCCAATTGGTCGTTTCCTATGGAGAAGAGCCGGCAAGAAACTCCACGGTTGCTCTTTTAAAAAAAATTGGCTTTTACAATATTGTAAAGTATAAGAGGACAGCGTAGGCCCGTCAAAATTACCAGGTACTTAACAAAATAGAAAATGGTCTACAGATCTACAGTATATTAAGCCTACAACGTCCTCACATTAACAAAAAAAAAACCATATAAATATGATTAAAATAATAAAAGTTAGAGCCTTGTTGAAATCAAAAAACACCGATTATGTCAAGGAAGTATGTAAAAAATAAATAACATAAACATCGCAACTTGGGAGCAGTTAATAGACATTTACATATTTTTGCCGTTAATGAGGTACCAGGGAAGCCACATGTGCAGAAGGAATTAATGCCAAACTTCCTTGTCTTCAACGTAGTCTTTAATCTTATAATATGCTTTTTTGATGAGGACACGTTTGATGTGGTTTTGAATTTTCCATCGCTAAGTTCTGTAACAGACTTTGGAAACTTGTTATAAAACCGGATACTGTTAATAAGAAATGACAAATTATTTATGTAGGTAGACATCTAGCACGAGATTCGACTCTGATCAATAAATAGACTTCGGAGTATTCAAGGGTAACTTTCTCATGAGACAGTATACGTTCACTGCAGATCTTAGACCAAGACCAGTTGCAATAATCATAACGTATGGGGGCAGCCAAAGTGGAATATACCGCGATATATCATTATTAGCAGACAGGAAGACGTTGCTTGCCATGGTTTACATTTAATTCTATAGTTGCCTTGTTACACTGAGTTTAATTTAAAAGGGAAAACACTAAACTGATCATCTAAAAACTTTTTACAAAAAAATAATAACCGACTACCAAAAATAATACTACAAAGTGAAAAATAACTTTAAACTAAAACTTCAAATACAGATCCAAAGACACCGATTTTCGAAATAAGAGTTATTTTTCACTTTGTAGTATTATTTTTGGCAGTCGGTTATTATTTTTTTGTAAAAAGTTTTTTATGTTATATATATATATATATATATATTTCACTTTTTAGTGGGTCAGTTTTGAATTTATCTAAGTTACAATAGCCTAATGTTAACTGCTCATCACCTTTTACAAAATATTACTTTTCCCAATGCTGGGACGTTGATTGTTGAGGAGTTCTCCTGGTAAGAACCAAGAGAACTGCCACTCACCATATGCATAGTGACGAGCATAAATTGCTTAATCGCAACCCGTTAAATAGGTACTCATTATTATATTGTTCCGGTGGCCATCTGTGGTCTCCGTCGACAGTTCCACTTCACCAAATGGTGCTTTCGGAGAGCAAATGCACGAGTTACTATAAAAAATACCCAAATCGCTATAGGTTTGCATATAAAATTTTAGGGTTTCCCTCGATTTCCATAGGATTCCTTAATCAGATTCTGATTTGGTAGCAATGAGACCACCTCGAAAGTATACCCTTTCAAACAAACAAAGAATTTTTTAAATCGGTTCATAATTGACGGAGTAATCGCGTATAAACATAAAAAAAAAAAACATACAGCCGAATTGAGAACCTCCTCCTTTTTGAAAGTCGGTTAAAACGTATTGACCATCTACTCATGTAAGCTTTTTTTAAATGGAGAACCTGTAAAAAAAAATCGGGCTTCTAATGATGCAAAGTTATTTTAATAAATGAGCCTCTTTTTAACTTTCTGGCCTTCACTTACAGTTAGTTTCAAGTTACTTGACTATTTATTATTTTTAAGACCTAAAAATAGGAAATATTTGAAGTTCACAAAAAGAGGTGCATTCATTATTATTAGAGTGTTTAATAATATTTTTAGGAAAAAAAAAATGGTACCATTTTTTTACCAATTAAAAGATAGTTAAAGGAAAAACACACACCACAACAACGGAAGCCAATATCCTGTGGAGAAATAAAGGAGTCTCACTTAAATGAATGTCTTTTAAAGTGGCGAACAATTACTACTTGATGCATAGATGCTGCGCGGTCTTTCTTTTCTCTGAGATTGATAGCTATGAGTTTACTGGTAAATATTTCTAGGATAAGTATCCTATAAAAATTAACCAGTGAAGTAAGCTATATTTGTAACAAAATAATAGGCCCGTTTTGACGTTTAACCTGAATCGATTTATAGTGAGTATCGAGTACCGAGTCCTACGGTTACTTCACTAGTTACGTCGTGATTGACTATGGCGACGTAACTAGTCAATACTAGAAAAACGTCAAAACGGGCCTATTATTTTGTGACAAATATAGTAGGTAATATATTTTTTCCATTTAAGTAAAAGAAAATTAAGTGACTAAGTACAATACAATATTATATGTATACAATTATATAGATCACGCCACTAACTATTTACACTAGGTAGTAACGAGATAAACAAAAAAATACAAAAAAAAGGTCACTTAAGCGTCGAAGTACTCGTCCGCATCGCTGTCATCCGGAAACGTACCCAGAAGACTGGCAGCATTGCCACGTTGAATGACAATGTTAATTCTTTGACCAAAGAACGAGCCAGCCCTCTGGTCACGTGAAGCGGTGAACTGTCGATCAGTTGGCGAGAAATTTCCTTAAAAGGGAGACGCGTACTCGGGCTCCATGACCCGAGCGTTTCGACCCAAACGGCTCAAAACTGTAGTTACCCATAAGATTAAGAGTATTTGCGCCGCTTGAGGGTCTCAGCAGCCGCAGCAGCGGAGCCAGCACAAAGTAAGGATAATGGATTGAAAATATATTACCTACTAGCTTTTGCCCGCGGCTTCGCCCGCGTGTATGGCAGGAAATATTCTCTAATATTCCACGGGAACGTACTACCGGGATTAAAAGCACTATGTGTTTATCTAGGTTATAAACTATCTTAATTTCATCCAAATCCGTTCCGCCATTTTTGCGTCAATCCGGAACATACATCCAGACAAACGGACAAAAGTTCATCGTTACTATTTTACTATACGAGTAAGTACAGTAGAATCCGGTTATAACGACGGCCAAGGGACCGGTGATAGTATGTCGTACTAACCGGACGCCGCGCGCCGTAAACTAAACGAACAGACATATGTATTTTTTTATTAATCACTTATTAATGTATTATTAATATTTAGGTGACTAGCAATTAAAAAAAATATTTAAATTAAAATATTAATTATTTATTTCACATACGTATGTATGTAGGTATGTATCAGGGTTGTAAAGAAATTTGACAGATTGTAGTAGCTTGATGTGCTGGCGTCTGTACTATGTACTTAGCTAACAACGAAACATCTAGTGCGAAAATTCTGTAATTTTTGATTGTTTTTGTTTTTTATTTCTATAGTAAGAAGTACGGACAGCACTATGCAAACGAAACATAATAATTTTGGGGGCGCGGGGCGGAGATAGCTTCTTACCTACGATTTATTTGTAAACACGTCAAGGCTCGTCGTTGTAACCGGGCAATTATGTTTGAAATTCCGTCGTTGAAAGCGGTCGGTCGTTGTAAGCGAAGTCGTAGTAAACGGATATAGTTTCATGGTGGCTCATATTAAAACCAAACATATGCCTATACTGACGTCGCTAAAAACGGTTGGTTGTTAAATGCGAAGTCGTACTAAACGGACTACACTGTATACAGTATGTAACAAAAACCCTGTTGTTCCTTTTAGGGACGCATATATTTACCTACAAGCACAACATTGGTGGAATTATAATTTAAAATAATTAAGTATTGGCTAGTCGAGAAGTCAAAATCAAAGAATAAAAGAGGCTAGAAATCAGTTTAACATTATAAATATAAATAATTAAATATTTATATTAATTATTTTTGTCGAACAGTTTTTTATAAATTACTTGCTTTATTACGTATGTATACCTATTCTTAAAACGTAGGTAGAAGGAACAACAGGGTTTTTGTTACATATTGTAGATCAATCTGATACTCGTACTGTCAAAAAATCAATCTGCCCACGCGTATCCTAGCCTTTTCTAACTATATTGGGGTCGACTTCCGGTCTAACCGGATGTAGTTGAATAACAGTATTTTGACATGGAGTGACTACCTATATATCAATCTAATACTGTATGCTAGAGATAATATCGGATTTTCTGAGTTGGCTTGAGTTTTAGATTTCTATCGGTTTTTGTAAATGTCCTTGTTTACTGAAATGTTTTCTCATTTTCATATAGTATGTCAACTCAGCCTATCGCAGTCCACTTCTGGACATAGGCCTCTCCCAGGCTGCGCCACAACACCCTGTCCTCCGCCTTCCGCATCCAGTCTGACCCAGCCATCTTCCTAAGGTCATCGGTCCATCTAGCTGGGGGGCATCCCACACTACGCTTGCCAATACGCGGTCTCCACTCCAGGACTCATCTGCTCCACCGGCCATCGGTCCTTCGACAAACATGGCCAGCCCACTGCCACTTCAGTTTGCTTACTCTGCAAGCTATGTCGGTAACTCCGGTTCTTTTCCGGATAATTTCATTCCTGACTTTATCCTTCAAAGAGACTCCAAGCATAGCCCGCTCCATAGCGCGTAGCGTAGCGCGTAGGCTGAGTTGATATAGTATGTCGTACTAGCCAACGCGTAAATGCATAGGTACTCGGTAGGCATAGACCTACTGATAATTTTAACAATTTACATATTAATAAAAATTAATATTATTAATAAATAATAATTATATAATTTTTTTCGATAGTTACTTCCTCGATATATTTTATACGAACCCCAAATCTAACCAAAGGTGTATCTAAACAATCTTGACTAAAATAATATAGATAAGATGTCTGTTTACATTCCTCAAGACAGTATCCGGAGTAATGAAGTTGATAGCGGAACCAAAATTGCCGACACAGCACTTCAGTCAAGAGCCTATCAAGAAAACGTGGAAGGGCCGCCTATGAATGGACAAGCGAAAGCCACTTTATTTTCCACCATCAATGGGGTTCTGTCAATCAATAATAATCATTATCTCGATTGAACTCGTTGGATTTAGATGTTCAGCAATTCTAAGATTTCATATCCCATTCTATCCCAGAATTCTATTCCATTCATATTAGGTATTGTTTTTGGGTTTCGTACCGAAAGGGTAAAACGGGAACCCTATTAATAAGGCTCCGCCGTCTGTCTGTCTAAAATCAAAATCAAAAGTCATTTATTTAAACTAGGCTGAGAATCAGCACTTTTCGAACGTCAAAAATTACATGAGACAGTCCCCCAAAAACGCACCCTTCACTACTTCCTAGTGCTTTAGCTGGGAAGAAGAAGTGGCGCAACAAACTCCCCAGCAGCACAGCTGTCTGTTCATATACAAAACTTGAATCTATACAATAAAATGTAACACAAAACGTTAAATTAAATTATTTGCTTTATGTTAGCTAGCGCTCACCATTATACAAAAATATGTATATAATAAAAATATATATATATTATAATAATCGTCGAAAACTATACTCAAGCAGAAATAACGTAAACAAAACGTATCTAAATAAAAGCCTCCAGGCATAATGGCGTGCCCGCTTAAATAAAGCTATATCTATAACTGTCTGTCTGTCCGTCTGTCACCAGGCTGTATCTCATGAACCGTGATAGTTAGACAGTTGAAATTTTCACAGATGATGTATTTCTGTTGCCGCTATAACAACAAATACAAAAAAAAACAGAATCGAATAAATATTTAAGGGGGCTCCCATACAACAAACGTGATTTGATTGCTCGTTTTTGCACTATATTGATAAAATGGCTTTTTTGCCATTTTTATAGATAATGGTACGAAACCCTTCGTCTGCGAGTCCGACTCGCACTTGGCCGGTTTTTTTTTATTTCTTGAGCCATATTGATAGTTCCTTTTACACTTCCATTTTAGTACAACCCACTACCTTCTAACTTAAAAAGAAAAGTGAATCGTGTCATAAACTTTTCATTTTCACCTTCACCGTATTGAACCCTAAAACCTTTAAGATATTCTATCTTTTATTGACTCTGCGGGAGTATATCTTTTTTATTACCTACTGTCGAGGCACAGGATTAATTTTAAAGCGTTTTAACGAAACGAATTTTATTGATATGCACTTAAATCGTTTTTCACGAAAATAATTTAAAATATAACTAAAACACGTTTTATAGATTCCGTGTCATTGTCCGTTATTGAAGATTGCATAGGAAAACAAAAAAACTTAGTAAATCAAGTTCATATAAAGGACAGCAAGATAGGTAAAAAAAAGATAGGTATAATGGACGGCAAGATAGGTAGGATACGTGTTGTTTTTTGTAATTATTTAATTATTTTAACTTTAATTGACACGGTTAAACCAACGAATCCCTCTCACAGTATCTCAGGCATGCCAATAAAATCTTCGTCCATTCATCCGCAAACAGATCGTTTGTTGGATTAGAATCCAAGAGATCATTAAGTGCGACCAGAGTGCGAGTACTGGGGACTTAGAACGCGAAACGGTGCGACATGGAGGCACAGCAAACAGCCTGTGATTTCTACCGCGGCAGTAATTGTCTGGGACAAAGAAACGAGCCAGCACAGCATGCAGGTCAGGTGCGTCAATAGTGCCACGGAGCGTCTTGCAGGCTATCTTGATCCGATCTCGTGCTCGCCTTACCTCTAATGAGTTATATCCCAGGCATCCCAATAGAAATTTAGTCGGATAGAGGTAAGGATAATAACCGTGCTTACGCTTATATAAAAACCTCAGAAACGCTTTTTGTACCTTTTCCAGTAAAACCGCGTAGGTACTTTTGTGTGGATGCCACACGCAGGAGCTGGATTCCAATTTACTACGTACAAGTGTATTAAAAATTGTTTTTATGGCATGTGTGGTGCGAATATCGCGGCAATTACGTAAGACAAAGCCCAACCTTTGGTAGGATTCTTTAGCTATGTATCAATCTAGGTACATAATTACAAAAAACAACAAATGCCCATAAAAATCAGAAGAGTGTTTTGAATTAATGCGACCTTGTCCGATAACTTACATGTGCCGATTAAAGATAAAGAATTGTCAAAGGTCAACTGGACAAGAGACCTTTAAATTTTATGTAAATCATATCTTCTTTTGTAAGTGTAGCAATATTTTGTGAAATGATCTCCAATGTAAACGACATCTATAATTTTGACGCTTTCAACCATCACTTGAAGATGTTACGAGCATATTTGCAGAAAAAAACGATCGCCGAATCGAAGGAATGGTAGAAACATTTAGGTTTCTTTATGTCGTAATATCATGTCCGTATGTCTCAAACGGGTAGGTCGGCCTAGCACGATCGCAGTAAACGTAAAGTAAATTAAAAATAATACAAAAAAATATATTATAAAACATTCGTTTTTGTTTACACTAAACCCGAAAAGAGGTCATTGTACTCATCATTTTGAACAACTTTTTCTATGGGACCAACCTTGAAATCACGAAAAAAAAATCAGCTGCCCATACATTTGTGTTCACTTCCCGTTGTCCCCGTACGCCGTGTCCCCGTTCTATCGACAAAATGTATGGAACAGCAGATTTTTTTTCATGATTTCAAGGTTGGTCCCATAGAAAAATTTGTTCAAAATGATGAGTACAATGACCCCTTTTCGGGTTTAGTGTAAACAAAAACTAATGTTGTATAATATATTATTATGTTTAAAAATACTCGTTCCGCATACAATATTTACTTAGTTTTAAGACTTCATTCATACCTATGAGTGATACCAATAGCCTATCATTAACACCAAAATGTTGTAGAATAAATGTATTTTTTTTCTAGCTGAGCCCCGCGGTTTCACCCGCATAAATCTCGATCCCTTGGGAATATCAGGATAAAAAGTATTAAAACTCAAAGTCAAAGCATTTATTTCAATTAAACCATTTACAAGCACTTTTGAATTGTCAAGGAGTCGGTCAGTTAGAAATATGAAGCTAGTTGGCCATTCCAAAGCGTAGTAGGTTCCTATGGAGAAGAACGGGCAAGAAACTCCACGGACACTCTTTTAAATTAAAATATTGATACACAAAGTATTGGTTACATCATTCATGTTGAAATGATACCTACATGACATGTGAGAACGATGCAAAACGTCAGAAGCGTCCGTGATAAAAATATTAAAAAGTCAGCACCATTCAGCTCAAAAATTTTGAAGGGAGCTACTCGTAATTGATCCAACACACGCGCTACCATCAGCGAGACATCTGAGTGAGCATGACATACTCTCAGCCGCCAGGGAACATTCAAGTCAATGAAAGACATATTACCCGGTAAATGTGTAGCTCTATTGAACATAGTTGTTATAATTCTGTAAATACGGTCGCGAATCATATTTTGTTCATGATAGAAATTGAAACTGACCTGCAAATAGCAAAAAACGTAGGTAAGATTAGAATTTCGCGGACTACCTTTGCGCCTCCACATTATGGCAATAAATTTATCATCGCGGTAGTTCTGAGTGTCAAACTAACGTAGTTCCGCCATTTATTATATTATGCAGTGCAGCAATCTGCATTGTTAACATGAGTTCACATGACTGTGGTACCAGAACATAAATTCAGCCCTCGAATATCCAAAGCTAAACTATAAGAGATAATCAGAGCTCATCAGAGAGGAAACCCACCGATTTGCCCATGAATTACATTTAGATAGAAACTGACTTTTACGATGAAAGTTTTCAAGATAACTGAAATTAAATAGCTGAGTTTAATCTTAATGAAAGGAAGTAATTTCATCATGAAATCTCTCCGCATGTTCTAATAAAGGACCCTATAGCGAACCAAATGAAATGTAGCCCATAAAGTATATAATAAATATCGTGAAGCTAAAAAGACTTGCCGTGTTTGTAAATAAGTCCACGATCTTCCTAAACTTTTTAAATACATAACATAAATATATTCGCGAATAAATTTCCAAAATTTGGAAGACGGTGTACTGTATATAATTTACATGGTGAACCAAATTAAACCTTAGATACACAAGAAAAATGTTCAGTTTTCTCTGTGTTTATGTTGTGCATATGGGGCTCATGCCGAAAGCCCAATCCAGTGAGACGATATTCAACCCCACGCTCTCGGGATTCGTTAGGCGAGCCCGCGCTAAGTGCTTAAACAAACTTAAGTTATATACGATTTTGTAGAATTTACAGGGCAGTAAAATTAAGTGCATTCCTTAGAATGCATCTCTTTACGGCTTCTATAGTGCGATTATATGGAAGAACATTCTCATTCACTGGTTTATGATAAGGATAAAATTGAGTGTAGTTTTACTCCCTGTTACATGGGACTTAAACATAACTGGCAAAATGTGGGTGTACTATTGGTGCAGCTCTGCCTAATCCTTCGGGGAATATTGGCGTGATGTTATGTTATATGCTAAATGAAACAAGTGGAACATTTAATTTGACAACACAATCCCTTATTTTGTAGGTTCTGTAGTTCACAGGAAGATCGTAATACATCGTTGTGTACCACGCGCGCCTCAAAGAGATGTCAGCACCAACTGACGGGGTCCGTTAGGACCAATGCCTGCCAGGGTTGCGAGTTTGTCCGAAAAGGATATCGTGGCCCTGGCACACAGGCAACGGAAGGAACACGGGTGGGTTTTAGTCATTAAACTGACACGCCCTCCCGCTCCACCCAGAGCGGGAGAACATATTTGATAATTTCCCACCCCAAAAAAAAGGAAGTTCGTAATACAATATTATTAATTAACTTATTAATCTACTTTCGTCCATTTAAATTCGCAGAAGTCTGTAGTTGCATTCAAAAAAGGTTTGAATGTATCCTGGAACTCCTGCCACGAACATACTCCTTTCTTGCACAGTTCTAATAAAGGCTTTTCATTCCAATAAAATGCGACTTTATAATCATAGTCACCCACTCCATTTTTACTGCATCTGAAAGTAGAAATACTTTAAGTACGTAAAAATCATGTAGTAAGTACGCATGCATGAGGTTAGGGGTTCGAAATTTGGGCAAGTACCGATGTGAATTTTTCAATTCATATGTACTTTCTGAGTTTATCTTGGAAATTACTGACATCGCTGAAGAAAAACATCGTGAGGAAACCTGGGGGCCTACTCAGAAGAGATAATCCGAAGTATCGGCGGAATGTTCGGCCGTTTCTGAATTCCAAAGTATCCTTATTTAACTTTGAATCCTTACCCGACACCACGTCACCTTTTTGACTTTGACTTATCTCTTTGACCATCTTTTTTTTTCCTTTCTCCGTAATCAGCCATAGTCAGCTGTAGTCAGGAAACGGTCAAACATTCGGCCGATAATTCGGATTTATCTTCGGAGTAGGCCCCCAGGTTTCCTCACGATGTTTTTCTTCAGCGATGTCAGTAATTTCCAAGATAAACTCAGAAAGTACATAATTATGAATTGAAAAATTCACATTGGCTGACCTTGGTCTGACCCTAGACTTGTTTCGGCAAAGTAAACTCTACCGGCACAACCTAGAGTACGAAACGCACAAACCCCACCACGACGTCAACGTTGAGATACGGCGGTGGGGTCATTAATATTATTATTTCCTTTATTTCATGAATAACATATCAATTATATTTTTAAATATTAGAAAAAAAATATAAATAAACAAATAAAAAATAAAAAGTATCATTATTATAAATACTGGATGACTTTTTTACCGTCTCTAAATAAATGGATGTAATAAGTGAACGGAGTACCTCCGCTCTCCTTAAAGTGACTGCCGACATTAGAGAAGCAATGGAGGATACCAAGGTTATTGTTTTGGTATTAATTGATTTCTCCAATGCCTTTAATGCTGTCAGCCATGATATTCTCCTTTCTATCCTCTCTCATCTTATGGTTTCGCCCGTGGCCCTGGAATGGTTCTCTTCTTATCTTCGGGGACGTCGGCAATCGGTTTGCGTTGATGAGAGCTCATCGAGTTGGCGCGACCTGGATGCTGGTGTTCCACAAGGCGGTATTCTTTCTCCATTGTTATTCTCCATCTTCATTAATTTTATAACTCTCTGTCTTCGATGTTCGTATCATCTTTATGCTGATGTTCTTCAGTTGTATGCGGCTGAGCGGGTGGAGAGTTTATCGGACGCTATAGCAGATGTAAACCGAGACTTAGACTCTATCAAAATGTGGTCTGATAGTTTTGGGGTGTCAGTAAACCCCTCAAAGTGTCAGGCCATTGTAATTGGAAGCTCGCGCATGATGGGTAGGGTGGCACTTAGCTCTCTTCCTCCTCTTATTTTTAATGGTACCGTCATACCCATTACTGCTACAGTGAAAGATCTCGGTTTGCATCTTGACACAACGCTGGGCTGGCAACGCCAGGTTTCTAGTGTTAGTCAAAGGGTCAACGGTACTCTGCGATCCCTGTATCGTCTGAGAAACTTTTTGCCCGCTAAGACGAAGACTATGCTTGTGCAGACTTTGATTTTCCCTATCATCGACTATGGTGACGTGTGCTACTTTGACTTGAATGCGGTTTTGCTGGATAAGCTCGACAGACTACTCAACAATGGTATCCGGTTCATATTTAATCTAAGAAAATATGACCATGTGTCGAGTTACAGGACTGAGCTTAAATGGATGTCCATTCGCTAGAGAAGAAGTTTGCGCGCTTTGACCTCACTTTTCTCCCTTCTCAACTCTCCCAGCCCTCCTTCTTATCTTATGTCTCACTTCCAGTATCTATGTTCTTCACACGCTATGAATCTGCGTTCTTCCAACAATCTTCTTCTACTCTGTCCTTCTCATACTTCTGACTTTGTTCATTCTTCCTATCATATTCAGTCCATTCTTCTCTGGAATGCGCTTCCTCTTGATATCAGGACGGCCACTAGTCGGTATGCATTTAAGCGGAAATTGCAGAGTTATTTACAAAACAAATAGCGTAGAGTCATCTCAATTACCTCCTTTCCTTGAATTTGTATGTATTATATTTATATATATAATATAGGGTTATGTTATAGTATATATGTACGTATGGATATGTATTATATGTTTATAATCTATTTATGTACTTGAGCACCTATTTTATTAATAGTAATATAAATAGGTTAGAATTTAATATTTTTTAATATTATTATTTTCTCTCCATCAGTGCACCCGCCATCTTATCTCTTCACCACCCTTGGTTGACTGGTAGAGAATGCCTAAGGCATTAAGTCCGCCTTTGTACCTTATTGTGTGCGAGAAGTTTAAATAAATAAATAAATAAAGACAGTAGGTAACTACAGTTTCACTGTTTTTGTTCAACCCTGTTTGTGGCAAAATGTGTAATATTGCTGCTGCTGTCAATCTATTTATCGAATGACCTTGTATTTCGTTGCACCAACAAAACAAGCGGATAATTACTCAATAAGTACCTTTTTTGTAGAACAGCAATTAAAAACACGATGCATAATAACCTAACAGGATAACGTCAGGGTCAAGTTAGAAGACCTGTCAGTACACTAATTATCCAGCGGTTATAATAACAAGCTTAGGTTTCACTTATTTTCCTTACAACATACCTGTTTAAAACAGCAATCAAGTTACTAGCAAACGTCGATAGAAATGAAGTTCTCATTTTTCTATGTATGTCTCTATATGATCCCATAAGTGGGTTCTCGTCCTTATAAAGATTAAGCACGACTAATATCATGTCCATCATTGTGGCATGAGTGAAGTAGGACACGATTTTCTTGCCGTTTCCCTTCTTGGCTTGATCGAAGTTTCTTAGCAAATCAGCTAAAGGAATCTGGCCAAACAATTTGCTATACTGTGATACTCCATAACTATTCCTATAGTAATGTCTCAGGTCATCAATGTATTCAAGAACTTCCAAGTCTTTCACTGAGAATACAGCACACCACGGACTAGGTGTCTCGCTGATCCCGTTCCAACTATAGCGACATAAGTCGTACATAGCTGTGATGTTTTCGTTTGAGAAAGTAAAATTGAGACCTAATTTTCTTTCGACCCGTTCTTTCATCTGAAAATCAAAGCATTTTGATGTGTTCATTCATTGTGCCGTGTGGTGCCAGTCGTAAAGAATAGCCCCATCGTATTTCTTCTCGTGGGTGTCGTAAAAGGCGGTTAAGGGTCGAACTAGAGAATGGGCAGCAGAAGTTTCAGAGATCAGGGGGAAAATTGGGGTGGGGGGGGGGGGGTTAAATTTATGTAAAATTTTCATCTACTTTCATAAATAACTAAAAGTATATTTATTTATTTATTTAATACTTTAAGCACAGAAATGTACAGAGGCGGACTTAATGCCATAGGCATTTTCTACCAGTCAACCTTTGGGCGATGCAGAGACAAACAGTGGTAGGTGCAATAGTGAGAATTGAGGCATAAGCATAAGCATAATCAGCCTATAATATTCCCACTGCTGGGACACAGGCCTCCTCTCTTCGAGAGGGACTGGGCTGTAATCTACCACGCGGGCCCAGTGCGGGTTGGTAGATGTCACATGTCTTTGAATTGTTGGTTCTAGGACATGCCGGTTTCCTCACGATGTTTTCCTTCACCGTTTTGAGAGCAGTGGTGATGAAATTATTTACACAAAGTAAAGCGCCTGCCTGGGTTCGAACCCACGACCTATGACTCGTAAGTCGGGGCCGTTACCACTGGGTCACCACTGCTCTTGTATATAAAATAATATTATTTAAATATAAAGATATACGTATACCTATTAAAACTATAAATATAATATATAAACCTAATTATATTTAAGTATATTTAAAAAAAAAACTGAAATCCTTACAATTGATATGTCGCACGGTACAGCTTGCAAAACCTTTTGTTTAAATTTTCTAATTTTTCCCCCAAATATTCAAAATTCATTTATTTACGTTACACGTCCGTGTTTGGGTCACAGAAATCCATATATTTACCAAATTTATCAACTTTATGAAAAGAATATTTTATTTTATTTTACTTTTACTTTATTGGGACATAAAACAATTACACATTACAATATAAGTGTGACAGAATAAATTAAAAACTAGGTAAACGTGTAACCCATACGAATGTCCGCGAAATAATGGTCTATGCTTAGATATATAATACGTGCGTTGATTTTATAAAAAAAAAACAAACAAGAAGTACTCGTACGTATTTTGGTATTTTAGAATATTATATTAACTTAATCGGTCCAGTAGATTCGAAGCAAATTGGCTGCGACAGATGGACAGACAGACAGACAGGCACATGAGTGATCCTATAAGGGCTCCGTTTTTTTCCTGTTGTGGTACGGAACCCTAAAAAAAATATAACTCACATTTAAATAGTCTGCAGTTTTCTTATATTCAAGTTCTTGGTGATAAACATCTGGATTGCGTCTCACTTCTACTTGATATTTTCCACAGGTTGAATAGGGCTGAAAATATTTAAAAAAAATGGCACTTTAACGACTTACTCACTACTAAGGCATACACAAACATAAATCACATACAGTTTTAGGAATTGTGAATTAGTCACTTCTCGAAGTGCACAGCACTAGTACCGCAATTAATACCACGTACAAGTTATCGTTAGTTGCATTACATAAAAATTATAAATTGATCTATTTGATTTCGATCAATTGATGTATGTAACAGATTAATCATATAACTCAAAATTTAACTTACTGCTACAATCTGGTAATCATTCGTATATGTTTTTATAACCAAGTTATTGTGGTTAAGACCTTCAACAAAGGCTCTGGCACTCTCTTTCAAACGATGGCCAAATCCTGGACGAAATAAGTAATCTTTCTCTTGAAGATCCTCTAGTAAATCTGGAAATGTTTCCTTTATCCTGTTGCCAATACGCAACGACTCCTGATACCCTTCAATTGAGATTTCATATGGTTTATCCAGGATGGCCGTATCAACTTTCCAATTTTTGATATTCTCAATATCTTGCGCACATAGTGAACCGTTTCCAATTTCATAACTTGATACAATAAAAGCTTTATATTTAAGAATGTTTTTCATGTCTTGTGCGTATCTCTGACTGGGAGTTCTCTTTTCGTGTCTCATAATGGCCCACACACTGACTGCTTCGCATCCTATAAAAGAATGAATACGCAGTTTAAAAATAAAATTATTAAGGACAGGCATTAAAATATGTACATTACAAATAGGTAAATTCTCTCAGTGTAATTTATAACCATTCATAATAGGAACACCGTATTTTAAAATACCTATAAAATAACACCAAGCTTTTCATGGAAGCAACTCTCAAATAAAGAATGAGATCGTTCCACTTTCAAAAATATTCCAAAGAAATAAAAATGGAAAAATATATCAGAACAACCTTCGAATGAAACCCAACTTACCTTCGCGTTTTACGATAGAATCCCTTACATCGCCTCTAACAATTTCATATGGAGTTTTACTTCCAAAATATTTGTATTTGCACTCAGTATTCCAATAGCATTCTAAGGTCAACACAGATTTTACGTTATACCAAACCAGCACTGTCGTTAATAAAAACTTCATATTGATAATACAAGGTTTTTAAATAGTGCACCACGTAGGCACTACATCCGACATTGACTCTCGTATGATAAATAAAACAGATTTCGAAAATTATCTGCATATTATGCTCTTAAACATATTATGAATGTTATTAATATGTTACTGTTAAAAAAATAAGGACAATTATAAATTGTTTAAACATTCATTAAGTTATTCATACTCGTAGATATTGATTTTAAGGTTTCGTAGTAAACAAGGAACCCTTATAGTTTCGCCATGTCCGTCTGTCTGTCTGTCTGTCTGTCCGTCCGTCCGTCTGTCCCCAGCTTAGCTCAGAGACGCTTAGTCCTAGAAAGCTGTAATTTGGCATGGGTATACATATTAATCATGCCGAAAAAATGGTAAAATAAAATTATGAAAAACATTTTTTTTTAGGGTACCACCCTTACACGTGAAATGGGGATGATATTTTTTTTTCTCGTCTATTCCATAGTGTGGGGTATCGTTGGATAGGCCGTTTAAAAATATTGTGGGTTTGCCAAAACCATGTTTCAATTAAGGGATCCGTTTGCGTAATATAAAGCTTTAAAGTGCTATTTTTTGTTAGAGTCAAGTGTCCTCCCCCCCTGCCAGCTAAATGGTTAGTTTTGGATATGTGAAAAAATTCATGGCAATAGTATATATAACGAAATTAAAAGGAAAACTATCACAGCTAAGTAGGCTTCACAAGTTATCGAGTAATAGTCGACCAACTTAAATTTGCAGTTGGAGAATTGACCGTAACGTATATCGATGTATGGGAGAGCATGTTTTTCAACTACAATGTTAAGTTTGTTTTTGGGATAAATTCATCCCAACTACGGAACCCTTCATTGTGCGTGGTCCGACATGCACTTGGTCGGTTTTTTTTTGTTAATGTGAGGACGTTGTAGGCTTAATGGAATACAGATCTGTAGACCGTTTTCTATTTTGTTAAGTACTTACCTGATACTTTTGACGGGCCTACGCTGTCCTCTCATACTTATTAACACTGTAATTTGAAAACATTGTAAAAGCCAGTTTTTTTTAAAAGAGTAACATTGGAGTTTCTTACCGGTTCTTATCCATAGGAAACGACCAATTGGAACCGTGCACCTAGCTTCTGACGTTTCATAAGTGCCCATGTAGGCTTATGTGAAAACAAAATATTTTTGATTTTGATTTTGATATCGATTTGTAGCCAATAGAGAGGACCTAATAGTGAGTTCGTTTTTTGCTTTATTAAAATAACTTAGCATAATCATGAGGAAGGCCATTATTTTAATTATATTGTATTACTAGAAACGCAATTTAATTTGACATTATAAATTAAAAAATAATCGATTAAACACTACATTATATTTAGCCGCTTCAGTCACTATTAATAATTAATTAAACAAAAAAACCAGTAGCTCATGAAACATTATGTCATAATTATTATCCAAAGGCATACAATTAACAATGTACAGAGGAACATGTCATTCAGTACTAGTTACCATAAAAATAAAGAATCATTACATAATTAGAAGAGTTCAAAAAAAATCAATGTATAATTTTCTTCTTTTCTTAAACATTACTGATCAAACTCACAGATATCTGTCGTTGCATTCAAGAACGGGTTGAATATGTCCTCGAATTCTTGCCACGAACAGACTCCTCCCTTGCACAGTTCTAATAACGGTCTCTCATTCCGATAGAATGAGACGTGATGGTCGTATTCATTTATACCAGATATTCTGCATCTGAAATGGACAAAAAATGCAATAATATATTATACTTATGTTTATTATATTATTATATGCTTTACTTTAATTATACTGACATCACGTCAAAATAACTAAAGCAAATAATTATATAATATTATAAATTCTAATTATTATAAATTCGCTAATTACTCTGTTTGTATGTATGTTATCTTTTCACACCTAAACCAGCGAACGGATTTTGATAAAATTTGGCAAGGAAATAATTATACAGAGTGGAAGGGACATCGACGCGAAGCCGGTTACCATGGATTCAGTACATGATTCTGGACCCCCCTGTGTTGAAATTTTTCGTCGGCTTTTTCTTAATTTTTACGTTTTTTTTTGCATTTTTTTTACTGTTACCTGTTTAAAATCATTATTTCTATCTAACCCAATGAGACTTTTAATAAAAAAATTGTAAATTCACTTTTTTCACTTATAACAGCAATGTAAATAAAACTAAAGAGCTAACTGATCAGCTGTTTTGCTAAAGTTCACTTGCGGGGTCAACATCGGCCTAGTACGCGGACGTCCGCTGCCTATTCACTATCAAAGGCGCCGACAAAAACACCGCGGCTGCTTTGGCGACAGAGCCGACAGATACCAATGAATCCAACAGACGCGTTACATGAGGCATTTTATTCATCTACGTAAATGAATGTCCCATTTACAACTTTTATTTTAGATTTATTAAGAGGGATAATTATTTTTCTAAAGCTTCATTGACTTAAGTAAAGAAGAAAATGTGTAGAAGTTTGTTGATAGTCAGGTAATTTTTTGATAAATTTCTTGTATCAACTTTTTTTGTTTTGTATGCAATTATTCAACAATGTATTTTACTTTTTCATAAAAAAATACTTCCTTATTCGCAATTAATTATTTTGTGAGTAGTTAGTAACTAGGTACAACTAAATGTGATTGTACACTCTCTCATTTTGTTGATCTGTGATCGGTGTAGGCATGTAGGCACTGTAGATGTAGGGATCAAGTGCGGCAAAATCAAAGAAGTAAAGTACCTACCTACATTTCTTTTGAATGTCGCCGATTTCAACGTGATTTTTGCCAGTTCCTAGATATCATTGATCGCAAACGGGTGCATGTGCTGTTTGTCGCAAATTTGTGATATCGTAGTCTCTTTTCAAATCAGTTAGTTTAAACTCACTAATTTTCTTCGTATCTGTGTGTGTGTGTGAGATAGAGTGACTTTAAAAATGCCTTCCAGACCTGAAGAAGTCTTTAGTGCCCGTGAGTACGGGAATATGCTCATGTGTTATGGCGAAGCACGTGGGAACGCAAGTCGGGCGCTACGTATTTATGTGGAGAGATATCCCGAAGATAGCCACCCACGAGATTCTCGTGTAATAACACGAGCCTTCCAACGTGTCTTGGACAATCAACCAATTGTACCACAGCGCGAGGGAGCTGGCAGGCCCGTTAGACAGACTGTTGCGAACCACATACTGACTGTTGTGAGGCAGAACCCGCAACTGGGAATTCGCACGGCAGCTCGTTTAGTTCGTAACCGTTACAGGTGTCGAGTCTCGCACTGGACTGTCCATCGAGTTTTACGCAGAGATCGACAGCGAGCGTACCGATTTCACAAGGTGCAGGCGTTATTGCCCGCAGACAGAGTTCGTCGTGTGTCGTACTGTCGGTGGCTGCAACGAATGCACGTCAGAATGCCTACGTTTGCTGCGAATGTGATTTGGACGGACGAGTCCACATTTACTCGAAACGGAATGTGGAACAGGCGTAATTCCCATATCTGGGCACATACCAATCCGTTCGCATTGCAACAGACGGGGCACCAAACTCGATGGTCGGTAAATGTGTGGGCCGGTATTTACAAAGACCGCGTGATTAGACCCATTTTTCTCCCTGAACGACTAAATGGGCCACGATATCACGATTTCCTTCGAACAACTCTCGAGGAAATAATCGAGGAGATTCCTGTGCCCCAGTTCCAACAGACGTGGTACCAACACGACGGCGCTCCCCCACACGTGACCCTTCCTGTCCGACGCTGCCTCACCGAATCTTTTAGAGACCGGTGGATTGGAAGATTTGGTCCACAACCATGGCCAGCTCGTTCACCGGACTTGACCCCGTTAGATTTTTTTCTTTGGGGTTACGTCAAGGATAAGGTGTTTGTGACCGAGTGCAATACCGCAGCAGAAATGAGAGATCGCATTGTGAATGTGTTTGCGACGCTGAGTGAGGAGTGTGTCCAGGATCCCACCTTCTTGCCCCGTGTTCACGCTGAAACTCTGCGCCGCGCTCAGATCTGCGAGCGAGTTGGTGGCGGCCACTTCGAACCCTATCTCATTAGAAATGAGCGAGCTTAAGGTAAGTTCATTAAGTAGGTACTTGAACATTACTGGATCGCTAATTCACTACGTAGGTACCTACATAACAACAATCTTTTTTGTTAAAGGCTTCTACAGACCTGCGCGACACAAAGGCCCCGCGTGTCGCGCGACGGGCGGTGCCTTGTGTCGCATTGCGAGTCGCGCCGGTATGTAGAAGCCTTAAATCCATATCGGCATAGTTATTTTATGGGAATACCTAAGTTTATTTTGTTTTTTGTCATTACGGTTACTTATAAGTGCTTACATAACATAGGTTATGTTGATTAATTTAATTAAACATTATTTTATGTGGTACCTACCTATCAATGTTGTCGAAGCGATATTTCGTACGTACGTTCATGAAAGTCCGGCGGCGCGCGGCGGCGGGCGGCGCGGCGGCGGCGGCGCAGGCGGCCGGCCGCGGCACACACTTGTGTGTGCGTGTAGGTAGTTACGTTAAATACCGCGCGCGCGCCATCATATACGGCGGAGCGTTGTGATCGCATAGCTTACAATACATTGCGCGCTCAAAAATGTCAATTTTTTTAACCGGTCATTTACGAGATGAATGACTTTCGTAATTTTATTTATGGCATTAGATGTAACCTTTTCACGACGTTTGCGCGTCGATGTCCCTTCCACCCTGTATGACATCCTGGGGAAGAACATAGGCTGATTTTGTCGTAAAAATTATCCTAAAGGGGATGAAATATTTTACGGGAATCCCAGCATTTCTTAAGTTATTAATGATTCTTTTCGCAAGAAATAAAGAACTACGTTTTTCAGCGTTTTTTTAAAGTCATCCCCCAAGGGGTAAAATAGGGGATGATTTTAAAATTAACATGGTTATTAAATTTTTTGTGTACTTTTTTTCAAGAGATTTTAGGGATTGGAAATATAATCATTATAGTCCGTATCTTGAACTAACATTTAGTCTTTATTTCATTAAAATCGGCCCACTCGCTCAAAAGTAATTTTAATTTAAACTGATATAATAACCTTTCTAACATGGTTTACATAGTCAATGGCGGCACTAGAGTAGGTATTACATATAATTGGTGACAGTATTATAATGAATAATTATTATTTTAAGTAAGACATATACCGTCTTATTACACCTATTAACCACGGAGCCAGTTTTTTTAATAAGAACGTTACTGTGATTGAAATACCGTTCTTTATACAAAACTGAAAACTTAGTTCGGTACTTAGTTGTCAGTTTTGTGTTTAGGAACTTTACCATAGTCGGAATAAAGTTCGAAATTCAATAATGGTTCCATGTTTTAAACCTGGGTCTGAAGATAAACCTTGTTTGGTAATAAGGGGGTTAGAATCTTAAAAACATGTGTTGTTTTTTTTTTAATGGAACAATTGTGAGTAGGGCTTGCGGCCTCGCGCCCTGAGGGTGCCCGAGTTTCCAATTCTGGATTGAAGGGCTAACTTAACTTTTCAGTTGAAAAAGGAACTTTTAATAGTGGAGTGGACCTAATTAAATTAAATACACACTAAATGTTACTTCAAGACATATTGAAAAACAAGCTTTCTTTGCAGTTGATATATTATAACTAGAATACTTGATCTGTAAAACCTTGCTTCTCACCAAACTTCATGCTGCTGGGTCAACGGGAAGTACCATATATAAGCTTTATTTTATTTGGGAGTATCAAATATGCGGTATAATTTTTATTGCATTGACTTGGAATCCTGATTTTCTTTACAGCTGCAAACGACCGTAGATCTAAGTTTTTGATATCTATTTCAACTTGATACCTCCGCACGTTCCTAAGAAAAAGGGTCTTGATAGAGAACGAAGTCATCCTATAAGGGTTCTAGTTTTTCATTTTGAGGTATGGAACCCTAAAAAAGATTATTTGAATTTATTATCTGCGTATCAGTCTGTATGTTACCTTTCATGCCGTAACGGCTGAACAGATTTACATGAAAGGCATACGGATAGGCCATGACCTGTTAGGACATAGGATACTATGAATCACGGTATTACGTTTCTGTGGAATAATTTCCGACCTTTACGCGATATGCAATGAGCAAAAGCTAGTTTATAAATAGATAAAAAAACATTACCAGCGGCGGCGGCGCTAATTGTTTGCTATGATGACAAAAAATTGTGTACTTAGACAATGTACATACGTATTTTTCTGTTCTTTTCTTCTTGTCTGTTTATAGCCTTTTCCTATTCATTTCTTCTTATCTATATTCTCTCAAGTGTCAACGAAATTTTTGCAAAAAACTGACAGACGTCAAGCTACGACGTGGGTGGTCTCGCGGAAAACGGAAACATGATATTAAAATGACGATATCTAAAAACTCTCTTTAAAACTTACGTCGTTGGAATCGCTCTGAAATAAGCTAGCACTTTAAAAATGGATTAGCTCAATTTTGCCTTGCAATATATTATTAATTCTAATTGGAAAATCAGGGAAAGCTAATTTTACCAGTTTACTGTTAAATAAATAAATAAAAATATCTGATAGCTTATTTTTTAAATATTACAAACCTGTTCAGAACTACAATCAAATTCACGCCAAAAGTAGATATAAATGTAGATCTCCATTTTCTATTCAAGTCTCTATGAGCCCCCGTAAGTGGGCTCGCGTCCTTATAAAGATTGAGACCAACCGTGATCATGTCCATCATCGAAGAATGGGTAAAGTATACGGTAGTTTTCTTGCCAACTCCATTCTTGGCTTGTTCTAATGTCATGAATAAATCTGCCAACGTTATCTGGCTTAATGTGCTGCTATACTTTGATGCTCCATAGCCGCTTTTATAGTAATGTTCTAAATCTCCAACGTATTCAATTATCTTCAGGTCCTCTGCAGAGAACACGGCGCACCAGGGACTAAACTTATTAGTGATCCCATCCGAAGTGTATCGACACAAATCGTAGATTGCTATTAGGTTTTTGTTCGTCAAAGAAAAACTGAGGCCTAACTTCTTTTCAATCCTCTTTTTCATCTAAAATAAAAAGTATAAAATCAAAATCAAAATATTTTATTTCACGTAGGCTTACATGGGCACTTAAACGTCAGAAGGTGGGTGCACGGTTCCAATTGGTCGTTTTCTATGGAGAAGAGACGGCAAGAAACTCCACGGTTACTCTTTTACTCTTTCTCTCTTCTCTGTTTGGGAGCCCCCTTAAATATTTATGTTATTCTGGTTTTAGTATTTGTTGCTATAGCGGCAACAGAAATACATCATCTGTGAACATTTCAACTGTCTAACTATCACGGTTCATGAGATACAGCCTGGTGACAGACGGACAGACTGACAGACGGCGGAGCCTTAGTAATAGGGCTCCCGTTTTACCCTTTGGATACGGAACCCTAAAAATGTATGGAAATAAAAATAAGTTCTTACATTTAGGTATTCTGGAGTTTCCATATATTGAAGTGATATTTTGTAAGTATCTGGATTGCTATAAACTTCTTTGAGATATGTTCGGCATGCTCCGTAGGGCTGCAAAAAAGTTTTCAATTCATTGATTAATTGGCTGTAGGTTGTGGGTACGTACATGCCTATCTGCTGTAGTAATTATTGATGTGTAAGATATTTCCTCTCACTTTCTTTGGGAGTGATTTCGTGAAAAGGGACGGAAGTGTGTAGACAGAAAGTGACAGCTACAGTATGGAATAAGTAAGTACTTTTAATAGCATGGAATTAGTAAGTACTTTATAATAGTATGAAATTAGTGTACTCATGGAATAAGTAAGTACTATACAACATGTCCCAGAATTAACGCGCAACCTCTTAAAGGGTCATTGTACTCATTGCTCAATTAACGCACAACCTCTTAAGAGCCCCTTAAGAGGTTGTGCGTTAATTCTATGACGTGTTGTATAGATTGTAAGTAGAGTGGGTCCACTACCACTAGTAATTAATAATTATTCGAATAAATATTTCAGTATTTAGCTTTGTTATAATTTAACAAAGCTAATATTCTGAGGTTAATTTCTGTCCCTGCTCAGTTGCTTATTACCAAAGTGAGATGTCAGATGTTACACATCTTATGCGACTACTTTAAGGATCGCTCGTTTTTTATTTTGTGTAGAATTACACACATTATTCATTATTTTATTCATTTGAGATGTTGCAAACAAAAATATCATTGGAGTGTTGCCGTGCACCATAATCATCAACTACATAATTTACACTTTACAGAGTAAAATATTAGAAAGTAAAATTATTAAAATTACAACGAGGGTTTATGCTAAATAGTTAACTACTCGTACAATCAAACGAACGTCGGTGACTGAGCTCGCAGTCATTAAACCAACAAAGTGCTGGAGGAATATGTTTGAATTGATGCAGGTTGTTCGTAAAAGTACGTTTTTATTTATAGTTCATTTCCTATTTTTTTTTTGTATTATGATACTGCTAGGTATTATTTTTCAGATCCATTATGAGGTCAGATAAAGATAAAAGGAATATCAATGGTTTAAGCCGTTAACAGACCGTGGATGGGCACGATAAATATGGAGTTACAGGTCAGTGTCAGTGTGTGATAAGTTTTTTATAATATTTTGTCTAATGAGGTTATATTTATTGCCGTTTTATGTTTTAATATAAAACGGCAATTTCACTTTAGTAAAATGAATGAATAGTGTTAACATAGCAACTCAGATTGTATTAGTACTACAATTTAAAGCATTACTTAGTGCCTCGGTGGTGAACTAGTAGTACAGAAGGCCGCATGTCAATGGTAACAAACCCTCTTATTTCAAATGCTCTTATTCTATTGAAACTGCATGCTACGTTAAGGCAGTTCAAGGTCAAAGTATAACCAGCTACGTGCAGTCGACTGTACTCATCATTTATTGTGACAAAGCATGTGCGATAGGCCGCATGTCTGTGGTAACAAATCAGTATAAGCTGGCCTCTTATTCTATTGAAACTACTAATAATACAACGTACTACGCCTAATAGGCCAGCTCAAGGTCAAACTTTTACCACTGATGTGCGGCAGGCCTACTGGATGTGTGTATCACCGTATAATTATTATGAACTTCGTTAGTTTATAATCTATCGGTATTATTACTGTCGAAAAATAATTGTGAACTGCAACAAACCATTTACAATTTAACGCATTATTTTTCGATAGTTTATAATCTATCCATGGGAAACCGACAAATTATGTACTGGTATCAAACTTGCTTGAAACGGAACGCACCTTGCGCTAAATAGCCTGCCTAGCTGTGAGCAACTTGGAAGTAGCACTCGCTGGCCGCTGCCGCGGCACCGGTCACTTCACTCGCTTGGCTCGCACAGTTTTAACCATTTTTTTTTTTTGATCACTGGGTTGAAAATCCACATGGATGTTCTCCACCCTGCGGCGGGCAGAGGGGTCTTACAGACTCTTACTGACTAAAAACACCCCAGTGTTCCCTTCCCACACTTGCACCGGGGATCTTGGGATCTGTTATTACTTCCGTGATCCCCGGCTAGTGCCGGCCCGCCTCTGCGGGCCTCCTTAAGTCTGGGGGGTGAGGTGTTTGACCCCCCCGTGACGTCTGAAAAGGACGCGCGTGGAACACTACGTGCCACTACCTCGGGTCCAGTGTGATAGGGGGTGGCGGACGTCCCAAAGTCCGCCGTCCCCGGACCCATTTAGGGGGGCTGGGCATTGTCTGCCCTCTGCGCCTGGTGCCCTGCTGCTGGCCGGGTGAGCGGAATAGATCTCCCACTCCCTTCCCCCCGCAGCCTCCTTCTGCGACACGACTGTTTCACAGAAGGATACCACCACGTTCCAGGACTCCTCGCTGCCGACTATCGACTCGACCACGGCCGACAGCGACAGGTCGCTACTCTAGAGATGAGAGCACGGCGTAGCACCTCCCAAGCCGCACACTCTGCCATCGCATGCCACGCCGTGTCTTCCCGGCAGAACTCTAGTTTTAACCTAACCTAACCCATTTCACCTACTTTACAAATTTTCGACAGTTTGTAATCTAACGGAAAATATACCGATAGATTATAAACTAACGGTTCTTACAATCTTACGGTGACTTAGATAACAATGTAGAAACATGAAATAAAGCCGGTACTTACATTCGCGATGCTGACGTTTGTTTCAGCTTTCTCTATAAGCAAATCTTTATAGCCAAGTCCTTTAATGAAAGCTTCTGTCGAGACTTCGCCACGACGACCAAACGTTGGACGAAAGGAATACTCTTCATCATGAAGATCAGTAAATATGTCAGGCAGAGCTTCTTTTAACCTTCTGCCAATACTAAACATTTCCTGATAACCTTCGTTCGTAATTTCATTCGGCTCATTAATAATACTGCTATCAATGTTCCATTCTCTAAAGTTATCTACATCTTGAGCGCATAGCGAGGTATTCCCGTTGTTGTAGCTCGATATAATATGGTCTTTAAAACTAAGAACCACCTTAATTTCTTTTAAGAATTTTGTTCCGGGATTCTTTTTTCCGTGCCTCATTATGGTCCAAATACTAATTGGCTCGCATCCTAATAAAAAATAATGATAGTTGTAATTTTGAAGACTGAATATATTTTATTAAGGGAAGTGATAAGCCAAAAGGAGCCTCTTACAAACATCACACTCATTGCAAAGAGATGAAAATGTAACATCACGTCCATATTCCCCAAAGGGTTAGGCAGAGAAGCACCTATAGAACACTCACATTCCGCCAGTTATGTCTAAGTCCGATGTAACAGGGAGCACGCCTATTGCCATCAACCAAGCACAAATCTAAACTCCGGGCTGCTACTGAGAAATACGTTATTTAAAAACCCAATAACATTTTGCCCGACCTGGGAATCGACCCCAGGACCTCATGCTCCGAAATATCGCACGAGATATCCACCCAATATTCTACTACTTACCGTGTGGTGCCGGACGTAAAGAATAAAGGCTTCTACTTACCGGCGCGACTCGCGACGTGACACAAAGGCCCCGCGTGTCGCGCAACGAGCGGTGTCTTTGTGTCGCGTCGCGAGCCATCCCATTTCTTCCCATGGGTGTCGTAAAAGGTGACTAAGGGACTTACTAGAAAATGGGCAGCAGCGTTCTCTATGCATTTTAACTAACTACTACTACTAATACTAATTTTAACCATATTGCGATCGCCAACCCGCCTGCTAAGCGTGGCGATTATAGCAAACCTCCCCCTTTGGGGGAGGCTTATGTCCAACAGTGGACGTCTTCCGGCCGAAATTATGATGGGACTTTTTTAAATCACAGTGTTATTAGGTCACTTTATTGTAAGTATTCTTGAGTATTGACTTACCCAACTTACCTTCCGGTTTTGCGATCGAGTCCCTTATGTCACCTCTAACAGTTTCATAAGAAGTTTTACTTGAAAAGTATTTGTACTTGCATTCAGTACTCCAAAAGCAGTCTATGGGCGTAACATTTTTAAAGACAAAGCTAACGAGCACAGATATAAAAAATAACACCTGCATTCTGATTTATTTACGGACGTTCTAGAGAGAAGATTTACGATTTATTACACCAGGTAGGCACATACATCACTATAGAACACACACTACACTTATATACGGCACTTATCGTCTTAATAAGCTAGAATTCAATTTGAATTACATATTATTAAATAACTTTTCTGACGGAACTAAAACCGGACAGGTATTTTAATATTTATTTGAATAGAAACAACTAATAATCTCAATTCGTCCTCGTCTGAACCATTCTAATACATAAAAGATAACATTTCTTGCTGGTATCCATACCAATAAAAGTTAAATAATCAATTTTTGATTTAGTAAGTTTAATTAAAAATAAGTTAGGTACCGAGGCACTACAACACGTCGCCGGCCGTTAAACGGAAAGTAATGCCAGACTTGTATGTTGTAGCCAAAAAGAGAAGGGCGTGCGACCCCGCGCTTGTCAAAATTAAGTACCAGTACGTTTTCTCTTAATTTATAACAAAACTATGATTTCCTACCATTATCTTTTTAGCGCATGCAATGAAAAAGGTTTCGACAGTGTTTTGAATCTTTTGATTTTAGCTTTGTAGAGCGTTGTTTCCGTCATAGCTGTGTGACAGTAGGTACTTCACTATCCAAAAAGGCTTCTACATACTGGCGCGACTTGTCGCGCGACACAAAGGCACCGCTCATCGCGCGACACGCAGGGCCTTTGTGTCGCGACGCGTATCGCGCCGGTACGTAGAAGCCTAAACTCGATTAAACTATACATATAGGAAGAAAGTAATTATATTCGGCTGTATGTTTTTTTTTTTATGGTTGTTCACCGATTGCTCCGTTAATTGTGGACCGATTTTGAAAATTATTTTTTTGTTTGCGTTGAGCATATACCCTTTGTATGCTCCCGAGGTGGTCTCTTTGTTACCAAGTCAAAATCTGACGAGGGTATACCATGGAAATTGAGGGAAATCCTCAAGTTTTATAGGCACACCTATAGCGATTTCAGTATTTTTTATAGTAACTCATGCATTTGCACTCGGAAAGCACCATTTGGTGAAGTGGAACTGATGATGAAGACCACAAATAGTCACCGGAACTACTTAATAATATCTAAGTATGTCACGGTTGCGATTCGATTAGACACTTTAAGCTATTGTAACTTAGATAAATTACAAACTGTCCCACTAAAAAGTGAAAAAAAAAATACAAAAAAAATACCCGACTTCCAAAAAAAAAAACACTACAAAGTGAAAAATTACTTTAATTTCGGAATTCGGTGGCAAAAACTAAAAAACAGATCCAAAGACACCGACTTCCAAATTTTTATTTTTTTGGAAAAGTTTTTTTTAAGTTTCATCTTCCTCAAAATTTTATACAGAATTTAACCGCCCACTACTATAACATTTTCTTGCTAAGATTCTAAACCAGTATTTTATCAATTATGTATAATAATTTAAACGGCAATACTGGTTTTCTAAAAACAAATTAAGGCGCAATATTACAACCATGACAACTGCTTAGAGATGAATTGCTTATTTAATTCTCATTATCATCATTAATTATATATAGTTCACCATAAAGTGATATTGTAATGTTTCTTATGAATTTATGATGAATAGTTATTGCTCCTAAATATGTAATAAAACATGCATATTACTTATGATTATTTGTTTTTGAATAATTATTGTTGTTTATTTTCCTTGTAATTATATTTATTAATCTACACAATATTAAAAAAACCGGTCAAGAGCTAGTCGGACTCGCGTACCGAGGGTTCCGTACGTATTATATATGATGTTGACGATTTCTGAAAAACTGTGCTATTTAGAGACATCGTTTTATTTTTCTGTAATCTTTACATAAACTTCTATCACATAGAATAATTTAGGCTGCCTAAAAAAAAAATGTTTGGAATTTGCAAACAGCATTCTTTCATCCTTACATCCCACATGCTCTAGTAGCCCCACTTCAAATTTTTAAGAACCCTTTTCAGTACTTTTTGCAAAAAAAATATTTTTTTTATTTATTTCTTGTTTCGAAAAAAAATAGTTGGGCAAATGTCATCTAAAACTGTTCTAAATTTCAAGTCGATAGCATTAGCAGTTCTTGAGATGTCCAGGTGTGATAGACAGACTTAGTCTCACCATAAGGGTTTCTATTTACCCTTTTGGTACGGAACCCTAAAAAGATTAAATAGGTATTTTAGTCTTAAAAGTGAGTAATAATACTACTTTTTGGAAGCTGAAATAGGTGTTTCTACATCATCCCTATACATCGGATTATATGCACTATAAAAATGCCAAAATATGCACTAAAACCGGCCAAGTGCGAGTCGGACCACGACAATGAAGGGTTCCGTAGTTGGAATGAATTTATTCCAAAAATAAACTTGATAGTGTAGTTAAAAACATGTTTTCCCATACTTCGTTATACGACACGGTCAATTCTCCAACTTCAAATGTAAGTTGGTCGATTATTACTCGTTAACTTGTACCTAAAGCCTACTATCACGGCTAAGTAGGCTTTAGGTACAAGTTATGAAAAAAATCATTGCAGTAGTACATAATATGTACTATTGCAATGTTTTTTTTTTCATATTTCCAAAAACAACCATTTAGCTGGCAGGATGCACTTGTGCTCACAATATTTTTTTTAATATTACGCAAAAGGACCGCTGTATCTAAAAATAGTCTTCACAGACACACTATTTTTGATTAACCTATGCAACGATACCCCACATCATGGGATAGACGAGAAAAAAAAATATCGTCCTCACTTTACGTGTAAGTGAGGTACCCTTATATTTTTTTTTAAGATTTTATTTTATCACTTTGTCGGCGTGATTAATATGTATACCCATGCTAAATTACAGCTTTCTAGTACTAAAAATCTCTGAGCTAAGCTGGGAACAGACAGACAGACGGACAGACGGACATGGCGAAACTATAAGGGTTCCTTGTCGACTACGGAACCCTAAAAAGGGCGAAATATGCACAATCAAAATACAATTTATTATTAGAACTGACGTTTATTTCCATAATTTTTTTTTTAACTTTGCCCTACACTAGGAATTTTTCCTGTATTGTGGGAGCGCTTAGAAACATTTAAACTCACATACACAAACAGCCAGACCCGGAACAACTACTTGTAGGTCATACAAATATTTGTTCCGTGCGGGAATCGAACCCGCGACACGCAGCGCAGCAGTCAATCGCTTAACCACTGCGCCAACCGTGCCGTCAATAGCACATTTTGATACAAGTGGAGAATGTTTGTTATTGCATTCGAGGCGGAATTAACACGGAATTAAAAATAAAATAACGAAAAATATTTTAGTCATGAATTATTAGGAAACTATGATTTAATTTTCTTTTTTTTTTCCGCGCTTTACTTTCGCCAGGTTGAAGGAGAAGCAAAGGTATAAAGCCGATAAACAGCCTAATATAAAAAATAGAAGAAGAGTTTAGAACACAAATAAAATGTTAATTTGTTCTTAAACGTTTTTTTTATTGTAATAATCATGGTATTCTATTTATTAACATTATTTAAATATTCAAAAAATATTAACGCCGTAAAGACGCAACGTTGACGAGATTAAAAAAAAAATCACCTCGGAATCTTTAGAGGACCGTCTCTGGCGCGAGACGGTGTGAATAGAGGCATTGAACCAATTTGGACTAAGTATAGGTAAGTAATAATTATATTATAAGTAAGGTAATAAGTTATCTGTGGCAATTTTTATTCCCGCACACGTGATGGAAAATAAAAAATCGCACGCGTGTGAAATACATTGCATTGTGAACCTAATCGTAGTGCGATATGAACCAGCTTTCGAGGAAGTTTATTGAAAAATATATTTTTAATCAGTTGTAATTCTTCAGACAATATACAATTAAATATTTTTCTAGATTTTATTGAGCTTTGTGACGTTCGTCACTTATTATTAATTTGTAGGCTGTAAATTACCTTTCTACGTCAACTAACTTTACTGGACAGAACTTGAAATTTGGCGCCATTTCTGCAGAAACCTCTTCAGGCACAGTTTGGCCGGTACCGTTGATAAATGCGTTAACTTTCTTACGCGTAATACAACACGCCTAACACATTTAACTACTAAAATAAGCACTGTCAATGAAAAAATACTAACATATGCAATAACGCAATTTTATGCATTTGCAGCAAACATGCAAATGCATATAATCCGATGTCTAATCATTCACAAAAATCTGTGTTTGTTGTCAAGAATGGCGACAGCTTATCTTCAAATTCTTTCCAAGTGCATACTCCTCCATTGCAAATAGACTGCAATGGTTCTTCATTCATGTAAAATAGAACATTATAGTCGTCGGTTCCGTTATTGCACCTGTAACAACATTTAAATAAGCTAATTATTAATTAGCTAGTTATTATTGATTTTAATAATTATTTCAGTCATTGCTTTAATAATACTAAGTTTGCTGTAACGATTTTTTAATGTGTTCGAGTACACATTAAAAAAATCGGAACAGCAAATTTAGTATACCAACAGAGTACACAACTAAATTGACAGCCATGGTAGTATTTGTATAATGCTCTGACAGCCGTGATAATAATTAAAACCGGCGGCACTGTATGATAGCCTCTGTGACAGTTATCAAATTATAAAAATATAGCATACCGATTCGATGAATAATAGTTCCACCGTTACATAATTATTGCAGCCCGTACAACAATATACCTAAATTGGCGACGAAATGTTTCCTCGCATTTAGCAATCATTATTTATCGGAATTTCATAAAAACGTGCACACGTCACCAGCCATTACATCATACAGTGCCGCCATTATAATGATCTCTTCAGTCCTTTTACAATATTATTTGACCTCTGACAGCAAACCAAGTAACAACTTACCAGCAGCCATATTGCAACGAAAATAATGTGATTTTTATTGGTTTTTTATTATTATTATTTATATGTTTTTTTCTTTCAACTACGTAGTAATGTTATCATTAATCACAACAAAACCGATCACAAAGCACCATTGATGTATTGAATAGGAAGATATGGTACGCGCTCCTAGACGTGCCGCCTAAATTAGGGGATAGAACACAATTGACCTACATTACTCTCGGTTTGCGGGGAATACCCGTATCGTAGTTGGTTTCCGAGTTGTTATGGGTACCTACGTAACAGTGACAATTATTACTATCTCGTTCCCGCTATAGCCCGCGTAATATGTCTCTCTATTCGGTTGTCGAGCACACGCACGAAATCGGGTCCATTTAATATTTACGTGATGTTAGAGAGTGGCCTATCTTCCTATTTAATACATCAATGCAAAGCACGTATTTTTTGCTTAGAACCAAAACAGTGCAGAAATGTTGTATGAAATCTCACTATTTTTGTTTTTTATTTAGATATAAATTTACCACAGAGGTTTAATGTCTCCCATTAAGTTTAATATAAAATTTATGCATTAGATCAAAAAGATACTGGTTGAAAATTAAAATCGGCTGAATATAACCGACTCGGTGAAAAACTTTATTTTCATTAACTTTGGAGTAGGTATATGTTATCACGGTAGGTAGATTGGTAGTTGAAAGGAAAGTAAATTACGCACCTTGCTAAAGTGAGTAATTAATGCACTCGTGCTAATATAGTGCACCAACATAACACTCGCGATTGCATTAATAACTCACTTTGCGCTCGGTGCAACAATCTACTATTATTATTTCAATAAAGTAATATTTCAAATTTTGATGCAAGTGAATTTAGAGGAAAAACCTGAAAAAGGACTGTAATATTTCGTGAATCTGTGTATGCAACGTTTTCTTCCTTATAGAGTGCGCGATCGTGATACCGAAATAATAATAATAACTACGTTCGCATCGTGGTGGGGCTTGCGCGCTCCTATAAACTCAAGGTCTGTGCCGGTAGAGTTTACTTTACCAAAACAGATCTAGAGTGATACATAAACCCGAAGGACTGTACGTGGCGAGCTGTTGAGCAGTCGGGACCCCATGGACCCAATTTTCCCATCTCTGGCTTACCTTCACTGACCGGCCAGAGTGAACACTGACGAGGAACAGAGATCCCACCTCTTTCTTGCCTTTATTGGCCGGCTTGAGTTGATATTCGCAAGAGCAAACGTGCTCGAAAGAAGGACCTATTTCAGTAAGATGCAGGTAAGGATCTTGAAGGTACTTCTGGGATTGTCCCAATAGCCGTGAAATACCTCTCCACTCCTCAAGAGTACCTCAGGACATGTGGGCAACATGACGCTATCACAATAATAATATGTGCTAGCCGTAACAATTTCGGGGCCCATTATTGAGTGAGCAAGCCACCCCCTGCCATTTACCTGTGTATTGTATAAAACATTAGTCAGGCAGGTTATGGGCTATGCAGTCTTTCCATAGTTCTAGGTTCCAGTCCATTTTAGCCACCGAAACCCAAAGTTCAATATATTTTTAGGGTTCCGTATGTCCGAATCAAAAACGGAACCCTTTTAGGATCACTTGTGTCTGTCTGTCCGTCTGTCACTGCCAATTTAAATTAAAGTTCAACACAATACTGTGTGAAATATCAAATGAAAAGGATTACTGTGTCTCCAGTATGTTTTTTATAATTTTAAAATAAATAATTTTAAAGTTATTTAAGAAAGAAGAGTTAGTGAAATATCTAGAATCAAATAGCCAATAAGCGAATCAGATCGTCTCCAGTACAACAATACCAATGTAAAACTTTGTTTAGGGGGCCTGGTGACCTGACATACAGGTTTTGAATAAAAACTTAGTTTAGGCACCAGTCTTCCACAAATTAATTATAAAATTGTGTCTGTAAAATTGTGTCTGTAGAAAATTTATGAAAATTGACCACCAATTGGTCCCCCCGCCCCTCTACGAAACGAATGAGCCAACACATTTGACAAAAATGCCTAAAATAATTCTATACTTATAACACAAAACATCACACCTGTAATCCCCGAAGGGTTAGGAAGAGGTTTCGCCTGTTATGTTTAAGTCCCATGTAATAGGGAGCGAGCCTATTGCCATCAACTGGGCACAAATCCAGACTCCAGGCTACTACTGAGAAATTCCTGGTGGATAAAAATAATAACACTTTGCCCGACCTGGGAATCGAACCCCGTACCTCGTGCTTGGCATTAGCGCTTGCGACCACTAGACTAACGGGGCAGTATACTTATATATTACAGAAAAACCTATAAGAAGTCTTTAGTCTTAAAATAACATGGTAAATCTCCCAATATTGTAAGTAAAAACTTACATTTGCAGTTGGAATGTATCGGAGAACATGTTTTTCAACTATAATGTTATGTTTGTTCTTGGGATAAATTCATCCTAACTACGGAACCCTCCATTATGCGTGGTCCGACATGCACTTAACTGGGTTTTTTTTCATATCCTGGAATAGCCGTGCACCAACCAGGGGCTGTCCTTGGGTACACATGCATAGCGCGAACAGGGATAATCGTCGATTGGTGCCTCATTCCACTAAAAACGTGTAACGAGCCTCTACGAGTTGGCTTCGGCTCCTCGTACGCCTTCCAAAGGCCCGGTCCTTTGGAAGACGTACCCCAAGGTAAGGTAAGTTATGCCAAATCATTAAAAAACAAAATATTATTTCCGGCTAATAAAACACCAATAGATACTAACTTGTTAAGGACGACAATCAGATTGGAGGAAAATATTGATAGTTTGCTACTCCTCCATTTATGATCGGGGTTATTCTGAAAACCAGTTAAGAAGGCATCGTCCTTGAATAAATTAAAAGCTGTGTACACCATCGCCATCACAGTAGTATGAGTGAGATAAGCTGTAATCTTTTTGCCTTTCCCTCTTTTCACATCCTGAAAACTTTTGAGTAAGTCGGTCAAAGTAATCTGTCCTAGTAGCTTGTTCATGGGAGTTCCATAACCATTTCTGTAGTAAATCCTCAAGTCTTCTACATATTCCATAACTCCAAAATCATCAGTCGTAAACAGCGCACACCATGGGCTGAATTTGCTGGTCTGCCCCGTCAAAGTATAACGGCACAAGTCGTACAAAGCCGTAATATTAGTATCTGTTAAAGGATATTTGATGCCAAGTCGTTTTTGGATCCTCGCTTTTGACTGAAATTCGAAACGAAATTATTATAATTGCTTAGCTACTTATGTACCATTACATTAATAATTTAAAATGATTTTACAGAATAAGAGTATTTATAGTAGTTCCAACTACTTACAGCAACATATTCTGGGGAGCTCCGATATCTAACAGATTCTTTGTACGTTTTTGGATTGTTCTTCACCCCGTTCAAATAATTACTGCATGTCTCAAAAGGCTGAAAATTGTAATTATCGAATGGTATACATAAAACAAGACTGTTGAAATGAAATGAAAGGCGGAAGGAATATAACAATGTGGCTAGTGCTCCTACGGACAACTATGGGACAGGCTCGAATGGGAAAAGTCAACTAGATTTGTCTTTGTCAAAATGAGTCCCAAAGAAAAAAAATGTTTAGAGTGTCGTCACACTCTAAAGAGTCAACACACCTCTACAAAAACATACATAGGCTCACAACATAGATCTAGGCGCGTAATGCGATTTAATTTTGATACAAAATGTTGCAGGTTGGTAATATTTTTATATTACCAACCTGCAACATTTTTTATCAAAATTAAATCGCATTACTCGCACTGAAGGCGTTATTACTTCCAACGTATAGTTCCGTAGGTGTGAAATGCTAATGCTAATTTACTTTTTAAAACAAGATAACACTAAAACATCAAAATCAGTCCTGGATGGTTGTACAGTCAGTTGTTTATTAAGACCTTCAACAAAACCCTTGGCACTATCTTGAATCCATTGCCAGTGAGCAGGCCGAATAATATAATTATTGTTTTCGAGGTTTTCCAATAAATTTGGGAAAGCTTGCTTTAGTCTTTGCCCAATATCTTGCGATTCTTGATAACCGTCTATCGTTAGTGTGATAGGTTTATCAAATACATCCATATTAACTTGCCAATTACGCAAATTTTCAACATCTTGAGCGCAAAGCGAGCAATTGCCTTTCTCGTAGCTAGACACGATGTAATCTTTTATAACTATGGCTGCTCTCATGTGTTCTCCGTACGTTTTGCCAGGATTTCTTTGGCCATGTCTAATAAGTGCCCAAATACTAACTGGTTCGCAACCTGGAGAAAATTTAAATTTAAATTTGTATTTTAATTTTAAAGCTGTATAATTTAAAACTACGTTAAGTCATCGTGGTGAGGGGCTCTGACAGGTTAAACAATGCTCAGATAACTTTATTCCAAAATAATTATTGTACCTAATTAAATCCTGTAAATGGATCATGGTTTATGGAAAAAGAATCTTACGAGAACGAAATACTTATAGGTTCTCTTCTTTGATTTATTGTATAGCCTTTACCCATTATAAATATTATAATTATATAATTTGAATAAGGGAATTGATTTTATCGTACAGCATATAATATGACTGCGTACCATGCTGCGTACTATTTATTATACGAGAATCCGGAAACTTGTTTAAAAAAAAAGAAACTCAATTAATCTGCAAACAGAGTTTATTTATAATTATGAACTTGGAATGGAATTAAATTGAATATAGAAATGAAATGATTTAGGACTTCCAACCCGTACCGAGAATCAGACAGAACTGGCGTCTAAACCTAATGAATAATGCTTCGAAGTCAATACATGCTGACTAGGCAAGCCATTATCAGGTCAGCCATTCTACTATAACAGTACGATCTAGATTGTGATTCTAAACAAAAAATTTTTTTATTGAGTGACTGATAAGTTCCGAATACAGTATTCACACAGCCGTGAATCTAAAAAACATAAATCATCATGACGAAGGAATATGTGAACAAACCGTTATTAGAGCTTGAAACCAAGGTGGCTTGCTGTCGAGAGTTCAAAGTACCTATACTTCTAATCAAACATTGCTTTTGATTCAAAAGATTATTGGATGCCCTACAAGCCAATAGCCCACCTGTGCAGATAGACACCACCGCACATCCGCAATACCAGAGGCAACTCTGAAATTTAGGATGAGTTAGCTCCATTTTAATGAGAAATAATCCAGACAAAATAAGGTGGAAAAATATGACTGTTAGTACAATCATCAAATGAAACTCGACTTACCTTTTTGTTTGACGATCGAATCTCTTATATCGCCTCTAACAATTTCATATGAAGTTTTACTTGAAAAATATTTGTAATTGAATCCATTATTCCAATAACAATCTAAGGTAAGCACATGTTTTACATAGAACCATGCCAGCACTATTGGTATTAAACACTTCATATTCATTACCATAATTGAACCACTAAGTAGGTACATAAGATACTACACACTCAATATTAAATCTTTCGACAATAGGCACGATCTTATATATCATTGAACTCAAACCCCCATATTACAAAACAAGGTTTATTTTCAGACCCAGGTTTAAAACATGGAGCCATTTTTGAATTTCGAACTTTATTCCGACTATGGTAAAGTTCCTACACACAAAACTGACAACTTAGTACCTAACCAAGTTTTCAGTTTTGTATAAAGAACAGTATTTCAATCACTGTTACGTTCTTATTACAAAAACTGGCTCCATGGTTTAAGCCATGTCCAAATATAAATCTTTTTTTTGTAATAAGGCGGCCAGAGTTCAATTAATATGAAAAAGTTTATCAAAAGTTGGATGTAAATACAGTCACGAGCATAAATACACTCATAGGGAACAAGCACGTACGCAAGCTTAGTTACAAAAAAATCTGGTTTTTAGGGTTCCGTACCTCAAAAGGAAAAAAGGAACCCTTATAGGATCACTCGTGTGTCTGTCTGTCACAGCTGATTTGCTCCGAATCTACTTGACCGATAAGTTGAAATTTGGTACACATATTATGAACTTGTGTGACCCAAACACTGACGTATTACGTAAATAAATAAATTTTGAATATGGAGGTGACTTTTGAGGGGCCAATTAGAAAATTAAAAGTTTTGCTGACTGTGTCGTGTGAAAATTCAAATGAAAGGGTTTCTTTTAAGGATTTCATATATATTTTAATTTTTAATTATAATTTTATAATTTATAATTTTAAAACAAATACTTTTGAAATTATTTAAGGAAATAGATGAAAAATGACCATTCCCACCCCCTTATCTCCAAAACTACTCAGACTAAAATATTGAAAAAAAATACAGAAAATAGTTCTTTATTTATAGATTACAGGAAAACCTATAAGAAGTCTGTGATATTAAAATAACATGGTAAATCACTTAATATAGTGCGTACACACTTATATTTGCAGTTGGAATGCATGTGAGATCATGTTTTGCAACTACAATAATAAGTTTGTAGTTGGGATAAATTCATCCCAACTACGGAACCCTTCATTGTGCGTGAGCCGACACGCACTTGTCCGGTTTTTTTATTATATTTTTTGTAACTCCTCTGGATACTTTTTAGTAAATTTCGTCGTTTGAAAAGGGAATATTTTTTGAATTTCGGTCAAATGATGAAAATCTTCTGTCAAGTCGTATTCCTAATTCCTGTAACGGGTTTGAGGCCAAATCAGTAAAAAATCTGCCATACTTCTGAGTGGAAACAATACAAAATACCGTTCTTTTGTATTGATTCCACTCAGAACCAGAATAAAAAACAGTACCCAGGATAAAAAAACCCCGGTTAAAAGGGTACTTTTTATCCTGGTAGTACGTTAATGTGGGATAATTTCCGAACTCCAAGCGTGACGAACCCACGGGCAAAAGCTAGTACTTACCTACTATTATAAATATTCATTGCCATATTTTTCTTATCATTTTCGGTGTCATTAGTGTTGAATTAAACGACGTAGCTCAGGTTTTAATAACTATTTATTATAAAACTAGCAAATAATGAGTGCAGTAATACATGGTCGCTTAGAATAGGCGCGAAATTCAAATTTAGAATAATACATTCAACAATTAGCCTGAAGCCAAGATAGATAGAGGACTTCTTGGCGGGAAAGTGAAGCGTCATGTTCAGCAGTTTGTTTAATTTTCCAAAATTAGTGTTTAGCCGAATATTAATGTGTAATAATGGTGGATTATTAACCATTAAGTGTTTGTGAACGTGCATTAGTGTAGGCAAATGAAACAAAACAGTGCAACTTCGCTTCAAGTTCTCTCAAGAAGTCCGCGTGAGGACTCAGTAAAGTGCCACATCTTTACTGAAACTCAAGGGGAGTAGGCGGGGATATCATCATCTTGCATTTATAATTCATTTCATCAATATTATACAAGAACTAACTTGACATTGGCTAATTGCACAAACCGTGCGAAGCCAGAAGGAAAAAAAAAAAAAAGAAAAAGATAGATAGAGGACTTTGAAGTCATTTCGGTTCCTGCTGTAAAATTAGATTGTTCTCCAGGATTCTTTCGTGTATTTTCAATGGTGTGACCCTTATAGTTTGTACCTACTCATTCATCATCATCATTTCAGCCGAAAGACGTCCACTGCTGGACATAGGCCGCCCCCAATGAGGGGAAGGGGGGTTGCCATAATCGCCACGCTTGGCAGGCGGGTTGGTGATCGCAGTATTACCTAGAACTTACTCATTAGTTTATTTTAATTGCATTGACATTTTATTCTATTCTGATCAATTATGTATGCAAATCAATTCAGCAATTAAAAAAAAAAAAAAAACATTGCAGTATTGTTTTTTTATTTTGTTTGTAAATATGTGTTGCCTGAATTAAATTATTGAAGTGATTTATTTTTAGGGTTCCTTACTAAAATGCTAAAATGGTTATTGGGTTCGGCCGTTATTTGATTCAACCAATACCGAAACATCAAAACACACTTCTGCATACTTCTGTGAAATTGGGCATTGCTAAGCTGAGCAAATTTTATCCTGTTTGATTCTTCTGTTCATCACTGCAGGTTCCTCGCTAGAGTTGAAATGAACTGTCTTTGAGGACAATGTGTAAAATAGTTTTTTATGTGTAATATTTTTCTTCTTGCTTTCTGTGGGCGTGAAAAGCAGTGCTATTCTGTAGGTAATCATCTCACCGTGAAATCTTAGATGAAGTGAGCGTGGATTGAACTGTCAGTGTCATCCCACCTGATGCTAGGGATGGACCAAGGATTACATTAACAATCATAATCGAGATTTTGAACAGAAACTCAATTTTGTTTTCTTTTACATTAAATTGAGTTTGACTAAATTTGTGTTTTCTATTTTATTTAAAATCCCCCTAAATAGTAATGTTAAGACATATAAATACTCGCTTTGAAATAATATAAAATGATCATTAGAATTAGCTTTTAAATAATATTATTCAAATCTCGATTATGATTATAAATGTAATCCTTGGTGAATCCCTAGCATCAGTAGAATGACACTGACAGCCCACTCTGCGCAAGAATTTACGGTGAGATTTCTACAGAATCGACATGACGGAAGTGTGTAGCTTGAGCATGGAATAAGTAAGTACTTTATGATAGCATGGAATTTGTTTACTCATGGAATTAGTAAGTACTATATAGATTGTAAATAAAGGGGGTCGAATTTCAACCAGTGGGCGACCACTAGTAGTGCATAATTATTCGAATGAATATTTCAGTATTTAGCTTTGTTAAATTCTGAGGTTAATTTCGTTCGCTGCTCAGTTGCTTATTACCAAGGTGAGATGTTAGATGTTACACATCATATTATGCGACTACTGTAAGGCTCGTTCTTTTTTTATAAGTATGTATTTTTCCAAATTGTCTGTTTGGTGCCGGACATAAAGAATAGCACCACCCTATTTCTTCCCGTGGGTGTCGTAAAAGGCGGCTAAGGGACTTACTAGAGAATGTGACGCAGCGTTCTCTATGCATTTTTTTTTTCGCCAACCCGTGCCAAGCCGCTACAATACACATAGGGGCGTGTGCATTCTGAAAATTGGCAACGTCGCAAAAACCTGTCAAATGTTTAGCAGTTTTGATAAATTTAATCAATATTACTAAATGAAGTTATGAAATATCGCTCTGTGTTGCAGCTTTTGCCCACCGCTTCGCCCGCGTGGTTGTTAAAAAATACCCCACGGAAACGTACTACCGGTATTAAAAGTACCCTATGTTTTAATTCAGGTTAACAATGTATTAGTTCCGTAATACTTTGTTTTCATAAAGGTAACTGTTGGTTTACGCGGCGCACGCCAGTAGGACAAGGAAGACAGGGAATTGCTAATGTTTTAATATTTTATTTCCTATTTCGTTACTGTTTTAAATAATGATTTATATTGTAATTCTTTTAATTTTTAACTGTTATTATTTTGTGAAAAATTTCGATACAATGTTACAATTGGTACAGATATAAATACATAAATAAGCTCCCAGTCGTCATGATTTTTTCCGCCATCTTCAACAATCAACGTCATATTTCAGCCAATTTAAACAAAAACTTAATGAATTATACACTTGATCCTTCCTCATGAAAAATTGTGAAAACCGTATGAATATCAGTTTGGTAGTTTTTAAGTTTATCGCATTCAGATAGACAGACGTGGCTGAGACTTTGTTTTATAATATGTAGTGATAGTGATGAATGACACTGGTTTAGGTGTTGTACCAGTTTTTGATGTAAAAAAGCATTTGGAAGGTTTCTAAGCGATTCTTTTACACCGAAAACTGAATACTCAATATCACTATATTAGTTACTAGCTGCACCACGCGGTTTCACCCACGTAAGTCTATAAAAAGTATCTTATATGTTAATCCAGGGTGTCAGCTACCTCCATACAAAATGTTATAAAAATTGGTCCAGCCGTTTGAGCGTGAAGAAGTAACAAACACACACATAAACCTTCAGTTTTATAATATTAATGTGATTGCAATTCATAATCAATATTTCAGCATAACACAGAGAGATATTTCCTAATTTCACATAACATTCTAGCGGCATCAACATCGCCACATACAAACTACGCGTCACACTGACGTCACGCAAAATCCTGCATCGCGCAATTAGAGTTTACCACGCAACTAGCATATATACAACGTCCCGACTTCAACCGTCGGGCAGTTGCCCACCAGACACGACACCCGTCTGGTCGGAGGATCCTCCCTTTTCTATGGTGGATGAGTGAACTTTACACCCTGTTCCTCATACCACCAAACTGGTGACCCCGACGTGATCTTCATCACTTCCTCAAGCTTTCGAGCGGCGAGCCACACAGCCAGCCAGCACCTACGGCTTCAACGGGTATCCTGACCACCAGCATGCAGCGGACGCGCATTCCTGGTCATCACCCACAGCCTCATCAGCAACCTTGGCACAGCACACTGCACTTTCGGCCGGTCCACAAGCAGAGAACATGCCTCTCCTGGTCGACGCCAGCAGCCAGCCACAACCCGGCGCTGTACTACATCCGACGCACTGGAGCATAACGCAGCGCCACCCCGACCCACTGGGGAATCACCGCAGACAGTTCCGACTCACCGAGAACTATGCGGCACCAGGTTCCGACTCACTGGATCCCTCTACTGGCACTGGCAAGTATCGCAAGATACACGACTCAGCCCACTATCGACCTCCGGTCTCCGGAGGGGAGTGATGTAGCGGCATCAACATCGCCACATACAAACTACGCGTCACACTGACGTCACGCAAAATCCTGCATCGCGCAATTAGAGTTTACCACGCAACTAACATATATACAACGTCCCGACATCAACCGTCGGGCAGTTGCCCACCAGACACGACACCCGTCTGGTCGGAGGATCCTCCCTTTTCTATGTTGGATGAGTGAACTTTTCACCCTGTTCCTCATACCACCAAAACATAACTTAAGGGGACGATAACTGACTTTTAATGATTTTTATACTGAAGATCACGTCTAAACGAGTAGTGATTTGATTTGAAAAAATATATGATAAATTAAAGCATTTTCTCAATAACTTAATATGTGAAAATTTTAGATTATGTTTATATTTTTTTACATAGTAAAATTAATTTGTAAAGTTATGTCTAACGTGGATAAAAAACTGAGAATGGCGCAAAATCTACCAAGCGTATTTTTCTGAAACCTTCACCAATTTAAAGATAATTTAATTATTGATCTTTTAGTATATGCGTTTTATTAAAATACCTTTTTTTTTGTGTATAATAAATTAATAATGCATCAAATTGGGGACAGCGCTCCTTGATGGGCGAGTCCTATTACTGGCTGAACTTACGACGCGTTGGCGTGAGCTCAGTACAGAACACGCAAGCTAACCACTCAAGGTCACTGGCATATATCTGCGTCTTAACATAATAAGCCTGTTACTAAAAATTCGCGAGTTATGATTAAGTCCCATGTATCTTTTGCCATCAACCGGGCACAAATCCAGACTACGGGCTGTTACAGAGAAATGCCTAATGAGAAAACACAATAACGCTTTGCGCGAGCTGGGAATCGAACCTAGGACCAACGAACCGATTTTTCAATCGGTAGATAACTTTTATCTCAGGAATAAATATGACGTTTTGACATATTTTCTATACAAAAGCTGTCAAAATGTCAAACATATTCCCCAGATGATAGTTATCTGACGGTTGAAAAATCGGCCCTTAGATACCCCTGGGCCCTTTAATATTGATTATATTAATCAAGACAGCGAAATATTCGGTAGCTATTTGTGACGTTGGCCGGTGGCCGGTGGAGCAGACGAGTCCTGGGGGTCTACTCCGAAGCGATACTCCGAAGTATCGGCCGAATGTTCGGCCGTTTTATATCTTCCAAAGTTTTATTTTTTGGCTTTGAGTCCTTACTCGACTTCAAGTCATATTCTCAACTTTGTCTTATCTCTTTGACTGTCGTTTTTTTTTTTTTTTCGCCGTAGTTTGCCTTAGTCAGTTGTAGTCCAGAAACGGCCGAACATTCGGCCGATACTTTGAATTTATATTCGGAGTAGACCCCCTGCAGTGGAGACCGCGTATCGGCAAGCGTGGTGTGGGACGCCCCCCAGCTCGATGGGCCGACGACTTTAAAAAGTTGCCTGGGTCAGACTGGATGCGGAAGGCGGAGGACAGTGTGTTGTGGCGCAGCTTGGGAGAGGCCCATATCAAGCAGTGGCCTGCGAAAGGCACAATTAATTGATTGATTTGTGTAGTTGTCAACTTTCAGAATTCATAAAATTCATTATAAGTACCTACATGATATTAATAAATCGTTTTGCCTTTAGTTTTTTTTTTTTAGAAAAGCATATATTTTTACGATGTTTGTAAATATGTGAGCACCATGTATCTATCTCATAATTAAGTTTATTTATTTATAGCAACGAGATACATTACAATCGATCAAGTTATTTTTCATTGCTTAATTTTTAATCCTTTTTGCCTATTGTGGTATAGTAATTTTATTCTAGGTCTTCTCGTATAATCACATAATTAATGTACTTAAACAAAAAATTGTGAAACATTTTTAAAAGAGTAACGGTGGAGTTCTTGCCCATTCTTCTCCATACGAAACTACCTTTTGGAAGGGGCAACTAGAATCAACTCTATTTATTTTTTGTAATTCTTGACGTTCCAGTGCGTTAAAGTGCCTTTTATGTGCCTATTTGAAATAAATAATTTGACTTTGACTTTGAGTCAGAATAGAACAACAGTTAGCTTATTAATAGATTTATTAACATAACATGTTAAAAAATATTTTATTTCGACAGAATTGTAAAGCCATGATAGGGCTTGGATATAATTTAATTGTTGATTTCATGGTCATAAAACTAATTAATTCACCATAATATAAAAAAAAAAAATATTGATATGCTTAACATGTTCCTTACATACTCATGTTCATCTTACTTACTCAAATATAAATAATTATGGGAATGTAAAAAAATATCTCTATTTGTGCATTATTTCTAAGTATTGTATAAATATAAACATAAATAACTATCCACAAAAATCGGTATTATTTGTATTCAGGAATGGCGACAGCTTATCCTCAAATTCTTTCCAAGAACATACTCCTTCTCTGCAAATTGACTGTAATGGTTCTTCGTTCAAGTAAAAAACAACATTATAGTCGTCGGCTCCCTTGTTGCACCTATAACAGCATTAAACAAATAAAATTAAAATCAAGAATACTTATTGGCAAGGTTGAACCCACATAAGTTAAAGATTAATAATTCAGTTGTAACTGAGAACCTAGATCTTTAGACTGATGTCAATGCTGTAGTTAAAACTAAGTTTACTCGTCCCAAGTTCTTAACCTAACTATTACTAAGATCAGCGTGAAACTTAAGTGACTGTCGAGTTAACTGAAGACACTTCAAATCATCGTCAAATTATTACGCAAAAGTGTTGAATATTTATTTTATAGTACGATTATTAAATGGGTGTGTACTGTGCAAAGAACCAGAAAGTTTGTGTACGCCTTTATAAGATACTAAACTAAAAAATCAAAGGAATCAAACATCAGCGACTTTGAAGCGTTTCAAAATAAAGTAACGATTCCTCTTTCCGTTACAAAGCTGCGACCGTGATAGAAAAATAAAACTTCAATTGATACTAACTTGTTTAGGACGACCATTAGATTGGAGGAAAATACTGCTAGTTTGCTACTTCTCCATTTCCGTTTGGGATTTCTCAGTGAGCCAGTTAAGGGGGCATCGTCTTTGAATAATTTCAGGGCTGTATACACCATGTCCATCATAGTAGCATGAGTAACATAAGTTGTAATCTTTTTCCCTTTGCCACTCTTTACATTCTGGAAACTTTTCAGTAAGTCAGTCAAAGTAATCTGGCCAAATAGCTCATTTATGGGTGTTCCGTAACCACTTCTGTAGTAATGCCTCAAGTCAGCTATGTACTCCAAAACTTTCAAATCTTCAGTCGTAAACAGCGCGCACCAAGGACTGGGTTTTCCAGAAAGCCCCGATGAAGTGTAACGGCACAAGTCGTACAAAGCCGTAACATTAATATCTGTTAAAGGGTAATCGATACCAAGACGTCTTTGGATCCTGTCCTTTGACTGAAAACAAACACGAGAATGTTTATATTACACAAATATGAATGTTTTACAGAAAAAATATTGTAAATCTTACAGCAAGATATTCAGAGGAGCTCATAAATTTAAACGATTCCGCATATGTTTTTGGGTCGTTCTTCACATCGGTATATAAATTGCACGTGTCATAGGGCTGAAACATAAAAATAAACATTATCTATTGTTGTTAGTAGTTCCTCAGTAGTGCTAGTCCGTATCACTATATCGGTTCCGTATGCCAAGATACTAAGGATTGAAAATGGGTTCCAAATATGAAAGCTAGGTATTAATGGTCGGTGCTTTCAAATGAAAAAATAACACTCACTGATAATATGTCAAAATCAGTCCTAGGTGGTTGTACTGTCAGTTGCCTATCATAGAGACCATCAACGAAGGCCTTGACACTATCAGCCATCCAAGCACCAGGCGCGGGGCGGAACTCATAATCATTTTTGTCGAGTTTTGCAAATAAATTTGGGAAAGCTTGTTTCAGCCTTCGTCCAATTCCTTCAGATTCCTGAAAACCCTCTTTGGTAAGTTGGAAAGGTTTATCGAATATCTCTTTGTTAGCTTGCCATGTACGCAAATTTTCGATATCTTGAGCGCAAAGCGAGCAGCTGCCTTTCTCGTAGCTAGTTACGACGTAATCTTTTATAACTACGGCTGCTTTCATGTGCTTTCCAAATTCTGTACCAGGGTTCCTTTGGCCATGTCTAACTAGTCCCCAAATGCTGACTGGTTCACAACCTGGGGAAATCATACAATATAATGTCAAGATTGGGATTTAAAAGGCGGGTTGGCGATCGTAGTATGGTGTGCATAAAAAACGCTGCTGCCCCTTCTCTAGTAAGTCCCTTAGTCGCCTTTTAAGACACCCACGGGAAGAAATAGGATGGTGCTATTACGTCTGGCACCACACGGCCAAGGGGTATCGTGTTACCCAGTAATTGGGTTGTGGAGGTCAGATAGACAGTCGTTCCATGTAAAATACTGGTATTCAGCTACAGCATAATAGATAAGATATTGGGATTCACCCTTTTTAGAGATGACCGATTTGTTGTTTATAATTGCAGTCAATGATTCGTATTCGGCAGCTTACCAACATTTTCACGTTGCTTTGTATGTAGTCTACCAAACTGTCACATTTCTCCAAATGATTTTAAACCTTAAAATCTTGGTAGTTAAGTTAACAGTCAGAAAATTTGACAGTCTGTGGTAACTTGATGTGACTGTACCTAAAAGAGGTTGTGTTGCTACATAATCTAATTGAAATAAAACTTATTTGTCCACTTCGGTAGTCTATAAAGTTAGTACCTACCTTCGTATCCTATTAAGGCTCATACAGACTGGCGCGATATCGTAGGCGTGACTGGAAGCGCGACGCGCAGTGCGACACTTTCCATGAAGTTTTCATAGAAATTGTGCTACTAATGTCGCGTCGCGCCTGTCTACGGGAGCCTTCATGATTGTAAGAAGTTTGGATGTTTAATCATTTTGTTTTGATACCTACCTACTGTTCTTAAATAACGAAAATCACATGATGTGGGTTCACTTCACAGGTAATATTGAAAAGAGTATTGACATTGCCAAATTTTGATGGAGTCAGTGGCCTCCGTTACCCCAAAAAAAACAAAATATTATTTGGACAATTGATACCATTTTAATACAGAAAGTGTTGCTACGATACTTAACCTATTGACGTACTTTAAAATAATCAATGTTTTTAAGATAAGTTATGACATTTAATTGCATAAACATTTGTATACATATAACAAAAATATGCATGCAGGATTACAAAGAAAAAATAAGTTCAGACATCATCATCATCATCATTGCAGCCGAAAGACGTCCACTGCTGGACATAGGCCTCCCCCTAAGGGGGTTAGCCATAATCGCCACGCTTGGCAGGCGGGTTGGCGATCAGACATGTTTGCCACATATTATGGCGTGCAAATATGAATAGTTAAGATTATTAATAATTTTCAGCAAAAAATTACAACTTGTGTTTTGTTTGTTTGTTTTGTTTTTATTTACAAAAACAAAACAAACAAACAAAACAACAACAAACTTTAATCATTAACTTATTATTACCCATAAGGAACCCTTGGTGTGCGAATCAGACGCGCAATAGACTAGTTTTTTTTTTTACATTATAATAATGTATTATGTGAATAAAAAACAACTCAAGTAAGTCTTTAGCTGGGTCTGCTGCGCCATATTTGCGTGTTTCAAACAGTTAAAAACATGTATTTTTATGATTTGTATGATTTCGATTTAGGCCACACCCCCAAATCGTGTTTGAAACATGTTTTTAACTGTTTCAAACAATGTTTCAAACACGCAAACATGGCACAGCAGACCCGCCTTTAGGAGTCATTTTTGTTTAAACTCCGGCCGATGAGAGAATGCGTTCCTGAAACCTGTCGACTGAGTATAAAAGAAAACGTGTTTTACGAATTTAAACTTTATTAGTTCCTAATCGTGTCCCTGGCTGGTGTCGGGAATGCATTCTCTCGGCAGCCGAAACATAGTTTTGTTAATCATAGTCTTGTGTCATAGTCCGATAGGATTATTAACCTATTAATGATTCTATACTCCATTTGTAATAAGATTAGAAATTTAAATAAACCTTTTTTATAGTCCGTTCAACCGATTATTAGTTTTAGATTTTTTGTTGTTACCAATTCAAGTTTTTTTTAGTAGTTATAGGTACCTACAGTTTGTTCTGTTTTTATTAGTTTTAGTATTTTTGTTGTTACCAATTCAAGTTTTTTTAGTAGATATGTACCTACAGTTTGTTCTGTTTTTATTAGTTTTAGATTTTTTGTTGTTACCAATTCAAGTTTTTTAGTAGTTAGGTACCTACAGTTTGTTCTGTTTACACGACAGTCGCACGTATAGTTGTCTTTTTAAAGTTCAAGGTTATTTAGCTTATTAATAAATATAGATTACTTAGAACTATTGTGACTGTGACTATTTTCGTTGGTACTACTATATGATACTAATGATACTACATCTGCCTAAAGGGCTAAGCAGATAATGATAGTACAATAGTTGTCAAAAAATAATAGGCCCGTTTTGACATTTACGTCGCGATAAGTGAAGTAACCATACGACTCGGTACTCGATACTCACGATAAATCGATTCAAGTTAAATGTCAAAACGGGCCTATTATTTTATGACAACTTTATCTGACTGGACCTATCTGAATAAGTACCCGTATTTTTTCACATGGAGCGGCGGCTTCTCTTTATTGGCTGTCGCTCCATGTTAGTCTACAACCCAGTTAGGTACCTACTAGGTAACACGATAAAGGCTCGTACAGAATGGTGCAAAATCGCGGGCGTGACGTGACACTAGTAGCACAATTTCTTTGTCGGTGACTGTAGTGCCCGCGATATCGCACCAGTCTGTACAAACCTTAACCCTTGGTGGGACTGTCAGACTTCATCATCATCTGCCCGCCGTTTCCCAACTATGTTGGGGTCGGCTTCCAGTCTAACCGGCAGCTGAATACCATACATGGAGCGACTGCCACTCTGATCTCCACAACCCATTTACTGGGTAATAAGATACCCCTTGGTAAGACTGGTTATTAAACTTACAGGTTTATAATGTCAAAAAAATTAAGGTTATCACTTACCAGTTAGCTTGACTAGAGAATCCCTTATATCACCCCTAACCGAGCTGTAAGGGGTTTTATTCGAGAAATATTTGTATGGGCAGCCAGTGTTCCAATAACAGAAAATCGATGTCACAATTTGTATAGAACATAATGTTACTATCACCAAAAGGATTTTCATAATGATATATTATTTTTCTTATCTTGCATTTGACCCCACTTGTGCTCAGAAGTCGGCTAAGGCTTAGAGACGACTAAACTAAAATATTTAATACAGCGTTGCTTTGTAATACCGGTTGCGACATTTTATTTGTAATGCATTCATTCATTTTGTTTATCGCATCGAAGATACAGGTTGCTTCAATATGGGAAATATTTAATAGCACGTCAAAAAAATCACACCTTTTTTTAAATTATTGGACATCAAAAAAATTGTTGCGCTTGTAATGATGTATTTTTTTAAATAAATGAACCTCTTTTTAACTTTCTGTCTATTTCTCACAGTTGGTCCCAAGTTACTAAGCTAAGTTACCCCGACCGAACGGGTTAGGATACGTTGGAACTGTGCCCAACCACGCAATAGTCTTATTGGTCGCAGTAACTAAGCAAGGGTACCCCGACCAAACGCGTTAAGTTAGGTTAGAAATGTGACCAAAAGCGTGTGAGCTGAAGCGAGCGAAACCAGCGGTGCCGCGGTCGCGGCCGCCGAGCGCTACATCAAAGTTGGAGGCACTTACTATCAGTATTTTTAGGTCCCTAAACTTATTAAGAATTATTTGAGGTTCACAAAAAGATGCATAACCATTAAGGAGCGCAAAATGAGAGCTAACAAATCTAATATTTGCAACCTAGACGCATTGTTCAATTATTTACCAATATTTTAGGTATGTACATTCAGAAAGTAATCTCTAGCATGGTGCAAAGTAATAAATAAAACAATGCAGATCCTTGTATTTTTTATCATCGGTATCAATGCATTTAAATGCATTTATTATAATTGGTATGCTAATCAATTAAATCGATTCTAAGTTGCTATTAAAGAATTTTACACGTACCTACTTACTTCTGCACACTGTAGGTAGTACATCTAGTCCTTGTTAAAAATTATGTTTATTGACGTTTACTTGCTCCTGGAGTATCGCAAATGCGACTTATATAGTATGCCGACTTGGTTTAACGCGACATCCACCTGTACCACAGATTAAATTCATGTTGAAACAGATCTTTCTCGCATAATTACGATACAAAGGTGAAAGATGTGGTCCACCATTAGGTAAGTAGGTATTTACGTCACGAACTGTTTTAGTAGTTTTTCTGTCGGCTCCGGTATTCTAAAGAGAAGGATAAAAAAGTCACCGTCCGTATTGAAATAAAACAAACAATGTTGGCACAAATATTTTATTTTTCTCAACTAAGTATATAATCATCATTTTATGTGTTAATAGGACAGCAATCTTTTTCTTCTTATACTCTACCACCATACCTTCTTTAAGAATTTCTGTAAACTCGTTCTTTTAAAAGAACATTCATTTATATAATTATACACATCTACACAATTTATGTTCTTACTAAGGTTTAATGATCAATTCCTAACAGTTGATTATAATCACACATGAATAGATTAGATATGAGCAAAAGTGTTTTAATAATTTTCTTACAGTTTTTAATATACATATTTTGTCATCGCTGCCCTATTAACGAATATCTGCCCAAAGTACACATTTATTGTAATTGTAATACCTATTAAGTCATTCATATTATTTACAATAATTTACAGATAAAATATTGGATATCTATTCAATTTCGTGTCTAATATTAAATTGGCGTCTCCTCTTTAAAGTTACAACAAATAAAATGAAGGTGGTGACTGACTCAAGTTATTTAATTTTGCTCGTTTCAAGAAGCTTTCTGGTCGTTTAGCCCGGAATTACTGGGTTTAAATTGAAAATCACCCGGATGCCTCCCTTCAGTTCAATATACTTGGATTGTGATATTATTTCGTCCCGGGACACGATTTTATAGGTAATAATTGAATTCCCGAAAGCCGCCAGTAAAATATCTGTATTGGATTTTATTTTCATCTTCGTATTGTAGTAATTTCATGTAATAATAGTGGTGATATTTATAATAAATATTATCATTCATTTTGTCTCCCATTTTGCGAAGGAGGAAAATGGAATCGTCACTTTTTTCCATTCCTTTAGCTTTGTTTTGATTAAATTGGTAGCGGCTTCCGAGACAATCTAGCTTATCCCGAGATACGCCCGAGTATTATTGCTTCTCTCAATACAGACCACTGTCAAAATTACTCCTAATGCCACTGCTTGTTTCTGCCACTCCAAAAGCCTAAAGCCGCGTTAACACAATCAAAATACGCTTGGACAAAGTAGATTTGATGACTACTTGGATGTTTTTTTGATCGTGGCAACACTGATCAAAGCGCACTTGGATGACGGCGTCCAATCAAAGTGGACTAGGACCGCGTCCAACTTTTCAAAAGCTGCTTTGTCAAATCTACTTTGTAAAAGCATACTTTGGTTGTGTGAACGCGTCATAAAGTATGGAACAAAACATACGAAGGTCGGAAAAAGATTTTGTTAAAAATATACCTAACTCTCATAACATCGTAATGTATTTTTCGGAGGTCAAATATTCTTTTCTAACTAGTGCAAGACAAACGTACCTGGTGCAAGTGAGTTCTCAACATACATGCAACATAAAAGTCGTTGACGCGCGTCAAAGTGGTCTGACATCAACACGTTTGATATCAGACAGCTGATACAATTCAACGACTTGAGTTGTGATGTCTGTTACGATGCGGATGTCAGATTGTCATAGCGATGATTTTTCAAGATGTTAGGCATTTCATAGTGACTTTAGCAACTACGTGTCTCCATTTTTAGGACAGTCTCGTGTCAACCAGAGGATAGTTAACGTTTTGAGGCTAGCCGGAAAGCTAAAGAACTCACAATATTAAAATTCATAGAAATAGATTTTTGGAAAAAACAAAACATTTTTAACGTTTCATAAATGGATAGATAGATATTTCCATGTAACTACGCATACATATTTAAACAATATAATATATTTATACCTAATTAATACACAAGTCAATCACCACCATAGCTCTAAGCCTAACGATAACACCTTTATCAGAATAAGCAAAAAAAAACAAAGTAAATTATTTGTAACTATCTAAATAGGTTCAACGATCTCAACTAATGAGCTCGTGCTTAATATTGTAATAAATATGACAAATAAATATTGGCTTTGACAACTAATACTTTGACAACTAATACTTTGACAACTAATACTTTGACAACTAATACTTTGACAACTAATACTTTGACAACTAATACTTTGCTAATAATCGCCTTATGACTCTGATGTCCTCTGATATCTTTTGTCCCTAATGAAGTATAATATTCAAGAAATAAAAAGGCATATCATTCAAATAAAGGACATCATCGACTACGAAAATAATAAACTTTTAACTAAATTATATACCCGCTAAGACTATATTTGCGTATATAAATTTTTCTTGTACCTATTTAAAGAATTTGATAGAGCATGCCCCTCCGACTTTTTACAAAATATTATCATACGTACTACTTACAAACAATATTATATTGTTACTTTTACGTTACACATTACCTACTATTTAGAGAGAGAAATGCATAAGACTTCATATATCACTAGATGACTCACATCCAATAGATTTAATCCATTAATTTATTTCAAAGAATTATGTTGGTCCGAAATTGGAATAGGTGGTAAAGTATCTGCAAATTAAAGTTTCGATGTTTTGCCGAACGTTAGAAAAGAAGAATGAAAATGAAATAAAATTGTATATAGGTAAATACAGCAAGGAATTGGCATAAAGTTTAAAAAGTCGCAAGTGATTTGTGGAGTATCTTTGGCCATGCAATAAGGGGCTGATGTCATGGCCGTTGACGACCATAATTATGATTAGTATATGTGATGCTGATAACGATGGTAATTTAATAAACATCCGATTCAAAGTTGTTTTGTTACAAATGTTGTTAATTTGTAAGCAAATTAGAACCAGGTATGAGGTAATTATAGCTGTTAGTGACATAATGTGGCTGTTAACATAACTAAACAGGGATGGATAAATAGAAGTATTTCACAAAATACCGCATCATGTTTAAATATTGTTTTACGTGACGCGTTAAACGCACCCGCAAAATATTCATGCCGTAGAAAATGTGCTTGAAATGTGGGTGAATTTCATCAAGACTGGTGAAATCTGGATACTTTGGGGTGGATGGTCCAATGAGTGGCTACCCAGCTACGGGTATTTGTACACTTTGGGAATAAAAGAAATAAACACAACTGAAAAACAAATCAGAAAATCAACATTCCGCTAGAATTAGAAGGTATAAAATCTATTCGGAAAATATTGCTTATTCTTTTCAGTATAATTTGCTAGACTTACCAAGTAGGGAATATTAATGAAAGATATAAGACAAAGGACAGGATAAATATAACACACATACGAATATGTATGGGTATAATAGAGAGAGAAAATTCTAAACTAAAGGCTACTAGGGTGCAACTCTAGGAAGAAGTGAATTCTAATATTAACACCTAATCCGATGTTGGCAGTATTTCATTCATTTGATTAAAATCCTAACTATAAAATATAGTTACATTATTAATTAATTTAGAGACTAAGGTACAGTTAACATTGATTACGTAAGGGGATGCTTTAAACAAATTAGATAGTATTTAAATGGGGTACAAGGAAACCGCAAAGCCCCACTTGGCCACAATAATGGTTACCCACATCGTTCGCTCCACTTATTTTCCCCAAACGCTTTACGTTTGTTCGTAAAGTAACGGCTCTAAAGAGACAATGTTGATATTCGATAATCATTTATCAAACTGCGCTAATGCATTACGTTGCCGCTAAAAGATGGATCGAACGAAATTCCGATTCAATCTTATTACATCGATAAATGAAAGACATTTCATAAATTGATATCGGGATATATAAAATTAGAGCGGGATATGACTTAAAAGAAGGTGGATAAGCTTGTTCTTATCTTTTATATACTCATCAAAACATATGAACAGAGAAATTGCGATCGGCAATCGCAATTCTATTTGTATCATATCATAGTACTTACTTTCAGACCATACTATTCTTTATCATCCAGTACTGATTTCATGTCTTCCCCTTACTAAATTAATTTGCTTTTATTACTCAGACGCGGCCCTATTTGCTTCAATAAAAGTATTTATTTTTACTTAATACAGTAATAAAGTCTCATTTGCATTGAATTCCATAATTGTCTTCATTTTAATAAGTTAGCTACAGTAAAATTAGGAACATTAATTTATACACTAATTGGTTTTATTCACAATTCTAGAATTGTGATTCCATTCAACACCCAGAGATAACTTTTTTCAATGACTAAACAAAATTCTGTTAAGACGAAACCCTTTGATATTTGAAATGCTTTAATTTATAACTCTTAACTTTTTACTAAATACAATAAGTCATCGAACGAAATAACTATCACGATCTAGACTATAGGTTAAAGCACTTTAAATTATCTGGTCATAGCTAATTAATATTCTTCCACATACATATATGTAACATTTACGATAATTAATATCAATTCTACGGATTTACTCATACATAATTTTACGCCTAATAAAAAGCTTATATCAATTTACTGGACGTCAACATCTCCATACTTAACTTACTTACCGAGTACCATTATTTAAATTGTTTGACGCAGATCCAATATTGAAGAAGCAATTAAATATAAAGTAAGGCAGCCTTCCAAATGTAATAATAATATCAAGACACTGAAATGAACACCGATTCACTAACTAACGCCTGTGAGACGTGTCCGCATCAAACAATGTAAAAAAGGCACTAACTCAACCACTACGGGCGTATTCTGGTCGATACTCCTTATCGCTCCCTCGCCGAGCGGCAATGAGAGATGAAAAGTGATTCTGAACAGACCTATTCCTTTCCAAATGCGGATTATAGCCTTCCGTTCATCCCGGATCTTGTTTAGGATCTAAATTAGCCCTCTTTTCTTGCAGTGCTCCCAACAATGCTTCCCTCATCTCTCGTTCCGAGCTGCGCCATAATCTTATTAGTTCCTCTTCTGATAATAATGACAATTCTGACCTTGCTCCTACTGGTGCTACCCTCGGGTATGGTGGTGCTGGTGGTAAGTCTGAATCGTCTTGAGAAACTAAAATCTCGACGCTAGCTCGTGAGGTAGGACAGTCTGTACTGAGATAGTTATCAGATCTATCTGAAACATCTTGATAAGATCGAGTGGAGGATCCTTCCGCTCGCCGGACCATCGGCGAGGGTGTTCGAAGACGAGTGTTGATATCGGGAGGAGAACTGTTCAGGACATCCCGACTGAGTCTTCTTCCTATATTATGACTTGTGCGTTCATAGATATTAGAGACTGAGTCTGAGTTAAGGACCGAGTCGGTGCTAAATCTTCTTACGTTGAGACCTGCTAGACTACATCTTTTTCTTCGGCCTCTCGGTGACCGCAGCTGTCGTGGTGATCGACCTGGTCCTGGTCGTGGCGAACGATTGGACACGTCGGGGGACGGAGATAAAAACTTACACTCTGTTACTTCTTCCGATGCTTCAGTTTCTGTTTCTACTGGTTCTTGCTCTTTTATGGAACCTAATGAGTGATCCCGTTGCTGGACTCTGATGGAAAAAACAGTGTCGTTAAGAGATTATATATGTAAGATAATAAAAGTTGTTTCCCCTAAAGTAATAGATTTAAGAAAATCCTTACCTTCTAATTGCCTGAATCATTTCATAGAGTTGTGCTTTACTTTTTCGACGTCTACGCTGTTCGTGCTCCTTCTGAAACAAACGTTCATTCCTATCGTAATCTGACCAACTTAAATTATAACTTCATAGTTTATAAGTTAAAAAGCAATTACCCTTTTGACACTTTTTTGGAAAAGCGAAGTAAAATGTCCTTGACGGATAGTATTGACTAGTTCTCGAGCCGCATGATGAGGTGAAACCAGTTCCACGCAGTTTATAAATCTGTACAGTTTCTGTAACAAAAGATTGACATACATCGCATGAGTTTGAAAAAAAGACAATAAGACGTAGACAACAATAGGTGTCAGAAGACGCGACTCAGTAAGACAATGCCACAAAGCGAAGCGCTCGTTCAGTGTTAAAAGCCGTTCTGATCAGTGGCGCGGTCGACGTAATCCTAGACGAAGCCATGATGGCTTCACGGTTGAGTAGGGCAAACAAAGTACCCTCAAAGTGTGGCCGACGCCGTCGGCGAACTTACGATGATACGATAGCCTTTGACTTATACAACTCGACACATTACCTACAGTTTAGTTAAGAGGATTATTTTAGGTTGTAACATTAAAAGCAACGTTAATAGCAACGTTATAACGAACATTTTACGTACTTAACAACGAGGTACCTAAAACGTAATGGCGTTGTTTGTGCTCAAGTTTCACAGAAAAGGCTACCTACTTATTTATTTCACACTGTAACATTATAATATGTACTTACATTAAGTTCTTGGAATAAAATGAGCGTCATGTAAGAAACAGTTTTAGTTGTATGTTTCAAGAATAGAATAGAATAGAATATTTATTTGCCAGAAACATGGTATGTTTACAAAAGGTGTTCGTATCATTACATAGGTTCGGTTAGGTTTAGGTAGGTTTCGTCTGTGTAGTTGAGATTTATTTTGTAGGTAGGTACTTAGGTAAGTCAACCAGTTATTCGATTTATATTTAAAGCAGTATTACACTGAGTTCATTTTCTCATTTAATCATATAAGTATATTTAATTTATAATACATCCTCCTGGTTAGTTATGATATCAGACAAGCTTCCTCATTATTTCATTAATTAAGTATAAACATGCTTGTTACTATTACTTTTTAGGGTTCCGTAGTAAACAAGGAACCCTTATAGTTTCGCCATGTCCGTCTGTCTGTCTGTCTGTCTGTCCGTCCGTCCGTCTGTCCCCAACTTAGCTCAGAGACGCTTAGTCCTAGAAAGCTGTAATTTGGCATGGGTATACATATTAATCATGCCAAAAAAATGGTAAAATAAAATTATGAAATACATTTTTTTTTAGGGTACCTTCCTTACACGTGAAATGGGGATGATATTTTTTTTTCTCGTCTATTCCATAGTGTGGGGTATCGTTAGATAGGCCGTTCAAAAATATTGTGGGTTTGTTAAAACTATTTTTCAATTAAAGGATCCGTTTGCGTAATATTAAGCTTTAAAGTGCTATTTTTTGTTAGAGTCAAGTGTCCCCCCCCCTGCCAGCTAAATGGTTAGTTTTGGATATGTGAAAAAATTCACGGCAATAGTATATATAACGAAATTAAAAGGAAAACTATCACAGCTAAGTAGGCTTCACAAGTTAACGGGTAATAGTCGACCAACTTAAATTTGCAGTTGGAGAATTGACCGTAACGTATATCGATGTATGGGAGAGCATGTTTTTCAACTACAATGTTAAGTTTGTTTTTGGGATAAATTCATTACCACTACGGAACCCTTAATTGTGCGTGGTCCAACATGCACTTGGCCGGTTTTTTTTATGTAATTATTAAAATCTTAGTTTAGTCTATAAACAACAAAAAGTCAGTTTTGACGTTTGTTCCAGAAGCATTATAAAAATAAGATTTTATGTTCGTTGTAGAGAAATATACAAGATCTTCCTGAAATAAACTAGCTTTTCTCTCGTGCAACGTTGTATTTTTCGATGTTTTGAGATCGAATACTTATGTGATCCGCTCGAAAAAGGTAGAGAACATCACAAATAAAAAGTGTAATTGAAATACCCCAAACCTGGAATCGGTGTCCGTTTGATGCCGGACGTAAAAAATAGCAACATCTCATTTCATCCCGTGGGTGTCATAAAAGGCGACTAAGGGACTTACTAGAGAACGGGCAGCAGCGTTCTCTATGCATTTTAACACCATACTGCGATCGCCAACCCGCCTGCCAAGCGTGGTGATTATGGCAAATCCCCCCTTTGGGGGAGGCATATGTCCAGCAGTGGACAACGTCAACGTGGCTGAAATAATGAATGATGAAACCTAGAATCGAGAATAAAATCGATTTCATAAATGTTTAATAGGTACACTAGGCCTATTTATTTTTTACCAAAAAAAATTTGATGCAGTTATTTCATCGTCATCATCATTTCAACCGAAAGACGTGCACTGCTGGACATAGCCCTCCCCGAAAGGGAGGGGTTTGCCATAAGGTGTTAAAATGTATAGAGAACAAACACAATTACTCCTGTATCGTGGGTGCGTTTACAGACATTTAAACTCACATACACAAACAGCCAGACCCGGAACAACTACTTGCAGGTCATACAAATATTTGTTCCGTGCGGGAATCGAACCCGCGACACGCAGCGCAGCAGTCAATCGCACTGCGCCAACCGTGCCGTCGAACGATGCTGCCCATTCTCTAGTAAGTCCCTTAGTCGCCGTTTACGACACCCACGGGAAGAAATGGGATGGTGCTATTTTTTACGTCCGGCACCAAACGGAACATTATTATTAAATACCTATATAATGTAATTTGAGATAAAATGCAGATAAATATTAAAAATAATAACTCACCTGACTAAAAAACATAATATTTCTACTTCTCCATACTGTTCCTTTGGGTTTGTGTCGGAGAACGGGCAGGGTGTATTTATAAAACAAATGTTCTAGGATCAATATGAGACAGCCCACGATCATTCCAACTCCCAGTAGAATGAATACTCCAGCGACAGCTGCCACACCTTTGGACAAAGATAAATTATTATCTATACATAAATAATAAAATCGTAACGAAGTCAAAAATGTACATTGAATATTTTTGAGAAAAAATAATTTCTACGAGGTCTGGGATCGATTCCAATGCCGAAAATATATTTTTTTAGAATTTTTGTCTGTTTGTCTGTATGTATGTTAGAGCATCACGCAAATTCTACTGGATAGATTCTGCATACATATTCCATAGAAGCCTGGTCAATTGATAGGCTATAATATTATCATGCTATTTGCCATGGGGGATCAGCAATATTGCATTATGTTTGTATTCCTCTATGAATGCATATTAGAGCATCACGCAAATTCTACTGTAGAGATTCTGTTCAAATTTTGCATACATATTCCATAGAAGCCTGGTCAATTGATAGGCTATAATATTATCATGCTATTTGCCATGGGGGATCAGCAATATTGCATTATGTTTGTATACCTCAATAGTTTACAGTAAATTGTAAAAAGACGAGCCAAATGGTTAGAACATTTATAAATTTTATCATCACGCTATATATATTATATAAACTTTTAAATAATACTACCGCAGGTACAGTCGCCAGCACATCAAGTTACCACAAAATCAAATTTTCTCATTCGATTTTGAACTTAACCCATCAACCATCATTTTTAAGGTTTAAAATAATTTGGAGAAATTTGACAGTTTGGTATACTTAATCTGATCTGCTGGCGACTGTACAAAGAAAAATAATAATTTTTCGTTAATAATATACCTGATCGATAGTTAAAAATCAATCAGTCTCAATCACTTTTTACTTTGTGTGTTGAACAATAAATCCTTATCCTATCCTATTACTGTTATCATAACATGTATGGACACACTTAAATGTTACCTTTAAATACAGGCCGATTAGTATGAATACCTCACAATACTAATTACCATACCAAAGTGATAATATTCGCACAAATATACAATATTAGTTTTAGTAGGTATATGCGAAACCTGAAACACGTGTCTAGTATTTTTATGTAAAGAATCTATGTACAAAATTTCAAAACTGTATCATGAAAAATCGCAAAGTTATAAGGTTGTTATGTTACCGGGTTGTCCGTACAAAAACATGCTAACGGTGCACCCGCGCCTACAGGGTCGTCTTGCACTCTTTGATAATAATTTGGCAGTAGGTACCTAACCGTACGGCGATTGTATTGTAAGTAATTTTTTTTTTGTTTTAAACGTTGCCCCACACTAGGAATTTCTCCTGTATTGTGGGTGTGTTTACAAACATTTAAATTCACATACACAAACTGCCAGACCCGAAACAACTACTTGTAGGTCATACAAATATTTGTTCCGTGCGGGAATCGAACCCGGGACACGCAGCGCAGCAGTCAATCGCTTAACTAACTGCGCCAACCGTGCCGTCAAATTAAATGGTGATAACATTTTCCATTACACTTAAATATGTATTTTTGAAAAAAAATATAAGATGGTGTAAAAATTATTGAAATCGATTCAGTTCCTTATTCTGAACAAACTATATTCAGGTTTCACTTATACTCAAAATAATGTTGTTTATGGCCTCGTTGGTCCACTGGTCGCAAGCGCTACTGCTGAGCATGAGGTCCTGGGTTCAATTCTCGGGTCTGGCAAAAGTGATATTGGATTTTTCCATCTGGAATTTCTCAGTAGCTGGATTTTTCCCCGGTTGATGGCAATAGGCTTGACTTGCTATTCAATCAACAAACCAACTTAGCCTATAGCAGTCCACTGCTGGACATAGGCCTCTCCCAGGCTGCGCCACAACACCCTGTCCTCCGCCTTCCGCATCCAGTCTGTCCCAGCCACCTTTTTAAGGTCGTCGGTCCATCTAGCTGGGGGGCGTCCCACACTACGCTTTCCGATACGCGGTCTTCACTCCAGAACTCGTCTGCTCCACCGGCCATCGATCCTTCGACAAACATGGCCAGCCCACTGCCACTTCAGTTTGCTTACTCTGCAGGCTATATTGGTAACTCCGGTAACTTCATTTCTGATCTTATCCTTCAGAGAACTCCGAGCATAGCCCGCTACACACTTGCTATTACATGGGACTTAAACATAATTGGCGAAATGAGGGTGTCCTATAGGTGCGCCTGTGCCCAACCCTTTGGGGAACAAAGCGTGATGTTATATATAATAAAGAAAACTGTCAGATTCAGTTCCACTGACCAGTTTTCTTACTCAATAAACCACATTAGTTTAAACTTCTTAAATTAATAGTTTATCGCATAAAGTTAACCGGTCTTGCTAGTACCTCTATATTTCACCTTTCGAATACATAACGATAATTTTAAGTTATTTGGAAACTAAATAAATAAGTAGGTACCACGAAGTTCACGAAGTTCTTGAGAGAAGATTGATGGATATATTTTGGTTGGACTTTCCAATTGCAGTAAGACAAAATAAATAAAATAGCATAAAAAGTAAGTTCACTTTTTACGTAGTCGGGTTTTTTTTTTTTTTTAATGTACTTTTTTTTAAGTACACTGTTTACGCCGTCGGGTTATTGTTTTTTTTTTTTAATATAACCAGTGACACTCGCGCTATAAAGACGAATCTAAGGACATATCATTCATCAAAATCGGTTCAGACGTATTGTAGTTACGAGGGAACATAGGGACGGACATACATACAGGTCAAACACATTACCCTCCCTTTTTGGCTTCGCCGCAGTCGGGTAATAAATAAAGTGTCAGCTATAAACATCAAACATTAATTTTAATATGGTTGTTTGTTCTTCGAAACCCTAAAAACTGTTTCTTATTTAATTAGGCATGAAAACGGCAAAAGTTTTGGTCAGAATTATAATTTATAGCAGACATTTTATCAGTGGAATGCTCCGGGCTACTTAATTACTCTGTTACTTTCATATTAATTTCGTCAAGGTTGAACGTTTTCAAAGAGATATTCAGGAAAATGTTTGTATTTAAGGTATTTAATGTAATCCATAAATTATATATAACTTAGCAGTTTCCAAGTACCTATGGTTATTGAATTAATCTATAACGATTTTTCTTTTGACACTTTTTATTATATTCCCTCTGAAACTCCTGAAAGTCTGTGTGCTTCTCCTATGAAAAGATTCATATATGTAGTCATTATTTCAAACTATTTGAGTAAGTATTATAGTATAGTAGGTACGTATACCTTCTTTGAGACGGTAACATTCTATCAACCACTGAATTAAAGTTTACACAGGGCGCCACCCTGTGTTAACCAAAGGGTAATTAAATAATTCATGGGTCTCTAATACGATTTCCAAGAGTTCAAATCAATCTGCCTAGCCTTTTCCCAACTATGTTGGCTTCGTAGCGACTGCCTATCTGACCTCCACAACCCAGTCACTGGGTAGTAAAATACTCCTTGGTAAGACTGCTTGTCAGACTTTCGGGCTTCTAACGACCCGTAACGACTGTCAAAGATCCACGAATGACCGGGATCTACGTCTTTACGTGCTTTCCGAGGCACGGAGGAGTCTCTGTATGTATAGATGGTCACCCATCCACGGACCAATCCCGGCAAATGTAGCTTTACCCGTGCGGCTATTATTACTTAGCCACGAGCTCCTCGAGGATTTCCAAGAGTTACAACGAAAAATGGCACTGTCAACCCCTCATCGAATAATAACATCATCATCATTAGAGCCGTAAGACGTCCACTGCTGAACATAGGCCTCCCCCAGAGCGGGGGTTCGCCATAATCACCACGCTTGGCAGGCGGGTTGGCGATCGCAGTATGATGTTAAATTGCATAGAGAACGCTGCTGCCCATTCTCTAGTTAGTCCCCTAGTCGCCTTTTACGACAGCCATGGGAAGAAAAGGGGCGTTGCTATTCTTTACGTCCGGCACCACGCAGACAACATGGTACAGAATAATATGGTAATCGATAATTCTCCATTTTACAGGAAAAATAAAATTATATATTGTTACACAAGGGGAAAATGAAAATAAAATATACGAGGTAGTTTTACCGACCTTTAGCGAGGGAATGTATAGACTCCGAGTTATAATGGGTTTTTAGCGCCGTGTGTTACACTATAGTTTTCACTACGATTGCGAGAAAATAAAATAATCCAATACACCTTGACGGCAACAGATTGAAATTTATTTCATTACCTTTCTCATCCATCTGCAAATACGGGTCTCCATTCTCATTAGATGATGACATTTTCACTGTTGTAAAATAAATTACGGTCACCAATTCAATTTGTAATTAGAGAAAAAGTTCTAAAGGTTTCGCGCCGATGCATTTTTTTTTAATTACTTCTGTAGCTGCTGCGGATTTACCTTAAGTAAAATAATCATGAATAAAGACTCGACTGAGATGAATTCGGTAGAATGAGTGCATTGCTTTACGGCCTCGCCGTAGGTGAGTATAAAGGCTTCTACAGACCGGCGCGACACGCGACTCGACACAAAGGCCCCGCGTGCCGCGCGAGGAGCGGTGCCTTTGTGTCACGTCGCGAGTCGCGCCGGTCTTTAGAAGCCTTAAATGTTCCTTGGTTGCGGCTACAGAGCCGAATGGAATCTTTAGATTTAATGCGGAATCTTTAGATCTTTAGATTAGTGTTAATGATTTGAAAAAAATGTATGTTAAATTAGAGCATTTTCTCAATAATTTAATATGTGAATATTTTAGATTATGTTTATATTACATAGTGAAATTAATTTGTAAAATTATATCTAACGCGGATAAACAGCTGAGAATGGTGCAAAATCTACGAGTACCAAGCGTATTTTTTTGGAACCTTCACCAATTTAAAGATAATTTAATTATTGATCTTTTAGTATACGCGTTTTTGTTCTGTGTATAATAAATTAATAATGCGTCAAATTGGGGACAGTGCTCCTTGATGGGCGAGTCGTGTTAGGGCCTGTGCACACCACGTTTATTAAACGCGCCGTTGACGCGCGTTTTAGAACCGTGCGTCGACGGCGCGCTTTTATCCTATAGAAGGTCTACAGGCTGCGTCTGACTCGCGTGCGTATCGCGTCTGTATCGCTACAAACGCGCGTCAACGGCGCGTTTAAAAAACGTGGTGTTCACAGGCCCTTACTGGCTGAACGTACGACGCGTTGCGTGAGCTCAGTACAGAACACGCAAGCTAACTACTCAAGGTCACTGGCATATATCTGCGTCTTAATTTGGGGTCGTTGCTTCAAAGGCATTGTGCACTTTTATGATTTCTAACATGACGATATTATCGAAGACGTCCACGGCATCAGGATACACAGGGAAATTAAATGTATGGTACTCGTATGGTGAGATATGAAGACGCTTTTAAATTGCCGTCCACGATAACGTTATAACGTGCACGTATTTCTATAAATATGGACGTAGATGTCCACGATGATATAGCTACGTTATAAATGATAAAAGTGCATAATTTTGGGCTAAAACTGTATCTGAGTACCGACATCATCGCAAGATTTTATTGTAAAACCGCTTGCTTTTTTTAAACTATATGTGAACGACATTATGATTTTGCATAAGTATCTGTGATGTTTTGTAAAAAGACTTTACTTAATCCTGTAAACAAACATAACACACGACGAATATATTATCGTTTTATACTTTACATGAAACAAGATAAGCATTTCTTAGGCGAATAAAATGGTAACCGTCGCTAACGATTTCATAATCTGTAATAACTTGTTATGGAATAGTCGGGGGCAAAAAGTGTGTTTAGGTTTTAAGGGAATAATACTGTTACGTTATTTTCGGTAGGTACTATTTGAATTACTTATTGTACTTTTATAAATACACATAGGAAAAAATACACAATCAATTACAAGAATAAAAGAATTAATGCTCTAACTAAACAAACTGCCGGAGTAACACATTACCTACTATATTTTTCGGTGGGGAGTGCGATTATTTAAGTTAATAAATTATCAAGATCCTATTTAAACATTAAAAGATTTAATCAAAATGTATTACGAGATTTATTTTCTCCACTTTTCCTCAGAGATCTGTATCAATGAATTGATCTATTATAGATGAATTCTTTCGATATTAAGTTGATTTCGTTCTTGCCACGATATATGGGTTCCATTACGTAATCTATCAGATTGGCAATTTGTACCATGTCCAAGGGGCTTGTTAAATTGATCGATCCTTTATAATGAGAAAATGGAGTATTTTGATCTAAAATGAGACGTTATTTGCACTCTAGATATAGAAAGGCCTACACAAAAATCTACTGTTATTAGATGAAGTGTAATAAATGATCTTTTTAATTTACGAATGTAGGTATGTCTTAGCACGGTCTGTAATAGCTACATTCAGACATTCAGACATTTTATTGCACTAAAACTTGAGGTATGGTACTTACTCGTATACAGCCATGCATCTTAAAAATCTCAAGCAAGCCAAGTGAATAACAACGAAACCATTGTGTCAAACACATGTTACAACATTAACTAAATTATTTACGATCAAATTCCCTATGTATGTGAGTAAAATATTGTGTAACAAAGTTTTCCTGCAGGATTTTAGACATTTTATCACTCCTAAGTATTTGTTGAAAATTGTAAGTAAAGTTAGTAGATATTACGTACAATTTTGTGTAGAAACTTTAACAATATGAAATATAGATATGAAAACTTGAGTACCTGAGACTTCGTAGCGAACAACCACAGCGAACCGCGAAGTTTTATACCTTTCTGAGATATAATCCGCGATAAAAGATCATTTGGCTCGCACAATGGAGCTTACCTAATGCTGATAGTGTTCTGTTATTGAATGCTAAATAAAGTTGACTGCATCGTTAGTCGAGGGGTTGCAAGCGCGATCGTCGAGCATGAGTTCCTGGGATCGATTCACAGGTCGGGCAGTGTTATTGAGTTATTAGGAATCCATTAGGAATTTCTCAATAGCAGCCTGGAGTCTGGATTTTTGCTCGGTTGATGGCAATAGGCCCGCCCCTGGCTATAATATAATTGGCGAAATGTGAGTGTACTAGGTGCACCTCTGCCTACCCCTTCGGGGATTATAAGCGTGATGATGTTGTTATGTTAAATTAAAACTTTAAAGCGCGTAGATACCAGGGACCATTTTGGTTACCCATTGAAAGGGTTTTCGATAGGGTTTTTCTAAGCGGTTAAACAAAAACCCATACGATAAGGGTAACCCTTATGAACGGCTTAAATTAAATTTTGGAAACCCATTGAAAGGGTTTTCGAAAAAAACCCATACGGCAGCGGTAACCCTTTTGAACGGCTTAATTTAAGCCATTCAAAATTACCCACATCGTATGGATTTTTGATTAACTGCTTAGAAAAACCCTATCGAAAATAATAATATAGGGTTTTTCTAGAATGTTAACCAAAATGGTCCCTGGGTAGAATAGAGATAGAATTGGTCATGCTACGCGTGCGTGGCGGATATCGAAATAACATAATATTATGATTTTTTCATGTTACTGGGATTCAAGTAGGTATAAAACCCATTGAATGGGTTATCATATGTAACCCTTTCAATGGATTTCTAGTATAAAACCCTTTCAATGGGTTACATCATGATAAAGGTAACCCATTGAATGGGTTACCCCTTCGAAAAGCTTAACTCTTAACTGGTGTTGTACGGTCCCTAGTAGATACAAGTATCAAGTGATCTTAAAAATGGTTTTTATTTCCTACCCAATAAGAAATAAAAACAATTTTTAAGATCACGGAACAGCAACATTATCGGGATAATATTCATAACACAACTTAATTCCCTTGTGTCACTTTACTCTTAATCGCGCCTTCGAGGGTTTATCCCAAATAAGAGATAAACACACCGTCGGTGTCAGCTCAATTTTTTCAAACGATAAATCCCATGTTTAATCTTTTAGGTCGGCTGTTGGTAATACCTCGCCCTTCAGTGCTCTACGGTGAGGGGTCGGATTAACGTGGGGGTGGCGATAAATTCTAATGAAATTTCCGCCAGAGACGAGCCATCCGACTACGTAACTGTTACGAATACCCATTAAAATAGAAATACACACCGCTCTGCCAAAATCGCGACACTAACAGATTCTCGTAACATCTTTTACAGAAACCTGATTTTACAAAGTGACACGTAAATATTCATGAACCCGAAACAAAGCTTGTTTCTCTAATTAGGCACTTTCAAATATAATGGCTTCTGTCTGCATAGCTGAAAAGTTCTTGAAAACAAGTGAAACTATCTCTTTAGACTAAAGCTTACCGAGCGGTTTTGGTTGGATTCCATAGTCGGGGCTGAGTTTGAAACAAGGCAAGCCGCCGTACCACTTCTCTGTTAGAATATCCATGTAACCGTTGGATGAATACTTAGCTATCACAGCCGATATACTGTCCTGAAACAAAAAATATCGAAAGTAATTTTTAAAACCGAACACGGGTGTTGCAAAATGCAAATGTTATACAAGTGGACATATTTGTAAATGTCGGAACAATCGGACCGCGCCCGGAAATGCCCGATTACAAAAAAAAAGAAAACAATAGCGTCACATCTGCGTCGATTTTTCTGTATAACAAAGCATCAAAAATAAAGGGAAAATCTCAAAGCGTGTCATGGTTTGAAACAAAAACTCTTTTTCGGATCCGTTGATTTATGTCACTGATTCGGATAATCCTCAGGGGTATATTGAACAACGTCAAGATATAATGACGTATAATCGGTTAGCTGGAGCTACATGACACCCGACTATCGATCACACCATTAGCAGTTCGCGTGCGTCATCCATCAATCTTTCGAGCAAAGATCCGGAGTTGCCCCCCCACTCGGGGCTCCTAAAGTTCCCCAATTCATGTAAATCTGCGCTACATTTCTTCAGAGACGTTGCTAAGTCACACCGCCTAATTTAGGGCACATTAACCTTGTGTAATAATTTATCTACGTAGGCATAACAAATGAGGAAAATAATAAATTAAAATGTCACTGATCCTACCTTCAAAGGGAATCCTTTCGACATGCCGATAGCATACGCGTCTTCAGCGAGAGGATGATCACCAATACGCTGCAGCTTGCATCCGTGGTCGGTGGCTCGGTAATAGTCCAAGACAGGAGAGTCAGCTATTAAAAGATCTAAAGTACCATTTCTGCAACCAAAAAAGAGAAATGGTTTTAGATTTTTATAATAATAATAATTTATATGTACATTGATGAAATAAAGAAAATAATAACAATAATTTATCTTTATTTCAGACATACGTCAATATTTTTTTACAAATATATAGTTAGTAGGATGGTTAGTAGTACACACAAAAAAAAAAATGAAAAACAAGATAAAAAGGTGTTAGTAATTTGTTAGTAAATAAAACATAATAACTGATGCCTATTTCCTATTTCTGTGCAGGTGTACACTTGCCCAGTACACAGTAAAAGGACTGTCTATTTGGACCCTAACGCTTTGCGGACAGCGTTGGTGCTACCACATCATCGATGCAGTTCAGTTCCTAATTATGGAAAAGAAATCATCGATGGAAGCATCCGCAAACATTGCGGAAGCACTGCAGTACAGGGGTTTTTTTAACACTGCGTTAAAAAAACCCCTGTACTGTAGAGCGTTTTTATAGAAAAACGATTTGGAAACAGAATGGCAATGGAAATATTTACAAAGTAAAAGAACGCCCGTCTCATGAACGCAAAGCGTTAACCTGTAAGCGAGCGGATCTCTAAAACTCGGAGTGGAATAATAAATATAATGCCTGTCACAGCATTAAAAAAGTATAATAAAAACAGATACTTTACAGAGTAATGCTAACTTAATCCCACGCGACGTCTGAATAAGGTACAAAATATCTAACAACAAAGTTCCTCACGTGACACATTGCAACCACTCTTGGCTTTTAGTGGACAAAGTTGGGGGCTTTCCGGTCTTAATAAAACACGGCCCTTTGTTTTGACTGGTGACAGTTTATAGCTTAATTGGTGAAATACGAAAGCGGGTACTGAATCTGACTATAAAACAAATGTACGAAAAGGTATTAAGAATGGCAACGGAAATATTTACAAAGTAAAAGAACGCCCGTCTCATGAACGCCCTGTAAGCGAGCGGATCCCTAAAACTCAGAATGGAATAATAAATATAATGCCTGTCACAGCATTAAAAAAGTACATTAAAAACAGATACTTTACAGAGTAATGTTAACTTAACCCGATGCGACGTCTGAATAAGGTACAAAATATCTAACAACAAAGTACCTCACGTGACACATTGCAACCACTCTTGGCTTTTAGTGGACAAAGTTGGGGGCTTTCCGGTCTTAAAACGCGGCCCTTTGTTTTGACTGGTGACAGTTTATAGCTTAATTGGTGAAATACGAAAGCGGGTACTGAATCTGACTATAAAACAAATGTACTAAAAGGTATTAAGTGGCGATCGGAGTTCTGCGGGCTTGAAAATTTTACGAGATAATAAAATTCAAAACGTTTTTTGAATCAAATTACCGAGTTCGCTACCGATATTCGGATTCCTTTCATTAAAATTAATGTTTCGATTTTAGTTAAGGCTCGTGGAGACTGACACGACAGACAGCGTGACACTTTCCATAAAGTTTTCATAGAAATTGTGCTACTCTAGTGTCGCATCGCGCTATCGCGTCGCGCCTGCCTGCGGGAGCTTTAAAACCCGATTTATTGAGTTAATTACTTCTGAAGGGCTTACAATAGAATTAATAATGAATGCTCAACTGATGAGGCTTGTTTCATACGCATTTCAGATTAATTGATGTTTGCCGCCTGGTCCATTATAGGGTTGAGGATTGACAATCTCATTGTCCGCGTGCGATATTGAGAGTGTATATTATGAGTAGACACCTATACAATATACACATACATAAACTCACGCCTTCTGCCCATGGGTGTAGGCAGAAACTACTGAACGCCACCTGCTACAATCCTTACATATTCGTTTTGTTTCGTTTACGTTCATACATCGGGGGTCTACTCCGAAGCGTTAATCCGAAGTATCGGCCGAATGGTCGGCCGTTTTATAACTTCCATAGTTTCCTTTTTTGACTTTGAATCCTTACCCGACATAGTCACATTTTTGACTTTGGCTTATCTCTTTGAGTGTCGTTTTTAGGGTTCCGTACAAAAATGGTAAAAAGGAACCCTTATGATGAGACTAAGTCTGTATGTCTGTCACACCTGGATATCTCAAGGACTACTAAGTAGCAACAGACATACCCCCCAACACCACACCTATCAACTTGAAGTTTAGAATAGTTTTAGATGACGTTTGCCCAACTATTTTGCAAACAAAAATAAATTTAAAAAAATATATCTTTTCTGCAAAAGGGACTGAAAGGGGGTCTTAAAAATTTTAAGTAGTAGAGCTACTATGGCATGTAGGGTATCATATGAAAGAACGCTGTTTGCACATTCTCAGACATTTTTTTAGGCAGTATATTTTCCGACTTTCGATGAAAAATTAAAAAAAAAACCGTTCCCCCCTCTTATCTCCGAAGTTTGCATAGATAAAATCTGAAATTATTCTATGTGATAGAAGTTTATGTAAAGATAACAGGAAAAATAAAACGATGTCTCTAAATAGCACAGTTTTACAGAAATCATCAACATCATATATACGTACGGAACCCTCGGTGCGCGAGTCTGACTCGCTCTTGACTGGTTTTTTTTTCTTTCACCGTAGTCATCCATAGTTAGCCGTAGTCAAGCAACGGCCGAACATTCGGCAGATACTTCAGATTTATGTTCGGAGTAGACCCCCTGGTCATACACGCACGTTGCAAGTACCTACTATGCACCTGACCTTTCTGAAGAACATCACCAATATGGTCACTATATGCCTCCTAAGGCGTCCCCTCTCGGCGTTTCCACTCACATCTGCCTTGTAAATACCTTTTGTTAGTCGCCAATACAACATGATTCGCGAAAAAAAAATCTGCTGTTTCATACATTTTGTCGATTTAAGTGAACACAAATGTACGGAACAGCTGATTTTTTTTTCGCGACTTCAAGGTTGGTTCCATAGAAAAAATTGTTCAAAATTATGAGTACAATGACCCCTTTCGGGTTTAGTATAAACAAAAACTAATGTTGTATAGGTATCTATTTAGTTTAATGTTATCGTAACTAATTTGTTTGTTTGTTTGTTACGCTTTCACGTTAAAACGACTGAACGGATTTGGATGAAATTTGGCACATGGTTGGACAATAGCCTGGGTTAGGACATACATTTCATCCCGGCAATACGTTCCTGTGGGATAATTTCCGACACGCGGGCGAAGCCAGGGACAAAACCTAGTTAATTATAACCACAACAACATGAAATTGGTTCTCTCTTTAATTGTGGATGAGTAAAGGATAACCTCCAGAGGTCTGCTAATATCAACAAGCTGCAATCACTGATTCGTACGTCAAACGTGGTTATTGTGTATTCTCCCCATTATCCGTTCATTATAGCGCTCGCCCGTGTCCAGCAGTGGACGTTAACATGTCACAAATTCTGCTTAAATATCACAAAGGATTCAACATAGTGTCGATGAAATAATTTTAGACATTTCAGTTATATGACCTCAAGGCTGGCTTTCTACTAAAATCTACCTATCTAACTTTCATAGTATCCAATAACTTTAAATACTAAGTTTGAAACTTCACCGTAATAAGTTTAAAGAGTATATAGCAACTCAGCAATTTTATATGCGTATCTTATGTCTGAACTTATAACTTGAGTTGAGTTAAATTATAATTTAGAAGCCAGACGCACGAACTTTATTATACCCGCCTGGGTCTATAGAAAAGGTTCGTATAATATCTTACCTTAGTCGCTGAATGCCTTCTTCAACATCTTGAAGGGCGTAACGACGCATTTGTTGTGCCAGCTGCGGATTATTTCGTTGAACGAAGTACTCAGACACCGACGACCTGGCCGTCCCCACTCGCAGAGACAGCCACTACAACATAATTATTACTATAACAAACTCTTCAGACACGCAACATATACCACACTCATATTAATTTACTTACATTACTTCGACCTTGGTAATCATCAACCGCATTGTGAAAAAACAATCCCGCAATCAGAGCGGCTATATTGGCAGTGTAACTCGCAACGAATATCACAGAAAATCCACCCCAAACGTTTATCAGAAACTTATTAGGCCAACTCTTAGGGGCTTTGAACGCCACCAAATGTCCACATAAAAGTCCCCACATAACCCAAAGAGCACTGGAAATGCTAAAGTTCTTTGATCTTTGTCGTCCCCAAGGATTTAAACCAAAAGGTGAGAGCCATTCGTATATGGCCACAGCTATGGCAGTTACATTTAGAGATGTGAATATTGCGATCCATAGCTCTGGTGAAAATGGAAGAAGGAATGCAAGTAGCGGTATGTCTGGTCTTTGATTGGGGGCTGCTAGTATTGACACTCCACTGAAAAAGTAAGGTTGACTGTAGTCTATGACTTCTGCTCTAGCTGCGGAAACACTCAGAGCTGCAAATGACATATGAGCGGCTCCGGACACTAAGTCCCCAATAATACCATTCCATTTTTCAACGCTTTCATCTGGCTCAATGTCAAAAAGGTATGGCGTTTCTTCTGCATCCTCCTCCACTGATTTGTAACCGTTACGATATTGTGAACGATAACTCTGGTAATTTATCGGGGCATATTCGCTCGCTACCGTTTTATATTCAAATATTCGGTGAAACGGTTTGATAAGTTTTCTGGATCCGTATAATCCGTCTTCTACGATGTATAAATGAAAATCAAATTCTAGTTCTTGAGCTATGTTTTCCAGAAGATCCATTGCAAGTCCGTAACAACAATGCGTTTCCATTTTAGTGAATACGGGTTTAGATGTAGGGAAGAAAAAATCATCTTGATCGCTTTCCCTTTCCAATTCATTGAATGCGAGGGTTAGATTATCTCGGTCGGACGTTTGTGGTCGGTGACATAGAAGACCCCGGAGACATTGGCCATCCTCGTCGAGTTCTCCTTCCATAACAAAAGGGGGAGCTAGTGCCGTGACGATGCGGAATATTGTGCGAGCACCGTCGGATTGTCCGTGAGCTACTAGTCTTCCTCCTGGCCACACGATTGTATGAAGTCTGACACTACGGCCAAGCACGCGCCCCACTTGTCTCCACATATTTTCCCCTTCGACTCCTGATGGTACTAAGTTTAAGAGCGCGAATGAAGCCGTTAGTGATCGCTCAGATTGCTCCGTGCCCCCGGCAAGCGCCGCCGCTGCAGATATCCGCGTCTCTCTGTGAACAATATATATAATATAAATGAATGACTTATGTTAAAGACATAATTATTGTAAATCAAAATACCTTCGTATCGTATTGATCTGCGCACCAAAGACTTAGTTTACGAAGATTTTACAAAGGAAAACTTTAATATTTTGACCTATTAATATTGTAACTGTATTATATCACTGAAAGGTTTAAATGAGATTCCTCATGAAGAAATATAGTGTCATTATACGGATTTTTTCAAACAATAGTTTTGTAGGATCTAACTAACCAGTTCTACATACAATACCCAACAGGTACTCTTTATTCCTAATTATATTATAACCATTACCCATTATTATTTTTACCCATTTATATCTGTAACTTTTATGGTGTACATAATAAAGAGTATTCTATTCTATTCTATATTAACAGTATTATACTAACATACTACATTGTATGAAAAGGCTCGTACAGACTGGCGCGATATCACGGGTGCGACAAGGGCCGCGCTGCCTGTCGCACCCGCAATATCGCACCAGTCTGCACAAGCCTTTAGTAGGATTTCCCAATGCAACTTAATCTCAAAGTATCAAAATAATACACCCAAAGAATCGACAAGAATTAAGGGCTTATTTATAAAACGGTGGCATTATGTTACAAAATGCTTCGAAACCGCCATGAATCGACGTCAAAACAACTCGGATAAAGATAATAATAGATTTAATGTCAGACGACCAATTTCAGTAGAACAATAATTTTTCCGAAGATAAAAAAAATAACGCTGGATATTGCTAATATCAAAATAAATAGAATACGACAGCTTTTATTAACACTAGCAGTATCCAATTTCCTGATATTGTTAAGTTTACAGGAATTATTAATTGCATAACAGAAACGTTGAGGGGGAATAATATACTTACAGGTGCTTTAAAAATTTGATGAATTTTAAAATCCTATGTTTTTTAACGGGATTATTTCAAAACAAATGAAGTTTGTGGTTTTACACGATACAAAATAATTAGTAACGTTGGTACCTTCTCGGTATAAATGTGTGGGTTTAGAAAAGATAGATCACAGGCGAATTTCTTAAACCATCAGTCACAAACGGTTGACACAATATTTTCCTTTAATTCCCAGAGCTTCCACGCGAGCTTGGAAATAAGTTTTTATACATATATACAGACCTAGTAAAGTAACAAAATTGTGTGGTTGTTTGCCCTCGGTCGAGGAAATGGGTGCGAACATGCAATATCCGCGTCGGCCCGCCGATACCCACATTCGACCCGAGCCCGGCCCGCATGAAATGATAGAATAACACTAACCACATGACCTAGACGGCCTGTTTCAATATTTTAATATACAATTTAAACATAATTCTTCTTAAAATTGCCCGCACAGGACTTTTCATAGTACCTATATCTAGTATTTTGACATTTGGAAATTTTCTGTAGATAACGAATGTTGCGTACTGTTTCAGTTACGATCGATGTTTATATTATATGTATGAAGCTATCGAATACGGTTGTTTTTCATTTGTTTTGGGAGATACTTTATGTAAGTACACACATCAAACGTGTGTAGGGATCAATTACGTTTTAGATTATCGCCGCAATTGATGATTATTATTTTAACTTTTTTGGATCGTTATTGATTCTTTTTAGTGAATTTTGCTATTTGAATAAATAATTAAATTTTCAATCAGGATTCCTATAAAAGTGTGTAATAGACTTTTTTACAAAACCATTACAATTTCTGCATGGGAACTGAAAAATATTGCATCGATAAGGAGCGACGACATCATTAATTTGACACGAGAAGAGATGATGAGAGCCGTCGGAATGTTGCAAGCTGGTTCTAGGCAACGTACTGTGGCTGTCGCCCTTGGCACTACACAGAGCGTCATAAGCCACCTCTGGGCACGCTATCGTCTCACGGGCAGCGTGGCCGAGTGACATGGAGGACGATCTCGCATCACTACTCGCAGACAGGTCTGGTTAATCCAAAATGCTGCGGCTGCGACGGAATCGTACCATGACCGCTATGATGTTGGCTACGAGGCTGGAGGACCTCTTCAGGCTTGCTGATAAGCGACCAATCCATCCAAAATCATTTACGTGAAGTGGCTCTGCGTTCCCAAAGGTCGCTGAGAGTTCCACCTATTGCTATAGGTGGAACTCTCAGTGGCCTTCAGCATGCTCTCCGCAATCGTAGGGCCCGTTTACAATGGGCTTGCGGTTGGAATAACCAATGACGGCCGCCATGGCCCACGCACAATGGTCCATATGAAGGACTAGGTGCGGAAACCAAACCCGCTAACATAGAACATGGGCTCGCGAACACAGAAATTGGGAGGAAGAATACTGGCGTTGTGTTTGCCTTTTCGATGAATCTCGTTTTGGTATGAGGCCGGATACCTCTGGATATCTGGACGTCAAGAACGTTTGTAATTTTCTCAGTAAGTTCATTCATATGGAAGGGGAGCATAAGGAGTTTTAAGTACTTGGGTCATTGGGTTACCGAAGAGCGGAAAGATAAAAAGGACATTGACAGGGAACGTAGATCGCTGTCGGTACACTGCAACATGCTGGCCCGCAGGTTTACGCGATGTACAGAGGCGGTCAAGATTACATTGTTTAAATCATTTTGCTCGTCATTTTACACGTGCAGCCTGTGGACTAGTTATAGTTTGCGTGCATATAGCGATCTACGTGTCCAGTATAATAACGCACTCAAGATACTGTTGAGGCTGCCGTGGCGATGTAGCGCGTCAAGGATGTTTGCGGAAAGGCATATAGATGGTTTTGCGGCCATCATACGTAAAAGAAGCGCTTCTCTGCTTGCTCGTCTCCGTGGCAGAACCAACACTATGTTGAGTTTATTCGCAGATAGATGGGAGTCTCCAATGCTGCGACATTGGTTGAAACTCCACACGTAATAACTTGTATGTCTACTAACACTAGTTTTTAAGATCATTGTTACTAACACTATGGGCGTTGCCTGAAATAAATGATATAATAATAATAATGGTTTGGGCTGGTATTTGGATCGGTGGGAGAATCGATCTGATTTGGATCAGGGGAAACCTCAACGCTCAGATATATGCGGAGAGGATTGTTTCAGATGTGATCATCGTTTGCGTAGCTGGTTGGGTAATTCGTTCGGAATAATGCACGACAACGCACGTCCACACACGGCTTGAGTCGTTACACGCACTCTTGCTGATACTCGCATCAACGTGCTGCCGTGGCCTGCTCAAGTGGTCAATCGCCAGACCTCAAACCCAATTGAGCACGCATGGGATATGCTCCAAAGAAGAGCTCTGCTGAGTACGGATGCCGTGCATACAACACAACAACTTTGTAACTTGTTGTTCAGAAATAACGTGGGCGGCCATTCCTCAAAGTGATTTTGATGAACTGATTTAAAGCATGCCAAATTACTGTGATTTGTGATTCATGTCAATGGTGGAAACACAGATTATTATTTTATTAATCTTTACAATAAAAAATTACAAATCCTTATTTAGCCTTTTTTGCCATTTAATTGACGACATTAACTTGGTTAATTTCCCACAATTTACAAATATTGCAATTTTTCTTGTGAAAATGTACTTGATCCCCGGTCTTTTGATGTGTTTATGCAATGACGACGTATATTACACATCGCAGAAAGTAATAAAAAAAATGTTTGTGTGAATAAAATTCTTTCTCCTGTGAAATAAGCGACAAGCCGTTAAAACTTGCCATAGCTTGTAATCGGTGTCACTCATTTTTACGCTTCTCTGACGCATCACAATTTTCCGACAGGATTTTACATACATATTATTACCTAAAATATATTAAAAAGGGTAAATCGTCAATCAGAATAAATGATTTATGTAGTGTGTGTGTCAATTTTATCGCTGACAAGGGCCAAATGTTTTGTCTAAAATATTATCAACGTTAAACGGTCGCCGCCAAAGGCTGTTGAAAGTTTTACTTATCACTAATCCGGGATTTAGACTCAGGACAAAATCCCGACGACGTCTCCCCAGCCAGCTGGCTCAAAACACGAGATACCCATGCGAAAGCAGCAGATATCTACAAACCATTATTATTCCTTCTGCGTAAAACCAAAGGAATTTCCCGGAACACGCCAAACACGCACGTTGTTTTGAAAAAAGTTAAAATTAAAGGCATTATTTATACGAATACTTTCCTCACTCAACATTGTGGAAGTATTAGAAGCTGATCAACGTTGCTTTTTTAGACTTTTGTTGTAAGCACATTGTTTGCATAGTAAAATTTTATCGAGTTGAACAAATGAGCGCCCGTGGGCACTCTTCAGAAAATGACGGCACGTGTAGAAAATAATAGAGGTTTGCCATCTAACAAGAGAAGGTTAAATTGTGAAGACATGTGTAATAAAAAGGAAAATGATTGCGGACAAGGAACCATTGTAATGGCCGCTAAGCCGAGAGTGCGTAAAACTGTATTCACCAGCGACCTGACCTATTTAGCTGTCCTAATTTCTGAATGAACTAAAAAGGGAACTATCTTCGTCAAGTCATGTCAATAGATGGCGATCATTTCGTCGAGTCAGCCTGCACAGCCTGGCTGTCTGCCAAAACTTGCTGCCGTGCAGTTCCGACCGATTTATGATAATGTGATCGAGTTGGATTTTACCCAAAAAATATTACGATATACTTACTGCGTATCTCTAATTCATATGTATTAATTTTAGATAGCTGGTTAGAAAATTTTAAAGGTAAGATTTAATTTTCAAATAACGTAGACACGGCAATAAGAATATACAATAAGCTGCACCAATAGATTAAAAATGAAACCAGGCCTATAAACTAGGCCTCCATTTAACAATAAATTAAAAACCTACCTTTAAAAAAATGTTACTATTCAATTGAATAATTTTTACACCAAAAATAAATCAATAACTACTACACACACATTCTCTTACACAGACATTACACACACTTACACCACTACCTACATGACTACCTATTCTAAATAAATTAATAAGACGATTTAATTAATAAAAAATGTATTTATATTATTATTGAATTATAAAAATGTGTATAAGTTTTGAATGAGTAATACTAAATTATTGAAATTATTAATGTAAAATCGCGACAATAGCATAATTATTTTAATTTTTACACCAAAAATAAATCAATAACTACTACACACACATTCTCGTACACAGACATTACACACACTTACACCACTACCTACATGACTACCTATTCTAAATAAATTAATAAGACGATTTAATTAATAAAAAATGTATTTATAGTATTATTGAATTATAAAAATGTGTATAAGTTATTATTTGAATGAGTAATACTAAATTATTGAAATTATTAATGTAAAATCGTGACAATAGCATAGTTATTTTAATTTTTACACCAAAAATAAATCAATAACTACTACACACACATTCTCGTACACAGACTTACACACACTTACATCACTACCTACATGACTACCTATTCTAAATAAATTAATAAGGCGATTTAATTAATAAAAAATGTATTTATATCATTATTGAATTATAAAAATGTGTATAAATTATTATTTGAATGAGTAATACTAAATTATTGAAATTATTAATGTAAAATCGTGACAATAGCATAGTAATTTTAATTTTTAATGTTAAATAACGCGATGCCTGGAAAACGCCGCTAAGTGGTAAGTAGGTACCTATATTATAAAATAACACCAAAATGTACACTTAGTTTGCAAATAAATCTTTGACTTTGACAAGTATGTAGGTATTTTAAAAGTCAGTTCATGAATGCCATTAAGAACAATCAATCGAGCGAACAGCGATGTATTGCGGCAAAGTAGACGGATTAACCTTAACGACTGTGCTGTCTGAAAACACTAATTAATAAAACGGTTGTGCGCAGTCTAATTATTTGGTTAACTCCGTATTTGAAGGATTTAATTAAACGAATTGGTGTTCCGGACAGTTTCCATTTTCATCAAAATACTCGTATTTTAATAACACTGTGTTACAAATATCAAGGCAAATTACTTTCTTTAAATGTAAAGCTCCTAACAGAAAAGGAATGTTTTATGAGTTCAGGGATTTTAATATTACCTACTACTTATGTTGACGGAATGCGAACTATTTAGCTTCAAATTGTAAGAAAGTACGAACTAATTTAAGCGCCGGTGAATGAAGGCAATAGGCAACGCTATTAGTCACTTGTCGTAGTCAGAGAGCAAACTATCTCAGGCGCTGTCCTTTATTTTCTAAAGTTCTAAAGCAAGTTCTCGGTGATTTCACCTGAAGTAAGAGCGTAAAAACTTGCGGCTAAAATATCCATTTTTTACTAGATGCTGCCAGAAAACAATACTAACGATGGAGAACTTTTAAAAGTGCCTACTTTGAAATGTACTAAAGTACTTTGAAATGTACGCTGGAGAGTTTTAAATAAAATACTTACTTTCAGTCTTGTTTGTTAGTTCTAAAGTAATTTCAGTAAAAGAAATTGTATTAATGTAATACGCGATATACCTACATAGGTACTTGTACCTACATGTAAGGTAAATATTAAAACGATGTTGAGGGTCTTTTTTTTTTCTTTTTTTTTTTTTGTTGGGAAATTATCAAATAACTTCTCCCATCGCTCACCGTCCGCAGGCCCGCGCCTACGGTGGCCGGAAATCAGCTTGTGACTCCCGACGCCCGGGGCGTCTCCTGCGGCGGCTAAGGGCGTGAGGGCGCGAACCCTGCCTTACCCTCACGCGTTCCGCCTCCTCCTTCGCGTGCATTACTGCTTCGCAGAAGGAGGTGACGGCCTCCCATACACTCTCGCTCCGAACCATGGCCTGAACCAGGGCTGGACGCGAGAGATCGCTGCCGCCGATCGCCTCCGTGAGGACACGGCGGTGCTCCGCCCAAGCCGAGCAGACATCCACCGTATGCTCCACCGTGTCCTCCGGGCGATCCACACAGTGGTGACACCCGGGCGTTTCCTCCCGCTTTATCTGTTTGTCTTTATATGTTGAGGGTCTAAGCTAACAAATGCATAAAACTTCTAAACTCTATTCTTATACCTCAAAAAGGTTAATAATTCATATCGCAATCCAAATAAAGGGTCTTACAGACTCACGCGATATCGCGGGCGCGTCAGGCACCAACAAAGAAATTGTCTTACTAATGTCGCGCCACACCCGCGATATCGCGTGAGTCTTTGAGAGCCTTTATTTCCCCAAATCGGTGTATCAAAATGAACCAGATAATAAACGCTCGAAATGGCGGTGATATGCTGAACAAAAACTCTCATTAGTATCATAGCAAACTCATGATTTACAAAAAGAAGAGAATTGATTCGATACAAACTTCATTTATCATTTGGTGGATCCCAAGCATTTACGCGCTTCTTCTGGATACATTACGACAATCTCTGAATAGGGTTAAGATGGGATGCCGATCACGTATTTTATTGAATAACGTTCCTCGGAGCGTGTGCCTTCCTACACCACTATTAGGGGGTCAAGAGCGGGGGTCCTTGAATGTCTCACCTAGATACATGACCTGTTGTTATCTATTTTTTCAATACATGTGTTTTATTTTAGTTATTCAAACTAAATATCAACTAGTCTTATTTTTTTAAAGAAAGGTTGGTACTAAATTAATTCTTTAATTAATGGAAACAGACTTTTTTGATTAATAAAAAAACCGACCAACTGCGTCTCGGACCACGCACAATTAATGGACCCGTAGTTTGGGATGAATTTATCCCAAACACAAACTTAACGTTGTAGTTGATTTTTTAGAGCTCCAAGGGACGGTAGATTTACGTATTTGATATTAATTTCAACTTGATACCTGCACGTGTTCCTGAGAAAAAGGGTCTTGACAGACTGACAGACAGATAGACAGACAGACAGACGGACAACGAAGTGATCCTATAAGGGTTCCGTTTTTTGCTTTTCAGGCACGGAACTCTAAAAACGTGATTTAAAAACTATTCTTCAGTTAGAGGCTGTAAATTGTATACAATCATCAGTGATATAATTTGTTCTTAGGCATAAGGAAACGGAAACGACTAATATTTAATTGCACATTCTTATCGTTTGTGAGTAATAAGGTATGTGTGTTGGGATCTGACCCTTAAAGACAAAGTAATCCTAACGTCTTCCTTACCAATAACAAACGAGACGTGCTGAACTGCTGATAAATTAGAGTGGGTTCACTGAGTTAGGCTTATCCCAGTAATAAAAACAAGGTTGCAAATCAATTTTAGGGAATATCACCACTAAAAATATTAAAATTAAGCTAGCTATAGCTAAGATGTTCTCCTAAATAGTTTCATGATAGTGGCTATTATTTAATATTTATGGTCAATATGTGCGTAAATGGGTTGAAAAGATACGTTTTCAATCTCATTATCTCTGATTTAATAAACTGTGCTTTAAAATAGCTTGTTAATTTTTAGGGTTCCGTACCCAAAGGGTAAAACGGGAACCCCATCGCCGCCGTCTGTCTGTCTGTATGTCCGTCTGTCACCAAGCTGTATCTCATGAACCATGATTTTTAGACCGTTGAAATTTTCACAGATGATGTATTTCTGTTGCCGCTTTATCAATATCAACAAATATTAAAAAACAATAAAATAAATATTTAAGGGGGCTTCCATACAACAAACGTGATTTTTTGCCGTTTTTATAGATAATGGTATGGAACCCTTCGTGCGCAAGTCCGACTCGCACTAGGCCGGTTTCTTTTTAGTTTACAAGGTTAGCGTTGCAGCATCAAATTGTAACGTGTTTTAAAAACTAGCCTTTGAATTTTTAACTAGTGACCCGCGCAGGCCTCGCCTTGGTGCAATTTAATAATGCCAGTACATTTCGAAAATCAAACGCGAAAATCTAATTTTGTACCCTAGGTTTCCCGGTAAATCTCAGTTTCACAAATCGACGAATCTCCTCATTCTAGATTAAATGCGAGTTAACATCATTCGGTTTGCACTCGAATCACGTATGAGCTAAATTAGAACCAATTTCTTCTATTCTGTTTCGAAGAATTGGGTTAAGGTGGAGGTGTACTTTGGCAAAGTCTGTTACAGAACTTAGCGATGGAAAATTCAAAACCCACATCAAACGTGTCCTTATCAAATAAGCATATTATAAGATTAAAGACTACGTTGAAGACAAGGAAGTTTGGCATTCCTTCTGTACATGTGGCTTCCCTGGTACCTCATTAACGGCAAAAATATGTAAATGTCTATTAACTGCTCCCAAGTTGCGATGTTCATGTTATTTACTTTTTACATACTTCCTTGACATTTTTTTTTTACAATTTCAATTTCAACAAGGTTCTAACTTTTATTATTTTAATCATATTGTATTGTTTTTTGTTAATGTGACGACATTGTAGGCTTAATGGACTGTAGATCTGTAGACCGTTTTCTATTTTGTTAAGTAATTCTTATCTGGTACTTTTGACGGGCCTACGCTGTCCTCTCATACTTATTACCACTGTAATTTGAAAACATTGAAAAAGCCAGTTTTTTTTTTTTAAAGAGTAACCGTGGAGTTTCTTGCCGGTTCTTCTCCATAGGAAACGACCAATTGGAACCGTGCACCTACGTGCTTCTGACGTTTCATAAGTGCCCATGTAGGCTTATGTGAAATAAAAATATTTTTGATTTTGATTTTGATTTTGGTACCGGTATTATATACCTTATACAAATGAGAAACCTGTGTTTTTACCTCATGTAAGAAACAATTTAGTACAGATATGTATCGATAGTACGTACCTCACGCATTGAAGTTTATTTTGAATAAATTATTTTTGCGTTTGGACAAAATCTCACATAATGTTAAGCAATGACGATAGTGCGTGCACGCTTGCCAGGAACTTTGCCAAAACACTTTAAAAAGTAAGTAACCAATTATTCCAAGCATCTGAAATTTCAACATTCATTTCAATTTCTACATTTATATCTGTTACTTTGATGGTGTACATAATAGAGAGTATTCTATTCTATTCTATCCTATTCTTCAATATAGTAAACAGACTGAAACTGGACGATGAAGTGACAGTCATGAACTAACTGAACAGCATAATCTAAAGTTTCAAGCTCACAAAGTTCCGAGTTCATTGATAAATGAAGTGGCAAGGCACGAGTAAATATTGTTCCCATTGATTTTCTGAGTGGCTTTCCCTAGACCCGAAGAGACATGTTTGTAATGTAATTCACTGACCTCAGCATATATTGGAACCAGCGGGGGCTGTGGGAACTACGACACTTCCAACGTGTTTTCAGTTTCATATATTTTTCTTTGAATTGAAATATGAAGGCTACTGATATGACGTGAACGTGACATATCACGCGCTACTATTTTTTTTACGCGTTTTTCACACGCTACGTGTACCGTGTAGCGTGAATCTGGATTTTTTTGTGCGTAGGTACCTGACTACCTGCATGAATTTTGCATCATATGAACTGTTGATTTCTTTAAGCTTGTCTGTTTTTCTGGAAGTTGGTATTGTATACAAACTTAAATTAACGGGAAATAGGTCGTATTTTTTTGTAGTCTTTTTTTCATGCAATTATAATAGTACCAAAGTAGACTAATCATAACCAAATACAATATATGTTATTCATTTGCAAGAACCCCTCCGCAGGTGAAGCCCTCCTCTAAAGAATTCCAGCCCTCTTTATCTTGGGCTATTTGCATCCAGCTTAGGCTAGCCGTTGTACTGATGTAGTCCGCCCATTTCGTAAGCGGTCTTCCTCTGAGGCATTTCCCACTTGAGCCTCAAAATACAGCAAGCTAATTAAAATTTCTCTAAGGAAGCAGTTGTAATGAAGTATCACCTGACATCCTGCTTCCCATCTAAATTATCAGGGTACCCTACGGTTATTTTGGTGTCACAAACTAAAACCGAAGGAAAATAAAGCATTTCAAAACTATTGGCTATTGAACCATGGAATCCCAGCCATCCATTTCATGAATTTTAGGTTCTAAAGGTCAAGCATTTGTGGGGGGCTTGGGGTCAGTGATATGTTAATTCAGATGGATTCAAAAATGTGTTGGACCCGAGTAGTTGTACGGATACACGACTAAGGGACCATAAACTCCGTGAGGTGTCTACGCAATTTGGTGGCGGTAACACCCTCGTTACTGTCAGGTGGTAATGCGGCGCAACACGACGGACCGCACACCGAAGCCATAAATAAACTTAAACAGTTTACTATCAACCCCGCATTTAATTGTCTTGATACTTTCTATTTATCTCTCATAAACATTAATCAAGGTGTAATTGCGACTTTCTCTCTCCAAATAAATAAATTCTGCAAAAAGATGAATAGATTCTAGAGCTCTTTAATCAGAAGTTTATTATGGAAGTGAATGGAGCGGGCAGAAAACTCGGATAAAACAAAATAAAAGTAAAACGATTGGAATATGCCAAGATTTTTTCCGAACGTATTTCAAGCGTATCCTAACCTATTGCGGAGCTAGTGCTCCCGTTTGGCATCAAGTGGAATGCGGTCAACTCCGGTCTATTGAAAAAAAAACCACTGGGCTTTACATAAAGCCAGGCTTAATTTGTTTTTAAATTACTGTTGTTTTGTTTTTTTTTTATTCTGATGAACTTGATTAAAAAATAATGAAATATGTTAGTAAAGTAAGTGTAAGTTTTTATTTGGATTCTTATAAAAAATATATACTAGCATCATAAAGATTGTGTTGCCCTTCGTGGTGTTACCTAACTACTTTTGGGAAAATCCTGAAATACTAGGGTACGATTTATTCGAATAAGTCAGAGAGTTACTGGTAGTAGTTATCAATAAACTAAGAAAAAACATTTAGTGGATGTTGGTGTATTTCCTGAATGAACTATAAAAGAATTTAGTTTTTATTCAAGCTAGGATTTTGGCCTGAGCTAAGCCTAAGCTATTCCTGCTACAAGGAAACTGAATATTCCCAACAACAAGCCACTCAAGCCGCAACTAAACGATTTAAGATCCAAGCTCACCGACGGAAGTGTAGAATTTTCATGTAACAATGCCAAGAATCGGATTACGTTACACGAAACGAATGGTGTAGGTTACTGCGGGTGACCAACGATGTCTAGTAGATAAGACTTTATGTAGCGTAATGCGGCCACCGATATAAACCCAGGAGCTGCTCTCTAAGATAGAGACACTATAAAACTAATCTCGCCTCGTTCTTATACCCGCTAGGCAATTTGCTTTTATGGTGATGTTCCGCGCTTGTTACCCCTCGCTTCGACTCTATTATCATTCGTAGCTTGAATGTCTCAATACTTAATAACTGTAAAACGTCTTAATTGTTTTCCTTAACCACGTCCCCAAGCAATGAATTCTAATTTTATTTACATTCAACACTACTTTGCTCTCTGTTAAGGTTTAACGGTTAATTATGTCGTTGGTTAAGTTAATGTTTATTGATCGAGCATTAAGTTTGTACACAACAGTCTGCGTCGTTAGCGTTTTAATAATAGTATCGATTCAATTACGTACTTTAACTCTAGGCAACTTATTGCAGACATCCCATTATTTTCAGAGTCGGCAAGATTGTTTCTAGTGACTCGGAGACTTTTGAGTTCTTAGACGAACTTTTCTAGGTGCCCTCCGCTCTGGGGTAGATGGCGGGTTATATTGGTATAGTGTGGCGGCGGCGGTAGCCTCAGCCGCTGGCTGTACCTCGTGGCCGCACTTATCTGTTAAATGAGGCGCCCGTAACGCGGGCGCAACTTAACTTCTTCGCACTCTTAACCTTGTAGCAGAGGAAATAGACATTTTTGCTTGTACACGGAGTGAATTCACAAGGATTTGGCATTGTATGTGATAAGTTTTAGAAAATAAATTATTATTATTAAGTATGCTTCTCTATTGCATTGGTTTGTAGCTGTAATAATAGTTGTAAGTGATTATATAAATTTAAAAAAATACTGTCTAAAATCACACGGACTTTCTCGTTTCACCATCGGTCGTAACACCAAGGACGCTGTTATAATCTACCATTATCACCCTAATAATTGCGAGCATAAAAGAATCGGCATCCATTCATTTGCGGTTCACAACCTCAGGCGTTGAACGTTATCAAAATTAATATTTTAATAAGGCCGGGGTAATAGGAAGGATCCGTCATGGTGTGAGCAGCAATCACTCACCGCCACCGCTGCTCCCGATATCCTCAAGGTTCTTTCTCAACTTAAATCGAGGTCATTAGCAGCTTTATAACTTAGCACAAAGTTCAGCACGTGACAAAAGATATTTCTGCTGAATAATTTCGGCACCATTATCTATTTTATTGGGCGCCACCGATGAAAATTTTCAGTTTTTAATAGTCATTCTTTGGAATTGGTTCACATTATAGTATATCAATTATTCGTAGAAGTAACGTTCGTTTTATTATTAAAATTAAAACGATGCTGTACTGTAGGTAATATATTATTAAAGAATATTAAGTTCACTTTCAATGGTTGTAGCGCTACTGCTATCAGTAATCCGTAGTACATAACAATAAATACGAAATAATTTGCAACGTAGTACAGTAGTTGCTGACAATGAAGAGGATATTGATTATCCTGTCTTCGTCTTCGAGATTTAAATCTTGACCATGTAGTAGCTTGCCTACGCTTCGATACGCCGCGTAGTAGCTTGCCTACGCTTCGATACGCCGCACAAGTCTTTAGAGTATAAGAAAGAGAAAAAACATTTTCTCTCTCTAATGCACCTTGTGGCGCGCCGTCCAGGCGACACCTCATTTTCTTGTCCGTGCGCTCACGGCGTTCGCACAAGCACCTACCTAACTACGAAATACTAGGAAAACTTTTCGGTTTATATCAAAGATGCCTAAGCGGAATCGTGATGAAACCAAAGAAGACAGATGGAGAAGGAAGATGAAAAAGTACGAAGAAAAAATTCAACAAGGGAATAGACGCAGTGTTCGGAGGATTATATATTCGGACGACGAAGATGATGTCTACCCTCAAGGTGATTTTTGTGTACCCATTGTATTCTTTGGGATCACTATGTTCTAATTTTAAATCCGTTGTATTCTTCGGATGTTTTATTATCGTTTAGTAATATATGTACGACCGTTGCATTCATCGGGAATCGTACGTTTTGCAAATATCCGTTGTATTCTTCGGATACCTACCAATAAACTTTTATAAGTTTGTCCTGTGTGCAACCAAAGGAACGTGTACGGCTATTGCCTGTAACTGGAAAATAACACTCATGCATTCATGGCCTACCTAAAGCATAACATCTATAGCAGTGTTTATTAGCTGGTGCTATAATAATCAAGATTTTCAAACACCCCCTTTGTGTGGTAATTTTCTTCGGTATTGCTCACCATAAGTAATGATTTCCAGAACATCTCGAGCTGGATCCTCCCGTCAACTTATCGCTTCCCGCCGAGCCTGAATGCGAATTTCAAATCAGGGATCACCCACATGAGATTGGAGATGGCGTTATTACAAATGTGGACGCGGAGGCCGCTAACCCCCGTTTGATGGACATTGACCCCGCGACACCGCCGCAGGGTAAAACAGCTGAGTCAGACAATTTTGACCCTCAATTATTAAAAGCCCTTGGTGATTCCGAGGTTGACATCGTTGAGTACGGTAATGACCTTCAAGCAGACTTAGCCTCTCGATTTCAAAAAATTCTTTCGTGTGGTTTAAAAAAGGAAACGAAAGAGGAGATTTTAAAGAAACATCTTTTTCCAAAAAATGTTCCTTTCGCTAAAAGCCCTGCTCTAAACCCGGAAATTGGCGCTATGCTAGTCGAGACCTGTAAATTAAGGGACAAGCGACTGCTTGCCAAGCAAGATCAGCTCGGAAAAGCCCTATCAGCTTTAGGTTATGCTATCACATGTCTCTTGAAGAAAACTTCAGATATTCCAGATATCATCCGTACTCTGAACGAGGCAGGTCAACTCCTGGCTGATTCCCACTACACTGAAACAGATACTCGTCGCTCAGTTATCATTCCACTAATTGATAAATCTTTGACAGATCCCTTTAGAGATAGGAAAAGGGATTCTCTTTTATTTGGGGAAAACCTAGGTGATTTAGTCAAGAACTCTAGAAGTATTAAAAATACAAGTCAATTAATTCAAGCTCACACATCAACCGTCAATTTAAACGGGAAAGGCCCATCGACCCGAGCGCGCTTCCAACACCAGCGCAGCGGCCAGATGTACCCATCCAGAGTCGGTGGGCCGAAACAAACGACGTCGTATGCGCACTACGCATACCCGGGCCGCAAGCGAGCGCCACCCCTGCCGCCACCCCCCATGCGTCGGGCGCCACCGCTGGCAGCGCGCCGCCCGCAGCCGGCGGCGCCTGCGCCGGCCCGAGCACCGCGCTACACAGCAAACCGCTGAATTTACAAGATCCGCTGCAAATCCAGGTATTCGCTGGTCAATTAAAACACTACTTTTGTGAATGGCAATCTTTCACTAATGATAAATTCACTTTAGATGCTGTGTCTGGTTATATGATACCCTTTATTAACAAGCCTAATCAGAAACAAGAAAATTACCCACGTCGTAGTTTTTCAAAATGTGAATCTGTAGCAATGGAAAAGGAAATAGAACATCTTTTAAAAATTAAGGCTATTAGGAAGTGTAAACCAGTCATTGGTCAATATGTTTCCGATATTTTCTTAATTCCTAAGAGTGACGGTGGTAGTAGGTTTATTTTAAATCTCAAGAAATTAAATGAATATGTACATACCGAACATTTTAAAATGGAAGATGTAAGAACGGCTATCAAACTCATTACTAAAGACTGTCACATGATTAATATTGATCTTAAAGAGGCCTATTTTTTAGTCCATATTCATTATAGTCATACAAAATTTTTACGTTTTTATTTCAAAGAATATTTATATGAATTTATAGTTTTGCCTTTTGGCCTGTGTTCAGCTCCGTATATTTTTACAAAAATATTGCAACCGGTTATGACTTATCTACGGTCTGAAGGTTTTCTTTCAGTACGGTATTTAGATGACATTTTGTGTATAGGAAAATCCCCTAGTGATTGCATAGAAAACGCAAATAAAACTATTAGTTGTTTAACACAATTAGGTTTTATCATTAACTATAAAAAGAGCAATTTGGTACCCAAAACAGTTTGTAAATTCTTAGGTTTTATATTAGACTCTGGTTCCATGACTTTACAACTACCAAATTCAAAGCGACACAAGATCCTTAAAGGAGTAAATTGGTTATCAGATTCAAAGAGACTTCGAATAAGAGAATTGGCTCGTTTCCTAGGCACTCTAACAGCAGCTTGTCCAGCTATTCCATACGGCTGGTTATATACCAAGGCTCTAGAAAGAGTTAAATATTTGGCACTGCTTAAGAACAATGGTAATTATGATGCATTCCTGATTGTACCAGATAGTTTAAATGATGATTTATTTTGGTGGAAGAATAATATTTTATCAAAAGTCAATATAATTCGTCACCATAAATACGATCTTGAAATTTTCACAGACGCCTCCTTAACAGGTTGGGGTGTAGCCTGTGGTTCTCAAAAAACGGGTGGGCATTGGAACGCCACAGAGCGTAATAATCATATAAACTATCTGGAATTGTTGGCAATCTATTTTGGCCTCAGATCAGTCGCGAAAGATAGTAGAAACTGCGAAATTCTTTTACGCGTTGATAATAATACCGCTATTTCATACGTTAACAGAATGGGGGGAGTTCAATACCAGCACTTAAACAGCATAGCCAACATTATTTGGAAGTGGTGTGAAGAAAGAAATATTTTCATATTCGCATCATATATTTGCTCTTCATCAAATGTAGAAGCTGATACCGAATCTAGAAACCTCAATATTGATACAGAGTGGGAATTAAGATCTAGAGAATTTAAACAAATAACTCATACATTTGGTAACCCTAACATAGATTTATTTGCTTCTCGCGTGAACACGAAGTGTTCTGTTTACGTATCATGGAAACAAGATCCTTTTGCTTACAATATCGATGCTTTCACGTTAGATTGGTCACAATTTTTCTTTTACGCATTTCCACCATTTTCATTAATTTTAAAAACCCTGAGAAAGATTATACTTGATCAAGCGACCGATCAGTGCACCCCCTGCACCGTCATCTTTCCCTGGCAGTTTGTGTGTTATCCGGGAAGGTTTCCGTAGACAACACGTTCCCGAATCAGCTTTAGACGTTATGCTTTCGTCCATCTCACAAAATACTATTTCGCAATACAGTTCAAGTCTCAGACTATGGTGGAATTACTGTATACAAGGAAATATTGACTTCTACAGTGTTAACGTCTCTTCCGTAATAGACTTTCTTACCATATGTTTTCAAAATGGATCATCTTATGGTACGTTGAATAGTCATAGATCAGCAATTTCTATGATATCTTCACAAAAAATAGGTGAAGACGGTAGACTGAAACGATTTTTTAAAGGCATTTTCAAATTAAAACCAGTATTTCCTCGTTATGATATCACATGGGATCCAAGTATAGTTTTAAATTATTTAGAAAACATTCAGACTGAATCAGCTAGTTTAGAAACGCTTAGTAAAAAGTTAGTCACTTTGTTAGCACTTGCTACTGGGCAAAGATTGCAAACTTTGTCGTTACAAGATCGATATATAATAACTATTAGTAGTCTGATTAAAACTTCAAGAATTGGTAATTGTCAACCCCTTTTAAATCTTACTTATTTCAATCAGAGACCTGGAGTTTGCCCAGCCTCTGTCTTACATAAGTATTTGGCGGTAACTTGAGGAATCAGATCAAATTCCGAGGAGCGTCTGATTTTAACGTTTAAGAAGCCACATAGGGCAGCATCTTCTCAGACACTTGGGCGCTGGGTTAAGCAGACACTACTGGAAAGCGGCATCGATACTTCCATTTTTAGTGCTCACAGTACGAGGCATGCCTCGACTTCGGCAGCCGCTCATGCGGGATTAAGTATCGACGCCATTAGGAAGACTGCTGGTTGGTCTGCTCAATCAGCAGTTTTCGCTAATTTCTATAATCGACCAATAGTCACTGACCAAACATCAGTTAGTACAAATCTGATAGGTTTTTTTTAGTAGATTCATAAAATACAACTACTACTATTACTTATATATCTACAGCAAAAATATGATTGAATAGAATCCTATTATAATTATAATTATTGGTCTAAGTTGGACAGCATTTTGGGAATATAATTTCATTTTGTTGAATAATATTATTTGTAAGAGCCATTGTATTGTTTATCAGTTTATTAATAATCGATAAACATAATTTTACATTTCCTCTTTAAAACTTTTGTTTGATTCTTTGCAACATAGATCAGACCTCTAAACATCTACATGGTCAAGATTTAAATCTCGAAGACGAAGACAGGATAATTAGATGATCAAACGAACTTACCTGAAGTGAAGTTCGATCTTAATTATCCTGTCTTCGTCGAAGAGATTTAAGGTCCCTCCCTAACCCAATACCCCTGTTTGATCAATGTTGCTGCTGTTTTTTCTATTCTACTCTAAAGATAATGAGGTGTCGCCTGGACGGCGCGCCACAAGGTGCATTAGAGAGAGAAAATGTTTTTTCTCTTTCTTATACTCTAAAGACTTGTGCGGCGTATCGAAGCGTAGGCAAGCTACTACGCGGCGTATCGAAGCGTAGGCAAGCTACTACATGGTCAAGATTTAAATCTCTTCGACGAAGACAGGATAATTAAGATCGAACTTCACTTCAGGTAAGTTCGTTTGATCATCTAAGTATTGTAGTATTGCGTAGTCCACAAGGAACCCCGTATGTCTGTCTGTCCCCAGCTTAGCTTCGAGACTCTTAGTACTAGAAAGCTGTGATTTGGCATAGGAAAATAAAATCATAAAAAAAAAATTGTGGGATACGTACCTCCCTTGCAAGTAGAGTGAGAACGATATTTTTACTCTCGTTTATCTCATGGTGTGGGGTATCGTTGGATAGGCCGTTCGAAAATATTGTGGGTCTGGGAAAATATTTTTTTGATTCAGGGATCCATTCGGTTAATATTAAGCTTTAAAGTGCTAATTTTTGTTAGAGTCAAGGGCCAGCTAATTGGTTATTTTTGGGTATGTGAATAATTTCATGGTAATAGTATCTATATATAACGAAATTAAAAATAAAACTATCACAGCGGTAGTAGGCTTTACAATTAAACGACTAATAATCGACCAACTTACATTTGCAATTGGAGAATTGACATCGATATAAGGAAGCACAAGTTTTTTTTTGGAACAAACTCATCCCAACTACGGAACCCTTCGTTGTGCGTGGTCCGACATGCACTTCGTCGGTTTATTTTTATAAATCGAACAATTATTTGTGAAGGAAATAATTGATTCTCGAAACAAGTAAATGCTTCAGCATAAATTGGCTTACAGGTTATACTCTGTGCAACTCAGGCCATTGAACCTATGCCACAAAAGTAAGTACCTAAATGGTGACTACGTAAAGATTCTCCAATATAAAAAATACATCAATGTTGATAGATTACCTTACAAATTCCGTAGAGAAGTCAGCGGCAGCATCTAAAAAATACATCAACGTTGATAGATTACCTTACAAATTCCGTAGAGAAGTCAGCGGCAGCATCGCTCGGTTCTTCCCAGCAGGAAGCGGTAGCATCGCTCAAAAATTGCGCCTGGGCAGACCACGCGTCGCAAGCACGTAGCACACGCCGAAGAGCACCCACTGTCATTTGTACTGCCGCACGAATAAACGCCCGATCTGGACATAATAATACACACGTGTTTAAAAACGATTAGATGAAGATATAAAAGTCATATACAGCGTGGCGCTTTGGTGGCGACATTAATTTAACACACGTATACGGATCGCGTTAACGCTTTATGAAGATATTTTAATTTCATTAAACGTTATTATTAATTGATTTATTTTAAATTTTCTAAAGTAGCATCTTGGAACAACCTGTACTTTAAGAATTCATAACATCGCATCAATGAAATTAAAACGAATAACGTGCAAGTAGTTTAATTGAAGGAATGAGAGAGCTTTATCATTTAGTGTGTTTGAATTTTTTTATTTTTCAATTTATTTTATAATAACCCTACCCGTGTGTTGAATTAATGTCACCATTGTGGCTGCACGTTGTATACGGTTTCCCAAAGCCAAATCAATTCAAATTTGTGTACAATCTCTGCCATAGAAACTTATTATTTTACATTGTTTGTTGTTATTTTGTTTAAAGAATCACAAAAGGTAAAATTAGACAGCAGACACGTTTTCAGGGAACATTGGCCTCTGTTTCTAAAAGTTGATTCATAAATCAACTTTCGGAGTCAACGTTCGCTGAAAATGTGTAAGGAAAAGATGGCAGACAGAACTTTCACGCTCGACTCAGTCCACGAATCACAGTGGTCCACAACAAGAACACGACACAATCACATCCCAATAACGTCACGTATTGTCAAGCTTTCACGCTAAGCCTTTTATGTAGTGTCCTTTGTATAAACCTACGTTAATCTAGAGGACCATTCAATTGAGTCCGCTATAGCTTTTGGAGCACGAAACTTTGATCGTATCAATCTAAAGTTAAATCTGGCTAGAAATCGAACACAGAATACCATGTTGGTTCAAATAATTACTGGATCCACAGATTTTTTTAAATAAAACTGCGAAACCTTTTTGAATTTCAGTTAATTTTAGAGCGGTCTTAAAATTCTGTTAAATTAAGAATAAAATGTAGATATCTGTTAATTTAAATGTTTGGCTGGTCGCCACTTACCTATTTTCACTGGCTGTGGATGCAAAGCCAATAGTCCAACAGGAAGGCTTTTGAAGATCACAGTTATGTTATCTTTAATATTTTGTCTTTCTTTCTCTAATACTTCATCCTTCTTCAAATGTTTGTCACTTCTTTTTTCAGTTTTGTCTTTAAAATTATGCACCGAAGACGCATGCACCTTGGGATTCATTATGAAATCACTAATATCACTTGATAAATCTATTCTATCATTTATTCTTCTAATATCATCATTGCTATTTAAATCATCTCGTCCCAACTTTACATTTTTAGCTACATTTACATCTGCTACATCTATGCTATTTACATATTTATTAAAAGATTCATTTTTCATTTCCCTATAACTATTACGTCTACTATTATTTCTATTATGAAAGGGCATTCCCTTCGCAATTGAATTGTTTTCGATTTTAGAAGTTTCAACGCCTTTGTTATTTACATTATAATTTCTCATACTTCCCGAACTAATATTGCGATTACTAACATACGATTTACTAAAATTTAAATATAATAATTTGTTGTTTACACTGTGTGCTTCTGAAATATTTATATTTCGATTTAAACGACGAAATTTTGAATTTTTAGAACTATTTTTTACATAAAATTCATCACTGACAAATTTTTCTTCTAAGATTCTATCAGTTTTCATCAAAGTGTCGGGGTCTTTTTGATCTTCTATTGTATTATTGTCAGCATCGCCTCGTTTGCTGCGGTCAAAGCGGTCGTATACTAGTGCTTCATCAGTATCCCTTAAGCTTTCTAAATCTTGACCGTTATCTTCGGTATAAAGGGTTCTGTTACTTATATTGTGGAAGATATCAACACCTTTAGAAGCATCTAGCCAGAGCCAGAAAAAGTTCCCTTCAAGCATGTTAAGCCGCTTGGCCTCATCCATAACGAGCTTAGCGTAATTGACATCACATATCAAGACAACGACGCCTCGGGTCAGCCTTGAAATCTCAGCTAGCCGCCTGCACACACAAAATAAATTGGAGTACTATTTTTGCTCACGCTGTCGTAACACAACCAAGCCAACCAAAGTTGTATTGTTGTTCAATAGCTAGTAGTTACAAGCTTCAAATCCATAACAATTTAATATGTGCACAACAAAATGTATAAAAGAATCCCATTGGAAATAAATTCAATTACCTGAAAAGAACGTGGCGAGAAAACTTTTTTGGTAGCGATAGCCATTTCGGATCTAAAGGCGGAGCAGTTATTATTGAAGACAAGTCTTTCCGTAGGGATAATGTGGTGTAAATATCTTCTTCTGCTAGCAAAGTAAAGGAGTGCCAATGGGTGTGCAGCAGTGTTGCTCTGGAAATAAAAGAAAAACGTATAAACTTTCATAATATTCCATTCCAACATTCTTTGTTACTTTAAACTTAAAAAAACTTTACCTGAGTGCGTGTAAAGTTTCTCGAGCAGTGATTTCCAGTCGAATCTCTAGTGGAAGCAATTCCTGTGAAGAAAAGAAACTCAGATAAATTTACACGATGATGGTGCATTACAATAATAATTCAGTTAATTTATATCTCCGTTCCCCAACCCTCATCATACTTAATTGTGTACACTTCATGTCGTCAGGATGCGACCATATTCCGTATAATTTGTATTTGAGTGGTAATATCCTAATCATGTCGCGCTTTTTGAGGTTGTTATTAGTCTACGTCGAGTCGTAATCGGCACGAAAGTGGGTAATAAATGGCCATAATTTACCGCGATACCCGTCCTGCGCCACGGCTCGAATGCGGAATATTGCGGAGAATATCTCACCTCTTGCAAAAAAGTTTTTCTACAGAACGACGGAGAATATATGTCCGCACATCAGGAATATTATGCACCTCATAAAAATCTGATTTGCTCCACATGTGACAAACTCGCGCGTTCCTTTATTTGTGTTTTAAGACACTGCCGCGTTTTACTACTTCACGCATTGTTTGTTGTTATTCTGAATGGTTGTAGGTTTACCTATTTAAATAATAACTACAAGAGAATTTTCTTTAAAGAAAGCAACGTATTCCACTTGGTTAGAATAGATTACCGAGTAGAAATTAAGTAGATCTACTTAGTATGGGATTAGAACGTCGCAGATTGTTTATGTAGAACGTCGCAGAGTTTACATTGAAATTTTAAGCAATTGATATGCTCTATAAGTTTCTATAATTATTTTGCCTATTGAATATACCTCTGAATATCTATATTATATACTATAAACTCACACCTGCTTGTGACAACCATCCACATCACAGTATTAATTAGAATCCTATTAATTATGCCTAAGTATCCGATTCAGGTAACTGTATACCTACGTAATAATTAAACATAATATCCCATTATAACTACCTAGTGTTAGAAATAGGAGTGACCTGTTGTAAGTTACATTAAAAGTTTGTCACTAAGATGATATGGGCATTCCTGACCTCACTCGGTGAGAGAATAACTGGATTCCGCAAGCTCGAAACGTCAACTTCAGGGAACTCTGCATAAACCCACGTCCACACACAGCTTAAACGACAGTGGCGAACTAATTTGCGTACGCTCTCAGAGCATTTTAAGCACCAACTTTGAATTTGCAAGTCACATTCTCTCACAATTGCGAAATGCGAATGAACAATATTTCCTAAAGCCAACAACGGTAATATGCGGTTTTACATTTATTTACGAGTAAATCGTAGAGAATATTTTTGTTAAGACAAAAGAACCTTTGGTTGTAAACGCATTGTTGTAAAATGCAGGTAAAATAATAAAAAGTTTTTCTAGACGCGATTTATTTGCGCGTAACAGAACGGTTCGCTTACACGCAAAAGGTGGTCCGGGCAAAATTGAGATAGAGAGATTTATGTTGAAAACTAAGGTTAATTTGCGAAGCTCGGCCGTTCCCTAGGAGTTCAAAGAAAAGGTAAGGAGAGAGATATCTAACAATGTCATCAGCATATCCTATAAATAATGTCAGAACGTGTCGCGCGCACCGTCAGTCGGTGCGGTCGTCACGTAGACGCATTATTTCACTGCCTGGTTGGCTATTCCCGACTTTATCATAGCATGGACGATTAATAGGTCTGCATAAATGGACCCGTTGGCAATCTACTAGCCGACGACACCCACGACAACTCGTGTTTTTTTATGATACAACCGTATAATTTTTGTTTTTATCGCGTGTTATTTATCTTGAATTTAGTCCTACGTCAGGCTCAGACAGAGCGAAAGAATTTATTATGTGATTCCATATAAACCGAGTCGAGTAATGGCATCGTAAACTTTTGATAATAGGGGTCGACTATCATCGATATTCTCTTCGCCTATAATTCACGCTGAATATAATTTAAGGTTTCAGAAGTATTGGCTTAAAAAACATTTATCATCATCATCATTTCAGCCGAAAGATGTCCACTGCTGGACAAAGGCCTCCCTCAAACACCGCCACTTCGACCGGTTCTGTGCTTCCCGCATCAAGCGGATATCTGCGGCCTTCACAAAGTCATCGGTCCACCTTGTAGGAGGCCTTCCAACGCTACGTTTTCCGGTACGCGCTCGCCACTCCAGAACCATTCGGCCCCTTCGGCCATCAGTTCTGTGAGCAATGTGCCCTGGCCACTGCCACTTAAGTTTGGCAATTCTTCGGGTTATGTCGGTTACCTTGTTTCGCCTGCGGATCTCTTCATTTCTGACACTGCGGTATGTGGGAGGAAAGGTATTGCGTCGACGATGGACCTCTTTCTAAGTAAACATACTCGTCCACAACTTCGAGAGTAGCGTCTTCGACCTTCATGGGAGTGGGTGTTACATGGACATTTGACATGACACCTCTGTCTTGTCCATGTCATTTTAAGACCCACTCCTTTGGAAGCTCTACTGAGGTCATCGAGCATTGTACTGATGTCCTCCATAGTCTCAGCCATGACAACTAAATCGTCGCCAAACCGAAGGTGAGTGATGTACTCGCCATCGTTGCTAGTGCATAGTCCTTTTCAGTCCAGAATAATAACATTAAGTAATACATAATATTTAATTTTTCGTAAGGATGCAATATTCATTTAAACATTATTTATTCCCAAACATTTTCCTCAAACAACGACGCCTTAGTTAAAAGTCTTGAAGCTGATGTAGGAGATTCTATTTATCAGTTTAAATAAGAAGTCGCTGTGCATGGAGGCACGTTTGCCATCAACTATCACACGTCACTGACATTGCGGTTTGGAAGATATGAGTATACTTTGGTCGGGACAGTCTACTTAACAACAACTTTTGTTTTACAGCTTTTGAAGTTTAGAAAAGAGTAGGTAGGTACATTGAAAGTATAGGAAGAACATGTAGTCGAATAAACATAGGTATTAAATTGTGAACCTCTTTTTATGAGGTTTCAAACTAAGTACACCGATGTATGAACATATCCATATAAATGCTGAGCGAATTGCTGTAACTTAACGTGGTGTGAAGTCAGCTTATTGGATTTGAAAGTCGGTAATATACCGGTCATACGAACTTACTTTGCTTAGTGGAAACTGATAAAACCACTAAATACGTCTCAGTGGAATTAAATGGTTATACCAGCGGTGGAATATTGTTTGGTCAGTTGTATTTACGATACTAATAACTAATTCCCTCGTGGAGATAGGCAATTACAGAAGTACCCCTCCGGGCAATTTGTTGTTGTGCGCAAAATGTTAACAAATGACTAAAGCCCACAGTCCCTTGATATTTATAATCCCTTTGTTAAAAATACAATTTAAAGATTTTATGGCTGTCGTGACAAAGGTGATGGATCGTGTAGCAAACATCAAAGTACTGTTTGAAGTTGAAATAGGCAGAATATAGCTATAGTTTAACAAGATATTCTTGGAACACTACGTAAGCGAAGCAATGAATCTGCCCCCTTCTATAAAGACAGTTTCTATAACAGTAAGATTCACATCATGGTCATTGCCCTGAGTTTAACATGCCTCCACCACTCAAATTGTATACTGATAGGGGGAAATAAAAAAGCTATACACCTGTAGGAAAAATGCAAGAAGCTGTACTAAAAAGTTACTTTGTGACGGATTATTTGGGTAAAGTGAGGTAAAGGAGAAGCTTTTCTCATCCTTTTCTCTCCTGGCCGCTTGGCCATGAATAGAGCTCAGTGGTATTTAAGAGGCCTCGTGATATGAGGTCCAAGAATTGTAGTCGAAGGGAGAATTTCAGCAGTGAAACTGAACACGATCAGCACATCTAAGCCGCGTTCAATAGTGTAGTATAGTTGTGATTTTTGTTTCTTATTTTTTCTTTTAGTTTACTTACGTTGGCGATGGCATAGGAAAGGTGTACGTGAGTGGGCGAGGCGCGCAGCACGGGGACTCCTGCGCGGGCTGCCGCTGTCACCACCGCTGCGGCCGCACTGCCTCCGCCGCAGACCAGTAGCGCCGCCACCCGCCGCCCGTCGAGTGCCGAGCATGTTCGCTCCAGCACTCGAACACCGAACCTGCAAATAAATGTTCTGATTAATAAGAAAAGCGGTGCTTCTTCGCAGTTTTTTCCTGAACGAAACCCTCTATTTTCATTTATAACTTTGAAGCCTTTAAATTTTTCATCGAGGTGACCTGAATTTCAAACATTCGGTTTTGGTGTAAAGAAATCTGGGCCCTATTTAATATAACTGAAATTTAAGTTTATTAAAACAGAAAATGTGTGAAGGAAACTTGTAAAATTTTCGGATGGTCAGATTGGCTTTATTAAATAGGCCCGTAATCTTTTTCGTTAAAAAGTTTATAACAGACTATTAGATTGATGTAAGTAATTTCATCGATGACTAAAAGGTTCTTCAGTTAGCCAGCATATTACTTATCTTCTAAATCAAAAATATAAAGGCAGGCTTAAAAATACCTCCACTCAAATTTCATTGAGCTAAAAATACCTCCACTCAAATTTCATTAAGCTAAAACACTTTCCTTTCTCATTACAATGAAAATCTTCTTTGTTCAATGTGCAGATAAACTTATTTCATTCTTATTTTTAATTTGAATACCAATCAATAATGGAATGCTTGCTACAAATAAAATATCACGAATAATTTGAATATTCAATTATTTTAACGATACTTAATTGTATCAATAGATCGGCACAACTGTTCGCAGAATTCGAAGCTTTGGCGTTACAAAAGAAGAATCAATGCCTTTTAATACAAATAAAAATATTTAAGTTCGTGTTTTTGCTATGAAGGGTAAAAATCGAGTTTCGAGTAAAAAATATTTATCCACGAAGAAGGGACCATTTGTTTAGACACTGTATCATATTGTACGTTTTATCTTAATATTAATCTAAATAGCTCATGTTATACAAAAACCAAAATAACCGCAGATAAACCTGAAAAGTTTACTAGTGAATACTCTCAGAGGTTATTTTAGAAACCTCATTACTCCTATTTTTTCAGAGAAAATGAATCACAAAATTGCCAACAGTTTTAATAACAGAGCCGAGTCTAGGGGTCACCTTTCATGAAGCACTTTTTTGAACCCACCCACGAAAAAATATCGAACTTTTTAAGGCTGTCTCTGTAACGGTTTGGATAAATCAAATAAAACATCATTTGTCAGAGGGGATGATTTATGAAAAATAATACTTTAAGATTGAGTTAACTGCGTTTTATTTTTAAACATGAGTCATTTGATATGTGTACTTAGAAAAGACTACGTATTTTGTGCTGTATTATAATATGAACAATGGCTCCCGCTAAATCCCGAGCGCTGTAAGCAGGAGTGCATAATCCTGTGTCAATCATCGTGTCGGGTGCCCGAAACTCAATGTTAAGCCAGTAATTCATTTCTAAGGTAGCAGGTGACATAACTTAAGTTTAATATAGCTCTAAGGATAGATTAAGACAAGCGTCCTCACAAATTTATTTATGTGTCTCGTGTTTTACATTAAACACAGGATTAAAGTTATTATAACACGATTTTTCCCTACGATAAACCATTAACTTTAACCGGTACAGTGAGTAAGAGATCTTTTTTCCAATAAAAATGAATAAAATAATATCACATTAATGTAAAACCTTTTGTGAAAAGTTATATACTTTTCATAAAATTTAATATGTCTAGACAGGCTGAAGATAAATCGTACGTTAAATTACATTTTGGATCATTATTATGAAGCTCACGCTTATTGTGAAATACATAGATTAAACTGAAGCACATTATTTATAACGAGAACGTATTCAAAACATGTAACGCTGTTGAAATCGCTGTTCTTGTACTTGACATTAACATTCATTAATTTTAGCAGGGTTCGTCACATAACTATTCCAACTCAAACTATGGAGTTTAACAAACAATGAAAGGTAGTAACGTGACTGAAACATACGAGTAACAACTTCATAATAATACAGTAACAACAACATTGTGTAACCCAGCACTTGCCGGCTTCGTACTTGACGTTATTCACCATGTACAATATGTACTGTGAATTTTTGATGCAAATATAATATGAATAGCCAAGTGTGCCTACAACTCAATTATGACCACAATTAGTTCTCTGAGTATCATTTACACGGATCACAACGCCGCATTGACCTATTTGCATTAGTAACTACATACAACCTGTTTCAAACGGTCTTTAGTGTTGGGCTCCCTGATTGGATTATTCCTAATAATTTATGTAAAAGGTCAATCTATGACAGGATAAACATGATTGAGATAATCGGATGAACAAATGTTGAATATTATTAGATTTCGAGTTACAAATGCACATTTTTCTTCAATAACTAAATCTAACAATAAAACTGAAATATTTTAATCACCCTGTTTATATTGTTATCCAATAACGCGTCAGACCTTGTATCACATCGTAATATAGTTACCCAAAGGGCCGCATCGTAAGTACACTTCAGTCTCAATCCAGTCGTTCAGTGCTTCAGAAGTCGTTTTAAATTTAAAGCTTTAAAAGCGTCTCTGGCTCCTGTCTTTGCTCTCGCGATATAAAGCAATGTCTACCCGTGGGTATCCTAACGTGTGGAGTAATTTTGAACGAATAGTTGAAGATGGTAGAATGCTGAAATTCGAAATAGAAGACATCCCAGAAAGTATGTGGAGTACTGCAGTCGAATTTATGCTTGGCAACTACATCCGAGAAGACGTTTGGTGGAAATCTGCTGGTGAGTGAGCACAACTTGATTTGATTCCAGAAAGAAATGGACGCAACGTTTCCAATCTAACTAATCTGTTGTCGGCGTAAATAAGTAGGTATTTTTTGCAATTACGAAAATCTCGTCTCGTGTTAGCACACACTTTCTTACGCAAGAAAATACCTAAGTCATTAGCAGTAGTATGACCCGCGCCGACGCCCAATTATCTCGGGCTCGAGAAAAACCTTAAATGTGCTGTCATTAGGCACCCTTTTCGCTTTTCTTCTCTCATCGGCCGACTTCTGAATTTTTAAGTTTGTTTAATGCCATGAGAACAACTGAATGAATTCTATCACCGACCAGCATAACTTTGTCAAAATCTACAGACTGAAAAGATTTCAACATAGGGTCATAAATCCTTAGAACTTTCCTATTAAATTCACAACAGATCAATTTAGTAGATTATCAAGTTCGACTTCGGTTTCAAAGTAAAAGTTACTTAATCTAAATAATGTCGACAAAGTAAATCTTCATTCACAGAATGAGATTAATAAACACGATTACGAATATCAGTGGCATTGAAATCAACCTTATAATTCATATTTATTTTTGCAAAAGCGCAAAAAGGAATTGGGTCATGTAAAGTTGTTAGGAGGACGTGCTTCTAAATTTTGAAGAGGAGATATTAATAGGATGTGGATAATTAATCTTGTACTAATCTTACTGACAGGCACAGCGCAGGATTTAGACGCTATACAAGAATACCGAGTGCTGCTGACATCGATCATTAGGCAGAAAATGAGCGTAGCGTGCTTCCTCGCCGAAGGAGACGGCTCGGGTCGCACACTCGTCGCTGTGAATATGTGCTTGCCGCAGGAAAAGGGACGCTTCGTTGAACACAGGCCGGTAATAACGGTTGTCTAACCTCTTTTTAGCCCTCCGTATTATTTTACGGTTCGAAACCACCTTTACCTTTATTTTTAAGCTACTATGCGAAGGCTTTCAAATGCAAGTTGTTACGGAAACTGTAATGTTTTAATGCTTTGTTTATTTTTTCTCTTCAGTATTATGCGGTGTCCCTTGATCCATTTCCATTCATTCTCTTGCTAGTACCTACTTATTCAAAGGCGACCTAGTTTTCACCCATCAGCTCATCACATTATTCAGATGGCCTATCTTGATACTAATGGATATACTTTTTGTAAAATCAGGTAGAGCTCTATCACGGAAATGAAATCTTTTTTATCGCTGCATTCTATTTTTAAATCCGCAGTAAATACGCGTTGTTATTATCATCTTGCAAACAACATTACACATAATGTACAATGCTATTACTTTACAGCCCAAGTCTAAAGCGGGTTTATTATCCCTGCGAATGTTCGCGGAGGCCATGAAAGTGACAGCGATTTATGATAAATACAACGTGAACACGTACCTCATGGGAGCAGGCCTGTCTGTAGCACCCGAATATCGGGGGCTGGGCATCGCGGTGGAATTGCTCAGAACCAGGTAAATGATATACCTTAATCCTCACAAAACTGCCCATTGGCCAGCCTATACACTGTACCTGTAATTACGGCCCGACTCACGTCAGATAGCCGCGGCAAGGGCAGCATTTCTAAAGGACTTAGTAACAATATTAAGGTCTACGAGTTAATCTACGCCCTCATATCCCGCCTAGTAGATCATCTAAGCTAAATTAGAAAAATTTTGGGTTGTGTAGCAAAATATAACATGGAATACATTTATCGAGTTTTGTTAAATTTCTGAGGCGAAAGCGACAAAGTTGCAAGTTAAGAACAATACATCCCGAAGAATTGTGCGCTTGTGCCGGCTACGGGAGGGGCGGCAACCGTAACTGCGTTCCGATGTCAATATCTACGAAATGCAATCCGTTTGAGGGCAACAGACTGTACTGGATATAACTATGTGCTGACGTTCCATTAATCTAGTGAAGTATCATTATACGAAATGTAGGATTAATTTAACTAAATCCCGTATTACTTTATTTTCAGAATAAATGTTTCCAAGAACTTGGGCTTCCGCGCAACAGGCGGAATATTCACAAGTGCAAAAGCACAAAAAGCAGCAGAAAAAGCGGGCATGGAATGTCTATACCATATCCCTTACAAGAAGTTTGGAAAACATTGCCATATAGTGTTTGATTCGGACGCAGAAGACCTGAAAATATTCGCTATCCGAACTGAATAAACAGTAACAAGTAAACTAGACCCCAATTCACTTTGCGAGAAAACATTTTTCTTTTTTAATGCCCTAGAGGCCGTATTTCAGGACATACCGCAATAACAAGTCCTGGTTTTGCCGCAAAAAATAAACCCGATCTCTTCTTAATTTAAAATATTGTTTTTTTGCTACCCATGTTTTCTTAGACAATGTTCCTATTACAAGATTTCATGTCACATGGCAGTGTAACCTTTTATTTTATTATACCGTTCTAAAATTATATTTTGTGTTTTAATTAAAGTTTTTCCAGTGCTCTATTTTTTCGAGGTATGATATCATGCGGATATGATACATTATATAGCGTACTTTGTCCTTTTAATTAGCGTCCCAGTTATAGTTTTTGTCATACATATAATTACTAAAGCAAAAACAGATTCGTATAACGCCATTGCGGAATAAAATAATTAACAGCCCGTGCTTATTCTGGATTTATAACTTAACCAGCAATTCTCATTGAAAATTCAATGGTTATTTTGACGCTAGTAATAAATAGCACTTATCATTTTTTATGAAGCGTTGCCCCACACTAGGAATTTCTCCTGTATTGTGGGTGCGTTTACAAACATTTAACCTCACGTACACAAACAGCCAGACCCGGAACAACTACTTGTAGGTCATACAAATATTTGTTTCGTGCGGGAATCAAACCTGCGACACGCAGCGCAGCAGTCAATCGCTTAACCACTGCGCCAACCGTGCCGTCTATTAAGGAAGAATTGATGTCATAACTGTTTATCGCTGGTTAAAAATTACTCAATTACAATTTTTACTCTGCGTTTTCCAATACACAGGTTTAATTATAGGTTCATTAATTTATTTAATGGAATCCGCATTTTAATAATAAATCATTAAAGTGCCTATCAGTTTTACCGGGCAGGTAAATAAAATCTTTTCAAAATCAATTCAAAATACATTTTGAAACAAAAGTAAATCTCCAGACATAATAGTACATTTTGATACAAGTGGAGAATGTTTGTTATTGCATTCGAGGCGAAATTAACACCCGAGCCGTAGGCGAGGTTGTTTTTGAGCCGAGAACTGCAATAACAAATATCCACGTGTATCAACCGACGTTTTTCAATACACTTTTGAAGAAATAAAATAAAATAACGAAAAATATTTTTGTCATGAATTATTAGGAAACTATGATTTAATTTTCTTTTTTTTCCGCGCTTTGCTTTCGCCAGGTTGAAGGAAAGAAGCAAATGTATAAAGCCGATAAACAGCCTTATATGAAAAATAGAAAATTCAAATATTTTTGAGTTTAAAACACAAATAAATCTTAATTTGTTCATAAATGTTTTTTTATTATAATAATGGTGGTATTCTTTAAAAAAACATTATTTAAATATTCCAATAATATTAACGCCGTAAAGACGCATCTTAGCCGAGATTAAAAAAAAAATCACCTCCGAATAGAGCGGACCGTCTCTGGCGCGAGACGGTGTGAATTGAACCAATTTGGACTAAGTATAGGTATAAGTTATCTGTGGCAATTTTTATTCCCACACACGTGTTGGAAAATAAAAAATCGCACGCGTGTGAAATACATTGCATTGTGAACCTAATCGTAGTGCGATATGAACCAGTTTTCGAGGAAGTGTATTGAAAAAAACTACCAATCTCTATGTAAAAGACTGAACATAAAATAGATATTTTCGTTTGGATTCGTTTGAAAGATATTATGTTATCATCTTGCAAATGGTATTCAACTACTAAACAAAAGCGAGTCGGACTCGCGCATCGAGGGTTCCGTATATGATGTTGACGATTTCTGAAAAACTGTGTTATTTAGAGACATCGTTTTATTTTTCCTGTAATCTTTACATAAACTTCTATCACATAGAATAATTTCAGATTTTTATCTATGCAAATTTCGGAGATGAAGGGGGGGGGTGGTATTTTTTTTTACATTTTGCATCATAAGTCGGACACTAAGCCGCCTAAAAAAAAATGTTGAGAATGTGCAAATAGCGTTCTTTCATATGATACCCCATATGCCCTAGTAGCCCCCTTCAGATTTTTAAGACCCCTTTCAGTCCCTATTGCAAAAAATATATTTTTTTAATTTCTTTCTTGTTTGCAAAATAGTTGGGCAAACGTCATCTAAAACCACAGATATATAAGAGAAGCAGACCAAACATTCGCTAAAAATTGCATAGCCATTACGCACACATAGGGCGTGTTGTCAATACAGGGCCGAACTAGGGCCGGTTATGTGGTTGCCGGTATTATATCTAACAATATTCAAAGAACCGATACACTTACTGAAAATCCGCGTAAATCGATATTCTTTGGGTATAAGAAGTGTAGAATAAAGTGTTAACGAATAGAACCACCCATCTATTCCCGTGGTTATTGTAAAAGGCGACTAAGGTAGTACGAAGACGATGTTCAGCAGTCCTCTATCCTCCTTTTGACGACCGGCTTGACGGTATATATAGGTACAGACCGTTGACGGATTAGTATCGGATAGAAGAACCGGCGCTCCCCAGATGATGTTGCTTACCATTATGGCGGCGCGGGATAGAGAAGCTACGCGTCAAATTTTGTATATGTATGAGTCAGTGTGACAACAGGTGACAGAACGAGATACTATCTACGACTTGTCGTTTAGTAAAAAAAGGATAAAGAATCATGTCCATCTACATAAATATAACTATGGATAAATGTTTGGTCTGCTTATCTTATAATTATCCTCTCTTTCGCCGAGCGGCCTTAATGAGGCCGATGAGGCCGATGTCAATTATGCCGGATTCGCCATCCGATCTGGTTCAGACCGATTGATTCAGTTCGTATAGTGGCAAATCCCCATTTCGCGCCAAAAAGCCGACACGAGAGAGGATGTCTGTGTCTAAAACTATTCTAAATTTCAAGTTGATAGCATTAGTACTTGAGATAACCAGATGTGACAGACAGACTTAGTCTCACCATAAGGGTTCCTTTTTACCATTTTGGTACGGAACCCTAAAAACCATAATTAATATTAAATTCATCACCAACTTCAGAATTTAAAGAACGTTACAAGATTTAAATACGCTAGCCGCGGTCAGTTCGTAGATTGGTGATCATCCAATATGGGTCTCCGTGTCTCGTAAGGCACGTTAAGCCGTTGGCCCCGGCTGTCATTCGTAGATCTTTGACAGTCGTTACGGGTAGTCGGAAGCCCAAAAGTCTGCCAACCAGTCTTACCAAGAGGTACCGTGTTACGTAGTAACTACTGTTGAGAGATATGATAGGAAGTCGCTCCATGTAAAATACTGGTACTCAAATGCATCCGGTTAAATTGGAAGCCGACCACAACATAAGTAAAAGCTAGGCAGATTGATTTATGGTTACTTTTATGAAGCGTCTTTAAACTACAATTTTTCCTCCCTTTGATTTAACATTAGAAAATAGTTATCATCTTTTTAGGGTTCCGTACCAAAATGGTAAAAAGGAACCCTTATGGTGAGACTAAGTCTGTCTGTCTGTTACACCTGGATATCTCAAGAACTACTAATGCTATCAACTCGAAATTTAGATCAGTTTTAGATGACGTTTGCCCAACTATTTTGCAAACAAGAAAGAAATTAGAAAATATATATTTTTTTTGCAAAAGGGACTGAAAGGGGGTCTTAAAAATATTAAGTGGGTCTACTAGGGCATGTAGGGTATCATATGAAAGAACGCTGTTTGTACATTCTCAAACATTTTTTTTTCTTTTTTAGGCAGCATAGTTACCGACTTTTGATGAAAAAAAATACCGTCCCCACCCCCCCTTTATCGGAGATACCACCCCCCCTTTATCGGAGATAAAGGGGGGGGGTATCTCCGAAGTTTGCATAGATAAAAATCTGAAATTATTCTACGTGATACAAGTTTATAAAGATACAGTTAGTTTATAAAGGTACAGTTTATAGAATTTGTAAAGATTACAGGAAAAATAAAACGATGTCTATAAATAGCACAGTTTTTCAGAAATCATCAACATCATATATATACGTACAGAACCCTCGGTGCGCGAGTCCGATTCGCTCTTGACCGGTTTTTTTCCGAGAAGTTACTACCAAATAAAACATTAATAAATACTATTTTTGTAAGATAAAAGAAAGGATTGGGAGAAATAGATCGTAACAAAAATATATTTGGCAAACATGTAATGGTCTAAAAACGAACACACCTTTTCTTTAACAAAGTAACGCACCATTTCTATTTTTTTTGACGTTGCGTGCCATTTGACGTTTTGTTTACATGTGCGCCCCCTATCAATGAAATTGTAAAACTAATCGTAATGGTGGTTATTATTGAGTGCAGACAATTATTACTCTTCAGAACATATTCATTTTAAATTCAAATTCATAAGCACATTCAAATTCATAAACACATAAAATTTGTCCAATAATGTAGTTAGGTATTATTTTTTAATTACTCAACAAAAACAATGGTTAGTTCTAAACATGAAAACAAAACACAACATGGACCCGTTATTCAACAAGATAATTTTATAGCCGCAATAGCTTTGAAACATAACACCCGGCTAAGCCAACAGCTGAACAACATTTCATTTTAGTTTTCAAACAATTGGATGCCAACTGTTACGTGAAATAATATCGGCAAAATGTAATGCCTAACCAGATAGGTATACTACCGGTAGCTTTTGTACCTTAAAAAAAACAAAATAGCAAAATCCCACAAAAAAGCTTAACAACCAACAAACTGGTTATTTTATACGTTGGGAAGTTTTTAGCAACCCTTAAATCGTCATCGGCTTGCAGAAGTCCCGAGTATGATCCGAAGCAAGTGCTTTTTTGGTTCACTAATATTTCGATTGTCCGACGTTTTTCCAGAGGTTGATAATGTCCAAAGGGCCTATACAAGGGGCAATCGCTTTCAAAACGTTTAATAAGGTTTCCGGTAACTAATGTCATTTTTTAATTGCTCAATACGTTATCGCCAATTAAATGAACCATCTTTTGAATGGTAAAACAAAAAAAAAATAGAACATAAACCATTGCCCTCTTATTACAAAACAAGATTTATATTTTGACATGGCTTAAACCATGGAGCCAGTTTTTGTAATAAGAACGTAACTGTGATTGGAATACCGTTCTTTATACAAAACTGAAAACTTAGTTCGGTATTAAGTTGTCAGTTTTGTATTAGGAACTTTACCGTAGACGGAATAAAGTTCGCAATTCAATAATGGCTCCATGGTTTAAACTTGGGTCTGAAGATAAACCTTGTTTTGTAATATGACGGTCTGTGTCCAATACCCTTCCGAACATGAATCGCAAATTAAATACCTACTAAACAAAAAAAACAGCCAAGTGCGAGTCGGACTCGCGCACGAAGGGTTCCGTATAGCGGCAACAAAAATAACATCATCTGTGAAAATTTCAACTGTCTAACTATCACGGTTTATGAGATACAGCCTGGTGACAGACGGACAGACAGACCGACGGACAGCTGAGCCTTAGTAATAGGGTTACCGTTTTACCCTTAGGGTACGGAACCCTAAAAACTAATATTAAATTCTACTTTATGAATAGGAAGAGAACAGTGCAAAGTGGAACACAAACAATAGTACCTAATTAATATTCTTTTCCGTATGTATTTTAAAAAACTTTCATAGGAATGGAAATTTCAGTTTGCCAGTGATAATTAATATGCGTAGAAATTAGCTTTTATTGGGAACTTTCTTCTGCTGATTAGACACGGCCTTAATTCATTAGTCAGCTCAGTTGTTCTACGTTCTACGTTTTTCTAACTGAACAGACAACTGTGCTGCTGGGGAGTTTGTTGCGCCACTTGTTCTTCCCAGCTAAAGCACTAAGAAGAGGTGAAGAGCGGGCGTTTTGGGGGGCTGTCTTATGTAATTTTGACTTTCAAAAAGAGCTGATTCTCAACCTTGTTTGAATTAATGACTTTTGATTTTGATTTATGACTGCGATTGGTGACAACGAAAGTATCGTCACGCTTAGTTTCTGACATCGTCGTCAAAAAGCTCTAAGCTAAGATTTAGGTAATAAAATGAAGAAATCGGCGTCTATTTCTGTTAACAAAATTCTAGTTATACGAAAAAGTTTGTAAGACATAAACATTAAACGCTACCAGAATTTTTAATGTGGGCATGTGTCCATAATATATGTATGTATTTATATTTACATGTATATCACATTTTATCCTCAATAAAGTCATTACGATAAAGCGTGGGTAGAACCGAAGGTTTAATATCGGAGGATCGTATCATAAAATATTACTTTATGGTAATACATTCCGGTATTTCCCTATAGTTTTCGCACTGTAACCAACTTGCCAAGATAAGTTATAAATATAGTTAGTTACAAATAACGTCGATTCAGATTACCGCGACAGTAAGGTTTTCAGGACATAATAAACTATTTTTTTGTTGAACGGCGTAGGCCATTGCTGCTACGCCGCGTAGCATGCTACGAAATACGTAGAGTGTACAACTACGTAGCAATTCCATTGTGACTACGACACATTACTATGGAGGATGGATTATTATAACCATTTGCTTCCAACGACTATGATACACTTCCTAAGATTTCTGACTTTTGTGAATTGACATTAAATGCTGTATATATGTACCGTGAGTGTAGATTTGAACCATATTCTACTGATAATAAATATCGTGAATAAAAATCGGAGTAAGTCAGAAACCGATTCTAGCCGACCCGAATTTTAGGAAACATTACAGACTTTGTTTTTTTTAAGGTCTTCTATATCTTTACGGAAGCCGAAATAATGTAATTACGATCAGTTTACCTACAACTATAAACCTAGAAATATTTAGATGTTATTTAAAGTAACGCAACATTTCGTAACACGTAGTTTAATTAGCGCCTAGAATAACCATGAGCTTCACATTGCATACCACTCGAATTCTAATTGGCTGAGGTGCGCTGAGAACAGAATTAGAGCATTTACGTCTCAAGTATCAAATTGTACTTTATGCTGAATTAATAGGTAGATACTAGGTAGGTATATTATTATCTAACCGATAAGAATAATGTTCATAGCCTATGTGTAGCATATGCAAGTGGATAGAATAGTTTTTGCTACTATAACCAATGCAAAATTGAATAAAGAATTTGATTCGTCTTTTGTTTTTTTTTCTTTGAATCCCTACAATCCTACAATGACATTTCTACAAAACATCATTGCTAGCTTAAAAAATATGTTACTCTGTATAGGAAATGTAGCCTAAGTTTTGAACTAGCTGTATTGTTTACAGAAAAGTCAGTGTTTCAAAGGCTACATATGACTAGACTAAGCAACAATGCACAGAAAACTGTAATTAGCGCCGTAATTGTTTCTTTTCTTCTCTTTATTTCGCTTTAAAAACACTGAATTCCCTTTATGTAATACACATTGGTATTAAAATCTTTGTTTCACGAAGTTAATAAATAATAAGATTCCTAATAAGATTAGTGTGATGTGATTTGCAAACTGTTATTTATCTTGACCCTTTTGGAGAGGGTTCACATTTTCAATATCATAACAAAATATGTATTATAATATTCCTACTATGTTCTAAAAAAATGGTGAAGGAAAACATCGTGAAGAAATTGATGATTAGATTTCAGGATCGCCCTGAGAGATATTTCTCGACGGCATGTGAAGCCAAGTAAGAGGCCCGTGGGCAGCATAAAAACTCTGAGTCACTAACCACACGAACAGGATTATCCGGTAATAGATTTTTTATTAGAATAATCGATTGATTCCTTTTTCGGCACATTCCTTTTTGGACATATTCCGTTTTCGGCATATTCTTGTTTCGGCAAATTTTAGTAAATAAATTATACTATGAAATACTTGTGACTTTGCTTGCGTAATAAAATAAAATAATATTTATTAGTTAAATATTAAATTTCAGAATAATGATGCTTTGTTGTATATAATGATTTATGCCGAAAACAGAATGTGCCGAAACAAGAATATGCCGAAAACAGAATATGTCCAAAAAGGAATGTGCCGAAAAAGAAATCAATCTCTTGATAACTGTGGCAACTTCATTTAAACAAAGAAAACAAACAAACATAGTGCAAACATTGCAACAAAATCGAGTAGGTATATGGACTCCCCGCGGTTACACTAAACATTAACTGCCTTATTACAAAACAAGATTTATATTTTGACATGGCTTAAACCATGGAGCCAGTTTTTGTAATAAGAACGTAACAGTGATTGAAATACCGTTCTTTATACAAAAATGAAAACTTAGTTCGGTACTAAGTTGACAGTTTTGTGTTTAGGAACTTTACCATAGTCGGAATAAAGTTCGAAATGCAATAATGGCTCCATGTTTTAAATCTGGGTCTGAAAATAAACCCTGTTTTGTAATAAGGGGGTCTCGGTTTAATTACAAACATTCGTTGCTAATTTGCACACAAAACTTTGCTGAAAACAAGCTAGAAAAACAAACATTACCAGCAATTAGATAGCAGAACATTTTACTCTATTTACTATCAATTTAACAGTAATGAGACAATAGAAGATCTTCACTGGTGTACTATCAACACAAAAATACATAAATAAATAAAAAGAATGAGTTCAAAGACATCTCGTAAACCGCTAATCAATTGAGGAGGGCTTCTTGAATTCTTACCAAAGTAGAAAGAATATTTCAATCTATAAATATGTATTAAGACCAAGTTTTCTGGTTCTGGTGTATAAAAGGGAGAATTGTTAGAAAAGTAATACTTTTACACAATAGAAGAATGAAATATAGGTACCTGAAATAGAGGTAAAGTATTGAATATTGAGGTAAGAAAAATTTAAAGAAATTCAAACACTCTATTTGATTAACTGCAAAGTGACAAAATTACGTCTTTCTAAATGCTTCGCTTTCATTCAAATTATTTTGAGAATTGCTTTTCTACCTATTTCTCTTTAGAGATCGCTTACTGCAATAGCACGTGAAAATTTAATGTAGATAATGATAAATAAGTTTCATTAAAATACCAGTAACAGCTGTCTCGTTTTGAAATGCAACCAGCAAACTAATATAATTTATATCGAGGAACGTGTATCTAGATTATTACTAAAGTGAAATTCCCAGATAATTCCAATAACCGCAATGAAAGTCGTCCCTCATTTGCCTTGCCATCAGTTGGAAAATGTAACATCCAAGCTAATATTGATACCGAGTAAAAGCCGCATCTCGTTGGACCGACTGCGAAACTATTGCGGTCCGGTGCGGCGCTTCAACGCGTTCCGATCAAATCGAAACAACTCGAACAATATCCATAAAGTGCTCGTTCGAACAAGACGTGTATCGGGGTTTGTTTGAAATCGAAACTTGTGAATAGTTTTGTTTGACGGCTCATGTCGGTTTATGTTGCGGAGATAAATTGACGGCTGCTTCATGCTATCGCTACATTTTATTGAGCCACAATCCTGGCAAATCCTTTTGATCAATTGAGTTCAATGTAACGGTTTCTGTTTGGACGGAGCCTGTAAATTGTACCTTTTGTAGTTCGTTTCTATTTTGTAGCTATGACAGACAGGGTAACAAAGACATACGCATAGATTTACTAGCAAATAACAACTTGTCTCTAGATTCTCAAACAAATTCAAAAGCATCCGTCTTTATGCCAACACAAGTTGGTTGGTCAACCTATCACAATGGCTACGATGAGGTTTGACACCGCAACGGAATTTATAGTATCAATCATACAGATTCATAACAGAAGCACAAGCCAGGCTGTGATTTTCTTAAATAATATACCAAGAGTGCAAGGACGCCTTGGGATCTGGAGGCAAAAGTCCTCGCGCACATCTGGGAGTGGCGCGAGGAGGCGAAACGCCGGGATGAAACTCCGCTGCCGCGAGAAATCACGGCACAGTGGACAGAGCTCCGGCGGGAACTCATGGCGCCATGGAGAGTGCGATTGTCGCAACCCAGCGCTGGGCTCGCCACAATTGTGGTGATAAGTCCCCTCTTTGAGGAGTGGCTAGAGAGACTGACGCAGATCCTCACCGGACACGGATGTTTCGGGAGGTTCCTGTTTAGGATAAAGCGGGAGGAAACGCCCGGGCGTCACCACTGTGTGGATCGTCCGGAGAACATGGTGGAGCATACGGTGGAGGTCTGCCTGGCTTGGACGGAGCACCGCCGTGCCTAGTCGCCGCAGGAGACGCCCCGGGTGGCGGGAGTCGCAGTCTGATTTCCGGCCACAGTAGGCGCGGGCTTGCGGACGGTGAGCGATGGGTAGCTCACCGTCCGATAAGAACCAGGCCATCTCTTGCAGGCGCTTTGTGTTCCACGCGCGCCTGAAAGAGATGTCAGCACCAACTGACGGGGTCCGTTAGGGCCAATGCCTACCAGGGTTGCGAGTTTGTCCGAAAGAGATATCGTGGCCCTGGCAATAAGGCAAGGGAAGGAACACGGGTGGGTTTTAGTCAGTAAAAGTCTGACACTCCCTCCTGCTCCGCCCAGAGCGGGAGAAGTTATATGATAATTTCCCACCCAAAAAAAAAAGGTCTGGCACGAATAATTACACAAAAGGCCCATCTTATATGTATAAATAATTTAATAGGCCCCATGTGCTAGGGCGAGATTCTCTCACAATTTAATGGGCTTTTGTCCAGCCTCGGGAACCCGAGTCGTAACTGGCAATTAATACCTACTCCTGAACAGAAAATTGAATTATACATTTTTCCGTTCATTTTGATTATTAATTGAGGATCGAACCCACCTCCTAAGGTTCACAGTGTCACTCACCCCATGCGATTTGAGACCCATAATGTAATTATACCTGTGTCAACGCTGTAGGTACTTCAACTAAGCCCTATTGAATTCATCGCAACTTTTAGAAATATTGCAGGCTCAATCAGTACAGCTAGCTAGATTCATGCCATGCCTTAATCCCCTGGTATTCTGATCAAAGTTTCTAACACACACAGGCAAGTAAATCGTTACCATGATGGGTGGCGAGCGAGCCTATTTCCATTTATCGAACATGTTCTGTGGGATTGGAACAATCCGCCAACTCGGGATGTAGAATATCGAACGCTGCACCTTAAGTGTTAGCTGTTTAGAGAAATGCGTAAATTTAGACTGTATACAATTTAGATACAGTACAATTTCAGAAAGAGTACTATGCGTGGAAATAACAAGAACTTGTAAAAATCAGAAAATAACTTAAAGGTCGGAATATAAACAAAATAATTATGGCACGCCACAGGGAGGTATCGTATCCCCACTACTCTTTCTAGTTTACATCAACGACAATCCAGAGGCAATAGGCAAAGATTGCATACTATTCACTGATGACACTACAATAATGAGAGTAATAAGAGTGATAATAACAAAATTTTTGAAAATGAGGTCGTCCAAGCTCTGGATAACGCAATCGATTGGCTAGCAAAAAATAACATAGATCGTTTTGTTTTATTTAAGTCTTGAAACAAATTCGTCAAACAGTAAACTGTGATACTGTAATGCTGGCTTACCATGGTTACCTATGTATAGGTAATGGTAAAATACTTAGATACGGCACTGTTATATGGGGTAACTCAGTAGATTTTGACAGAGTTTTTAAAGCTCAAAAAATAAGTATCCGAGAAATTTGTGGAGGTCACTTTTTAGACAGCTGTAAGCCACTATTTCAAAAACTTAAAATTCCACCTTTGCCATGATATTTTTGAAATAAGTATTATTGTTAGGAGAAACTACAATTAATTATAACTAGTACTGACAGGCCAAATAGCCGAATACGGCATAAAGGTAGAATTCGGCTGCCACCAATAAAACTAAAATTATTTAAGGAAAATGTATACTGCATGTCGATTATTATTTACAATCATTTGCCAAATACTTTTCAAGACTTACCGCTGACAAGGTTTAAAAAATGCTTTTTATATTATACCATTAAGGACAATTTAGAAGACAAATCAATAGAATTTGTGATTTTTTTGTTGGATTAATTGACATCGCTGATTGTGAATACAATTGCACGCCAGGTTATGGCACGATATGCTGAAACAAATTTACTGTAACCATTATATTCTAGCAAATAAATATTTTTGACTTGATTTGATTTGATAAATTGGTATGGAAATTAAGAAAGCGGTGTTACCCAAAGAGATGACATGATAAAAAGAAGCCAACCGGCTCAAACCCGGTTGATCAATGATTCTCCCAATAAATATAAACTCTTAGAAAACGAATGGCGGAGTCACACTTACTTTTCATCTTCTGGCAGCTCGATGTACAGCGGCAGCAGCGTGATGTTGCGCAGGTGGAGCGGGTAGTCGCCAGCCAGGTACGTGTGAGACAGGTCGGCGAGTGAGCGGTTGAACGCCCGCACCGCGTCGGCAGCCGAGCGCGGTGCGGCGATGCCCACGTAGAAGGCGGTACGCGCGTCCGCTTGCAGCACGCGCAGCTCCCCCGACGCCGCCAGCACTGCGCACGCACACCACGCATACCACGCCGCGCACGCCGCCCACCGGCGCCCGCGCATCGCGGTCCTCACCGCCGCCCACTCCCCCCCCGCCCCCCGCACCACCACGCCATTCCACACTCCCGACCAACACCATCCACCCTCAAACTGCCGTCCCACCACATACAGTCACCCACCCCAACATTTACTGCACTTTTATTTACAACAGTTTATATTTACAGTTCTATAAAACTGCCCGATGAATGTTACTGTTTATGGCACAGAATCATGGACGGTAAATCATAATTAAATTTTATATTTCTCGGTTCCGTGATCCCTGATGCTTGGCTCATTTGCGTATCTGTAACAAAAGGAGGACATCTATTTGTATGGTAATGACTTTAACGAGAACATTGTAATTACAAATTAGACTTAATCAATATTAACATTTCCGTAGCAGCGCTACGCCAATACGGAGAATGTCGCAGCAACTGGCTACGAGGCTACGAGTTTAGGCACCTTTTCTGCGGTCAAATGGGTGAACCTAGTTATCATACGAATATCTTGTTATAAATACAAGTGGACCGGGATAAGAGCGGATCCCGAACTTCAACCAATTTAACTGAATAGGTTAAGGATAATATTGATATTCGGGTGCCTATATCTGGTTTGAATGGTCTATCACATCTTCACCCTAGTCTCAAACATATTGGTGTTTATAATATTATGTTTGGGAGAGAGTTTGGTTGAAGATTGTGTACTATGTGCGCCCCTGTATATTATCAATTTTGTCGGTACCGCCTAGTCGGCGAATATAGGTATATAAGTGGGTGGTACGTAGGTAAGTATTTACTAAACGTAAGAATATTCAGAATATTCCAATTAGCTGCACGTCACAAGTAGTAATAAATCGTGTCATGTGCCAAAAAAATACAATATTTACCAGGCTTACTTTTCATTAATTAAACTTTACCTCCCATTCCTTAACAGGCAGTTAGTAGCCCTTATCCATTTAAAGTGGGTCCTCGGTTTAAGTAACTGCAGCTTTAATCTTGTTTGAAGCTAGTACACATTAACTAATTTATGTTCAGCGTTATCACACTTTTTCGTCGGTCGTGCACCGTCGGGCTCAATTTAGTTCCCGGTCGAATTTAGCGAGTTCTTGACGTGACATTATTTACTATTTATTTTCACGAAAAACGGTGTTAAGTTAACGTTACTCATTAATTATTTTGAGATATACTTAGTGAAGCAGTGAGGTGCAGTTGAGGAGCTTGTGGCTACGTAATATCAGCCGCATGGGTCGATCCATCAGGTTAAGCGACGCTTACTGGGGTTGGTCCGTGGATGGGTGACCATCGTTACATACCGAGACTCCTCCGTGCCTCTGAAAGCACGTTATGCTGTTAGTCCCGGCTGTCATTCGTGGATCTTTGAGTCGTTAGAAGCCTCAAAGTTTGACAAGCAGTCTTACTAAGGGGTATCATATTACCCAGTTACTGGGTTGCGGAGGTCAGATAGGCAGTCGCTCCCTGTAAAATGCTGGTATTTAGCTGCACCCGGTTAGACTGGAAGCTGACCCCAACATGGTTGGGAAAAGGCTGGCAGATTAATGTATTTAGTGAAACAGTAAACTCATAATTGCACCGGTGGGGCGGGCAATAAAGATACTCAACAGCGTCTCTCTGCAATTGGATATATTTACTTGTTCTTTGGCGGAATTCCAGAGGGTGACACTTAATATATTGTCTTCTGGGTGACTTGTGCCGTACTCAGAGTCGCTACTTGGGAATTAGTTAGCCATCCACGATAATCGGCAGGTATAAGTTTGAACCCCTTGTCAGTCTGGATAATAGGACAGTTTAATAATAGTTCATTTTTGTTGGTGGTGGTGTCTGATTGGTTTTTGAGTGACGGCTCTGAGTGTGGAAATTATGACTACATTGTTGCATTGGGTATCTGTAAAAACAAATGTTAGTGGTAATGCTATCATAAATAAATAAATTTGATAGCCACTACGGTATTGCACAGTACATAAATACGTACTCGTTAATATCAAATAAGGTTATTAAGTTACTTGCAGTAAGGGCCTATAAACATAATTAGTTTTATCGTCCCATAAATAGTCGACGACGTCACGTTCTCATAGTTATGGATTTTGGAGACCATAAACTATTAATAAAACCGATATACTTTAACTGACTGGATCTCACTTAATATTCCGTAAGTTCATTCAGATAGCGTATTTTATAGGAAGCAGTTTTAATCTTCTTTTAGATAGGATTGCCTCGTTGGTCCAGTGGTTGCAGGCACTACTGCCGAGCACGACGTCCGGGGTTTTATTCCCAGGTCGGGCAAAGTGTTATTGGGTTTTTCCAGCAGGAATTTCTCAGTAGCAGCCCGGAATCTGGATTTGTGCCCGGTTGATGGCATTAGGCTCGCCCCCTATTACATGGGACTTACGCTGGTAGCACACCTCCGTCACGAAACCATAGCAGCGAAACCGCAGTAGTTCAATTCTACTGGCTCGCGTCATGGTCCGCTACTCGAATCGGATGTGAGTAGCGGAACATGACGCAAGCCAGTTGAATTGAACTACTGCGGTTTCGCTGCTATGGTTTCGTGGCGGAGGTGTGCTACCAGCGTTAAACATAACTGGCGAAACGTGGGTGTTAGTACACCCACGTTTCGCCAGTTATGTTTAACGCTGGAATAGGTAGAGGTGTGTCTATAGTAGACACACCTCTACCTATTCCTTCGGAGATTACAGGCGTGATATTATGTATGTTAGTTTTTATCATCATAATATTCCACTATGCATAAAGCTAGTATTATTATTATTCTTTATTTAATGATATACATATAAATTATATTTTTAAATATTAGAATATAACAAAGTATATAAAAACATTTAAAAATATAAAAAATAGTTGTCCGCCGGTAGCGGGACCAGGGTCCAAGCTACCGGTGGTTAGGGCTCCAGAGATAGGAACCTCCTCACGATGCAAGCCGTATCGAGGAGTACTGCCTTCTGAATCAGGCCCTTGATCCAACCATCTAACGAGAGCCTCGAAAGATGTTGATCGAAGCTCTCGAAGTGTAATTAGTACTGGTTCCATTTCTGGTATAGTCTCACACACTCGCTCGACATCCCACATCCAACCAGCCTCTGAGTGCCAGACGGGCACCGACCAGACGCTGCGCCAGAATTCACTCGTGACGGCATCATCCGGATGGCACACGTCTGTCACATTTTGTTTAGGTCGCTCCCAAGCTCTGTATACCCACCGTATTATTATTATTATTTTGGTTTTTAAATTAAATTTTCTCAGGTTCCATGTACCTGGTATTTTCAGAACCTTACGTGTGAACCATGGTGAGATTCTAGTTATTATTCTAAGAAGGTAAATTGCTCTGTACTGCAGTGAAATTGTTATCCAAGTCTAGTTGTAAAAAAATTCTTAATATTTGGATAGATTGAGTGCATTAAAACTATTGAATATTTGTTTCGGGATAACACCTGTTCTTGATATTACTATTGGGACTATAGTGACTTTATTCATTTTCTTATTATTATTATTTAACTAAATTCATTTCAGAAAAAACACATTTTTTACGGTTCACAAAACAATTTGCAAAGTAAAAATGGAACATTCCAGAAATAAGGGTATTGTTGGTGTCTGTACTAATGAAAAAATCATTGTATATATATATAACAAACACCAGTTAGTAATTTTGCATAGCGTAGAGGTTAGAGTATTTACAACGTTGTTAATCTAAACTTTTTTCTTTCTTTTGGCAACTGACCAGCTGTTAACTATTCTGCCAGCACCTACTATTAACTTAAACTCGAACTTTATTTAAATTATTTAAAATCTTAAACTAAGTATAATGCAGTCATACATTCACTAATTATAATGTACCTATACATTTTCTGACAGATGATAATTTAATTATGCTAGCACAAAATTAAATCCCTAGGATTAAATTGCCCGTGTGAAGTGTTGATTTGGATTCAAAACACACCCTCGTCAAACGACGTCTTCGCGATGTTACTAATTGAAACTATGTACGAGTATGTAAACTATGTAATACTGAACTATCACCATGTCTCAGCATTTAGGCAGTTATATAGAATTATGTTTGAAATATTTAACATTGAGAGGTGATGGCGGATTTAATAGACAGTATATGGTTAGCATATTTAATAAACCTATGATAAACGGACAGTACGAAAATAATAATGACGTTATCAAAAATGAAACAGCAAACTGACTAAATAAATCAATCAAAGAGATTTCCTTATTATATTTATTGACAACACTGACCTGTCAAGTCTCAAACTTTCAAGTGTTAAAGATGTCCGACAATGAACACCTGTCTGTCATATCAAGGATATTCAAAAATGGAGCTCTCTTTGTTAACAGCTGCCAAAAACGAACACGGACACAAACACATTACATTATCTACTTATCCATAGACAAGACATAGCGAACAAAATTGTTATCCGATACATTTATCTTATAGGGAAAAAGTCGCTCAGTCTAGTGTGGTACGCCTGCATGTCAAGTTGCAATTCTCATTCATCAGCATCATCATTGCAGTCGAAAGACGTCCACTGCTGGACATAGACCTCCCCTAAAGGGGGGGTTTGCCATAATCACCACGCTTGGCAGGCGGGTTGGCGATCGCAGTATGGTGTTAAAATGCATAGAGAACGCTACTGCCCATTCTCTAGTAAGTCCCTTAGCCGCCTTTTACGACACCCACGGGTAGAAATAGGGAAGTGCTGTTCTTAACGTCCGGCAACACACAGACATTTCCACAATTCTCATTCGTGTCCACCAAAAGAAAATTATTTTCGAAGTATAATGCCTAATTGTACAATATGGTATTGAAAATATTGTAGTGATAAAAGGACTAGACGACTTAACCACGGTTTATTTTCGTTAATATTTTTTAACTTACCCTCAATTTAGATAAAATAAATAATTTTCTTAGATGTTTCAAACTATTTGACGGTACGTAATCAAAGGTTGGTGTCGGTTAAAGTGTAACGTGTCAAACTTAGCTTTTATTGAATTTTGCTATATTACGCTAGATGGCGTCACTGAGCCATGGGATAAAAAATTTTCTGTCATAGAAAAATTGTGATTACTTCTGATGGCCTCTCTATAGTATCTATCTTAAATCTTTTTGGTCGGACAAAATATCGTGTATCTAATATCCTGACTAAGCTTGTCTATCCCTTGTACAGTAACTATGGACAAACCACTAATAATCCGAATATAAAGAAGCAGTGGTGACCCAATGGTATCGGCTCCAACTTACTACTCTACCTAATGAGAAAAGTCGAATCCCCTAATTGCCAAGTGTGTAATAAAGTCGAAGATGTCCAACATTTGCTGGTGGAATGTGAAAATAACAGGAGAGAGAGGAAGATAGTGATGCGGGAGTTAAAAGTTAATATGTTTGATGTTGGGGCTTTCATTAGAATATTATCTACATCTAATTCGGGAGAAGCGAAACTGATTTATGAAATGGTTGCTGCATCACTATCTCCTACACTTACGTAATAATATATTTGTATTCATAATATTATAATTACATGTAATAATAATTAGAATAGGGTATGATGAGCGCACGTACCTTTGTAAGGTAAAAGCCTCTAAATAAATAACGATTAAAAAAAAACTTACCACTCGTAGGTCGTGGATACAAATTTTAGTACGAAACCAAGCAGGCACTTCAATTTTGGTAATTTCTACTCTCAAAACGGTAAAGAAAAACATCGTAACGAAACCGACATGATAAACCAAAAATTCGACCAACCCGCATTGGGCTCGGGTGGTGGATAACAGCCCAGTCCCTCTCACAGAGAGGAGGCCTGTGTCCCAGCAGTGGGAACGTTTGTGGGCTGACTATGCTGACCCGAATTTAATAGAAGTCATAAGTTTTACTTCAAAACCCCTATAATCCCACTCAAATTAATAATCTCTCTACGACATCGACACACCTTCGACATTAGCTATTTTTCTCTATCAATCTCAACTTTTTCTTTTTTAACAACTTTTACTGATGATAAACCAATAACTTCATCAATGAAGTTAAGCTTAAGTAAACTTTAATCTTGAAAATATATTTCTTCTCTGATTTACATGCAGTTGCGACGAAATACGTCATCATCTTAATTAAAACGTCCCACAAAAATAACGGTAAGCCTCGAGATGACAAAGATTTATTTAGAGAAATCTTCCTACTCTGGAAGATCGAGGGCATCTCTTACTTCAATATTTGAATTGATTGAACAAATTCTAATTTTCCTTCTATATTTTCTCCATTCGTAAAGCTTTTTATTCATTAATCGAATTTTCCTTTGATGTAAGTACTTACAAACCTACCATTTATACGTGGTTTCAGTTAAGGATTGAGTAGGATGTCGGATTAACTAATTGCTAATTACTTGCGGTCACATTATGACGCCACGTTGGCTTGGTCAGCTAGACTTAAGTTTTAATCCTAACTTAGTAAGTGATTGCTAACAAGTTACGAGTAGTTCATACAACTAATGCAATTCAGAACACAAAGTTTGTTAACAAGTCCTTATCTAGGTATAGAAAAGAGTTTGCAGTTTTCTAAGTACCCTAATATGGCGGGTTAGTTCACCGTTAATTTGTATCGAGATTTTTTTTTCTAAACGTGTTTTGGTAACAACCAAGTTCGGGGAAATATGTTCAAGAGGAACATATATTTCTTCCGCGACCACAAACTATATAGATATGGCATTTTTTTTGTTTACGATAAGCCTACTTTTATCATTTGCCTCTTGTCAGCGCCTTATTGAGAGCAGTGGTGGCCCAGTGGTAACGGCCCCGACTTACGAGTTGTAGGTCGTGGTTTCGAACCCAGGCAGGCGCTTTACTTTGTGTAAATTATTTAATCACCACTGCTCTCATAACGGTGATGGAAAAACATCGTGAGGAAACCGGCATGTCCTAGAACCAAACATTCGAAGACATGTGACATCTACCAACCCGCACTGGGCCCGCGTGGTGGATTACGGCCCACTCCCTGTCGAAGAGAGGAGGTCTGTGTCCCAGCAGTGGGAACATTATAGGCTGATTATGCTTATGCTTATGCAGCACCTTATGGATAAAATTATTTATATCGGTGTAGTGCTTTTGATCTACTATCCGGATATTAAATTGTAACTAACAGGACTGATTATAACAGCCTCATAAAGGAGTAAAGATAGGGGCTTTCCACTAATCCACTTCCCTGGTGCATTGATTTATCAAAGGCTCTTAATTTTCGAAAGACTCCCTGAAGTACTGACTGAGATCAATCGTTGAAGCAATGAAAGGGGAGAACTTTGTCACATTAACGAGCTGATAAATACCCAACGGTCTAATTAATTAGGAACTAAATGGGTGAAACAAGACTTGTTAGTGCAAACCATACAATCCTCAAAACCCCTTCAGTTCTATATATCTCAGGACTGGCGGTAGGATGTGGAGGTATTAACTTTAATTTACATTGTTTACTCTTGCACGGATAACATACTTTACAAAATTTGCTACGCAGACACTCGCATTTAGAATGAAATATTATTCATACTCAACATGTTTCATAACTCTCTAACTTTATGGCTGCGTCAGCGTGATAGGATCAACGGATTGAAAAATTGAATACTTGATTCTTGTTCTACTGTAAAAGTAGATTCCAGTCTTACTTTTCAAACTGTGTAAATGCTAGTACATGTTTGTTATTTATCGATCACGTAGGCACAATTCCGGTACGTCTGGCCATCACAATCCCAATAGCTCTTTGAATATTCAACGATAAAGCGGGTTGACACTTTTAGAATAATATTTTGATGAAAAAATAGGGCACGGCATATTTTATCTGTGTCCTTGTTTAGAAAACATTTTAAAACCTCAGCTTTGAAATTTTAATACTGTGTCTGGCTCTCACACTGCCATTTTTTATATTCGTTACCCGAGGCATTTCAAAACTCTTCGGCATTCATCTAATTAAATATCCGTCTACGAGTATTCAGTTCCAGACTTACACAGCTATCTCGTATAATAACGTTTCTTGTAGATGAATCGAAATTCTCTTTTTGTACAGAATAATAACTTTCATGCATACTGTATAAGGTTCTATTTAGTTTCACAAAACATTGAAATGAGGATAGCTACTTGTTAGAATTAAATAAATAATGGTTTTGTAGATTCGTTTCATTGACTTGAATGTGCCCTGGCGGCTGAGAGTATGTCATGCTCACTCAGATGTCTCGCTGATGGTGGCGTGTGTGTTGGATCATTTAGCTCCCTTCAAAATGGTTGAGCTGAATGGTGCTCATCCATGAGTCATTTTCGTGAACGGGCGCTGTCAATTGGGACTGGTCATCTCTTAGCTGCCGCGGCTTATTTTAATTATATTAGTTTTGAGTTTTTTTTTTTTTTGTTTTTAATATTTTTATCACGGACGCTTCTGACGTTTTGCATCGTTCTCACATGTATAATTTCAATATGAATGATGTAAACAATACTTTGTATCAATATTTTAATTTAAAAGAGTGTCCGTGGAGTTTCTTGCCCGTTCTTCTCCATAGGAACCTACTATTTGGAATGGGCAACTAGCTTCATATTTGTAACTGACCGACTTCTTGACAATTCAAAAGTGCCTGAAAATGGTTTAATTGAAATAAATGCTTCGAGTTTGAATTTGAGTTTGAGTTATTATAGGCATTTGATTTCGCAGTGGTGATTATTTGACGAGTCTTTAGGCCTTATTTATTATTTTATAATAAATAAGGTTTATATTATTATTATTTTTTTATTATTATTATTTTTTTTTATTTTTTTTTTTTTTCCAGCCTTTTCTCTTTATTCATTTAGGCCTTGAGGTTTCGTCGAGCGCCAGCTCAACTCGCTGTAATTGGACGTGTAGCAGCGGGCCGCTTATTTCGAATAGAATTAAGCAAAGACAGCTGTGGCAGCATTAGTTATATCCAACGAGATAATTTAACGTTTTTTTTAAACATTCAAATGGCCTATAATATAAAATTGCACCTTTATGGACATCGGGTATCAGCATGTCGATTCTGTAACCATCTCACCGTGAAAACTTATGTGATGTGAGCGTGGAGTGAACTGTCAGTGTGGTTCATCCCTAGCATCAGGTGGAATGCCACCTGATGCTAGGGATGAACCAAGTATTACATTTACAATCATAATCAAGATTTTAATAAGAAATTACTTATAATAATTAATTAATTAATTACTTCACTTTTATGCTAATTCTGTTGATCATTTTATATTATTTCAAAGAAAAAGAAAATATCTAGAATAAAAAAAAATGAGTTTCTGACTGAATTTCTGTTTTGCTATTTTATTTAAAAACCTCCTAATTAGTAATGTTTAGACACACTTGCTTTGAAATAAATAAAATGATCAACAGAATTAGCATAAAAACATACCTATTATTAAAATCTCGATTATGATTGTCATGTAACGCTTGGTCAATCCCTAGCATCAGTGATATGACACTGACAGCTCACTCAACGCAAGATTTCACGGTGAGATATTTACAGAATAGCACTGCAGTATGACACTCGCGACAGAAAACCGAAGATATCACTTTGCTGAGAAAACACATTTACACGCTCGATATATTTTGACTCACCGAACGTTTTATAAGTTCACAGAGATTTCCCAGTTCGCCTTACCTTGCACTTACAGAAGAATTTAGATATAGTTTTTACACAGCATTGAGTTTATCTGGGTAATGTACGGCAGGGCCAGATAAAACTTCTGACAGTGTACGTGGTGCGAGAAAAGTGTGATATGAACAGCGCTTCCAGTTTGTAAACTTAAAGTAAATTATAGACGTGCTCGTCGCCATTAAACGAGCGAAATTTTACTTTAAACTGTGTTAATTTACTCACTAGCAGAGACATAACGTTTGAGCTTATCATTTGCATATTACATCCTAAAACTACTTGGAATATGATGCTTTTTATGTCACTAACGAACGTGAATGTATTTCAAGCTATGGTTACGAAACTAAAGTTGGTTTCATTAATTAAAACCTACTTTAGTTGAGAGCAGCATCTTCAATCTGAGCGGCTAAGCTATTAATCTGACCCCTGATTAAAAGGAAAGCCAGCACCCAACACTTATGTAGCATCCTAGTTGCCCCGTATAAGTCATCCGACCAATCATATACATCACAAAGTAGCTGTAGTATATAGCCTAAAAACAAAGACGCCAAGTAAAAGTTATAAGTTGTTGTATGACGTCAGGCAAAAGGCATCCATCACTAGTAGGCCGGATAATAAATATCATAAACAAAATATTCCATGACGTTCTACCAAAATAACTTAACCCAAAAAAGAATGTTGATATTCAATTTGTAACTTATCGTGCACGGTGGGAACAATGAACTGGAATGTAGATCAGGAATACGCTTCAACCGTTGGAACGAAACCTCAGAGACTGATGATTAGATTACTCGCTAGGCAATAAAGCAATAGCGTTACGAGCTGACGTATGGGCGACATAAATAGATGAATTGAAACTATTAAACTGTGGTGATTTCATTAGTGCTTTTAGCGTAGTACCTGTTGCTGGTAACTAGAGTTTAACTATACACAGGTGTTTGTATTCCTACATAGATAAAACAAAATAATAAGTTAAAGGCATGTTGGATGCTTATTATTTTACAGCTGCGGCTTGACATAAATCGACAGTAGATAATTCGCTAATTGATTCTCGCTTAAACGTTTTATACACTACGAAAAATAAACATAAAAGATTATTTTTGTATGTGTCACAAATTAACATAAATTTAACCGAGTTTAAATTATGGCTCGGCTTTATCCAATTTCTCCGTGTAAACGAAACGTAAGCCCGAGCTGATGACAATATTCGAATCTTTTGGGAATTGCCTCAAGAGCAATTTAAGAAAAGAAGCTTCGATTTCCTCGGAGACTGTCTGTTCATCGCTGTCGAAGTACCTACTATGATCTCGGAGGGCGGTGCCACAGCCTCATAAATGTTATCTTGGTCTTTAGATTCGTGTTATCGCTTATTTCAATGCCTAAAGGCATGATTCTCCCCTTTCTAAAAACAAACCTTAGAGTAAACGTTTTTCCTAAATACTTAAGACATTATCCTGGGCAACTAACGATTTGGAAAGAAATAAACGTGCCCGGTGTCCCTCGAGACAAATCTCTAAGTTTTCTATGGGACAACTGACAATCAATATTGCCCCTATTATAACGGGACGTGGGTAGACGCAGACCCTTCGCTCCCGAGGGTTTTGCCACTACAAAAACATTGTAGATCAAATAAATCGTTGTCGTTACAGAGAACTTCACTAGTCCATCGCTCGTGGTTACAACTCTCGCCAAGGGAACGGTCGGTATAACCGCATGGGCCTATGATAACGACAGCTGTAAAAATGTGCTTTGTATGCAAAGTAGGCACTTTAAGACCGTTTGATAGGTCAGATTGTGTTCTCCATATTTTCAACGGCGCGCAGCGGGTGCAGTTCGGTAGAGAATTTGTAATGATGGAAAGATGTTTGCGCGCTACAATTTATTTAAGTTTTTAGTTTATTTATTTTAGCAAGGAATAGCTTTCATGGACTTTTTGCAGCAAACGTGCTACATAGTTAAATATTTCATATACATTATTAATTATTTTTCATTCATGATTTATCAAAAATAATACTCCAATTGAATGTTATGTTATAATATTTTTTTTTTTGTTGTTATGTGTTTATTAGCAGTATTTTATAAAAAAAACTCACTAAACAAAATCCGTTAAATGAAAGTAAATAAAGTAACTGTCGCGTAACTGTAGATTTATTTGAAGTACCTACTCTTGACGATTTGATTTACGGTTAAATTGACACTTGTACAAAAATAAAGTCGAGTGTTTTAAAAGACGAACCATTAAATTATAATGTACTTGACTTGGAATACCTTTAAAAGTACTCAACTTTTTAAGTACTTTGTTAAATCAATTTGGATTGTATAAAAAGTAAAGATGTGGTAGGTAGGTACTGTATCATTAAAAAGACAATTAAAATCGGATTCTATCAATTAAATTAATTGGGAAATATGCAACATTTCAAACAACAACAAAAAAGTCGAGAGGTGTCTTGGCACACCCGATTGGAATGAAGTTTCTCTCGTTGTATATTATGTATTAATTAACAGGCACAATTAAACAAATTAACAACGTTTGTGAGTCATCAACAACAATCTTGGGGTCAGCTTCCAGTCTAACCCGATGCAGCTCAATACCAGTATTTTACATGGAGCGACTGTCTGCCTATCTGAACTCCACAACCCAGTTACTGGGTAATACGATACCTCTTGGTAAGACTAGTTGCCAGACTTTCAGGCTTCTGACACCCGTAAGGACTGTCAAAGATCCACGAACGAAAGCCGGGACCAACAAGCCGTTGGTCCCGGCTTTCATTCATGGATCTTTGCTGTTCGAGGCATGGATCTTGGTCATCCGTCCAAAGACCAACCGCGGCAAGCGTAGCTTAACCAGATCGATCGACCCGTGCGGCTGGTATTTCTTAGCCCCGCCGTAACTATATGAAAAAAAAACGGTCAAGAGCGAGTCGGACTCGCGCACCGAGGGTTCCGTACGTATATATTATGTTGATGATTTCTGAAAAACTGTGCTATGGAGACAATACAGAGGCTATTAACAGGCTACAGAGACATCGTTTTATTTTTCCTGTAACCTTTACATAAACTTCGATCAAATAGAAGAATTTCAGATTTTTATCTTTGCAAACTTCGGGGATAAGAGGGGAACGGTATTTTTTTTAAATTTTTCATCAAAAGTCGGAAGCTGCCTAAAAAAAATATGTTTGAGAATGTGCAAACAGCTTTCTTTTATATGATGCCCTCACTTCAATTTTTAAGACCCCCTTTCAGCCCCTTTTACAAAAAATATATATTATTTTTTTAATTTCTTTCTTGTTTGCAAAATAGTTGGGCAAACAAAACTATTCTAAATTTAAGTTGATAGCATTAGTAGTTCTTGAGATATCCAGGTGTGACAGACAGACATACTTAGTGTCACCATAAGGGTTCCTTTTTACCATTTTGGTACGGAATCCTAAAAAAAGTCGCGGACACTTTTCACAAGTCAAGTCACTTTTTCAGTCTTACTCTCATTCGCCAAGTATCCAGAGTATAACGTGCTATAACGGAACTTCGTTCCAAATGTCTGAAAGCAAGCATTTATTAGATTTCGTATAAAATTATGTCTCGCTAAACTAATAAAGGTGAACTTTGAATGATTCTAGACTATTAACACGTATACAGCTTTCCATATGACACGTATAGTCAGCAACACACTACAGCGGGGCGAGCACGGCCTACTGAGACATGACTTGAGTCACACATTTTATCACAGTTTGAGCGATAAAACTGTTTTGTCATAAAATGTTAGTACAAATTGACATGACATAATTTATCATGTCTTGTCACAAACGTCTTGACACGCCCGTGCTCGGCCCGCAGAATCTGGTTTCTCAGACACCTATTGTAACTTGCACTTACAAACAAAGGCGCTTCGAGCAAAAGACAAAGTGACAATAGTAGTGACAACTCAGAAGAAGATTACAGAATATTAGATTACCCACATGTTTGCATACAAAGCTTTCATATATGGACAATGACGTGTAGCGTATTGATGAATACCTGTATGGCGCCGGGACGCTTGCGGCAAGCCCGTGTGATTTCAATGAGCACGCTTGCCCACTACAAAGGGTACGTTCATTCGACCCAATATCAATGCAAATGCTGTTTAATGTGTAGCCTTCCCGCTAGTAACGTATAATTTTATTGAAAAAGGTACCCTGGTAAAGAGCCCTCAGATTAACATTATAATACACCCGAGTTTCGTTTGGAAATAACATTTTTTCTCCTCTTGCTCAAATAATAATTTTAGCGTACCAGAGCGGGGCTAAAATAGCATATCTCCCTCCAGAGGATTTTTTTTTAATGTAACACGAGCCTACAAAATCGAAAACGTCATTATTCAAACTCAAACTAACAGAAAACAATGAAGTATTATAGATTATAATGCCAAAAGGGCCTTAGCTCAGCATAAAGTCAGATGGCAAACTCAAACTCAAACTCAAAGCATTTATTTCAATTAAACCATTGACAGGCACTTTTGAATTGTCAAGAAGTCGGTCAGTTACAAATATGAAGCTAGTTACCCATTCCAAATAGTAGGTTCCTATGGAGAAGAACGAGAAAGAAACTCCACGGACGTCTTTTAAATTAAAATATTGATACAAAATATTGGTTACATCATCCATATTGAAGTTAAACATGTGAGAACGATGCAAAACGTCAGAAGCATCCGTGATAAAAAGATAAAAAACATTCAAAACTAAAATAATTAAAAATAAGCCGTGGCAGCTAAGATATGACCAGACCCAACTGACAGCGCCCGTTCACGAACATGACGCATGGATCAGCACCATTCAGCTCAACCATTTTGAAGGGAGCTAAATGATCCATTCTTAAGTTGAATCCGCAGCTTTAGCTGTATTAATGATTCTAATGATTATAATTATGTAAATACCTATCTGAATAAGCAAGCTGAAGTGGCAATGGGCCGGCCATATTAGCCGTAGAACCGATGACCGTTGGGGTAGACGTGTTCGTGAGTGGAGACCGCGAATTGGCAAACGTAAGGTAGGACGCCCTCAGGCTAGGTGGAGCGACGATCTTCGCAGGGTGGCTGGTGGCAGCTGGATGAGAGTTGCCAAGAATCGAGCTGAATGGCGTGCAATTGGAGAGGCCTATGTCCAGCAGTGGACTGCTATGGGCTGATGATGATGATGATGATGAAATATCTATCTGATATAATCGCGAATCATATTGTGATTAAGATACAACTGACACTGACCTGCAAATAGCAAAAAACGTAAGAAAATTTGAATTTCGCGGGCTACAGCAGCGGATTCACCTGTAAAATAACAATACTCGACTTATTACTGTTTCATAAAAAAGAAGAACATTTTATTTTTGAAAATGGAACTGAAAGCAGTGACCTCTTCGTTAGAATGCGTGCATTGCGTTGCGCCTCGCCGTAGGTGATTATAAATGTTTCTTATTTGCCGCTACAGAAGAAATAAAAAAAAGGCATTGGCGCGAAATGGTTAGAATTTTTTTCTCTAATTACAAATTAAATTGGTGACCGTAATTTATTTTACAACAGTGAAAATGTCATCATCAAGAGAGAATAAAGGGCGTATTTGCAGAAGGAAGAGAAAGGAAAAGAAGGTGTATTGAATTATTTATTTTCTCGCAATCGTAGTGGAAAGTATAGTGTAACACACGGCGCTAAAAACCCATTATAACTCGGTTTCTATTTACTCCCCCGTTATAGCTCGGGAATAAAACTACCTCGTATATAATGGGTCACTTTAGCCCCTTGTATAACAATCTACTATTTAATACTAGTTGACTCGAGGCTTTGTTGTGATGGATATTGTCCCAATTACAAAAAAAATATTTAAAACAAAGTTTGGCATGAAATTTCGTCTTATTATATTGGGTTAGTAGCAACTCAAATAAAGTTGATAAAGTTTTAATAAAGGTTTTCTTATGGACAAAACGGTTACATTTATCTAAATTAAGTATCACGGTATCTGACAATCTGTACTAAAAACTTTTGTAAGCTTCAAGAGTTTGAAACAGGTCGCCGGAGTAAAGGTATTAAACGGAATGTCTCCAGAGAATTATTTTCAGTTGATTTGAAATGGACGGCACTTCCGTACTTTGCCCGATTACATAATTGTTTTGCCCATTATTTTCCTAATCGCTGTGCGAAAAGAACCGTGTTTTAACATTTTTAGGGTTCCAAAAGAAAAAAACGAAACCCTTATAGGATCACTCGTGTGTCTGCCTGTCTGTCCGTCTGTCACAGCAGATTTGCTCCGAATCTACTGGACCGATTAAGTTGAAATTTGGTACACATATGAATTCCTGTGACCCAAACACGGACGTGTAAAGTATATAAATTAATTTTGATTATGAGGGTCAGTTTTGGGGGTGGGGGGCAAATTTGAAAATAAAAGAAAGTTTTGCATGTTGTACCGTGAGACATATCAAATGAAAGGGCTTGTTTGGTCTTGGGTTTCAAATATATATATTTTTTATGTTTCAAATAAATAGTTACAAAGTTGTTTAAGAAAATAGTTGAAAATTTACCACACTTATCTCCGAAACTACTTAGCCTATTTTTTTTAATACTGAAAAAGCTCTTGACTTATTATAGATTACAGGCAACTTTATAAAGAAGTCTATGGTGTTAAAATAACATGGGAAATCTCTCAATATTGTTCGTATAAACTTACATTTACAGTTTGAATGTATGGGAGAACATGTTTTTCAACAAACTTGGGATAAAAAAAGATGGTAGATAACGTATTCGTTGAAGAAACCCTCACCATGCGAGTTAAACTCGCACTTGTCCAGTTTTTTTTATTATCTTCAGAGTAATTATTTTCTTTTATAATAGTACAATTAAATTGAGAAATTAGTTATATCAAAATTAAATGCTATAATGATGAATTTAATACAATTCAGCAAATGTCATCCTTTTCAGGTAGTACAAATTATAATTATAATTGTATATGAAGTTATATAGGATAAACTAAATTTGATTGGAAGAATTAAAGAAAGAAGACGTGATAGGAGCGAGTGACGCTCCAGGCGGATATGCTCCAAGCAGAACAGTTTCAATACAAAGTAAACTTGTCCGTAGATTGCAGAACATCCATGCAATACGAGTATACGTAGGTATTACGAACTCATTTGAATTTTAAATCTCGTGAATTTTCTTTGAAACTATGCTAAACTGTCAAAGTTATTCCGTGGCACGACAAATATTACAGCTCAAATGAAGTTTCACTTGATACCGTTCCAGATAGGTTCAAGTTTGTTACTAAAAATAAAGACAGTTCAAGAAAACAGGAAATGTAGTTTGACTTGCCACTTTCATCCTTAATACTGAAATAAGTTATTAAAGTTTAACTTAGCAGGGTAAATTACTAAGACTTACATAATATAACCATCACGCCTATACAGGGTTATTTTTAAAACGTCAATAATCTCTTAAGGGGTAATTTTACTCATCATTATGAACAACTTTTATTATGGGACCAAACCTGAACTCGCGAAAAAAAACCAGCTGTTCCCTACATTTATGTTCGAATAAATCGTTAAAATGTAAGGAACGGCTGATTTTTTTTTCGCGATTTCAGGTTTGGTCCCATAGTAAAAGTTGTTCATAATGGTGTGTCCAATGACCCCTTAAGGTGTTATTGACGTTTTAAAAATAACACTTCATAATCCCCGAAGGATCAGGCAGAGGTGTACACTCACATTTCGCCAGTCATGTTTAAGTCCCTTGTAATAGAGGGCGAGCCTATTGCCATGAACCGGGCACAAATCCTGACTCCGGGCTGCTACTGAGAAATTCCTAATGGAAAATCCCAATAACACTTTGCCCGACCTGGGAATCGAACCCAGGACCTCATGCTCCGCAGTAGCGCTTGCGACCACTAGGCCAACGAGGCATTCCTATGACTTATTCATTTATAAAAGTGAAGCAGTACGTGCATTGTCTTCGCACATAATTAATGTACCTATACAAATATTGTTAAACATTTTAAAACAGTATGGAGTATCGGAAGAGAACCGGAGTTACAGACAAAGCCTGCAGAGTAAGCAAGCTGAACTGGCAGTGGGCTGGCCATGTTTGTCGAAGGACCGATGGCCGGTGGAGCAGACGAGTCCTGGAGTGGAGACCGCGTATCCCCCAGCCAGATGGACCGACGACCTTAAAAAGACAGACTGGATGCGGAAGGCGGAGGACAGGGTGTTGTGGCGCAGCCTGGGAGAGGCCTATGTCCAGCAGTGGACTGCTATAGGCTGAGTTGATTGATTCATGAGTATCTTGCCCATTCTCTTCCATACGAAAGTATATTTTGGAAGGGGAACTACCTTCTAGAATCAATTCTATTTTTGAAGTGAAAACTTCTTTAGGCGCGTTGAGCACTTTTTGCGTGAACAAAAATCATGGAACTCGCGTCATCGTCACTGAACGCTTTCCATGAGCTATATACAGTACACTGTTTTCACTTCCATCGGGAGTCCAAAAAGACTGCCCCGCATGTTTTTTTTGTAAATTTTGACGTTCAAAAATGCCTTTTATGTGCCTACTTGAAATAAATACTTTGACTTTGACTACATAGTTATTTTTTATACTTAATTCCTTTTAGAAATATCCAACACACAAGACTTTATTCGTTTCTGGAACTAAACAAAATTTCCATAAATGCATCGGAAATTGTATGACCACGGCGGCGGCGGCTTTCCACGGCTTTCCAATCAAATAATTTTGTAACCTGATATTTAATATACCGGCAAATACTGTTCATTGAAAATCTAACTTTACTGGCAAACTCTTCGTGAACAAAAGCTTTATGAAAGATTGAACAAAAAAATCAATATTGATTTTACTTCTTATATTGTTGGTTTGAATGAATGGGTCGCTGAGTACATTGTTTAGTAAAACAAAACCGGAATTTCGATGTGTACGAATGTTTTCCCAAGATTGAGAACATAGGAAGTCTGTGGCAGAACGTCAATTTACGACAACGGACCTTCTCGTTTCGGGTGTCGTTCCATTAAGACCCTCTCTTAATGGCTTGTGTAACTCGACGACAAGGCTATACCTGCGGAAAGCCCGACAAAAATTGTGTTCCACGCACAAATTAAAAAATAAAACGACGTCAGCGAAATAAACGGATTAATTTCGGTCGGCGCGTCCGAAACTACACCAACGAATTTATTTGATCTGTTTTTAGTTGCTTCGACCCATCTGCATAATATCTGAACTCTTGTTTGCTGTGTCCAGCAAATAGCTACTGTTGTCATTTTATTCAGAGTATTGTTAAAATGAATTCACTTTTCTGATTCGATTTGATGTCAGACTGAAACATTGTCCTGCATTGTTATTTGAGTTTTGAATTTCATGTAGCCAACGTTGTTCCAAAACATCATCTTTCATAAATATCATCATTATATTAATACGTGAAGTAAAAACTTTGTACCCTTTTTTTACGAAAAATACGCAGACGGAGGAGTATGAAATTTGGCACAGTTCAAGTTATATGGCGGGGGAGTGCAGAAAGCTAATATTTTTATCTATTTTGCATTAGGAATAAATTAAATAATAAAAAAAAACATAACACACACTACCAGGCGTTTGGCGCAACATAGTACCAGGGCCTCATGACTAGAAGATAGATAGGCGACAAAAGTGACAGCTTGAGCATGGAATTAGTAAGTACTTTATAATAGCATGGAATTAGTGTACTCATGGAATTAGTAAGTACTATATAGATTGTAAGTACTATATAGATTGTAAGTAGAGGGGGTCGAATTTCCACCAGTGGGCGACCACTAGTTTTATTAAATTCGCTAAACTTTTATGGAAACGTACGTTTCTGTAAAACATAGAAAATACAAAATTGAAATTGCCACCACAAAGTTTTATTTGATTCATCTCATTCATCATAACTTGGGCGTAAAAACTTGTTTACCCTCGACAAATGTTTGGCCATTTTTGTAACTCGAAATAATAATTAGCAAAATATTTTCTTTAGCAATATAACAGGTACGTAGCACTCGATTGCCAAAAAACTTATCTAAGAATCTAATCAAACTCGAAAACCACTATTTCATTGCTTCCTTCAGTTGAAATAGTAAAAAACCGTGACAGAGATTCTAATTTGCACCGGAAAACCGTAGCAGTGTTCGAACATACATCAAAAAGGTGCTATTCCAAAAAAAGGAATCCATCAGCAATCTTTTAATTAAAACAGAGTCATATTTACGAGCGTCCAAAAGGATGCAATAGAGCAAAACAAATTATGAAGCCCCGCCACATGTATTAAATTAAATCCATGGAAATTATTATACAGTCAACAAAACAGTTTTGTTTAGAAATAGAAAATGTTTTTGCCTAGAGAAAGCAATATTTATCGTAATTGCGAACCAGATAACGTTTTAACACACGAAACTCGTGTGTATTATTTGTATAATTTGCAATAACTTAGCACAGACGCTCAATACGAATAAAAGTTTTTTGTTGTTAGCTGCCCAAATATATTTTTGTTGACCGTATATTCCAAATATTTGGAAGTGACACACGCATTGTTTAACAAATGCAATATCGCTGTTGAGCTTGATGTATGTAACTACAAATAATTCTGTATTCCGTGTTGGGAAAATTGATTAGCGGGTTTGTAGGTCTTGTCGCTCAGTAATCCTAGTTCGTGTTTGATTCTGTTTACCTTTTTCGTGTGTTTATTAGGTTTACAATAATACCTTACACTGGAAAAATGCAGACTAACTAAGATACATTTTCTCTTAGTTGGCATTAAAATGTTTGGAATCATTATTCATCATACTATAAACAAGATAGCATATTTGCCAAAACAATTTCATTTTATTTATATCGACAAATGTACATGTACAGAATAATCACCGGTCTCTGTTACATCATACATGCTTTGTTTGATTTTACTTCTTCACTTTTGTATAACAAATAATAATTTAAGTTCATGGTAACAAGCAACTTTTTAGCATTATATCATTCTTAAATTGGCGAACATTTGAGCTAAATTAAATATCTACCCATCAATCAACTCAGCCTATCGCAGTCCACTGCTGGACATAGGCCTCTCCCAGGCTGCGCCACAACACCCTGTCCTCCGCCTTCCGCATCCAGTCTGACCCAGCCATCTTCTTAAGGTCGTCGGTCCATCTAGCTGGGGGGCGTCCCACACTACGCTTGCCGATACGCGGTCTCCACTCCAGGACTCGTCTGCTCCATCAGCCATCGGTCCTACCATATCTACCCATAATTAAACTAATTCATTATTTAGTAGACGGAACTATGATATTTCAACAAAGTTCTCCTAGCTTCACAAGTCAAGATATTGTACTCGTAAGGCTCGTATGGAGTCAAGATGGGTGATAACATTAAACAAGATTTTTGTTAAAGCAAACACTTTTATTTTTCAGTGTACCCGTAATTAAACTAATTCATTACTCGGAACGGAACTATGCGCGGTCTCCACTCCAGGACTCGTCTGCTCCATCGGCCATCGGTCCTACCATATCTACCCATAATTAAACTAATTCATTATTTAGTAGACGGAACTATGATATTTTAACAAAGTTCTCCTAGCTTCACAAGTCAAGATCTTGTTAGGCTTGTCAAGATGCGTGATCACATTAAACAAGATTTTTGTTAAAGCAAACACTTTTTTTTTTCAGTGTAGGTGTCTCTAAAACAGTACAAAAAATAAGGCACTTAAAAACCATTCGGTAAAGTATCAACTACGTAACAATAAGCCTGTATCTACCCAAGCGGTAGGCAGAGGTCACATTTGTTCGTTATGTTGTATGTTAAGTCTCATGGAAGGGGACGAGCCTACTGCCATTAACCGGACTCAAATCCTGATGACTCTTAGCTTGGTATAAACTACGTGAATTCTAAAGTAATCACATAACATACATAAGTATTCTGTCTATACATTTGTGTGACTCCAAGCAAAAAGGGTCCAGTAGTGGGGTATTGAGTTAAGACCAGATTCGGTATCTAGAATAGTCAATTTATAAATAATATGGATTAAAAAAATATTCAAAAACTGGCATATTTTTATTTATATCAGACATTTGAAGTTGAAACTCTGAAAAAACTTGATTTTAGAAAAACTATTATGCACTTGTAGATAATTGAGCATTCATTAATAACCAATTAAGATGCATTTTTTTATATCCAACTTTACAAAACTGCTTATCTCGGAAACTAAAGCCGAGAACTGGACCCTTTTTGCTTGGACGCCCACATTTTATAAGCAATTTTCCAACCCGTACGCAAAATATGCGATTTCCCGTAGAGTTCCGGACAGCACCCCATATTACCTATAACCCCTACACATTTTATAAATTAAAGTCACTTTTCGTGTATATCTGTGTGACCGCGTTGTTGTTCTAAACTGCGCAACGGATTTTGATACCGTTTACATCATCATTTAGACAATCAATTCTGGAAGTTTTATATATAGGTATGTATATCAAATTAGTATTAAAGTGACAAAACATAAAAAAATCTCAATGTTTTGTCAATGCCTAAAAATCGTGAGAAGCGGGGGTGGGTCGCTTGTGGTAAAAACTTGTGGACCCCTGATCAATTCAGTGATTAGTAAATATGCTGAAAAATCTCAACCAATCACAGAAGCTAACTAGAGATACTTACGACATTTAATTTAACCCTTAAAAGCTCCTAAAGCTCTGTGTTTTGGAATTGAGACAAGCTACATAACTATGCAACCATTTACCTGAATTCTAGTATCTCTTAGAGCTGCTTCCAGTTGTCAACTAGATAGAGTAATCAGTTAAATAAGCGCTTAAGATAGTAAGCGATATAAGAGAACAGACTTAATATATTAAGTCTGTTCTCTTATATCGCTTAAAAACAAACATAACAGATAGTGTATACACTATCTGTTATGTCAGAATTAAGAGTCAAGATTATTTAGTCGAGTGAGTTGAATATCACACCCGGCGTGATTATGGAAATAAGGAAAGGAGATTATCCAGCTCGTTGAATACTGATGATAATTCCGTATACATATTTAATACTCGGCTATAGGCACCATTTACTTATTTAAATAATTACTGGAAAAATATCTGTGTCTGTACAGTGAAGTCGCCAGAGATTACAATAAAGTAAATTTAAATAACTTTTAAGCTGGTTATGTAATACCTAGCTTTTCATGATAAGGAGTCGTATTTGATAAGTTAAATACGCTTTATACGAGAACAATCAATCTGTATAAATTCTAGAAGTTAGAATAATGTTAATACATGAGGTGGTCTAGACGCTGCATGAGTATTCGTTGAATTTGATAGAAACAAATAATTCACTCTAACTTTTCTTTAACTATAGGTAAGTCACGATCAAAATACAGGATACCTATTTTATCTAAAATTCTTGAAGCGAAAATAATACAGGCAATATGATTAATCATACTTGATGCACCGCATACAATATTGCACAAATTAGTTTATAATATTAAAGCCCATATTGTTGCATAAAACGCACGATTAAACACTGCTCTTTTTCACAAACAATTGAATATTTTAAATTCGAAAATGTTTTGTGGTTTCTTTGTTATTCAACCGCGTTTGTGGCGGGATACGACGATCAAACAATCGGCGGAGAAAGCTTACATCACAGAAAAGGACTTGAACAACTTGTACGTCCCTTTTCTTACCGTTTCGTTATTCTGGCGGGATAATGGCAACATGGTTGGGATACAAAAAGAAATATTTTTCCAATCCCATTTAAGAGATAGAGGATTTCATTCTTAAAGATGAAGAGAAGCTGCAGTGTTTGTGGAAAATACACGAAATATTGAAACAATACTAGAGTTGGCGAGGCACGTCACGAGCAGAGATATTGTACCACATGACACGCGCAACCTTATTGAAAAAAAAAAACGTGCTTTGACTATACCGCGGGAATCCCAGTGGGATTGGCTTCACGGAACTTTATTGGATTTCTCAAGAACGATAATGAAAGTTCGCTTTCCAGATTATAAAATTAAAAGTTTTAAGTAGAACAAATGGGCCAGTTTCGAAGTTGTATTTAATTATAGAAAACTTCTGTTATTTTGCATTGTTTTGTTACAGGGTTTGCGGTGTTTAACGTCTACTTTCATATACTAAGCTAGCCCCTAAAGAAACCGAGTAACAATTTGGTTAATGAAGTTACAATTTTGTTGATAGAGTTTTTCATTTTGCTAGAATACCCGTAAGTATAAACTACTAAATTGTCTAAACGAATAAAAATAGAGAGAACCCCGCCAAACTCCCGTTGCAAGCCCCCAAATAGCCTCTTAACGAAAATTGCTTTTGTCCCAAGAGCACAAACCACAAGACATTCCAGTGCAAGAGAATAAATCCGGAATGCTTTTATATGGAAGAAGATTTCCAACTGAATTGAGTTTAGGTCATCAACAAGAATGAAGACGTTTATCTGTATAATTCTTACGAGCAGAGTTGCTCTAGTTTCCGTTTCCCGCGACGTGCCTGCAAATTGAAGGTCGACACTGAAGCGAGCTGAATTCTTAACGGCCAAAACTGTTTATAGTCGCTTCAGAGTAAAATTACACTTTAAAACAAGCTAATCTGAGTATTTGCTTAGTGCCAGTGAGCTACGAAAAAATAAACCAATTTCCAATTAATGTGTTTTCAGTTCGGGCTTATGTTAGTGCCAACAAATAAACAACTTCAGTTGCCAACTAATCGTTACACACACACACTAACCCTATATTGATGAATGTAAAACGTTCCACAGAGGCCGTTACATATTCATCATAGATAAATGCGGGTGCCACATACAGATCGGACTAAAGTATTAATTTCACTTTGAGCAATACACTGCTCTTTGTTCTTGTTGGCTTTCATTTTCGGTTATTCGTGAGTTAGTAACGGGTTCCACTCGAGTAGGTCTACATGGGCGCCCGTTAGGCTCGAGGCTCATCATGCATATTCAAAAGTGGCGGAGCTTGAGACAAGTGGCTCAATGTTACTTTATCGCGCCGAACTACCGCTTTCGAGGCCACGCGTTAATGCCGCTGCATATCTGAGCAGCTTACGTATAATTAAAACAATCCTTGATATTATATCACTGAAGAGAATTAAGAAGCTACTCATTGATCCTAATGCCAACCGCTATGGTCTTTCCATACCTAGGTACCTCCCTATATCACTAGCTTTTATCTCTTTAGGTACTACGGTTGTATGATTATCTTCATGGAAGCAGGCAGTAAACATGCAGGCAGTCTACATGTAACTATCATGGTAACTATAGGATAAGAACATAGGTATATCGGAAGGGTCATGAGTAGGTACGGGATTTCAATTGACAGCGAATCGCAAGTGTGAAGTTGGCGCGCTTCGACAGAGTCTAGCCTGACGTTCGTGCGAGTCGACGAGAGAGCTACAGCGGCGTGTGGTCAGCTCTTGAGCATCGGACATTGTACGGACAATAAGATTATGTGTTCTGTGACAACAAGTGCCTAGAAACTATTTTTTTTTGTGAATGGCATCTTGTAGTTGGCCTTGAGAGGTCGTGACTACTAAACCGAGCTTTCCTGTGGCTGCCTTAAGGTTTGAGCTTAAAGCCCCCAGCCAGGGCGAAAATAAATATTATAAACTAAACGACTACGCGCTAAGGGTACCTGTGGGGTACGGACCTCGGCTTAGGGCATCGTTGGGGGGAACAGCAAGTTGAGGACAGGCTGGATCAAAGTTTAAATCATGATTTTTTTCTGGGGTTACTAATAATGCTACGGTGCACTCAGTCTCGGCGCACGGCTGGCGATTCGACGTGCAAGGGACGTGGGGGACAATTTAGTCTGGGACTTCGCGTGGTACCTCGGCGGTGAGGACGGAATGTCGGTCTGTGTAATTTGTGCACTCTACTGGTGGCCTTATTGCTTTCCTGGAGGAGGGTAATGGGGTCATCTGGGTTGGTGAGAGTATGCCTTGGTCGGCGAGTCTGACTAATAGTGGAAGGCCTATAACTTGCGACCTGCACAACCAGAGGGTTGCGATGACTATCCGCGGAATCGAAGAAACGCTTTGTAATGCGCTTCATGAACTGCTTGATGGTGGGGATTTTAAGATCCAGGTGGAGGGTTTCGTTCCGAACGAACCAAGGAGCATCCGTAATTTTACGGAGAAATCTGCACAGGCGTAGGTCATGATCGGGCGGATGCCTAGAAACTGCCCAACGTTTCGTTTTATAAATTTTTTCGAGTTTAAATATAACCTAAAAATCAATAATCAACCTCAGACTATTCCTTCTCGCCCGCTACACACATCTACGTCCAGAAAAATGTTCAACAGTGAAGAATCCAGCTCCAATCGATCCCCTGTCCCGACAGGTATATCAGATTATCTTGCCACTAAATCCCATTATACCCTGTTTCTCTGCAATATTCTCACGTCTACTTACATATTAATTTATTAACATGCAAATGTGATACGTATCATCTACTATTTATTTCGAGAATTAATTTAGTCTTGCCTATTTTTATACACAAAATAGCAATAATTTCCATCAAAATATGTAAAATATTTGCAATATCTTCGTGTTTCAAGACGTTTGTGTGAGGAGATAAAGGCTGGAAATTCAAGCGTTAAAGCGTGTCAAAATGGAAGCACTTTCCGGATAATTTTAAACTGTACCTTTTCGAGTGTGGGATTTTCTCCTCTATGGAGTTTCCCGCGAAATCTTGTGGGTTAATTCTTAGGTCATTGTAATAGTTACAATGATTTGTAGATATGGGATACTGCAAAGCCAAATGGTTATTTCAGAGTTAAGTATTATGTAATCCAAATAGTTTTTTGACAATCTCTGGCCCAAGAGTAATCTAAGCGAAATAATAGATTATTAGATGCAAATAATCATAAACTATACAGAGCATACCTAATGCCCTTTTCATTCAATAGTTAAATTAGATAAATGTAAATAAATGTCACAAATACCGTATTCCCTTTATTTAACTTCGTTCAAACAATACGTTGTTCGCAATTCATAATGTTTACGGTTCGTCCACATTATTCCAATGTTTACATAAATGTTTCAGTTGATATGATGATGTCATTTCCTGTATTACTAAACTCTGTTCATTTTATAGTGATTGATATAGAAAGAAAATCAGGTTTATTTGTCACAGAATCACATGCACATGAACAGTAAGCTAATTGGAATAATAAAACAATTTAAACAGATAATTATATAATCACACAACAGATATAATCGGCTGCTGCATGGTGAATGTGACAAGAAGGCTTCCACTCAGCATGATACTGAGCTATGGAGATCCCACAGCACAGCGCTGATTTTCAGTGGTCACCCGAAAACGACGTACGGAAACCAAGTCACAAGCCATATGACAAAGTGCTTGAAAGTGGGTTATACGATTTATTGATTCCTTAGTGCCCGTTTTCTGAAGTCCTCAGATAGATTACCGGTAGTTATTCATTCGAGAAAGTTTTCTAGCCTACTATCGTTTTGAAGAACTAAGTAAGTTTAGTTTTTTTTTTCACGTAACGCACAACGCGAGTTTGGCAATAACTACTTAGACAACATGTCCCGGAATTAACGTACAACCTCTTAGGGGGTCACTGTACTCATCATTATGAACAACTTTTACTATTTATGATCAAACCAGAAATCGCGAAAAAAAAATCAACTGTTACCTACATTTATGTTCGAATAACTCGTGAAAATGTAAGGAGCAGGAGATTTTTTTTTGGGATTTCAGGTTTGGTCCCATAGTAAAAGTTGTTCATAATGATGAGTACAATGACCTCTTAAGAAATTGTGCGTTAATTCCGGGACATGTTGTATAGTTATCGCGTTTTAGCATGGCAACAGCCGTCATAGACATTTTCTAGCATTTTTAAAAAACTGAAATAAATTCTGTTAATTTCCGGAATAAATAGGTAATATCTATCATGAAGTTCAACATGTTCCAATAGCGAAAACTCATACATAGTTTATAGTTTGGGTTCTTACGGAGAGATATTAATGAAAGGGTCATAACCGCTATTACCATGCTAACGCGCGACAACTATATAGTTATTGTGAAACTCGCGTTAAGGCTTCTACAGACCGGTGCGACTCGTGACGTGACACAAAGGCATCGCTCGTCGCGCGACACGCGGGGCCTTTGTGTCGAGTCGCGTGTCGCGCCGGTCTGTAGAAGCCATTATGCGCTATGTAAAAAAAAAATGTAAAAAACCGGTGTTATATTAATCAACATAAAAAGAGTAAGTAGAGTATAAGTTATTGTAGCTGGCTAGTAATACAAACATACGGACGCACAATCGAGTGTAAACAAGAGCTGTTCATATAGATAGAGGCCATAATTCAAGGGCTCGTCGTAATAAAAGGCATTTTTGCCATACGCGCGTGGCACATAAAATCCTCGGTAAATAATTACTGGCAAGAAATACATTTTGGAAATTACCTACAACCTGGCTACATGCTTACGTATGATTTAGTGATACAGTGGCCCTTTAGTATTTTTACCTGTAACAATAAGATAATTCATTTCAGTTGTTATTTAGATGCCCATGATACTCACAACATAATATCACGCCTGTATATCCCAAAGGGGTAGGTAGAGGTGAAAAAAAATTAACCAGTGCGCAAATGTTGACAAATTAAACTTAAGCGAGTTTTATTAAACATCATCATCATCATCATTTTAGCCGAAAGTCGTCCACTGCTGGACATAGGCCTCCCCCAAAGGGGGAGTTTCCATAATCGCCACGCTAGGCAGGTGGGTTGGCGATCGCAGTATGGTGTTAAAATGCGTTCTGCTACACCGCGCACGCATATTATGCGCTCGCTCGATTTGCAATTTGTAGATTTTTAGGTCTTATATTAGTTACTGGTTAGTTAGTGGGGCTTATTTAAAGTCGGGCAAGAAAAAAAAATAAGTAACTGAGCCACCAAAAAAAATTGCGCACTGGTTAATTTTTTTTCCAGTATTCATACCAACATTTTGCCAATTATGTTTAATTCCCATGTAATAGGGGCGAGTCTATTGCCATCGACCGGGCACAAATCCAGACTTCTGGCCCATGATGGCTTTATATACTCGGAATATTCAAAAATATCAAAACATTTAAAGACCTTCTATAATATAAGCACCTACATTTATTATACATTCGGTTGTTTAATGAATAAACAATTGAAAGGATTATAGCTACCTTAATTAATTTGCGTGGGTTTACAGGTTATTTTCTGGTGTTGCCTTAATTTGTTTTCAATCAAAACAATGTATTTATGAAAAGCGAATAGATCGAAATTGTTCATCATTTGTGGCAAAAATGTGAGTTAGAACAATAGCTTGAGAATATTATGACCGATGATGCTTTCAATGGCAACTATGATAGAAACTGTGTTTCGATACGTAATAAGGACGGGTGCGCCAAAGTTCACCTAAATTTTCTACTCCGATAATTGGAAATCCGAAAATGTTCTTCCTAACATTTTTTATCGTAACAATCACAATTCCTAACTACTCTGTCTCCAATGTTCATAATTCCGAAGCATTCAACTTCATAATGTCAGTAGCAATAAACATCTATTATATTATACTTTTATTTGGTTTTCCTATATTTTCTGAACATAACCATCTTTTACACTATTACTCGTATTCAAAGTCATATCTTTTTTGTTTAGATTTCTTTTTTATTAGCGGTGTGTACCTGCAAAAATATCCATAGGTTAGGTTAGGTTAGAACTGTGACCAACTACTACGAGTACCTCGAAATTGGTCAATACACCGACATGAACTTAGCAATAGACACAACTCAGTGCGTTATGTAAAGCATACCCCCAAATAATAATCATACCCTCAAATTAAAACTATAAATATCAAATCGAAAATTTTTAGGAAGGGTGATCATTCGGATTACAAATCATTAGGAAGAACAATTTCGGGTAAAGAACTTTAGGTGAGACAATATGGACCCAATAAGGACTTATAGTCTCAATACTTTTTACAGATTACCTACTTTTTTCAAATAAAATATTTATTTTTTATTTTTAAAACCTTATCTCGATCTATTTTACCATAGTTTATTTTACCAACTTTTTGATAAGTTAATGACTAACATTATTGTACCTACTTCTAACCTCTAACATACCGTTCCAATACTCGTTCCAAGGAACGTTTATATGTTGGCAATCAGTGTTTCTAATTCTAAGTGAATAATTGTATTCAGTTTTTGAGAAATAAATGTCTTAAACCATAATGATGACCTTAGGCGTTATACATAATTAGGTATATTTACTGTATTCGAGCCAAGTTTCAATTTGTCCTGAGGAACGAAATATTTTATATAATAATATAAACTGTATTTAAATCCTGTCATATACCTACATTTTAGAACTGAAAGAAAAGTGACCCTCTATCAATGTCCTCTATCGTGATTATAATTTCAGTAGTTTTAGCTCTGTGTGGATGAGTTATTCACTTCACTCGGAGCTTCTACTCGTATTAGGCAATCAAAGGTTTTATCTAACACGACTCGTAGATTAATTTCAGCATGAATTTCAGTCATAAAAATATGTCTAATATGTATTTTCTTTTTTCATAAAATCGCTTGGCAACTGTTTAATCTAGGGTAATTTCTGCGGCCCAGCCCCAAGGCATTACAAACTAAAATGTTATATAATTCAAAAGTGTGTTCGTAAGTAAATAAAAAAATAATTCCAGTTACTACAAAGCCGCTGCGAGCGTGCCCCAGGACAATTGAAGTACAGAACCGTGTTTCTCTTATTTATGCTTACTATCCTCGGAGATATTCGTATAATATTATAATATATTATTATCTGTATTGTACTGATAATTACGATGGTAACATGAATTATTAAATATTAATATTAAATAGAGCGTGCGATTTTACCGAATTTAGCATAATGTAATTCCATTGGTAATATTATTTGTCGGTGCAGGTCATTTTCACATAAAACTAATTGGTCAGGTATTGTGCATAAAATATTTTGAATATTTTCTACGATACACAATAGTTCAATAGGTATACCAACTTCAACTGTCCGCAGATTCAAATCACAACTGTCAATATTTGACAGATGTATGAAATAGCTATAACACGGCAAATTTTGTTAACAATTAATTTTCCTGGTTGCACATACGGTATTTATTTAAAATAGCAAATAACATTAAAAAAAAGGAACCGACTGTCTCTGAAAACTTATACGCAAAGAAACAAATGAATGATTTTAGTATCTTCATTTGTTTCAAATTCAAATCAATTCTATTCAATTCAAATCCAATGATTAAAAAACCGGCCAAGTGCGTGTCGGACCACGCGCAATGAAGGGTTCCGTAGTTAGGAAGAATTTATCCCAAAAGCAAACTTAACATTGTAGTCGAAAAACCTGCTCTCCCATACATCGATATATGTTACGGTCAATTCTTCAACTGCAAATTTAAGTTGGTCGACTATTACTCGTTAACTTCTAAACCCTACCTAGCTGTGATAGTTTTCTTTTTAATTTCGTTATATATACTACTGCCATGAATTTTTTCACATATCTTAAGCCAACTATTAGCTGGCCAGGGGACACACACTTGACTCTAACAAAAAATAGCACTTTAAAGCTTAATATTACGCAAACGGATCACAGAATTGAAAAATTTCTTTCATAGACCCACAATATTTTTAAACGGCCTATCCAACTATATCCCACACCATGTATTAGACGAGAAAAAATAATATCATCCCCGTTTTACGTGCAAATCATGAAAATCATTTTTTTTTTTGCGTACCTCCCGTACGCTAAAAAAAATGTTTTTCATGATTTTATTTAACGACTTTTTCAGCGTGAATAATTAATATGTACACCCATGCCTAAATACAGCTTTCTAGGACTAAGCGTCTCTGAGCTAAGCCGGGGACAGACGGATGAACGGACAGACAGACAGACGGACATGGCGAAACTATAAGGGTTCCTTGTTTACTACGGAACCCTAAAATTGATTTTAGTATCTTCATTTGTTTCTTTGCTTATCTAAAATGCTAACCTGCATTACAAACAATAAATTGGGATATTTTACAAAATTGAGGCTCCTTGTATCTACTCCAATATTATGTCTATTATATTATGTACTATTTGTGTAGCACGTGTACGCAATTCCGCAGAGTCATTACCTATGCCCAGCCCACATTGAGCTCATGTTGACTTTTTGCTAAAGTAAAATTACAACCGGCCATTATTTGTTCTCTTTGTCACGACTGTTGAGTAGGGTAGTTTCACTATGTTTTACAAAACACGGTTATTTACATGGAAAGTTGGAAAACAGTCAAACACCCATGTTACAAACACACAAATCCCTTAATCTTGACTTATCTATCAGACTAAGTTGAAATACTCATTTGCAACTATTTGTAAATACATACATACTACTCAAAAAAGTCTAGGGAACAAGCCAACTATATCAACTTATTTAATAAATCGATTTAGAAGAACTACTGGCCACAAAAAAAAATGTTGGTTGAACCTCCATTAAATAATTGTTTGGAATAGCATTTTGGAATAGGGAGGGAAAACTTCACTCGGCCGCAGCTTCCGGCGGGCATTTTGAAACGTAATAACTTTACAGATTAAGGTCCATAATCGTTCGCTGCTTTTTTAACTTTTGTGGCTCTGGAGCGTTATATCACGTCGTCATTTAACGCGGGAAAAGATGCTGAGAGCTGTGGGTATGCTGGAAGCAGGGTGCCGTCAACGTGAAACTGCCGACACTGTCAACACACACCCAAGCCAAATTTGCCGATTATGGACGCGTTACAGGGCTACAAGAGATATTGCTGAACGTCACCGAAGAAGATAAAGGGTCACTACTCAGAGACAAGACTGCTTTCTGTAAAATGCAGCCACAAAGTACGGCTCGCCAGCTGGTAGGAAGACTCTAGTCTCAGCACCAAGTGGTCATCAATGACCAAACCACCAGGAGAAGATTGCATGAAGTTAGTCTTCATGCTCGCAGACCGCTTAGAGTTCCAGCTCTTCGATGCGGAAATCGAGGGTGTCGATTTTGCACTGGACTGACACTCAGAGGGCTCGTATTTTTTTCTGATTAGTCGTACTTTGTATTTCGTCCCGATTCAAGAAGAGTGCTGGCGAGTTCCTGGTCACCAAAGTCAACACCAAAATCCTCAGGCAGTTCAATCGTACCAGAGCGGAACGATTATGGTGTGGGCTAGAATTCGCACAGGTGGAAGAACGGACCTCGTTTTGATACGAGGCAATTTAAATTATATTTTGTATTTATTTACTTTTTCTCACCAAAATAAATATACAAACATTATTAACACTTAAAAGTACATGAAATAGTTTAAATTTACTGGGGGAGACTGGTGCCTAAGCTAGGCTTTAGGGGCCTGTGTTTCAGGTCACCAGGTCTCCACCCTCTAGCAGTTAGAACATTTAAAAAAATAAAAGAAAATAAAAATATTGTAGACTAGTCAAAACTTCTGCAAAGCGTCAAAGCTTATCAAGTTTTAGTATCCCGGTCTTCGTTTATGGCAGGTAAGAGGATTTTCACATTGAGAATCTAATGAGCTTTACAGATTTACGGATGTAATTTTTTCTTTTAAGTTGGCAACTGGTACCTAGACGAAAATTTCTGAACTTTTTTTCTCCAAAGTATCATTAGAAAAAAGTGTAGCAATATTTCCATTTTCATTTATCTAAAACGAATATAAAAACTGTGACATCAATTTCAATATTTTCCGATATCAACGAGAACGAGACGCATAGGTACCTAAATAATACCTAGATCTAAACGCGATATACAGAATTATGCAAACCTTTCTAATAGATTAGCGGTGTACACAGGTAGATACATAATGTACCAATTCGTGCTTCTCCTGAGTAAAATAAGACCAGTCAAGTGTGTATTCGATTTCCGCACCCCGCGTTCAGTATCGATTGTTTACATCTTACATCTATGGCGACACGAACGGTTCGTAGGTCATTAAGGAGGATAAACTCGTTGCACACACGTTGTTAAAGTCTTCGAGCACATTAGAGCATTAAACGAGGCGTTTACTTTGAGCCTTGTTTGATAAATAATAACTAGAAATTTTGTTACGAAGGTAACGAGTATGAATAAAGTCCTTAATTTTTTTGATTTAAAATATTTTTTTTTCTTTATTTAAAAGAACCAGATTCTTAGTTATTAAATACTATCTAGCATATAAGATTAAAAATGTGAGCCGTCACGGGACGCCTGGCAGATGTGAAAATCAAACAAACAAACATCGAAAAAAAGGTCAGGGTCGCGTAGCGGGGGGACCGGGCGCGCAGACTGACCGGTGAATCACCACGCGGCATGCGTCGCCCCGCCAGCAATCGGTTTTACGTGCGCCTAAAGATGTTTCATATCAATAAGCAATTTTAATCTAACTGAAAATTTTACGTGATTGTTATTATTTACGTATTACGAACACGTTTATATGTTCGAGCCATTTGGGGTTGAAACACTAGGGCTATGGGATCCGAGTGCCCACTTGGTTTTTCAAGATATCGCCAAGCGGTTGGTCGACTCTTCACGTGACCAGAGGGCTGGTCTATTTTTCGGGCAAAGAATCAGCATCGCTATAAAAACGTGGCAATGCTACCAGCCTTTTGAGCAATTTTCCTGTTGACAGCGATGCCGACGAATTTTTTGATGCCCTATGATTCTGTTTCTTGCTTTTTTTATATATAAATGTAGATATTATTATTTTAAGTCTGTTAGCGTATCTATTATGTAAATGTTATTCATAAAATGTTTCTTGATTTAATAAACCATTTATTCAAACGCAATCTATTAAACAATAATCTAAACTATATTTCAGATTCGACACCAAAATGTGGCCAAAATTGCTCCATTTAAAAATCGCATTATTACGTTCGCCATCGAAAAAAGCGCTATCGAAGATTGGCCAATTTATTCTCACTTTAAAAATCAATTGATGTGTGCAGCCAGACAAAATGGAGTCTCAAATGCATTTCGCATTGTGTCCCAGGATTGAATTGCAAGACTGTTTTTCCAAGACGACCAGATTTTTCTTTAGAGTTGGAAAACCCATTATCACTGAGTATTTATAAGCTGTAGTAGCACTTAGGGAGAACCTCGTATGAGTACATGAATATCGATATTATTAATATTTATGTTCAGCCATCACTTAACATTATGATGCAACTTACTCGATAAAGTGCGAATCAAAAATTTGCTTTTAAGCTCATCAGTCTGGCGTATAGCTCATTAACCAATTTATCAAATTAATCTAATCTTAACATCACATTAAATCACCTGCCTATTTACTTGGAGGCATCAAACCCAACCTTCATACACAAATTGCTGACACGCTGGCACTTAAGTGTCATATAAAAGTATAGCATCGTTACCTCACGCAGGGCAGTGGAACATACCCTTAATCTCTGTAATTTAGGAGCCACGTTACTCGTGTGACGTGAAATTTTAACGATTTGTGAAATCGTTGTAGAGGAACATTCTTAAGCTTACGTGTTATCTTTGAAGTGGTTGTACGATACTTCAAAGGAGATTATCGAATTAAGCTTGACATGATCAAGTATACATACAATATGTAACTGAATTAATGCACATTATGAAAGTAGTTTGTTCAGAATCGTTAATTGAAATCGTTAATTGTGACTGGTCATCTCCTATCTGCCAGGGCTTATTTGTAATCTTTTACATTTTGTATTGTTTTTAAATAATTTATTTTTTTACATTGTTCTCACATATAGAAGCAACAAGAATAATGTACCCAGGATTTTATAATATCTTGATTTAAAAGAGTGTCATTGGAGTTTCTTGCCTGTTCTTCTCCATAGAGATCTACGATTTGGAATGGGCAAATAGCTTCAACTTTGTGACTAACTGACCGACTCTTTGACAATTCAAAAGTGCCTTTAATTGGTTTAATTGAAATAAATGGTATGATTTTGAATTGATTTCTGTAATTATTTATAACTACAGGTTATTTTTATCCAAAAAATAATTAAAACTACGGAAATTACAGTCACCTTTCCGCTGTACAGTCAAAACAAATCAAAATGGGCGAAGTACTGAAGTAGCTAATAAGATAGACCCTCAAGGCTTCTACACACCGGCGCGACTTGTCGCGCGACGCGATGCGGCACAAAGGCCCCGCGTGCCGCGGGGCGAGCGGTGCCTTTGTGACGCGTCGCGTCGCGCTGGTATGTAGAAGCCTTTATATGTGTACCTGTGTAGGTGCGTAATTTGTAATGTAACCACAATTTTCTCTCACAATCAGTATATCTAATTTAATCAATAAACATTTTTTTATACATAATAGTAAAAATTCAATGTATGTGTTATGAATATAATATAATATTCTAATTGGGGTGTTTGGTGGTGTACGTTAATTCCAGCTCATGTTGTCTAGGTGGCAGAAATGTATTTTTAAGATAGTCAAGAACAGAATGATTAGAATTCAGTCAAGAATTAGAAAGAAAGATTAATTGTTTATTCTGCACAAATAAAACGTACGCCGACCTCATCTAGTTTTTAAAATATGATTGACGTGTAAAAGTATTTGTACAAACCTACTTACAGAAATAAAAATCATTTATCATTACATTACAATAATTATATATGCATTATAATACTAAAGCCAAAAGCCCAGTATTCAAAAAAGTTATAAAATTGTCTACTGACAGCACATTTCTTCACCAAATTTATACGCCGTCATCTACAGTTTAATTATAACCTAAGACATAACTAATCAGAAAATAATCTTATCCAGTACACCCGGAATTCCCAGATGAATTGAAAGAGTACTGATACATCGTCGATGTGCCAATAACAGAATTATATCTCAGATCTCGAAGTGTTGCGAGAACATCGATTTGTTGTTGGCTTTAACACGAGCGAGCTTTAAATAATATACCATACAAATATAGTTTGATGTTGATTGTAGTTTATACAATTTTATCCACTTTGCGCGCAATAGGCTTGCTTGTTTTTAGTCTCATGTAGGTAATAAGGTTACCCTACGTGGAAGTTAAAACATAACTGGCGTAATTCGAGGGTGTATTTTATACCTACATCTTTGCGTACACCTTCAGGGCATACTGACAATGTAATTTTAAGCTAAGTCAAGTGATCAAAGCCCGAATTAATTAATCTTATGAGGGGCTTGTGGGTAATTAATAACAGCCACACGGGTCGATCGATCAGGTTAAGCTACGCTTACCGCGGTTGGTCCGTGGATGGGTGACCAACTTTATATACAATATGTCTGTACAAGGTGTGGCGAAAATTAAGGATGTGGTACAGACCATGAAACTGAACAACTTTCTACCGGGGACCAACATCGTAATCGTGAAAAAAATATCAGTAGTCCCATACATTTGGTCGAGAAGATATTGAAGTTTTGTACGGGACGACAATTTTATTTTTTCACAATTACAATGTTAGTCCCCGAGAGAAAATTGTTCAGTTTAATGGTCTGTAACTCACCCTTAATTTTCGGCACCTCTCCGTGCTTCGGAAAACACGTTTAGCCGTTGGTTCCGGCTGTCATTCGTCAGTCGTTACGGCTCATCAGAAGCCGGAAAATCAAACAACCAGTCTTACCAAGGGGTATCGTATTACCCAGTAACTGGTTTGTAGAGGTCAGATGGGCAGTGAAATACCGGTATTCAGCTGATCCGGTTGGATTAGAAGCCGACCTTAACATAGTTGCGTAAGGGCTTGACAGATTAGGGAGCTTTCACGGAAGCGGCATTGAGAATGGTAGCTAATAAATAAATAAATCATTTTCTAGCTAACAAACCTGTAAAATTCTAATTACGCATTCTGCATAACAATTATTTAGAAATTAACACATCTAACTAACAAACTTGTGGAGTGTGGAGTTGTACAACACTTACATCACTTATTAATAGACTGTCTTCGATAAGAGTCTAATTTAAATGATGTGTTTCAGGTGTTGACGTTGAACCGACTTGATTTAGGCACATTCCATAGAATTTTGTCTCAACCAAATGGTGACGATGCGAAGAGTCTGTTCAGGTTCATGGCCCGAATGTAATCCTTAACAGCGTGTATTTTTTATTGTACAGGGTGTTAAAGTAACTACGTGCCATAGCTTAGGGGTAAGTTCAGTATCGATAAAGAAAAACAGGAAAAAAAAGAAAACATTAACAAAAAAATTAATGAAACAAAAAATCAATAAAAATAAGTCTCATCGTACTATAACGGGCTAAGGAAAGTCAAATAAAATAATTTTAATTCTAAACGATTGCTATTTTAAGTTAGTAGGTACTAAATTAGGTTGATTTTGCAATTTTTTTTTCGTTTTCATTTTTTTTTCCTGGGTTTCTTTATCGAACTTGAACCTACCCTTAAGCTATGGCACGAAGTTACTTTAACACCCTGTATAATTAGTTTATGATGGGACTCTGATACATTGTCAGGCATTGCGATTATTAAAGTCCCTAAACAAATAAGAATAAAAAAAAAACTAAATAAATACCTACACATAGAAATAGACTGTATTAACTATTTACCTACCCGGCGAAGAAAGTTTGAACGCGGTTCGAGTAAAAACTGGAGGTAATAGAGGTCTGCCGTCTGACGGAATAGCAACCCGATACTGCTTGAGGCGCTAAACTAATTTACATTATCCAATGTTTTAGTTGCAGGCAACTTAGAGAGCTTGTTATTGATTTAGTTGGGTCGAAAAGTTGTTTGTTTTTTGTGTAAGCGTGGTTTTTTGGTAAGCATTTGTTTGTTTTGGTTTTTATTTATCTAGAACGGAATTGTTTGTTTATTTTAACTACGTATATCGAAAAGAACAGGCATAATGTTATGTTTTTTCTAACTGGCAATTTTTGTAGGTATATCCCACTTGGCTATTAGAATTCTTAAAATGCTGTTGTAATATTTGAATGCTAAATAAGACTAGTAAAATACCCAAAATAAAATATTCCAACTTTGTAAGCCGTTGATCAAAATTTCTCATGTCATTGAAGCAGAAAAAAATATCACTTACTTTTCTAATAATCTTGGTTTCAATCCCAGCTTAATGTTGGCTATGGGCCTTTTCAATTTGAAGGCCGAGCTTTCCGGCTACGAATTTCTTTTATCGTTTGCCCTTATACGGATATTGTCTCCCGTACGTCAGGCCATAGAATTCACCATTTTCTTATTCCTTAATACTGCCCTCTTCTTAATCCATGTAGGTACCTATTCCCTTTATATTTCATGATTATTATGATGCCAATTCATATAACCTTCATTATGTAAAAGGGTGTAAATGTAAAGTGAAAACTACTTTAGGCGCGTTGAGCAATTTTTAGGTGAACAAAAATCATGAAACTCGCGTCATCGTCACCGAACGCTTTCCATGAGCAATATGTATACTGTTTCCACTTCTATCGGCAGTCCGCAAAGACTGCCCCGCATTTTTTTTTTATATTTTATCTTCAAAAAAATCTTAACATATTCAGGTCTGTGATACTGTTTATTTTTTTGTTGTCAGACTTATGTATGGATATCGGCTACTCAACAGCTCAACTCCAACGGATAGGATAGCGGGTGGAACGAACGTTACCCATAAGCTCTACTAGCTTACGAGCCCGAGTATTGTTCGTTTTCACAGTGAGGTGCATACTTTTGCTATATCAATTATATTAAGGCGACGATAACCGACTTTTAATGGTTTTATACTGAAGATCACGTCTAAACGTAAAGTTAATGTGTTTAGTGTTAATGATTTGAAAAAAAAATATTATGTTAACTTAAATTAATTTGTAAAGTTATTTATGTTTAATGCGGATAAAAAACTGAGAATGGCGCAAAATCTACCAAGCGTATTTTTCTGTAACCTTCACCAATTTAAAAGCAACTTAATTATTGATCTTTTAGTATACGCGTTTTATTAAAATAACTTTTTTTTTGTGTATAATAAATAATTAATGCGTCAAATTGGGGACAGCGCTCCTTGATGGGCGAGTCCTATTACTGGCTGAACGTACGACGCGTTGCGTGAGCTCAGTACAGAACACGCAAGTTAACCACTCAAGGTCACTGGCATATATCTGAGTCTTAAGGTGAATCCGCAACTGCAGCCCGCAAAATTGAAATTTTCTTACGTTTTTTGCAATTTTCAGGTCATTTGCGACTGTAGCAGGTAGGTATTGAATTGAATGACTTTTTCATGATACTACAGATTAATACTGCCTAAGGAGGTCACACACAGATAGAACACCACATACATAAAAGGCATTATAATGTAGTCTATGATAATAAGGCACTGACAAGTAACTGATATTACCGGGTTCTCACACCCGTTGTTCGTTTTCAATTATTATTACAATAATTTTATTAAATAATTATCGTTTATTAATTTTTATTCTGTTATTTCACTCATCTACTTTTTATTTGATTTATTTCCGTATGATCTATCCGTGATATCACAGCGGGCCCTATAAGAATACCAGCGCTGCGACACTTCTCGTATTAAGTGCCGCAGAATCATGCTGAAATACGGGCCTTTTGGCCTCGTAAAAGACTTTCTGATTTTAATTTATATTTTACTTTGTTTTATTTTTAGTTTTGTTCTTTATGTTTCTATGAGTGTGTTTTATTTTAATTTGTGATCTGTGCGCGTCCCAATAAATGCATTTTCTTTCTTCTTCTCTGTTCTTTCTTTCATGAAATCATGACATTAGGGAACAAATCTAACTCAGAGAGATGTATTAATAATTCTAGTGATTATAGTTCTGTAAAAATACATTATCTGTTATAGTCGTGAATCATATTTTTATCAAGATACAACCTGAACCTTACCTGCAAATAGCAAAAAACGTAAGAAAATTTGAATTTCGCGGACTGCAGCTGCGGATTCACTTTAAGGCGACGATAACCGACTTTTAATGATTTTATACTGAAGATCACGTCTAAACGAGTAGTGTTAATGATTTGAAAAAAAAATATATTATATTAAAGCATTTTCTCAATAACTTAATATGTGAATATTTTAGATTATGTTTATATTACATAATGAAATTAATTTGTAAAGTTATGTCTAACGCGGATAAAAAACTGAGAATGGCGCAAAATCTACCAAGCGTATTTTTCTGTAACCTTCACCAATTTAAAAGCAATTTAATTATTGATCTTTTAGTATACACGTTTTATTAAAATACTTTTTTTTTGTGTATAATAAATTAATAATGCGTCAAATTGGGGACAGCGCTCCTTGATGGGCGAATCCTATTACTGGCTGAAAGTACGACGCGTTGCGTGAGCTCAGTACAGAACACGCAAGCTAACCACTCAAGGTCACTGGCATATATCTGACTCTTATTATAGATACAACCATAGCGACACAATAAAGAGTGCGATTAATAAAATATATCGATATGCTTTTACTTCACCGCAAAATCACTTTATTCAAAACACAAAGTTTTATAGTGCTTTTCTTCAAAGTAAGAATGGAGTTCCACGTAGATAAATTCAAACTTACACATGATCAAAGCAGGACTTAACAATGTCGTGTGAGGGAATTTATTCCCTCAACTTTACGAGGAGAAAAGCAGTTAATTCTGATGCTGTCTTCACGTTTTTAATAGCCAAGATTTATAATTCGCTCCCCAAACATCACATTCCTAATAAATCCCCAGTTAATCTACTTACTCTCTTAGATAATAAAAGAATAGGCTTTCTCGAAAAAGAAATGTTTATTTATTCCGCATAAGGAAACTCGACACAGAAATAACTCTTTTCCTCTCAGCTTCTCTGTTCATTTTCATTGTGTTAATAACATTAAAAATAATGCAACAAGCAAAAATTAAGATTAATGTTAAAATATTTTGGTGTATATAAAAACAATTTACTGAAACATTTGTCCCTGTCACGATCAAAAGTAGATAGAGCGAGATTCACCTCTGAGCCCTGAAAAAGGATATTCTGAGGGCAAGCACTTAGGTTGACCTAAAAAAATATAAGGCTATATTTTCAGAATAAATTCAGAGGAAAAGCCGACTGAGCATAAATCAAGCAGGGTTCATTCGTAACAACATTTACAACTTGATGAAACAAGTGTAAAAAGGTAACGAGGTGCACGCAATTAAGTTTTATGTTAATTTAGTGTTTTAGCGCTCTCCCGCCACATGAATATTTCACAGTAATTAAAAAAAAACTTGCTGTAGGTATTCATGTTTATTTTCGCACTATACAGAAGTCTCTAAAGTAAAAAAAAATCACATACCATATCATGCAAGGGCAGAAATTGTAAGCTTATTAGAAAGATTTGATTTTTGCCAACAATATTTGTCTCGGCCTCATTCAAAGTCACAGAAACATTAATTTCATTTCATTCAATAACAATTTACATTGTGTCTGAATGTTTACAAATATACCTACGCAAATAATTAAAATAATAACACATTAAAATGGGTTCACACAATCTCATTTACAATAATATCAATTACATTCACAAAAGTTCAAAATATAAAACAAAGTCAACGAGAAAGTAAATAAACACATGTCAATAATAACTACCTAATAATTTGATTTTAATTTCCAACACTTAATAAATTATAAATTTAATTTACAATGACCACTATCCAGGCATATATTTAAAAAAAAAACCGGCCGAGCGAGTCGGACTCGCACACCGAGGATTCCGTACGTATATATGATGCTGCTGATTTCCGAAAAACTGTGCTATTTAGAGACATCGTTTTATTTTTCCTGTAATCTTTACATACACTTCTATCACATAGAATAATTTCAGATTTTTATCTATGCAAACTTCGGAGTTAAGAGGGGGGGAACGGTATTTTTTTTTACATTTTTCGTCAAAAGTCTGGAACTATGCTGCCAAAAAAAAAATATTTGAGAATGTGCAAACAGCGTTCTTTCATATGATACCCTTTCAGTCCCTTTTGCAGAAAAGATATTTTTTTATTTCTTTCTTGTTTACAATATAGTTGGGCAATCGTCATCTAAAACTACTAAATTTCAAGTTAATAGCATTAGTAGTTCTTGAGATATCCAGGTGTGACAGACAGACAGACAGACTTAGTCTCACTATAATGGTTCCTTTTTACCATTTTGATACGGAACCCTAAAAAGTCAAATGAACCAACTAAAATTCACTAACAAACAGAAAAGACCACCTCTTTATTTGAAGAAATTGTCATAAAACTAGAACCGTGTCTAATTAACTTTATGTTGGTTCTATATGTAGGAAAAGTCCATAACATCACAAAGAAACCTTAAATCTAATAACTGAAAACGTCTTAAGAAACCCAAAGAGGTGTATCATTTACCTAGTCATTACCGAATCTGATTCAAACCGCGGTCCCGTTCAGAATGCTAATATAAAAGGTTCGCAATGAACAAATTCCATTGGTCTGCCGAAATGATCGATTCAAATACGGAAATCTAAATTCTGTGATTGTTCACGTTCTGTAAATGTAAAGTTTAAACTTATCTTGTTTTAGTAAATAGCTGGATTGCGAATCACTATGTTACGTGTGTGAGAGATACTAAGGCCTGTATTTATAGAACGTTACTCAGTACTCAAGTATTACTTAAGACTAGATTCAAGCCATTGGATTAAATAATAATAAATTCTTTATTGGCATAAAAAATGTGTACTAAACAAAGTGAAGCCCTGACTCCTGCACTAGGTAAAAAACCTGTGTTACAGGAGCCAGGAATCAAGGATTGGTTGAATTTAGTGTTAAGTAATGCTTTAGTACTGAGTAACGTTCTATAAATACGGGGCTTAGTTACTTCTTATTTATATTTACCTAAGAATTGCCATACAACGTGGCAATGCTGCCAGCCATTTGGGCATTTTTGCTGTTCACAGCGATGCGAACGAATTTTATGATGCCTATGATCTTGTACCCTCCTTTTTAGGGTTCCGTATATTCGATTAAAAAACAGAACCCTTATAGGATCACTCATGTGTCTATCTGTCCGTCTGTCACAGCCGATTTGCTCCGAATCTAGGTACACATATGAATTTTTATGACCCAAACACGAACGTGTTACGTACATAAATGAATTTTGAACATGGAGTTCACTTTTGGAGTTCACATGTTGTTCACATGTTCACATGGAGTTCTTTCTGACATATCAAATGAAAAGACAGTTTTGAAAACAAGTACAGAAAATAGTTCTATACTTATTGATTACAGGAAAGCCTTCAAGAAGTCTATGGTCTTAAAATAACATGGTGAATCACTCAATATTGTGCGTTCAAACTTCCATTTGCAGTTGGAATGTATGGGGGAACATGTTTTACAATTACAATGTTAAGTTTGTTCTTGGGATAAATTCATCCCAACTACGGAACCCTTCATTGTGCGTGATCCGATACGCACTTGTTTGGTTATTTTATGTATACCTAAGAATGGCCTTACAACGAGAACGTGGCAATGCTGCCAGCCCTTTCGGCACTTTTCCTGTTGCGATTAAGACTGTTCAATCGCGACGTTACTAGTGAAGTAACCATAAATCGATTCAAGTTAAATGTCAAAACAGGCTAATATATTATGTAAATATAATCTTGCTTGACAATAAATAGATAAGAACATTAAACTACCTAAGTTAAGTTATTATGAATATTGTTATAGTTAGGTAGGTTCAGAGACAACTATTCCAACAAAATACAGCTGTGACATGAAATTGAGTTGCTCAAATATTCAGTCTCATCAGACGTACAGCCAATAAAGTTGAAATTGTAGCAAAGTATTCATGAATTTTCTTTAAATATTATTTGAACTTAAGCCCCAGAAAAACATTTACTAGACAAGACCTGATTACAAGTTTGTAGGTAGGGACTAAAGCATTGTATTGTCAGATATTCTTTGTTCGTTTTTCCTCACACTTAAGATTGTAATTAATCTAACTTATCTACGCACCCATGTGATTTGGGTACAAGCAATCTATTAGGTTGAGATTACTTGCCGTTTTGTCCTCCAAGACAATTTCTACACGACCAAATACGTGAGGGACCGGTTTGACCTTGAGAAAACTTGGGATCTAGAACTAGAGAGGCTTAATACATTTGTTTTAGACAAGACAGTTAGTCTTGTCTAAAATAAATGTATTAAACGTGGTAAAAAGATCTCAAGTACCAAGGATAAATGATTGTGAGTTAAGGCGACCATAACCGACTTTTAATGATTTTATACTGAAGATCACGTCTAAACGAGTAGTGTTAATGATTTGAAAAAAATATATGTTAAATTTGAGCATTTTTTCAATAATTTAATATGTGAATATTTTAGATTATGTTTATATTACATAGTGAAGTTAATTTGTAAAGTTATGTCTAACGCGGATAAAAAACTGAGAATGGCGCAAAATCTACCAAGCGTATTTTTCTGAAACCTTCACCAATTTAAAGATAATTTAACTATTAATGCGTCAAATTGGGGACAGCGCTCCTTGATGGGCGAGTGGTTACTAGCTGAACGTACGACGCGTTGCGTGAGCTCAGTACAGAACACGCAAGCTAACCACTTAAGGTCACTGGCATATATCTGGGTCTTAAGCTCACAATCAATTTAGCCTTAGTACAGAGATCTCCATTAAAATCTAAATCCAATCAAATATGGTTCAAGTTATCACGTGACATGAAACACAGTAGATAGAGCAATGTCCTGAAAAAGGTACAGTCACGAGCATAAATACGTAACACTTACGCCAGATTCAAATGCGATTTTCTCCTAAAAATTTATAAAAAATTGTAGTTTTAAGAACATAGTAATTTAAAACCATATTATGGAACAGATCTCTTCTCAAAGTTGCAATCATTAAGTCACGATAAAATCGCTTTAGAATCCTAATCCTAACTTAATATTATAAAGTGAGTTTGTTTGTTTGTTTCAAATTTGTTCAGCCGTTTTAGCGTGAAACCGTAATCGCTTTCACGCTAAAACGGCTGAACAAATTTGGATGAAATTTGGCACACAGATAGACCATGACCTGGGTCAGCAGGGCATAGGGCTCTTTTTCATCCTGGATTACAGATGAAATCGCGGGCAACCGCTAGTTTTGCATAAAAGTAAGGTACTTAAACTCATAGCTGTACAGATAGATATACAAGCTGGTACTTATAAGTAATCCACCATAAAGAAACAAGGGGTTTATTACGAAGCGTTAATCCGAAGTATCGGCCGAATGTTCGGCCGTTTTATAACTTCCATAGTTTCCTTTTTTGACTTTGAATTCTTACCTGACTTAAAGTAACACTTTGACTTTGGCTTGTCTCTTAGACTGTCGTTTTTTTTTTCTTTCGTCGTAGTCTGTCATAGTTAGCCGTAGTCAAGCAACGGCCGAACATTCGGCTGATATCGGAAGAGATCTCAGGAGAACGGGGGGGATCTTTGGATTTATGTTCGGAGCAGACCTATTTTTTCTTTCGTCGTAGTCTGTCATAGTTAGCCGTAGTCAAGCAACGGCCGAACATTCGGCCGATATCGGAAGAGATCTCAGGAGAACGGGGGGGATCTTTGGATTTATGTTCGGAGCAGACCTATTTTTTCTTTTGTCGTAGTCTGTCATAGTTAGCCGTAGTCAAGCAACGGCCGAACATTCGGCCGATATCGGAAGAGATCTCAGAAAAACGGGGGGGATCTTCGGATTTATGTTCGGAGTAGACCCCCTGGTTTCGCAGAATTTAAGTGTTTTTTCATGAAAAAGGGTCCGCTGTCTTTACTGCCCCATAAAAATTACACCGCTGAATCGTTCGATTTTGTTGATAAGATTTTGATTACGATTATATGGCGATTACTTCTTATACTGAAAATTACATATCTGCGATTTTATCGGGATCTATGAACTTGTATGTAAAATCTTGTAGCTAACACCTTAAGATGATGACTTTAAAATTCTAAAAGGATTAAAGTTCTTTGTGATATTAAGAGTGGATAGTAAGTTATTCGCAGGTATAACGTAGTAAGTTTAAGAGAACAAGGAAACGCTTCTGTTGACCTCAGCTTTTTAAGAATTTTCGCAACCTAAAAACTCATTCAGCTATATTCAAGTATTGGCTCTCGAACTTACGAAGCTTTTAATACAAATATCTGATGGAAGTTTTTGTCATCGTTTTTTTTTTGAAATTATATTATACCTATAATTTTTCTGTTAATATGACGAATAAAATTTCCATAGCAAAATCTAAAAAAGAAGTTCTCATAATGTTCTAGACTATTTTCTTGTTTTTAATCAAATCAAATCAACATCAAAAATGTTTATTTTTTTAGGATATGGTACAATAGATGTTACAATATTGGTTCCAGCATACCCTACCATAGTATGGCGTACAAATATCTATAAGTATACAAAAAACAAAGCCCATATTACTAACCTATAATTATGAATAATAGTGAATTAGAGAATAAAATATGACTAATAGTTAATAGCGATTGAGATTGTATTATAGTAATAATAATTATTATCAATAATGAAATATGTAGTTTTTGCATGTCATGGATTAAAGGCTATTTTTATTACTTTATTATATTATTAACGGGTATAATTACTTTATTATTTAGTTTTTTTTTTTATTATCTTTTTTTTGTTCCGGGTCTGGCTGTTTGTGTATGTGAGTTTATATGTTTATAAACGCACCCACAATACAGGAGTAATTCCTAGTGTGGGGCAACGTTTAAAAAAAATTAAAAAAATATCCTTGAACACTGTAATAATTTTTAAAATTAACAGTCTGAACAAGACCTTTCTGAACAATGGCAATGAAATCGAATCTTGAGTACTATTTGGCAAATGGTTATTTAAAATAATTGCCATGCCATGCAGTAAGTGTTCTATACAGTTAGAGTTCCATAGTCATCATAGTCTGTCTGTCTGTCCCCGGCTTAGCTCAGACTCTAAGTACTAGAAAGTTGTAATTTGGCATGGGTATACATATTAATCACGCCGACAAAGATGGTAAATAAAATGTCGAGAAAAAAAATTGTAGTGTAAAGTGGGGATGTATTTTTTTCTCGTTTACCCCATCGTGTGGGATATCATTGGATTGATCGTTCAAAAAGATAGCTGGTCTGTGAGAACCATTTTTCGATTCAGGGATCCGTTTGCATAATTTTAATTTAATTGCAAATTTTTGCTTGATTCGCGGCTATAACAGATATGAATTTACATAATTACAATGTTTAGAATCGTAAATACATCTCTCTAACTTTTTCATGAAATCATGACATCGGGGAACAAATCTAACGTAGAGAGATGTTAATAATTCTAATTCTGTAAATACTTATCAATAGAGGCGCGAATCATATTTTGATCAAGATTCAACCCAACACCTGCAAATTGCAAAAATAGTAAGAATATCTAAATTTTGCGGGCTACCACTGAAATTCAAACCTCTTATTACAAAACAAGGTTTATCTTCAGACCCAGGTTTAAAACATGGAGCCATTATTTACAACCCGTGTCTATGTATATTTTGAATCAATAAACTGATTTTTTTTTTTTTTTTTAATTTAATTTCGAACTTCATTCCGACTATGGTACCTAAAGTTCCAAAACACAAAACTGACAACTTAGTACCGGACTAAGTTTTCAGTTTTGTATAAAGAACGGTATTTCAATCACTGTTACGTTCTTATTACAAAAACTGGCTGCATGGTTTAAGCCATGTCAAAATATAAATCATGTTTTGTAATAAGGCGGAAAGCATTTATTTCAAATAAACCAATTACAGGCACTTTTGAATTGTCAAGGGGTCGGTCAGTCATAAATGAAGCTAGTTGCCACTGCAGATTCACATTCATAAAAATCTTAAAATCACTGACAGACCACGCACAGCCTAAACCGCAGGGATTAGAAGCATATAATTTTGAAAAGAGTTCCATATATACCGAAAGCACGGATTTATGAAAACATATCCCCTAAAGGAGTTGTTACATAGGAAATTAAAGTTTTATGGACGTTCTGAATAACGTGGCAAAAATGTTTTTTTCCCGAGGGAAAGCCGTGTACCCGACGGCTGGTTGTGGCATAAGCCAGATAAGTCAACAATCAATAATTAAAGACAATTGCTACATAACAGGAGGAGCTCGTGGCTAAGTAAAAACAGCCGCACGGGTCGATCCATCAGGTTAAGCTACGCTTGCCGAGGTTAGTCCGTGGATGGGTGACCATCTTTACATACCGAGACTCCTCCGTGCCTCGGAAAGCACGTAAAGACGTTGGTCCCGGCTGTCATTCGTGGATCTTTGACAGTCATTACGGGTCGTCAGAAGCCTGAAAGTCTGACAACCAGTCTTACCAAGGGGTATCGTATTATCCAGTTACCTCGGACTGCCTATCTGTACTCTACAAGCCAGTGGTTGTGATGTCCATAAAACCTTAGCTATCTTCAAACACAGCAAGCAATAACTGTTTTTTACTTGCGCTGGCTTCTTTAAAACCCATAAGAAATATAAATATTCAAAATAGTTTATTTATCGAGAACTAATGTAATTATTGAACCATCAGATATTGATAAATTAATAAATAGCATGTTGGTACCTGTTGGTACCGACTACAAATCAAAGTCAATAAAAACTCTTTGAATAATGTACGCATAACAAAAGAACGAGACAAGCATTATTCTGTTAAATCCCAACAGATAACGCCTAGTGATTTTGATAACCAACATCTGGGAAAGGCTAACAAAAACTCATTAACGAAATCTGTCTTTAACAACTTTGAGATAACGGTCGGCAGAATAAAGCCTTTTTGTTCCTCCGTAGAAGACAGTGTTTGTCCCTCCAAATTATATGTCGCTCTTATCGATTTTAATCCAACCGAAATTGTAGTCTGATTTATGATAGCTTTCAATTTTCTTTGTCGCAAACTCACGGTAAACTCAACAATAGAATTATAACGACTTAGTACAACAGTACGTGACAAATAACAAACATACAAATGCGAATTTATTGTTTTGCTGTTGTTTTATGAATATAAAACAGAGGCTGAATGCGACTCGTCTGAAAGCTTCGCGCTGAGAATTGGTAACACTTAAGTAGGAGCTAGGAAAGGTTGATTTCATTTGACGTCGTTAAAAAATTACATTTTCCTTTTTAATTTTTTTTATAGCGGAGTTATAATAAAATCATATTTTTTGCAGGTTCAGCACAATAAGTGTGACAATTTCTTTAAACTCTTTAACGGTATTCGAATTGTTTATTAAAAACTTTTATCGGGGTAAAAATAGTACCTATGCATAAAATATATTATACACGCAGCGTTTTGTAGCTCCTGGCTAACCCTTTGAAACGTAATAATAATTATGACTTAAAGAGGGTAGACTTTAGTGGATACTAAAGTCCTGAGATATTTTTATTTTTCTCTATGTAGGTTAAACGGCACATAACCGAAGCGCCGTGCCACTCAGCGCTTAACGTCATTGATGTTTTACTACGCCGTCGTTCATCACACTCTTTTCGTTGTTTATCAACTCGATATTTTTACGATCATCAAAAAAAGCCTGAAAAAGAGTTCGTAATTTAAAAAGGGTGTTTTCGTGTCGCCTCAAGGGTTTACCAGGAATTTATGCCTCGGGGGTTCCAGAACTGAAGTGTGAAAATTATATAAGAGCTGAAACTTCACTAGTGAGTTATATTAGTATGTGTAAGGCTGTGTGAATAAGTGCAATCACCAAAAAAAATATTGAATAATACTTGAAAGAAACAGAAAAGTTTTTCGGGAACAATACTGAAATAGTGCTGATAGAAAACTGAAAATATTTGTTTAACTCGCTAAAACAATCTTAATAATCACACGTACTTCAGATTCCAGTAGATGTACATAGTCTTTGTACGAAAATATTATACCCGGACCCTTAGCTTGGAAAGCACGATAATTCAATAAAATTGCTGGAACTTTTTGTATTGTTCACGAACAGATCACAAACCAAAAATACACCCCTCGCAGGAGAAAAATTAAACGCATCCATAAATTACGGCCCCACTCCGTTACGATTTATTATACATGCGTGAATGTATGATAAAGGAGAAGAGAATGATAAAAATGAGGTAAATATCATCAGCATCCCAAAGTTGGTGAATAAATGTTATGATATAGCCTATAATGTTCCCACTGCTGGGACACAGACCAGGGAGTAGGCTATAATCCACCATGCCGGCCCAGTGCGGGTTGGTAGATGTCACATGTCTTCGAATTTTTGATTTTAGGACATGCCGGTTTCCTCACCTTATTTCCCTTCACCGTTTGGAGAGCAGTGGTGATTAAATAATTTACACAAAGTAAATCGCCTGTCTGAGTTCGAACAACAACTCGTAAATCGCAGCCGTTATCACTGGGACACCAGTGCTCACCAGCTCAATAGGCTCGTCCCCTATTTATTACGTGGGACTTCAACATAACAGACAAATGTGACCTCTGGCTACCCCTTGGGTAGATACAAATAAATATGTTTGGGTAAAAGTAGACGATTCATAACAACAACATCGTGGCAACCTTGGAGAACGTGACGTGGCAGGCAAGCTAGGACACACTCCACACTCCAACAAACTACAGAAAAATACTGGATCGAAAACAGATGGCCTCGTCGAGTTGCTCTAAAGCTCCAGGTTCCTATTACGCGATACACTGGACGCGAGGCAAAGGGGATGATAAAAGCCCAGCTAAGGTATGTACCTGCATCTCCGCCTTTGTACTTTGGTAGAACATTTTGACGAGAACTCTTTCGTTTGTAGATATAACTAGGTACTGGTAAATAGGTTACGTTTGCACTTTCATACGAGACTGGAAAGTATGTTCAAACCTAAAGTAGATAATTTTGTACTAGATAAAGCACCCCAAAATTAGGTATAGCAGAAAAATCCGCCATTAAAACTGTTTTTCCTTTCGCATAATACAATAGTTCAAAGTTCTTAGGCGTCAACAAAGTTCTACACACTCGGGTTTTCGTGCCTTTGGCGAGCGTACTGGGAAACTCTATACAAATGTTTCATACACAACGTATTTACTAAAAATGTGTGACGTATATTTCCAACGTCGCCTTTAACAGTAGTTTAGAGAGTAGAGTTTTTTGTTTGTGCTTCACTACAACAGTTCAATAAGCTAGGACTTTATATGACGTCAGACCAAAACCTAAAGCAATTGCTTTGAACAACGTGCAAGTTCAATTTCTAGTACAAAAGACGAAACAGGATCTTAAAGTTAAACAGATTATGCTTGCCCCGAGTGCCGCAAATTCTTGTAACAAAAGCAATCTTTTTTATTGCCGCTGAAAAGTTGCTCGTTATGACAACTTTACATTTATTAGTGGGACTTTAGTTTCTACGACTGTACAATCAGTCAAAAATATGATAAAAAATTTGATTATCAAATCTTATCTAAATAATTATCTGAAGTGAAATTAAATGAAGTTTATTTCTGTATGTGAAGATACTTTTACATGTACGTTTTAGTCAATAACTTAAAACTATATAGCGCGATATTCTAGCTGACTGATCCCTGAGAAGGAATTCTGAAACAAACTCAGAACTCTCTCTGAAAACATAAAACAAATTTTTACTTTTACCACACTCACAATTATTATCATTCAATGCACGTCTTTTAAAAGTAAATTGAGAAATGTACAAACGTCTTTCAGAGATTGATTACGCAAAACCAAATTAAAATTATTCCTAGGTTACTGATTCGATATTTTAATAACCCATTAATATACCAATACGATCTCACGTAGGTACGTTTCACAATTTCATATTCGGCAACGAGTTCAAAGAAGTAATTTTAATGGAAAAGGAGGACGTGCTGGTTAAGAGGAATAATGTTTGTATACTTCGTGGAGTACAGTACTCAGTTACATTATTGCCTCAATTAGTTTTCGACTTAACACTCAATATTAATATGTCGTGAATAAATCAGCTTTACATTTTTAACTATACTTCCGGCGCGGCGGAGGAATGCTGTTCGTGTAATGGCTTGGAACTAATTAGTTGGAATCCAGCCAACTGGCTAAAAAGAATAAAACTAACATATAGGAGAGATCAATAAAATACTTTGAAACGCTTAGAAGTCAAATCACCTTCAATACTTTTCTTTTAGTTAGTCCAGTTAAAAAAATATTTAATAAACCCATAAATTAATTTCATAACTGCTTTGAATCTTATTAAAAAGCGTCAGAATTCAAGGCTTTTTAATTAAACAAAGTTGAAATGATTCATTCATTACAGAGCGGCCATTATTTAAAAATAATAAGTTCCGCAAGGGACGAATACATAATTGTTTTATTCCGCTGGACTTGTCAAAGGCTGCTAAAATGAAGCCTCAGTGTCAAAATGAAAGCCAGAGCGAAAAACCATGTGAAAAATGTTTACACTTCATTTTTTTGCTGTTCCTATGCAATACTCGTATTTTTTACTGATTTCGGAGAATAAAACTCGATAACTTTTGAACACACACAGCTCTTTTTTTTTTAAGAATCATTAAATCCCTGTATGTTAAATAAAAATGAATAGTATTTAAGCAAATGATATGAATTGTTTGCTTACAAAAATTAAAGAAGTAGAATTTTGTAAATAAACCACTTAAGGTGAATCCGCAACTGTAGCCCGCGAAATTAAAATCTTCTTACGTTTTTTTTAAATTTGCAGGTCAGTGTCAGGTTGCATCTTGATCAAAATAGGTATGATTTGCGACTAGAATAGATGTCAAGATTTCATGAAAAAGTCATTCAATGGAACAACTCTAACTTAAACAGATGTGTAGCTGCATCAACATCGCCACGTGCGAACTACGCGTCACACTGAAGTCACGCAAATCCTGCATCGCGCAAGCAGAGTTTACCGCGCAACTAGCATATATACAACATCCCGACATCAACTGTCGGGCAGTAGCCCATCAGACACAACACTCGTCTGGTCGGAGGATCTTCCCTTTTCTATAGAGGATGAGTGAACTTTACACCCTATTCCTCATATCTCTAAACAGCATGTTTTCATCGACTGTACTTGGACTTGACCAATAGCGTATTTGGCAAATTTCCTAATTGGAAAAAAAGACGATTTGACGAACTACAGCTTTGACCAATATCAAATTTGACGAATTGCCGATTTGACGAATATCAGACTTATCTAATGTCGTTCAACCCAATGATTCTAATGATTATAATTCTGTTAATATATATCTGCAAAAAACGTAAAAAAAAATGAACTTCGCGGTCTACAGCTGCGGATTTGCCTTAAAATTATTGTGGGGATTTACTTACATCCTTGGATCAGCATGGATTGGTTTCGATCCTGTCTAGTATTTTTCTTTTAGACATACAAGCTATATTACTCAGGGGCGGAGACGTTCACACACAATCCACGAATGCAAAGTTATCCTATATGTAGGTACGAATAAATCAAACTTTACCGACAGTGGTTTCAGCTTTTTTAAACACGCTTTTATTAGGTCGACCTGTATGTAACTAACTATGTAATGGAATCTAAGGTAACTAGTTTAACTATCTTCCAAGGGCCGTAGCGTAATGAAAATTGGCAGCTGTATGTAGTTCTGATGACAATACAATAATATGGTCCTGTCAAACTGATCTGATGATGGAGCCGGAAGATATGAACTGGAACTTCATGATGGAAAATCGTATCATAGCTATTTTGGATTTCTTAGAAAAGTCTTGTAATGAACTTTGACCACGATTAGGTTTTAAGGTCTGATGATGAAGCCGGAAGATAGGCACTGGCATTCCATGCTGGAATATCGTATCTTAGTCGTGTTTGCACTTGTGAGAAAGGCCACGTAATGGACTTTGAACACGATCAGGTTTCAAGTTTTCTGTTTTACCTATCAATAATTACTATCAATAATTCATGTTACGGTCCAATAAATTCGTAATTCCGTGGTTTATCTTAGAAATAATGCGACTTGTAGCGTAAGAACTTTCAAGTAGATAAGTATAATTTATAAACAACAACGTAATAACACAATAATATTGCTTTTTAAGGTTCCGTACCACAAAAGGAAAAATGGAAGGATTACTTCGTTATCCATCGTCTGTTTGTCAGGACCCTTTTTCTCAGGAACGCGTTGAGGCAATCAAGTTGAAATTAATATCAAATACGTAAGCTAACAGGCCCTTGGAGCTCTAAAGAAAATCAAGCTTCTAAATCAACGCAATAAAAAATACGGTCATTTATGTGACATAAGTACTTATGTATTTTGATACTCGCAAATAAATCAAAACCCGTACCCGCACTTCCCGTTGACCTAGAATAATATTTGGCAAGAAGCAAGATCTCACAGCACAAGTAAAGGAAAAGTATAAAAAGTCCGAAAAGCGTAAATTTTTTAATTTTTTACGGTCAATCTTTCATTTGCAGGTGGATAATTGAGCGTGATGAGCATATCGATGTATGACAACATTTTTTCAACTACAAAGTTAAGTTTGTTCTTGGGATAAATTCATCTACGGAACCCTTCCATTGTGCGTGGTCGGACACGGACTTGGTTGGTTTGTTTTAATATTTATCTAGGTTTGATTTTCATGCTTTTAAAGCTTTTACAAAATTGTTTTGGTAGGTACCTTGATAAATGGTAGACCTACCTAAATGTTAAAATTTCAACCATTAATTGTACCCGGTTTATGTCAATGTCGTCAGTTATGTTTAAGTCCCTATGTAATAGAGGGCCTCCTATTACATAGGGATGCGGATGTAGCGGCATCAACATCGCCACATGTGAACTACGTGTCACACTGACGTCACGCAAAATCCTGCATCACGCAAGCAGAGTTTACCGCGCAACTAGCATTTATACAACATCCCGACATCAACTGTCGAGCAGTTGCCCACCAGACATAACACCCGTCTGGTCGGAGGATCCTCCCTTTTCTATACTGGGCGAGTGAACTTCACTCCCTGTTCCTCATACCTCTAAAACATAACTGGCGATATTTGGGTGTACTATAGATTTACCTCTGCCTCACCCTTCGAAGAAACTAGGCGAGTTTTTATGTTATGTTATAGAGTGCCAATATTCTCCCAGGGATCTTAAGCATTGCAAGTGGACTTAGGCCGACATCTGTAAATGTCACTAAGCATGTGCGTTGGCTTAGATATGGTCCCGTCTCTATCTTGCACTTTATAGTTTGACAGTTGTGCGGCAGTGGCAGGAATAACGCTTAGCCAAAGTACGAGCTAACTAATGTTTATAGATCTCGGGCTTAAAATTTCACACGCCGTGCAGTAATCAAAGCTATTTTCTGTAACTTTAGCACACCAAACACCTCTTTAATATTTTCATTAGTTTCGATTTATTAAAGTTAAGTTACAATATTTTATACAGGAATTTATTCAACAAAATACTTCAACTTCCATGTTTATAAAAAAATATTTATTCAATCATTTGAATCTGTATAATGCTTTCATTTCGTTGCTTTGGCAATCATTAATTTCACTTATTTTATTTATCAGTTTTATTTCGAAATGAAAAAATACTGAAAATACATGGTGTTAAATATAAAATTGGAATGTTTCAAAATTGCAGTAGTAAATGTATACAAATATTTTCAATTAAGGTTTTTTTTAAACGGGTAGTTACATTTCAATGTTGGTCACTGTAATGTAGGTATATTATATACACTTTCAGATAAAATGCGACGGTTACATAAATAGAAGTACGTTTTGAAAACTCTTTGCGCTAATGGATTTTCAGAAGCGCTGAAGGTACGAACTGCGATGGCTCTGTTTATAGTCGCTCTCGCTTTAAACAAGTTGTAGTTTCGTTTGCTACTTCATAAAATTCTTAAAATGATTATCGTCTTTGTTTATTTAGTACACATTTTTGATTAATATTTCCAATTGTGGTACCTTTATCAAAAACCAAACTTTTGATTTTTTACTGTTATTTAAAAAAAAACTATAGTTATAGACCTGGTTTTACCGGAATCTGGAACACTTGCGCAAAAGACATTTCCGCGAAAGACACTTGCGCGAACCCACTTGCGAGAAAAAACATTTGTGCGAAAGGGCACTTGCGCGAAAGACACCTGCGCAAAAAGATATTTGCGCGAATGGACTTTTGCATGAAAGATGCTTGCGTGAATCCACTTGCACGGAACGACAGTTGCGCGAAAAAGTTGCAGAAATGAGATTCCTTCATAACATCGCGCCTGTATTCGTTCAAGTTGAAAGTAAGTAGTTCTAGGCGTCAATGGTTACTGTGATTAATTTTTTTATTGTACCTTTTGTTTTAGTTTATTTTTTGTTATTTTCGTCATGGGTATCTTTTTCATGGTTTTCGAGGGCGCTGAAAAAGATAATGAGGCCGAAATCAAAATTCAAGATGGCGCCACCTTCTGCGCAAGTGGATTCGCGTAAAATCCACTCGCAGAAATATATCTTCGTTCAAGTAGGTTCGCGCAAGTGTCTTTCACGGAAATGTTTTTCGCGCAAATTTCCTGCTACCGTTTCAACGTTCTTATATCACAAAGCAGAGTAGTACATCTAAATTTCGCCCGCTATGTTTAAATCCCACGTGATAAAGAACCCTAAATTACTATAAGTATACAACTTTAAAAAAAAACAATTTATAGTGTCTCAATAATTCCTTTAATTATACTACTTCGGTTAACAATTCATCAACAAAGACTCCATTTTCGCTTGCAATATCCTGCTAACAAGTTCCACCAAAGGAAAACAAGTAGCATTCACCTGTGAACTTGTATTAACATCGTGGAGCCACATAATAGATACACACAGAAGGTCGACTTCATACAATGAGCGAAAACGCACGAACACGTGGACACACTTCACGTACAGCGAGTGCAAGCACAGTCGTGACAGTTTTAAGATTTCCGTACGTAGTCAATGTGTGCGTGTGCCTGTTTTCATTTGCTGTATGGAACCGACCTTCTGTACTTATCTATTCTCTTGTGGAGTGTTCCGCCAAGCGTGGCCGTCCCAAATTGTCCCGTTACCTTACCGTCTATAGGGACGTCCAACAGACTTCCGACTGACAAGATAAATGAATTTTTAAAATACAGCTGTTACTTTGTACTCACAACCGTTAGAATGGGTACAAATGGTACGATTTGGAGGTTCCTTGCATACCTACAACTCGTTATATGGTCCTCACATTCACATTAGCATATTAAGTAGGTATATGATTGTTTCACGCGCTCTCTTTTATGTCAATTTCAGATTCATTTCATCATGTATAATTTTTCAGTTTCAACATGAATTGGTTTTGAGGCAATCGTAAAATAAATTGTTTGTTTCAATCCTGTAGTTCAACTCTTAAAACAAACATTTAACGTGTTGATATGTGTGTTTCCCAAGTACCATACATAAACAGCTTTAACAATCCCGGACATAATAGTCCGTAGGTAGTTACAATGAGAAAGGTACCTAACCTTTCTCATTGTAACTTAGTACCTCAAGCACTTTTGCCTTCGTAATCCACCAAGCTCTGTTATCTATAAAAACAGTAAGCTACACTGAACAAATTTTACAATAACCATAAATACTCTAAGCCCCTTTGTCCGATCTGTTTAACGAAATTCGGTTCTAAACTTGTACCTGAAAATAACTTGATTAAAAAACCGTAGTGTATGAACCCGAGGCGAAAAGTCGAGGAAACAGACTTTTAAACACCGAACATACTTTTTTATGTGGGTAGATACTCGCCTGATTATATTTAACGGTGCAGGATAACCTTTACTAGAAGTGGTCATCGTATTAGGGGTTCAGCAGCTTCATTATCATGCTCAGCTCCCTCACATCATATCTGTCATCAGAAAACGCTAGAGTGACTATCACCAGCCAATGACACTCTTATCCTACTTTTTTGGTGATTCCAATAACTTCTTAACAATAGTTGAGGGTGCCACTTGCTGCACCGTCATATTTTTATAATATTTGGTGAATCGTTATGGCAGTTTGAAGTGTCTACTCGTCTATTCGGGGAAAAATTGCGACACTTTATTTATTCTTGGAGCTATAATTTTATTATTGATCTTTACTAACATTTTTCATTAAACTTTTCGCGTATAAAGAGCTCGCCTGGATACAAGTGATACAGTGTCTAGTCCGACTAATCTCCTCACAAAATGATTTTAGCCCATTTTATTAATTTATGGTTAAAGTAATTTATTTTTCAATAAGAAATTACAAGGATTTCACTTGAGAACATTTATATAACTTTAAAAAAAAATAGTATTAACTTTAATTTAACTTCCCTATCTTTTAGTATATGTTATAGTAAATAATACACTGCCGTTATTTCTGCCTTGTCGGCATGAGCTATTGTCGTATAACTCGCGTAGATTGTAGCTAATCAACAACGCTGCTAGCGGGGCCGACTGCTAATCAAGTTTGCTACTGGTTGGTCCATCTATTCTGATGTGTGTAGAAAATATTTGACTTGTGTAATGTAACAATTTTATGGACTTATGTAATGTAACACTTTAAAGTATCGCGCCGGTAAGTAAGATCTTAGTATACTTGGTAAACGAAAGCACTTCCTAAGCTTCTATATATTTAATTTCTTTCTTCGAAGAAATACAGCTGTTCCTGTAAACGCAATTCATTTACACTGTGAGCCAACATAAAAGGGTGCACTTCTCACATTAATGCCAATTTATTCCGCGGCTTCGACCTCATCACAAGAGCATTTTGTGGGTTTATGATATCAAGCTATACGAACCGAGAAGTAAAATATGGCCGTCGTATTATCGTTTATTTATGAACCTATATTATTTGTTTCAGCTACCGGGCTTAACTTGTATCTCCAAGGTGCTTCTCGTTGAATAAAAATATGTGCGAAAATATATTTTTAAACAAATAATAAGAATCACCATTAATAAAAAATAATAATTTATGAAATGATGTTCTAGGTCATTTATTAACGTACAGTGTTCATCGAAAGCAATCGAACGTATTTCATTCTCGCATTACCATAATGGAATTAGTTATGGGAAATCCCCATTAATATAACAACAATATTTGATGAGGGTGGTATTATAAATATTCCACAACATAAAATAAAGCTTGATTTAAAAAAAAAAAATATATTTAATTGTTTATGTTTCCAGGAAAACGTTCCATTAAAATATTTAGACCTCTTTCAATGAAAAAAAGGTAACAATTTGAGCATATGCTGTAAAATAAACCAATAGGAATTTCCAAATGGCTAGTGGAAAGCTACAAAAATATGTTGTTATAGCAATTAAAGTAATTGAAAATAAATTTAAAAAAGCTAAATTCTGAATTATTTATTACTAGTGGTCGCCCACTAGTCCAAATTATATAGTAGGTACTTACTAATCCCATGATTACACTAATTCCATGCTCATATAATGTAGCAAGCTGTCACTTCTTGTTACTCACTGCCGTTCCTTTTTACGAAATCACTCTCACAAAACGCGAGAAGAAACATGTTACATATAAAAAATAACCCGTATAATTATATGAAACACTTCTTATGCACCAATTACATCAATACACAACATCATACAAACATCAACACAACAATTTGTTTTAAACAATTTTTTGTCTAAATATTTTACATTTACTTAATAATTTTTAGTTTTACCCACCTTACGAATGTATTAATTAATACAGGACACCTGCTAAATGTCTCGAAATATTATGTTCACTATAAACTGCTGTTAAGTGTGTGAGTATTTGAGAACGAGGAAGACTGACCTACCGTGATACAGTATTAACTAATACGGAGGTCAGTGTGAATTACTCTTGTTATAGAGTAATTCACACTGACCTCCGTATTACCATAATATTTTTACGCACGACATCAGATCTTATTTTTTGTTTCGTATTTAATATTTTTTTCTTTATAAGTATTTGTTATTCATAAGGTTGACATTGTGATGCTGGAAATAAATGTTTTTTTTTAATGCATTGTTGAAAGTATACCTAATAGTAGGGGGAGCCCTAGCGGGGATTTCGGGATTTACTCGAGCGCGGCAGAATAACATAAGGTGGGCAACCTTGCACCTTGCGAAGTACTCCCACAGTCACATGCAGTCGCCACACCAGCTAGACTTTCTTATTGTAGATGGCTTCTTTTTTTAAATACTTTTAAACAAATGCGGTGGGGGGAGCGTGTACACGCTCCCCCCACCAGTGACAGTGACCCCAACAGTGAAAGGGTTCAAATCATATAAACTTTTTCCCGTTTTAGCATCTAACCTTCACAGTCCAATAGGCTCGACCCACGACGCTCGAGTAAATCCTTATTTACCCTCTTGGGCTTCCCTACTATAAAGTTAAATTGCATGGCTTGTAGGTAACTGCATTTATTAGTGTTTTTGTAGGTACAAGAAAAAAGCATATACTCGTACTCGTACGAGCTTGTAACAAAAGAAAATCTAAAGGAAAGAAGGGAAACTAAACTGTAACCTGTAACATGAAAGAACTGAAAATAAAGCGGCCATAGAACTCGGCCAGTTGTAAACCTACAAACACCATCACGCTGCCAGAATAAAGAGTAGTACAAACTAGGTCTTTCACTTATATTAGTAATGTGTTTTTCCCAGACCAGGGACTACCCGTTACATTTAACGACCAATGCCTAAGCTCATTTCAAAAACTTTGCGGAATTACATTTATACTTTTCATAAAGATTGTTTGAGAGTTGTTAGCGTAGTGTCGGAGACAGTTTAATGGTTGAGGATATTTGTCGCCATTTCGTTCTTGCGTATTTGGCGCGATAAGTGTGTGTGTACAGTAGACATAAAGGCTTCTACATACTGGCGCGACTTGTCGCATGACGCGACACCGGTAGAACAATTTCTATGAAATCAAGGAAATTGTTCTACCGGTGTCGCGTCGCGCGACATGTCGCGCCAGTATGTAGAAGCCTTCAAGGTTTGGTTTTCAGGCAAGTAATAAACTCCTCGGCACTATAAAATGCCCAGGAAATATTTGTTTTTTGGGTTCCGTACGCATATGGTGCCCACATTACTAATGCTGCACTGTCCGTCCATCCGTCCGTCTGTCACAGGCAGGGCAGATCTTTTCAAACGTAATAGGTAGATACTTGAAATTTTCACATAGTGCCAAGTACTAAAGCCGCTATAATAACAAATATTAAAAATAAAATAAAGTACAATATTAGAGGGTTAAAAAATATATAGTTTTAAATATTTTATGGTGGTATGAAACCCTTCGTGTGCGAGTCCGACTCGCACTTGGCCGTCTTTTATTTAATAATTTTACTATAAGTTCGCTTTTTAATCCTAGTTACTAATTTGGCAGGTGCAAATGTCAAACTCCAAATCAAAAAACGAACAACAATCATTTGAAATGTCAAATTAGGTTCTGAGATTAAAAAACAATCTTTACTCAGCACACGCAGTATTAAAAATATTTGTATTTAGATGTCTGCTTACTTACTAACTTCATTTGTTGAATTGTATGTCCTATCCTAAGACATTCGGAGGTTTACGCCCGCAGCCTTGACGAGGCGGCACCAACCACTCGTTCACAAAGTCCCGATGCTTCAAAGATAATAGGAACGCTCTGGACATGAGGCACGACCGACATCGCTGGAGCAAAGTCTTGTCACAAGAATTTCTCCACTAGCAATAAAGGGTGACCGACCCTGTTTTCTTTTCCATTTCACCAAATAGTTCCGGGACTATTTGTTTTGGGTGACACTTACTCGTACATTTGCTACTGAGCACAATGGGCGGTCGCAACTAGGATACACTTTTCATCGTCTTTTGTTTCTCCATTCATTCCTTTGAGTAATGTTGTAATGAATCACTGCCAATTTAACTGAGCTGCTAGTATACTCCACTTATATTGGCAAGTTATTACGCCGATTTTCTCTCACATTTCCGAAAACACAATACATTGAGCACGTTTAAAACTACATCACTGTTTGCAACGCTACTCTGGCTATATTTCACTTCAAACTCACATGAAATACCAAAAAACCGCGCACATTTTCCACAAGCCAAGCCAGTTAATGAAAAATAATTAAAACGTGAAATACTGCAATTAACCCGTCACAATAACATTGAATGGTGCTTAAAAATAGATGGCAACACCAGCAAATCATTGTTACGTCAGGGACTTCTTGGCGGGAAAGTGAAGTGTCATGTTCAGCAGTTTTGTTTTTTTTTTCTAAAATTTGTGTTTAGCCGAATATTAATGTGTAATAATGGTGGATTATTAACCATTAAGTGTTTGTGAACGTGCGTTAAGGGAAATGAAACAAAACAGTGCAACATCGCTTCAAGTTCTCTCAAGAAGTCCGCGTGAGTTCTCAGTAAAGTGCCACATCTTTACTGAAACCGGGGAGCGGGCGGGGATATCATCATCATGCATTGAATATAATTAATTTCATCAATATTTAAACAAGTTTTGTAACTGAATAAAGACTTGGCTAAAAGGTCCCATCAACCAGGACATTAAAATATTTAAAAAAAATATATTGTTACGTCACGACCGTGGATAGTATTTTTTTTCTACCACCTACATTTCTGCGAGTACCTAGTTAATTGGTCTGGAACTAACTTTAACTATACAGACAACCCTCATTGTCCTCAATTCTGGATATTATTTAGTTCAGTCGGTCGTAACTTAATAAAAGCCTCATTTGATTGTTACTCCTCGTGAATACTAAGCAATGGTCTTAAATATTTCTTTTATTATATTTCTCCCACCACACACGGTTTTTCGTTCGCCTAGATACTGCAATCACCCTCTATGGCTTTTTGAAGCTAAACAGTGTAGTAAAACTGTCTAGTCACGTTCTTGCTCGCTAGATTCACGATCCTATGATAAGGTATACAAACACCCACTACAATGCTTTGATCTGCTTTAGCATTACTTGAAAGTACTGATTCGATGGGAAAGACCATTTATTTTATTTATTTTATGAGGCAATCTATGTTTTAGATCTACTTAGAAATACATGGTTGGTATATCTGGATTAAACTCAGTAATTTTCTCATGTTTTTACATGACTATAATATTACAAAAAACTCGAAATATCCACAAACAATTTGCTTAAATATTTAACACTGTATTCTTTAGTCAAAGTTTCTGCCTTTTTAACAATTTTATTTAACAAAACATACCGACGTAATAAAAAGATAAAGTATTCCAAAGAAATGCTTTGATATTTAAAAACAACGTAAAAGTTTGCACACTTTTAGGGTCCGGTCTGTAAAAATGTTTTTCATGAGACAAGGTTTGTGTTTGTCTATCTGTAACATATAAATCTCCGAGGATTTGATTAATAAAACTCGATTCTTACGAGACATGAAATGCCTAGAATCCTAAGAAATAGTACGAAAAACATTTGTTCATTTGCAGACTTAGTTTGCCAACAACGATAATAAATCTTCGTCTAGTATCTTTCACCACGTTACAGGTTTACAGCGATCTGGTTAAATGTAAAAAACTTTTTACAAAAAAAAAACACACTACTTCCAAATTCCTTTTTATTTTCGCTTTTTAGTTGCGATACCTACCCTACACAAATTCTAATACCAGTACCTGCCATGTAAAGAACAGTGACAGAAAGTTATAAGTTATAACATCATCCACATACACTAAAGTTGTCAAAAAATAATAGGTAAAAAAATATGGTTACTTCACTAGTTACGTCGCGATAGTCAATCGCGACGTAACTAGTGAAGTAACCATATGACTCTGTACAGATACTCACGATAAATCGATTTAAGATATATGTCAAAACGGGCCTATTATTTTTTGACAACTATAGTGACAAAAACTTTTGCTGAAAGGAACCACAAACCAAAACATCTGTGTGTATATTTTTTTGCGCTCATTCAATTTCGATAAAACTTATATGGAACCACCTCTGAAGTATGACCTACCAAATAAATAAAGAATCATCGAAATCTATTCATAATTGGCGAAGTAATCGCGTAACAAACATAGGTACAAAAAAAATTATACAATTGAATTGAGAACCTCCTCCTTTTTTGAAATCGGTTAAAATCAGTATAAATTACATTATTCGAGCAAAGGTAGAAACTAGAAACATAGGTACAAACTGCAGAAAATAATCAGCAGAATCAGTATTTTCCACAGTGTAGTCAAGCTCCGTATAAGTAAATAATAATACCATTTATTTCAGGCAACACAGGTCCATAGAAAAATACCTTATCCTGAACATACATATTTTAATATAAACAAAACTTGTGTTAATAGAAAGGCTTATGACTATGTTAGTAACCTGCATTTTCAGTAATCTAACGTAAGCTCAGACTGGTAAACTACTAAACGTGGATATCATCATCATCATCATTTCAGCCGAAAGACGTCCACTGCTGGACATAGGCCTCCCCCAAGCACCGCCACTTCGACCGGTTCTGTGCTTCCAGCATCCAGCGGATACCTGCAGCCTTCACAAGGTCATCGGTCCACCTTGTGGGAGGCCTTCCAACGCTACGTCTTCTGGTACGTGGATATAGATCTATTTAATTACATCCAGCGAGCAAAAGAAATACCCACAAAATACAAATGATAAATGACATTCATTCAAAACAAATGTCCGTTTTGTAACCACTTCTGTACTACAAACTTAATACTTACAAGCATTTTTTTTGTATTTTTAATGACATCTATAATTCACGCCTCAGGTCGTACTTGACAGCTCCTTTCAAAGGGTGAATATTTATTTCGCTATTAAAAAAGCTGAGTTTTCTGTTTTCAGTTTAACAGAAACATTTTGTTTTACATATTTTTTCGAGACGTCATTAAACACGGACACTCGAGCTTGACTGTGCCAAGCCTATGTGCTTGGCACAGTCATTCAAAACTACGATATTACCTACCCAGTGGCCATTTTTGCGGTATTTTCATTGTACGCCACGTTGATGCTTTGTGGGCACGATGATTTATAACTCTGTAAGTACTTTAACCTATTTGGCCAAATATTTTAGGTACCGTACTTACAGGAATTTTCTTGCTACTTACCTACTTTAAGGATTGCTCATTTCGCTGTTTCGCTGTTTTTTTTTTTCATTGCTCTTTTGTTACCATTTTTTTCGGTTCCTTTATAAGTACATTACATTTCTTCATAAAAAAATTGTTTCACGTTTTTCTAGGTTTTCGAAAATTGCCTCGTGAAATACGAGCACATTCTCGTTGTTCAAAATAAACATTTTATATAAACCTCGTTCGTGAACGGCTTCTAATCTGTGAATAAGTTACATTTCCACGCCGTCTGCCAAGTTTGCCGTGTGAGTCGGAACAAATTATCGTCAAGTACAAATTACATACAAAACTCAATGGAAATCTAACCAGCGAACGTTTAATTGCAATAAATTTACATTAAACGCTCTTAGATTGATCAAAAGTAACCTTCTTCCTTCCGCTGGATGCCAAATACAGAACCGATCGACATGGCGACGCTTGGCCTATGTCCAGCAGTGGCCATCTTTCGGCTAGAATGATGATCATGATGACCCTTCTTTGATAGAGATTTAGGCATGTATCGGTCCTGCCAGGGTTGCGAGTTTGTCCGAAAGGCATATCGTGGCCCTGGCATATAGGCAACTGAAGGAACACGAGTGAGCTTTAGTCAGTAAAAGTCTGACACGCCCTCCCGCTCCGACCAGAGCGGGAGAAATTATTTGATAATTTCCCAACCAAAAAAAAAGAAGAATAATAGGCATATATCGGTAATAAATATAAATCTCTTGGTCAAACATAATTTGAACATTATTTTCTGTACATTTCAGAAGGCTATAATACTAAAACCTTTATTTTACGGTACTTACTAAAATATTTTTACCGCAAAGTAAACATACATCGGGTTGTTACAATAAACTGTATCGTTTTTTATGGTTGTGTGGTTTTTCGGAATAACGCATAACAAATGTAAAATATGCTAAGTAACAAAGGAACAATTTTTCGGGTAACGGAAGGGAAGGAGTTCACTCATTTGCTCCATCCTGAAGGAAATGATCCGCAGTTTGCTGCGAAGGTGGGTTGTAGGTACTGTGCACAGGGTATACGAATGTGGGTTTAATTAAATGAAGGTGTACAACATTGAACATATCTAGGTACAAACACATCTTGCTCAGTTAACTTTGTTGGATCTGGAAATATAAACTTTATAAAAGACCTTGTCAAGAAATAAAAGTATTATTTACTAATGTTGTTAATAAATTTAAATTCAAAATCGCAATAACTTAATCCACATGCATGATATTCAGCTGCTATCCCGTAAAGCAACAATTTGTGTCTTTATGCCTCGACCATATTTAGACATAGTCCCAAATCCATTGTAAATAATATTAGCAATAAATGTATGTAGTCCAGAGGAAAATAAATCACTCATTTTGGTTGCCACTCCTTGAAACCTGATAAGAACCCCTAAGAGTTAAGGCTACACCTTAACATTTTAATACGTTAAGCGACGACGTTAACAGAGCATGGGGAGTCACAATGTTTACCGAAATAGCTCTTCACCACTTACTTGAACTTGGAAACAAATGCATTTGTCTCCAGTCGTTTAGCCTTCGCTCAACTGTCAAATAAATCGTGTCACGTTTTCAAAGCAATCTCGATTTTATCACGGTTGTGAACCCGTCAGTTATAGCTCCACGAAAAACATCATAGGCTTTGCATCCCACTTAAATGTCCAAAAATTTTCTCTATTCTTTTTGTAAACACGTTTTTTCTACGAAACTAGATAAGAATTTATTTCATTTTAAACTACACTGACCGCCAAAACTAAGTGGGCACCCAGAGCAACATTTTCATACAAACGAGGTTAATTCGAAGCCTCGGATCTCCGTCAGGTAACAATTCGGATGAGATCTGATAGCAGCTTAGGCGCTCTAGACCTCTTCCATCCGGACTCTTGAAGTCCGGATGGAAGAGGTCTAGAGCGCCTAATGCGATAATGATCAAACCGACATGAAACAAAAAACTACAAAAATAGCATAAAAATGTATAGAAATCCGAACACTCAGAACTCTACACACTCTTTGGGCCCCAAGTCTGCTATTTTTATAAATTCAGTCATTCCAACACTATCCCATTGTCATTTTCCTAAAAGTTCGTAATCTGCTAAATTCATAATGGTCGACCATTGGTCGGTCAATGTTCTCGTAAGAATTGTGTTATTATAATGGCATTGTCGTATTGCCATTATTATAAAACCCATTAGTAGAAATGTCATGCATTTGGCATTATGTACGAGATTACCAATAAATGCGATTTCTATCAATGTCGTGTCAGTGGCCGACCATTGGAAAGTCATAATGACGCCATTATAATAGTAGATTACCAATCTTGTCAAAATCAACAATTATGAAATCAATGATCGACCATTCTGACACTATTTTAATAGCAGACTTGAGGCCCTGGGCTTGTCTGATCAGTTGGGCGCCATAGGCGCTCTAGACCTCCTCCATCCGCCATACTCTGGAAAGCTGCTATCAGATCTCATCCGAATCGTTATCTGACGGAGAAACGAGGCTTCGAAATGACCTCATTTGTATGAAAATGTAGCTCTGGGTGCTTAGTTTTGACGGTCAGTGTATAACAAACCGAAAAAGTGAAGAAAAGCATCTAACCAACTTTATTCGTTATAGAAGCAGGTTACTTGGATAGTTGGATGAAAAGCCGAAGAAGTTTTGTATCTCAGCCAATTGATGCTACCCTTATTCAAATTAAAACGAGATGAGCCGGCGAAAGTCTGGAGGAAATTCGGCAGAAACGTAGCATCTATCAAAATAAATCACTATTGTGGGAGGAGGGTTCTCTATTCCACATGTATATGAAGACTCCCATTCGCTGCCTCGAGGGACACTACCACTAATGCCAGAACCTTCAACCTACATGATTTTATGCGCACCACTTTCACCTTATGGAAATTCTCTCCTTCCACCGACCTACTCTCGCATTTAATATAAAACGGAATATCTTCAGCGTGATTGATGATCAAACTTTGAATACAATATGTCGTTGTTGTACGTCGTATGTAAAGCTTTAAACGACCAACGGGTTTTACTAAAACTAAAATGCAAAACGGACGCAGCGCGGTCCTTAAAACAAACAAAAACGTGGTTTTATTGCTACACGTGCCTACGTATAGTATCCATGTACTTTTGTATATTTTTTTATCTAACAGGACAGCCAAATTAAGTTTCACGATCTAGCGAAGTTTAACAAATTTCATTTTAAAAATGTTCGTAATCCCTGGTGGCATAGAATGATTTCGTTTAAACTTGTACAGAAAGGGGACGAGTGAAATATGTGGGTCAAAAATTGTTACTTCCCGACCGAGAGCGGCAACGCACTCATTTCCAACCTTTTTACTATAGTCTTTTTTCATCGCCTAAGTAGGTAAAATACGAATGACCCTTCGCCTCGTATGTCTACATTGTGCCTATTTTATTGTAGTCCAGACTTATAATTTATGGTCCAAATATTACGGTCCGCAATTTAAGGGTATGTCGGTTTAGTACTGATAAATATATCAAAAGAAGAGGAAAACTGGAGAGACATTTGTCAAAACTTAAAAAATAACCATAACTTTATGATTTATCTAAATTGCACTGGATCAATTAGTAAGATAATTATTGGATGAAACAAAAGAAGTTTTCCAAAACGAATAAAAAGGACATGGATTATCTTTATCAGTTAGATAGATAAACAAGGTTTCCGATGTTCACGTCTGTTGGCTTCGTAAATATTTTGATGAATAGGTATTTCCTTTGGGGGCACTGCTCAAAGTTTACTCGTCGTCAGTCAAGTGAGTTGACATGGTTACGTAAAATAACACTTCGGTTTTTCTAAAGAATTTTCTAGCATTATGTATTAATATTGAAAACTTTATAAATATTTTAATATAAGGGTAGAATTGGTCTATTTGGTTTAACTTCCAAGAAAGAAAGGCAGTAACTTAGTTTTACCTCGCCAGCTCGAAAGTATTGTGCAGGCAGGTATTTTTTTTTGGGTGGGAAATTATCAAGTAACTTCTCCCGCTCTAGGCGGAGCGGGACGGCGTGTCAGACTTTTACTGACTAAAACCCACCCGTGTTCCTTCCATTGCCTGTGTGCCAGGGCCACGATATCCGTTTCGGACAAACTTGCAACCCTGGTAGGCATTGGTCCATACGGACCCCGTCAGTTGGTGCTGATATCTCTAAGAGCCGCGCGTGGAACACACCGCCACCGCGCCGTCGACCCGGGCCTGGTCCTTATCGGACGGTGAGCTACCCATCGCTCACCGTCCGCAAGCCCGCGCCTACGGTGGCCGGAAATGGGCTTGCGACCCTCGACGCCCGGGGCGTCTCCTGCGGCGACTAGGGGCGCGAGGGTGAGAACCTTGCCTCTCCCTCACGCGTTCCGCCTCTTCCGCGGGCATTACTGCTTCACAGAAGGAGGTGACGGCCTCTCTAGCCACTCTTCAAAGAGGGGAATTATCGCCACAATTGTGGCGTGCCCAGCGCTGGATCGCGACAATCGCACTCTCCATGCCGCCATGAGATCCCGCCGGAGCTCTGTCCGCTGTGCCGTGATTTCTCGCGGCATTGTTTAGGTACGTAAAAGTGTTGTTCGTCGATATGTGGACATAGAAGAGATACTCGTACTTAGGCCTCAAAGTAAAATTTTATGGGCCATTATTTTTTTGTGACATCATTACAGTAAATGGGGCCGACTCAATAATATTGGGAATCGCAGGATCTTAAAATTGTGCTCTTTAGTATCTGGATGACGCAAATGGTCCCGAACCTATTACTAGGGGCGTTGACGTATAACTTAAAGATTGAAGTAGCTGGTATTACCAGCTGCCGAAAACATGTATCATTAAAATGTTAACTTTATATGATACTCAATTACTCACTTAATTTAAGTTGGTATCATTACAGTTTACATTTAGGTAATTACAATCATGCAAACTTACTAGTACGGCATATGAATTTTGCATGCGTTGAGAGTAGTTATAGTAAGCCTAGTGGAAATAGTTCTGCATCTACATGTTAGCAATATGATTTATGCATGAGCTTAACATGCTCGTTCTGCAATCTCTAAAAACATTAGTTATGTAGATACAATCCAAGCGGCACTTCCAACAAATTAATGAAAGTCTGTAACATCAATTTGCCGAACATTCGAACCAATGTTTTTGCGTCTTGAGCTGAAATCGATTCTGCCACTGTCGCAACCCGCTTCAATCGAAAACAAAGCATGTAATTAATACCGTTGTCATTGCTAATGATCGTTCCAGAGAATACCACCAAATTAACAGCACTAAAGCAAACAAATCCGAGCCGAGTGCGTCCCATTGAAACATGATTTATGTCAAGTGTGGCTGGCGCCTGTGACGGTGATGGAATTTTATTTTATGCCACATAAATCGACATAATAAAACACCGTTCATTAATTGACAAATAAAATATAATCCCATCAGCTCATATTAATGATCGTAGCAGGGTCGTATCTGTGAAACCTACGCAGAATTATAATATTAATTATATTTCACACGACGCGAGCCGCTTTTACCAGTACTTAAAGCTAATTGATAGCATTTCCGCACGTCACTCGAGGAGTGGTAGATTAAAGCTTTAAATGTGATTAGGGTGTATGGAATATTTTTTTGTAAGCTGCACAGAGCAAATTGTGAAAGACGCGTCATTTAATTAGATTTATGACACGCAGTGGTAGAATGTCATTTATAGCTTTTAAATCTGTTTCGCTTCTTTAATCTTTCCTTTGGAATTTTCAAATATATGTACCTATTTTACTCATAGAATAATTGAAATATTTTTTTATATCAATCTCTTTTACATTTGAAACCGTTAAATGAATGAATAGTTAAAATATCTGCGACACTTAAAAGTTACAAACAATGCGAATCCCTTTTTGATAGGCAAACGGCCTCCGATAAATGGAATACCTTTGGGTTCTAACCGCCGGGTGTTATCGAATGATAAAAATATTGGAGACCCCACATGTATCATTACGAACTTTTACCTTCCGGGATAAATAGGATTCTGATATTGGCACATCCATTTGTACCCACTACGGCATGGAACCACGTGCCTTATCAATGTGTTCAGGGCACAAATGTTCATAGCTTAGGATAGCACACATATAATAAGAATGTATGTAAACTTAATAAAAATTTGCACGCTTGCTTGCTGGCAGAATACAATGAACACAGTACTCCATTGGTTAAGGTAATGAAATTAAGGTAAATAAATCATAAAAAGGGATATCACTTTCTGGTTTAAAAATAAACTGTAGCTTATAACCAAATTAAAGTATTTTTGATTTTTACGATGGTTTCCCCTTTTATTACTGTAAGTATATTAAACTCTATCTTTTATTCTTAAACTACTCTTCATAGATGTAACTGCTTGAGCACATTTTTTTTGTTAGATTTATAATAATAACATAATAATTTATAATCTGTCTATTGTAAAGAACCCAAATAGCAATCGAATAACCCTCCTTCTGGAGCAGTCGGGTAAAAAGACAGGTTCTCTAAACGTCAACGAAATAAGACGTTAAATTGAAGAGTACAACTATGACATAACATGACAACTGAAGTGACAGTTATACGTTTAGTCGGACAACTCTCTCATCACGTGGTTTTTTTGTTTACCTTTATTCAACTACCTAAACCAACGCAGTATAGGTTATAAGATCTCACCTGTACTAAAACAATGTATTTCTAGTAAGGAAACGTTTGATTTGATTTAAGCTACGAAAACTTTTGTTTTATATAGATTGCACCATATATAAGCGTTATGGGTATAAATGTACCCATTAACAAAAATTCAATGCAAAAAAGGTGTCTGAATATTTACAAAAAAAAATATTGACATTAATACTAAGGAGTTACATTTTAATTTGAAGCCCTGACTCTGAGCTAAGTGGTACCTGTGTTACAGGAGTCAGTATCTTTTCCTGTTTTTGGAACAATAACAATAGATGTAATAAAATTAAAATGCCTAACGAATTAGGTATGTAAAGTATTTTTCAGGTATGTTTTTTATATTTTAATTTTAATGATAAGAGTATTTGAAACACATAATTTCATCTTTTTGTTTTTACAAGCTGTAGTTATTTTTATATATATTTTTAAGTATTGTTCGTACTGACGTCACTAGTAGCTGAATAGCTTAGAATCTTTGCCACGTTTAACACTTATTTAAAACCAAAATTCAGTAAAGTCAAACTGTCAAATTTGACAATTAATTTGTTTACATTTCATACTTTAGCGATTTCCGTACTTTAGTTTAAAGATATGGCATATTAATAAAATGAATGGATTCAAAGACTACAGTTCTTCATACCGTCAAGTATAAACACCAGAACAAATAGCCGACACAAATTGATTGTTAGTAAAAGAAATCTTAAAAAGGAATTGGTGCGAGGAAGTAAATGTTTAGTACAAGTCTGGGCGGCGACTGTTTTATTGTGAAGATCATTTTAACGTAAGTTAAGTTTTCCTGAGGCGATACATCGATGTGATTCGACTTGTACTGTCCGCCGCTGGTGAAAAACTACACTATTTACATATTTACATATCTGAATAGAATAATAATAAGTGCTTCATGTTAATTTGACGTTGGCATGACACTTGACACATAAAGAACAACTTAATTACAAGAGGCACTGAAAGTTTCCAATTCAGGCTGCTTTGTGACGTCATTTAGAGGTAAAATAAAAGTCAAGTGATTTTAAGTATTTTTGTTAAAATAAATACGATCTTATAATTTTAAGACCTATTTATAGAAAAATAAGTCTTAGAAGCTTAAAATCTCGAAATGGTTTTGGAATCGGCATAGGTTAATTTTTACTTTACATACCCAATTGAGTGCATGCATGCATGCTCGTGAGTAGTTTGTGTGCGCGTGTGTGTGTTTTTGTTGTGTTTTGTGTGGGTGTTTGGGTGTGAGTGATTGTGCTTGGAGGGTGGACTTTGGGTTATAATATCTGAGAGTTTGTTTGCCTACATTACTAATTGACTATCACGAGTATTGTTCTTTAATTAAGTTTTCTGTCTGTGGGTAATCCAGTGTTTGAAGCCATGTATTTAGTTTAATCTTAGTTTTATTTTTTAGGTGGGTTGATGTTGAGAATTTTGTTTACTTTATTATAAATATAAGTAGTAGGTATAGGCGTTGCCGTCGAGCGGATGCTGTCTTAATACATTTGACGGAGCGACATACAGTAGGGATAGTTCTCTTATGTTTGGTTGCGTAATTTATCGGTGTGATTTCATGCTGTTTCAATATGAGATTGAGAAGGTATAGTTAGTTGTCTCACTGTAAGTACGTGACAAGTCTCATACCCTCTCTCGTGTCGGCTTTTTGGCGCGAAATGGGGATTTGCCACTATACGAACTGTATCAGTCGGTCTGAACCAGATCGGATGGCGAATCCGGCATAATTGACATCGGCCTAATGTAGGTCAATTGACAGATGAGAGGGTAACCTTTTCTGAACCAGCCTATTTGGCGCGAAAATGGGTGTGCGCCACGAACGAACTGAATCAGTCGGACTGAATCAGACCGATTGGCGAATCCCGCATAATTGAAATCGGCCTCATCGGCCTTATTAAGGCCGCTCGGCGAAAGAGAGGATACAGGGCTTTTGTAGGGAACCGGTACGGTTTGAAGGTCATGACTTTTAACAAAGATCATGGGCTCTCTCGAGGCTTTACATGCACCTCCCCATGCCGCGATACAGTAACTTACGATTGACTGTGCTAGTGCTAGACACACCGCTCGGAGATGCACTTGCCGCTGACTCTTAAATGCCCATATAAGTTTTCTAACACGGGAGGCAGTCTGTTCAACGCCAGCTAAGTCCCTCATCCAGAATCGCACCCAGGTACTTCATTGTCTTTTGTTGAGTAATTGGAAGACATGAGCATGGAAGACTGTTGTTGGGGTCACAGAAGTGTGCTCTAAGGCTTATTACTGTAGGTTTAATTTTGGCGAAAGTAAATTGCAGAAATGAGGTTATCGAAACATTAAGGGTTAGTAAGTTAACTTCCAGCCAATGGATTATTTTACGTAAACCTGTCTCTGCAGATTGCCGTGCTGAACTCTCTCCATGAAATATTAGTACGGTGTCGTCTGCATAGCTAAATATTTTACCGTTAGTAAGAGACTGCTTGTCTGTGTGGTGCCAGACGTAAAGAATAGCACCGCCCTTCTTCCCGTGGGTGTCGTAAAAGGCGACTAAGGGACTTACTAGAGAACAGTGGCGAAAGCACCATATAACACGATTCCCGCCGGCTTCCCTTCGGAGGTTCTCATCAACAACTCTACCGCTATTGAAAAATGGCACAGACAATAGTCTATACTTTTGCCAAAAAAATATAGTTACACTACGGGTATTCAATTCACTAATAACATCCAAACAACAAAAATGCCTATTTTTATTAGCTTTAAATTGCAATAACTAAAAATAAAGTTTGTGTAGTAATGCGTCTTTTTAGTTCTGCTACTTGACCATAGATAGTGTTAAATTCAGTAAAGAAAATACTTCTTTTTAAATAAATTTATATTTTTTTTCTTTATTGATAAGTAAGTAAGTTAAAGCCGGCTTCGCTTCGGCTTCTGTCATAGAAAAATTGACACCTCGCCGCTGCTAGAGAATGGGCAGTAGCGTTCTCTATGCATTTTAACACCATACTGCGATCGCCAACCCGCCTGACAAGCGTGGCGATTATGGCAATCCCCCCCTTTGGGAGAGGCCTATGTCCAGCAGTGGACGTCTCTCGGCTGAAATGATGAAGAGAGTGCTGGCATATGTCATTCACATAGAGCAGGAAAACACTCGGGGATAGGCAGCTACCCTGAGGCACACCATCATCAACTCCGGATTCATGACCTCACCAATCTTCACTTTTTGTGTCCGGTCATTGAGAAAGTCTGTAAATATGCTTAGAGCCCTTCCCCGGATTTCAGCATGTTTTAACTTGGTCACAAGGGTTAGAATACAGACAGTGTCAAACGCCTTGGCTAGGTCCAGAAAAAAACCCAGACATTTTTGCTTTTTGACAACTTATTCGGTCACGTAATCAACGTCTGTGGTGCTTTTCCCGGACCTAAAACCAAATCGTGTGTCCGCTATTATTTTATAGTGCTCTAGATATTTCATGAGTCTGCGGTTCCACAATTTTTCTAATACTTTCGAAAGTGCTGACAAAACTGAAATAGGTCTATAATTTTTAACATCGTCTTGGTTTCCATCCTTGTGAACAGGTGTGATTAAAGATTTTTTAAAGTTACGGGGAACAAAAGATGAAGAAGAGACTGAACATCTACTGCACAAATTATCACGTTAGCATTAACTTGTTTGATTGATACTTACAAAATTCACACAGATCACACGCATAAACTTCCAAATGTTTAACTTCTCATGGACTACGCACACTCTCACACACTCTCTGTCATTCACACACACACACACACCCCTACACATTTTCTGTTAATTCACACACTCACACTTCATTTCACACAATGAAAGGTCACGCATTCATACTCTACATATTATAATAAAATATAATAATATGTGTAAAATAACACTACTGTAAATTATCTTGTAAAAAATTGGCGGAATTTTAATGGCTATGATAAATGTAAAATTATTCGAGGGATTGGTGCTGAGAGCCGAAATACAGGTTTTGCCTACTTCGGCTACAGATGCTTAACTCATTTGTACTCTAGCCTAGGTTTAATTTGTAAAATAATCTAGAAATAAATAAATACTTTAAAGTATTAACGCTTTCAAGGGCACTGAACGAGACACAATAGAAGTTTTATTGTTATAACGCTAGGAGTTTAGTGTCCCTGAACGTGTTACCAATGTGTCATCTTAGTTCGCAAGATCCGGTCTGATCAAAGACGTACTATTCCAGTGAAATTGAATTTATTTTATTTTGTATTGTTTATTGACATAATTATCATAATTAAATTGAATTGCTAAGAATAACTTGACATGACATAATTGTATTTATTACCTATCTCTTCTTCTCTTCTTTTTTGACTACCTACCTACAAACCTACTGTCTGGCTTAATTATGATTGTATTTGTTTTTGTGTGTTATTGGACAACATTACGACATCTAGACAATTTTTATTTTTTTTATTTTTCTGAAATTTATTCTATTGTGTTTTTATAAGTTCTATCTCAATTTATGCTAATTTCACAATGAATGTACTAATTAATGTAGCTCAACAGCAAACCAACATTTATGTTTTGCAGGGTTCATGTACACAAACCGACAGTAAAATGAAAATGTGTGATGTGCACGAAAGCAAATAATTAAATAGTTTAAAATGTTATTTATAAATCTAAATTTAAAAGATCACCTCGACAGATCTCACCAATAAAACTGAACGCATCAGCACATCTAAACCGAATTCAAAAGCTGTCAGTTTCATTATTGTTTTATGGAATATTGACACTGCGAAATCTTGAACTTAGTTTAAATGTGCTGATCGCGTTTAATTTTATTGGTGAAACCAGTACTTAAACAGGTTAAAAACACGATCGAGTACATTTTCAGGACCCTGCCTGCCTACCATATGAATCATTAGCAATAAGAACTTTCTAGACCTATAAATAGGGGGCGTACAATGGTCCACCAGCGCTACTCCTTTAAAAATATATAATCAATATATACATAATTATAAAGAAAAGCGCACTTTCCTCTAGATCGTATTTTGCTGCTCCGTGTCTCAATATGAAATATTATATACAAGTAGTACTAGCCGTTATTCATAATTCTTTCTCAGTCACGAGAATATATTTTTTTAAAGGAGTGGCGCTAGTGGACCGTCGTACGCCCTCTCGAATTTAAAATTCGATACACATATCACAACTTTTTAAGAAACTTAGCAACATGAACTCGTCATGTGCTAAGATAAGATTTATTCTTCATTAGTTGTGTATACTCTTTTGTGTACATCGCACGTGTAAACGGCGATACAGTACAACAGCGTAGCGTAGTCGACATGTTGGAATTAATTCCATGTTTCTTTTCTCACTGCTCTGTACGCTACGGGCAAACATTTTTCTCGCAGGTACAAGTAAACATTCGCTGATTGTAGCCATTGGACAAATAATACGGCTTTGTTAACTCCATGGGAAAGTAACGGTTTTGTTGGGAGTGAAGACGAATGTTTGTTCAGATGATAGCAAGCCTGTGGCCTTCAGTAAAAATAACTTTTCACGGATAAACAATACTTAATACCTATTACTCATAGCTACATTACATTTCCACCTTTAATTAGAATATTCAGCACTTTTGCTTCGTGGACATGGGTACTATCTTAAAAACCGGCCTGATTTATTTGTAAAATGTACGTAATAATAAATATTATCACCAAATTTCGAATTCATAGGTCAATGGTTAGTTAAAAAATTCTTCAGAACAAAATTTTGTAACATAAGCTGACTTTGGTGGCTTCTCGTTTCTTTGTTTTCCAATACTTATTTTTAAAACAAAAATATACAGTGTTTATCTACTCAAGAAGTTCTAAACAACGACTCCCTACTCGATGAAGTAGGGAACTTTTTTTTCGCGCCCGACTATGTCTGTATGGATTTTTTTTGACAATTCATATGGGTTTTTGAAATTTTAAGATTGTGGTTCCAACAGTTTGGCTATAAATCCTGTGTGACAGACGACGGGCAGCGGGTGACAGCAATAGGGCGGCTTATGGTCCCTTCGGGTACGGAACCATTAAAACAAAAATTTAACTTCCTTATCAAAACATTTGACAGGTAGTAAAAATTTTAAAATATTCTGTAATTTTAGTCCGAGCATTCATTAATTTCATTTGCACTCGCTTTTATCCACTGCTATATAATTATGCTTCCCTACTTTTACGGCCGCCATCTTTACCCCGATGTTAATTAATAACACAGTACCGGTTACATCTCCTGCTTTCCCGAATTTATTGGCATCGGTTTTAAATTAATGCAAATTAGTCACTCAACGCGGGTAAAATTATTTTCATTGCAATATAATTGTGATTTTCATTTGATATCGAGAAAGGCAAACATTCAGGCTTTATTTTATAGCGTTGCGAAGTTAATATGATTTTCAATAATATTGTTATATTATGAAGCAGAATAATGAAAAATATTCTTCGGAAACCTTTTACTACCTTGATAGAGTAAATTCCGAATTGAGGGAGATTATATATGTTACAGGGATGAGACTTAAGGCGACGATAACTGTCTTTTAATGATTTTATACTGAAGATCATGTCTAAACGAGTAGTGTTAATGATTTGAAATAAATATATGTTAAATTAGATTTTTTTTTTTATAATTGTATATGTCAATATTTTGGATTATGTTTATATTACATAATGAAATTAATTTGTAAAGTTAAGTCTAACGCGGATAAAAAACTGAGAATGGCGTAAAATCTACTAAGCATATTTTTCTGCAATCTTCACCAATTTAAAGATAATTTGATCGATCGATTCGAATCGATCGATTTTAGTTTTTTTTTTTCGGTTTGATTGATCTTTTAGTGTACCTACGCGTTTTTTTTTAATACCTTTTGTTTTGTGTATAATAAATTAATAATGCGTCAAATTGGGGACAGCGCTCCTTGATGGGCGAATCCTATTACTGGCTGAACGTACGACGCGTTGCGTGAGCTCAGTACTGAACACGCAAGCTAACCACTCAAGGTCACTGGCATATATCTAGGTCTTAAACAATTTTCTGGGAAACAAAGAAATACACAAATAACATCCAAACTGCGAGAAGCTAACTTTCCAAAGAGATTGTTAAACTGAGATGGCAGACACTCCGTAAAACTAGTATCCCCTCAAACCATGGTCGAATGAAGTGGCTAACTCAATGAGCTGGATGAACTAGACTTGTTCTTGCTATAGATGTAGATACATGCAATGTTTACCCTGACCCTGAGCTGGGAGAATGTAAAAATAACACACTAGGTTCTTTAAGACGCAGATATATGCCAGTGACCTTGAGTGTTTAGCTTGCATGTTCTGTACTGAACTCACGCAACGCGTCGTACGTTCAGCCAGTAATAGGACTCGCACATCAAGGAGCGCCGTCCCCAATTTGACGCATTATTAATTTATTATACTCGTACACAAAACAAAAGTTATTTTAATAAAACGCGTATACTAAAAGATTAATAATTAAATTATCTTTAAATTGGTGAAGGTTTCAGAAAAATCCGCTTGGTAGATTTTGCGCCATTCTGTTTTTTATCCGCGTTAGACATAACTTTACAATTTAATTTCACCTTGTAATATAAACATAATCTAAAATATTCACATATAAAATTATTGAGAAAATGCTTTTCAAATCATTAACACTACTCGTTTAGACGTGATCTTCGGTATAAAATCATTGAAAGTCGGTTATCGTCGCCGAAGTTCATTAAACTAACTTCAGTGGCAAGGTGTGCCTAAATTCAGTAGGTACAACCTAACGTACCTATTTAAAACTGTAACACCAAAATATTATTGGTCAAGAAAACCGTGGTTCAAGTTCATTTTCATTTAAGATAGTGATGGCAATATTTTAAACAGTTAAGGCTCGTACAGACTGGTGTGATATCGCGGGCACGACGCGACACTAGTAGCACAATAACTATGTCGCCGCCCGTGATATCTCGTGAGTGTGTAAGAGCCTTTAGTCGGTTTAAATGAATGATCACAATTATATTCTTAAAATACTAATAAGTAATTAGATACGTAGCATGTAATTTTAGAAGCATAATTTCTATATCGGTGCCTGTCGTGCCCGTGATATCGCGTGAGTCTGTAAGAGCCTTTAGACGGTTTAAATGAATTATTATTATTTATAATAATTCATTATAAATAAATATTCAGTGTTATTCAGTGTTGTAACTTGTAATTTATAAAGAACACAATTAGACCTCTGGGGTCTGTCTTAGCATGCCATGACCTGAGATTTGATCAACGCGCTATTAACTATTAAGTTATAATCGAGTTGATGTAATGTTCTTTCAGCTTATGCTTTATGTTTTTATTATTCATTGAGTCTCTGATGTCTACAGGTATTTGGTTTAGTAAATTGGGGATTGTGAAAGAAGCGGTACACCTGCCATAAAAGTTATTTTTGCGTGGCACTAATGATCACGATGATATTCTTAAAATACTAATAAGATGTACGTAGAATATAAATACATCTAATTATTTGAAAAACTATAGACATTTTGTTGCTAGTACAAAACATGCATAAACAGCCTATAATGTTCTCACAGCTAGGACATAGGCCTCCTCTCGGTAAAAGGGTGTGGGCCGTGACCCACCACGCGGGCCCAGCACGTTTTGGTATATATGTCACATGTCTTCGAATTTTTGGTTCTGGAACATGCCGGTTTCCTCACGATGTTTTCCTTCACCGTTTTGGGAGCAGTGGTGATGAAACAATTTACACAAAGTAAAGTACCTGTCCGGGTTCGAACCTACGACATACAACTCGTAAGTCGTGGCCGCTACCATTGAGCCACCACTGCTCTTCATACTATTCAAAACATAATTAGCTTTATATTAACAAGTTATTATACAAGATACTATTATCACTATAGAAGATCTAACCAGGAGCAGTAACCTGATAGATTTCCGCAAACCCCCTTGGGGCACAAGTGTGGGTAAAGTCTGTTTCTGTAACACCAGTTGTTATCATTACGTGTACCTGCTGGCTAATAATACTGCTACTAAGCACTTCCTATTTATATTTTCTTAATGTAGGTAACACACAGATACTGTGTATTTCAGTTTTCTATTAATCACAACACAACACACACACACATGTATGTCACAACATTTTATTTTATTTTGTATGAGATTTTTTTTATATTATCACCTTTAATCTACTCTTTTTTTTCTCTCTTTCTTACCATTAATCTAATCTTTCTCTAAAAACGGACACACACTTCTCTATGTGTTTATTATTCTAGCGTATGGCACTCGTGGGTTGCAGCTGAAAATCAGCGTCAGGTGGTACACCTTGTGTTGCCATCTGACTTTATGCTGAGCTGAGGCCCTTTTGGCATTATAATCTATAATACTTCATTGTTTTCTGTTTTTAAAGTTTTAAGGTTTATTTTTTTAAGTTATAAGGTTTATTTTTTAAAGTTATAAGGTGTATTTTTTTAAATTTATAAGGTGTATTTTTTTAAATTTATAAGGTGTATTTTTTTAAAGTTGTAAGGTGTATTTTTTTAAATTTATTAGGTGTATTTTTTGCTGTAATGCCCATAAACGCATTTTTCTTTCTTTCTTCTTTCTAATAATGTAACGATTAGTAAGTAACTACCAATTTCTATAAGGGAAATAAGTAACAAGAAACCGTATGTTGCGTAGATATTGCGTCCTAATAACTACAACACCCAGTTTTTGTTGAATGAGATGATATTTGATCCAAGAAAAAATGGGAAGGCTGAGAATAAGAGATTCTCAGCATTCCGAAGTTTGTCATCCAAGTACCGTGTCAGTACATGGTTCCCAACTTCACATTCCTATTAACGTGACGATAAAAAGTTTCCCCCCTCAGTTATGCTTCGAATTTTTTTGCACTTTTTGGAATATCTTGCAAATCACTTTATAATATGACGCATGGGGGCGATAGCTTTTATTTAAACCCTTTATTTATTTATTTATTACGGCACTCCAACGACTAATTCCAAAAGCACTTACAGAGAACTTAATCTTATTTTAAAATTACTACAGTGAACTTATCACTTAAAGGTGTGCACAGCACTTACATAGTTTGCATATCAGCCATAATTAACATAAAGATAATTAAAGAATCAAATAAATTAATAATAATAATAAAATTAAATAAATGTATAATAACAATAAAATCAAACGAATCAATAATACAACAGAAAGAAAAAAACACAAATTAAATTGAATTATATTCTTTTACCAAAAATAATTGCATTCATTAAAAGTTTTATGTTCTAGCAAAGAATAATTAATAAAGGAATTCAAAATATAAGTTGCAAAAGATGTTTGCGAAATTGAGCTTGAAATAAATAAGTAATATCCACCACAGAACAACCACTGAGGTACATGTTGTTGTTGATAACGTATAATTAATGAAGCAAATGTGAAAATGATCATGAAAAATTACAATTTGACTGTGTAGCATAAAAATGTAAGACCTTAAAAAACAATTTCACCCAATCCATTTGTCATCGTATATCCGAAATTTTCGGCTATAAATCAGGAACTAGGCTTTAAGCCAAACAGGTGATCCTTTAACAATTGACCCTCTTCAAGCGTCGAGGAAATGTAGAGCCGTCTGACGGGGCTAATGCCGTACAGCTTTGAACATAGTTTCCGTTAGTTTTTGAACGAGGAAAATGGAAATGGGATGACTTATAATAACAGCCAAGTGCGTGTCGGACCACGCACAATGTAGGGTCCCGTATGTGGGATGAATTTATCCCCAAAACAAACATAACATTGTAGTTGGTGTCATTGTTGAAAAACACGTTCTCCCATAGATCGATATACGTCAGGGTCAATTCTCCAACTGCAAATTTAAGTGGGTCGACTATTATTCGTTTACTTGTAAAGCCTAGTAAAAAAAGGGGGAGGACACTTGACTCTAACAAAAAATACCACTTTAAAGCTTAATATTACGCAAACGGATCCTTGAATCAAAAAATGGTTTTCACAGACCCGCAATATTTTTGAACGGTCTGTCTAACTATATATCACACCATGGGATAGACGAGAAAAAAAAACAACCCCAGTTTACGTGGAAGGTACCATAAAAAAAACATTTTGTTTTACCAGTTTGTTGTTGTGATTAATATGTATACCCATGCCAAATAACAGCTTTCTAGTACTAACAGTCTCTGAGCTAAGCGGGGACAGACAGACAGATAGACGGACGTGGCAAAACTATTAGGGTTCCTCGTTGCCTCAGAACCCTAAAAATGGAATAACATTAAAGCGGACTTCTATCTACGTTCAGATCAGAGAACGAAGGAAAAATACAGGATAAGCTGAGCTTATCTTTTTGCGGAAAACACAAAAGCCGGGTGAGAAAAATAACAGCATGAGCATCATAATGTGTAGCCTACGTAGGCGAGGTACGGAAATTGTGCTCCACTATCGTATTGTGTGAAATCTACCCCCACATTTAAAATGGTTTCTAAATTTAATTTATCTGTTTCTGTTACTTTAAACCTGTTCCATTCTAAGGCCCGTATTTATAGAGCGTTACTCCGTACTCAAGCATTACTTAAGACTAGTTTCAACCAATCCAATGACTTGAATCTAGTCTTAAGTAATGCTTGAGAACTAAGTAACGCTATAAAAATACGGAGCTAAGCTAAAAACGCTTCAGATTGCTTACTATACGGTTAGGTTATGCTAGTCACACAAGCAAGTCAAATAACCTTCACAAAACTTGCTACGTAACGAAAACCTCCGTAGGCCAATGTCTCTGTTCGTTTGAGAGATTACACGGGTAGCAGCCGGGGTAAGCAGTCGCCCCAAGGATTTAATTGTTTACATTCCCTGACCTGAAACACAAACCTGATCTTTTGCTTTATTGGGATTGCTCTGAGTACTATCTTTATCTTTGTATTACAACGACCCTCCCACCACCCGTACACTGTTGCTATGAGAATACAACTACTTGATAAGGAAAAATATTATTTGCCTTTGTTTATATTTATCTCACATTTTGTGTGTGATGAGTAGGGTAGAAAAATGTTGTATGTATTTATGCGATCCAAATTCAAAGTTCTTGTACGAATTCTCCAGAAAACTTGTAGTCTCCCGATATTTTTAGTTCTAATTTTAAATTTGTTCTAGAGTTGAGACACACGAATAACTCCCCGGACATTATTATTATGAATAAAGATAAGGTGTAGAGCTTTCTGGCGACTGAGAATATTTCTGTTCTCCTGTCTGACGCCGTGTAGCCAATGTAAGCTTGCCGTGGTGTGACTGTGACAGTTTTTGAGCTCAAAAGCTGAACCTGGAACCAAGATAAATCTTTCATTTCTTATAAAAGTGTGCTCACGAGTGCCCTGTAATAACGTTTGATCTACTTTTATACAACATTATTTTTAGTATAAGCGAAACCTGAATACAGTTTGTTCAGAATAAGGAACTGAATCGATATCAATAATTTTTACACCATGTTATATTTTGTGCCAAAAATATTTAAGTGTGATGGAAAATTGTATCACCATTTAATTACTTACAATACAATCACCGTACGGTTAGGTACCTACTGCCAATTATTTATCAATGAGCGCAAGACGACCCTGGAGGCGCGGGGGCGCCGCCGCTGTTAGCATTTTTTTGTACGGACAACCCGGTAAAATAACAACCTTATAACTTTGTGATTTTTCATGATAAAGTTTTGAAATTTTAAACATAGATTCTTTACATAAAAATACTAGACATGTGTTTCGGGTTTCGCATATACTAAAACTAATATTGTATATCAGACAATTACTACGGAGAAAACTAGGGTTCACCTGAACAGGAAATTAAAAACATATCGATCAATGACTGGAAAACACATCCAAAAATAGATGTAACTCTGATCTTAAATTAAAATTGAAATTGCGGTTTCTCGACATCTCAGACTGTTTTGCCCGCGAACCGTTTAACTTTCAGCCACATCGCAAAACTCACTATTCCATTTTATTATTTAATCCACAGAAATCTTCTATTCGTTTTTAAAATCAAATAAAAACGGCAGTTTATTTTAGTACGTGCACAAACAGACAAATACAGGGACCACGATATACCTTGTCTTGTAGTAATGATCGAATACTAAACGACACAAATCGCAGCGGAGATATTTATGTTCGGAAATACTTTCTCGTTATTTGGTATTTTACTCGCGGAACCTTTTCGACTTGGGGTATCGATTTTACCAGGAGCTTACTCTGTTCTGATTTATAGCACGAAATTATCGACACGAAAATATTGCGCGAATAACTTCCAGTTCCAATTTTTTATCTCGGTTGTAACATGCACTGGCAATTTTATAGGTAGTCATAGTATTTTAAAAGAAAGAAAAAACGTATGCTCGTAATCGATGCTACGGATTATGCCCAACACCAAAAGGCTAACTGTTGGTGCTGGGCGTCCCGGACATATGTGGGGGCGCGCCGCCGCACAATGGTCTGAAATTGAAGCTCCATCACTCATAGAAACTTAATAATGTCAGAAATTAATAAATAAAAATATGTTTTGTGTTTAGTACACCTCCCTTTGATTTATTAATATAGTATGAAGGGTATGAGTAGCTCCATGCGTGAGATTTTATTTTTTTTTGTATGGGAAAAGAAAAAACACACTTAAAGTGGTTTTTTTTAAACTGAATGGAACTGAAGGGCTGGTACTCACATGAGCTATTACACCATACACGGCGATCAAGATGCCATACAATTCTTGTGCCTTTCGGTGCCGCTTTGCATGTAGCAAGCTTTGGAAATTTTGAATTTTCGGTAGGTGATCTTTCAAATCTTTGATGTTTTTATACTTAACACCAAACATATTTTTATTTATTAATTTCTGACATTAAGTTTCTATGAGTATGTAGCTTGAATTTCAGACCATTGTGCGCCGTCCCGCTTTGTTAGAGGTGCCAAGGGTAAAGACGAATATATTATAAATAATATGCCGTGGGAAGATGTGTTCGATAGCCTGCCGAATTTTTTATCAGGAGCCAAAGGTGCATTGAAGGAGGCATAGAAATACGAAAAAGAAAATGTAATTTTTATTAAGTATTTTAGTTTTTATTGTTGAATTTTTGTTTATATATAGGTATTTTATAAATATGAATAGTGTAATAGGTTGGTATAACATCGTCTTGGGTATACTGTAAGATGTTGTACTTATTGTTGTGAAAATAAAACAAAAATAATAATCTGTAGCCTCGAATCTATCTACATAAATATATTGACTAACTCCAATTTGTAGGCAGTAGGAGTACATTCGCTCACTAAATTTGAAGTTGCTCTGTAGTTTGTATCCATAGTTCAGTAAGTAGATAGGTATAGACAGGCACTAACAAGTAACCCAATACTGAAGTTGTTTGATTAATGAGTTAACTTGCTTAACGCTAGGTTCAGATCAACAGGACGTGTTCCTACTTGAGAATTTAAGACAGTCACCGTATGTTGTATAAGTTATTGCTTGAGCTAAACCTATACCAAACATATTAACCTACTACGACCTACATACATACTGTCTTTATCATGGTAGTTCGCTCTTTGGTAGTTGAAAATACAAATAACAATTAGATGATTCATGTCAAATAATCTATAGTATTCCTTCTATTTCGTCCAGGCATTTTCCTATTTAATTACAACATTAAAACACCTCTTTCATAATCAAGCATTTATAACGGATTACTATCCAAATGAACACGCACAATAACTATTATAAACTATTGTTTCAGCAAACATACGTATTGTGGGAAGAGAATTGAACACAGTCATGTCACCACACACAATATCGAATTTCGTCCATTTAGCTGACGACGTATAGCGACAAACGTTCAAAGTGAACGGTTTCTCTCGCGATATTAACAAAAGAACATAGATTATTCAAGTGCCAGTCATCGTAGTTGAATGAATGACTCTCGATACACGCTGCGCCGATAATTCATGCTGAACGGGATGTCAGCTGACGTCACATCAATGAGGAGCTCCGAGCGGACCTGGCCCAGCTCCGAGGAGCTGGACCCCGGGAGGTGCCCCAGGGGGGAGCGCAGCATGGGCAAGGCCTGCCCTTGCCGGCGGAGGACCGGGTTCTGACCCTGGTGCGGCAGGAGCTGGCTGCACTCAGCAGCCGGTTCTCTGTACTGGAGGGAATTGTCCTTCGCCCACCGCTAGCGGCGAGCAGGCCGGCCACTTTTGCCGCCACAGTGGCTGCCTCGGTCACGCCCGCGGCTAAGCCTGCAGCTAAGCCTGCGGCTAAGCCTGCGGCCAAGGCCGCGGCCAAACCCGCGCCTCCGGCGAAAGAGGCGCCGCCCAAGCCCAAGAAGGGTGGGACGGCTGCGCAGAAGGTGAAGGTCCCCGCCGTCGCGGCAGGAGGGTCGCCCCCGCCTCCGCCCCCAAATTCCTCTACGGCCGATGCCGAATGGCAGGTAGCTGGGGAGAGCAGGAAGGCGGGAAAGGCAGCTAGGGCGGCCAAAAAGAAGGAGAGGCGGCAGCAACGCAAGAAGCGTAGTGCCGCAGGTAGGCTCCGCGCCCCGAAGTCCGCAGCCGTAGTGATAACACTACAGCCGGAAGCGGAAAAGAGGGGCGTGTCGTACCGCGAAGTGCTCACCAAGGCGTGGAAGGCGGTCAACCTCGAGGAGATCGGTGTCACCGAGGGCTTCAGAATGAAGGTGACGGCAACGGGGGCCCGGATGCTCGAGATCCCCGGTGCGGCCAGCGGCCCGACCGCTGACGCCCTGGCCGAAAGACTTAGGGCGTCCCTCGATGCGGAGGAGGTCCGAGTGTCCAGACCAACTAAGTCCGCTGAAATGCGCATCCTGGGCCTGGACGACTGCGTGACGGCGGACGACGTTGTGGCCGCCGTGGCTAGGACTGGGGGGTGCTCTGCCGAGCAGGTGCGGGCAGGCACCATCCGTCCTGACACCACGGGCATGCAAACCATAACGGTGAGCTGCCCCGTGTCGGTGGCCCAAAAAATAGCCGGGGAGGGCCGAAGGCTCCGGGTGGGCTGGGTATCCGCGCAGGTGAAACTGCTGGAACCCAGACCTCTGAGGTGTTTCCGCTGCCGGGTGGGTCACCACGTGGGAGTATGCTGCACCTCAGAGGTGGACCGCAGCGACCACTGCTTCCGCTGTGGTCAGCCCGGTCACAAGGCCGCCTCTTGTGATGCCACGCCGCACTGTTTTGCATGTGCGGCGGCTGGCAAGCCGGCCGATCACCGGGCTGGAGGTAAGGCCTGCGCTCCCCCCCCAAAACCCAAGGGAAGGGGCAAGCCCTCAACAACCGTCGTCACCGCCGCAGCCGCCACCATTGCAGCCGCCGTTGCCGCCTCTACCGTCGTCACCGCCGCTAACACCGCGGCAGGGCCATCTCAGGGGGCCCGGGAGGAAGCTCAAATGGATTGCCAATAAATGGCCCCATTACGCCTCCTCCAGGCGAACATCAACCACTGCGCCGCCGCTCAGGATCTGTTGCTCCAGAGCATGGCGCAGTGGTCGATTAACATCGCCGTGGTCGCTGAGCCGTACTATGTTCCGCCCAGGGATGACTGGGTGGAGGACCTGAGCGGCTCAGTGACCCTAATTTCGTCGGCCGCCGCCGGTACCCTGTCCCTCGAGGCCGTCAAGAGGGGACAGGGTTGCGTAGCAGCACGGTTCGGGGAGATTGTCGTGGTAGGAGTATACTTCTCCCCGAACCGAACTCTCGCCGAGTTCCACAACTCCCTTCGGGAGCTGAGAGTCGTCGTCGTCGGGTACCATCCCCTCCCCGTGTTCGTCCTCGGGGACTTCAATGCCAAAAACGTGGCTTGGGGTTCCCGGTATACGGACACACGGGGCAGGATGGTGGAGGACTGGGCTCTGGAGACAGGCCTGGTCGTCCTAAACCGGGGTTCTGTCCCCACGTGTGTGCGAATGCGGGGTGAATCTGTGGTGGACATCTCGTTCGCCAGCCCCGCTCTGTCGCCGCGTGTCATCGACTGGCGCGTCATGGAGAGGGTGGAGACATACTCCGATCACCGGTACATCCGGTTTGACGTCTCCGCCCCGACCTCGAGCGCGCCGGTCCGACAGGCCCCGAGTGGTCCGCGGTGGGCGCTGAAGCAGCTGGACCGGGAGCTCCTCCTGGAAGCCTCGATCGTGCAGGCCTGGGTGTCATCATCGGACAGGCCTGCCGACATCAACGACGAGGCGGAGTGGTTCCGGGAGGCCATGTCCAACATCTGTGACGTGGCAATGCCCCGGGTCCAGCCCGGACGTGCCCGGCGCCAGGTGTGCTGGTGGTCGCGCGAGCTGACCGCTTTACGCGAGGCGTGCGTTGCTGCGCGACGCCGGTATGCCAGGCACCGCAGGCTCCGTATCCGCCCTCCGGATACGGTAGCCATTCAGGCGGAGCTGTACGAGGGTTACAGAGCGGCGAAGAACGCCCTCCAAGAGGAGATCCAGCGGGCCAGAGGTCTCTCCCGCGAGCAGTCGCTGGAGATCATCGACGGAGACCCGTGGGGACGCCCCTATAATATGGTGCGGGATAAACTCCGCCCATGGGCTCCCCCGCTGACGCAGAGTCTCCGGCCCCAGCTCGTGGAGGACGTGGTGAGCGCTCTGTTCCCTTCGCGAGGGGAACATACTCCCCCGCCCATGGCTCCGCCTCCTGCGGTGCCCAATGCGGACCACACCGCCGACGACGACGACGATGCTTCGGAGGTGACCGAGGTAGATTTGAGAGTGGCGGTACGTAGGCTGAATGCCAAGAATACCGCCCCAGGACCCGACGGCTTGCCTGGAAAAGCCTGGGTTCTGGCCTCAGAGGCTCTCGGGCCTCGACTAAGGGGGCTCCTAAGCGCATGCATGGAGAGGGGCCAGTTCCCACTTCGTTGGAAGACGGGGAAACTGGTCCTCATTAAGAAGCCGGGGCGCCCAGCGGACTCTCCGTCCGCTTACCGGCCCATCGTGCTGCTCGACGAGGTGGGCAAGCTCTTTGAAAGAGTCATTGCAGACCGCCTTGTCGGGCGGCTGGTACGGGTGGGGCCGGATTTGGCGGAGAGCCAGTTTGGTTTCCGCAAGGGGCGCTCTACGGTGGATGCCATCATGCGCGTTCGAGCCCTCACGACGGGGGATGCTGTGGCCCGGGGTGGGGTCGTCTTGGCGGTGTCTCTTGACATCGCCAATGCGTTTAACACCCTGCCCTGGAGCTGCATCAGGGAGGCACTTCGGTATCACCGGATGCCGACCTACCTCTGTCGCGTGGTCGAGGCCTATTTGACGGACAGGGCCGTCATCTACCCCGGTCACCAAGGAGAGTGGAACCGGCGAGAGATGTCGTGCGGTGTCCCACAGGGATCGGTTCTGGGGCCGCATCTGTGGGACATCGGGTACGACTGGGTGCTGCGCGCTGACCTCCCCAGTGGCGTCAGCGTAGTCTGCTACGCTGACGACACGCTGGTCCTGGCACAGGGGAGTTCACATCAGGCGGCGGCCGAACTGGCGGAACGTGGGGTTGCGACAATCGTCGATAGGATCCGGCAATTGGGACTCGAGGTGGCATTGCACAAGTCCGAGGCCATGTGTTTTTATGGTCCTCGGAACGCGCCACTGTCGGGTTCCCAGATAACGGCGGGAGGGGTTCACATCGGCGTCGATGTGACGATGAAGTACCTGGGACTCGTCCTCGACAGCCGGTGGAACTTCGTCGAGCACTTCCGACGTTTGGCTCCCAGACTGGAGCGGGCCGGGGCTGCCTTGAAGCGGCTCCTGCCCAATCTGGGGGGTCCAAACGCCTCCTGCCGGAGGCTCTACGCGGGGATCGTGCGGTCCATGGCCCTTTACGGGGCACCGGTGTGGGCGCGTTCACTGAGGCTGCGACCAGCCCAGCGGTTGAACGCGTCCCAAAGGGTCATGGCCATCAGGCTGGTACGGGGTTACCGCACGGTCTCCCGTGAGGCGGCGAGCCTCCTTGCCGGACTGCCGCCATGGGATCTGGAGGCGAAAGTCCTCGCGCACATGTGGGTGTGGCGCGAAGAGGCGAAACGCCGGGGTGAAACTCCGCTGCCGCAACAAATCGCGGCACAGCGGACGGAGCTCCGGCAGGATCTCATGGCGACATGGAAAGTGCGATTGTCGCAACCCAGTGCTGGGCACGCCACAATTGCGGCGGTAAGTCCCCTCTTTGAGGAGTGGCTAGAGAGGCGCCACGGCGTCCTCACCTTCCGCCTGACGCAGGTCCTCACCGGACACGGTTGTTTCGGGAGGTTCCTGTTCAGGATAAAGCGGGAGGAAACGCCCGGGTGTCACCACTGTGTGGATCGCCCGGAGGACACGGTGGAGCATACGGTGGAGGTCTGCCCTGCTTGGGCGGAGCACCGCCGTGTCCTCACGGAGGCGATCGGCGGCGACGATCTCTCGCGTCCGGCCCTGGTTCAGGCCATGGTTCGGAGCGAGAGTGCATGGGAGGCCGTCACCTCCTTCTGCGAAACAGTAATGCTCGCGAAGGAGGAGGCGGAGCGCATGAGGGTGAGGCAGGGTGCCCGCCCTTCCGCCCTAAGTCGCCGCAGGAGACGCCCTGGGCGTCGGGAATCGCAGGCGGATTCCCGGCCACCGTAGGCGCGGGCTTGCGGACGGTGAGCGATGGGTAGCTCGCCGTCCGATAAGGACCAGGCCCGGGTCGACGGCGCGTTGTGTTCCACGCGCGCCTCAAAGAGACGTCAGCACCAATTGACGGGGTCCGAAAGGGCCAATGCCTGCCAGGGTTACGAGCCTGTCCGAAAGGGATATCGTGGCTCTGGCACACAGGCATCTGAAGGAACACGGTGGGTTTTAGTCAGTAAAAGTCTGACACTCCCTCTCGCTCCGCCCAGAGCGGGAGAAGTTATTTGATGATTTCCCACCAAAAAAAAAAAAAAAAAAAAAAAAAAAAAAAAGCTGACGTCACATCGCCATTATCAATGCATTACACCTACTTTTCAGAACTTATGGCTGTGTATGGGTGTTCTCTTTTCTTTTGTAAGTTCTTTGTTTGAGATATTGTTTAAATAAATCGATAGAAGAAATCTTTTAAAACGTTAGTATTCTTTTGGTATTTTTTTATTTTTATATCTCCACTAAACTTTCTTAATCAGGAAATCATTCCATATCTTTTGAAATAGAATCTATATGGGAACACCCATTGCTTTCTCATTTTACCCTTCGATAAAAAAATGAAATAGGTTGGCGCAGTCATTCGTTCAGCCCTACTGACTGAAGACTAATAGACCGACCCGCGTGTCGCATAAAAGAATCGGTAAAACCTATCGCTCTAATATATCTGCGTCATGGTTCACTAGGCGATCTTTAAGGTTCATTTATCACGTATAAATTAAGGGGAATTTAGTACAGAAAAATCATCCAGGAATAAACTGAAGTAACACATTGATCAAAATGAAGCAGAAGTTGTAAATACTGCAATTTATCAAAAAGATTTTGGCGAGGGTGGAAATATACAAGTACCGTTATACAATTAGATTAAAATACTTTACTCAGAACCAACATTACTATTTTTCTAGGAAACGCTACGGAAAATATGCCATATCCTTACATATTATAAATCAAAGTCCCCACCGCGTCTGTCTGTCCGTCTGTCTGAACGCGATCAACTCAAAAACTACCGAACGGGTTTTCAAACGGTTTTCATCAATAGACGGAGTGATTCATGATTGAAGGCTTAAGTTTACAATTCATTAAAGTTTTGTGTACGTTGGCTGTAATATGATGATGATTATTGAAGATGTCGGAAGAAGTCATGCGGACAAGGAGCTAAAATTAATGTTCTACAGGATTGTACATCTTAAAAATATCAAGAAAAAAATCTAGTCTATTTTCTACGTATGACCCACAGCAACCATTCTTATTTATCAGAATATGATAAAAAAATCATTGTTACTTCCGAAGCTATTTTGACCGCTGTATTATCCAATAAAATATGTTATTTAAATTAGGCATTTAATTTAAATTTAAATAGGTATGCCTTGACATCATATCATTTAAATTAATACTTTAAAAGATATCACAGATTCAAAATTACGCGTTTTAAAATAATGATGGTTGATAGCTACGATAAAATAAACGGCTGAACGGAATTGAATGAAATTTGGCATACAGATGGATATTCAAATTAATATTATGTGCACACTCTTCGGTATGAAATTTCCATCATGACTGAGCGTCATATTACACTCAAATGAAATGCAAACTTACATTCAAGATAAACATCTCCGCAAATTAAATAGTACATTGTATATCATTACAATCTCCTTTTGGTAACAGCCGGAATACGAATTTTACCACGAAACTGTGAAAAACGCGTCATAATCCAACGTTTAACATTTCCACGTTTTTGTCTGATCGACTTTTGATTGTAATTTATGACTGGTTTTAGAGATTTCCGCACTTGTTTGTTTTCAGCGCTTTGTTAATTACCTAACGAAAACTAGTCATGTTTTTAGTACACTTTTTTAACTCTATTAAAACTTTATTAAGTATTTACTTTATTAACTTTATGTTATTGTATTATAGGTATATATAAATATTTTTCGACACAATGTAAATTGTTTAATGAATAAATGAAATGAAATGAAATTATTTTTTTTTGCACCAGAGTGTATACATAAAGATTTTAATATTTTTGAACAATCATGCAATAAGATGAGAAGTGGTGGCCCAGTGGTGACAGCCGCTACTTAGGTACGAGTTGTAGGTCGTAGGTTCGAACCCAGGCAGGCGCTTTACTTTGTATACATTATTTCGTCACCACTGCTCTCAAAATGGTGAAAGAAAACTTCGTGAGGAAACCGGCATGTCCTAGAACCAAAAATTCGAAGACATGTGACATCTACCAACCCGCACTGGGCCCGCGTGGTGGATTACGGTCCACTCCCTCTCGCCGAGAGAACGTCTGTGTCCCAGCTGGGGAACATTATAGGCTAATTATTTATGCATTAAGGGTAACATAAAAAATCGAAATAATCTTAATATGCATTGATATTTAAACTTTTTCTTTTTAAACTAAAATGTTACCAGCTGGATAAATATTCTTTTTTTTTAACTCTTTTACTATCTAATTGTCAGAGTGTCAAAATACAATTCTACATAAATTTTACCAGCTGAATATACAACATTATTTTTAATATATGCGAAACCTGAATATAGTTTGTTCAGAATAAGGAACTGAATCGAATTCAATCATTTTGATAATGAACAGAAATACATCATCTATCTATCACGACTCATGAGATACAGCCTGGTGACAGACAGACAGACAGACGGCGGAGCCTTAGTAATAGGGTTCCCATTTTACCCTTTGGGTACGGAACCCTAAAAACAAAGGTGTTAAAGAATCTCTGGGATTTTATACGTGCACTAACTTCTACCTGCGACATTGTCCGCGTGAAATTTATTTTTTTAACATAAAATAAACATTTGTGAATGGATTTTCGGAATCGGATCAGTAGTTCCGAAGATTACCCCCTACATTTGAACTCACAAATTTTACCTCTTTATAATATTATTATAGATTACTAGTCGGTCTCCACAATACGGAATATGCCAACACCAACTCGAATCCTAAGTACTCACGATGCCAACCTATGACCTAAATTGTTAGATTTATCTGACCTAGTACGCGAATGTGAATCCATAACATCATATCATCGTACATCATCGTATGTATCCAACCATTCGTTTGAAAAAAACAGTCCGCATCTCGTGATTATGTGACGCAAATCGCGCCCTTAGCATAAGTGAGAGCAAGTAATATTATTATCTTTACATTTCCGGCCATTTTATGGTCCCACAGAACAGAAACCTCTTGGAAAGGGAAATTGCGAACCTTTTGGAGAACTCACTACAAACTATACTCCATTTGAAATAAGATTAGATATTTAAATAAACTTGTTTACAGTCCGTTCAACCGATTTTGACTTCTATTCCGTAGACATATGGATGGCATTAAAAGCAAAAACGTGGTTACAATACCAACTGTTTATTACAGCTGCCATTTGTCATGCCACCAACGCAATAGAAGTCAAAATCGGTTGAACGGACTGTAAAAAAGGTTTATTTAAATGTCTAATCTTATTTCAAATGGAGTATAGCAAAAAAATTGTTTAAAATTGTATATCTCGGAGATGAAAAAAATTGTCATCCCGCAAAGTCAAATACGTTACTATCGCTATTGCACAAACTAATGACAATAAAAAAGTATAATGCAAATAAGGATGAAGTTGTAAATTATGTCCATTTTTATAACATAAATATAAGTCTCGAGAGAAAACGAACAATCTAAGTTGCACTAGGCCATTAAATAGCTCTACTGATCCAAATATGTATAAAAACACCCCCGGATGGTGAAATAGAAAGCTAGACTGTTGCAATATCTATTAAGTTCAGTGAGCTATTTGTACGCAGACTAAATCAAGCTAAGTAACACTATGATTTTGGAGCGAGTGTGCGCGCCACAGCCACTACAAAGCAATTCCATAATTTTTAAAGTTTTAATGTAGTTTTAGTATTGTGTAAATTATTTTCATTTAATTTTATGTTATGTTAGTGTATGTGTACCAATTGTTTTAAATTTAATTTATTGTATTGTAAGGACTATAATTATCTGAAATGAATGAATTAATAATAATAATAGAGTCTGACCAACAAAAGTTCTCAAAGAAAAAAAGCGGTAATTTAAAAAATCAAGAGCTTTCAACCCTTCTAAAACACAAATATAAATAAAACTCTATAAACGGTCTTGATACTAATTATTATTCAAGAAATATTCTACGATGCTTACATAAGTTTTTCATATTTTTTGAGTGTGTAGCAAGGGTTCACAGCTCTTGATTTTTTAAATTGCCGCTCATTTTCTTGAACAGCTTTCGTTGGTCAAACTCTAATAGTCAAAGTTATCCATTGGAAAACCCATTTTGGACGCAAAACAAAAGTTCTGTCTATGTTTAAAAACGTGTTTTTCTTTCAACTACGTAGTAATGTTATCATTAATCACTACAAAACCGATCACAAAGCACGTATTTTTTGCTTACAACCAAAACAGTGCAGGAATGTTGTATGAAATCTCATTGTTGCACTGAAAACCAGTGCAACACTGAGATTTCATACAACATTTCTGCACTGTTTTTATTTTTTATATATAATACATAAAATTTACCACAGAGGTTTAATGTCTCCCATTAAGTTTAATATAAAATGTATGCATTAGATCAAAAAGATACTGGCTGAAAATAAAAATCGGCTGAATTGGTGAAACATTTAAACAAAAGACTTGGTTAAAACTTGTTTTTATTTTGAGTAGGTATAATATTTTATCACGGTAGGTAGATTGGTAGTTGAAAGAAAAGTAGATTACGCCCTTGCTAAAGAGAGTAATTAATGCACTCAACAATCAACTATTGTTGCTAGATGTGCTCTAAATGTTAAACATCACCATTATCTAAATGTAAATCCCAATATTTGCATTTCTTTCATACCAATTTATTTGAGGTCGGCGCAACATATCTGTTTCTTCCATACTTCTCGGTAAAATGTTTAACATAGTTTGAAAATATTCGTAGCACCAACCAAGATTATTAGTAAAAAAAAAAATTGTTTTTTATAATGACACTTTTTCACATAGGTATAGGTTAAAACTATCTTGCATTCTAATTTCTAAACATACAAACAATTGAATTTTTGTTTAAAGTATTCGTAAGAAACACATTTCAGTACAAAATATGTCAAAGCATTATTTTACAGGAAAACTACAAAACATGACGTGTAATTTCAGTTGGCTTGGGAAGCTCAACTAATACACTGAAGCAGCGGTATTTGCGGGTGTATGTATACTGTCTGAAATACAAACTATGCTCGTTGTTCTTTTCTCGTGAAAAATATGTTTTATAATATTTTATTTTTTTATGAGTTTCAGCTTCTCTACTCCACCCACTTTTCGTAGAGCTCATACGCCATGCCGCCATACATAGAGCAAGTTATAATGAAAAAAAATATATAAATATAAATAAAAATGCTTGTATTTGATAACCAACGATTAAATCTTGCTAAAATATACAACTGATTTTATTTTCACAGTTTATAATGCTGTATTCACTAAGAAAAACGGATATTTAAAATGAGCCCTCCGCGAGGGCTTCCGGCATCCCATATGCATCTTGAGTGAACCCTCCCGGCACTGAACGCGTTTACATTAACATTTTTTTAAGTAAACTGCCTGTTTGTTTGCAACCCAATAACATTAAAATAAAACATTCTACCTTAGCAACAAATACATAAATACGAGTATTTCCTGCGAAGAGCAAAGGAAGCAATTAATCGCCCCTCTTAATCCCTGTTGACATACCCTTATCGCACCTCAGCTTGATCAGAGCCGAGCCTAATGATGGAAACCTCCATACACGTACAAACTAGATATGTATAAATATATCTATCTATCTATCGAAGTGGCGGTGCTTCGGGGAGGCCTATGTCCAGCAGTAGACGTATTTCGCCTGAAATGTTAATGATGAAGGATCGGCAGAATTATATCCCTAATTAACTAAGCAATTAATAAAGACATCAAACAATAAAAAATATTTTTATAAACACACTATAAATGTAATCTAAACCATAGTAAGTGATTATGACAGTATATAAAATATAATTAAAACAATTACATCCAGACCCCCGCCCATTCTCTATGTCCTTTTGGAGCCATAACCGTAAAAACAATTATTTTGATACCGCTCATAACGGCCGCTCTAAAACAAAATTGCTCTGATAAGTAGAATGACATAAGCGGGCCTTAGCTTCGAAGATTATGACCTGATGGCCGTCGTATTATTTCACGTAGCCGCTGAATCCACATCATATTTTAAAGAGATTAAATTCCGACTCGAATCGAGTGAAAACTGACCCCACGTAGCAGGGTTGGGAAAGGGTTCGACGGTTGATCATTAGATTCCGGGAGCCGACCGTTAAATGTATGTAGTTGGAATTGGAATAGAGCTAGGCATTTATAGGTAACTTGGTTCCTTCTTTTTAAAGCGTTCGCTAAATAAAGTGTTCTAGTTTTCTTGCGAGCAGCTTCATCATCATCATTTCAGCCGAAAGACGTCCACTGCTGGACATAGGCCTCCCCCAAAGGGGGGGGGGGTTGCCATAATCGCCATGCTTGGCAGGCGGGTTGGCGATCGCAGTATGGTGTTAAAATGCATAGAGAACGCTGCTGCCCATTATCTAGTAAGTCCCTTAGTCGCCTTTTACGACCGACACCCACGGGAACAAATAGGGGAGTGCTATTCTTTACGTCTGGCACCACACAGTTGTTAATAGCTTAGACGCTAGCAGCTTAATTAAATTAAACTTTGTGATCTTTTACCTAAGTATACTTTGTCAAGAACTACTGAGAAAAATCTTTTTAGGGTTCCATAGTCCACAAGGAACCCTTCGCCATGTCAGTCTGTCTGTCTGTCTGTCTGTCCGCGGCTTAGCTTAGAGATAAGTCTGTGAGCTAAGCCGCGTTCTAGTACCTTAGCACTAGAAAGCTGTTTGCATAATATTAAGCTTTAAAGTGCCAATTTTGAGTCAAGCCCCGCCCCTGCCAGCTAAAAGGTTGTTTTTGGATATGCGAAATAAATCATGGCAGTAGTTTATTTATCGAAGTAAAAAGGAAAACTATCACAGTTAAGAAGGCTATACAAGTTAACGAGTAACGGTCGACCAACTTACATTTGCAGTTGCAGAATTGACCGTGACGTATATCAATGTATTGGGAGAACATGTTTTACAACTACAATGTTAAGTGGATTAATTCATCCCAATTACGGAGCCCTTCATTGTCCGTGGCGGACACGCACTTGACGAGTTTTTTATTTTTGAATTCCACCACAAAAACTGTGACTGTAAGGTTGTTTATTCTGCTACTTTTCTACAAGTCATAACAAATATAAATGTAGGTAAAGACCATTCTTTATATTGTTCAGTAGAATTAAGAGGTTTTTACTGACCGAATTTATATTAAACGACAACATCAAATATAGACTAAAAACATTCATTAGATTTCATAATGTAAGCAACTTTCATGTACATGAAATACATGCATACGTCTACTACTACAATTCGCATACGCAGAAATTAACGAGTAACGAGCTTCGTCTGTCACAAAAACACGAAGAGCGTTTTTAGCCAAACTGACAATAGCAAATATTATGTGGTAAAATCCCGGTAAGTTCCCAAGTGCGCTGCTGAACGGATTGGAAATAGAATTCTGGAAATTTCTAGACTCCACGTACTACGAGACGAAGTGAAAACTCAGTTCGATGCATTCAAAATCGTCCAATCAAGTTCGGCTTATGGTGCGAGTTGAATACGGCGCCCGAGCCTGAACGCAGACTTATGCACGCTCTAGAAAAACTTTTATTACACCGAGATTTTATTATCCTACTACTATTTCAATAGATTGATGCCACATTACGTGTGATTAGGGATGTGAAAAGGGGCGCAGAGATCTTCTAGGTTTTTATTACACCTGACATCTTTTTAGGGTTCCGTACCTCAAGAGGAAAACACGGAACCCTTATAGGATCATTTCGTTGTCCATCTGTCTGTCTGTCAGTCTGTCAATACCTGGAACTTTTTCCCAGGAACGCGTGTATGTATCAAGTTGAAATTAATATCAAATACGTAGGTAAGTTAACGCAAAAAAAAATACGGTTATTTATGCGACATTTTTGCGACATATTTCGATACTCGCAAATAAATTAAAACCTATAGGGTACTTTCCGTTGACCTAGAATCATGAAATTTGGCAAGAAGCAAGTTCTCACAGCACAAGTATAGGAAAAACTCTTAAGGCGACGAAACCCGACTTTTAATGATTTTATACTGAACATCTAAACGAGCAGTGTTAATGATTTGGAAAAAAATATATTATTATGTTAAATTAGAGCATTTTCTCAATAATTTAATATGTGAATATTTTAGATTATGTTTATATTACATAGTGAAATTAATTTGTAAAGTTATGTCTAATGCGGATAAAAACCTGAGAATGGCGCAAAATCTACCAAGCGTATTTTTCTGAAACCTTCACCAGTTTAAAGATAATTTAATTATTGATCTTTTAGTATACGCCTTTTATTAAAATACCTTTTGGTTTGTGTATAATAAATTAATAATGCGTCAAATTGGGGACAGCGCTCCTTGATGAGCGAGTCCTATTACTGGCTGAACGTACGACGCGTTGCGTGATCTCAGTACAGAACACGCTAGCTAACCACTCAAGGTCACTGGCATATATCTGAGTCCTAAAATTGTAAATTTGTAGTTTTATCACATAAAAAAAATGTTTTTTGTGATTACAAACTTATATTTGCAGTTGGAGAATTGACTGTGACGTATATCGATGTATGGGAGAATATGTTTTTCAACTACAATGCTAAGTTTGTTTTTAGGATAAATTCATCCTAACTACGGAACCCTTCATTGTGCGTGGTCCGACACGCACTTGGCCGGTTTTTTCACTTTAAATAAGTCATATGGATTGAAAGTAATATGAAGAGAATATTACTGCGAATCTTGTTTAAGCAAACAAGAACATGTCGTCGTTTGCGGGTGACCACGGAAAATCAGCGCTGTGCTGTGGGTCCCGCATAGCACAGCATCATTCTGAGTGCACGCCTTCTTGTCACAGTTACGGCGTGCAGATGCCAACTATTTATTTTCTGTATTCCTAACTTATGCATAAAGGCTTCTACATACCGGGGCGACTTGTCGCGCGACGCGACGCGACACAAAGGCACCGCTCGTCCCGCGACACGCGGGGCCTTTGTGCTGTGTCGCGTCGCGCGACAAGTCGCGCTGGTATGTAGAAGCCTTAAATCTGTATTGGTTTGTGTTTTTTATTTGAATTATTATATATTTTTGTATGCGTGTTTCTGTGACAAATAATGTTTTTTTTTTTCTTTGTATTTTTTTACTATGGTTTAGTTTAGATGTTCATGTATAATAATTATATACTATACATGATTTTCCTTTTTCAGGGCCATCTTTTAATAAGAGTTAAGTCGAAGATATAAGTGGCCTTATTCCAGTAGGTACTTACATAACCACAATAGCTGTTGTATTTTTCCGCGTAATGAAAATTTGTCTCGTGGCACAATCTAGGATTGATGGCTTTTATTATAATAAAGGATCAGAGTCGACGGAAACTGACAAAGTATAATGGATGTTTATAATAATTATTTCTGGTGAAAAACTTTTCCACGGGCGACTTGATGTCACAACGTTTAGTTCAGATTTATAAATAGGTGATTAATTGAGTCTCAATACAGCATTATTTTCGAAAATACCCAATTAGGATTACTTGCAAAAAAAAAGAAATACAACAATTTATTTCACGTTTAACAATAACTCAAAATCCTTCCCGATTTAAGATCAAAGGACGAAAACATTTTTGGTTCAATGGCAAAATTTGCCTTTCAAGGAAAAGATGAGTCAAGAAAAATATTTAAGTATTTTACTTATTTCCATTTCTCTTTGTCAACTTTTTCGTACAGGAAAGTTAATCTTATTAATCTAAATACTTTTACAATTGTAGGTATTTCTACCGCATGAATATTATACCTTCTAAATTGCCATGGGAAATAAGTTCCGTTAGTATCTATTATTGTATCGGTAGGTTTATACCAGAAACTTGTTTCAAGGAAATTGCAGTTCACTAGTACTTGCTCGTTACTGGAAGTTGTGAGCAATCAACTACCAACTTGGGCATTGTTGCACTGATTCAACTCAATTACTTATGGCTGCGCCGGGAATTTGAACAATCCTCATGTTACATTAGATTATTATAGATAGCCTACAGATTCTTAATCAAATAGGGTTTACATCGAAATTGCTCTGATATCTAAATTGATGATCCGACGGGCGTATGGGGTGAACTTGGCGTTTTGCCGTGAGCCGTGATTTGCTCCCGGCGACCGCAAAGATATCGGTATTTCCCTCAGCTCATTTGTTATGAAACTGGACGCTTGGTAGTGGAGTGTGGTATTTCTATATAAATACGGCATCTGATTCTGACGGCACGGCTGGCGCAGTGGTTAAGCGATTGACTGCTGCGCTGCGTGTCGTGGGTTCGATTCCCGCACGGAACAAATATTTGTATGACCTACAAGTAGTTGTTCCGGGTCTGGCTGTTTGTTTATGTGAGTTTAAATGTTTGTAAACGCACCCACAATACAGGAGAAATTCCTAGCGTGGGACAAGGTTGAAAAAAAAACACTCACGATATAGGGAAATCGGTAAAGGGAAAATTCTAGTGGAGACAACATTCACCCACGCTGGTGAATTCACTAGATTTGAAAACTAGAGGGAATGTCGTTTGCAAAAATATACTCGTACATAACATAATCAGCCTATAATGTTCCCACTGCTGGGACACAGGCCTCTTCTCTGTGAGAGGGAGTTGGCCGTAACCCACCACGTGGGCCCAGTGCGGGTTGGTGTCACATGTCTTCGAATGTTTGATTCTAGCACAAGCCGGTTTCCTTACCATGTTTTCCTTCACCGTTTTGAGAGTTGTGGTGATGAAATAATTTACACAAAATGAAGCACCTGTCAGGGTTCGAACCTACGACCTACAATTCGTAAGTCGCGGTCTTTACCACTGGGCCACTACCACTAAATGTGAAAAAAAATAAAATATAAATATATTCAAAGGTTTATTCTTGACGACACGTTTTAAAAAACACACGTTAAAAAAAGCTCATTTATAAAGGAGAAAAAGATGTAACAGCGCCAGATAAGAATCGAAGCCAAGAATTACGTTTCGCTTTTTGTTACGGAGCTGTTTTCGTTCGCCCCCTCCAAAAGTCTGTCTGACCCATTTGTTTTATAGCTTTATACCCACGTCCGCACTTCGTCTCATACATTTACATTAAATTAAGCCAGTAGGCCGTAGGACAATATGAGAGGTCTTTATCAAAGACCTCGGGTCAGAGGGTGAAGCACCTGTAATAAAAAATGTCGCCCCACAATATTTTACGTCGTAAAACATTTTTGAAGGTTTGTTCTGCAAAACTTGAAACTTTTTTGTACTTCCGCATAGCCTCGTACCTCCTGCTTATCTATACCTAATTCACATGTTAATACAAATGTTCTGTCAGGTTCAATTTTACTTAATTCAATTGTATCGTGAGGATTGATTTTCAGAATAACAACAATAGGTACTAACTTATCACACTATTATTATAAAGGCGAAAGTTTGTGAGTGTGTGTGTGTGTTTGTTACTTCTTCACGCTCAGACGGCTTGACCAATTTTGATAACATTTTGTATGGAGGTAGCTGACACCCTGGATTAACATATTTAGGCTCCTTTTTATCCCGATATTCCCACGGGATCGAGATTTACGCGGGTGAAACCGCGGGGCGCAGCTAGATAAATGCGAAAGTGAGATTGTTATTTGTTTGTAACGCTTTCACGCTGAAACGGCTGAACAGATTTGGAGGAAATTTAGCACAAGTGTAGACCATGACCTGGATTGGGCCACATAATATTTTTTATCCCGATATTCCATCGGGATCGAGATTTAAAAAGGGTGAAACCGCGGATCTCAGCTATACAAGGTTTTTGAAACTTTTAGCACGAGTAGGTACAAACTCGGAAATTCTGATTGAATCTACCTACCTGCCCACTGAAAAGTTTTCAGTTAGGTTTTGTAAGTAGGTATTGTTGATTTATTTCAGAACTAGCTGTTGTGCGCGACTTGTCTGCGATCCAGGATGAAAAAGAGCTAATTATGTCCTAGATGATTTATGTATGTCATATAAATATTATTTTCAGTCACAAAATCTTGTTTGTGTGCATGTCGCACAACTACTGGAGCCAATGTTTATGTAATTTGTGCAGATCCTTTGGTCCTTTGGTCTCCAGGTCATAGTCTATCCATGTGCCAAATTTCACCCAAATCCATTGAGCTGTTTTATCGCGAAAGCGTAACAAACAAACAAACGCTTTCGCATTTATATACAGGGTGTTAAAGAAACTGCGTGCCATAGCTTAGGGGTAAGTTGAGTATCGATAATGGAACCCAGGAAAAAAAAAATATTAAAACAAAAAAAATACCTAATTTAATACTTACTAATTTACTTTACTAACCTAATTTAGTACTTACTAACTTAAAAATAGCAATCGTTTAGAATTAATAAGCCCGTTAAAGTACGAAAAGACTTTTTTGTTTATGTTAATTTTTTTTTTGTTTATATGTACAATATTTATTTATTTTTTTCCTGGGTTCCTTTATCGATACTGGACCTACCCCTTAGCTATGGCACTCAATTACTTTAACACCCTGTATTAGTTAGGATTAGGAAAAAAGTCACATTGCGAGATATAGGTCTATGTACCTATTAATATAGGATTTGTGTTGCCTGTAGAATATTTTGTTTATGTTAGGTACGCAACGACCCTTCAATTCACATCCAATCAAGCAAGTTTTTAAAGGTTCTCGATTTGAGTCTGATGAACACTGGGTGGGCCCACAGTTATTTAATTATATGGCACGTAGGCATCATATAACCCTACTGTCACAGTTCTCTATAACAAAATGAGTAAAACAGGTGAAATCTGTCGTCTCCACGATTCCTTTACTTATAAAAGCTCCTTTTGTCAAAGCTTTCTTTGATTTATAGCCTTCGACTGAATAGGAAACTAACGTACGGATGTGGCTTACAAAATGTTGGACATTTTTGACGTTCGTGTCTCGCCCGTCCGTAATAAAAGTCTACATATTTAGGATGAAGATTTTTATTAACCAATTAATATCATACCTATAATTTTTAACAATAACTAAGGACATTTTTTAATTAATAGTAAAAACAGCGTCCGTCATTATTGCATGTTTGCCGAAAACAGGGTAGATGACTTTATGCAGTCATGAGAAATTCGCAGGCGTCTTTTTTGTACCGAATACATAAATCTGACAATGGAATATTGAGGGCCATATTATTATACGAGGTAAACTATTTCTTCGTATAAGGCAATTAATATTCCAGCTAAAATAATACTGCGCTAAAATAATGTAGTGTAATAAATAATGTAATAGTGTTGTTATTGATTGATTGATTGTTTTGTATAATTTAATAATAATGAATAATGTGTTATTTGTGATTTGTAATAGGGTGTTTTATATGGGTGTACTTATACCCGATTTTTTTTTTTTTATTTGATTTTGATTTGATTAACTTTTGACTTACAGCTTTTCAAGTCAATTTTATGAACGCCTGGGTTAAATAAAAACTTTCGCGTTTAAAATACCAAAAACGCCTGAATTAAAAAGGACTTGTCCCAATCGTACCACAAAAAGCACTGGCCAATAAATATCTTCTAATCAGGGGATTTAAAGCCGCACCAAAAGCTAGATATAAATAAAAGTATACTCTGTAATTAACAACACCAAGCGATGTAAATTTTCGCGGTTCGTGTTAATGGCGGCTATCAGTTTATGATTGCCTTCTGTAATGCGCACGTGAATATAGATTCACTAAATAATTATTTGTGTGATGTGAAAATAGTTCCGTTGTATTAACTGGATTTGATATTGTTGTATAACATCTTCGAGTGGTTTCGTAAAAAGAGACGGAAGAGTGTAGCAGAACGTGACAGCTTGAGCATGGAATAAGTAAGTACTTTTTAATAGCACATATTAGCAAGCACTTTATGACTGGAATTAGTGTACACATGGAATTAGTAAGTACCTACTATATAGATTGTAAGTAGAGGGGGTCGAATTTCAACCAGTGGGCGACCACTAGTAATGAATAATTATTCGATACTTAGCTTTTTTAAATTTTGAGGGTAATTTCTGGTAATTCCAAGGTGAGATGTCAGATATTACACATCATATGCCACTAGTGTAAGGCTCGCTCGTTTTTTCTGTAATAGGATATTTGATCGTTTGTGTGGCTTGTCGATATGATTTTTGCGAACCGCCACGCTATATAAAGTCTCAACATGACCACCAGACTGACGTAAACAATACTTTTATTTGTAGCTATCTGAAGTAATTCTATAGATTTCATGGATAGGTGCATACCGATATTCGATTTTATTATTTTTTAATTGGTAAGGGGTGAAATGTGGCTGTTGTAATTTAAAAAGTCAGGCATTATAATAACGAAATGTCTGCAAGCATGCATCACAATTTAAAGTGTCCTCTGAGTTTGTTTCGGCGTTTCTTCTTAGAGTAGTCAGATACGAAACGCCGACCACATCTAGTTTTTTTTTATATGATTGACGTGTAAAAGTGTTTGTACAAACGTACTTACAGAAATAAATAATTTATCATTTATTTTATTTATCAAATTTTGGTGAGTTTTAAATAATAGACAATTTATAAATCCACATGGTTCTTTCATTAATAATGGTTCTTTCATTAATAACATAAGTTTCTACAACTGTCTAAGGAAATTATGTTAGTTTCACAAGGCTCCATGACTTTTAAAGACTAGGCACATTAATCTTTCAAATCAACACTGGAAAAGTTGACTCAAGCAAAATTTCCTTTTAGATAAGAAATCCGTATCCGCGTAACTTACAGCTTGTCGAATTTTAAAACATCTTCATGAATTATTACAAACGTTTCCGAACTGTGAAGTTAGTTATGTGAAACTTAAATTACGTACTGAACAGAATAGAATAGAGTTATTTGTTATTGTTGCTGCAATGAAATTTTGCCCCCAAAATCGCGATAAAGATATATGGCGACTTACGATAATTTTATTTTATGGAAAAAACAAAGGAAAACTAAGTCATTTTCAGAACATGTTTTGTTAGGTTATTCCATGGATTGAGTGGCAAGTTTATACCATATGCATTGTCGTCAATTTATTCCATGTTAAAAACTACTCTCAATTGGTATTTTTTTATTTGTATAAACTATTTAATTCTTTGATTTGTTTTTTACTATTTCCCACAAGAGTATTGAAAAACGTCGTGTGATACACGGGTGTGTAGGTTATTGCATCCTTGTATCACAATGTACTATTTTACAGTCCGTGCCACCGATTTTGACAAATAGCAGGTGTAGTAAACAGTTGGTATTGTAACCACGTTTTTGCTTTTAATCCAATTCTTATGCCTAAAGTAAAAGTCTAAATCGGTTGAGCGGGCTATAAAAAAGTTTTTTTTAAATATCTAATCTAATTTCAAATGGACTATGGGTTGGGTGAACAATAATAAGAAAATAAATAAAAAGAATATTCTTACATGCATAGAATAAACCAAATATATAAATATGTACACAGCGCTTTCATAAAAATATAAAAGGGGAAGGTCATAAGTTAAAATTCTATAAAAAATTACAATTAAATATGCTGATTCTATACAAAAATATGAAGGAAAATCAATGTAAAGTCATCGCCATGGGACGAAATAAATTTCATACTTTGGGATTTAAAACTTTAACTGAAATTGCGTATGGTTCAGTTTCCATTGCAACTAAAATTATTTTATGACGTTTAGCGATAATTTCTTCATTGAAATGAAATGAAATGAAATCGTTTATTCTGTAAATAGGATATTAAAATCACTTTTACACGTCATATAAAAAAAAAAAAATCTAGATGTAGCCGACATTTCCTATCTGACTACCCCTACCCCTGAGAAGAAATGGCGAAACAAACTCAGGGGTCAAAGTCTCTTTTAAAGTCCAGACATAATCTTGGTCAGATCATGTGAGGACCATGTAGATCCGTGTCTGAAATGGTCTTTTGAGGAAAGAACCACGCAAATTTGAGCGGACCTGTCCAATCAGTGTAAGCATTTGTCAGTAATCGTGCAGCTCAACTCAAAACTTAAGGAGCTCAACGACTCGACGAACAGTACCAAAAAAAGGACATTTGGGTAGGCCGCATAAAGCGCTCAAAATGTCAGACCATCATTAAAACTTAACTGAGAAAAGAAAGGAAAACATTTAAAGAAAAAAAAAATGACCCACATAGTGCTCACATTCACATTCATAAATCAACTTAGATATCTTGAGTTTAAAGTTGATAGTTGTATAATTTGCAATTTTATGTATTTATAGCTTCTCATGACGGTTACTTTAGAAGTGCATTATTTTTTGGAATTGTTATATCAAAAAGATCAGTTTATTTTCATTACACACATTAAAGATTATGTTTTGTGTATTGTTTTTCCTAAATAATGTTCAACATGGATCAAAATTAATTCATAAGGACCGAACGTTAGGGATCTGTTTATACAGCAATGTTTGCTAAAGGGGTATAATTAGGATTCTGATATTATTGCAATAGAACTAATAAGCGATAAGCTTACTCGGAAGACGTCCTTTTGGGATTATGATGTCTAAATAGAATGTATAGATTAGTTGGAGAACCCACAACATATTATGATAGTAATAACCATCTACTACACAAATAAAACAATTCAGTTTATGACCAACTGAAACCGTATGTAGATAGAAACATGAAACTTGGGATATCATCATCTTCCTACACCTACCCGTTTTTAAGATTCCGTAGTCAACAAGGAACATTTATAGTTTCATCATCACATATTATCAAAGTACAATTTTTTTTTACGTTCACTTATGTTGGTGCTGCATTTGTTTTTCTAGTTCGTTTTAATATTATTCCACAAGCTAGGCACAAAAACAACGGCTATAATGATGACGAGGGTGGGGCGCTGATACCTATTAATACAAGATATTAAGTTATCTTAGCTTAGGTATTGGTTGCAACTCTAACTTGCAACTTTAATAACCTTAAGGCCTATTTCATGTATAAATCATGTTTTTTACTTGAAGGTGCAAATAAACAATTTTTATCTCCGTCTGTCTGTCTGTGGGCTTATCTCAGAGACTCTTAGTACGAGAAGAACTCTTACTACTTGGGCCCTATCTGAATACCATCGCTGCGGCACTTATTTTTAATTGTCGCAGCATCATGCTGAGATAGGAGCCTTGGCCTCGCACAGGACTTTGTTTTATTTTCATTTACTTTGTTTTTTTTATTGCTTTTATTTTTTACGTTTCTAAGAGTGTGTTTTAGTTTAATTTGTGATCTCGTGTTGAGTCCCAATGCTGCGGCACTAAAGGTACAATTCCGAGATGGGCTGCAGACTGCAACCGCAGGCGACAATACGGCTAGCGGCTGCGGTTGACATAGAGATTTTCATAGAGATACATAGAAACAGCTGCAGTTTGCGGCCTGCGGTCCATCTTGGAATTGCACCCTTATTTTTAATTGTCGCAGCATCATGCTGAGATAGTAGCCTTTTGGCCTCGCACAGGACTTTGTTTTTATTTCCATTTTACTTTGTTTATTATTTTATTGTTTTTGTTTTTTATGTTTCTAAAAATGTATTTTAATTTAATTTGTGATCTCCTGTGTTGAGTCCCAATAAATAAATTTTCTTTCTTTCTATAAAAAGCTGTAATTTGGCTTCATTTTGCGTGGTCCGACACGCACTTGGTCGTTTTTTTTTTAATTGGAGTCGAGGCAGCACGTATTCTTCTTCCTTCGGTACATCTCTTTCTATCAGCCGTTATCTAAGTATTCACGGGCGTGAATACTTAGAGACTTTCGAACTATAATAATATCATCTTCCACACAAACCATTCATCGATTCTTTGGTCTTTCACTACTTTTATGCCACCTTCATTCATATTCCAAACAATCCTTGGAACACATCAGTGCATCCCTCTCTATCAGCCGTCATCTAATTATTAGATTTATTCTTCGTTTGGCCACTGAGTTTTGTCCTACATAAAAAAATCCTTCGTACCTAAATATAATTTTAATTATTTTATTCCCGCTTCGTCCTATTTTATATTTCTTCTACGGCCCATATTTTTTTTGTATATGCGATATAACTTACTTTTTTGTACAATCGGCAAAAAAGCGTTACGTATTATTAAATATTTAACATCAATCAACTATTTAAAAAACCGCTCCTCTCTGTCGTCTCCGCGAGAGAAAATTTACTCGTATTATTTTATAATAACACTCTTTAGCCGGTTTTAGTGAGCAAGTTAATAATAATAAATATTATAGATCTAATCAGATCAAAGGATAATCATCCTTTAGTACAGATCTGACTGTTCTGTATTTAAACTGTAGTAATAATAAGATGATTATTATACCATTTTGTGATTTTGATTGTGATACTGGATTATAAAGATGATTTATACCCAAATTATATTATAGAATGATTGATTCGAAAATTTCAAATAAGTACATTACTTTTTTGTTGACAACAACATCTCCAATAGTGATATGGGACATCCTAAGATTTTTTTGGAACGTGGGACATAACTTCAGGACGACTGAAGAATAAATCAATTATTCTCGCCCCTTTCGAACCATATCATCTTCCACACAATCCATCCACGAATCTTTGGTCTTCCTATACTCTTATAGCCACCCACATTCATACTCAAAACTTTCCTGTCGATATGTCCCTTATTCTTCCACATCACATGCCTTACCATGACAACCGATTCACACAGAACTTCTCGGCTACAGTAAGTACTTTCAAACTTCCTCATACATAAATATGTAACTTGGAAGATAAGAATATTTGTTCCTCGAAGAGGGTAGATATATTTAAAATTCAACCACTTTATTGTGCATGCTGTGGTCTTCTATAAGTGAAGGAATACAACTACTTTATACCTAATATCGCCCATTATTTATCTATAATTTTGCCTACTAATATTATAATCCTACTAATATTATAAACTATAATAATAATATTATCATATAATATTATATCCTACTAAAATCATTCTGTCCAGCCTTTTCCCAACTATGTTGAGGTCGGCTTCCAGTCTAACCGGATGCAGCTGAATACCAGTAATTTACATGGAGTGACTGCCTATCTGACCTCCACTATCCAGTTACTGGGTAACACGATACCCCTTGGTAAGACTAGTTGTCGGACTTTTGGACATCTGACTACCCGTATCAACTGTCATAGATGAAATACGATAAATGACACAAACACTGTATGATGAATGACAGCCTGGACCAAAGGATTAAAGTGCTTTCCGAGGCAAGGAGCAACTATCCTACCAATATTATATCCTACTATCCTACTAATATTATATCCTACTTTCGTACTAATATTATAAATGTGAAAGTTTGTATGTTTGGATGTTTAGATGTTTGGATGTTCGTTACTCAATCACACAAAAACGGCTAAACGCATTTGGATGAAATTTTAGCACACAGATAGTTTATGGATTAACACATAGGATACTTTTTATCCCGGTAGCACGTTTCCGTAGAATAATTTCCGACCTCCACGCGGGTGAAGCCGCACTATAAGCTAATTGTGTATAATTTTGTTGGATATCTCAATTAAATAAATTAGCACCTGAGTGGGTCTAATACTATTGGCTATAAGTACACCTTTTGTAAACGTTTTTACCAAATAAAAAAAAAATATATAAAAAAAATTAGTGCAGCGGTCGTTGAAGCTAATAATAATGCGAATATTTGCGGTCAATAGTCAGTGATAAATATTCCAATTATAATGAATTTATTGATACTGTTTTTACACTGAAATCTGATTAATTCCGTGTGAAATCGTGCATGTCCATCATATTGGTAAAATAATTAGCATTCATCACTGAACAAAAGAATTTGAAATAAGCGTGAAACTCAAACATTATTTAATTAGGTAAAATTTAATGTATATTTGGTTCAATAGAATCTCAATGATGCTTTCATCATAAAATATTATAACTAGCGACCCACCCCTGTAACGCACGTTTTTTCGAGATTTATTTATTTTAAATAATTTATTAATATTATTAGTCTCATTAACCTTCCGGAATAAATTCTCTAAATGATAGTGAAAACCGTATCAAAATCTATTGCTTAGTTTAGAAGAACAAAGCGATCATACAGACTGACACGAAAAGCGACTTTAATTTATAGTATGTATTGATGTACTAAACAAATTCTGTATAACCTTATAATGTTAAATCGCTATTTTGATATTTCATTGGAAATTAATAATGACACCTACCTATTCGTTTGCATTTTCCAAACATTATGTAATATTTTTGACAAATTGTAATAATAGTTAATATTATTAATAACAAAACTTCAGTTTGGATAATCGCATCAAAGCAGCGGGTTCATTAATCTTTGAGTCTTATTCTAAAAGTCCTTTTGTTTCTTCCAAATCCACTTCGTTGTTACATTTCGTTGGCTTATTTCGGACACTTCTTAAGCATAATTTTATTTCAGAACCTTTTATTTTATTAAGGCACTTAACATTTTACTCCAGTCAAAAATAATCTCCATTTGATTGTAGACCAATTTCATTCACGTTTGTCTTTAGATGCAATATGATATTATAAGTAAAATGATGTAGATAGGTTACTTACTCAACATTCGATCTTTAAAAACGGCACAATGACACACTATTAGATAACGTGTGTGGAAGTAGGACGGCATGTCGTAATTAGCGGGTGCGAAAAAGAAACAACACGAAGAAAATGTGGCTAATTAGCCAAGTTTTTACGTGCCACTTGCGGAGCGTGTGTAACCTATCTACCTCTTTTTACATAATGTTTAGATATATAAAATACTCTTTATTGTACACCATACTTTTAACTTACGAGTCGTAGGTTTAAGTTAGCGTTTTACTTTGTGTAAATTATTTCATCACCACTGCTCTCAAAACGGTGAAGGAAACCGGCATGTCCTAGAACCAAACATTCAAAGACACGTGTCATCTACCAAACCACACTGGGCCCGCTGTCCTCTCACCGAGAGGAGGCCTTGGTCCCAGCAGTGGGAAAACTAATGGCTGATTATATATAGGTAATGTACACCATAACATATTAATAAGAACTTTTGTTAAGAGGTTTCGGGGTGCGTAGGGATCAAAATAGTTATTTTTCCACTCTGCAATCGGCATTTTGTTTTTGTTTTGATTGTTTGTTGTCATTTGCCAGTGTCGATCGCAACAAAGTATTATTGCAATGTAAATTGTCTTTGGACCCTGGCCCTGACATCAAGAAATGGACATTGTCAAACTTGTATTGCTTGAATACGACGCTTTTGGCTTCTTTGTATGTGTATATTTTAACTTCTAACTTCAAAAAGAATGTAACTCAAAATTATGAAATATTCTTAAATATTTATCACGAAATACACACGAAACACGGTTTCGTGTATATATACACGAAATTAATCAACATAACTAAATCAAAAGTATAAGACACGAAACAAATTAGGTTTTAATTACAAATTTTTCGAGGATTTTACCATCACTTCCACACAACCACTATTTCTACTCAATAATTGTAATTGAATTTTAACTATAAAAAAATGATTATGCGTGAGTTTATGTTTGTGTGTGTGTACTATACTTCTTGTTGCATCGAGTGTTAGATTAGAGCCAGCGTCAGCGAGTCACGTCGAGCGAGGTGAGCAATCTGCCTTTCATTCAACTACTACAGCCATAAAGTTGGTAGGAAGTAAGAAAAAGACACTTTCACTAGAAGAATCCATTTTTTTACTAATTTTGATGAAATTCGTAATATTCAGCTGTAAAAATTATAAAGTTTGCGCCAATTCGTTGTCTTTTTTATTATTATTTCTCTACAGCCAGCACGTATTTAAATCTATTTGGTTGTCTGCGTACTTTTTTATATGGAAAATATGAAAACTTTTTGGTCAAACATTTTTTTAGTAACAACTAAGCAGTAATGAAAAACATACACTCATTTCCGCATCGTTTTAGCGATGCAGCTATGAAAATAATATACAATCATTTCTGCACTGTTTTAGCGACGCAGAAATGTTCAGGTTTCTGCTGGCATTTTGAGTTAACAACTATGATATTACTAGGTAGTTGGAAGGATAACTTATCACCTATTTTTTGCGGCTATATCGTGCAGTGTAATAATGTTGTGTGTCTAGTAATGTTAATTACTTTGCATCCCTGCTATTGTATAGAATCAAGTTTTTTATCTGAACTGACAGCTGTGCTATTGGGGAGTTTGTTTTGCTACTTCTTTTTCCTAGCTTAAGCACTAGGAAGTGTTGAAAGGCGGGCTTTTTAGGGGCTCATCAGTCTCCTGCCCTTATCCACTGTCTTATGTAATTTTTAACGTTAGAAAAGTGCTGATTCTCAGCCTAATTTTAGTAAATGACTGATGATTTTTTAGTACAGTTAGCCTATGCAATTTATCCGCTTTTTTGCTCCGTGTGGTGCTGGAGGTAAAGAATAGCACCATCCTATTTCTTCCCGTGGGTGTCGTAAAAGGCAACTAAGGGACTTACTGAGGAATGGGCAGCAGCGTTCTCTATGCATTTTAACACCATACTGCGATAGCCAACCCGCCTGCCAAGCGTGGCGATTCAAAATAAAAATAAAAATCAATAGTCATTTATTCAAACTAGGCTGAGAAGCAGCACTTTTCGAACGTCAAAAATTACATGAGACAGTCCCCCAAAAACGCCCACCCTTCACCACTTCCTAGTGCTTTAGCTGGGAAGAAAAAGTGGCGCAACAAACTCCCCAGCAGCACAGCGGTCGGTGATTATGGCGACCTCCCCCTTCTTTTGGGGAGGCCTATGTCCAGCAGTGGACGTCTTTCGGCTGAATTGATGATGGTGATTCAATTTATACGCACCTTCTAACTGAATAGGAATCTAAATGCTACAAGTTCTATCTGTTACCCTGAGCCAGCATGCCAAATTACCCCACAACGGCGATGGAACGTGCGTACTTGTTAGCCACTAACAGTTAGTCGTAGCCGTTGTAGGTACGTTGCAAATCGACCGTCATTACGGTGGACGTAAACGTTTAGTTTAGTGACTATGTACAATTATAAAACACAGTGTTGTCTATACGATTATTACTTCCTAGAAGATTAATTACCTTGCTGGAAAATAATACAACATGCTTTCGCCATAAATCACAAAACTGTTTCTCTCTGATAAATAAAATAGCGAATCATTCTTCTTTTGTTCGTTTTGTTCATTCGTTTTTGTCAGATTGAGGGCCTAAACAGGAGAAGTGGCGCGGACGCGTTGTCCGGCCGCATATAAAAGCGCGGCGGTCGAGTCGCTATTTAAATAATTCAATGCGTATGGTCTCGTGTAATCTCGCAGTACATCGGCCGCGCCGGTTGACCAGGCGGACGCATATAATTAGGCCAATAGGGTCTCAAATCACTCAGAACAAAATGTAAGATGAAATAAGATGATTTGTCTCAAGTTGGTACGTAGACTTTGCCAAAGTTAAGTTAAAAAATCTCTTTGCAAACCACAAAAAAACCAAACTTAAACAAGTTTCAAAAATAATGAAAATTTAGGTAGCTAAAGGAACCTTTTTTCATCAAAGGCAACATTCAACACCTCTTAACCTTTTATAAAATAGATTAAAATATCGCTGCTTTAAAACATTAATCTGCGTCATTAACAAACTGATTACCGTCCCTCCGTCCATAATATAATTAATAATGAAACCTTTTCATACAGTGTTACCTACCCTGAATTTTTAATCGGGAATTAACACTTCGTATTCGTGGCGTCAATCCCGTTTTACCTTCGAGAAAAAAAGAAATCTCGGTTCGAGTAAGTATGGTTAGCAATTTCATACAAATACTTGTTCCGTGCGGGAATCGAACCCGCGACGCGCAGTGCAGTAGTCAATCGCTTAACCACTGCGCCAACCGTGTCCTCTAATAACATTATAAACTTAGGGCCCATTCACACCACATTTTTTAAACGCGCCGTTGACGCGCCTTTTAGAAACGTGCGTTGACGGCGCGCTTTTATCCTACAGAACAGACAGACTCGCGTGCGTATTGCGTCTGTATCGCTACAAACGCGCGTCAACAGCGCGTTTAAAAAACGTGGTGTGCATGGGCCCTAAGTTTATAATGTTACTAGTAAATACAACGTCATTCGTCTCAGTTGTTAAAGTCACTGTGTGTATACTCGTAATATGCTAGGTACACCGACACGTACATAACTGCGCAAGTCAAGCGAAAATACGAAAACTTTCGTAGGGCGCGTTCCTAAGCGCCTGAAGCTTTTAACTTATATCGACCTACGTCACTCCACTCAAGTGTTTGTTAACAAAGTACGTTTTCGTTTTAAAATTAAGCGCCTTAAATTACTTTTGCAGTGTATTTTTAATTTTAATTATCTGCTTAGCTTTTGTGTTTTTTTTAGGAGCCCACGGCTGCACAAAGCTAACAAACACTTCATTTTGCTCAGGATTTTGGAGTAAATTTTACTAAGATAATACGATTAAGTGTTACTGAGCAGTATTTAATTACCCAGTTCTATACCAAATAGTTGTACACATGCCATATAAAGGAACAAGATACGTAAGTAGAAACAATTTACGTAAAGTGTTGGGAGCTCGGATGAAGACATTAATTAAGCAGCGAGGCCGCGAGGGAATTTTGTGGCGCCCGCATGCAGAGTGCATTCATTGCAACGCAGGTGGTCCCAAGCGGTGGGTAGTTACAGCTAACTACCCTTCAACCGTGTGGAAATCTTAACAGAACCTCTTGGAGAGTCCCGCTTTCGTGGCTCCTACAAAACGGGCTATTTGCACACAATCACCGACCACACATAAAGGCTTCTACATACCGGGGCGACTAGTCGCGCGACGCGACGCAACACAAAGGCACCGCACGTCCCGCGACACGCGGGGCCTTTGTGCCGTGTCACGTCGCGCGACAAGTCGCGCTGGTATGTAGAAGCCTCTACTCGGTAGATACACATAAATCCACCTACTTTGGACTTGGTCAACGAGACTTCTTGTTGCCAACTACACACATACATACTCGTTATTACTCGATCTCACTTGTAATTTATTTCTTGACCGTCATCCTCTCCACTTTTCGAAGGGTTAGGTAAATGTGTATTGTCATACAATCCCAATCACTCCACTAATAAAAGTGGGTATTTTGTGCCATGTTAAAAACTGCCAGCCTCTATTTATTCGTAGACTTTGATACTTTCCAACTTTAATAAATTATAATAATATCGCGTATTCCCGTACAACTCTAAGCACTTACTCATCCACAGGATCTGAGAGTATTTTAATTTCCCCAAAAGTTTTCCTTCTCCAAATTAATGAAAAAAATATCTCCGGGCTGGTCGAATGTCTGCGTTAATTCTTGGAAGTCTTTTCCTTATACAAAAGAGTTTTAATATTAATTAGGTTTGTTTTATTTTCTGTCACTACGCCATTTTTTTTGGGGCTGAGTGTTCGCAAATGAGAGTCATGTAGTACTACGTACACGTTGGAACTATGATCATTAATATTCATTCAGAGAACGGCCTTGTTTCAGACGTCTAGCTAGCATTGTTCGTGGAGTATAAATGAAATGAGATAATGACCGCGAGTGCCGTTACAAACGATCCCTTCTACGCCGGGTGTCACGGACTTTGACTAAAATATGACCCCGCGGGGCGCACTGCCCGGATAAATAATACGGTATTTAAGAGCTCTGAAAATATCAAACGACATTAGAAAATTTAGGCGGCATTTTCAGATGTGGTTTATATTTCATCTGAGTAGATAGATAGGATAGATCATTATTAAATGCAATTTACATAAGTTTATAAGGTTTATAAGGCTTTGCCTGCTATAATATTTATTTATCAAACAAAATTTTATTTTATAATTATACAATATCTAAAACTATTAACAAACTACAAAATGGTGTCAAAATTTCCTCCACATCGCTGTCGACTGGAAAATAGGTACCCATGAGACTGGCGGTATTGCCACGTTGTATGGCAATGCTTAGTCTCTGGCCAAGGTAAAAGCAAGGCCTTGGGTCACGGGAAGTGTCACCCAGCCGTTTGGAGATTTCGTTGAACAAAAGATGAAAAGAGTGTAGTACCTACATTACATGTTAATAATACAGTTTTACAAAATAAATACTATTTCTACATTCGTGTGGGCACTGCTTTCCTAGTTGGGTCATACACATAGACATGTTCAGGCATTATTACTCAAATTTTAATGGTATAGCACACAACTTTATGTTCTTTAATGCTAAAAGAGTAACTGTTTCATAAACAGAGCTAGAGGGAATTACAAATACAATAAATATATTAATTAAAAAAAATTAAATTATATGTTTAAAAACCCTTCTGTGGACCGTTCAGATACGGATTAACTATGTTTAAATAGCAAATTCCTTTAATTTATTTCAATATTTTTAAAGAAACTTTAATATTTCATTGTGATAAATAATAAACTTCTATAAATTATAATCAAAGCAAAAATAATAGGTATAAATTTGTCAAAATTTCTGTTAAATAACACACTAAATTACTATCTACCAAACCAACTCCACAACATTTTAACTTTATACTGGCAACACTGGACAATCTGTCAGTCACCATTGCGAAATGACGAAACGTGCGCACGTGTTAGTAAAATCAAAAATTTCCTTTGCTTTTTAAGTGTTTTGTCAGAGATCAGTGCTACTTTTCTGTTCCTCGTATATTTTGCTAAGTACACATATAATTTACTCGTAAATCCGTGGCCGCAATGCTTTTTGAGGAGTATATTTTGTATCTTCTTGTCTACCTTTCTAAGCTCAAAAATGAAATTATTGATGTTCATTTTCTTCTAGAAAGACCATTCTGTGGACACCTTTTCTGTGGATTCGAATGGCTTACCTTCGAGGATATCTACTGAGATGACTCTGTTTCATTGAAACCACCCAAGAAAAATCAAAAGACTACCAAAGCTCTTTGATAGCAGTGAGGAAAGTGATGAGAACATTTTTTAAACCATATTTTATTTCCTGTGGACTATTTTCTGTGGAATAAAATATATTTGAATAATATTGCACTGATCAATGCAATTTCTAGAATTTTATGTTAACACTTTATTTTATTTTGTGCTGTGTTTATCTCATTTACGAGTATTGTGTGTATTCTTAGTTTTAAGCGTGATTATGTTCTTTTCTGTCCAAAAATCTGTCATTTCTGTGGTCATGCAAAATAAGTAAAGTGCCATAACTTTATCATTTCTGAAAAACGATCTAGTTTGTAATGATAATTTTCATATTGAGATTTATAATTAATATTATATACTGATTTTGAAACAAACCGACAACTTTTTATTTCCGAAAAATTTCAACTTGATTTTGTGTTTGACCCAGTCAGGTTATGAAAACCCATACTCTTCTGTAATTAATTAATTACTGTTACAGTGCCTAGTTTATAATATCCTACAACAATTCAGGAAATTGTATTTATTTTTCTTGTTGACTTTCAAAAGCTCTTATTAAAATAAATGATTTGACTTTCACTTTGACAGTTTATTTAACAAAAGACTGATAGTAAAAGAATAGAATTAGGCACAGTCCCACAATAAACTCCTTAAATTGACAAATACCGCCATTAACTACTTAATTGTATTCCGAGTCCCGCATCCAACAAATAAATCACAGCCACTCCAATAAGGATAAGGACGGCATTATGAAAGTTTACATCAGATTAAAGAAGACAGAATTGCTTTGTTTCAACTCTATTCACCCGGACTGAGTTTGTAAACTACGTCCACTTTTACACCACTGAAATGTTAGCTGATTAGTTGAAAATAACTTCAAAGAGACAAAAGGAACTCCTCACCAAGGACAAACCATTTTTAGGTTTCCGTACCCGAAGGGTAAAACGAAAACCCTATTACTAAGGCTCCGCGGTCTGTCTGTCTGTCCGTCTGTCACCAGACACGTAGACAGGTGAAATTTTCACAGATAATGTATTTCTATTGCCGCTATAACAACAAATACTAAAAAACAGAATAAAATACATATTTAAGGGGGCTCCCATACAACAAACGTGATTTTTTTGCCAGTTTCTGCTCTATATTGATAACGGCAACAGGTAGACGCTTGAAATATTCATAGAATATTTAATTATATAGTCACTTTAAAAATAAATAATTAAATTAAAATAAAACAAATATTTAAGGGGGGCTCGCATACAACAAACGTGATTTTTTTGCCATTTTTATTGATAATGGTTGAAAACCCTTCGTGCGCGAGTCCGACTCGCACTTGGCCGGTTTTTCAAAGCTTTTAACTAAAATAACATACAGTGTCTACAATAAATTCAAATTATAACTTGACTCATCAATATGCATTAGCTGCCTTTTTTGAACTCGTTAGATATTCCTTGCCACGAAAGTCAAAATAGAAAAGAAATTTTAATTTCCATTAATAACCATACTGGAATCTGCAAACTGATTTCCAATGCTTAGGTATCGAGAATCGAGATGCTGTAAAATTGTTGTTGGACTAATTAATGACATATCTGTTCTATGAAAATCTCCTCTCTCTGTAGATGCATATTTGCAAACAACTATGAGTATATTCCGAAGCCAAGGCCGTTGGTAAAATACTCAGAAACGTGCATTAAAATAGGATACCAGGACCTAGCAGGTGGTTGACCGGTTTATTCACTCGTAGTACACGCTGCTACATACGTACTATACAGGTATACAGAGATGCAAATGCTCCAATATAGAAACAGAAGATATATTCAAGGTGTTACAGGACGACGTGGTGAGCGCTCTGTTCCCTTCGCGAGGGGAACATACTCCTCCGCCCATGGCTCCGTCTCCTGCGGTGCCCGATGCGGACCACACTGCCGACGACGACGACGATGCTCCGGAGGTGACCGAGGTAGATCTGAGAGTGGCGGTACGTAGGCTTAATGCCAAGAATACCGCCCCAGGACCCGACGGCTTGCCTGGAAAAGCCTGGGTCCTGGCCTTGGAAGCTCTCGGGCCTCGACTAAGGAGGCTCCTAAGCGCATGCTTGGAGAGGGGCCAGTTCCCACTTCGTTGGAAGACAAGGAAACTGGTCCTCATTAAGAAGCCAGGGCGCCCGGCGGACTCTCCGTCTGCTTACCGGCCCATCGTGCTGCTCGACGAGGTGGGCAAGCTCTTTGAAAGAGTAATTGCCCTTGTCGGGCGGCTGGTGCGGGTGGGGCCGGATTTTCCGCAAGGGGCGCTCTACAGTGGATGCTATCATCCGCGTTCGAGCCCTCACGACGGGGGATGCTGTTGCCCGGGGTGGGGTTGTCTTGGCGGTGTCTCTTGACATCGCCAATGCCTTCAACACCTTGCCCTGGAGTTGCATAAGGGAGGCACTTCGGTATCACCGGATGCCGACCTACCTCTGTCGAGTGTTCGAGGCCTATTTGACGGACAGGGCCCTTTACAGGGCACCGGTGTGGGCGCGTTCTCTGAGGCTGCGACCAGCCCAGCGGTTGAACGCGTCCCAAAGGGTCATGGCCATCAGGCTGGTACGGGGTTACCGCACGGTCTCCCGTGAGGCGGCGAGCCTCCTTGCCGGACTGCCGCCGTGGGATCTGGAGGCAAAAGTCCTCGCGCACATCTGGGAGTGGCGCAAGGAGGCGAAAGGCCGGGGTGAAACTCCGCTGCCGCGAGTAATCGCAGCACAGCGGACGGAGCTCCGGCGGGATCTCATGGCGGCATGGAGAGTGCGATTGTCGCAACCCAGCGCAGGGCACGCCACAATTGTCGCGATAAGTCCCCTCTTTGAGGAGTGGCTAGAGAGGCGCCACGGCGTCCTCACCTTCCGCCTGACGTAGGTCCTCACCGGACACGGTTGTTTCGGGAGGTTCCTGTTCAGGATAAAGCGGGAGGAAACGCCCGGGTGTCACCACTGTGTGGATCGCCCGGAGGACACGGTGAAGCATACGGTGGAGGTCTGCCCGGCTTGGGCGGAGCACCGCCGTGTCCTCACGGAGGCGATCGGCGGCAGCGATCTCTCGCGTCCGGCCCTGGTTCAGGCCATGGTTCGGAGCGAGAGTGCATGGGAGGCCGTCACCTCCTTCTGCGAAGCAGTAATGCTCGCGAAGGAGGAGGCGGAACGCGTGAGGGTAAGGCAGGGTTCGCGCCCTCACGCCCTTAGCCGCCGCAGGAGACGCCCCGGGCGTCGGGAGTCACAAGCTGATTTCCGGCCACCGTAGGCGCGGGCCTGCGGACGGTGAGCGATGGGTAGCTCGCCGTCCGATAAGGACCAGGCCCGGGTCGACGGCGCGTTGTGTTTCACGCGCGCCTCAAAGAGATGTCAGCACCAACTGACGGGGTCCGTTAGGGCCAATGCCTGCCGGGGTTGCGAGTTTGTCCGAAAGGGTATCGTGACCCTGGCACACAGGCAACGGAAGGAACACGGGTGGGTTTTAGTCAGTAAAAGTCTGACACGCCCTCCCGCTCAGCCCAGAGCGGGAGAAGTTATTTGATAATTTCCCACCCAAAAAAAAAAAAAAAAAAAGTGTTACAGGACGATTGACATTCCTATAAACCACGTAAAGAGTATCTTGTTTTTTACCCGTATACAAAAAATAAATCAAATCCAATGAATACTGTAGCCACAGGAAATTATTTTTTATTTTGTTATTTTTCAACATGATGTAGATCTGAGTCCGTAATAATAGGTAAACATTGTAAGGCACGCCTAACGCGCCGCGCAATGTCAGTAACATTTCGTAGTTATAGAGTGTTTACTTTTTATGCAGTTGATTCCGCTATTTATTTTGTTTGAAAATTGCAATTTTTAAGTTTTCCTTTAACTATTAATCTTCGTGTTTTAAAATGTTTCGATGGACTAGTACTGTGCTCGTTTTAATTTAATGTCGTACATCCAGAGCCAGATTGTATACATTTTTCATTTTTCAGAGGATCTTCTGCATCGTTACTTGTAATGCAGCTAGATTTAAACAACAGCAGTTGTTCTATCGAAATACATGATGACTAGAGAATGGGCAGCAGCGTTTTCTATGCATTTCAACACCATACTGCGATCGCCAACCCGCCTGTCAAGCGTGGCGATTATGGCAGACCCCGCCCTTTGGGGGAGGCCTATGTCCAGCAGTGGACGTCTTTCGGCTGAAATTATGAAAATGATGACTGAATAGTTACTACGACAGAACGTAACAATTGACACGGTTTCAACAGAATAGATTACCTATGACACGGTTTTTTTTTTAATGAATTAAAAGTTTTAGTGTTAATAGTAGGATTTTATAGGACAGTTTCGTAACATTACCCACGAATGACAAAATTAATGTAACATACCTATAACATAACTTTAGCATAACTATAACGTAACTATAACATAACTATAACCTGTGTTATGCAAATAAATGATTTGATTTGATTTAATTTGATTTGAACATAACATAACATCACGCCTGTATTCCCTGAAGGGTTAGGCAGAGGTGTACACACGGCTGCACATCAAGCTATACATTTCCAGTATAAGCTGATCTCGCATTGTATAGGATTTCCGTACAATGAGAGTTCAACGGATACTGGAAATGTATAGCTTGATGTGTAGCCGTGTGTACCTATAGGTAGTACACCCACATTTCGCCACTTAAGTTTGATAATGTTATTTGTAAAAAATAAATAATCATCATCTATACCTAGGTTTTTCCAACTACGGTGGAGTCAGCTTGCGACTGCAAGCTGACTCCACCGTAGTTGGAAAAACCTACTTTCCTACCTTAAAATACTGGTATTCAGATGCATCTGGGAAGACTTTCCCAGATGCATCTGAATACCAGTATTTTAAATGGAGCGACTGCATATCTGACCTCCACAACCCTGCAGTTATTGGTAATACGATACCCTTTGGTAAGACTGGTTGTCAGACTTTGGATTAACTTAATCACGCCGATAAACTGTGAAATGTGTTGTCGCCGATAAACTGTGGGGATGACATTTTTTTTTCTCGTCTGGTGTGCGATCCCATGGAGGAGTCTCTCATGTGGAATACCGTTGGATAGGCCGTTCAATTTAAATTGAATTGCGGATCTATGAAACCCGTTTTCGATTCGTTGCGTAATATTAAAAGCTTCTAATTTTTTGCTAGTCAAGTGCCTGTTAAAATGACCTTGAAATCGCGAATAAAATATCAACTGTTCCATACATTTTGTCGATTTAAGTGAACACAAATGTATGGAACAGCAGATGTTTTTTTCGCGATTCCAAGTTTGGTCCCATAGGAAAAATTGTTAAAAATGATGAGTACAATGACCCCTTTCGGGTTTAGGGTAAAAAAAACGAATGTTGTATACATGCTTTTCAACTAAAATCTTAAGTTTGTTTTTGGGATAAATTCATCCTAACTACGGAAACCTCCATTGTACGTGGCCCGACACGCACTTGGCCGGTTTAATATCTATGGTAGCAATTAGCACCCGAGCCTCTTCGTGAGCTTACCGTTTTCACCGCCTTTTTGTTACTTTGCCTTTTGAAGTTTTCATCACAAAGAGCCAATTTACATTATAAACTGAACACTGGTGGTCTCCTGTGTTTTTGCGATACGATTTTTGAAAAAAAGGTGTTTTAATAGAACTTTAGTAGATAAAACTTGATGATTTAGTATAGTTTTATTTACATGACACGATTTTTTTCTAAGATAGGTCCAGCCGACGAACTTAAATTTTTATGGACAATTTTATAAATGTGATATTCAATATTATAAATGTGAAAGTAAGTTTGTTTGTTACCCTTTCACGCCTAAACCACTGAACCAATAATGAAATTTTGCATATATTTTTCAGGTGTAGGTACAGAAACGGACATAGGGTACCTTTTATCCCGAAAAAAAGTACTGTTCCCGAGGAAAACAACAATAACGTTCTTATAATAATAGATGGCGCCACGTGTCTTTCGAATCATGATTGAATTATATTAATATAGAAACTTGAATAGGTTTTTAAGAGTTTTTTGCCGCCAAACGCCCAATAACAAGCAGTGTACAACCCGAATTGATTGTCAAATTCTAAATTAACGCGAGCGAAGCCGCGGGCAAAAGCTAGTTGTCTATAAATTCGAATTACAACTGTCATTATTTGACAGTTGTATGAAATGGCAATTAAGGAAGTGAGCCATTTTAATAAACGATTAAATTTCCAGACTGTAAACGAAAGCTCTCTCGAATAAAAAATTAGACCTACTACAAAAATGGTTACGTAACATTACATTATAACAAGAAAGAAAATAACTTAGAAGCTAATGCGAGCAGACATATGAGAATGGAATATCACGGAACGGAATGAATCAAAACGTCCAACGGAACAGTGCCAAAAAACTTTTGCACTGCAAAAACGTAACCAACAAACATTAATGTCAAAACTTTTAGAAAAAGTCATCACGATAAGAGTCGCGCTAACATTTTCTTTAATTACTACGCTTGAAATGTGGATTTGTGATGGCCCGTGTTTAAATGATTCTATTTACTTTAGAATCACTTTGATACGTTTAAGAAAAACAATTTAACCAACAAACAAACAATTTATGGGCAACGTGGAGCAGTCATATCTGTATTCTGTACTAAAAACCACACTGTGTAAATTATAAACGGAACTCAAAATAGCTCATTTCAATAAAGTTAATTAAAACTCACAAAGAACGAATTGCAGCAAAATTGTCTTTACGAACAATAAGAACAACTAGTTTGGAATAACCTCCTTGCAAGAAACTTTACGATTGTTGCAACTTCCCAGCGGAATTATGACACGATTCAAGCACTAGTATTATTATATATCATCGTGAAAGCCTTTTTAGAGTAACTATGAAAGTGTATACGGCCCCTATTAGTACGGGCATAAACAAGAATAATAAAAATGAAGAAACGTATGACATGAATGTTTCCTAACAAATGAGGTTGAACATTTTAGAACGGAAGAATTAAACCGGGTATGGTTTAGGAGAGTCGGGTGGCTGACTCACGAAATAGGGGCAGTAAACACAGGCAAGAATGGATCTGTAAGCGGCCTTGGTACACAAATAGGATTCAGTCAAGTACACATTTGGTCAGTGTATTTGTCCGAAAATGTACGCGTGAGTGGGGTCTGTTTAAATAAAGGCCATACGTGTTTCCGATTAAAACCTTGTGGTGAATAATACCCAGCACTAAATAAGATCAATAAAGGTCGAGCCTATTATGTCTAGTATTGTCAGAATAATTGATTTAATTACTTCATTACACATCTAGTAGATATAATTACTAACACTGTTCCAACTTGAGTCGAAACAGGACTAACTCACTCAGTCCACTTAGCAATTCGGGCCATTGTTTCAGCCATGCGTCCCACATTTTGTGCTAAACCAATTTAATTACGAAGACACAATTATCTCTTTTTAGGGTTCCATAATCAACAAGGAACCCATAAAGTTACGTCATGTCCGTCTGTTTGTCTGTCTGTCCCCAGCTTAGCTCAGACACGTGTGTGTGATGTGAAGAATATTTTTCGATTGAGGTATCCTTTTGCGTAATATTAAGCTTTAAAGTACAAATTTTTGTTAGAGACAAATATGTCCCGCTCCCTGCCAGCTAAATGGTAGTTTTTGGATATGTGAAAAAATTCATGGCAGTAGTCCATATAACGAAAATAAAAGGAAAACTATCACAGTTAAGTAGGCTTTACAAGCTAACGAGTAAAAGACGACCAACTTACATTTGCAGATGGAGAATTGACCGTGACGTATATCGATGTATGGGAGAACATGTTTTTCAACAATGTTAAGTTTTTTTTGTGATAAATTCCTTCCAACTACGGAACCCTTCATTGTGCGTGGTTTTTTTAATAATCTCTTGACAAAAGCAAGGTTTATGACAACAATCCACCGTTGCATGAGAAAAATGAAAAAATACAAATCTTATTTAAATAGTATTGTATTGTCGCTGAAAGAACAAACACAGCCGTGAAAGCACTCAAATAGTTTTCATTTTATATGAAAAGAGCTCTTTTGTTATAAAAGCAAAACAAATAATTCAATCACGTATAAAAGGGATTCATATGAATTCTCTTAATTAATGTACGAATGCCTTGATTACTGTAATTAACACATGTCTCAAAATTTCCTCTATAGGCCCCGAGATTTGAAATTGATACAGCAATTTGACAGACACGGTCCATTGAAATAGTCTGGTGGAATTAATTAACTTGTTAATTTGTGTACAAATTTGTCATTCTATACGACAGGTTCTTCGCAACGATGTCGAGAAAAAATATCTTTATATATGATATCAGAGATGTGATACGAAAAGTACAATTACCTTTAACGTCTAACAGTCACTTTCCGTAATTAATTGCGAGTATTGAGTATTGAAAAATCGAGTTCTAATTATTTCAAAATAAAATAAAAACATTTCTCTCATTCCTTTCCTTTGATGCTGAAGAGTATTTAAGTCAATTTCCATCGAGATATAAATGAGTTATACTGAAAATTTTAAAAGTGCAATTTACCAATTCTATTTGTTTCAGAAAAGGGCTTATAAAGATCTGAATTTTTTCGTAATAATTGCACCGGCAATTATTACGAAAAAAGACATACGACAGCAGTAAAACAGGAAAATTGAAATAAAATCGCAGGTATTAATAAATCAGGCCGCGCTAAGTGAGAAAATTTTCGCTTACGCGCCCTCGTGTGCTGAGCTGTGTTATTTATCATGTGTGCAAAGCCCCTGCTTGAAATAATAATAATGTCAAGTTGTGTTGTTGTGGTACCTACCTTGTTGACAGGTGACAAAATAATGTTATGTAAGTACAGACAAAACGCGATAAGCTTTGCTAAAATTACGACTCCATGCTCTTTCTTTTCTTTCGCAAGTACACACCCTTAAAGTCGATTTTAACATTAAACTACCTTCTAGTTCAGCGCTGGGTGCCACAAATAATACAATCATGGCAGAGTTCATGACTAACGTCGAATATTTTGGAGTCCAAGTTATTTCATGTGCGCCATCTTACCCCAAATGTCATTAGTGTTTCAGCGAACACAGATTTTTATTAGGAATCCAAAATGGGTCCAAATGCTAAAGGTGAACAATAATTATTTTTGTAAATTACCAAATCATCAGTGACAAAGTCATGCTTGTCTAAAAATATTCACATTAACACACGCATCAGCTCAAATGCTTAAAAAACCTCGAATCAATAATCCCACATTACAATGATTTATATAGCCTCAGACTTCCTAGCAATAGTAATCCCAAAGATAAAATCGTGAACCACCTTTTGAAAGTCCATTAACAGAAACCAGTAGGGATTATCTCACGAAACGTGCACGTATTTAGTCGAAATGAAATCAAAATGGCACTCGACATCGCAATTCCAATGTCTTTGTACTTGTTCCGCACCATTATCCCTAATGGCTTAACTTGTTCTCATACACAATACTGCTATTATATCTCTTCCACTAATAAGGATCCCAGAAATTGGTATAGAAACGATTCTCATGGCGGGAATCCGATGCCAACTTCCATTTTACATACCTACGCCAAAAACTAAAACCGATATCCTCGAGCGTAGGAACTTCGGTACTTAAGTACCCGCATGGTTTCAGAAAATTTCTCCGCTCCAAGTTTTATCGAAGATAATTTTTATTTAGTACCTAATATCGCATGTGTTGACAAGATCAGCGCTAGGGTCGCGGATTTGATCTCAGCGCAGCCGGTTACGCAACCGCCGCACTCCATGCACTTGACATCGGGACCCAATAACCGTTTGTTAATCTAGTCGAGCCAATTTTCCCGCTATGGTGCACACGGACACATTTTCCGGAAAAAAAAGTGAGAAATTTGCTTCGCTAGTTTAGACCCAGACATAGGTCGTATGTACGACAATTACGTGAATTTCTCTCCACTGTGATGAAATGACAATTTTACCCGACTTTTTTCAATTTTTTTCTTGATTTTATTTAATTCATTAATCACGAAAATAAATTAATAAAGATACATTTCTAACTAAGCAATATTACTTACCTGAACTTTTAACATCCGAACTTTTAACAAAACACAGAAGTAGCGAAAATGTCACTGAAAAGTTATTTCAGTCCAAGTCCGATAAATTCCCACACGCACTTTTAACGGAAAGTTTATTTTATTGCATCGGCGCGGGTAGGCGAAAGTTGTGGTGGGCGGACGAGCGGGTGCAGGTGTCGCACGCCGCCCGAGAAGTGGCGGGCGAGGGTGTGGGCGGGGCGCGGGCCGGTGGCGAGGGGGGGCAGTCTGGGCGCCTGCGTCAAGCGTCCGCGCCCGGACGCTGACGTCACGAACGCTCCGCCACACTGCCGCCCGACTCAGCCCCGACACCCCCATTTCACACAAATCGCACGCTCAGCTCCGCTCAGGAGCTCACACTACCCGCTCCCGTGGCTCAACACTACTATAAAACAAGTCTAGTAATACTACATTCTAATCAATAGCTTACGTACGGCTGTAAACAAGTTGGAAGAAAACTAGACAGAACATATTTCGCGCGCATTTCTGTGATAACAAACATACCTTTTTGTTGGATTACTTTTAATTTTAATTTTATTATTTCTGTTTCTTTTTTGGTTTCGGTTGCCATAAATAACATGTATCATGTAACTAGGGGTTGACACTAGCTCCTGTAATACAGTGTATACTAGCGCAGGAGTTAGGGAATTCACAAAAATGTATGCATAACTTATGTCAATAAAGATTATTATCTTATCTTATCATTTATCCGCTCAAGTACTAAAGATACAGCAATCATTATCTTCCCAGTCATTACCCAACTATGTTGTGGTCAGCTTCCAGTCTAACCAGATGCCGCTGAATACGAGTATTTTACATGACGCGACTGTCTATCTGACCTCCACAACCGAGTAACTGGGTAACACGATACAACTTGGTAAGACTGGTTGTCATACTTTCGGGCTTCGGAGGACCCGTAACGACTGTTAAAGATACAGCTTCCAGTCTAACCAGATGCCGCTGAATACGAGTATTTTACATGAAGCGACTGTCTATCTGACCTCCACAACCCAGTAACTGGGTAACACGATACAACTTGGTAAGACTGGTTGTCATACTTTCGGGCTTCGGAGGACCCGTAACGACTGTTAAAGATCCACGAATGACAGTCGTGACCGGCTCAACGTGCTTTCCGAGGCACGGAGGGGTCTTGGTATGTAAAGATGATCATCCATCCACGGACCAACCGCGGCAAGCGTAGTTTAACCTGATCTATCGACCCGTGCGGTCGTTATTAATTAGCCACAGCAATACAAGCAATACAAATATCTACTAGTACTATGTACCATAAACTTCTTACAGTAAAACTTTCACATAATTTTCTACTTTTATATTAAAGAGCTACGAAAGTACAAAACCATCATTAAGCTGTCATGTGAAGTTACGAAAGTTTTTTCAAGACAAAAATATTTTCGTACGTAACTGTGCGCGATTTATAGGCTAGCTGAAATGCACATTGTAGGTATACTTACAAAAAAGCTAAGAAAACCCTCGTGAAACTTAAATAAATAATGAACGTAGTAACTAAATCATTAAAACCCGTAACTAGCTTATCAATCTCAGTTTACGTAGAAACTTTACAAAAATATAGAGCCCAGAACTAGCACGAATAAAATAGATATAAAACAAACTCCATTAGTTTTATATCCCTTTCATTTGCTCAGCAACAGAAAATGACTTTATTTCCTAAAAGAAAATGTGATATCCCTGGTCCCAATGTTACGCATAATTTACTCCTAAAAGCAAGTACTTAGAAATGTTACTTTTTATGTTTGCAAAAATGTATAAACAAAAGTATTTGAGTAATTTTAAATTATCATTTAGAATCCTGTTAACGTTCCTTTTTTAAACTGGCCAGTATGATTTTGATTAGTTGAAATCTCTCCATGGCTAACCAAACTTTTTTATTGCTTTAATTTTCCAGCCAAGAATGGCGAAGGAACAAAGTCGTAAAGCAGTCTGCGGCGGTTGGATACTGTAATTAAATATAAATAATCCTCCGGTCTTTGGTCAGAAAAAGAAGGATAATTAATTCGATGTAAAAGTGTTTCCTGAAATTATGTTGGATATTATATTTTGCTTTTGAGGTACTGAACTCTGAACCTTTTTAAAATGTTAATTAGCTTTTTTGATAGATTAACGTAACATAATTGCAACCAGGGTTCACGTCGCTAAGTGTATCTAATCGTAGTCTACAAGAATTGAATGTTTGAAGAAGAAGGGAGGTTTTAATCGAAACCTTTTAAGGAAATCAAAAGTATCAGAACTAGTTTGTATTCCGAAAAAAAATATTTTGTCAAAAATACAGAATATTTTTCGTTGTCGTGTGCAAACAACGAAATGAAACCATCTCTTCACAATTTGTGAAAATAGAGCAAACGAAAACAATTAGGTACGTTTATTATTTGTCTAACAGGTTCCTTTAAGTTTGAATTTACACAAAAAATATTTCACAATACTTCTATCGCACAATTTCCGGCAGAAATATAAAAGTACCGAAGTTCCCCATTACGGAGTGTCACATTATAGAACGTTGATATTAAAGAGATTTGTAAAAATGTGGTTTAATCACATAAATTCCTAGATAACTATTAAATTAAGGTAAATGGTCCGTCAGTAAAAGCGAACACTTAGTTACAAACAACACTTGACATACAAATTGCCAATTTACATAATTGCGCGTACATCGTGACAATAAAACTTACTTTAACTTATAATTGCGCAAAATTAACATTTATCTCGTCAGGTGCTTCTTGTCTTATTATTGCTATTTTCTCTTGACAGAAGCATCTATGTATTTAAGAATAACTCAACTCAATTAAATTGTATTGCTGTAATTCGTGAAAAAGAGTTTTATTAAGATCTGGCGACAAACAATATGCGTACCTACTTGAACGCAAAAATGTACCATTCAATTTAACAACAAACAAACATAACAACACGCCTGTAATCCCTGAAGGCTTGGGTCTGGATGATTTAATTTATATAAATATTTATGACTTTCAAGACACAAACTTTTCAATGAGTTTAAATATTACGGACGACTACACTTTTCTTAAAAATTCACCAGCGGCACTGCTCGAGTAATTTCGATTCCGTATGGCGCCACTAAAAGCTTCTTACTTTTTAGCCATGTTATGTAACTTTCTGCATCTTACATTAGTGTTACAGTCAAAACTAATAAGTCTGCTCCCGCTACAACGCTGGCTGCATCGAAGAGAGTGGAGTATATAAAAATACACATCCAGACATACGGTGATCTGGGAATCTTTTTTTTTTTTTAAAAAAAACGTTGCCCCACACTAGGAATTTCTCCTGTATTGTGGGTGCGTTTACAAACATTTAAACTCACATACACAAACAGCCAGACCCGGAACAACTACTTGTAGGTCATACAAATATTTGTTCCGTGCGGGAATCGAACCCGCGACACGCAGCACAGCGGTGAATCGCTTAACCACTGCGCCAACCGTGTCGTCTTTCAATGAAAGGTATAATTAGTTTCGAAAACAACGTGAGAATAGCTGTTGCGAAAGAATTATTTTATTCCGAAACTATTCCGGAAAAAACAAAGCCCTTTATTGCCGCTGCCCAAAACTGTTTATTGGCAACTATGAAAACAAGATTAACTGAAATAAATTCGCTCACATAGTGCCTGTACAAACTATGTGTTGTGGCGTGTGTGATTATTAGCTAGCAGTGTCCGAAATGAAATCATTTTCCCATGGGATTGACTCAGTGCACTTAAAAACGTGTCATTGTTATGGCTATACCAAAATAAATTGGAGGCTTTTTCGTAACCATTTATTTCACTATTAATAATTATAATGGATTTATTTTTTGGATAAAGGTATGTTTATTGACTATTTGATCAAATACTCTGAATGAAGGAAAGGAAGAAAAACAATTTAATTGTCACAGAAGCACGTGCATGCGAGAACATAATTAACTCAAGTAGGTAAACAAAAAAAATAATATCACGACACAATACGACGATATCATCTACATAAAATTACGAGCACAAAAAACAAATGAACTGCAAGGGAAACGCAACTGGGGTAAATTTCGTCGATAGAATTTAATTCTAACAAGACCTCTACTTTTTATATTTTCTTCTGTAATTCTAAAATCCTAAGTAATTTCATTGTAAAATTGCATTCAAAATGTGCGTATTAGGTAATTGAAAACTGGCTGAAAATACTTTTGATAAATAGCTTAATTTATTTTAAACATTTTTTATTTGTTTTGCGCTCTTACGTTGTTTTATTTTGGTTCCAGCGCATTGTTGCGCTCTCTTTTTGCGCATGTGGAAGTAATTGACTCTGTCACTTTCTTAAGCTCGCCCAGTTTGCTATGATTTATTTTTTACGTATCACCTTAAGCTTTCATTATACTAGTTCGCGTTGGCATCAACCCAGAACTTCGACCAAAAGTGATTAAACTCGCTAATTACTAAACTTTGCCACCAATCGGTTTTGTCACGCTCCAATTGATGTAAAAATAATTTATTTTACTCAGCGCGGTGAAGGAAGATACCTCTTTCCACAAACTTATTTATACTATTGTACATTAACACTTTTCATCAAAATTCCACAATTTTCATCTTCGGTGACAGTAACTGTAAACTGATATGTGATGTAAACTTACATAGTCAGCCTATAATGTTCCCACTGCTGGGACAGAGGCCTCTCTTCGAGAGGGAGTGGGCCGTAATCTACCACGCGAGCCAGTGCGGGTTGGTAGATGTCACATATCTTCGAAATTTTGGTTCGTAGGTTGGTAAAACATGCCGGTTTCCTCACGATGTTTTCCTTCACCGTTTTGAGAGCAGTGGTGATGAAATAATTTACACAAAGTAAAGCGCATGTCTGGGTTCCCCAGCGGGGCGAGCACCGCCTACTGTGACATGACTTGAGTCACACATTTTATCACAGTTTGAGCGATAACACTGTTTTGTCATAAAATGCTAGTACAAATTGACCTGACATCATTTATCATGTCTTGACACGCCCGTGCTCGGCCCGCTGCTCTCAATAAACTCTGTTATAGACTTACCTTTGATAATCCAGGAGATACACAGAGTGTGTTGATTAAAATTTCATGAAATGGGAGGTGTCCCTGAAATGAAATGAAATCCTCGACAATTTGGTTTCTGTTACCTGCTTGTGGTGTGCGAAAAACTCCTCTTACGTCGCCGTCTGCGGCCATTTTCTGTTGATCTTATCATAATCATAACACGCTTTGGTAAGTTTGTAACCTTTTATATTAATAAGGAACCGTTTACTAAGCGTTTACATAATATTTGTTTTAGATTTTAGATTATAGTGACCCAGAGTTATTGCTTACGTTAACTCCGACCATCTGAAAATCCAAATTTAAAAGGTAGTAAATGTATGGCTAATATTTAGTGGTTTGGTCGCTGTGGAACATCTCAGATATATAGGGCGTGGCATAAATAATGGATAACCCTGAAACTCTCGATCGGCCAGTATCTATCATTTACCCCACTTATATAGATATTTTTGATATTTTAAATAAAAATCGTACTTTTACAAAATCAGTTGCCATTTCTACAATTGGTGACTTGTTCTCGTTTTGTTTTTTTTATGTCAGTCCTGAATATTTGTATTATCAGACCAGTATCAAGATTTTTTATTACAATCTAAGATAACATTGCAAAAAATACTTATTCTTAAATTATTACATTTTTTCTACAGAATTATGCAGTTATGGCCTCTATATCGAAAAATATATGTATTGTGGGTATATGGCGATATAAGTGGGGTAAATGATAGATACTGGCCAATCGACAGTTTCAGGGTTATCCATTATTTACGCCACATCCTGTATAAGTGGACTAACATTTTTAAGGTAAACCACAAGACAAGACAAGACAAGACTAGACAAGATTAGATTTTTAAAAGTCCATAACAACTGTGACGGTGTGAGCGTCTCCAAAACACCTTTAGAATCTAGATTCTCACCGAGTTTTGGAATGTTAAGATAAAGGACAAAAGTATACTAATTACGTGGTAACGAATAGTAGGTACTATTAATGGTACTTTTATATTTGTAGGTAGTTGCTATAGTTCCAGTCTCTGCGTATGACTCGAAGGATATATTAAGCCGCAGTACCCGACGGCCTTTACAGTCTATTAAGTCTCTGATAACTTTGGCGCAAGAAACGTTTACCCGAGATGAAGACAGCCTACAGCCATCTCGTACCTGCCGTGAAAAGGATGAAATAAACCTGAAGAACGTTTTATACAAGACTGGGGAAGGTAAGGCAAGGTAGGTGTATTTTGAACCTTACTGTAATACAATAAAGTCGCTGACCCGCCATTTGGGAGGAAACCGTGAGTGTGAATGCGCCTCGTAAAAGTTTTAATATGGAATTCCTACGTCGAACTTGATACCTCTAGATGATCGATCAGGAACTTCCGCACGCTTTACTATAACAATTTCAGACTTTTCACCAGTTCCTGCATAATGTATGTCGGCACATTGTAGCATTGTTAACTAAACTTCATGCATCGCGGTTTACCTTATTTGTAATGTATTATATAATGTAACATGCTGTAGGCAAGGTTTTCTGTAAATAAATTATAATAAATATTGCTGCTGGGAGTCGAGAGCTTATCATATTATTATATTGTGAAAGCTGTGTGTATAAAAGGCGGTTGTAATTGTTCTTTATCAATAAGGCCTTGCAGTATACGTATTAATCTTAATGATTACGTAAATAAGAGTGGTTTGGCTATTGCCGTGTGTTTCAAAACAAATTTTAAACACGTCCTAATCGCCAAATAACTAAACTTAGCAAGTCAGTAAGTAAAAACATGAAACTGAAAAACCATCGATTTATAAAAAACCGGCCAAGTGCGAGTCGGACTCGCGCACGAAGGGTTCCGTACCATTATCTATAAAAACAGCAAAAAAAGTCACGTTTGTTGTATGTGAGCCCCCCTTAAATATTTGTTTTAATTTAATTTAATTGTTTTTTAAAGTGAATATATAATTAAAGATTCTGTGAAAATTTCAAGCGTCTACCTGTTGCCGTTATCAATATCGAGCAAAAACGAGCAAAAAAATCACGTTTGTTGTAAGCTCCCTTAAATATTTCTTTTGTTCTGTTTTTTAGTATTTGTTGTTATAGCGGCAACAGAAATACATCATCTATGAAAATTTCAAATGTCTAACTATCACGGTTCATGAGAAACAGCCTGGTGACAGACGGACAGACAGACAGACGGCGGAGCCTTAGTAATAGGGTTCCCGTGTTACCCTTTGGGTACGGAACCCTAAAAACGTATCTTAATGTAAATAATAAGATGGAGAATATTTTCAATTCTATTCACTCAAATGAACTTAACAACAACACATCTGTGCTATGAAGTTGTAGATAGTTTTATTTCATAACTAAAACTAAACAAATTAATTGCTCGCACGCAACAGCATTTTTTACCTCAACAACGTTTCATCGACATTGCAAGGTCGTTATTTGCTGTTCTTTAAATAACGCTTGTTATAAAACCAGCTTGTAGTCTAATAAAACCACTGTTTTTATTCATCATCGACATAATTTCAGCCGAAAGACGTCCACTACACGACATAGGCCTCCCCCGAGGGGTGGGGGGGGGTTGCCACAATCGCCACGCTTGGCAGGCAGGTTGGCGATCGGAGTCGCAGTATGTTGTTAAAATGCATAGAGAACGCTGCTGCCCATTCTCTAGTAAGTCCCTTAGTCCGTTGTCAAGGCTCGTTAAAAGAGGAAGAAACAATTATCTACCTTAAATTATTTCTTGATTTTCTTCCTATAAAACTGCTTCCTACTTCCGGCTTTGCCTGCAAGGAGGTCGGAAATTATCGGGACTGTACTACCAGGATAAAATGTTCTAACTTCGTATGTCGTGTGACAAATTTCATCGAAATCCGTTTAGCCGTTGAACCGTGAAAATGTAACAGACAGACAGACAATGTTACTTACGCATTATTATATAAAGTACTAGCTTCTGCCCGTGACTTCGTCCGCGAAATTTCTTGTTCCCCTGATCAACTGCGTCGCGTTGCATCGCCCACCCGTGCTATTACTTCGTATTCGCTTAGCGTTTTTCTGACTTCTTTTACTTTTTGCACGACTACTAAGGATCGTCACGTGATGCTAAATAGCCTTAAATAACCTTCGTCAAGAACTGGGCTAACAAATGCAAAAATATTTTTTTTAATCCGACTGGTAGCTCCAGAGTTTTTTTTTTACCCCCTACCTACAAACTTACAAACTATACAACATTATTTTTAGTATATGCGAAACCTGAATATAGTTTATTCAGAATAAGGAACTGAATCGATTTCAATAATTTTTCCACCATGTTATATTTTGACCCAAAAATATTTAGTGTGATGGAAAATGTTATCACATTTAATTACTTACAATACAGTCACCGTACGGTTAGGTACCTACTGCCAAATTATTATCAATGAGCGCAAGACGACCCTGGAGGCGCGGGGGCGCCGTTAGCATGTTTTTGTACGGACAACCCGGTAACATAACAACCTTACGAGTATATCTTTGTGATTTTTCATGATACAGTTTCGACATTTTGAACATAGATTCTTTTCATAAAAATACTAGACACGTGTTTCGGGTTTCGCATATAATACTTAAAATAATGTTGTATATGGAAAAAGAATAGATGGAAGTATCGATATTTGCCCTATATTATGCCCTATGGAGCACAGTAGCAATATCATCCAATTTTGTTCTGATTATTCGAATCTAATCAAGTAATTACGCGAATGATTAAAAACGCGTTAGCTGAAGCAGTGAAATCGTAATTTTATATATTCCATCCGTGTTACAAGTGTAGGTGAATATAGTAGGTAAATACAAGTATATTTTATTATATTCACGTTCATAGTTTCATAACCAAACCCATAAACAAACAAAACTTATATTATACTCTGTTGATAAAAATATAACTACGACCATAACTTTACGTGCCGGTGAAACTTTCGTACTGTGTACATAACCACCAGTAGGTATACACAATACGAGATATACACAGAACGCATGGCCGATGGGGCCGAAAGGTTCTGGAGTAGCGACCGCGTACCGGAAGATGTAGCGTTGGAAGGTCGCAAAGTGGACCGATGACCTTGTGAAGGCCGCAAGAATCTGCTGGATGCGGGAAGCACAGAACCGGTCGAAATGGCGGTGCTTGGGGGACGCCTACGTCCAGAAGTGGAGGTCTTTCGGCTGAAATAATGAAGATGAATGATATACACTGGTATGCATATAGAAAACAACTGGAAAGCCGAGTGAAGTTCCCATCAAACTGCGACAAACAAAAGCGTATTTTCAAATAAAATCTTCTTTTTAAACCAATTAGAATGAGAACAACGTTGCGAACGCGATTTACCACCGAGACCCGAATCGAACGACACGTCCTCTATATTTAACGTGCACAAAGATCTTGTGAGCTAGTGTTGTGTTCAAAATTGCGAACGAAGGAAAGTGATAAATTACAAGTTATGTCTACAGATGGCGCTAGTCGAGTCTACGAGATATTATTACAGCGATATCTTTATGCTGAAGATATTTTTCTAAATTTTATAAAACATTCCTTTTTGGATCATAAAATGCATGTTTTATTAAAGTACTGTGTTTGACTGACATTATTTTAAAGAAAATGAATTGTAAAGTCTGATATTATATGTTTGGAAATTCTATCTTCATGGCTACCTTATTTCAATAGGTACTATCTCAAAGTTGGAAAGGAAAACTACGTATAATAATCCTGAATTAAAAATGTGTAACATTAATTCAATGTCACAGCCACGAAGTTTTGAGAAGGGAGGGATTTTCAAGTACCTACAATGCGAACCTAAATTTCATTATCAGAAAAAGGGAATATTCATAGTCTGAGTTCCTTTTAGTTCTACAAATCATTTTGCTGACTGGACATTAAATTAAGACCGTAATTTCTTGCCCTAAAAGTATAAATATACGAGAACTTTATGATAATTTGTAGTTTGTTTTACCCTTTTTTACAATTACAGCATTGGTAATTAATGCTCGTCGATTGACCACCACCACATTTTATGAAATATTTAATTCCAATGTCATAACCACGATATTTACAAACAAACTTAGACAAAGAAATTTATAGACGGCGGGTAGCTCCATTTCATTCTCACAAGAATGGGATACAGAATTAAGTTATTATACGTAAAGGAAAAGGACAAAGCGTATAGCTTATTTCCGTCTCTTAGTGCGTGTCAGTTTTTTCAAGGTCAGCGACATATGTATCTCATCAAATTTCGACTTTCATTGGCGTTTTTGTGAAATTGTGAAATTAAATTGGCACTTTTCTACATCATATAATCATCAATTTGCTGTTTTTTTTTGTTTTAAAACCCAGGGTAAATGGTTAGGTTTATAGTATCATTGGGTCATTTATACATTTATGGATATGTATAAAATATGTTGTCTTATCAGCAGGCTTAGCATGGCGTTTTCGATCTCTACTCTACTATAGAATAGACATCGCTTGTCTACACTTCTCGTAATCTCTTCTTCGCGAGCACGAGGACACACCTAGACTCGGGTTTCTTCGTAGACAGTGACTTGTCCATAGCAACGGGGTATTCGCTAGTGGTGTGTATTACTACCCAATTTTACCGTACTTTTGCGTTTCGTTCTCTAACAAATCTATGAAGCAAAGTGTTTTTAACGAATATTTCTTCAATTACAAAACGCAAATGGTCAAGGGGGATGCGCTGAGTAGCCCGCGAAATTCAAATTTTCGAACGTTTTTTGAATTCTAAGGATTTTTTGAAGAGAGTTAGTTGTTTTGCCGATTCTAATGATTATAATTCTGTAAAGCAATATTTTTTACGGCCGCGAATGATATTTAAATCAACTTATAACGTGTTACTGACTTGCAAATTGCAAAAAACGTAATAAAATTTGAATTTCACGGGCTACCTTAGCGCATCTCCCTTTTAAAAATATTGTTAAATGGCTGTAGCCAATGACGTATTATAGGTAATACATCATTGGCTGTGGCGCCACTAAGTTTTAAAACTCATTTGTATTGCATACACAGAACACTATATAATATTGGTAATTGCTTATAATGTACAGGCATTATTTAAATAAAGAGCCATAATTATACTATTTTGATGGCGTCACGCAAGAAGTATCCTTTAAGGGTACTGCAGACTGGCGGGTCGCGCTATCACGTCGCGCCTGTCTGCGGGAGCCCTTGTTTTTACTAGGTACTAACAAATGAAATGAAATGAAATGAAATGAAATGAAATGAAATGAAATGAAATCGTTTATTCTGTAAATAGGATATTAAAATCACTTTTACACGTCATATAAAAAATAAAAAAAAAATCTAGATGTAGCCGACATTTCCTATCTGACTACCCCTGAGAAGAAATGGCGAAACAAACTCAGGGGTCAAAGTCTCTTTTAAAGTCCAGACATAATCTTGGTCAGATCATGTGAGGACCATGTAGATCCGTGTCTGAAATGGTCTTTTGAGGAAAGAACCACGCAAATTTGAGCGGACCTGACCAATCAGTGTAAGCATTTGTCAGTAATCGTGCAGCTCAACTCAAAACTTAAGGAGCTCAACGACTCGACGAACAGTACCAAAAAAAGGACATTTGGGTAGGCCGCATAAAGCGCTCAAAATGTCAGACCATCATTAAAACTTAACTGAGAAAAGAAAGGAAAACATTTAAAGAAAAAAAAAAATGACCCACATAGTGCTCACATTCACAATAAATTAAAGTAGTAAATATAATACTTTTCAAAGTAAACATTCATGTAAAATTGTATACAATATTCTGCAATGTCAATATGTATATAAAATCATGCATAATAATTAAAATGTCAAGTTTTATCACAAGGCTAGCAGAGCGAGCAGCTCAATCCCAAGCTTTTTTGTCCTCTAAATAATCAGAAATCTTATAGTACCCTTTTTTACAAAGTTTAGTTTTAATACAGATTTTAAATCGTTTAATGGGTAAGTTCCGAATGTCAGTAGGAAGTTGGTTGTAAAAGCGTATACATTGACCCATGAAAGAGTTGCCTACTCTGTGGAGGCGAGTGCGATGTACAGCAAGATTGTGTTTATTCCTGGTATTTAAACTATGAATATCGGACATTTTCTTAAAATTTGATTTATTTTTGTGTACATATAATAGATTTTCAAGTATATATTGAGAGGCTACAGTCAGAATATCTATTTCTTTGAATATTTCACGAAGTGAATCTCTTGGACCTAGATTGTAAATGGCTCGAACAGCCCTTTTCTGTAAAATAAAGATATTATTAATGTCCGCACATGTTCCCCAGAGAAGGATCCCATACGACATAAGACTATGAAAATAACTAAAATAAACAATTCTGGCAGTATCTACATCAGTAATCTGTCTAATTTTTTTAACAGCATAGGCGGCCGAACTAAGCCTTCCTGACAATTTTTCTACGTGTGGGCCCCATTGTAATTTACCGTCAATAGTTATTCCAAGAAAAACTGTCGACTCAACAGGGTCCAACTCTATTCCATTAAGTTGAACATTAGTAGTTAGCTGCCTGACATTTGGCATTGAAAATTTTATGAGTTTAGTCTTTTTCTCGTTCAGGAGAAGATTATTTACATTAAACCAATGGACAACTTTAGAGAGTGAATCGTTAACATGTTCAAAATTGACTAGCTGACGTTTTATTTTAAAAATGAGTGAAGTGTCATCTGCGAATAATACAATCTTGTGATTATCCCTTATGTGAAAAGGTAAGTCATTTATATAAATTAGAAACAAGAATGAACCTAGAATTGAACCCTGCGGAACGCCCATAGTGACCGCAGATCCTGCAGATCTCTTGCCATTAACATCAACCCTCTGAATTCTGTTGTTCAGATAAGAAGTCAGAAGGTCGAGAGCACTGTCCCTCAAACCATAATGGTGCAGTTTTCTGATGAGTGTATCATGATGAACGCAATCGAAGGCCTTAGACAAGTCGCAGAAAATGCCAAGAGCATCCCGCGACTCCTCCCAGGCCTCGAATATGCTCTTCAGTAATTCCACACCCGCGTCTGTAGTTGAACGACCCTTAGTAAAACCAAACTGTTTCAGATGTAGTAGATTATGTTTATTAAAATGTCCTAACATTTGTTTCAAAATTAATTTTTCAAAGATTTTGCTCAATGTAGGTAATATCGAAATAGGCCGAAAATTCGTAGGATCAGTTGTGCTGCCAGATTTGAACAGAGGAATCACTTTGCTAAGTTTCATCAGATCAGGAAATACACCAGATGCAATACAAGAATTAAAAACAATTGCTAAAAAGGGTGAAATAACATTAATTATTGAAGACATGGTATGTACTGATAACCCCCAAAGGTCCGCAGTTTTTTTTATATCAAGGTCTTTAAAAGATTCTATAATGTCTTTAGCGGTAACGACCGTGAATTTAAGGTGTTTATCACATTCTGGTACACATTCTTTTAATATTGAGTAAGCAGAAGTGGAGGACGACGATGACAGAGTTTTGGTTGTTAAAATAGGAATATTAGTGAAAAAAAATTCAAACTCAGTTGCCACCTCCATGTCTGCCTTAATATCTACATCATTGATTTTTAGATGGAAGTCACGATTCCGTACTGTCGTTCTTCCCATTTCTGAATTAATAATATTCCAATAACAATGTTACAATAACATTGATACATAACATTGTTATTGTATTGTTGTTTATCGATATTTTATTTATTAGTAGGTAAATGCTCCATTTAAAACTGAGTGTGTAAGATTTAGTAAATGAAAATAATAATCACTACATAGTAAAGGCTTCTACAGACCAGCGCGACTCGCGACGTGACACAAAGGCACCGCTCGTCACGCGACGTGCGGGGCCTTTGTATCGCGCCAGTATGTAGAAGCCTTAATGCAACGCGGGCGACGCCGCGGGCGGCAGCTAGTACTTCATAAATAATAATTTAGTGTTCAATGAGGAGATTTTGGCTCATAGTCAGATGTTTTATATTCCCTGTGAATGTAGGTATCTAATAAATCAAAGTTAAGGGACAACATAGTGTAAAAACTGTAGGATACTTATATTGTTGTTCTTATTTTATTGTTAATTCCAAAAATCTATTATTTATTTTGGGCGACAGGTCCTAGCCGAGTTCTTCGCATAAACATTGATTGCACTATCTCCTTGCTTATTTTATAATTCTACAGAACTCACTTCCCGTGAGATCAAAGGCTCCCAAACAAGCAAAGCAAGCTCGCTAATAGTATTTCTTTCCCATCTTCGCTGAAGTTTTTCTATAAAAAAACTTAAATAAAAAGCGCAATTTGAACCCAACATGTTAATTTCAGCTTAATACATGATAAAAGTAAAAAAGCACCGCCTATAATTACTCGAATTAACGAAAAAACAACTAACGAATCGTTGTCTAGGTCATTTTATAAGTAGACTATTTCGGAAGAAAGGTTTCTATCCCAAGCTGTCAACATCGGAGAAAGATTGTACGCCGTGCTCGACGTTGTAGACAGTTGTCTAGGGTAGAGAAGACAAGTCTCTTCACATTTGGTTTTGTAATCGCCGTGCTACAGACAGTAGAAAACTTTCTGTTGTCTACACTGAAACGTCATTTTTGTCTATTCTTCCGTCGACAAAACGCGTAGAGAGGGTTCTCGTGCTAAGCCTGCTGGTCACGCTACCCGAACCTCTATAGTTTTCACACTCTAAGCAAAAAACACTACACGCTTTAAACAATCGATTTCGATCACGCCCCATAGAGCTGGCTGGTAATAGGAGAATACCTGTTTCTAAAATATTTATTAACGTCACTATTAACACATACATAACTATGATTATACGTGTGTATAAAATTGGAAAGAAACTTATACCCCCGCGACCTTGCCGTTCACTACATGTTCATAAGATAGGTATTCGACGGATCTCGTGTTGTTCGATTCGGCTCCGGTTACAGCCAAATGCCAATATCACTCACACAATACTGTTCCAGGAATCATTTAAAATACGGATTTGTGTAATAATACTAAGAATAAAAATCAAGGGAATAGTAAGGTAGTATATTTGTCTGTAGTCAAGTACACAGAAAAGGCATTAATACTACCAGCCATAGAGCATTCATAATCACTTCATTATTTAGCAGTTCGTGATTATGAATATTCATACAAATAATACCAGTTGACTCTGAAAGTTCGTTAAAACTATTTTTACGATTCAACGCTAATTTGTTGATAAAAGAAAAGCATGGGATGTGTTGGCCACTTAAAGTTGTCGTAAAAATCGTCTGAGACAAAAACGTCACTCTTTATTATTCTTAGTTATCAATATTTTAAACAGTAGCTTGATTGACTGCTTTCGAACCAAAACTATACGATGTAAAGACAGGACTGCCTCTCGTTCTCAGAATTTTATTATTTTCGACTTCAAATATATGTATATGAATTATTTTGACATCAGGACCAATTTACTTAATAACAATATAATAGGTAGGTACATTTGTAACACAAGTTCAAAATTCTTTTTCTATAGGTAAAAACTGATAGGCATATTCAATACTCAATATCTTTATTGCTATCTTTTTTGCTTATCTTTATTCTATATTAGCATCTAGCTGTTTCTAAGTCCATTGCAGTTTGAGAATTACCTGCAACATGTAATAAAAATTAAGGTACAATTCCGAGATGGGCTGCAGACTGCAACCGCAGGCGACAATGCGGCCGGCTGAATCATTTTCATAGAGATACATAGAAACCAGTAGTGTCGCTTGAACCTGCAGCTGCAGTTTGCGGCCTGCGGTCCATCTTGGAATTTCACTTTTAGCTCTGCTGTAGATACAAAAAAACAATGTCATGGCACTCATGGCTATGCTATGACATGGTTGAAAATTATCACATAATTCACACCCCTGAATTATTTTAGTAATTAGGTAATAGATTTTTCAATGTTTTCAATTTTGTATGATGTACAGTTAGTGTAACTAAATGTAGTACAGGCAATGTTTCCACTCTAGCATCTATCTATAGAGTACCTACCGAAAATAAAAGTTATCGAGATTTTAGAAATACGGACTAGCTCGTGATATTATAAACTTCTAGGGACGAAAATTCGATTTATGGTCTTTCGACTTTAATACATTTTCAATCGAGTTATAGTGGCTCCACGGCTCACATTGATGCAATTCGAGTTTGCAGGTCAATATTACGAAGTGTTTCGCACCTTCATTTTTATTGCTATTTTGGCCACCATACTTTGTGGTATAATTATTGTTATTATTCTACATTTATACGAATCAGTGGTTGTTTGTGACACATACTGACTTACTAAACTTATTGATAATGATAAATGATTTATTTCTGTAAGTAGGTTTGTACAAACACTGTTACACGTCAAGTAGGTATATTTTAGGGTTCCGTACCTCAAAAGATAAAAGGAACCCTTATAGGATCACTCGTGTGTCTGTCTGTCTGTGTGTCTGTCACAGCTGACTTGCTCCGAATCTACTTGACCGATTAAGTTGAAATTTGGTACACATATGAACTTATGTGACCCAAATACGGACGTGTTACGTAAATAAATAAATTTTGAATAAGGAGGTGACTTTTGAGGGGCAAATTAGAAAATTAAAAAAAAAGTTTTGCTGACTGTGCCGTGTGAAAGGGCTTGTTTTAAGGATTTCATACATGTACTTATATATTTTTTATAATTTTAAAAGAAATACTTTTGAAATTATTTAAGAAACTAGATGAAAAATTACCATTCCCCCCTGTTTATTGTATAAGGTTGATTTTTTGTTGTCTTGGTTTTTTAAAGAAAACGACGTGTATTCAGTATGCAGGTTTATTCGCAACTGTATGAACATAGTGGACTGTAAGTATACATGTATAGATAGCTATTACTTAAACGTATCTATAGACTCATCACACAAAACGCTAATCTACTTGGACATTCCGCCCGCCAAAGAACATAGTTCTTTAACTACACTTTAAAAAATAAACTTAAACTCAAACAATGAAAAAAAAATAGAAATACATAATTATGCGTAAACTTACCACATCTTCAACTTACAACAGATAATGTAAGTAAACACAACTCTTAAGAAATATGCCTCTCAACATCGTAATAAAAAATACAATTGAATGAATAACAGAACAGCCTGTATTGTTCTTATTTGTAGTAAGTAAATACATTCAAGCAAAAAATAACACGTTTCATAGGTATTAGTATCTAGCTCAACAGAACTTAATGGTGCAGGTAAAGAATAGGTTCGCGTAGTAATTAGGTTACGTAAATAAACTCTGAACTTGAACCAACTAGAAAAACTACTAAACTACTAAAATAACACTAGGTATAATAAGAAATAAACAAATGTCATTTAGTTAAAATACAAATTTTGCTTACTGGACGCTTATATTCTCCGGTTTTACACCTTACCGATACGACTCGGGTTACATTATCAGGTCCAGGATATTTTTTGATAATTTTACCAAGTAACCATTTAGCTGGCGGTACCTGGTCTTCCTTTAAAACAACAACATCGCCTATTTCTGGTTCATCCCGTTTAGTGTTCCATTTATACCTTTGATTTAAATTAACTAGGTATTCCTTATACCACCTATTCCAAAAATCTGTTACAATTTTTTGCGTTAATCGCCATCTATCCAACCCAACAATATTACAATTAGTGTAATCCTCATCTGCAATATTTAATAATGGTTCGCCTACCAAAAAGTGACCTGGTGTCAAGGGTAGAGGGTCATTTGGGTCATCGCTCAACAAGGAAATCGGTCTCGAGTTTAAACACGCCTCCACTTGCGCCAGGACAGTCGACATTTCTTCATATGTAAGTGTGCTATTTCCTACTACTTTTTTCAAATGGGTCTTAGTACTGCGCACTGATGATTCCCACAGCCCGCCAAAGTTAGGCGAGTGCGGCGGAATATAATGCCAGGTGGTTCTTTCTAAAGAAAGTAGCTCTGCTAATTCTCCAGGAAGAGAAGACTTGGCACTATTAAACATTTCTCGCATTTGCTTATCGGCACCAACAAAATTGGTGCCATTGTCACTGTACAAATCTTGACAATAGCCTCTACGAGAAGTAAATCGCCTAAATGCAGCAATAAACCCTTTGGTAGTCATGTCGGTTACTGCTTCTAAATGGACTGCTCGTGTAACCATACACACGAATATGCATATATAACTTTTATAAGACTTAGCTCCTCGACCTGGTGAAAATCTGATAAAAACAGGACCACAATAATCCACACCAGTAGATTTGAATGGCTTACTGGGTTTCAACCTTGCCTCTGGAAGCAGGCCCATAATAGGAGTAGTCTTTCTTGTAGAGTATCTCAAACAAATAGTGCACTCTCTAAAATATTTTTTAACACGTTCCTTAGCACGTAAGATCCAGTATTTGGTTCTAAGAAAATTTAACATAGCCTGTGGACCACCGTGCAATGTTTTTGCATGAGCATCCGCAATTAAAACCTCGGTAAAATGATGGTTACCAGGCATAATTATTGGGTGCTTCGTGTCATAGCACGCGTCCGATTGTGCTATGCGTCCACTTACTCTTAGTATCCCCTTTTGGTTCAAAAAAGGACAAAGAGATCGTAATTTACTCTTTTTAGGCACACATCCTCCAATCTTTAACTGTTTTATTTCCAATGAAAACTCGCGTTCTTGTACTTGTTTAATGCATGCTAATAAAGTCTCATTCATTTCACTAGGCGTGATAAACTTAGGTAATTTAGGTCTATTATCTTTCTTTAATTTATAATTCAAAACTCGTCTACAATAGGATACAATTTTTAATAGTTTATTTAAAGATGAATATTTTGACCAAACAAATTCTTCGTCAACGTCAGATAAAACGGTTAAAGATTGGATTCGTTCCTCTTCGTGTGTGTCTTCAATCAGTTTACTCTCTGTATTTATTTTAGTTTCCGACAACCACTGCGGTCCTTTCCACCACAATGTATGCTCACTCAATTCCTTGGGCTGCAGACCACGTGAAGCACAGTCCGCGGGGTTTGTCTCTGATGAAACATGACTCCACTGGTGGTAATCCATAATATTTAATATAGTGGACACTCTGTTGCTAACAAATGTTGCCCATCGACTTGAGCCTCCCTTGAGCCAGGCTAACACTATGGTGGAGTCGGTCCATCCATAGAGATGTTGCTTGGGTATCTCAAGAACTTGTGATACCTCACATAAAAGCTTGGCTGCTAAAGTGGCGCCACACAGTTCAAGTCGGGGTATAGAAATCTCCTTTACGATTGGGGCAACTCGAGTTTTTGCGGACAGTAAATGTACATGCACTCTATTTGAACTATCAATCACTCGTATGTAAACCGCTGCCGCAAAAGCTGATTTTGAAGTATCTGAAAATACGTGTAACTCTCTCATACATTCTTGTGTAAAATTCACCCACCTAGGTACTTTAAGAGTTTTCACATCTATTAGCTCTTCTCTGTATTTTAGCCACTCACCATGTAATTCATCCGTCAAACTATCATCCCACTCAAGACCAGATTTCCACAGTTTCTGAATAAATATTTTAGCATTAACTACCACTGGGGCAATCCAGCCTAAAGGATCATACAATCTCGCTACTTCAGATAATACTTGTCTTTTAGTGACTAAATCTTTAGGTTCAGGTAAGTTTACTACGTATTCAAAATTATCATTCTTCCTATTCCAACTCAAACCTAACACCTTGATTAGATCATTAAATTTAATAGGTTGCTTTTCACTCAACTCAGTTTTCCCAATCTGCTCTAAAAAGTTCTCATTGTTACTATTCCATTTTTGTAATTCAAACCCGCCGCTCTTCATTAACTCATTCATCTCCTCATAAATTTGTATTGCTTCATTAACCGTGTCAGAACCGGTCATTAGGTCATCCATAAAATAACATTGTTTTGTTATTCTCGCCGCTAATGGATACTTATTCCTCTCTAACTCAGCAAGTCTGTGCAATACCTTAACAGCTAGATATGGCGCGCTTGCTGTACCAAACGTTAAACGTAACAATTTGTAACGTTGTATGGACTCTGACGGATCAAATCTCCAGACAACTCTCTGAAAATCTGTGTCCTGGTCCGCCACTATCACCATCCGATACATTTTTACGATATCGGCTACAATACAGATTTTATGATGACGCCATCTCATCAAGATGTGCCTTAAATCTTGTTGTAACCTTGGACCAACAAGAAGCTCATCGTTTAGGGATACACTGTTATCACCTTTGCTCGAAGCGTCAAACACAACTCTCACTTTAGTGGTGTCTTTGTCTTCTCTCACCACAGCATGGTGAGGAAGATAGACAGCTTTAGACTTCTGCAACTCACACTCAGAAACCAGTCTCATGTGGTTCATACTCAAGTACTCACTCATAACTTTATTATATTCTTCTCTCAACTTTGAATCTTTCGATAGCTTTCTTTCTAAATATTTTAACCTCTTCACTGCTCTCTCTTCTGTATTACCATCTTGACACTTAGGATCGTCCGTTGCAAAAGGTAATCTCACTATAAATCTCCCTTCATTATCTCTCACTGTAGTTAAGTCAAACAAATCCTCACATACTTTCTCGCTATTAGTCATCTCTCTCTTTATTAAATTAGGCTCATCTTCCATTTCCCAAAACCTTCTAAGTAACTCATCCTCCTTCACCTGTATGTGCATGCTAATGAGATTATCCTTTGCTAACGTTCGAGATCCCCTTGACATTCTTCCTGACAAAATCCATCCAAACACTGTATTTTGTGCTATTAAATTACAATCAGGATGCTTCATAACGCCATCAAGTATTATTTCACTATAAACCTCTGCACCTAGCAAAATATCGATCGTACCTGGCGTCGCGTATGTAGGATCAGCTAAAGGAAGATTTTCAATTTCTACCCATTTTGAATTGCTCACGTTGGTTGAAGGAAGTAGTGACGTTAAGGAATTCAACACATAAGCGTTAACTACGATGTAATTCGCTGGATTATGACGTGATTCCAAGCGAAGTGAAACCGTGTTTTTTATCCTCTTACGCCCATCTCCCAGCCCTGACACCCAGCCACTTACTGGTTTGCGTACAAGACCCAATAATTGCACAGTTGACTCAGATACAAAAGATGCCTGTGACCCTTGGTCAAGCAAAGCACGAATTATTTGTTTAAAACCGTTAGAACGGAATACCTTAACCTTAGCCGTCGCAAGTAGCACGCTGTTGGGTTGTAGCTCTCCTCTAGAAAATGTAGCAGTTATGTTTGTGTCACCTCGTGTTGTACTCGCTCTTTCCTGTTGTGGTTCACTCGGTGACACTGCGGCTGCCTGCTCCCGGCTGCTGGATGGCTCCTGGTTCTCTCTCTCAAAGTGTAACATCGTATGATGTCTTCTCCCACATTTCTTACAGCTGAATGAATGACGACATTTAACTACCGCGTGAGTTGGTGCCAAGCAATTAAAACATAATTTACTCGTTTGAACGAAGTCCTGTCTTTCCTTAGGTGTCATAAGGCTAAAACGCTTGCACTGGTTAAGATAATGACTTTCATGACACATCGGACACTCTTGTTTAGTCTTATTCTCTTTCTCCTTGTCTACTGATGCGTGAAAAGATTTCGACTTAGCAGCAGGCTTAGCTTGTTGCGCGGCGCGGTTCCCGTTCGTATCAATCATTTCTAACGTCCTGAATCTGTATTCTAAGTAATCTCTTAATTGTATCCAACTTGGCAACTCATCACACATCGTATTTAATTGTTGTTCCCATTGTTTGACAGATTCTGTGTCCAATTTTGAAACGACTAAGTGAACGACAGACGCGTTAGCGTAACTAGATTCAGTACTAATGCCTAAGTTTTCCAAAGATTTAATACAAGTAGACGTCGTATCCAACAAATTCCTAATTGCATTGGCTGACTCAGTTTGAATTTTCTTTGTGCCAAATAAAGACCTCATTATAGCATTGCAGTTATAGCGCTTATTATTGTATCGTCGAACTAACTGTTTCCATGCTTCCTCATAATTTGCATCAGTCGTCGAATAATTACTAAGTAGATTGCATGCTTCTCCACTCAAATTGGACTTGAGGTAATGTAATTTCTGTACCGATGAAATATTTTTATTATTATGTATTAATGAGGAAAACATGTCGTAAAAGGTCGGCCACTCTTCATATTTACCCCCAAAAGTAGGTAATGTTATGCGGGGTAGTTTTACATCACTGCAATTATTGTTCGCGCTATTGGTAACTACTGGGTTAGGTAACTCGGTAACTGACGGCAAAAACTGTTGCAAAGCTTCTCGCAAACTTGATTTATACTGTACATATAACTCCTCAAAACTCTCATATTTTCCTTCTGTAAAGTATGCTTCCTTCTTATTTTTAGCTTTTGCAACTATTTCCTTGTGTCCGTCTTTAAATTCTTTAAATAGTTGTTCTAACAACTCCAATCTCGTTTCTAAGTACTCACGTTTAATTCTTTCTTTCGGAGACTTCTTAAAATTTCTCTCAGCTCTCATCAAATTCTCGTACATCTCATCTTGTAACGAAAAAAGTGCCTCCATTGTAGTAACAAATAAACTCGCACCGCAATCTCAGCAAAACAACACTCGATCGGTCACTTGGTTTAGGTAATAAATCCTCGCTGGTAACAGTTTGTTAATTTTAATCACTTTTAACACTCACTCAATGTACAATTATTATTATTTGCACCAAAAGTCACATCCACCTTGTAAGCAAGTAACAGTTTATAGTCAATCAATTTCACTGTAATAATTCGTTTGTTAAAAATGTTTTTATAACTTGCATATTAACAATTAGCAAACGTGTCACCCGACAACTCCTTATCGCACTCAGGTAATAAAATCTTTTGTTCTCGCGGGTCGACCGGGCTCGATGCTCATTAACACGATCCTGCTCGAATATGGACCAAATGTTTATTGTATAAGGTTGATTTTTTGTTGTCTTGGTTTTTTAAAGAAAACGACGTGTATTCAGTATGCAGGTTTATTCGCAACTGTATGAACATAGTGGACTGTAAGTATACATGTATAGATAGCTATTACTTAAACGTATCTATAGACTCATCACACAAAACGCTAATCTACTTGGACACCCCCTTATCTCCTAAACTCATCATTCATCATCATCATTTCAGCCGAAAGACGTCCACTGCTGGACATAGGTCTCCCCTAAAGGGGGGGGAGGTTTGCCATAATCACCACGCTTGGCAGGCGAGTTGGCGATCGCAGTATGGTGTTAAAATGCATAGAGAACGCTGCTGCCCATTCTCTAGTAAGTCCCTTAGTCGGCTTTTACAACACCCACGGGAAGAAATGGGATAGTGCTATTCTTTACATCCGGCACCGAACGGAACATCTCTCTCTCTCCCTCGAAAACTACTCAAACTAAAATGTTGAAAAAAATACAGAAAATAGTTCTTTACTTATAGATTACAGAAAACCTATAAGAAGTCTGTGATTTTAAAATAACATGGTAAATCACTCAATATTGTACGTACAAACTTACATTTGCAGTTGGAATGTATGGGGGATCATGTTTTGCAACTACAATGTTAAGTTTGTAGTTGGGTTAAATTCATCCCAACTTCCAGTCCCAGTCCCAGTCTTTTAATGAAATAACCGCACAGATTGAGGGGACCGATCCAGTCAGTGCACGCATTTGTCAGTAGTCGTGCAGCTTAACTCAGAACTTAAGGAGCTCAACGATTCAACGAACAATACCATAGAAAGGGTAGGCTGCATAAGTTATTTAGAGGGATGAGGAACAGGGTGTAAAGTTCACTCATCCTCCATAAAAAAGGGAGGATCCTCCGACCAGACTGGTGTTGTGTCTGGTGGGCAACTGCCCGACGGTTGATGTTGGGACGTTGTATATAATATATGCTAGTTGCGCGGTAAACTCTGCTTGCGCGATGCAGGATATTGCGTGACGTCAGTGTGACGTGTCGTTCGCATGTGGCGATGTTGGTGCCGCTACAGTTACTCAAACTGCTAGACCATGATAAAAACTAACAGAGAAAAAAACACAAAAATAAACAATGACCCACATAGTCTTCAAATTTACAATAATTAAAACAATATAATTCTTTACAAAATGTCATTGTCTGTATTTAATAAATTCTTAATAGAATAGAATAGAAACTTTATTTTCAGACACATAGTCCATAAATTACAAAACATTACAATATAAAAACACATCAAATAAAATAAAATATATAATGAAAGCTTACCTATTTTTTGGTTTAAATTCCCTTAAACAAACATGTTTCCTTAATATTCCATTGAAGCGACATCGCCTGAGGAACGTTTTTTTTGACTTCTTGCCTCATATAGGTATCATAATGAAAAAAAACTACCATTACATTATAAGTAATCAATACCAGTTTTGTCCATAATATTATTAATAATAACTTTTCCAAACAAAACAAACAAAATTCGTAGGTAGCTTATCAGCCAAAAATAATTGATACCAACGTAAACTACAAAGCTATTCAATTAACACGAACCGATATATGCACAGCCAATTACAATAATCACCGGACTGACGCAATTTTATATTTTTAAATAGCGATTATTTCTCCGAATGCTCATATTGCCTCCCCCGGGGCAATATTCTGCAACGACAAAGATGAGTCTTGTCGTTAAAATTAATAGTATATTATTATGTGTATTCGTTTATTTCGTATAGAACAAATCACTATTAATCTTCGAACAATACGTTTGATCACTGCATTGGGATTTTTCTTCGGGAAAGCTGTTCTTATATCCGCTGCCATGTGTAACATTTCATCTTATATATTTTTTCTTCCCTTTATTTCCCTTTCATATTTTTACACATTCTCATATTTCATTCTGGACTGACGCCAAAATCTGCTCTCTGACAATGACTCATCTTGAAACGAATTGGGTTCGATTCTTTTCTATCGTATTATCATGTGGATTTTCATAAATAAAAAACGAAATAACTTACCTAAAATATTCAGAGCTGAATAGAATTTGGATAAATCCGTAATACCGATCTTATCTGAGTGAGACCTTGTGTAGTTTGTATCACAATCTGCACTGGAGTCTAGAATACAAAATATGTACATGTTTATTAATTTACAAGTTCGCCCCCTATTATTACATGGGACTTAAACATTACTGGCGAAATGTGGGTGTACCTACATAGGTACACCTCTGCCTAACCCTTCGGGAAAAACTGGCGTGATGTTATGTTACGTGAGTAATTAAAAAAAAAAATTTTTTTGAATTCCATGTCAATAGGTACTAAAGTAAATGACCGAATGACCGATCATGACTTACGCCTGCGTAGTCTTCGCTCACGCAAAGTCATATCACATCCATAAGATGCAGACGTTTCAAAACCGATTTCTCCGTAGAATTACGAAAGCTCCTTGGTTCGTTCGTAACGAACAACTTCACGTAGACCTTAAGATGCCTACCATCAAACAGTTTATGAAGCGCCTTGCAAAGCGCTTTTTCGAATCCGCGGAACGTCATCGCAACCCCTTGGTTGTGCAGGCCGCTAGTTACAGGCCTTCTGCCATTAGTCAGACTCGCCGACTGAGGCACACTCTCTTAGATCCGGATGACCCCATCACTCTCCTTCAGGAAAGCAATAGGGCCACGAGTACAGTGCACAAATTACACAAACCGACCTTCCGTCCTCGCCGCCGAGGTACCACGCGAACTTCCCGAGTAAATGGTAATAAAAGTCCTCCCCCCCGTCCCTTGAATGTCGATGCGCCAGCCGCCCGGTTAGAGGCTGAGAGCGCCGTAGCAATAAATATAATATCCCCTGATAATAATCATGATCAAAATGTTGATCCAGCCCGTCCCCAAATTGTTAGTAATTTTGTGATCCCCCAACGACGCCCTGAGCCGAGGTCCGTACCCCACAGGGGGTGCCCTTAGTGCGCTGTCGTTTAGTTTTTAATATATATAATTTGCGCCCTGGCTGGAGGCTTTAAGATTAAAAACCTTAGGGCAGCCACAGGAATATCCGGTTAAGTAGCAACGACCTCTCTAGGTCTGCTACGAGATGCCATACATAAAAAAAAAAAAAAAAAAAAAAGGCGGGGATCATTCTGGTCGCAGGCTCGGCCCGGTGCACATGTTGTAGCGCTTGTATACTGTAGTCTGAATTAAACTATTATTACAGTGAATTAATAAGTGTGGACATAAAAGTTGAATTTGCTATATCTCTTACTTTCATTTAAGATGTTGGACCCTCTGCCTTCATCAGAAGTGGGATAAGATCCACCGTCCACTAATTATATCCACAGTCATTGCTGGCATGGTTTTTTTTTTTAAATATAACGATATTTAAAAAAAAATTGCAGATGCCATGACGACTTATAAAGCTACTCCAAGCAAAGCTATGCTCGTTGCTTTTGATCTTGATAAACCAGAATTCGATATTGTTAATTGGTATGCACTCAGTGGGCACGCCACCATTGTGGCTTTAAGTCGCCTTTTTGAGGAGTGGCTAGAGAGGCGCCACGGCGTCCTCACCTTCCACCGAGGAGGAGGAGGCGGAACGCGTGAGGGAGAAGCAAGGTTCACGGCCTCTCGCCCCTAGTCGCCGCAGGAGATGCCCCGGGCGTCGGGAGTCACAAGCCGATTTCCGGCCACCGTAGGCGCGGGCTTGCGGACGGTGAGCTATGGGTAGCTCGCCGTTCGATAAGGACCAGGCCCGGGTCGACGGCGCGTTGTGTTCCACGCGCGCCTCAAAGAGATGTCAGCACCAACTGACGGGGTCCGTTAGGACCAATGCCTGCCAGGGTTGCGAGTTTGTCTAAAAGGGATATCGTGGCCCTGTCACACAGGCAACGGAAGGAACACGGGTGGGTTTGAGTCGTAAAAGTCTGACATGGCCTCTCACGCCACATTATTTGATAATTTCCCACCCAAAGTTGATAAAAGGAAATTGGAGGGTGTAGGCTTGATGTTGGCGATTACTGATTTCCTGAAGGGCCGTGCCGCTATGTATCTTACCAAGATACAACCTGACAAGATCTCTTGGGCAATAATCAAGGGCATGCTGATTTCCAAAACTCTTCTTCGTCATCTAAGCGTGTCGATGGCAATCTAAATGAACTCAGCCCAGAATTCGACTACGTGTTTGGCGCCATCACTAGCGTCCATCGTTTCCTGTAACGTGCATGCAAGAGATGATACTAAGTGTCCCATCTTTTGCGGAACAGCATCATATTTACACTCCAAGGCGGAGTAGGTCTATGAATCTCCACCTGAACAGGTTTTCCTTGCTTCAGCCAACCAGGGTTCGAAGTCTGTTTAAATACTTAAAGGGTGGTCGAGGCAACTCATGTCCGGGTGGGAAATCTATAGCAAGTGGGACGAATTGTTTGAGTAAGGCAGCACTGTCTCGCCACAGCTTTAGTCTTTCTTTTAAATGCTTGCCAGTGAGTGGGACGACATACTTAAAAAAAGCAAAACTATTTTGGCTTTTCAGCCTTGGTGGCACGAGGATGTTGTCGTGCAAAGGGTGTCGTGTGTCGGATACCATTTTGGCTCTTCCGCTAGAGCTTGCCACCATTCTGCGAACTGCTGGTGCCACTATTCCTGCTAGTAGATACAGTATTTGTACCGGAGTTGGTTTTAGGCAACCAGTGATGGTCGTCGACGTGTCATTTCATTCAAAGCTGTGTCCGCTGATTTTGAATTGGCAGAACGACTCCACACGGGGCACGCAAATTCACCTGCAGAAAAAAAATAGTGCCAGCCTGGTGGTACGCATAATGGTAGGCAAACCACCCCACTTTGATCAGACGAGTGCTCGATGGACACCCCACCTCAAACGGTGTCAAGTTTGCGGGGCGAGTCTCTATTGCGGAGATGAAATATGTAAGGCTGGGTTTGGCTCGGATTGGGCTTGAGTGATTTAGCGAGGTGATACGGACCTCAACCTTCTCAAGTGGTACCCTACTTTGTATCAATGTTTTAATTTAAAAGAAGAGTTTCTTGCCCGTTCTTCTCCATAGGAACCTACTATTTGGAATGGGCAACTAGCTTCATATTTGTAACTGACCGACTTCTTGACAATTCAAAAGTGCCTGTAACTGGTTTAATTGAAATAAATGCTTTGAGTTTGAGTGTTAAGTTTGGTGGCTTGGGACAAGGTCGCCTGCATAGAGGAAGCGTGATATGTTCGGGTTGGATAACTGGTTGTTGGTATGGATATTAAAAAAAAGGAGCGGTGCCAGGAAACTACCTTCAGATTGATAATAAGAAAACTGCAGCTGAAGCAGGTATGTGTCTATGGCAACCCATTGAGAAGATTCCAGAAGCAAATTGGTCAGAATATTGGTAACGGGATTTACCATTCAGTTTTGTGTCAATTTCAATGTGATGATAAAATTTGACCCAAAACTGAACAACTAAAACCAGCCGTAACGTGCTATGTTTGCAGTAAGCATGAATATATGGCCAACGCCTGCCCCAAGCGCTGAAAGAACAATGGCTCCACTCCGAGCACCAGCACCAATCAAGTGAACCTGTGCTCCAGAGCAGCTGGTGGAGTGACACATAGGAGGTACAGATTTCCCTGTTATATTTGACTCGGGATCAGAATGCCGCATAGAGCATAGTAATTGAAATCTTGTTAATGGTGAGCAATTTCATGAACAAGTGATCCTTAAATGTATAGATGGGAGGAACGTAGCGTGCTCATTACAAATTAAATGTCCAACCATGGTACATAACCACAAGCTTGAAATAATTCACGGTGTATTGCCGGAAGAAAACCGGATGGATATATTACAGGATAAATTAATATCCAAGTTTTTCTAAATTAAAGAAACCACTATTACTTGGCACCACAGGCGATCATGTTGGCGAAAATTCATGTTGGTGGTCGCGTTAGTGCACCATGCCCGATTAAGATAATCGTGTTTTTAACGTAAGGGTTGTCGTTCGTACAATAGCTATGATAAAAACTACCTTAAAGTTAGACTAGTAGGGTGGTTACAAGCGTTATACAAATTTCGTATTTTTGAGGCAGTTAAATCTAGTTCATTTGTTTGGTGTCCCGAAATAAATAATGACTGATCACGGGCGATCGTATGAAAATTCTGCGTTTAAGATTTTTTGTACCGTGTAAGAAATAATAACCGGAACGTTTTTTTGAAATATGAATGGGAGAAATAAAGTCTATAAATATTCTGACAAAAATTTACGTAAAGTAAATCGTGGTCAAAAAAAAATCTGGCAGATATCATATCATGGAAAATTACGATGACGTGACGGCGGGCAGTGATGATGACGATATCCTTGTTCACGAAACAAGTCAAGAGAATAATGCCATGCCTAACAGCAATATAACTTTGGCAATTAGTGATACCATGTCTGTGAATAGCAATCCTATATGGATTAATAGTGATACAATGTCTGTGAATAGCAATCCTATGTCGAGTAGGTATTCGTGATACAATGTCTATGAATTGCTATTATTACTAAAGCAGTCATAATAATAATAATTAGCAGGAGGTGATCCTGTGTAGTTGGCAATGACTGATCTAGGGGATAATAGTTTTGCTGGGTCATTCAGTGTTAATGGCCGGACCAATAAAATATAAGCAAAAAATTAATGAGAAAAAAATATAAGATAAGTTCTGAAGGCTCTATGACGAGCGGTCCAGAATTAGTAGCAAAGTCTGAAGGGGTGAACCGGACCAGATTGCTAATCCCTGAAGGCTCAATAACGAGCGGACCAGAAGTAATAGCAAACTGAAGGGATGAACCGGACCAGTATGCTAGTATAAGTCCTGAAGGCTCAATGTCGAGCGGTCCAGAATTATAAGCAAACCCTGAAGGGATGAACTGGACTAGATTGCTAGTCAGGATGAACGAACATTAATAGTATCGTTGTCTTTTTAGATACTGTTTGATGAGACTACGCGCACGAGGACGTCCGCACGTCAGTATGGCCGTGACGGCGTCACCATTGTAAACAGCACGTGCAACGGGCCGAATTACGCACTGCAATGTGTCACTTAGGCATCCCCACTCTCCCCACTACTCGTGCCGCTCTATATAATCGAGCGCGCAGCAAGGCGGGAATCCTCTTAGATCCGGATGACCCCGTCACTCTCCTTCAGGAAAGCAATAGGGCCACGAGTACAGTGCACAAAATACACAAACCGACCTTCCGTCCTCGCCGCCGAGGTACCACGCGAACTTCCCGAGTAAATGGTAATAAAAGTCCTCCCCCCCGTCCCTTGAATGTCGATGCGCCAGCCGCCCGGTTAGAGGCTGAGAGCGCCGTAGCAATAAATATAATATCCCCTGATAATAATCATGATCAAAATGTTGATCCAGCCCGTCCCCAAATTGTTACTAATTTTGTGATCTCCCAACGACGCCCTAAGCCGAGGTCCGTACCCCACAGGGGGTGCCCTTAGTGCGCTGTCGTTTAGTTTTAATATATATAATTTGCGCCCTGGCTGGAGGCTTTAAGATTAAAAACCTTAGGGCAGCCACAGGAATATCCGGTTAAGTCTGAATTAAACTATTATTACAGTGAATTAATAAGTTGTGGACATAAAAGTTGAATTTGCTATATCTCTTACTTTCATTTAAGATGTTGGACCCTCTGCCTTCATGCTCTACATTTTACAAAGTTGTATGGTTTTTGATGTCCAAATTCAGTATATTTTATGCATGTAAATAAGGTGGGAATGTCTCGCATTTCTGTCATGTCAAAAGTTGTCTATCATGTTTTTATGTTCCCAGATGGATTATAAAAATCTCTTAGCGGTTCGTGGTCGAAATCGTAAAAAGTACGATCCTACTTATTTTTGTTCACAACACCGTCCGGGTTTCCAAAAATTATGCAATTAAATTTTTTCGCGGCTATCAATCATACATACCTATTAATTAGATACAAAATAATATGACGAACATAAGTTAATATACGGTAAAATAACCTAACCACTCTGTCACACTTACCGGTCTGAACCGAGTTATAAAGATAATAAAAAAGTTTTTTTTACTTCTTTATCAACTAAAAGCATGTTTGTACAGCTTAAATCTTATTTTTTACATAAAAAAATCAAGTTTAAAAATATCATCTCGTATTGCAATTGTAGAAAAACGTTTATCAATTCATTTTTGTGATAAGTTGTTCCAATACCGACTAAGGTTTCAGCGATGGCCGTGGTATAAAATTAAATACACCACTTCCCATAGTGGTCACTGTCCTTTGGTTGGTAGACGACCAAAAGCATTTAATTAAAATAAATTAAAATTCAACACTGAAAATCTATCGTCGTTTATATTTTCGTAGCCCTCGTAGAGGGATCTACGAAACGCCTACGAAAATATAAAATATCCTTATTTTTTTTTTGTATATAATTTGACATCAATCAACGAAATACTAAATTACCAATACTTACTATTTACAAATATTGTAAATATATACAGTAAGAAATAAGAAATCTTTCATATACAATAAAGTGATGTCAAAAAACCTGAAAGGCGTTGATTGATGTATCACCAATTCTTATTATTAAATGTCAGTATGGTTACGTGTTTTATGAATCATTAAGCAACTAACGCTATCTATACGAACTACATCGTGAGGTTAACTCGCACTTGACCGATTTAATTCTTACTTAAAAGCCACCCACCTACCTAAAGCAAAGCTACTTAAGTGTGCCTTAATAGGTGCAAGGTCTATTGATTTATTAGTTGACAGATATTTATTACAGCTATCTATTGTACGCAAGTATCAATTTAATTCAATTACCCAAATATATTCATACATTACCAGATTTATCTCGTACCTACTTTCATGCGGAGAAATACCTAACCGGACATAATGACATTCGCTAATTGATTTCTATGATCGTTTTATAAACATTTCGTGTTTTATTTTAATACTATTTTGTCATTCATGTCTCTGTGAAAATTCTAAATAATTTGCCAAGCTATATTTTTATCCAAGCCTATAAGCAACCAAATATAAATTAAGATAAGTAGTATCTATTCAAAATCTTCGAAATACCAAATTTATTAAGATGATTCGTCAGTAATAAGTTGTCAAGTTATTTGATTTATTACAACCAATTTTAATAAGATATTTTCAAAAGTGACATTATGACATAAATATAGATATTCTCACTGTATAATATTTTCTGCATTTTGCAGAGTATCTATACTCGTAATTGATTAGCCTTCGGTCAACCGAAAGATTCTTGTCTTCTAAATTGGTTTACCTCAATACTAAATGAGTTTATCTTCAAATTCCATTTAGCAAAATATTATCAATAAGTAGAACTAATGATGAATGACCATTGTCCCTTACGACAAAAAATATTAATTACCATGTTTCTGTGTATTGTCTTTTTTTTTATGGGAAATTATCAAATAACTTCTCCCGCTCTAGGCGGAGCGGTAGGGCGTGTCAGACTTTTACTGACTAAAACCCACCCGTATTCCTTCATTTGCCTGTGTGCCAGGGCCACGATATCCCTTTCGGACAAACTCGCAACCCTGGCAGGCATTAGCCCTAACGGACCCCATCAGTTGGTGCTGTCAACTCTTTGAGGCGCGCGTTCTGTGTATTGTCTACGTTTCATATCTATACAAATAAATAAAATTGAAGTGTCTGTTTGTAATGACAAAATAACAGCCTTTTACTAAATGCATATGAAAGTGTGGGAGGAGCTCGTGGCAAAGTAATACCAGCCGCACGGGTCGATCCATCAGGTTAAACTATGCTTACCGGGGTTGGTCCGTAGATGGGTGATCATCTTTACATGCCGAGACTCCTCTGTGCCTCGGAAAGCACGTTAAGCCGTCGGTCCCGGCTGTCATTCGTGGATCTTTGACAATCGTTAGGGGTTGTCAGAAGCACAAAAGTCTGACAACCAGTCTTACCAAGGGGTATCGTATTACCCAGTTACTAGGTTGTGAAGGTGAGATAGACAGTCGCTCCATGTAAAATACTGGTATTCAGCAGCATCTGGTTAGACTGGAAGCTGACCCTAACATAGTTAGGAAAAGGCTGCCTTATGAAAGTGTATATGGTACTTATAACAATTTTTTTTTTGGTCTGTTTGTTTGTTCCGACTAATCTCCGAAACGGCTGGACCGATTTTGAAGGGACTTTCTACTTAGACTTTCACTGGCAGATAGATGATGTTATAAGGAGCAACTAGGCTACTATCATGATCATCATTTCAGCCGAAAGACGTCCACTGCTGGACATAGGCCTCTCCTAAAGGGAGGGTTTGCCATAATCGCCACGCTTGGCAGGAGGGTTGGCGATCGCATAATGGTGATAAAATGCATAGAGAACGCTGCAGCCCATTCTCTAGTAAATCCCTTAGTCGCCTTTTACGACACCCACGGGAAGGAATGGGATGGTGCTATTCTTTACGGCCGGCACCAAACGGACAATGGACGGCTACTATAATTTATTTGAAATAAAGCTACGTGGACGAAGCCGCGGGCAACAGCTAGTTATTAATAATTTTGCTATAAATAATAAAAACAAGTGAAACGATATAGCACTGACCTTTATCGTGTCATGAGTTTGTCTATGACTAAAGCGTTTATGGCCAAACTTCGGCTGATTTTACCAAATGTCAGGAACTCTGACTAATGTGGTATATTGCGCAGTGACACGTCAGATGACGTTGACTAAATAACATATCATAAATATGTTTCGACTTTCTTAATGACCGTGATCGACCCGGCAATGAACGAAACTGATTTGTTTTATAATGCTGTCATTAAAGATAATAATAATATTGGACTTATTAATTATCTGGTTGCTATTTAAAACGTGAGTTTGTAATAACATTGTAATTATGAAAGCCATTAGAAGTGCATTCCATACGTAATGGTGAAGGACTTTAATCGAATAGTTTGACTTCCGCAAGTTGCTAGGTTTTCCCTACGATCTCAAAGTAATCTTGGTAACATATTGAATAATGTATTTTATTATATTATAATATTATATCATATTATTTTTATATAATTATAATAAAATAGTAACGAAGTCGAAACTGTACTTTGATAATTTTTGAAAAAAAAAGTAATTGCTACGAGGTGTGAGAACGACTCTGACGCAGAAAATATTTTTTTTTATCTCTTGTCCGTTTGTCTGTTTGTTTGTATGTATGTTCCGGATTGGCGCAAAAACGACTGCACGGATTTCGATGAAGGCACCCGGATAGTTTAAAACCTGGATTAACACATAGGGTAGGCTCTACTTTTAATTCCGGTAGTACGTTTCCGTGGGATATTTTCCGACATCCACGCGGGCGAAGCCGCGGTCAAAACCAAAAGTCATCTAATAAAACAAACTCTATTCGACAAGGTACTATGCTTGACCCACGACATAGTCTACAATCGCTATCGCTACCAATTCTACCTACAAATATTTATTAGCCCACATTATTAGGAAAAAGCAAAGTATCATTACACCTATTTCTCATACACGTATTCAATAGAATGTCAGTTCCCGCGGTAACTGCTTGGCACTTGGTTGCACCGCGTCACGGCGCTCGGCGGTAGTTCGTGCCGCGTCTGACAGGTGGCGCAACCTACCGTATCATGGCGCCACACACCTTCGGAATTTATTATCAACGTGTGGGCTTCCTCACGAACCAAGAACGCAGCGATATATATTCAAATTTAAATACGCCCATATCTTGGAAACTTCGCTACACAAGAAATCGCAACAATAGAGTTCCGTATTCTCAATAGTTTCCAGTTATTAGTTAAATCGATAGCCATATCCACTTACGAAACCATAATTAGACGCATAATAAGTGATACCAATATAACAATCAGGAAGGCGTAAGTCACATAAAAACTGGCAGTAGCGCAGACAGGAAGCCCATTGAGCGCCTGGTGATCGTAACAGTGGTGGAGTGGACGGGGAATGAAAACCTAATTTTGTATGTCACTGTTGCTACCTGACTTGCGGTTTGGCAAGATATTTAGACGTGATTATAATTAAATTAATGAAGAAATCAATAAAAATAAAAGCAAAAATTTACGAAACGCATTTTACAAAGAAAAAAGCTTAAAACAAACGCGCCGACGTCTTTAGTAAAACCCAACGTAACCATTATTTCAGTCTAGTCGCTTTTAACCAATTTGCCAGATCCCCGCTGTTCGTTGACAGCTTCGAAAGAAATATAAATCACTGACCAATCACATCGCCGGATTCAATATCCGAACGTTATAAGGCGAGATCATATTCAAGGCGCGACCCTTGTGAGCTGTCAGCGATGTCACTATAGAAATGCTCTTAGTATACATTGGACCAGTTTTCTTGACAAGCTCTTAGCTCAAGTGGTTCTATATTGTCATGCCGTAATATCATTCTTGTCTACATTTATACATAATTTCAGGCTTATAATCTTCAAATGGATAAGTGATAAAGTAATACTACTTGAGCTACGATTGCCTTATATAATCTCTAATAATGCTCTGGACTGAGTATACAAAGAAGTCTTGGGATGGCGGCATACGTGTTCAGTACAATAACATCTACAGACACCTAATGGGGTTGAAGCGCTACTGCAGTGCGTCTGGAATGTTCGCGGAAGCGAGGCTGAACGCGTTCAATGCCATTCAGAGAAGCAGAATGGCATAATTCATGTCCCGGGTTAGTGCGTGGAGAAACCTATAGTTAAGGACCTTGCTGATAGGATGTATGTTACCAAGACGTACAAGCGGTGGTTGGAAATAGCCGCGTAAATATTAAGAAAGGCATGAGTTTGTTTGTATGCCATTTTATTTTTTTTTGTATTAATTACCAATCTTTTTTATTATTATGTTTTTTTTATGGAACATGTGGTCTGCAATAAATATTTTTATTATTTTATTTAATATTATTATTATAATGTGTGATAGTTAATTTGTTATATAATTTACATTAGAAATAGCTCGATAGCAATGAAACCACTCTTTGTAAATGTTCTGTAATAGAGCAGCGCATATAATACAGTGGTACACACCCTATTAAGATATGAAAATTAATGTTATTATAAGTAGCCAGTAAAAATATCCTGCATTTTTATTTTACATCGTGATCAGATTAAACGCCATTTTTTTACGTGGCTTTATGAAACCCAATTTTTTACCACTTAAAGTTTTTGCACCATTCATACTAATCATGTTTAGTGCTACTGGTAAATGTTAGCAACTAAACAACATAGCAACAAATAGATTTATTAATAGTTACCTACCTTGATATCCTGTTCGAACACTCCGCACCAATCTCAACTTATGACATTCCTTTTATCAGATTGCACTTGCTTTCAAACATTTTATTTAGGACGAACGATTGCGAAAGTGGATCAAAAGTTCTGCGGGTCTACTCCAAAGCGATTATCCGAAGTATCGGACGAATGTTCGGCCGTTTCTTGACTTACAAAATTTCCTTTTTTGAGTTTGAGTCCTAGCCGGACTTCAAATCACATTTTTGACTTTCACTTATCTCTTTGACTGTCGTTTTTGAATTTTTTTATTCGCCGTAATCAGCCACTGTGAGCCGTAGTCGGTCGCGAAAAAAAAATCAGCTATTCCATACATTTGTGTTCACTTAAACCGGCAAAATGTATGGAACAGCTGATTATTTTTTCGTGATGTCAAGTTTGGTCCCATAGAAAAAGTTGTTCAAAATGATGAGTACAATGACCTCTTTTCGGGTTTAGTGTAAGCAAAAACGAATGTTGTATATAATGCGGCAGGTATTTAGTGAAATTTCAAATCAGGCTTATACATCTAGTGGGTTTGTTAATCAATGCGGGCGTATCAACTGTACCTATCAGATTATTTTGTTGAGTGCGAGGCCACGACATGCACGACCGAGCCAGGCTCTCCACTCCATCACCTCATAGACAACACGATTGATGAAAAACCCTTGAGCATAAGTTGCAACACCAATTCTTTAGCATTTTGGCGCTAAACACAACTTATTAGCTAACTCAGCAGTTTGATTAACCTCGCCAGGAGGTAAATGTGTCAACGATAATGCACTTTGACTTATTCATTACACACTCACGCCGCCGCGCCGGGTCGGTATCGTACCATAGAATGTTAGAGGCAATCTTGCATCTTGATCCTCGTATCTAGTCTGGATTTTTTAAAGCTTTTTCAAACATTTTCACGTGATTTTCCCGCATGGTAATCTGGTAATACATTTTTGACACCCGCTGTGTCAAAAATGTATTACCATCACTCACAGCTGTTTCATTTTTTAAATAGGTTGTAGGTAAGGGATTAGGCAGAAAAAATATTCCACACTACATAAATCCTAGTATTTTTATGGAACACACGTTTTCCTACTCTAAACTGTTATTAGGGTTCCGTACCAAAATGGTAAAAAGGAACCCATAAGGTGAGACTAAGTCTGTCTGTCTGTCTGTCTGTCACACCTGGATATCTGAAGAACTATACTAATGATATCAACTTGAAATTTAGAATAGTTTTAGATGACGTTTGCCCAAATATTTTGCAAGTAAGAAAGAAATTTAAAAAAATATATCTTTTTTGAAAAAGGGACTGAAAGGGGGTCTTAAAAATTTTAAGTGGAGCTATTAGGGCATGTGGGTTATCATATGAAAGAACGCTGTTTGCACATTCTCAAACATATATTTTTTTTAGGCTAGATAGTTTCCCAGTTGTGATGAAAAATGTAAAAAAAAACCGCCCCCCCCCCCCCCTTATCTTAAATTATTATTTTTATATTATTTTATAAATTATAATTATTATTATCTTATATAAAAACCTGAAATTATTCTTTATGATAGAAGCCTAAGTAAAGATTACAAGAAAAATAAAACGATGTCTCGAAATAGCACAGTTTTTCAGAAATCATCAACATCATATATTCGTACGGAACCCTCGGTGCGCGAGTCCGACTCGCTCTTGACCGGTTTTTTTTTTTATATTATGCAGTTATTCTTTTCCGATTTGTTTAATTTTTATGATTCCACGTAACATATAAAATGATACGCTGAAATAAGGTTGGTCACAGACACCATTCAGATCAAGGTTTATTAAACACTCGATATTGATATTTTAATTCACGTGACATTGCTCACGTATGCAAATGAGATCAGTCTAGTCTCTAAAGCTAATGAAAATGTCTGCATCACTATTATTATGAACGCAAATATTAACCGTGCAAATAATTGTTAAATGAAAATTCTATTGGTTGTTAGATCTGCTTCACAGTAATTAACAAATTCCATGCAACAATTACGGTGTTTGACGCCCTGGTAATCATCACTTTTCCGTTCATTCCATTGCCTCGCCACGCGAGGAAATAAGGCAATACTCACCTAAAATTTCAATGAACCGTGACCATTACTTTGCATAGCAATAATTTAATCTTGCACAAATATTCTTATGTATTCCTAGGCGCATGGCAAATATAAATTTTCCAAATGGTGTGTCACGGAGGAGGAGAGAGACCTCTGTTTTTCTCTTTCGTGGTCATGTAAAGAGTGAAACGGGTGGCGCGACGGTCGCAAGGTCCCCGAGCGTAGCGGCTAGAGGCGCAGGCGCAAGCACGCCGCAAGTCTCGCAAGTAAAAGTAACTTTTAACAATACCTTGGCGGCGCTTGCGCGCTGCGTACGTCAGTTTTGCCAACTCAAGCCGCGCGCCACCACATATCGCTCTTTTACTTTTTCGGAAATCGAACCAAGACCAGTGGCAGTTTGTAGACTATAAAAAAGTTTTCCGCTACGTGTCGCGTTCAAATATTTTCGGTGCTTCCTATTGGATAATTGGATGTGATTTGCTAAAACTTTCGTGAATAATTTTAAGACGTTGCAAAAGTTCAATAACGTTAATGAGAATTTGAATATTTTGTAGTTGTTGTACTTGCCGGCAATATTGGATGTTACGCTCACTTGAACGTAAGTAATTTTTTTATTTGTTTGGTATTTTATTGTAACCTTCTACCTTAGTTTTATCTGTAGTTCCGTTTATTTCTTAAGAACATTTTTCCTTCACATGACTATTCATGTATTTGCACACACGTCTTATATTTATGTAGCGAGTTGTCGTACGATATTCTTATATATTATTAATGAGGTGACGAAAGTGGTCGTGCGTTTCCCGCCAGTGACTGCGATGTGGTCACCCGGCCAGTCGGTGAGCGAGTGATTAAATCAACTTGCAATCGGATCATAGAACTGGTTTCAAACTTCTTGTAGACACGTGTCGCTTACTTACTTCTGAGACACCCCATATATACAGGGTCCGCAGACGTGATGGACATCGATATCTAAACACGAAAAAATAATACAGTATACACAAAAATAACTGATATACAAGGTGTAACATAAATAACGCACAACCTCTTAAGGGGGATGCGCTAAGGTAACCCGCGAAATTCAAATTTTCATACGTTTTTTGCAATTTGCAGTTCAGTAACAGGTTGTATGTTGATGTAAATAAGATTCGTGGACGTAACAATTAGGGCTTCACAACATTATTATCATTAGAATAAGCAATACAATAATTAACTCTCTTCGTAGAATCCTATTGAATGAATATTTCTGAAATATTTATTCAATAGTATTCTACGAACTTAAAAGAGTTGTATTGCTGATTCTAATGATATTTGAATTTCGCGGGCTACCTTAGCGCATCCCCTTTCGATCATTGTACTCATCATTATGAACAACTTTTAATATTGGACCAAACCTGCAATCGCGGAAAAAAAATCAGCTGTCACCTACATTTATGCTCTCATAACTCGTCAAAATGTAGGGAACAGCTGTTTTTTTTTTGGTAATTTCTGGTATGGTCCCATAGTAAAAGTTGTTCATAATGATGAGTACAATGATCTCTTAAGAGGTTGTGCGTTTATTCCGGGATATGTTATATACTAGGGGCGATTAATAACCCAAAAAAAATCATCATATTAATTTATTTTTTGTTTTATCATGTTTAGACATCGATGCCAATCACGTCTGCGAAGTTTTGCTATCTAATTTAACTTGACCCTGTATAGAACAGTTTATAAATAGACAGATTTGGACCAAAAAAAGCTTGTGCTACTATTCATTTATTAAAATCTAGCTGCGTCCCGCGGTTTCCCCCACGTAAGTCTCGATACCGTGGGAAAATCGGGATAAAAAGTAGCCTATATGTTAATCCAGGGGGTCAGCTACCTCCATACAAAATTTTATCAAAATTGGTCCAGCCGTTTGAGCGTGAAGAAGTAAACACAACACACACACACTCACTCACAAACTTTCGCCTTTATAATATTAGTGTGATGATTATTATATTATTTATAGTGTGATATCAATGCCTATTCTACAAAGCCTACCCGATAAATCAACTTTTATATAATAATAATAATATTTCTTGGAAACTGTGGTAACAGGTTCTATATAAATAAGCATTACGTTCTCTATTGATATTTGTTACCTAATAGTATTTGCTCTACTAGTGACAACAGCTATCAACTTAGCTATTCATAAAAACGGTTTTCGCATACATCAGCTTAACATAACTTGCAAATTTATCACTGTAAAGCATGCTAGGGTTACGTATCAATGAAGATGTATTTGTGTCAATGAATATATCCATATTTTTACTTTAAAATACGCACTATATTGCTTTAATTTTTTTTCAAGCCTAACATTTAGTGTAACTGACACTGGCATGGTCACCATCAAGGATTTTAATGTTGATAACACGAAAAATTTGTCGGCAATTTGTCCCCAAATATCAGAATTTATCGGTCACTGGTTCAAAATTTATAAGGGTTTATGGGTGGCCGATCTGGGGCGCATCTCCCCAGCTTGGCCACATTTATATCTCAAAAACTAGAGCACCTAGCGAAGATCTGTTTTCTCCCAAATTTTGTCGGTAATTAGTCGCAAAATTTTTGTGTTATCAAAATTAAAATCCCTGATGGTGACCATGCCAGTGTCAGTCACCACTAAAATATATTTACCTAAATCCTAGCGTACATTGCTACAGTAAATAACAGACAAATGTGGTCTGCCAGATAAGAACTGAAAACTCCTGAAAAAAACTTAAACTAACTTAAGCCCCATGTACACGATGTAATTTTTCTTGCCTGTACCAATTGTGCCATACCCACAATAAAATTGAAGCAACAAATGACTTGCATCGCCTTAAACTTAACTATGGAAGCTTGTTGACAGATACGTTTTTTCTACGGAGCCGTAGAAAAAAAAAATAGTAGAATAAACCGTAGTTTTTCACGGCAAGAAAAACTTGTGTATGTACAAAAGCTGCTCCGTGCTCCGTGTGGTGCTGGACGTAAAGAATAGCACCAACCTATTTCTTCCCGTGGGTGTCGTAAAAGGCGACTAAGGGACTTACTAGAGATTGGGCAGCGTTCTCTATGCATTTTAACACCATACTGTGATCGCCAACCCGCCTGCCAAGCGTGGCGATTATGACAACCCCCCCCCGTCCCCCTACGTAACTTGTACTCTACAATGAATCGGTAACAAGAGAACAGATCTACTGAGGTTTATGAAGGCTATACAAAGTTATCTGTTTTCAAAAGTTCAGCTCCAGTGATATCATTGGTAATTGTTATTTTGTTGGACCAATTACAACTCAGCGAACATTACATTTTGGCAGCCGACGTAGGTACCGACTAATCAAAAGCGATAAGCAATGGACAAGTTCAAGATGTCATTGGTCTCTACCAATGAGACTTGAACTTGAAAAGTAACAGTAAGGCGCAGCGCAGACGACAGACTTTTTGTGCGAAGGAGTCTGTGGCACAAACCAATGTGATTACATTTTCTTAGCTCACAAGCCTTCATTAATCACTTCTTCGCACAAAAAGTCTGCTGTCGGCGCTGCACCTAACTCTTTAATAAGATATTGTTATCAGTTCACATTAGTGTAAATAAACAATATCTTTCAGGACTACGAAAATAAAAACACAGACCACAATCGCCTAATACATATTTCGCTCACGAATATCTATAGGTCGGTACACTTCCAGACACCTGAATCGAGCCACCCTGCATTTTTTGTTTAAAGGTCTGTAACTTTTTAGATGTTCGTGAATTAAAATTTGGAACAATGAGACCACCATGTCGGCTTCAACACGATATAAAATCTTTTTTTTTATTCATAATTATCTTGATGTTTTAGACCCTTTATACCTTCAAGTAAATATGCACAGTAGCTCGACTTAGGAGTCCGGCAGTGTACATGCTCGATTATTTCACTTTCCCCTGCCTACTGATTTGCAATGCAATAGGATACAATAACACTACATTTAACTACGACTCCGTTTTTTGAATCGTTTTCGCTTCATAAATATACAATCGCTCTATTGTAAGCACAGCTTAGTCTTGATTGCTGAATTAATAAGAATTTTCTAGATTATTCTTACCTCTAACATTTCCTTGTTTAGTGCATCCGCATAGATAAACACAGTGATTACCAATGATCAATGTTACTTATAATTGGTGTTCGAAGACGGGAATGTCTGCCACTTCATTTGGCAGTCCGGTCACGTAGCAGAACAAAACATTTAGATTTTATACGCAATACCCACATTCCTTACCATTTGCATTCCCAAGATCCGTCGAAGTCATAAAACAATATTGCTCGCATTTAAAGTCTTGCATTCACGTTCTAAGCTAAGTAGGTATGTATGAGTCGTTTCATATGAAATATTAAGTTCTCGATAAAAGCAAATAGACTCGATTAATCTCAAGTCAGCAACTGGAGCGTTTCAAAATATTGGAGCTCTAAATATCTTATGAAATTGCATTAAAGTCGACGTGAGGAAATTGGTTGATAACTGCCTTTCGCGAATTGGACCGATCGGTTTGGTACTTTAATTGATATCATTGAATCTGTTAATAGTCATCAAGGTAAAAGAGCAATAATAAACTAATTGAAATTAAAGCAATCAATTACGTTGGGTAGTGGCAGCGAGGGCGACCTCTAAGTGGTGGCGTAACTAATAAATGCGCACACCCGCGTCCCGCTTCACTGAACATTTTCCACGACCCCAACGCGCACAGAAAGCTTGAAAATAAAAATATTTTACCTGAAAATTTCAAAAAATAACCTTGGTTACTGTAACAACTGAAAGCCGACAAAAACCAAATAAAATAATAAAATTTCAGTAACAAATTACCAACAATTTACTAAGGTTATAAACAACCATTGTTATTGCATCTATATACCACACAATGTGGTACAACATAATAAATTCTTGTACGTAACACGACAATACGTCTCTCGTTCAGTAGTAGTGCAATATGTGTTTCTGTCAGCAACATTGGATAACGAGGTGTTTCGACAGGTGTTTAGCATGCGGCCAACACACCGACCATTGCCGACCACTACCGACCAGCGACCTCGGCACGGCTCTCTAATGTCTGATCAACTGCTGACTTTGACTCATCCCGGCCTTCACTTTTTTTGTAATCATAAATTGCTTTTCGAACTTTTTTGTCTTAAAATGTCGTGCCTAAATTTTTGATTAAATGTATTTTAATTAAAGACACTCATTAAATTGATAAAATAATTCTTATTGATGATTGATTAATTAACTAAAGCAAAAAGTAATAGCCAATCAAAATGTTAACAAGTTTTTTTTTTTGTGTGAACATAAAAAACCTGTCGTCTATCATTGCCAGAAAAACATTAAAGACCAAACAAAAAACCACATTTGCCTTTACCAACTCTCTCCGTATCATCTAATTTCTTTGTCACGACCATCATCTGACATCACAGACATCTTTCTCTCAACCAAAAGATAAAAATTGGATAGTTCGTGTTTAGTTTCGTCGGTCGTGAAGGTCGTCGGGTCGCGGAAGACACCCCGCGCTGCGCCCGCGCCGCGTGTCGCTGACGCAAGCGCACAGTGAAGCAACTGCAACGTTACGTGCAAGTACGTGCCACCGCACTCGGCGACGACCTATTTAACACCACAACCCGTTTTTGAGTAGTGTCGTGAGGTAGACGTGTCCCTTGCCCTTTATATTAAGGTACTGTTTAATTATAGGGACAAAAATATGTCTTGAAAATTATTTAAAACATAAAGTGCGTCCATTAAAAAAACACCAGAAAATATAAATAAAATTGATAGATTATGTTGTCCACTTGCCATTTATTGACATCGTCTAAGAACTTCCTCGTTTTGGTTTCGTCAATATCGAGGAAGTCGTAAAACTCTGGCAGTGCTAAACCACCAAAACTGAATAACATTTGTCCGCATTATTAGTTAGACTTAACGTGTTCTGTGATCATAAAATTATTTTACATAATTCGTCTGAAAACAACACGTAATCTTATGTAAAAAAACTCATTTTCTAACAATGCGGTTGATTATTGCAACGTATTATCAAAATAGATCATAGATCGAGATTGCGCATTAAAAGCAGAGATTACAAAGATCCTCTATTAAAGAGTTGCTTCTGCTCGAGAATTGCTGTCCTATTTTTGATGGCACAACACTCAGCCCGAGTGACTGTCTGTAATTACACTGTAAGAAATGAAACCACGAGGAATTGCTACTTCTTGTCTCCACCATCATTTCTAACAGTAAAAACTAATTGTTATTGTTTTAACATTCCATCATGCACCAACGCTTCGACATACTTTCTGTGTATTTGTACCATAGAATTAGTAGACTGGCTTTCAGGAAACCATTGATTAGAAGCGATGAGGTGTGCAATCTGTTCGATCGAGTAGCACTCACACACTTTCTACATAATAAATCAATAGGTATTAGGCTGAACGTTATTGTGATATAGGAGCAGTAGTGTGTACAAATAATGAAATTATTATTATTTGCTATTAATAACGGGCGATAAGTAATCACGGGGCGGTTGCTCACGCGACGGCGGAGATGCGCGGGTCGTCGACCCACATCGTGTGTAAATACTCCAGCGGTGACGCCGCACCGCATGCCACCTCCATACACGCCATTGTAATTGAAAACCAATGTCGTTACAAATAAGTCCATTTTAGTTAATCACTATCAACGCAGTGTCGCTTTATTTGCAAACTCGCCATCTCCTGCGTCGCATGCATAACTTTTACTCTTCATTACAGTCCAACTTTAGCACCATAGAACTAACATGGGTATATATACTGTCTCGTCTATTCTCACTTCGAGAGTATAAGCATTTCTTATTTTTAGGCGCACGTAAACTCATAAATAAATAGTGAAAGTGAACTGACGCCTCGCAATTTTTGCGCCTATCTGCATATTTTTTGGCGTCACAATTTTTTGCAAATATACGTTAGCCATGGTCAGCCACGAGTAAAGAAAGATATCGCAAGGGCCTGACTCAGCCTGACCTCTATGGTCGCTTGCTTACTTTATATGAAACTTATAAAAGATTTATCTTTGCTTTTTTTCCGTAAACGCCCAGATTTAACGACATTGTTAGACACCAATTTCCTTACACGAGTTTGTAAAGTAAGTTTAAATGGAAGATCTTTATCTGGCAAAATATAAAGCTTGGTTGTATGGTGAATAGGATGTGCCCTGAGTGTTGCACTCTTTACATAGATACGCCATGCGCCATGATCCACACACACTACAGCAAGTGTTGCGCAGGCGGTTAATTGTTCAAGTGTCCACGTGATAAGTTATCGCCATCGTCGTCAGTCACGACTGGACTCATGATTACCATCCTTAACTTTCTATCATCAACTGCTACAATAAGTAAAACTACATTTGCACCACCTAATCTATTAGCATTCGTCTGCAGATGGCCTTCTTGACAAAAATGTAATAATAGCCCCGAGCGCGCCGCCATTACGAGCTAAGTTATAAATAACAACATAATTACGAGTGTCGATAAAGTCGATCGTTACCAGGGTGATTTACTACAATAAAACAAATAAATTATCGGCGATATTGTGGGCAAGTGTTAGCAATTGTTGTTGCAAGAGAATGATTAACCTAGACGTATTAGAACGGATATCTTGCTTGACACAACTGTCTGTCGGTTGCTGGTTGCACCTTTGACCTTGCACGTGCCCCTTTCAAAATAGCACCGCATTCCATAGGTACTGTAACGCCGCGGTATTCACGCGACCCGCCACAGCTCTATTGTTCCTCCATTTAAACTTTACACATCGGAATTCTTGGCATATTTAGGTACTCATTCGCCTCCCGCTGCACCTCGCAGCCGATCTCCTGATATTCTCTGCACCTAAAAAACCAAACTACACAATGCAACATTAATGGGGATCTTATTGTGGCATTTCATTGTTAAAACAGAAACATTAAGGTTTTAAATAGGTATATGTATGTATATCCTTATATTGAAATAAATATTGATTACACAATTTTCCTTATTGGACCTACCACTGCTTGCCTCTGCATCACCCAAAGGTTGACTGGTAGAAAATACCTATGGCATTAAGTCCGCCTCTGTACACTTGTGTGCTTAAAGTATTAAATTAATTAATTAATTAAGGATTACGCAGTTGAAAGTTTTGATAGACCAAAACAAATTATAACTGGCAGCTGAGTGACGTGTCTTGATTCTCTGCAGAATCCGAAGCCAAGCCAAGTGGCACTCCAAATTTGAACAAGCCAGTGATAATGTACAAATAAACGTCCGTGTCCGTACCGGCTCAGTACAGGTAAGCGTAGCTAAAATGTTATTCAACTTGACGCAATAATAGACTGCCGGATTTAATAGCTGTATCGTGACGGTAGGCTTCCGCCAGGTGTCACAAAAAGTAAAAATTCAGTGGCAAACAGAAGTTAAAAGAAGTCGTGACTAGATTCTAGTGAAATTCGTAGCAAGCGGCAACACAAACCTGATGACTATTTTTAAAACTTACTGCATTCATTGTCTGTATCATTTAGTCTACAATGTTTTATATTGTCTGAGAGTTCTTAACAAGACCCGGGGGACCAGTCCACTCAATTTATTAATGGTGCGCATTTAATGCGACGAATAAGTAATTTTATGTGGCTGAATGAATAACTTTTTAAATACTTGACCTTTGTAGAGAAGATTCAAGTCGACCTTTAAAAATGATGAAAACAAAATAAATAGATAACTATAGGCAAAATTTTATTGTAGCACAGGTGGATAATTGTTTCGCAAAACGAGTGATTCGATACAAACCTGACATTAACCCACTAATGGCTTACTTCAAAAACAAATGATGAAATCATATCAATAGGGCAAGCATTAAAAATGTACCATCGTATCGCGAGCGTTCTCTGATTTTAATGGCTTCACGCTTTTGGTGCGAAATAATTGAACAATAATGTAACTGTTTATCGGAAAGACTGTAACAAAACTGCAATTAGTACATAACCATTTTAGTGAACTACAAGAAATTTCATAAAAAAACATAATGAAATAACAACGATCAAGGCGGGGGTGTAGCAAAGGTACAGAAAACTGTTGCGTGCGTCGTAATTGCGCCGAAGCTAGTAATTTACTGATCATGTTTACATTTTGCAACCGATTTTACACAACACCATATCTGAAACGTATACAGTTCCGGTTAACTTTAGTAAAATTAATTGATGCCTCCAAGTTGGATCTTCAATAGATTTTATTGATGTTAAGCAAACGTAGCAGCAGCATAATTGTAGAGACAAATGAATCACGACTGCAGTTTTATAAGCAAGAAGTTCGAAGAATTTTAATTGCAATTTTAAAATTAAGAAATCAGTTTTTAGTAAGTTTATACAATTTCCGTTACTTCGACATCATTGGTTATTTTAATGAACCTGTAGCTGTTGTCAATTACATGTTAACCAAATCATATGACGTTGCAAAAGTTGACAACAATGAAATGAAATTATGATAAAATGAAATGAATTTATTTTCTATAAGTAGCTTTGTACAAACACTTTTACACGTCAATCATATTTTTAAAACTAGTTGAGGTCGGCGTTTCAATTTCCAAATTCAAAACACTTGGAGGTCACAGTCTCTTTTAAAGTCCAGACATAATTTTGGTCAGATCATGTGAAGACATTTAGATTGGTGTTTAAAATGGTCTTTTGAGGAAAGATCCACACAGATTGAGTGGACCTATCCAGTTAGTGCACGCATTTGTCAGTAATCGTACAGCTCAACTCAGAACTTATGAAGTTCAACGATACGACGAACAATACCAAAGAAAGGACATTTGGGTAAACTAACAGATCTACGAATGTCTACTCAAGTTAAATAGCAGTATGTAGGTAGGTAGAAGTTCCATGAATTATCTAATTCCTTATACAAGTATCATACATGTTCAAGCACACGCCGAAGGTACTAAAGATACTAGAAACGTAATTAATAAAATTCCTTGCCGTGCATAATGCCTATTAAACACATATTTTTTTTCCTTTAGAGGAACTACAGACGGCCAGTGTCAAGTATTTCATTACAAAGTCTTCTAGGAACTAGTGTCTGTGATTTTCCCTATCTGACTACCCCTGAGAAGAAATGATGAAACAAACTCAGGGGTCAAAGTCTCTTTTAAAGTCCAGACATAATCTTGGTCAGATCATGTAGGTCTGTGTCTGAAATGGTATTTTAAGGAAATAACCACAGAAATTTGAGTAGTAGGGTTTACTATGGGACCAAACCTGAAATAGCGAAAACAAATCAGCTGTTCCCTACATTTATGTTCTCATAGCTCGTCAAAATGTAGGGAACAGCTGATTTATTTTCGCGATTTCAGGTTTGGTCCCATAGTAAAAGTTTTTCCTAATGATGAGTACAATGACCCCTTAAAAGGTTGTGCGTTAATTCTGGGACATGTTGTATATATATATACATACAAATTCAAGTAAAAGGCATGTTTGAGATGACTCTACACATTTCATGGACATCCATTTGAGCTTAAATCGACACATGTTCATATTTTCTTAGATTAAATATGAATCGGATACCATTGTTGAGTAGTCTGTCGAGCTTATCTACCAAAACCGCATTCAAGTCAAAGTAGCACCCGTCACCATAATCGAAGATAGGGAAAGTCAAAGTCTGCACAAGCATAGTCTTCGTCTTAGCGGGCAAAAAGTTTCTCAAACGATACAGGGATCGCAGAGTACCATTGACCCTTTGACTAACTACCTTTGAAAATGAGGTCATGATGAGAAAAACCAGGAGCAGGACACTGACCATGAGAGGAAACAAGGGAGGGAGTGGATGTCAGGATTAGGTCGAGTCAAGTGTCATCGACTGAGATATTGAAATGGGTAGGTGGCAGTGAAAGTACATGGAGACTAACGGACTCGATGATGTTAAGGAGTTTATGGGAACGAGGGGTGTGGTGAGCAAGGTCGGTGTTGAAACCGCCCATGATGACGCAATGTGCAAACTCTGACCCTACGGATTCTAGCGCCAATTCGAGATTGGAAAAGTAGTTAACGGCGGGTGGACAATAGACAACACCAAGTGGGATCTTGTTCATGGTCCTGATGACACCAAGTAGGATCCCGGTCATGTTCAAACACACATCCAAAATACAAGAAACTTAATTATTAAAATTCCTTGGTGTGCATAATGCCTGTTAAACACATATTTTTTCATTTAGAGGAGCTACAGACGGCCAGTGTCAAGTATTTCATTACCTACAAAGTTTTCTAGGAACTAGTGTCTGTAATTAATAAACAACAACATGGGACATACAGATATATTTACGAAGTTAAATTCCTTACCTGAGTATCAATTCGCTATTTTCACCAATTGATTGTTTACATACATGATTCGCCTCATTTAACCATAACTTAACCAAATTGACTATCAACGGATAGCCAATGATCCATTGATAGCCAATGTCATCAATGGATGACAGATTTGTTTATAAATAAAAATGGTACGCCTGAAATCTTCCTGATTAAAATAATGTACTGAGGAACATAACCAATTTTATTGAAATTGTAGACAATTTCCTTCAGACAAAGAATATGTCACCGAATTGATTCTGTGCTTTACTATCCAAATAAACTCATTCATATGACTGTATCTAATTTAAATAACTGCAAAGTGACGTCAGTCGCGACGTAGTAACCAATATTTCAATGAATGAACATCAAAAACTTCTTAATGGCGTACCTTTCTATTTACATAAAGTACGATATTACTTAGCACATATCAAGCGCATTCCATCTACGGACGGCCTACGTTTCGCAAGCCACGCGAAGCATTACAAACTGCCGCAGAAGTTGTTAACTTTATGCATTTTGTAACTTCACTAGTAAAAATATTTTCAACTATTACAAATTATGTTTGGCATTATCTTGACGTGACCGTGACAATAGACACGAGGGGACGAGCCACTGTTTTACGGAGACCTACTTCGTAAACTCACTATTCAACCATTTGTGTACGACGTCGCCGAACAAGCTACCGAACTATTAAAGAATACCAGTGAATACAGTGATTGTTATTTACTAGTCACATTTACAATCGTTAACTTGTAAATACATGTTCTTTACGATCTCAAATTATTTAGACTGGATTGTTCATTAGTTACGAAAAGTAAAATAAATCGACGAAGTTTCCAGGCAATATTCTGGAGAACATATATTTGTTAGTTGGACGTTTGTAATGTTACTTTTGTTCAGAAACTACATAGCTGCTCAATTTGTGAAACATGAAAATAACGAATGACAGGTAGGTACTGCAGTATCATTTGTAACATTTGATATTAGGTACTTGTGCAGATCTATGTCACAGAAATAAGACGTAAATGTGAAACCATTAAGTATATTAATTATTGGCGTGCCCTTACGTGGTGTCTCTGTGTCGTTAGGTAACCGAAGATGTTCGGTCGCGCTCGCAGCTAAATGCCAGCTCCTTTCCCACGGCCAGCATTCTGCGCCCATTGTATGTCTAGTTCAATAATTAAGTCCGGTATTTACAGCAGATATGCGAGCATACTTAGATAAAAGTGGTATGTCATCTTGTATTTCGATTTGTATGAACAGTTTTTTTTAGTTTGAGAATAATATAGTTGACAAACTCTGGTGCCTACTCTTTATTAATCACTTCAGTTTTGGGTTCCAAATAAATGCTAAAGCACCTAGGTATGTACATACCCTGCCAGGGTTGCGAGTTTGTCCGAAAGGGGTGGCCCTGGCACACAGGCAACGGAAGGAACACGAGTGGGTTTTAGTCAGTAAAAGTCTGACACGCCGTCTTTTTGATTTTTACCACTTGATTTGATAATTTACCACTCAAAAAAAAAAAAGGTATGTATATACACATTTCGACTCCAAGATCAGATTACGACTTTTCTTTGCTATCGTCAATTTTCATTCATACGAAAAACACTTTCATTGCCACATTTTTATATGGCATTCTCATTTTTGTAGCATGTAGGTATTACATTGGTGCACGTTACGATTCGTGACATCATGTTGGTGTGTGTGCACTCAGCGTAATAAAACAATGACGATTAAGCAATGCGTGCATCGCCTAACGAAGACCCATTTAAGTGAAAACGGCGCCCGCGCCGTTGTTTAAATTCCTCTAAAAGAAATTATTACACCAGGAAAACTGCGAAAATAATGACTGCACATACCAATCGAATAAGCTAACGACAAACTTGTTATCCTTATAACCTGTTTGAATACAAAATGAACAAACAATTTTTATTTTACCCGTGTTTTGCAGTGCTGCCTACCAGTTGAAAATGCTATTGTTTGATTTTGAAATGCGGAAACTCAATGATTGTAACGCACCTACCGAATTGTGCAAAGTATAGCCTTAATCTTGTTTCGTCAAGGTTTGAAGGCCCAACAATGAGGATGAAACGTGCAAATAACATGAATTACGATTCGTTTCGCTAATGGAGTGCACACATACCTAGTGTTAGCAATCGGTAAGCTTGCACATAATCCACTTGAACTGCCGACCAAGTCTTTAAACCCGGTGCAAGGTAACTACAAACAATCCGATTGACTTACGCTAAATCGTATTAGTTAACAAAACATTTCGGAACTTCAAAAACTACAAAGCGTGTTTAGGTATATCTAATTTGGCCATTATCCTAACAACGAGGTCTTCTTATTAAGACGATAAAATTTCATTAGCACAATAATACGATTAATTACAAGTAACAATGTGCCCTAGTTTTGAATTAAATCGAACAATACTTCATTATCTCCCGTTAACACTTTTTGCTATTGTGATTGAGACATTTATGTATAGCCCCCATGTCTATGGCATATCTGTGGCACCCCGCGTGGTAGACAAGCCGAGATAACTTTCATAGTGATGTTCACTTATTGTGTGTTAGCTGCTCACGGTGGGTGAACAATTATTGCAACCTGTGATTGGTTATTATTTGGCAGGCGAGGTCGGGGCGTGAGGCGCGCGACCCCGCGGCATACCTTGAAACTCGGGCTTTTTGTACCACCGGACAACAGTTTGGTCACCCAGAAAATAGTCTCGCTTTCATTTATATATCTTTCAGATCAATGATCCTTTAAATGTTAGATATAGATCTTTTAATTATGACCTCGTCGTCTTGTCTCTATCTGTTACCTATTGACACATTGACGACTTTCGCGTTTATAATGTCCGCCCACTCGCTTACAGCCACTGAGTCGCCTAGAAACTAATTTAAAGCATAAAAATAATAATTTTGTTAGCAACAGGGGGCCTACTCCGGAGCGATAATCCGAAGTACCGGCCGAATGTTCAGCCGTTTCTTGACTTCCAAAGTTTCCTTATTTGTCTTTGAATTCTTACCCGACTTCAAGTCACGTTTTTGACTATGACTTATCTCTTTGACCGTCGTTCCGAATGTTCGGCCGTTTCTTGACTCCAAAGTTTCCTTATTTGACTTTGAATTCTTACCCGACTTCAAGTCACGTTTTTGACTTTGACTTATTTCTTTGACCGTCGCGCGTCGTTCCGAATTTTCGACCGTATCTTGACTCCAAAGTTTCCTTACTTGACTCCAAAGTTTCCTTACTTGACTTTAAATCCTTACCCGACTTCAAGTCACGTTTTTGTCTTTGACTTATCTCCTTGACCTTTTTTAGGGTTCCTTACCAAAATGGTAAAAAGGAACCCTTATGGTGAGACTAAGTCTGTCTGTCTGTCTGTCACACCTGGATATCTCAAGAACTACTAATGCGACCAACTTGAAATTTAGAATAGTTTTAGATAACGTTTGCCCAACTATTTTGCAAGCAAGAAAGAAATTTAAAAAATATATCTTTTTTGCAAAAGGGACTGAAAGGCGGTCTTAAAAATTTAAAGTGGGGCTACTAGGGCATGTGGGGTATCATATGAAAGAACGTTGTTTGCACATCCTGAAACATATATATTTTTTTTAGGCAGCATAGTCTCCGACTTGTGATGAAAAATGTAAAAAAAAATACCGTCCCCCCCCTCTTATCTCCGAAGTTTGCAGAGATAAAAATCTGAAATTATTCTATATGATAGATGCTTATGTAAAGATTACAGTAAAAATAAAACGATGTCTCTAAATAGCACAGTTTTTCAGAAATCATCAAAATCATATATTCGTATGGAACCCTCGGTGCGCGAGTCCGACTCGCTCTTGACCGGTTTTTTTTTTTCTTTCGCCGTAGTTAGCCATAGGCCATAGTCAGTCGTAGTTAGGAAACGGCCGATACTTTGGATTTATCTTCGGAGTAGACCCCCTGATATCAAGTTTCGTGCGTGTTCGCGGGCGCAGCAGACATTAAACTAACCGGTCGGATGGCATTCGACGAGTTATCAACTTTAACATTCTCAATCACCTTAATGAGATGACCCAACCTCTTTCGCCACCGGCCATTAAGAGAAACCTGATTTTTGCAAATTATTTGTCCCCATAGATATTCTGACTATTTGGCATTTCCCGTGCGCCTGCCAAAAAGTCGGCTCAGCAGACCTATTGCGTAAGTCGTGTGACCTTTGAAAAGATTTCATCGTTTCAAACGTCATTTATTAAAGATAGTACGATGTCTGTACATATAGAATATTACCATTTGGTACTTATGAACGGCAGGCATATCTGATTGCCATTGTCCGCTGTCACCGTTAACATTAGAGGTATAATTTATAATGATTCCGAGTTATGTAAAAGTCATCAGATAATAGGCAACAATCAGTGAATAGATTTGACAGGTTGAGCATTGTAGTCTCGACAGTTGACCCCCATTGAGGCCATAGGTAACGACTCTGTGACCTACAGACGGCATGATTGTGCTATAAATACCTATCAGTAGTCAATTATTGAGCTACTGACTAGTAATAAAAATATAAGTATTTAATTGAAGGCAGGTATATACCTAACCTACCTAACTTACCAAATCCCAATTAATTTTCTTTGTTCACTCGCTTGAAATTTGAAATAGGAATACAAAATAAAGTTCTTTTATCAAACCATAAATTAAACTTTTCCAGTAAAGTTTTATCATACATAACATAACCTCCTCGCTGCAGAGGATACATAAAAGGCAAAAATTAAATTGTTTGTATATTTAACCTACACCTATGTGAAAAAGTGTCATTATGAAAACCAAATTTTAAACTTTAGCTACAAAAAAAAAAGGAGCGACGTCTGCCAACAAACTGCTGTGCAGTTTGGCAGAAGTAATTATTATGTATTTATATTAATAATCTGAATAAACACTTTTTTTTTTTTTTTTTTCATAACGCCTGTAATCCCCGAAGGGTTAGCAAAATCAAACTGATTGTATAATTTGTTATTTTTCTGACATTGATTTTACATTCTGTGATTACCTAGACTCATACACTGACTTATTATTTTAAATTTTTTAGGCAAACATATACTTTTACGATGTTTGTAAATATGTGAGCACCTGTATGTATCTCATAATTAAGTTATTTTTCATTGCTTCATTTTTAATTATTTTTACCTATTGGTATAGTAATTTTATTTTATTCTAGGTGCATTGTCTTCACATATAATCTTATAATTAATGTACTTAAACAAAATATTGTAAAACATTTTTAAAAGAGTAACGGTGGAGTTTCTTGCCCATTCTTCTCCATACGAAACTACCTTTTGGAAGGGGCAACTAGAATCAGTTCTATTTTTTCTGTAAATTTTGACGTTCAAAAGTGCCTCCTATGTGCCTATTTGAAATAAATAATTTGACTTTGACTTTAATTTTGTACCTATGGTACCTACACCCACGTTTCGCCAGTTATGTTTAAAGGCTTCTACATACCGGGGCGACTTGTCGCGCGACGCGACGCGACACAAACGCACCGCTCGTCCCGCGACACGCGGGGCCTTTGTGCCGTGTCGCGTCGCGTGACAAGTCGCGCTGGTATGTAGAAGCCTTAAGTCTCATGTAATAGGGGGTGAGCCTATTGCCATCAACTGGGCACAAATCCAGACTCCGGGCTGCTACTGAGAAATTCCTGGTGGAATAACCCAATAACATTTTTCCCAACCTGGGAATCGAACCCCGGACCTCATGCTCAGCAGTAGCGCTGGCGACCACTAGACCAACGAGGCAGTCAAGTTTTCAATAATTTTACTTGAATACCAATATAAACGGCTGAAAATGAGTTATAAGGCAACGGTTCGGCTTAAGACGACGATAACCGACTTTTAATGATTTTATACTGAATATCACATCTAAATGAGCAGTTTTAATGATTTGAAAAAATATATGTTAAATTAGAGCATTTCCTTAATAACTTAATATGTGAATATTTTAGATTATGTTTATATTACATAGTGAAATTAATTTGTAAAGTTATGTCTAACGCGGATAAAAAACTGAGAATGGCGCAAAATCTACCAAGCGTATTTTTCTGAAACCTTCACCAATTTAAAGATAATTTAATTATGGATCTTTTAGTATATGCGTTTTATAAAAATACCTTTTGGTTTGTGTATAATAAATTAATAATGCGTCAAATTGGGGACAGCGCTCCTTGATGGGCGAGTCCTATTACTGGCTGAACGTACGACGCGTTGCATGAGCCCAGTACAGAACACGCAAACTAACCACTCAAGGTCGCTGGCATATATCTCCGTCTTCAAAGAAGATGTAGTAACAAGAATTTTAAAAAGTATGCTTCGATGGTTTCTCCATGTTGAGAGGATTAGTGAAAGGCGAGTAACAAAAGGTATTAATAAAGCAGAGGTGAGTGGAAACGCCAGAAGAGGACGCCCTAGGAGGACATAAGTGACCAAATTGGTGATGTTCTTCAGAAAGGTCAGGTGCGTAGTACTCGCAACCGGCGTGCGTGTATGACTAGATGTATGAATGTAGGAGAAAGCAAAAGGAGTATGTAAGGAGCGTAGCAGGTGGCATTCTATAGTTTCTGCCTACCCCTATGGGAAGAAGGAGTGAGTTTATGTAGGTATGTATGTGTACAAATATAATGCCCTATGAAGATGCAAATAAAACCGTATAAGCAATAACCAAAGTAGCATTACGATCAATTATTTGCCTACTTTATTAAAGTTTATGCTAATTAGAGGAAACTTTGGCGCAGCAGTTCGTAGTACCGTACCTAACATCACGACTTGAACCGTGATTATCGATTCATATCCGATCCTATCGATTTCTCGTTGCATTCCAATGTAATCATTAATTGACAGGCATGACATTTTAATCAGGTTCACCAGCTATAGGTGATTCTAATTAAAATGACATTTAGGAGGCAATTAAATAAATAAAAATGATACATTACTGCATACTATTATTTTTGGCCTAGTTTAGGAGGTACTCAATTAGCTCAATACAAATGTTACAGTACTGCATATTATTATTTTTGTCCTAATTACCTACATCAATTTATTTTATGTTTGACATTCAGTCGTCGAGTCGTTAGATCAATAATAATTAATGATGATTGGTTGAATTAATCTCTTATCAAAAGATTTAGAATAGTGATATCAACACAGACAGACAGACTTTAGAACGGGCTATCATAATTGATTGCACATAATTATATTTGTGTCTCTGCTGTTGACCGCTGAGAAGTTTCTTCGTCTGGAGCCAATCCTGGGTGCAGCAGCCAGGTCTTGGTGGACTTTAGAACGACCTATCATAATAAAAATGTGTATATAAAATTTCGTATCTGTACACTGTTGACCGTTGAGGAGTTTCCTCGCCTGGAGTCAATCCTGGGTACAGCAGCCAGGTCATGGTGGACTTTAGAACAAAATACCTATCATAATTAAAGGCGTATATAAAATGTAGTGTCCGTACTGTTGACCGTTGAGGAGTTCCTTCTTTTGGAGCCAATCCTGGTTGTAACATCAGGTCATGCATAATAAAAAAGCATTGTCTTTGAAACTGCACCAACCTGCAAAATTTCAACTCCGTGGGATAAGAAGAAGTGGTTTTAATTCAGCTTGCAAGATTTGACCCATACATGCTAACCAAATAGCTAACTAACAAGGCTAAGGCTTGACTTAATTTAATCCTTTTGTAAATTTCCATACCTAACATTTGATTAATTTTCAATTTGAATTTTATCCTAATTTATTGAACTTTTCAAACTATGTAACAACTCTGTAACAATATTCTGACAAATAAATTACTATTTATATAGAACCTTGCTAAAAGGGTTACGCTCGACCAGTTTATTATTAAAATCTTGTAATAATAATTAAAAAATCTGTACGCTCATTCATCATGGCCAGACCATTTGGGGCAATTCTGTCCTAAATTGTTTTTATATTATTTTTCTAATTGTATTAACTTTGTTTACAAATTGTATTTATTGTACAGTAAAGAGCTCGTGGAGCTTTACAAATTGGAGTTTCTTTCCGTTCTTATGGCAATCGCCGTAGAGGTAAGACTCGCACTAAAAGTGTGAAGCTTCATGTGCTTCTGTTTGTACCTACAATTCACACTTTTCAAATTCTCTATATATCAAGTTGCCTCCTCCCTGGGCTATCGGCTGGCGACGACCTTGCTACACAGCACTGGTAAGGACGATATCTTTACGAGTAAAACAACCCCTGTATATGTAATGCATCCTGTGTATCCGTCGACGCTTTATGCTCATACGACACGGTTGGCGCAGGCAGTGGTTAAGTGATTGACTGCTGCGCTGCGTGTCGCGGGTTCGATTCCCGCACGGAACAAATATTTGTATGACCTACAACTAGTTGTTTCGGGTCTGGCTGTTAGTGTATGTGAGTTTAAATGTTTGTAAACGCACCCACAATACAGGAGAAATTCCTAGTGTGGGGCAACGTTTAAAAAAATTAAAAAATAAAATACCCTGTGGGTGGCGACGATAGACATTTTTTTTTCTTTCTGTATGTAATTTTTTTTGTTCAGTATGATTGCTATAGAGGCAATCTTCTCGTGTGATTTTTTTTTTTTGAGTGGGAAATTATCAAATAACTTCTCCTGCTCTGGGCGGAGCGGAAGGGCGTGTCAGACTTTTACTGACTTAAACCCACCCGTGTTCCTTCAGTTGCCAGTGATGAGTATACTTAGTACGAGAAACCTGTGGCAAAAAGATTAGCCAACTAATAAGGAATTTGGATTGACTGTACAGAGTGCACCGGACGTAATAAAGTGTCGTCTTTTGCCGAGTTTCTCCATGAGCACCCAACTGTGGGGGTAATACCAGACATAACCACGACTTACCTACAGGAAACCTATCAGATAGGATATATAAAATAAAAGTTTCTAAAAGGACCAAACGTGCTCACAATAGTATGTTGAGCTAGCACGTGATGTTTATCCTCGCATTACAATGTCACGTAAGATTATCGGGCAGAAAATTAACACTGCTTTTGTATGGCAGTGACAAAACAAAATAACATCCGCGTCGCGAAATTCCTCTTGGTCCTTAATTGCATTGTGTTAGTATCCTAACATTTCCTTATTATTTTAACTGCTTTACTTCATTATATTATTAGTTTTTTTATATAAATAAACAAATCATTGTACAGTGCATACTATAAAAACCGGCCAAGTGCGAGTCGGACTCGCGCACGAAGGGTTCCGTACCGTTATCTATAAAAATGGCATAAAAATTATGTTTGTTTGTTGTATGGGAGCCCCCCTTAAATATTTGTTTTTTTTTTATTTAAATTTTTATTTTTAAAGTGAATATATAACTAAATATTCGGTGAATATTTCAAGCGTCTACCTGTTACCGTTCGCCTTATCAATATAGAGCAAAATTGAGCAAAAAAATCACAATGTTTATTTTGCTCAATTTAATTTTTTGCCCTTAAATATTTATTTTATTCTGCTTTTTAGTATTTGTTGTTATAGCGGCAACAGAAATACATCATCTGTGAAAATTTCAACTGTCTAACTATCACGGTTCATGAGATACAGCCTGGTGACAGACGGACAGACAGACGGACAGACAGACCGACGTCGGAGCCTTAGTAACAGGGTTCCCGTTTTAGCCTTTGGGTACGGAACCCTAAACACAAGAATAAAATTGACAATTACAAAACAAATTCAAAATAATAATATTAAAGACATTAAAAACGGGCAACACGACACTAAATCAACACCATGTTCCCCGGCCGAGTCACCGACCCAGGCGAGCTAATGGCCCAACGTGCAGCTCAGTGAATCGCCCGAAGATCATGCCGTCAAGTCGCATTGCAAACACCAACAATAAGCTGTTAGAGCTTCTCCAGAGGCTGTGAATAAACTTGTTTCGTGGTGCAAGTTTTATCCATTTTCCGACATTTCGTTCTCTTGCTCACGGTCGCAGGGTGACTGCCCAGTAAAACTAGTTTCCTTTCAATACAACTTTTGGTCTACCTTTATTTTGTAAAACAAATAACTAAACCCACCCGCGGGGTAATTGTGTAACACACTCTCAGTAGCAATGGGTTTTGTTTTGACAGTTTCACAACATTCACTGGGTTTATACAGGCTGTTAAAGAAACTGCGTGCCATAGCTTAGGGGTAGGTTCAGTACCGATAAAGGAACCCAGGAAAAACGAAAAAATATATTAAAAAAAACAAAAATGAAAACACAAAAACAATATTGCTATATCAAACTAATTTAGTAGGTACCTACTAACTTAAAATAGCTATCGTTTAGAATTAACATTATATTATTTGTCGGTCCTAAGCCCGTTAAAGTACGAAGAGACTTATTTTTTTTTTATGTTTAATTAATTTTTTTGTTCATGTTCTGGTTTTCTTATTTTTTTTGTTCCTGGTTTCCTTTATCGATACTGAACCTACCCCTAAGCTATGGCACGCAATTTCTTTAACATCGTGTTCTTTAACACCGTGTATATTGTTGAGTAGACAGAAAAAAAAATTGAAAACAAACATCTATATTTTCGTTAGATAAATGAAACTGATAAATTATTTTTTCAGGAAATCCCATAGATATATTTAAGATTTGAAACAAACGGTTTGTTATTTTTTAGGCCGTAACGACGGGGTCCATAGTAGATTACCCATCGTCCTTTTTCGAACATTTATAAAGCACTGGATTAGCAATATACTTCAAAAACATTCAGATTGTGATTCAAACTGTGTTACGCAATTACGGTGCTGGTCCATGTGCACATTATAAAGGCAATTTGATTTTATCCTTTTCCAATACCAGAGTATCGAAAAAAATCACAAAGACCCATTTTCGGTTGCAGCTTACTTTATTTCATGGTATTTTCATATTTGGTTTCAAATAACCATTTGAAATCCTGCATAATGACAATACCACTACAGATTTTCCCGGAAAACCAACATAGTGAATTTTTATTTAGCGCAACTAATTAGTTGAGAGATTACATTAAAATAATAATTTAAATTAATAAATATGTTTAATTATATAGTAGTTGTGACTTTAAGTTTGACTCCATCTTTGTAACTGTAACCATACGTTACTTATTACATGTTGAAATGAAATTGATAAGAAGTAAATAGGAATTTACTTCTTATCAATTTCATTCACATACGTACCGTTTCAGTGAATCTAAACCTAAATAAATTGTTAATTAACATAGTGCATTGTGTTCCAGGACATGATTCGCCGGGAATATCGGTGTCGCGCGGTCGTGCTATGACGTGAAGACCACCACCATGCGGGCGGGCTCTCGAGTGGCCACCGACTAGCCTCACGGCCTCATTGCGCTTTGTGTTATACTGAGGTAAGTCTTCACTACATCTAAAAGTATATTTAGCAAAAATCCCTTCAACAATTTTCACATTTTCCTCAAACACAGATTTGAGACAGTGTTTGATATTTGTGATTGAAGATACAGGTAGATACTAACATCTTAGGTCATTAAAAGTATATTTTGCAAAAATCCCTTCAACAATTTGCACATTTTCCTCAAACACAGATTTGAAACAGTGTTTGAGATTTGTGATTGAAGATGTAGGTAGATACTAACATCTTAGATTATTAAAAGTATATTTTGCAAAAATCCCTTTAACAATTTGCACATTTCCCTCAAACACAGATTTGAGACATAGTGTTTATTTCTGAATAGAATAGAATAGAATATTTATTTGCCAGAAACATGGTATGTTTACAAAAGGTGTTCGTATCATTGCATAGTGCTACATGTCTCACCGTTTTAACGGTATGTAAATCAATCTGATTTAAGATGTAGTAGATACCAACATCTTACATTTTTTATTCAGCTCTGCTGTCTACAGTTTTAATATTTTCGTGCTTTGTAGCCTAAGAATAAGCTTGACCAAGGAACTAAGGCAGTCCCAGTGTATACTGTGACCGCCTTAGTTCCTCGTTCGAGCTCGTCTGTCTGGCATTTGACAAGTATTGAATACCCAAGCCTATATTGTCATAGCTCTGCTCTTCAATATTTGCAGTTCCTTAGTCTCGTGGAGCAATCGTTCATAAAAGAGGCTCACCTCTGCCATCTCTGTATGTACCTCATTGTGGGTGGTTCGCTGTAGACGTAATACGTCTATCCATATAATAGCAGCTTGTGAATTCTCGCCGACTAGCCACACGGCCTCATTACGCTTTTTGTCCCACTGAGCTGAGTCAACCACATCTATCTACCTATCAAATAGAAATGAGGCTAGGATTATGAAAGCCACATGTTATTGGTTTTGTTCGCTGAGAGCCAAGGCATTGTTATAATAGCAACAGGCAATTAATATGTCAGTATCCGTCTAAGTTTACAAGCACGTATTTTAGAAATAGTGCTTTGATTCTACCAATAACTCTAACTAATTACGCCATACTTATACCGTCAGTCACCAAATAAGCACACACCCGCCCATTTGTTTTAGCAAGTTATATTGACAAACCACAGCCGTTCAAAGAAGCATTGTAAACATACTATTCTAGGTGAACAGACATTGCGACAAACTTCGCACAGACAGTTTAATGAGTGGCTCGATGAAACATTACGTTGCCACGACGCCGACAGCTGCAACTAGGATCTCCCGGACGATTCATGCTGACATCTTAAGTTACAAACAAAACGTTCTGCCCCCATTTATCGAGAGAAACTCTAATACGTTAGTGTGTCAAGGCCACCCAACAAATTGATATTACATCTAGAGAGAGTTTGCCGCACCGAACTGCGCTTACAAATTCGCAGTTTATCACGTTTTTTATGCGACTGCAGCGCTCACCGGTATCAATTATATCTTACGAGTGGACGCCTGTAACTGATTCATTATAACAGCGTTTCAAAATGTTTCAGGCGAAGTAGAAAAAATAATACTGAAACTGCAGTAGTGCCCGACGACATCTAATGAAGTACATTGAAATCGAATATTACGAGTCAATAGCTCAGTTGCAAGTTGATAGGTCAACGAGCCGGTCGCGCCGTCGCCGGTCTATAATTAGCTCCATTAACTAATGTCTTCTGATAAGAGCCATTCCACTGTAAATGGTCTGCAACGCGAGCGTCCGTCATGTGTGCAATTAATTAAAACGGAGTCATTGCACGCATTTGCAGACACCATGATACCCCGCAAAGCTGCACCACGAGCAAGCGGCTTTACTTCCACTCACAGTGAATTGAATCGTTACGAACAAATGTCACAACACAGCACATAACGTTTTGTGAGATTATAAAACCGTATTCAATACAATATTATGTTATTATTGTATGAAGCTGCTCATTGACCCCTTTACGTGTCACGTATTAAGTACACATTGTAGATAATATACCCACTTAATAAGCTTCTTACTGTTAACAAACTACAGCTTGTTATGAGCTTAATTGCTTAGCTTTTTAGTACATAATAATGTATAAATAATATGATGTAAGACACGACTCTTGGGAATTACTTTAACTGTTCTATTGGTGCTACAGTATCTGAGTAAACTGCTTCGGTAGATAGTACACACGGCTACACATCAAGCTATACATTTCCAGTATAAGCTGATCTCGCATTGTATAGGATTTCCGTACAATGGGATGGGGGAATGGGGGTCAGCGTATACTGGAACGGTATAGCTTGAAAGTCATGTACAATTCGCACGTCTTACCGGGTCCAATTCACATCGAAGGCTCGCTTCTCGAAGTTGTTAAGGAGTACGTATACCTAGGGCAAGTTTTCCAGCTTGGTAGGGACAACTTTGAAAAAGAAGCCGACACAAGGATCCGGTTGGGTTGGGCAGCGTTTGGAAAACTTCGTCAAGTCTTCTCGTTGCCAATCCCGCAATCTTTGAAGACTAAGGTCTTCAACCAGTGCGTCCTGCCCGGTATGACATACAGTGCCGAAACGTGGACACTGACAGTCGGGCTGGTCCACAAATTCAAGGTCACTCAGCGTGCTATGGAGCGGGCTATGCTCGGAGTTTCTCTGAAGGATAAGATCAGAAATGAAGTTATCCGGAAGAGAACCGGAGTTACCGACATAGCCTGCAGAGTAAGCAAACTGAAGTGGCGGTGGGCTGGCCATGTTTGTCGAAGGACCGATGGCCGGTGGAGCAGACTAGTCCTGGAGTGGAGACCACGTATCGGTAAGCGTAGTGTGGGACGCCCCCCAGCTAGATGGACCGACGACCTTAAAAAGGTGGCTGGGACAGACTGGATGCGGAAGGCGGAGGACAGGGTGTTGAACTGCTATAGGCTGAGTTGATGATAGCTTGATGTGTAGCCGTGGCCGGAACCGCTAACTATATCGATGTTAAATGATTTTCATTTACTGCAACAGTGTTACTAACTTTAGATTTAACATTTTGTAACCGCCTTACAGTTACGCTTCGCTTGAACTTATTAAATGTTCATACAACTTTACAAAGCAATAATTCTATTCTATTGCAAGTGATTGCAATATTATTACGATCGATACTCATCGAAGTCATCAATCATGGCCGGCGCTGTACGAATGATCGCTAATGACTCTCCGCGAATGGTAACATCAGACATTCAAAACCATATTGTCACGACCTACTTTACAGTCAGAGTGTAATGTTTGTAAAATAGTGGCGCCGTCGTCGCAGGAATTCGTAATTCGATTGTCAATTTGTTCCGCTTCCAAAACCAACGCGCTCGTCTAAAGCTGCTGATAGTCTTGTGCATTCACTTGTAATGAGCATTCTAGCGAATGTTAGAATAAACAGGAGCGTTCTAGCGAGCATTCTAGCAAAACGACAGAAAATTTTCTTTGAGCTTTTTGCCGAGCCGAGCAATTTTGTCATTGTTCCGCGCCGCCGCGCCGTCCTAGAGCGTTCCTTAGAATGGTCGTAAAAATGTTCGTAGCGATGTTTGGTTCTATGCTTGACTCTGTTCGTAGTTCATCATCATCATCATTTCAGCCGAAAGACGTCCACTGCTGGACATAGGCCTCCCCCAAATAGGAGGGGGATTTGCCATAATCGCCACGCTTGGCAGGCGGTTTGGCGATCGCAGAATGGTTTTAACATTTCATAGAGAACGCTGCTGCCCATTCTCTAGTAAGTCCCTTTAGTCGCCTTTCACGGGAAGAAATGGGAATAGTTTGCTGTTCAGTTTGTTAAATTTAAAAACGGCGAATGCTCGATGTTCTATTACAAGTGAATGTTCAAGTCTATCAGCACCTTTATTTAACCACTCCGTGATCGTTTCAAAAGTCGTTATGGTAAACTCGGCTTCAAATAGAACTACGTTTTTAGGGTTCCGTACCTCAAAAGGAAAAAACGGAAACCCGGATCACTTCATTGTCCATCTGTCTGTCAGTCTGTCAAGACCCTTTTTCTCAGGAACGCGTGGGGGTATCAAGTTGAAATTAATATCAAATAAGACGGTCTATGGTCTCTTAAAGCTTCTAAGTCAACACAATAAAAAAATACGGTGATTTATGCGACATATTTAGTTATTCGCAAATAAATCAAAACCTATAGGGTACTTCCCGTTGACCTAGAATCATGAAATTTGGCAAGAAGCAAGGTCTCACAGCACAAGTATAGGAAAAAGTCTGAAAACTAATTTGTAGTTTTATCACATAAAACATATTTTTGCGATTACAGACTTACATTTGCAGTTGGAAAGTTGACCGTGGCGTATATCGATGTATGGGAGAACATGTTTTTCAACTAAAATGTTAAGTTTGTTTTTGGGATAAATTCATCCAAACTATGGAACCCTTCATTGTGCGTGGTTCGACACGCACTTGGCCGGTTTTTTTACTTTCAACCAACACCGTCAAACTGACGTTCAGGTAACAACATCAGTAGGTAAAGTCCATTTCACGAAAGAAGTCCCGCGGAAATAAGTGGAACTAATTATTATTATACGCTAAGTTAGCAACATTCCTAAAATAACCCATGCCTGCAGCGCCACGTCTGCGGGACTTCTTTCGTGAAATGGACTTTATGTCCATTCTGTAAAAATCTCACCGTGAATTATTGCGTGGAGTGAGCTGTCAGTGTCATTCCACTGATGCTAGGGATTGACCAAGGATTACATTTACAATAATTATAATCGAGATTCAAATAATATTTTTATGCTAATTCTATTGATCATTTTATATTATTTCAAAGCTAGTACCTAAGTGTAAGTGTCTATTTAGGGGTTTTTAAATAAAACAAAGCTAAACATAAATTCTGTCATAAACTCAATTTTGTTTTGTTGCATTTTTTTCCTAGACTATTCCTTAAATAGCCTGAAACGCGAGCGCGTCACGCAGGTACAATAAATAAAATAAAACATACTTACGTCGCAATACTCCATTTGAAATAAGATTAGAAATTTAAATAAACTTTTTACCGGTCCGTTAACCGATTTTTACTTCTATTCCGTATGCATAAGAATGGCATTAAAGGCAAAAACGTGGTTACAATACCAACTGTTTATTACAGCTGCCATTTGTCATGCCACCAACGCCATAGAAGTCAAAATCGGTTGAACGGACTGTAAAAAAGGTTTATTTAAATTTCTAATCTTATTTCAAATGGAGTATAGCTTAGACGTATGTTTTATTTTATTTATTGTACCTGCGTGACGCGCTCGCGCCTCAGGCTATTTAAGGACTATTCTAGGAAAAAAATGCAACAAAACAAAATTGAGTTTATGACAGAATTTATGTTTAGCTTTGTTTTATTTAAAAACCCCTAAATAGACACTTACACTTAGATACTAGCTTTGAAATAATATAAAATGATCAATAGAATTAGCATACAAATATTATGATTATAAATGTAATCCTTGGTCCATCCCTAATATCAGGTGGGATGACACTGACAGCTCGCTGAACCTAAGTTAGCACGGTGAGATGGTTACAGAATAGCACTGCTGTACCCCGAGTGTAAGTTTGCAAGTGAGTAAACGTAACTAGCGCGTTTGCGTTAAGATTTTTATTCCCACCCTTTTATTCGTAGCATTAAGATCTATCGGTCAATTTTTTACGCAAACGAAATAGTTACGTTTACTCTCTTGCAAACTTACACTTGGGGTACAGGTAACATCACAACGGTAATGTTTTCCCTTTGATTGTTTGGTTTGTTGGTATATTCGTGTATTTATGTATATTTATAAGGTCTTATATTTATTTATAATTAGGTATATATAATTATTATATTTAAAGTTTTTAATAGGTATATGTATGTATATCCATAAATTTAAATAAATATTTATTCAACAATTTTCGTTATTGTACCTACCACTGCTTGTCTCTGCATCACCCAAAGGTTGACTGGTAGAAAATGCCTATGGCATTAAGTCCGCCTCTGTACATTTTGTGTGCTTAAAGTGTTAAATAAATAAATAATAAATAACAACTTTCAAAAACTAACCGAAATAGGTAGTTGTTTCCTACTCTATAAATTATTTTTATTTATTTTCACAACACTTCTATCATAACAGGATATCCCAAAGCGATAGGGTGGTACTTAATAATACTTATACTTATTTTAAAAATTGTAAATGGTTAGACGGCACGGTTGGCGCAATGGTTAAGCGATTGACTGCTGCGCTGCGTGTCGCGGGTTCGATTCCCGCACGGAACAAATATTTGCATGACCTGCAAGTAGTTGTTCCGGTTCTGGCTGTTTGTGTATGTGTTTAAATGTTTGTAAACGCACCTACACTACAGGAGAAAATCCTAGTGTGGGGAAAAGTTTAAAAAAAAAAATGGTAAGTATGCAGTTATTCTTGCGAATTCATTCAATGAACATGAAAAAATGTCAATCCTTTCGTTGACTTCATTAAGTGTTCGTAAGGCGCGAGTAACAGCGGGCCGAGCACGAGCCTGCCAAGACGTTTGTGCCAAGACATGATAAATTATGTCACGTCAATTTTTACTAGCATTTTATGACAAAACAGTTTTATCGCTCAAACTGTGATTAAATGTGTGACTCAAGTCATGTCACAGTAGGCCGTGCTCGCCCCGGGGTGGGGCTTTTAGAAGCAAGTTAGTCCTGAGCAACTTGCGTAATTTTAAACAGTTGTTGGACGTTTATTAAAAAGTTTTGTAAGAAAGTGGAAACTAAAATTAAATAATTATAACGAAACTGCACACTGTATTATATTAACACCTACAGTAAATCATTCTGTCAGCACAATTAAGTTGAGATCATAAATAAAATGGAATTGATTATCTTAAAAATTATCGTACTTTATGTCCGGCTAAGCTGTTTAATTTAGCACCTGCCGTATAACCAGATTTAACTGTAGGTAATTAGCACAAGGCTTTCGGCTTACTTACACACTTACCTTAGTGCTTTCACTGTACACTGAAAGTACGGATAACCAAGTTTTTGCGACATATACGAGCGTTCAACTGGAATCAGGGGGCCTACTCCGTAGCGTTAATCCAAAGTACCGGCCGAATGTTCGGCCGTTTTATATCTTCCAAAGTTTCCTTTTTTTACTTTGAATCCTTACCCGACTTAAAGTCACATTTTTGACTTAGGCTTATCTCTATGACTGTCGTTTTTTTTTTTTATTCGCCGTAGTCAGCCATAGTTAGCCGTCGTCGTGAAGCAACGGCCGAACATTCGGCCAATACTTCGGATTTATGTTCGGAGTAAACCCCCTGGATCAATCACTCTTACACGACAGTCCCAATCAATTTTATCTTTTCGTATGCACGTATTTCTGTGAGAAATAAAATTATTTTTCTTTCTTTTCTTTCAATTGTGTGCATTAAAAATTACCTTGACATATCTCAGGACCCTGGAGTCCCGGACCTTTGGAAGGCGTACGAGTGGCCGAAGCCAACTCGCAGAGGCCCGTTAGGACGTTTTGAATGCAATGAGGCACCCATATTGATGTGAAACATCTATAGGCGCACGTAAAACCGATAGCTGGCGGGGCGACGCACGCCGCGTGGCAATCGGTCACTATACAGTCTATATGTAGTAGTGTGTAAATGTGTGTGTAGTGCGATGATTCACATCTGCCAGTCGTCCCGTGCTCGCGAAGGAAGAGGCGGAACGCGTGGAGGAGAGGCAAGGATCGCGCCCTCGCGCCCCTAGTCGCCGCAGGAGACGCCCCGGTTGTCGCGTCGGGAGTCGCAAGCCGATTTCCGGCCACCGTAGGCGCGGGCTTGCGGACGGTGAGCGATGGGTAGCTCGCCGTCCGATAAGGACCAGGCCCGGGTTGACGGCGCGTTGTGTTTCACGCGCGCCTCAAAGAGATGTCAGCACCAACTGACGGGGTCCGTTAGGACCAATGCCTGCCAGGGTTGCGAGTTTGTCCGAAAGGGATATCGTGGCCCTGGCACACAGGCAACGGAAGGAACACGGGTGGGTTTTAGTCAGTAAAAATCTGACACGCCCTCCTGCTCCGCCCAGAGCGGGAGAAGTTACTTGATAATTTCCAACCCAAAAAAAAAAAGAAGAAAAATAGGGTGACTGGTTGCAGCTGTATGACAATTGCCGAAAATTGAGCTGAATGGCGTGCAATTTGACAGGCCAGCAGTGGACTGCTGTAGGCTGATGATGATGATAATGTACCTCCTAAGATTGGATTTGATCCACTTTACCGTTAATTGCATTTCATTTGAAGTGACCGCCTATCAATTTATTTTCATGGCCATGGACAGACACTTATCATAATGTCGACTCTTTTGCGAAAGAACTTACTAATCACTCTATTGCATATGAAAAAAACACATCGTTAGTATTTTTTGTATAAGTTCAACAGCAAATAAACCGTAATTGGAACATAAATAATATAATTTTACGACTATAGTATGTGTGGCAACAGTGATGCAAATTGTAACCAATAATTTTTAGGGTTCCGTACCCGAAAGGTGCTAAATGGAACCCAACCCTATTACTAAGCCTCCGCTGTCCGTCTGTCTGTCAGCAGGCTGTATCTCATGAACCGTAATAGGTAGACAGTTGACATTTTTACAGAGCGTTTATTTTTATTGCCGCTATAACAACACATAATAAAAATAAAGCAAAGTTAAAAATTAAAGGGGTCCCCATACAAAAAACATATTCTTTTCGGAGATTTTGGTAAATATTGTAGTGATAAACTACGATCACATGGCCCGCCCCTCCAAATTACTCTTTCAATGTTTTTAGTCACCTCCTTACGAATAAATAAATCCTTGAATATTTTTTTTGGTCGACGGCCGTCTCCGTACACACAACATGCGTTGTGAGTCTTGATGGCGCTTCATAAATACTTTGACAAATACTTTCAAACGTTTTGGATTTTGGAGGGGCGGGCCAAGTTATCGTATTTTATCTCTACGGTTGTACGCGAAATCCTTCGTGTGCGACCGACTCAGGACAGGATAATGTTGGGACCAGGGACCGCACAACCCCGGTTAAAAGATAAAAAAGATAAGCCGTATAAGAGGTTACCTTTATCATGAAGTATCGCTTTGAATGGGTTTTTGCTTGAAACCCAGTAAAAGGGAAACCCAGTAAAAACCCTTATCGTATGGGTTTTTGATTAACCGCTTAGAAAAACCCTATCAAAAACCCTTTCAATGGGTTTAGCAAAAAAATTAAAAACAAATAGTATTTTTCTTTAAATTAATGTTGGATTTTTTTTACTTAAATTCATGTTGGATTTTTTTAAACTTAAATTCATGTTGGTATGGTGCTTGCACGGCGGTAACACAAGGGGGGGTTAAATTTCTGTATTTTTTTGGACGCACCGTTTTCGAGATATTTGCATTTCAGTTTTTTTTTATTAGTTAAAAAAACATAAGTATGATAATTATTGCATGTAATATAGAGTTAACTTTAGCTTGGCTACTTAGTAGCCACACCGTATAGGCTTTTAATTAACTGCTTAGAAAAACCCAATTAAAACCCGGGTAACCAGATTCGAATGGGTTATAATTATAAATTAAGCCGTTCAAATAGGATACACCCTCATCGTTTGGGTTTTTGATTAACCGCTTAGAAAAACCCTATCGAAACCCCTTTCAATGGGTAACCAAACTGGTCCCTGGTTGGGACTGCCACGCAGCGGGGCGAGCACGGCCTACTGTGACATGGCCTGAGTCACACATCCTATCACATTTTGAGCGATAAACCGTTTTGTCTTAAAATGCTAGAACAAATTGACAACAAGACATTACATATTTATCATGTCTTGTCACAAACGTCTTGGGCACGCCCGTGCTCGGCCCGCAGCCTGCGGAGTAGCGAGGCAGATTTCTTACATAATCAGCTTATAATGTTCCTACTGCTGGGTCACAGGCCTCCTCTTTCTGTGAGAGGGAGTGGGCCGTAATCCACCACGCGGGCTCAGTGCGGGTTGGTGGATTTCACATGTCTTTGAGTTTTTAGAGGACATATGTCATCTCCTCACGATGGCTTCCTTCACCGTTTTGAGAGCAGTGGTGATGAAATAACTTACACTAAGTAACGCGCCTGTCTGGGTTCGAACCCACGACCTACAACTCGTAAGTCGAAGCTATTACCACTGGGCCACCATTGCTCTCATTTTCCTTTGAATTCCTACGCCACGGTGCATCAAAGCCGTCAGTGCATGCGTCTGCAAACATTGCCGAAGCACTACAGAAGCGCGGCAATCGCAACAATACCCAGCGGGGCGAGCACGGCCTACTGTGACATGACGTGAGTCACACATTTTATCACAGTTTGAGCTATAAAACTGTTTTTTCATAAAAAACAAGTACAAATTGACATGACATACTTTATCATGTCTTGTCACAAACGTCTTGGGCAGCCCGTGCTCGGCCCGCTGAATGCGTTATTGAATTGGATACGAAAAGCACACCGATATTGCAGTAGTTTTGCCGTTGCCGTTTGTTTTCTTGCCCTTGTGACATTTTCAAGACTACAACAAACACCATGCCACAGCGTCGCATGTTTACCAACTTGTTACATGAAAAATATACCACTTTCCTATTACACAATCGTTTATTAATGTACCCATTGACGCATAAGGTGCATTGCATTAGTTTCAATGCATACTGAACTATCGGAAAATAACTGCATACAATAACAAGCTGTATCTAGTTTACTAAAGAAACATATTAACAGCAACATTTCTAGAAATATAGGTAAATAGAAATCATGTTTAAGCTTATAATGTAGGCATACAACAAACAATGTCAAGAAGTGTTTTAAAAAAAATCTATACAAATAAGATGGAACTTTACCCGACTACGGCGAAGCAAAAAGAAGGGTTATGATTTTGACCGGCATGTACTTATGTATGTGGGCATGTATGTCCACCTATTCCCTCATAACTTCTAAACTACTTATCATAATTTGACAAATAAGGTATCGCTGGAAGTCTCTGGATAGTCCGCTGGATAGGTAATAGGCTATGTGACGTCACATTAAATTGAATGTGGCGCCCTATAAAGGACATAAAGTCTTATACTAAAAAAAAAACAATACATTCTAAAAGTAGTAAGCGTTCATAAGCTTTAGGGCAAAGTGAATACGACCACGGCTATCCTCTGAAAATTACTATGATTATGTATTAAATACATAAAAAATTTAACGTGTAAATTGTTTATTTAATAGACGATAAGTGTCGAATAGTTTGTATCACATTTGATACAAACTATTCTATACTTATCGTCTTACTAGCTTAACATTTCTTTGTAGTCGACTGTACCTAATGAGGTACAGTTGACTACAAAGAGATGTATAGGGTCGCAGCATTATGCTGAGCGGTGGTCGTTTTGCGTGGATGTGACGCATATTTTCCCCTACTTGTTCTTTTTGTACTTATGTTCTTTCTTTGCGTTATGTTTACCGCAAATAAACGTATTTTCTTTATACCCTCTTTTTTTTTTTTTTTTTTTGGGTGGGAAATTATCAAATAACTTCTCCCGCTCTGGGCTGAGTGGGAGGGCGTGTCAGACTTTTACTGACTAAAACCCACCCGTGTTCCTTCCGTTGCCTGTGTGCCAGGGCCACGATATCCCTTTCGGACAAACTCGCAACCCTGGCAGGCATTGGCCCTAACGGACCCCGTCAGTTGGTGCTGACATCTCTTTGAGGCGCGCGTGAAACACAACGCGCCGTCGACCCGGGCCTGGTCCTTATCGGACGGCGAGCTACCCATCGCTCACCGTCCGCAGGCCCGCGCCTACGGTGGCCGGAAATCAGCTTGCGACTCCCGACGCCCGGGGCGTCTCCTGCGGCGGCTAAGAGCGTGAGGGCGCGAACCCTGCCTCACCCTCACGCGTTCCGCCTCCTCCTTCGCGAGCATTACTGCTTCGCAGAAGGAGGTGACGGCCTCCCATGCACTCTCGCCTCCGAACCATGGCCTGAACCAGGGCTGGACGCGAGAGATCGCTGCCGCCGATCGCCTCCGTGAGGACACGGCGGTGCTCCGCCCAAGCCGGGCAGACCTCCACCGTATGCTCCACCGTGTCCTCCGGGCGATCCACACAGTGGTGACACCCGGGCGTTTCCTCCCGCTTTATCCTGAACAGGAACCTCCCGAAACAACCGTGTCCGGTGAGGACCTGCGTCAGGCGGAAGGTGAGGACGCCGTGGCGCCTCTCCAGCCACTCCTCAAAGAGGGGACTTATCGCCACAATTTTGGCGTGCCCTCTTTATACCCCCTAAAGTTACAAATACATGTACCCATTGAAAGAAGTGTACATACCTACTTCGTTACAAATAATTCTACACACGGTATTAGCGATTATTATGTGTTCACTCAATGTGCCAAATTTGTGTATACAGCAAGAAGGACAAAGGAACGAATTAACGTTTCAGAGCGTACACATTACAGTGTCCTTCTTGCTGGCATATTTCATTGAAACATAAATCTGTGCACCGACTTTTGCAGTGTTCTGAATTTATTTTACTATCGTTTTTTTTTTATTTATTTTTTTGAGTATAATAATTTTGTTATGTTATTTTAATAATTATTTAATGATATAGCCAATAATATAAATATTTGCACACCTTGTTAGGTAATGATACAGTGTACTTTATATTTATTTGTAACATCTGTTTATGCATGCACCTGTATTAAGCAAATAAATAATTTGATTTAATTTTGATTTTTTTGATTTGTCATCTATCATGTCTACAAGTGTTTGTAACAAACAATGACAACATCATCAAAGGATATATATTTTTATAACTTTCAAATGCATACATTTCTTTGTAGTCGACTGTACATAGCAGTGCCCTATTCCTGACAACACACCAAGGGTTTTTGAAAGCCTGAACAAGTCTCCAATCAGTAAATTCATGCCAACTCTTGTGTTAACTGTGATTGGTTGTCCGTGATAATAAAAGCCAATCAAATCTCTTCACATGAGCCTTGACAACAGTTAAATTGACCTGACTTTCAAAAGCCGGGCTTTTCCAAAGGGTTGTCGGAAATTCTGAAACTTGAGGGATTAATTTCTACGTAGGTGATAGCGGTTCATGTAACAGCATTAGGAGACATGAAGATTCATAATATTATGTATGTAGCGAGGTACGTCGTGACTCGTTATAGTTTTGGAAAATATAATTATGTATACATATCCCAGAATTAACGCACAACCTCTTAAGGGGTCATTGAACTCATCATTATGAACAACTTTTTCTATGGGACCAAACCTGAAATCAGGAAAAAAAATCAGCTGTTCCCTACATTTATGTTCGAATAACTCGTCAAAATGTAGGGAATAGCTGATTTTTTTTTTGCGATTTCAAGTTTGGTCCCATAGTAAAAGTTGTTCATAATGATGAGTACAATGACCCCTTAAGAGGCTGTGCATTAATTCTGGGACATGGTGTATACCTATAATTAAGTACCTACACGAATATTAGTAAGAGCAGGCGCTTTATACTTTGTGTAAATAATTTCGTCACCACTGCTCTCAAAACGGTGAAGGAAAACCTCGTGAGGATACCGGCATGCCCTAGAACCGTTAGTTTGAAGGTGACATCTACCAACACACACTGGGCCCGCGTGGTAGATTACGGCCCACACTCTCTCGAAGAGAGGAGACCTGTGTCCCAAAAGTGGGAACATTATAGGCTGATTATGCTACACGAATGTTATTTCGAAGCCATAAAATACTTTCAAGAAAATCTGTTGCATTTTTGACAACCCAAAAAGCTTCAAACTTAGATAATCCCAACATAGAGAACATTGGAGCCCATCAACCGTACATGGAACAAACAGTTGAAACGTGTTGTTCAAACGTAAAAGCACTTTGTTCAAACGCAGAGGTGTGAGTAGTGATTGACAGGCAACAAAACACCGCGAGTGGCGCCGACCTTGTGTGCTCGATTGTACCGAGCGGCTACCGGAACTCACATACCGGTACTGTACCGCTGTCCTTAATCACTATCATATCTATCTGAACAAAGCACGTGTATTATACAATATACATTGAGTAAGTGTTTACCATAGATAGCTGTTTAATTTGTTTTAATTCCCGAGAAATAGTAAGGCCCGTATTTATAGAACGTTTCTCAGTACTCAAACATTACTTAAGACTAAATTCAACCAATCCAATGCAATGGCTTGAATCTAGTCTTAAGTAATGCTTGAGTACTGAGTAAAGTTCTATAAATACGGGCCTAAGACGCTCCTTAAAACTTCTTACTACATAATGATCCAGAATGTGGCAGGACGTCTGTTTAAACGTATATCTAATAAAAACAAGTTATGTCAAAGTGATAAGTTACATTTTAACTCTCTTGTAGGCGTTGTAGCTCGTAGTCATAACCAAGCTGCGTAAATGATATATAGAAGTCACGTTAGCGCCTCGTAGGCTCCGCATAGGCTCTGCGTAGGGACCGCATCTGCGCTGCACAGGCTCTGCGTAAGCACCACTTCTGCGCTGCATAGGCTCTGCGTAGGGACCGCTTCTTAGTCGTTGCGTAGAAGTCACGACGTCGCAGCGTAGCCTCCGCGTAGGCCTTGCTAAAGTACATGTAGGTGCCATATAGACGCTGCCTAGACGTAGTGAATGTTTTCGTTTTCGACTCTTCAATATAGCATAGCAGTTTATTGAGATTGGAAGGTCCATGTTAAGCAGAGGACGTTACTGTGGTTTGATGAGATAATAAAATCTACATGAACCTACTTAGCAGTACCTAAAGGTGCTTATGAAGGACACTTTTAATAACTGTTACGAAAATGCGCGACTTAAAATAAATTGAAAGATTGCCAAAGAATCAACTCTGTTTCGCGATCCGAGTATTTTTGGAAGAATTGTTGCATTCTTGCACTTTCCAATAACTTTGAAGCCAAAAATGTTAATTTCATGCTGTGGCCATAAAATGTAGCTATTACAGTTACTAGTTGATTATGACCTTATCTAGATCAAAAACTAAAAGCTTACAACATTAGTAGGTATCTATTTTTTATCTAGAAACCTTGCTGCATCATAAAACTGCACCAAAACCCGTTCACCAAGACTGGCTTTTGAGTACTTAAGACGCTGACAACAGCTCAAGCGCGGTCACTGTCAGACTGCATACAAAAGAAAGAGAAGCGCGATGGCACAACGCTTCTAATTTATTGCAAAATATCAAGGAATTGTATAATTACTTAAAAATTTGTTGAGTAATCGAGAATAAAAAACAACCAAGTTCTGGATTCAAATAAGACGTTCTTATTATTAATTAAATACCAACCGTACGTTGATATTTAATACAGACATTTTGGATTGTAACTCAAGGTAAAAGGTTAGTTTACCGTTAATTTGTATCGAGATTTTTTTTTCTAAACATGTTTTGGTAACAGCCAAGTTTTGAGAAATATGTTCAAGAATAACATATATTTTTTCCGCTACCACAAACTATATAGATTTGGCAATATTTTTGGTTAAGACAATTCTACTTAGATCATTCATCATTTGCCTCTTGTCAGCGGCTTAAACGAAGAAACGATCTAGACACTGCGTAGGTCAAATAGAAACCCAGTCTGTCATCAAAAGAATATACTTACTTATTAAAAATAAAAGTATTTTTTTGAGTGTGAATAACATAACATAACGCCTGTAATCCCCGAAGGGATAGGCAGAGGTGTACCTTAATTACACCCACGTTTCACCAGTTATGTTTAACTCTCATGTAATAGGGGGCGAACCTATTGCCATCAACTGAGCACAAATCCAGACTCCGGGCTGCTACTGAGAAATTCCTTGTGGCAAAACCCAATAACACTTTGCCCGACCTGGTAATCGAACTCTGGACCTCGTGCCCGACAGTAGTGCTTGCGACCACTGGACCAACGAGGCATTGCGTGAATAATTAGTTACAATTTCAGTTGGAATGTATTTTTATTTGAAGATGAAGGCATTCAGTTAAAGGTCTGTTGTCTATGCCACGATCGGAGAAGTGTAACGAAATGTCAAGGGCGACGCGGCGACGACCGAGCACTGTTTGTTCTACTGCAGAAATGTTCGTTTACCTAATACGTTTAATTTATGCCTACCGTTAGAAATATTGATTAATTTACGTTTTTATTTTATTTTATTAGTATTAATGATTTAACTTACTGTTTTTATTGACAAAAAAAAATATTAAATGGTGTTCATTTATCGATCCTTGACTAAAAGCTCGTACAGACTTGTGCGATATCGCGGGCGCGAAAGGCAGCAACAAAGAAATTGTACTACTAGTGTCGCGTCGCGCCCGCGATAATCCGCCAGTCTGTACGAGCCCTAAAATACCTATAAATAACATAATTTGACTAACTGTAATGTAATTTAAGTACTGTTTTATGAATAAAGCTTATATTATATTATATGATTTGCTCATGACGCTTAGTATTTTTTTTATTGTAGTCATTTTCTATACCTTAAGAATCTGGAAACATCCCCTGAAAATAACATACTTTAAAAAGAGGGAATTCTACCTTATTTAATTTTACACTCAAATTAATAACTCTTTTCGTACCGCAGACGTATATATTCCATTTCCATTAAAATGATCCCGACCTGAATTTTAAAGAGCCTTGTACCACAAACCCTTATGAGGCCGTGAAGTGGGTTGTGTTGTGATAACCGGCTACCAAGTGACGTCATGTACCTACACTTATGTTAAAATTATAACCATGCGGGCCCCAACGACTACCTAATTACCAGGCTGCATACAAGTCGCGACACGAGACATAATCGATCACTAAACTACGGTTCTTTCAGGGCCAATATCAATCTATGCAGTGTGGTGTGTGCGACGAGCAAGCGTTTACGACGTACGGCATTTCATACAAAGTTTCAAGCCTTTGTTTTTCGAAATGACTGCACCGATTATAATGAAACTTCATACGCATATCAGGTTTCAAATGTCTAAAAACTTAGTTGAGAACATTTTCTAAATGTCTGTGTATTTAAAAGCAGATAACTGGAAATCTCTGTTTCTATGGAAAATTTAAAATAGGTCTAATTTGGCTGTAACACAGTTTTTCGAAAATGTTCTTAAGAGGCGATGGATGCGTAGTTCATACAAACGTAATACCAAAATAATTTGTAAATCAAACATATTCTTAAGCTAGTGTGTCTTTATTCCGATTGGATTACAGAATTCTAGGTTCACAAATATATATTTTGAATGGACACTGATTTAAACAAGAGTTATAAGAAAAATAAGTTTTTTATAGAAATTTAAAATTCCTCATATCTCGTCTTTATATCATTGTCCTTTCAAAATATATACCTGGGAACATAGATATTCTGTAATCCAATCGAAATAAGCTACCTTAAGAATATTTTTGATTTACAAATTATTTTGGTATTACGTTTGTATGAACTACGCATCCATCGCCTCTTAAGAACATTTTCGAAAAACTGTGTTACAGCCAAATTAGACCTATTTTAAATTTTCCATAGAAACAGAGATTTCCAGTTATCTGCTTTTAAATACACAGACATTTAGAAAATGTTCTCAACTAAGTTTTTAGACATTTGAAACCTGCATATGCGTATGAAGTTTCATTATAATCGGTGCAGTCATTTCAAAAAACAAGGGCTTGAAAGTTTGTATGAAATGCCGTACGTCGTAAACGCTCTTAACAGTTTTATAACCGTGTTATTTGAATTAAAACTGTGTTGTTGTGAGAAAAACGTTTGTTTTTATTTCTTATTCCGCGTCGCGTTGAAAGTAAAAGTAGCGTTGTCTTGCATAAGTAGACTCGCGCTGTCCGAGCAGATCTAGTAGTGCAAATATTTTTAAATTAGCTTTTCATTTACAAGGAAACAATAAAGCATGTTAACATATTTCTTATGTACAATTTTGGTACCTTGTTAAAAAAAATACATATTATGGGCCTAGGGCAAGAAAGATAACATAGGTCGGTTACAGGAGTCATACATACGTTTCAGGATTTTAAGGCTTACATGCACAAAATATATACAACATTTCCCAGAATTAACATACAACCTCTTAAGGGGTCATCGTAGCCATCATTATGAACAAGTTTGACTATGGGACCTAAACTGAAATCGCGAAAAAAATCTGCTGTTCCCTACATTTACGTTCGAATAACTCGTCAAAATGTAGGGAACAGCTGATTTTTTTTCGCAATTTTAGATTTGGTCCCATAGTAAAAGTTTTTCATAATGATGACTACAATGACCCCTTAAGAGGTTGTGCGTTAATTCTGGGACATGTTGTAGATATATTATGATACTAGTGTGATATAGTTCCTTTTCATTACGCAACCCTAAAAGGAATGTTACTCAATTCTTAGCTGTATCATTACCTACACAACATGTTATTATTATTTTAATGACTGGCTGTGTTTCTCTATAATTATGAGACCTCTACGCACATCTACAATGCGATGTACAATTTCACAACCGATATCTGCACTTGTATCAGATATTGTGAACTGCTAATTAAATAACAATCATTTTATCAGTACCTATTTCTATAGAGATGTGGCAACGATTCTTCGCGAGCACATACCAGTGGTAGTTGATACGTGAATACAATTTTTGATACAATTTTACGTAATTGACGCGTTCCATGTAAACGAGCGGCGAGTAAAAGCGGGTTGAGTACGTCGTTTGTTGCGCAACGTTGCGCCCGCGCACGCGCGCGCTCCGCGACGCGACGCCCTGCAGCTCCGGACGTGCCAACAGATCAGTCTTCAGAATGTGAAGCCCATGGATGGGCGCAGGGATAACCTAGAAACGCTATTAATAGCCGTAGGATGAATACTCACATTTTACCATTTAAAAAACTTGTACACACAATATTTGACACACTTTTTGACCACAGAGAAGTGTCAGACATCTTTCACGCGCATATCCTAGATTAATATATGATAGTTCAGTGGACTATTTTATTCCGTAGGAATAAACAGCACACGGGTGAGGATGAAAGGATAGCACAAAATCCAGCTTTCCCTTGGAAAAACTGGATTTTAGGCGCCATATGTAGTTTCTACCCCCTTGACAATCACCAAGCTTTAAAATATTCATTATTTACGTGGATAACTTATATTAAGTTAAGGATTTCGTGTCATAAGCCTTAAATTAGCTATTCAGTTACAAAGTAAATTAACAAACAGATTTTTTTATTTACACTTACCATTGTGCACAGATTAGCATGTACATGGTTAATCTTCATCTTCACACTTGACGGGCCCATCCATCTAGACATAGGCAATTTATCTGTCAATCTACGTATATAAATGATGTAACACGGCCTTGAAGGTTACAATAAGACATAGAATACTGTGCCCTTGGAAAGCCACAGTGATTTGCAGTCGATGCGCGCGTACGCACAGCACCACCCACTACTCGAACCCCGCATCCTATGAATGAATCATAGGAATTCCATTGATGTACACATGAAAGCGCTTTATTTCACGATTCAAGTTTTATTGTCATTTTATGGGTAGCTGAAGGTTTATTCGAAGTGGGTCTTTCACCGCTTCAGTACACTTCATGTTGTGGTTGTGGCCGCTTGAATAATTACTTAGTGGAATTGGTTGTTTATTGGTGAATATAAAGCGAAGACCCATGCTTTTATGGTGTGAATTGTTAGATCAAGATTTCTTTTTAAATTTTCTTCTCATGGGAATATTTTAAATCAGCTTTTCATGTGTCAAAAAATATATGAAGCTATTTCGGTCAGGAGAAGCTACGTCCACAAACTCATTATCCGAGACCGTTCCAATTTCCTCGTCCCGATCCTCTCGCGCAGGAGACGTGGGGGAGGCAGAAAGTTGCATCAGTGATGTCAGAACCGGTTCGGATACTAAACCAGCGTCATGCTTCTTTGACTGACCGGTCATTTTAGGAGAGCAATCTCCAAACACACTGACATCATCATCCGATTCAAATGATGAGTTTCCTTTGTACGCCATTAATTGATCTAAAGTTTTCACATTTCGTTCACCAAATAGAATGAGCAAGTTTTTCAAGACGTAAATGCCCTTTATATACCGAACTAACTATGCTTTCATCTAATTACTAGTTGATAACAGGCATGAATAGTTACGACCAGGAACTTACCGATTTAAGGCGACGATAACCGATTTTTAATGATTTCATACTGAAGATCACGTCTAAACGAGTAGTGTTAATGATTTGTAAAAAATACATGTTAAATTAGAGCATTTTCTCAATATGTGAATATTTTAGATTATGTTTATATTACATAATGAAATAAATTTGTAAAGTTGTCTAACGCGGATAAAAAACTGAGAATGCAAAATCAACCAAGCATATTTTTCGGAATCAATAATTTAAAGATAATTTAATTATTGATTGAGTTGATCTTTTAGTATACGCGTTTTATTAAAATACCTTTTGTATTGATAATGCGTCAAATTGGGGACAGCGCTCCTTGATGGGCGAGTTCTATTACTGGCTGAACGTACGACGCGTTGCGTGAGCTCAGTAGAGAACACGCAAACTAACCTCTCAAGGTCACTGGCATATATCTGAGTCTTAATTATAAGCATATATTTGTTCGTGATTACAATTAGAAACCGAAAATTTCAATGACAATGAGAGTGATTACACTATCTGTCTGTCTTCTATGTATGTGTCTTGTGTCTCGTGGTTGTGTCTATGTTCTCAACTAGATGACGATTTCGATTGATGCTTTGCTTTCTCCATTGTTTGTGTAACACCGCCACCGACAGACAAGCCACGCCCCACATATCGTCACACATTGTCTCTTGAGATTTGTCAAAGTAAACAGTACCTCCCAAATTATAAATTAGCTAAACAACGATACAATAAACACAAGAATAATGTCTGGACTTGGACATTTTCCGTACAGTTTCATACTTTTCCGAAGTAATAGGGTCGTAAGTTCCCGTTAATTTGAACATTTTCCGCTTTTCTTACGCACATTTTGTGTCATTATTGCTTTCCATTACGTGTTCCCTGTGTGCCAAATGTGTTTGCCGACCATACATAACTAGCAAGGCCTTCCCAGACATGCTTTAAGTGAGGAAAATTTTCTTGAAATGTGATACCCATTTTGAACTGCCATTTACGCTGCTGCAACGAAATGAAGAAGTTCTATCATGAGTCAGATACAGTAATGTTTAATTTCTCTTTCATGTGTGCACTCATTCACGTTTTGGTTGCATGCGATGATAGCAATGTGAGGCAAGTTGTGGCAATTTGCGCGTCATCCCTTACCGATGAGATCGTGTGCGCCTGCGCTCTCACCGAGCACGGAAGTCGTGGTGGGTCTACCGTCTACCATCACGTAGCGTGCGCTATTTGCTCGCCCGTGAAGTTTCCTGCAACACAAATTGTACAACGTTAATTATATCATATTACGTATTTTTTTTTGCATTCTTACTTTTTGTACGTGCGCGACAGACGCATTCTGTTGGTGATATGTTTTTCTTTTTATTTCAATGAAGCATGAAACGGTGCCAGCTTGTTACATAGAACAGCTTGTGCTAGCTTTAAAACACACGTGAGCATTGTGAGCAAAGGTTTTGTAAAGGTTTTGTTGGTTAATAATTACAATGACCTATAAATCTTCTCTGAGCCCTATTTATTCATGGATGTGCCCTCAATTACTGTTAAAAGTTGCGTGAATCTGTTAGAAGTGGTATTGCGCAAAGCGACAATCAGCTGCGATAGTGCGCACTCGAATTTCTTTCATTCACAGATCGACATGAGATGATAACTTAATAAATTAATTGAGAAATTTTCCGTGACACAGGTGACCTCAGGTAATAAATTGATTTAATGTACAAAGTTATTACTTATTAGTTAGACTTAACCTGTCAGCTGAATATCAAACAAGTAAATTATGGCGCTAGATACATTAAGTAATGATAAAATGTTGTTTAACAGATATTTGTTGTCTACGGTTATGATTTAATAAACTGCCTAAATTATAATTTAAGACGCCAGGCCATGTTCTTAGGTTACTTGGGGGGTGTTAAACCTATTAGATTTCGATGGGTTCATGTAACATATTTAATTTAACATATAATTTTAATTAAATAATCTCCTATTAAATATGTAAATTTTCGCATACAAAATAATTGTTAGGAAACAGGATATTAAATGATATAATTTGAAACATAAATTAACAACTGTTCGACCTATTTACAAAAGCGCAATAAATGATATTTAATAAGTACATATGTACGTAAACCGAAGGCAAGTGGCTGACTCGTAAATAAAAAAGATTAGCGTATGGCCACGAAATAAAAGGTCATGGGAACGATTTCCGCTGAGGAGCGAACATCACGCGGAGGATTGAATGACAAAACTTTTAATTACTACCTAGTGTAGTTATAAATCTGCCTCGCTATGCAGACACAGTTTGTAACTAATTCACAAATAACCCAGTGCTTTATTTCAGTAGTATTGCAAAACATAATTAATAATTAATCGAGCCCAAAAAATAATAAATCCAACACAGAATGTAAAACGAAATGTATATTTCTGAAATATATATCGCTATAAAAACACGCGACTTTCTATGTTACGAGTACATTCATGTGTTCACTTCACACATATGTCATACGCACTTATACGGAGTTTTTAGAAAACAGTCGATAGCTATTCAGATTTACGACTAGGTGACATACTATGTACGAAATCCTAGACAAGAAATGAAAAACTGAGACCGATTTTAAGAATATAACAAGGGCGTGTCAGACCAAGTATAGTTAAGGGTTCCGTAGTTGGGATGAATTTATCCCAAAAATATTAAACTTGACATTGTAGTTGAAAAACATGTTCTCCCATACATCGATATACGTCATGGTCAATTCTTCAACTTCAAATGTAAGTTGGTCGCCTATTACCCGTTAACTTATAAAGCCTAATTAGCTGTGATAGTTTTCCTTTTAACTTCGTTATAATTATATACTACTGCCATACGTTTTTTCACACAAGCATTTAGCTGGCGGGGGGCACTTGATTCTTGATGCCGCACACCATGGGATAGACGAGGGAAAAAAAATATACCATCTTTACCACCTTACCACTTTGTCGGCGTAATATGTATACCCATGCCATATTACAGCTTTCTAGTACTAAGATTCTCTGAGCTAAGCCGCGGACAGACAAACAGATGGACATGGCGAAACTATAATGGTTCGTTGTTGACTACGGAACCCTAAAAATGATATAGGGAGAACACAATAAGCGTCATATGGAAGTATGGAGTTACAAAAAAACTTGCACGAACAAATACATTTGTGGTCCTCTTACCACTTCGGGTACACAAAAACTTACAACGACGATAAAATATTTTAAAGAAATAGAGCAAAAAAAATAACAATTCTTGGGAAAAAACTTGAATAAAACCGACGAAGGAAAACTTACGTAAGAACCGCGGACTTCCCTCCACATGTTGTGATAAAATTCAAAACAATTTCTATGATTCCACTTTATTATACCGATTTCGAGAATTAAGGCTTCTACATACTGGCGTGACTTGTCGCACGACGTGACAACGGTAGAACAATTTCTATGAAAAATTCAAGGAAATTGTTCTACCGGTGGCGGGGTGTCGCGTCGCGCGACACTTCACGCCAGTATGTACAAGGCTTTAATAAAATATACGATGACAGCCGTACAGTAGTCAGTAGGTTACTAGTTAATATTAATCTTAAATTAAGCAACATTCTTTATATTATCCTTCGCTGGATTTGCCGCGCTGATAGGTACATTATAATTCATTTTGACAGAGATTACGTCAAAGAAACATGTGACTATAACACTCTATTAACATTTAAAGATAATGATAATAAACGTTTAGTTTATTGTAAAAATAAATGACAGTAAGGCTTAGAAATCGCTACGCCATTTACGTGTCACAAATCTGGGACAGATAAAAATATTGATAACCATAAAAGGTGAGACATAATGAAGACCTGTCACCCAATTTAAATGTTGAAAACTATTTACGACGTCTTTAACCTCACTTAATTCAAAAATGTTTACATAGATTTGGAAAAGATAAACAAATATGTCCCAGACGGTTTGCTATTCCATAAAGTTCGCTAGTAACGCAGGGACATACATGTGTAAGTGCAACACGTCTCGGTATTGCTCAGTGAGGTCAAATGTCTGACGCGATCTTCTTCTAAAATATTATATAACCGTAAGCGGACGCATGGGAACTTTTCTGTTGAAACTGCTACTAGAATCTAAATGCCAGCAGTGGAACATGTACGAAACAACTAAGTATATTAAGAATAATAATTGTAAATTATGCGTGAAGATGATCCGAGCAGCAGTGAAGTAAAACTGACTGCAACAGTTGACAATTAGTTATGAGAGAATCAACGCTCGCTTGCACTCTCATCCGTTTTCAATCTCACTATTTGTCATCAGAAAAATAAAACAATATAATGACGACGTGACTGCAATTATTCAATGAGGATTTTATCCATCATTGTAAATTCAGAAATAAACAAACAAAAAACTTGTGAATGACAGAGGAAACGTCGAGGAATGCGACGGAGGCGGCACAATGGAGACGATCTTAGTGCACACGGTTGGCGTTCTTTGTTTCTTTTAAATTAACAATCAAGTCAACATCAAAATTCATTTATTGAAACCAGGCTGAGAATCAGCACTTTTCGAACGTCAGAAACATTAGAAAATATTGATTCTATACAATAGTATGTAAAATAATTTACATTACGCAACAAGTCAAGGGATTTAAAACCTTATACCTAGCAATAATAATGATAAAAAAAATCCTTAATTACGACAAATTATTTACTAAACAAATTATAATTGCCATTAGCCATATGCAAGTAGAATGTTGCGAATGTTGGCAAATGTTGCTATATCTATTAACTACAAGTTAGAGTTACAAGTTAAGTTTCCGGTTTATGTGTTAAATTTTTCTCATTCTATAGAAAATAAAAAAGATTTTATTCTTATGAATCTTCAATTTAACTTCGCTATCACTCATCAGTGTGCTCGTCGTCTAACTCTCGGTGGGTCCCACACACCGTCTACTCATCCCGACAATCGCGAGTGTTTCTCCGACCTTCATCCCGCATTCTTCCATGTCGCCATCCAGTCATCCAGGATACGCACTATTTGCTAAGTCGTTGGCGGACAACGACCTCTGCTAGTTGACTCTTAGACAATCATCTTTTTCTAAAATACTATTCAGTCCTGTGAATAGAGTTTTTCATGTAACAGTTTCGCCACGAGTCATTCAATCCATGTTTAGTCAACAATATTATTTACAGTCTGTATCTTACCTACATATTGCTAGTACATATTTTGCAGTTCGCAATCTTATGGTAATTATAAATGCAGGAATATGTAAGGCATGCTGTTCTACTTTCATTTCCACGTCTGCTTGTTATGAATAGTAAATTTTCATGAGATGTACTTATAGGACCTTACGTAACAATAAACATAGGTACTCATCACAAAAACAATACTCAGTACCTACTTAGCAATGGTTATACATTATATTGGTCCATATCCTGTGAATGTGAGTTTCGTGCGTAATAAGTGAGTCACAGTCAATCAGCTTCGGAGACCAAACCGTCTAGTACTGCTATAAGTATATAAACAATCCCGACACGTGTTTAGTATTGTCCCCAACCATAATAGGACAGACGTTCACGTTCTATATTATTGTACAAGCAGTGCCTCTCGGAGCTCCGTCACAACATATTACATCCACATCTAGATCAGTCAGGTACGTAGAGAGCTTTTACTCGTGCCCTGATACAATTGCTTACACTCCGACCTTAAAGACACGTTTCGAAACTTCAACAGATGTGATATAAGATGAGTTAACAATGAAAATATCTTACTTCCATAAACGTACACAATTGAGAATACGAGTGGTGTAGGCGAGAACGCGTCTCTGTAATTGATAAGGATAATCGCGTCGTGAATCAGGCCCGGGATTAAGTACACAACCGGTAGTTAAATGGTCCTAATACGGCACAGGTAATATTCGCCACGCGTGTCGACATAGGTCACAATTATTAACTTAATTGTCTTTAGCGAGTAGGCGACTCATTGTTTGTGCTTTTTTTACTATCGTATGCTCTATCTAAGTCCTGACTTATTCATGCTTATGCCTTATTTATACAACAGATCATGTCGCAATATTACGAGACCCCCAATTGTAATACCCTAAAAACTGGACCACTGAGGCCGTTTTGACATGCCAATGTGGTCAAAACATATCGTCGATCAAAGGCCACTCTTATTCTTATGCAATGATTCTTTTATCGTATTTTCCCCGTCACGATTGTCTTCCTGAATATCATTGTGTTTATCGGCTCCAAATACGATACGATATATTGATGTAACATTATCATATTGAAAGGATCTTGTGGGTCAGAATCAGAGTGGTTTCGTGAGTGTCCGTCACCGATTGTCAGTACTTGGTAGGTGGTGTCAATTGTTACGAGAAAGACGAGACGTGACATCTCAATTCGCGAAGATATTGTTCCCATTTGTGGTTTTATTCGACTAAAAACATTATATAACTCTACTGCGGTTAAGCTGAATATGTTGGCAAGGCCCAATTGAAGACGAACAACGTTATTATAGATCAAATATTTCTCATAAATGTATGAATTGAATATTAATTGGGGCTATCGAGTACCGTAACCAAGTAGATGATGAAGCATGATACGTGTAATCTGAAGTAGTGTAGTGACCGCCATTCTGTCAGCTACCAGGTGCTTTGGACGCTGCTCTCAACATACTTGATGACATAACGGAGTGCGGCCGACTCAGGCCCGTTACATCGATGCACCGTTCATGCGTAGCTTTTTGTTGTAGGTATCTCCACGTAACACTTCTTATTACCATTCCTAATAGACGTAGGGCATTGTGCAAACTTAAGAGATTAAGTCACGACCAATAGACGCCAGTTAATCAATCTCGGTCACATCCATTTAAGTAATGCTAAATTGCTAATCAAATGATCGGCGATAAACCCGAAGTGAGATACGACCTTCACGGTGGAATTCTCTTACAAAATATCCGTAAGGTTGTTTTGATTTATATCTATAAGTGTCACAGACTATATTAAATCAGCTACTGTTCCATATTGTTTGTCTTCGTCGGTAATAGTATTAAAAATGCTACGTTTAGCACCAGTTACCGTTAAAATTCTAATTTGTTCCCGCTTTAGTGAAGCTCACGGTATTTTGACCTCTTGCAAGTCAAATTATCCACACCAGTTGTCATAGTGGTGATAGTCCATACTTTGGCATGAATGCTAATAGAATCGGATAGATTAAGTACCTACTTATTCACGTCTGGATTTAAATTTAATTGTACGAGTATTAAGAAACGATTATCGATTTGTTTCCGACGGTAATAAAGTTACATAAACGTTATACTCGTAGTATTGCGATAATTCGATCCCGATATACGTAAGTAGAGTAACGATATCAAAATGTTGACAAGCTTAGGTGTCAGCTTGAATCAAATTAATTAACAAAACAATAGCCGTAATTGCCTAATTACTCCTTATTGGTCGTAATAACGAACCACCGCTTCCTCGTTCGAAGTGTTTGATACTTTTATCATGTCAATTATTAATACTGATTGTTGAAGAAAGTGTTTTTAATTAATACCTCATTTACAATCTTTCGATCTATATTAATTTAAATTATTTGTTAGATACCATTGTACACGCAATGCTTAAAGTAAAGGCAAGTTTACATTAATGATAGATTATGGCAATTTCAAGTATGAAAATCATTGATGTATTAAATAGTATTTAATACATCAATGATGACTAAAATATTACATAAATGATTTATGATTACAATAGAATAGAATAAAGTTTATTTACGAATTTACAATTTATACAAAGGCGATAGGTTAGTATAAAAAATAAACAATATTGCAATGAAAAAAACAATATTGTCATAGGACAGTATTGTTAAAGGACAATATTGTGATTTTTTTTTTGTACAAATAGGTATGTTACTTTATTTTCTATTTCTTATTTATAATCTCACTGTATGCTGCATCTGTCGACGTCATCACGTCAACGTCGGCTGTCACTGAACACCAGCGCTGGGGCTCCGTCTCGCATAGGGTCGCAGCATTATGCTGAGCGATGGCCGTTTTGCGTGGATGTGTTGCATATTTTCCTCCAACTTATTCTCTTTTGTATTTGTGTTCTTTCTTTGCGTTATGATTACCGCAAATAAACGTATTTTCTTTCTTACTTTTCTTCTTTCCAATATAAACATTCCATGAGCGGTAACATTCTACTAGATAGTCTAACCTGTAAAAGAGATATAAATGAAAAAAAAAATGAAATCTTTTATTTCCGAATATTAATCCACATAGCTACAACTTTTAACCAAAACACACACAACAAGTCCCGGAATTAAATTTAAAAAAATTAAGTCGTGAAAAAAAATCAGCTGTTCCCTACATTTATTTTCGAATCACTCGTCAAAATGTAGGGAACAGCTGATTTTTTTTTCACTTTTTTAGGTTTGGTCCCATAGTAAAAGTTGTTCATAATGATGAGTACAATGACCCCTTAATAGGTTGTGCGTTAATTCCGGGATAAGTTGTAGATAACTTAATAAATATGCCATATTACACAGGTGGTGTACAGGTGTGTCTCATAGTATTGTAATACCATTCTAAGCTTCCGACGTCAAGTAAGGAACCGACCACAAAGTGCAATACCCCTCGTGGTTGAAATCATTATAATTTGACCACAGCACCATTAGGCGCTATAAATACACCACACCATGTTTTCAATTATCTACTTTACCGAGGACAGTAACTAATAAGGCTATTACAAACATTGAACCCTGGAGAACAAACATTAGACACAGACACACCGACACACCCGACACCCTTTTTCTTTACATGGTCAGTAAATTCTGCCTTTTATTTCGCAATATAATATTTACATAATATCTATTTAAGATAACAGACTAAATAATAATATGTACTTACATGTTTATAAAAATGATGGAAAATATTTACAGGGCATCAAAAAAATCGTGCGCGTCGCTGTAAGTTAAACTAAGTTTTGAATACCGGAAAATATCATCACTTTCTATTCATTTGATGAGAAGTAAAAGGTAGTCTACACCATTTTAAACAATGTCAGTGAAATGCGAAGGTCTGCTATCAGAATTTTACCTGATTTCAGAGCTAACAAAGAAAACTATCTCATAAATAAATCCTGGGAACTCAAAAGTTGCGCTTGCTTTGACAGGCAGGACCAATCAGGTGATAATTTTCTAAAGATTATACATCGTCGCATTTTCGGTACCTACTCCGAACGATAAATGGGGGTCGTTCCACTTGGTACTCCTAAAGTTAAAAGACTGCGCATATTATGATTAGTACAGTCACGGACACAACAATTACGAGTTCATATTAATTACAATACGATCTCAACTGCGTTTAACAATAATAAAAGCCATTATATCTTTTCAAGAGATTGTTTCTATAATTGTACTCACGATATACGTATAGATAAGCAATCAGCAATTTGCTTCAATTGTTTTAATAAAAGTTCTCGTCATATAACATTGTTGTCTTGCGTAATGTTATGTTTTGGTAGAAGCTTCCTGATTTCCGTTACAAACATAGAAAAGTCTAGGTCAATGTCTCTCAAACTTTTTTGGCGACGGAACCGTTTTGGAAAACAAAATATTTGATTGAGCCCTAAAATAATCAAAAATGGTTTTATGTGTAGGTATTCTTTATTAATAATCATATTAGTTGACATTAACATTTGCATATTTTTTTACTTTATGTTGGAATATTTAGTTAGATAGATTTTATTTAACTTAAGTTGCAGAGTAGAATAAAATATAGTATTTTTTTTTTCATTATGACCAGTAATTTCGCGGAGCCCCAACAGAGACTTCACTTTGAGTATGACTGACCTAGGTGAAATCGGTGGGGGCGCCACGAAAAAAACATATTTTTGTTTTGCTTTTTGTATGCTAACATATATGTTAGCATACAAAAAGCAAGCCTAGCTCACCATTGTGAGCTAGGTACTAACTTTGTGGTATGAAGAAAATAAAAATCAGGAAATATCTTGCAGTTCAGAGCTGGCTATGGACCTATTCCACCCCAATCTTCTAAATAAAGTGTTAGGTCCACCCATATACGACTGGATATTTTACGTTTGTCGATTAGTAGTCGACCCTCAACTGTAAATCAATAGAATAGAATACCTACTCTTTATTATGGACCCCATAAAAATTACTGATATAAATGTTGAATTTTTACATAGGGTGACACATACACATACAATGTGCGGTCTTATCGCTAAAAGCGATCTTTTACAGACAACCTTCAATCAATCAATAAACTTATGTTACATTAAAGTGCTATATTGCGCCACTGTTCTGCACTTTATCGACAATCAAACTCTACCGTAGTTTGCGTATGGCCCGGGGGTGCTCGCATTTAGGTCGTTTATTGTCGTAAAAGGAAATAACAGCAACTGCTACAAGCGCACTAAATAGACACATTTCATGGCATAAGGCAAAATAATATGGTACACACGGCTACACATCAACGATTGTCAAATGGTACTGTTTACCTCTACGTACACACGTTAGAGGTATACAGTAAGTACCATTTGATAATGAGAAATATTTAAAAGATCCTCTAAAACTTATGGACCTTCTAATGATGGAAACCTTTTTAAATTCGAAACTAAAAAAAAACTGGTTATTACTTTCTGGCTTTTTCTCGCAATTGGACGGGTCCCCAATCAAACGGGTTAGGTTTTTTTTATTTTATTAATTGTTTGATTCGCTTATTTTGTGGTTTCTTTTGGTTTATGCATATATTTTTAGAATTGAACGGGTTAAGTTTTTTTTTTATTAATTGTTTGATTTGCTTATTTTGGAACTGTGTCCAACCACGCGCGAGCCAAATTGGTCGCAGTAACTAAGCTTTTTTTAGGGTGGGAAATTATCAAATAACTTCTCCCGCTCTGGGCGGAGCGGTAGGGCGTGTAAAACTTTTACTGACTAAAACCAACCCGTGTTCCTTCAGTTGCTTGTGTGTCAGGGCCACGATATTTATATTTCGTACAAACTCGCAACCCTGGCAGGCGCAGTAACTAAGCTAGGCCACCCAGACCAAAAAGGTTAGGTTAGGTTCGAACTGTGACCAAGCGCTACATCCAAGTTGGTCGCAGTTCATCATTTCAGCCGAAAGACATCCACTGCTGGACATAGGCCGCCCCCAAAGTGAGGGGGGGGGGGGTACCATAATCGCCTCGCTTGGCAGGCGGGATGGCGATAGCAGTACGGTGTTAAAATGCACAGAGAACGCTGCTGCCCATTCTCTGGTAAGTCCCTTAGTCGCTTTTTACGACACCCACGGGAAGAAATGGGATGGTGCTATTCTTTACGTCCAGCACCACACAGACACAGCTGGTCTGTTACTTGGTACTTTTAGGTCACCAAAATAGGAATTATTAGAGGTTAACAAAAAGAGGCGCAATCATAGAGTATTCAATTTAAAAAAAAAACCGGTCAAGAGCTAGTCAGACTCGCGCACTTCCGTACGAATATATGTATAATGATGATGATTTTTTAACTGTGCTATTTGGAGACATCGTTTAATTTTTCCTGTAATCTTTACATAAGCTTCTATCATATAGAATAATTTAAGATTTTTATCTCTGCAAACTTCTGAGATAAGGGGGGGGGGCGGTGTTTTTTTTTTACATTTTGCCTCAAAAGTCGGAATCTATGCTGCCTAAAAAAAAAAATGTTTGAGAATGTGCAAACAGCGTTCTTTCATATGATACCCCACATGCCCTAGTAGCCCCACTTCAAATTTTTATGACCCCTTTCAGTCCCTTTTGCAAAAAAGTTTTATTTTTTTTATTTCTTTCTTGCTTGCAAAATAGTTGGGCAAACGTCATCTCACTCGCACCTCTCACGTCTAAAACCATTCTAAATTTCAAGTTGATAGCATTAGTAGTTCTTGAGATATCCAGGGGTGACAGACAGACAGACAGACTTAGTCTCACCATAAGGGTTCCTTTTTACCATTTTGGTACGGAACCCTAATTATATAACAAGGTATATCAAAGGTATACAAAAATTTGAATATTAATACTTTTAATAAAAGCATGAGGAAACTTTAAAAAAAATGCTACTATAATGTTGACGACTATTTAAATGATGTACTTTAGACATTTTTATTAATTTGACGTAACTTTATGATTTTTGTAGGTACTTTGAATTATATTATTATTGTGCCTATTTGTACGCCTTTCTAGGCAAAACATGCTGAATCTTTTTTTGTAATCGTTCCAAGTGATTGTAAACCTACACATGTTTTTGACAAATAAATATATCTTATCAATAATATTTTTAGTAACGCAAAATGGGAATTAACAGAGGTTCGATTACATACATGCCTTTCACAATGTTCGTTTCTGTAGCACCAAGTACATGTGTCCCTACATACATTCCCTTGCAATTTAATTAATGGTATCAGATTACGACATGTCAAATTGCTTCCATTACTGAGCACCTCGGGCTGCGATTATAATGGTTATAAGCCTAATTTTTCTTCCGGTTAAGACATTACAATGCAATTAAGAACACATATTCAACCGAACACATCGGTCATGCATTCTTTACGATTCTTTTCGATACGAATTTATAAAACTGGTTTTGTAGAAAGATTTCTAGACTGTGTGTGACATATAATTTTGTGAAAATATTGTCGTGACTTGTTTTGGGCGAGCCACTGACGTATAGCAATTTAAAATTCTGAAATATTTATATGGGTTTTAATTCAAAAGTGGTGTTTGAACGTCTGAATAATGATTGCCATGAAAATAGAAAAGGTCATGTAGCATGTTATGAAATAATTTAGGCAACACAAAAAATAATGTAACGCAAACGAAAAAAAAATCTGCACACGTTTCTTTATATGGAGGCGGCTGTTACGTGTTCAGTTTACAAAGGTTCTATTCACAGTTTTGTTCTAAACGCACAACGTTATCTGTACATAGCCTTAGTGTTTGTGTCGCTCGCAGTGCTCCAGTTTCGTGCCGGTCCACCGGCCGTCGGTCTTACTGCTTACATCAAGGAAACCACGCCCTAGAACAATCTGACACAACTGCCCATTGCAACAGCTTTCACGGTATCGAATAACGTTCAACGTTATTATATGTCGCAGACACCAGTGAGGAAATCACTGGTTATGTTAAATATTTTTATTATAGGAATAGGAGACTGTCCCGAGAATCGGTGATTTCTTACGACGCAAATACTGACATTATGATGCTGACAGAATAACATTTCATAGTAATATTCTAGTCCGTTTCAAATTCCTATGATTGCTTTATAGGGCAGAATTATTCATACAATAATGTTACAACTAAAAGTTTCCAGTATTCTAGGCTGACCAATTAATTTTGCTCTATTGAACATGATTAACGTAATTAAGAGCGTTTACGACTTACAGCATTTCATACAAACTTTCAAGCCCTTGTGCCATTTCGAAATGACTGAACCGATTTTAATGAAACTTCATACGCATATGCAGGATACAAATTCCTAAAAAGTTATTTAAGAACATTTTCGAAAAATTGTGTTACACCCAAATTACACCGATTTCAAATTTTCCATAGAAACAGAGATTTCCAGTTATCTGTTTTTAATAAGACATTTCGAAAATGTTCTTAACTAACTTTTTAGACCTTTGTATCCTGCTTATGAGTATGAAGTTTCATTAAAATCTGTTCAGTCATTTCGAAAAACAAGGGCTTGAAAGTTTGTATGAAATGCCGTACGTCGTAAACGCTCTTAACACAAAAAAGACAAGGACTAGGACCTCAAGTAGGTACCTAAACGAAACTCACAAATTAATTCGATACAGGTAAATAATAGTTTATACGCTGAATCACAAAACTCGTGACAGGTTCTAATATAAAGTCAAAATTCCCAGCCGAATTCTAAGTAACTGTGACAAACAAAAAGTTATTGGATCTACATTCCGAATAATGTCATCCGATTCGAGTTACTTATTTCATAATCGAATTTCGTAACGATTATACCATATCGTTAGTTCAAAAGCACGCAGTCGCGATACCCATACTTTGTAATAAATAACGTATCGGTTTGCTACGAATTAAATGGGCGTTACATCACAATAATCGCCTTGTTAATGGTTTTATTAGTAAAAAGGGATTAATAAATGTCGGACATACTTTCTATTATGTTCGATAAACGTGCAGACTTCGTGTATTAAGAGCAGAGGTACGTATACAATTATTTGGAGTAGAAAGGTGCTCATGTAATACTAAACAAATGAGCTGCCAGAACTCACGTTCGTGGCTATAATTTTTTTTAATTACAATAAACTTGCCTTTTTGAAATATCTAGAAACTTTAATTCACATTTAGAATTTTCATCATTAAAAAAGTCCCCATCATTACCTATAGGTACTATATTTATTAATACCCATTTGGAATGTTCATCATTAAAATAGTCCCCAACATTACCTATACTATTATATTTATTTTGCCATATTATTTTTTGTAATCTTCCACTTCTTCTATGCTTAGTTAGTATGTTCTCCATAAATTATGTCGCATCATTCCTAAACATGTTTTCTTTAACATTGACATCGAATTGCAAGACCTTGACATTTGATCACATTTTTTATGTCCATGTCACTTTTTCTCATCGATATAAATGTTATGAGCAAAGTACCTACTCGAGCTTGTCAAGACCCGGAAATCTATATATTTTGATAACATGTTAAATTCGATTTAAATTACTTCAGCAATTATTTCCTTTGTCTATTTGAATACCTTTGATTTCTCCCAATGAATTACCTCATACATTATTTTAGACTTTTTCATAGTCAGGGTTTCTACTGCAACAGGATGCGGTTGGTTACAATATATATATTCATAACGCCAGTCTGATTGATACAGGAAAATGTCGTTTAATAGAAGACTCATATTGTTATCCTGAAATCATGATTGAGATGTGGTCGCCTGTTCTTAGTTTAGTATGACATGATTAGTCAATTCTTGATGAAAGATGTTCAATACCTAATGATACAAGAACAAATTAGAAAACTGGATCATTGTTATGCATCGAAGTATGTAATTATAAAATTATGTAATTTTAGATGAGGCATATCGGAACAGTTCACTGTGGATGGCTAATTGTTGGTGCCGCAACACGATTGTGCCGTGGATGCGCGTGCGACCACGACCTACCTATTGTTTGTCTTTGTTTTGTTTACACCTCTGCTTGTGTACAAGGAGAAAATATTGATTTTCAGGTCTAGGCTTCTGGAATAACAAATATGACAACAATCTGTCAATGGAGTCCTTTTTTTTTCTGGATGTGAAATTATCAAATCACTTCTCCTGCTCTGGGCGGAGCGGGAGAAGTGATCAGCGTGTCAGACTTTTACTGACTAAAACCCACCCGTGTTCCTTCATTTTCCTGTGTGCCAGGGCCACGATATCCCTTTCGGACAAACTCGGAACCCAGGCAGGCATTGGCCCTAATGGACCCCGTCAATTCGTGCTGACATTTCTTTGAGGTGCGCGTGAAACACAACGCTCCGTCGACCCAGGCCTGGTCCTTATCAGACGGTGAGCTGCCCATCGATCACCGTCCGCAGGCCCGTGCCTACGGTGGCCGGAAATCGGCTTGCGACTCCCGACGCCCAGGGCGTCTCCTGCGGCGACTAGGGGCGTGAGGGCGCCAACCCTGCCTCACCCTCACGCATTCCGCCTCTTCCTTCACGAGCATTACTGCTTCGCAGAACGAGGTGATGGCCTCCCATGCAATCTCGCTCCGAACCATGGCCTGAACCAGGGCCGGACGCCAGAGATCGGCGCCGCCGATCGCCTCCGTGAGGACACGGCGGTGCTCCATCCAAGCCGGGCAGACCTCCACCGTATGCTCCACCATGTCCTCCGGGCGATCCACACAGTGGTGACACCCGGGTGTTTCCTCCAGCTTTATCCTGAACTGAAACCTCCCGAAACAACCGTGTCCGAGGAGGACCTGCATCAGACGGAAGGTGAGGACGCCGTGGCGCCTCTCTAGCCACTCCTCAAAGAGGGGACTTATCGCCACAATTCTGTCTTTGTCTTGTATCCAGAAACAAAACAAATATAGAATCCGTCGTCTATATACATCGATCTCTCTTACTCTGATATAGCAGAATGCTTATAGGCGTTGGTGACCAATTACCGTCAAGTGGGCCGTTAGCTTGTTTGCCACTCAATAACTTTGTTATGTATATGAATATTTTGTTATTTTTTTCCTGTAGTAATTAGAGTAATTTCCTGTTGATTTCAGATGCGGCGGCAGGCTCGGATCTCAGGCGGCGGCGCGCTTGTCGTGCGCACCGCCTCCGCCTTACAAGGTTCGCTACTTTTTATAACTATACCAATTATTTAATTAGATATAATTATAATTGTTTTAAAGGAAACAATGAAAAATATGTTATGCACTATCAGTGAACTGAGAAAACGAAGTCATTGTAATGGCTACAAAGCTTGATCTAAAATTGCGTAGGAATACCGAGATTCGTCGCGTAGTGTCTGTACATGATATGTTTTGTATAGGTCAGTATTTATTTTATTTTTTATTTTTCTTTATTGGCCAACCAACAATTGTTTACACTGTAAATAGTTAAAGTAATATCTAATATAATCTAAGGTTAGTGTAACAATTTCTTACAGGTTAGCACCGCATGCCCCATAAACATATTAGGTGTGCCACAAGCACTAAACTATGAAACTAATATAATATAATAACTAAAATTAGGAAGTTTAAATAAAAATATAATTACGTGATGGAATATAAAACTAAAATAAACAGCTAAAGTAAAATTCAATTATAACAAAATAAAAAAAGAGAACAAAAAAATAAAATTATACATTACTAGTAATTGTTCCATGAAACTTGGCATATGAGTCAAAATGCACGTCAACAGTATTGAGGTAGCGTAGCAAAATTCCATTGATTTCTTAACTTATTATGATTTAACATATCAATACCTAGGTTATTGGTTACACCAACCACCAACCACCGGTTGGTTGGTTGTTTGGTTGGTTGGTTGGTGATTGGTTATTTGTTTGAAGGTGTCACTGGTAGTGTCATAATAATCATAACGAAAATGTCGCTTCTCGCGCAAGTTATAATAGTCATTTTCACTTGTAGCTTCAAGTTTCCAATTCTCACAGTATAGTCATGAGTGTTAAGCATTAAAGTTGCGACTTTTATGACCAACTCGTTTCCTGCGTTCTCCAGAAATGTTGTAGAATCAAGCTCACTGCTCAATATTCTTAGTTTCTAGTGAAGATACCTTCAACATATTATGTAAATTAAACTTTTACTTATCATAATTCTCGTTCATTTATCACGACTAAAGTTCTTACTATAAACTGTTAAAGGTTAATTGTATACTGAAATGTTACGCTTCTTTGACATCATTATTTCAGCCGAAAGACGTCCACTGCTGGACATAAGCCTCCCCCAAAAAAGGGGGGATTTGCCATAATCGCCACGCTTGGCAGGCAGGTTGGCGATCGCAGTAAGGTTTTAAAAATGCATAGAGAACGCTGCTGCCCATTCTCTAGTAAGTCCCTTAGGGCCTTATCATACTAGCGAATTGCGAGCGTCCTCAAAGTGGAGCGGGCGCGCAACGAATAGGTTACGGGCGCGCAACGAACACGCCGCGGCTGCGCATTGAATTCGTTGCGGACGCGCAACAAGATCGCCGTGAATACTGTCTCGTACAAACGCCAGCCCGGCCGGCCGCCTCACTTTCTTCTTCCTCACATCCGCGACGTCCTCGCTGTGCAGCCGCTCCGCCCCGCAGCCGTTCGCAAACCGCTAGTATGATACGGCTCTTAGTCGCCTTTTACGACACCCACGGGAAGAAATGGGATTCTTTGACATATTACCTTTTAATTCTTTTACAGGATTAAGACTAAGATTTATTTGATGTTATTAACAAAAAATTCTACCAAGAGATTGGACGTTCGTTGGATGTCCTATTGTGCTTGATTATAACGATGTTTTGGGTCAGCAATATCATAAATAGATGTGCGTGGTTAAGTTAAAATCTCTCGTAAGCAATGGCTAGTTGTAGCAGCGGTCATCAAGGGAACTATGTAGTATGTTGAGAAGTGAATATGTACGGGTATAAATGATAATATTGGATATGTTTCTGTTTCAGTATGGCTGTGGTTGCTGATATTCATATTCCAGAACGAGTTTCGAATATCCAGGTCAATTCAACCAGGTGTGAGTATATTTTACAATAAAAACTTTACTGTGAACATATTCTTAAACCCATATTCCATATAACTTTAGATAACAATGATGATTTCCTTATGAAAGCAACTCGTAGGAACTTAGTAAAAACAAAACGATTGAAGAAATATAAAAATGCGCGTAAATATTGTGACTCAAATTAATATTTTGTCCACACTATAGTCAACTCTCTATCTACAATACCGACCTAAAAAACTTCAATCAATCATACTTGAACCCACTCTATTGTTACCTAGCAACGCTTTATACTGAACAAGTGAACATGCCCCACAAACGTTTTGCTCATGGCTCGTTTTTTATAATTTCAGTACTTGGACTTTGACAACCTGCCCGACACGAACTTCACGTGCACGGGCAAGGTTATCGGTGGGTACTACGCGGACCTGGAAACCTCGTGCCAGATGTTTCACGTGTGCACAGTGGGCCAGAATGAAGAGCCCATGGACATCAAGTTCCTTTGCCTTAATGGCACCGTCTTTGATCAGGTGAGTTGATAAGTACGTGAGTTGTTCAGTTAATTATAATGTTAATCTTTTTGGAAGGTTTGCAACTAATTTTAACTGATGTACATGCTGTCAAAGTATGGTTAAAAGTTTGATCCTACCAGCATGTAGCAGTGCGTTGACAGCAACGTGTTGCATTTAAGCGAATCCTAAGAAGTGTGTCCTGGAATATCTGTCTTGCTTACCATTTCTGATTTTAAATTCACTGTAACTTCCACGAGACACACAAGTTGATGCTGCATTTGATAACAAACGCAAACAAAAAAGTCAACATGAGTTCTTAAAATTCACGCTTGCAATGCAGGTTCATAAATTTCTAGAAAGTCTTTTCAACGAATATATATTATTTCTCATTCCAGGAGACAAGAGTGTGTGAGAGAGTCGATGAAGTAGATTGTACAAAGTCTGAAAAGTTCTACGGTTTAAATTTAGAGTTATATGGCAGCACTTTGCCACCCACCATACAGCCAGACCAACAGAAACCTCAAGCACAACCAACTGAACAGTCACAACATCATACTAAACCAAACCAAGAATCCGACCCGTCAATAGATGATAGTCCAACGACATCACAAGATAAAACACAGGGACATTCGACAGACGCAACAGACTCAACGGAAGATCCTATTCAGGATATAAAAAGAGATGAGCCAAAATACCCACAAAGTAAACCTACACACCCGCCTTTACCATTTTCAGATAATGAGGAACTTACTGAAGGTACGCACTGTTATGATAGTATCTTTAGATAATAAAAAAACTGCTTAAATAAATTTTGATGACATCCACAAAACTGGGTGTAATATAAACAAGTTCAGGAGGTACGTAAACAAAAAAAAATACATAATTTTAAATTGTGCTTTTTTAATATTATGGTAGCGAGAAAAACTAAACCAAATGCTTATAAAATATATACTTAAGTTCAACAATAATGATTTCAGAGTACCAAGATGAAGACGAAGACACTGAATACGAAGATTACGCACATCATCCGACAACGACGACGACGCCACCAACCACAACATCGACAACAACAACTACTACTACGACCACAACAACTACACCCAGACCGCCCACGACTACTGTATTGCCGTCAACATCTTCTCATCACCCGTCTCCAATACCACATCGAATTTCTTCACCCTCCCCTATTCTATCCTCATTGTCTCCGCCGTCGCCTTCATATCCTTCTGTCCCATATGCTCCTTCATCTCCGTCCGCCCTGTCTGCCCCGTCCGCACCTTCTGCCCCATCTGCACCCTCAGCGCCATCTCTACCAACACTAGACCCTTCCCTTCTTTCCCCACAAGAATTCATATACCGTCACCGAGGACCAGGATCCGAAGCTATCTCCTTTCAGCGCCAAAGCTTTCGGCCCGCTGATGGAGTTTATATAACGCACGCTCCGCCGCAGCAGTTCGACCACTTCCAGTATGAGTCCTCTAGAACCGCTCCGAGGCCAACGCCACAACGACCTGCTCCTTTTGTACAACGACCTCAACCAGCGCCGTTCCGACCAACTACACTGGATCCACGAGATCAATTACTACGTCCCGGACCTACTTCTCAACCCTCTGAGCGGCATGAAACATCTGTCAAGCAAAATAGACCTCAGAACTATCCCCAATCACTTCCTCAACGACCTTTGCCTTTTAATCCTTTCTACTATGATCGCAAACGAAGTGATGACGCGGTACCAGAAACAGAATCTTCGCTATCAGCACGATCTGTTGCTCCGCCAAATGTGACCGAGAAACCGCAGATCAAACTGAAAAGTCCCCCGCGAGTCATTGTTACAGCTAGTGCGTCAGTCAGTGATAGCAATGGTAAAAGACTAAACTATACAGTTGGTAACGTTGTCAGTGCGGTGAAACCAATAGTGCCGATAAACTATGACGACTATAAAGAATCTGATCTCATATTTGATCCATTCTTTCTCGATGTGCCAAAACTACAAAAAAGACGAAAAACTAGATCTAATAACAATAGAAATGTATTTACAGTTCCGTCCACAGCCACTGTGGCATCCGAATTATTGCCAGAAAAAACGACAATCACAACTTCGCCAGTGACGTCTCGAGCGACGACCACAAGGATCGCGGCAAGTGAGGCATCGCTAGCGACCACGACCGCCGTATGGAACCCCAACGACTACGTCGACGACAATTACGAGCCCCACGCCTACATTCCACCAATACCACCACTCGCAGTGCTAGTGCCTCACGAGCTCAACAAGTATAAGAAACACGATAGACTGTCTAAGAACGATTTAGTTGAGAAGAAAACTCACAGAGATCACAAAACGAATGTTGGTAATAACGAACAATCCAAGCCGACGTCGGCATCTGCGCTGCAGACAACCTCTAGTCATGTCGAGCGGGCGCCCCCCGTCGCCCCCGCCGCCTCGCCGCCGCCCCCGCCGCCCCTGCCGCTTCTCGAGGCGCCCGCACACGCCTGCGCCCCTTCGCGCTCTACTCACTGTCGGACTCGTGCCTAATTAAATTAGCTCACTTTATACGATAAATAGATAATGCCTAGTTACATATTTAGATAGGTAGAAAATTTTTAACAATTTTTCAGGCGCACTGATAAAGTCACAAAAAAAATGAATAATAATGAGAATTCATAGTCTTGAAAGTTTTGTGTTCGTTTTTTAAGCTCCCTCCGAATAGGTGCTTAAGATAATCAATAGAAAACCTCTGCTTGGATCATAAGGTCCATTGTCATGTCATATAATTATAATTTAATTTTAAACTGACAACAGACTACAATATAAACAAACACAAATATTTCATTTGTGAGACCAGTTCGGAGGGAGCTTTAGTATTTATATTATATTTTCTAATTACTATAAACATTGTAAATATGTACGAGTTTTGATTTATTGATATCATTATATTTTTAAATTTTTCATGTCTTTTTATAAGTACCTATGGATATTTATGAAGGAAACCTTGTAAATATCGTAAAATATACTTGATATTTCTATAGCTTTTTATTTAATTTTCCTCAAGCAATATCGGTGGGAAGGTAAGGTTCATTAGGCTCTAGTCCGCCAATAAATCAAGATTGTCAGTGTTCCGTCTTTGGATATGCTGGGACAAATTGTATTTTATTTGTAACTAGCTTCTGCCTGCGACTTTGTTCGCGTGGAAGTCATAAGACGTCACATTTATATAAAAAAAACTGTCACGTTGGTGTATTGGTCGCACGCGCTACTGTTGGGCATGAGCTCTGGGGTTCGATTACGGGTTCGATTGATTGCTCAGGCATAGTGTTATTGGGTTTTCCGGCTGGAATTTCTCAGTTACAGTCCGAAGTCTGAATTCGTGCCCGATTAGTGGCAATAGGCTCGTCCCCTATTACATTGGACCTAAACATAACTGGTGAAATTTAATGTGGGTGTACTATATAGGTAGGTACACCTCTGCCAAATCCTTCGGGGAATACAGACGGGATGTTATGTTATTTTTATAAAACATAAATACACACACATAAACTTACACCTTCTCCCCATGGGGGTAGGCAGAAACTATAGAACGCCACCTGCTACGCTACTTACATACTTACTCCTTTTGCTTCGTTTACGTTCATACATCAGAGGGCCGATCGCGCTAATTTTGAACGTTAATACCAAAACTAAACCACAACCAAAAACGTTACGTTAGACACATTTCGTATCGCGGTAATCATTTCAACGGTAACGATTTAGCTACTTTGGAAGTTACGTTGGAGGAACGATCGATCGAACTTTCCGTATTTTACTATTTTTTGACAGCGTTTATAACCAAAAGCGTTTCGTTGGGAACGTATTTTCCGCTATCGAATGAACGTTTTTGATTAAGTTTGTGCCGAGCAACTTTCGCAGCGTTACGTAACATACTTTTGACTGAAAAAACATTAAAATGCTTGGGATTTATGTCGATGTGTTAGAAAGCGTTCATGAGGTGGATTCGGCTGAAGAGAGAGCATCAACACGCAGGCAGAATGAGTTGCTGAGACGGTCATTGATTTAACAGGTATGAAGTTTCGGAAAAGATATCGTCTCTCGGCGGAGCTGTTTGCCGGTTTGGTGGAGGAGTTAAGGCCTCTTATACCTGCCTCTCTCCGTTCAGATGGTTTAGATGTGGAGACGAAGGTTTTAGCTTTTTTGGTATTTTGATAGTTTTGTCTTTTTACGCTACTGGTTCATACCAGACGCCGATTGGTGACAACAGATACCACCAAGTCTCCCAAGCAAGCGTGAGCAAAGCAATTCATCATAAAATGTACACGTCAGAACGGATTTTTCTCGTAATACTTCTTTGTTCAAAAATATGAATTTTATGATGCGATTTCGCAGAATTATTATCTAAAACGATGTAATAACAACATACAAATGGAAATGTATCCACTTACATTAGAAATATACAAAATAAACAAAGCTTTTTTTAATAATATTTTAATGGCCTGGTTGCTGGGACCTATTAGCCAAGTCTTTATTTAGTTACAAAACTTGTTTAATTGATGAAATGAAATATATTCAATGCATGATGATGATATCCCCGCCCGCTCCCCTTGAGTTTCAGTAAAGATGTGGCACTTTACTGAGACCTCACGCGGACTTCTTGCGGCGAACTTGAAGCGAAGTTGTACTGTTTTGTTTTATTTGCCTACATTAATGCACGTTCACAAACACTTAATGGTTAATAATCCACCATTATTACACATTATTATTCGGCTAAACACAAATTTTGGAAAATTAAACAAACTGCTGAACATGACGCTTCACTTTCCCGCCAAGAAGTCCAACAAAGTTATTGCACAAACACGACCACAGAAAACTAAACTGACTTACAACATTTTTTTTTAATGTTACCAAGCCATATTTTACGTTTGGAAATGTTTAGTTTACGAGAATATCTACCAGACCATCGACTAAAGCCGCCACAAACAATACTAAACCTTATTTGAAGTGGAAGTTGAGCTTGTAATAGCGTGAGTCGTCAGGGTCAGAGAGTTGAGAGTCGTCAGGGCCTGTCAGGTATTAGGTACACACTCAAAGAAACTCTTGTTTGGGTAAATAATACAAAATAACAACTGTAGTCGGGGTGGGTCAGTTTAGAGTAAAAGGGTTTTGTTATTGGCATAAACTTTAATAAAACTGTAAAATATAACTAATAACATCAGTATGACACGAGAGTTAGAATTCCAATGTCGCCACACTTATCGTATAATGTTCAACTATACTCATAAGTACCAACCTAACATCAGCCAATCAGTGGCCGGTACTCGCGCCGGTTACGCTTTTATAGGTCGGCCCGAGGCGCATGCGCGAAGGTGCGTTCGAAAACGCACTATGGTAAATATCGTTCTGGCAACTTGCCTCGACTAATGCGATCAGGGAGACGTTTAGTTACGTCCGCTATACAACATCACATTTTCAATTTCCCGCCAAAACGCGACTTGAGCAAAAGTATCACCTAGTATTTTTTAATACTCGTGGCAAGCCCTAAACGTTTTTATTTTGGTAACGTTTGGGTAACGTCAACGATTTTGTCGCTCAGAAAAAATAGCGCGATACCGTTTCTTACATCAGCTAAACCAAAACTAAACCAAAACCAAAAACGTTCCGTTCGAACGGTAATTACGTTGAAAAATAGCGCGATCAGCACCCTGGTCATATTCGCACTCCTGTTCCGAGTACTACGCACCTGACCTTTCTGAAGAACATCACTATTATGTATTAGGTCAATATATTATTATGTCCTTCTAGGGCGTCCCCTCCCAGCGTATCCACTCACATCTGCCTTGTAAATACATTTTGTTAGTCGCCTTTCATTCATCCTTTCAACATGACCAAACCATCTAAGCATACTCTTTTAAAATTATGTCACATCTACTTTTAAACCGCACCGTTGCCATAACACATACATTTTCATTCATAGTCACGCCACGCATGCTTCGCAAGAAACAAATTTCCACAGCAATAATTTTAATTTCATGCTTTTTTTGCCACACCCAACATTCACTTCCATACATAAGCGTAACTCCAGCGGGACCAGCACACCATTGTGAACTGCCAGTCGAGCCTTTTTTGGCATCGACTGGTTGGCCACAAATAACAATCGCATGTATAGCACAATTCACTTTATTTCCCGAATTTACTCTTTATTAAGTTTCCTTGTATACTACGTTTGTAATTATGGTCTCAGCAGTCAAAATATACAGAGAATCAGAACTGCTTATACTATCTAAAGTCACAAAACTGATACACGGACTGATCACTAAAATAATATAACAGTAGATTATGCAAAACACATGGCCGATAGGGTCGAAGGTTTTTGGAGTGGCGACCGCGTACAGGAAACGGTAGCGTTGGAAAGCCTCCCACAAGGTGAACCGAAGACTTTGTGAAAGCCGAAGGGATCCGCTGGATTCGGGAATCACAAAAACCGCTTGAATTGGCGATGCTTGGGGGAAGCCTACTATGCCCAGCAGTGGATGTCTTTCGGGTGAAATGATGATGATGATGAAGCGTAGATATGGTGTATCGTTGGTTGGTTGGTTTTGATTTATTTGCGTGTATCAAAATATGTCGCATAAATGGCCGTATTTTTTAATGCGTTGACTTAGAAGTTTGATTTGTTTTAGAGCCCCACGGGACCGTAGACCTGGGCACGCCACAATTGTGCAATAAGTCCTCTCTTTGAGGAGTGGCTAGAGAGGTGCCACGGCGTCCATACCTTACGCCTGCGCAGGTCCTCACCGGACATGGTTGTTTGGGGAGGTTCCTGTTCAGGATAAAGCGGGAGGAAACTCCCGGGCGGTATGGTTGTTTAATCGGGTATAAACTATGTTTTTCACAAAAAAATACGGAGCGTACAAGTTCGCGACAATGTTGAAAGGATTGATAATTAGAATTAGTGAAAGTATGAGCAAAACATAAAATGCAGGTGCCTGGCTCTTTACATTAGCATACGCGATGCACTGAACGTCTTTAAAATTAACACAGGCGTACACAATATGAGAGGCTTGTTTGCCAAGAAAGAAGGCTATATATAGCATGGTCCATTAGCCCACTTAAGACTTAAGCTCTTTAGCGAATGCTTGATAGCGTATAGGATTGCGTGTGGGAAAGTACCTAATCGTCATTGAGGACAAAGCAAAGTAATCAAAAAGCTTGCAAAACAGGTCAGTGATTTGAAAAACTTATACTTCTAACCTCATAATATGTAATGAAATATAATTATGAATGTAATGTAATGTATGAAAATTAGGATTGTGATAATCCATTATATAATGGTGATAATTTCGAAATGGCACAGGAAGAACCAGTTACGGAAAGGTTGACAGAACCCTTCTCGGATCCTGCAGCAGTTCAATCATTTGATTTTGATTTGGCAACGCAATTAAGGGGGATGCGCTGGGGTGGCCCGCGGGGTTCAGGTTTTCTTGCGTTTTTTGCAATTTGCAGGTCATCGACAGGTTGTGTGTTGATCTAGGTATGATTCGCGGCCATGACGGATATGGCTTTGCAGAGTTGTGATCGTTGGAATCAGCAATACAACTCTCTTAGTTCGGGGATCCTACTGAATGATAATTTCAGTAGGATTTTTTGAGCTTGGAGAGTTGTAATGCTGATTCTGGTGATAACCTATAGCAATCGCGCTGCAACGTACTTTCCCATCTCTTTCAATATCTTTAAACCCGCACTCTTTCACGTAGGATTGTTTTTTTAAGCACGATTGAGTGAGTGTGGCGGCTTGTGGCTAATTAATAACAGCCGCACGGGTCGATCGATCAGGTTAAGCTACGCTTGCCGCGGTTGGTCCATGGATGGGTGACCATCTTTACATACCAAGATCCTCCGTGCTTCGGAAAGCACGTCATGTATGGATCTTAAACAGTCGTTACGGGTCGTCAGAAGCCCGAAAGTCTGATAACCAGTCTTACCAAGGGATATCGTGTTACCCAGTAACTGAGTTGTGGAGGTTAGATAGGCAGTCACTCTTTGTAAAATACTGGTATTTAGCTGCATCCGGTTAGACTGAAAGCTGACCGCAACATAATTGGGAAAAGGCTGGTGCAGATGATGATTGAGCGAGTGAGTGAAGCCGGCTATTATGTAGATCCGTATAATTATCCTGTGTGTTCTTACTAGAGAATGGCAGCAGCGTTCTCTATGCATTTTAACATCATACTGCGATCGCCAATCCGCCTGCCAAGCGTGGCGATTGTGGAAAACCCCCTTTGGGGGAAGCTTATGACCATCAGTGGACGTCTTTCGGCTGAAATTATGAAATGATGATCCTGTGTGAGGATCTAAGTGTGTGAGTTGTTGCCGTTGTACCCATCCAGTGTACAACGCTACAAGGTTATTGAGGCGCGTGGCCAGCATCGAAACTAACGTTGCCATTTCCTGTTGTCCATATAATTTCTGTGACACAATTTGACAAATGTTTACCAGCAAGGCCCATGGAAATGTCATTCAGGCGCCGAAATATCCTTGTATAACTCTATCTAACAATCTGTCACGTTCCAATGGTCATAGTTTATAAAAATGAGGTTTTAATAACGTTTATTATTTTAGTTTCTGTGACATATTTTCTTTTATAGCAAGACCATCTGGATCAAATCAAAATTGAAAATATTGTAATCAACTTTGAAGTAATTTTCTATTCGAGATATTTATATTTATTTACTTAATAATTGATGTAATCATGGCGTCTAAAGATGCGCCAGCTCCTGATATTATGAATGTTAGAGAAATAATTGAATTTGCTTTCGGCGATTTCGAGGTAATTAATTCTTACATAAATTAAAACCAACAATTTTGTATAGTAAAACTGAGGACATTAAACTTGCATAAAACGCTTTTCTTGTTTTAGAAAAACACCGTGAATTTCAAACTAGTGCAAACAGTACTTTTCCTTATTGCTAGACAATTGAGATTACTAGAGAGACGTGTAGTAGTAGAAGTGGGCCCTTTAAGTGTATTACCCTCTGACACTACCCTAACAGTTACTGAAGTCAAAATACATGCAACGCAAAAGACGAAAACGAAAGATAGCGAGAATGGCGGTATGGGTGGAGCAAAACCTGGTGTAGCAAAACAAGGAAAGAAAACAGCTCGAGGCACACAATCTAGTTCTTCAGATAAAACTTCTTCTGATAAAACAGCTTCGTCAAATGAACATACTTCCATTGACAGAACAACTTTTACTGATAAAAGTTCGAGTGCAAAAACAACTACTGATAAAAGTCCGAGGGCAAAAACAACTTCTACTGATAAAAGTCAGAGTGCAAAAATAACTGCTACTGATAAAAGTCACAGTGTAAAAACAACTGCTACTGATAAAAGTCAGAGTGCAAAAACAACTTCTACTGATAAAAGTCAGAGTGCAAAAACAACTGCTACTGATAAAAGTCACAGCGCAAAAACAACTGCTACTGATAAAAGTCAGAGCGCAAAAACAACTGCTACTGATAAAACTCAGAGTGCAAAAACAACTTCTACTGATAATATTTCTACAAAAACAACTTCAACTTCAACTGATAAACCTTCAAGCAAAACCACATCCTCGGATAGAACATCTACGAGCAGAACGACATCATCTAGTAAAGAAGCAGCTGGAAGACAAAAGGTAACTTTGTTGGATAGCTTTCAAAACTAAACCCATCAATAAAAGGTTGCCAAACTTAAACCACAAAAAATGTGAGGTTTATATATATATATATGCATTTATCAATAGAGGAGTTAAAATAAACATTATTTATTAAGAAAAATTACAGCATAATGAGTATGTGTATTCTGCAGCCATACAGTTACCCTGATATCCTGGACACTTTGGAGGAGCAGAAGGAGAGAGAGCTTCGTATTATTCATCAGGTGAAATAAAATTCACCGTCTAAGAAAAAGATTTTTTCACTGTCGTTTTATCTTTTTTTTTTTACTAGCATTGGAGCTTAATTCCTATCGTGTGGTGTTCTGGTAAGTAATGACAAAATTATAAAACGGATGTGTTATGAACTTGATTTCAAAATAATCATAGTAAACAATTCCATTACCTGCACTTGCTGCAAATATTAGGTCAAAATACTGTACATTTTCTTTCTTTTAAAAAAAAAGATGTTGCACCACTCTAGGAATTTCACATACACAAACAGCCATACCCGGAACAACTACTTGTAGGTCATACAAATATTTGTTCCGTGCGGGAATCGAACCCGCGAAACGCAGCGTAGCAGTCAATCGCTGAAACACTGCGCCAATCATGCCGTCCAACTATCAGTTCTGCATAAAATATGGTGGTGCCCAGATATTTCAGGTAATTTTGGAAATACCCGCATACTGTTAAAACTTTTTGCCAAACATTATATTAACAGCAACTTAGCACACCTGTTTTCCCAAAGGGTTGAGCAAAGGTGTATTATATTATACATTTCGCCGCAATTTTTATTAATATTTCATGAAATTTTAGAGAACTGATTCTTTCGAAGCAACAACAAAGACACCTACGCCAATGACCTCAGTTAGTTCTATGCGTGAGTTTAAGTGCTTTTATGAAGTTATAATCCATTTTGTAATTCCAAATTTAATTAACGTTTATTTCTTTTGCAGAGTATGAAAAATTACTTGTTGGTATGATATCCGTATTATATTTTACATTAAATGCCTTTCTATAGAAATAATCAAATTATAAACAAAGTTATTGATTACAGTAAAAAAAGTGCCTAGTTCAGAAGCAAGATTAGGAGGTAATTTTTTTTTATGACGCTTTACTTATTAGTTACGAGTATACCTTATTTGACCTACCCAAAAATTGTTACTTAAATTCTGCATTTTTCAAAACCAGAGAATGTGCATGGACATAGAGGCACTCCTCAGATATCCGTGGTAACTCAAGAACAATTTGAGCAAGTGGCAGATGCTGTTCGTCAACTTGAAAAAAAGCTTTTACCGATTGCCACTCCTGGATTCCCAGACAATGTTGAGCTTATGGAAGAACTGCGGAAAGGTGCTTCTCTTACTGATGCTATGGCAGCATTACAACTCTCTGCTCGGCTAGAAGCCACGGAAAAAACTCTTGCTTGCTTGATTTCAATGATCACCGAGTTAGCGTTACAAACACCTGGTGTTGAATTAGATGTAAGTAAAAATGTATCCACACATTGAACAATAAGACTTGGTTCTGTCAAACGAAACTAGAACGGTCGATAAAGGCTGACTTTTCTATGGTCAGATATATAAAATTTATCTGAATTATAAAGAGAAACTGCCCGTTTGACACAATAATATGTTGCATAGAAAAGCTGTCAAACCCAAATTTATTCTTTAGAGCTAGCGCGCACGAGTGACTTTTGTTACCGTAACTGTTTTGTCACTGTTGTCCGGTCTATGAATATATATGGCGCACGTTATGACGTGACACTCATCCGCCGAATCGCGAACAAGCCTGTGGCAAACCTGTCACCGTGCCGCTAGGTTTCAATTTCAATAGACGCGAGCGCACGGATGACAAAATTATTAATCTCCGCGCATCACTTGCGTTCCCGCTCCCTATTCGCTTTCCAACTATGGACAAGGTAACACGTAAACATGCGCACAGCGTGACCGTCGACGAGGACGATATAGATAATGATATATTGATAGACGAAGTTGAAAAAAGATCGACCCTTTTTGAAAAAAAAAAAAGTGAAAGAATATTATGACGTTAATAGGAAAATTATTTTATAATTCGAATTTTGGTACATTAATGTAGGTATTTCTTCCAACACTCATTCGAAAACATTTCTTTGGGTGTGGTCGAAGTTTGTGTGTGCGACTAGCTTCTGCCCGCGTCTTCGTTCGCGTGACACTTCATGTGACTGTATTCTATTGGCATTTTAAGTTGCATTACAGAGCGAACGTGGAACCGTTAGTCTGTTTACTATTATGCTTAAAGTGTGGTTGTTAATCCCAATTACAGAGTGAGACGCGAGCTCTTTTAGGTGTTTCGGCAACGTGGGAGAGGGATGTTGGTTCTTCTGAAGTTAGTGAAGACTTTGAAGGTAAATTCTCTGACGGTGACCTTAGTGCAAAAGTTTCTAAGGGAAGTAAAATTATGACCGCCCACTCCACCAAGGCAGCATTCGCAATGTCGGGAGCTGCTGAAACTGAAATGACTGAGGCAACATTTGCAATGTCGGAATCTGCTGAAACTGAAATGACTCAAGCTGGGGCCTCAACGGGCACTGCGCAAGAGACGGCGGATACCGAATCAGCTCTAAATCGTTTCGTTACTTTTCCAGATTTACAGTGAGTTATGATTATTTATAATATAGATAATGATCATTCCTTCTTATTTTAAGAGGCCCGGCGGCATTGCCGACACTGATTTAAACAAGAGTTATGAGAAAAATAAGTTTTCTCTAAAAAAATTTAATTCCTCATATCTCGTCTTTACATCATTGTCCTTTCAAAATATATATTTGGGAACATAGATATTCTGTAATCCATTGAAATAAATACACACTACCTTCAGAATATGTTTGATTTTCAAATTATTTTGGTATTACGTTTGTATGAACTACGCATGCTACGCCGCCGGCCCCTTAAGGCTTCTTACGGCCGACCCCAATAACCTATATATCACCAGTTTCGGCCTACTGGAGATATAAAAATATATCTATCGATGGTTTTAACGTCCCAATAATCTCTTAATCTACCGGCCCACGCTATCTACTGATGGGAGGGTGTATCGCCTACAACAGATATCTATACGATTTGTTTGACAGGACAGTACTACAGATGGCAGATTTGGCTATTCCCCGAATTGCAAGGATAAACGTAAAGTAGCCAAGCTAAAATGAACTCTTTAGTACTTGCAATAATGATCATAGATGTTTTTTTATATTTAAAGTAACAAAAAAAAATTGAAATTCAAATATCTCGAAAACGGTGCGCCCTAGGCAAAAAATAATAGAAATTTAAACCCCCCCTTACTGACACCCCCCGTGCAAGCACCATTCCAACATGAATTTAATTTAAAAAAAAACCAACATTAATGCGCTAAGGTAGCCCGCCAAATTTAAACTTTAATTACGTTTTTTGCAATTTGCAGGTCAGTAACAGGTTGTATTTTGATTCGCGGCCATAACAAATATGGCTCTACAGAATTATATCTTAATCCAGTAACTTATTTAGAAGTAAGAAACAAAGAAGTTTTATTATAACCCTAATTACACATGTTGTTTTTTAAAGTGATGTTGGTTGTAATGGAATGCACGGGAGGGCGAAGTAGAGAAACCTACTTATTGTTTTCGTTAGATAGATAGCATTTATCAATGATTGTGAGATGCCATCCGAGGATAGATATAATTATACTGTCTATCATCAATAGCGACCTGTCTTTAACTGAAAATAAGTTATTGGGTTCGGTCTTTAGTAATACCGCTACCCAGTAAGACAATACGACGCGCGACGTGCAGAACGTCTTCCTCAAAAACCCATGAAGCTCTGAGAGGGGCGCGCTTAGTACTTATGTAAAATAGTACCTACTGTATGATATTTCCATACATAATTAATCAGCCTATAAAGTTCCCACTGCTGGGACACAGGCCTCCTATCTGTGAGAAAGACTGGACCGTAATCCACAACGCGGGCCCACTGCGGGTTGGTTGGATATTTCCATGCAAGCCGTAAAGAAGAACGGTCACGCGGTCCTTAGGAAATTTACCCAGGCCCGACACAAAAGAAACGTATCTCAGTTATTTTGTTATATTATATTTAACAGAAATAAATTAACAGTACTCTGAATATCAGTGGCTAATTAATACCTATAATAATGACATTTGATTTCGCAAAATATTTAAAACATATTTTTTTAATGAATAGCAATTATATCTAATTAAAATGACGCCAATTTAGATAAAAACACAAAAAATAGACAGTCATCAAGCTTTTAGCTCCATTAGAGCTAAAATATTCCTGGTGGAACACAATATACGGGAGTCTTATTAAGTGCCTTTATTTTAAGTTGTATTATTATGATCTCCTAATCATAATTTCAATACCTGCCGCGGCTCAGATAACCCAGTCACAGTAACAAATCATGCTATCTTACTCTTTCATTAGAAGCTCTTGCGCAGTCTTTGACTTTCTGTCCCCTACAGACCAAAGTGATAACCGACTAGAGGAAAGTTAGTGGAAGACTGAAATCCACACATCACCTCACTTGGACTCCATTCCTGACCTCATAGTCTCAGTCGAAGACACGAGGGGCGCGATCGACTCGTTTATAGAACACGTACAATCCGTATTGACGAATTGTTCACGGGAAGTTCCAGTGATGGAAGACCATCGCTGGAAAGTACTGGCTGACGTACGTGAACTGATAACTATAACTAACTGATAACTATTATACCTATATTATGTTAGATGAGAATATAAATGCACTAACAGAATATTACTGTACGTAAAAGGACGCTGGGAAGTCGCGCACACGTCATTAGTGTTGTGTATTACTTGGGGTGGGCTAGAAATCAGGATCACTTTAACCATCCCGCACTGGGTATGGATTATGTTTTAAAAGACATTAATATTGTTACGAGCTTGGGGGTCGTGACAATAAAAACTGCCGATTTAATAACTAAACAAATAGACACTTTAATTAAGAACACCAATTTAAACACACTACTACTTTAAACACAATTAAAACACAATCACTTAATGTCACTCTCAAATATCATTCAGTTGTTCTCGCTTGTCTCGTTTTCCAAATTAAACTAACTCCGTCGCGGCCCATACCGGCCTTATATAGGGCCTCGGATAGTTCCCGAAACATCTAGAACATTCGAGTACATACCGGCCCGGCTGACCGGGTGTCGATAGTTCTAGAATCGAACTTTCTAGAATCATCTTGACTCTACTAATTCCGCCACTCGATACTAGATGGCGCTAGTAGTAGGCTTTTTAGAGGTGCGCGCAACACTGCCCTCTCCTAAGACATGCTCGTCCCGAGCATTATCGGCCTCATGATAACGCGCCAGTCGATCCACATGGACGATCTTAGGAGTACCTCTTGCCCCTTTCTGTATCCGGTAGGTTACGTCATTGATCTTTGTCACAATTCGGTACGGTCCGTCCCATTTAGCTTGAAGCTTAGGAGATTTCCCTTTGCTGCGGACTGGGTTGTGCAACCACACTAGTGAACCTTCGTCGAACCCTTTATTGTTCATTTTGCGTTCATAACGGGTTTTCATCTTTTCAGACATTTGCTGGCCTGATTGTCTGACGTGCTCATAGACGTCATTCATTTTGTCCCGCAAGTCATTCGCATAATCGGTAATACTGCGTGGGGCATCAGGTGGTATTCCGGTGATCAGGTCTGCAGGCAGCCGTAATTCCCTTCCAAAATTTGAGAAAGCTGGTGTCCCCGATGTACTTTCGTGAACAGCACTTCGATATGACAACAAAAACGGTTGTATGTGTTTGTCCCAATCTTGTTGCCGATTTTCCACAACTTTTGCCAGGTATCGCTCCAATGTCTGATTAAATCGCTCCACTATTCCATCCGATTGTGGGTGGTAAGAAGTTGTTCTCGTTTTATGAGTACCCCTTACTCGGCAAGTTTCCTGAAATATTTGGGACTCAAAATTCCTTCCCTGATCGCTGTGAATTTCCAAGGGTACTCCAAAACGGCAGAAGACTTCATGAACCAGTTTATCTGCCACTGTTGAAGCTTCTTGGTTTGGAATGGCGAAGACTTTCGGCCACTTAGTGAAGTAATCCATCACAACCATGAAATACTTGTTACCACTTTTACTCTCCGGAAATGGCCCCGCGACGTCAAGGGCTATCCTTTCCCATGGTGCACCAACATTGTACAATTTCAATGCACCTCTACTACGAATCTGAGGTCCCTTTACAGCTGCACAACTTGTACATTTGCGACACCAGTCCTCGACATCGTCCCGACAGTGGACCCAGTAAAACCGCTCTCGTATCTTCAGTAGAGTCCGTTTTACTCCCAGATGACCTCCTGAACAACCATTATGGTACAGCTGTAGAACGTCCGGTACTTGAGCTTTGGGGACAACCATTTGCAAATGACAGCTGTCTCCCCGAGCATTTTCCCATTTACGGCACAGGACTCCATCCTGAATCGCCAAGCTGTCCCATTGGGCCCAATAGCTTTTTGTGATCGAACTCATCGCTGAGACGTCGCTCCACCTGGGCTTGGGAGCTCTGGCCTTTATCCACTCCAGAATCGGCTTGATGTCCGAATCTTCCTGCTGTGTACGTTGTAGGCTTTCCTTCCACTCGTTGCTGAGGTCTGTTCGGAGCATTCTCACAGGTACCACTTCCTTACCCTCTTGCCTAGTACAATGCTTGCAGTCTTCAGGACAAGGTCTTCTTGACAATGCATCCGCGTTGCCATGAGATTTCCCGCTGCGATGTTCGACCACAAAGTCGTAGTCCTGCAGTAGCTCAATCCATCTCGCAACTTGTCCTTCTGGATTTTTGAACTGCAATAGCCATTTCAGTGCAGCATGGTCAGTTCGTAAGTGGAATTTCCGCCCCAGAAGATATTTGCTAAAATGTTGCAATGACTTTACCACAGCAAGCAATTCCCGTCTCGTGACACAATAGTTCCTTTCCGGCTTTGACAACGACTTGCTGAAGTACGCTATCACAACTTCTTGATCACCATTCCGTTGAGACAGCACACCACCAAGTCCTATGTCACTTGCGTCTGTGTCAACTATAAATTCCTTGCCTGCATCAGGATACCCCAAAATAGGTATTTTGCACAGTCGGTCCTCCTAACCTAACCTAACTCCTGGAATGCGATGTCGCAACTTTCATCCCAGCAGAAATGTCGCTTCTCCTCGGTTAGCTTGTGCAGGGGTTTGGCTATATCCGCAAAGTTCTTAACGAATCGCCGATAATAAGAGCACAAACCCAAAAATGCTCTGACCTGCGTCTTGTCCTTTGGAACTGGCCAATCCTTGACTGCGGCGATTTTCTCTGGATCCGTGCGGATACCTTTTTCCGACACTACATACCCCAAAAAGCTAACTTGCCGTTTGAACAGTGAACACTTCCTTGGACTCAACTTCAGGTTGGCACTCTGGATCTTCATAAGCACGCGTTCCAGGTTTTGAAGATGTTCTTCAAACGTACGGCCTACGATGATGATGTCATCCAAGTAGACCAGGCAGGCATCGCCAATTAACCCGGTTAGTAAAAGTTCCATCAGTCGTCCAAACGGCATAACTTTAAATTGCCACAGACCCTTTCCTGTCGAGAATGCTGTTTTCTCCTTGTCCTTAGGGTCAATCTCAACTTGCCAGTAGCCACTTTTAAGGTCCAGCGTGCTAAACCACTTAACTCCAGCAAGCATGTCCAGCGTGTCATTTATTCTTGGCAAAGGATAGTTGTCCTTCTTCGTGACATCATTCAGACGACGATAGTCAACACAAAACCGCATGCTGCCGTCCTTCTTCCTTACGAGCACTACAGGTGAACACCATGGACTAGACGAAGGTTCAATAACACCGTCCTTCACCATTCCTTCAATCATGGTTTCCACTTCCTTTTCACGTGCTACCTGCAATCTCCTTGGCCGCTGACATATAGCCAATCCTTCTCTTGTGTTTATATTGTGTTGAACTAAGCCAGTCTTCCCAATGTCACCATCATTTGACGAGAAAACATCAGCGTACTTGAGTAACATCTTCTTTGCCTTGAACATTTCATCTTGGGACAGAGTGCTGCGGCAGTCTTCTAAAAGTGTGGACACTTTCGTTTGTGCATCCTTGCTGAGGGTCCCAGTCGATAGATATTGGCATCGACGCAACCAATCCACTTCCTCGCAAGTACCAACTAGTGTGCCTTTTTCTATAATCTGTTCCTGATCACAAAGGTTCAGTACGCGTACCCCTGAGATGTCTGTGGCTCTGATCAAAGTTCGTGCCACTTTCCATGGAAGGACATTGTCCACCCTTTCCACGAGTACACAACGATGGGTTTGCCCAGGATTCCGAGGAAGACTTATCGGCACAATCGTTTCCGATCTCGGCGGAAGAACAATCTTCTTAAGGCTGTACACATTCCCTGGTAACGCCCCTTCCATGAAAAGTTCCTCTTGTCCACATTTCAAAACACCTTGCTTGACGTCAATCTCGCAACAATTCTTCCTCATAAAGTCAAGGCCCAAGATGCAATCGTGCATTATATCAGCCACGATGACATTATGCAGGTAGATTCTGTTACCTAGCTTCAACTCCATCTTCTTTTCTCCATGGACGGGTATGCGCTGACCGGTGGCTGTTAACAAATTAATGCGGTCTCGGTTGTATGCAGAGTCCCCAAGGAACCGACTTATAAGTTGGGAACTGACGACCGTACGAGAGGCTCCAGTATCTATGGTCAGCTTACAAGGCGTTCCGTTGACCTCGCCCTTTATGACTAAGGTGTTCCCGTCATGGGTTTGTGTGATCGAAATCCTTGGGGCTCTTTGAACATCAGCCAGCACCCGCCCCGCAGTCCTGGCTATTACTCGTTTCCCTGCTGCTGGTGGGTGGTGCTGTTAGCCGCACTACCCTCTGGAGACCGGCCATCTTCCTTTTCTGTAGTTCGCTTAGGGCAACTAGATCAAAGGTGGCCCCTTTCCCCACAGCCGTAGCACCTAGGGATGTATCCTTTACGATCGCGAACTGTAGACGCTGCAACCTCCCTGACGCGATGGGAACGATGATCCTGCCGCACAGCTTCCACCTCCAGTGCATGGGCCAAGGCGTCCTTAAGCGTCCCGTGGTGACCGAGCCTCACAGCAGCTCTAACTTCAAGGTCGCGGATGCCGTCGATGAATGCCTGCACCAGGTTCCCATCAATAAGTGCAGGTACGGACTGGTAAGCTTTACGAACCAGCTTCTCCACTTCAAGAGCCCACTGCTGCAGGTTTTCGTTACTGCGTTGCACACGATCCTTGAGCTGCGCACGAAACACGTGTTCCAGGTGAGCATCGCCATACCGAGCCTCTAATGCCTCAAGGAGTTGCTCGTAAGTCACTTCCTTACCAAGAGCTTCCAGGACAGTTAAGGCCTGGTCGCGCAGGCCTAGGGTGAGGGCAGTCATGGCCTGACTGTTATTCCACCCGTTCGCCTTCATGACAGCCTCAAACTGGATTTTGTAGGCTGACCAGGAAGAAGTTCCGTCGAACGGTGGCACTTTGAATCCACGTAGCAAAGGTGTTGTAGCTACGGGAGCTGCGATTCCATCCCCAAGTTTAAGGTTACCTAACTCTCGCTTCACATCAGCAATGAAGTTGTTAAACTTGCTGATCTGAGTTTCAGCTTCTGACAGGCGGTTGTCATGCTGGGCAACCTTCTCCTTCACCTCCTTCACGTCTTTCCTGAAGGTTGCGTGAAGGTCCTTTATGAAGAGCATCTGCTCTTCCTGGCGGCGGAACTGCTCCTCCTTATCGCGCTGGAGCTGTTCTTCCAGCCGACGAGCCTGATCCTCCTGACGGCGGGACTGTTCCTCCTGACGGCGGGACTGTTCCTCCTGACGGCGGGATTGCTCCTCCTTATCGCGCTGGAGCTGTTCTCCAGCCGACGAGCCTGTTCCTCCTGACGGCGGGACTGTTCCTGCAGCATCATCACCAGGGCAGCAAAGTCTGGTGCTGCTGATGCTGGAGCTGCTGCGGACGTCTCGGCCTCCGTGGTCGGTAGCTGGCCATCCGACCTCTGTGGCTTAGCTCCACCAAAACGTCTCTGGTCCGTCTCCTGTTGGCGTTGACTCCGGGTACGGATACCCTCCGTGTCGTCTTTAGGTAAAATCGGCATGATTTTAATCCCACTTCTGACACCAATTGTTACGAGCTTGGGGTTCGTGACAATAAAAACTGCCGATTTAATAACTAAACAAATAGACACTTTAATTAAGAACACCAATTTAAACACACTACTACTTTAAACACAATTAAAACACAATCACTTAATGTCACTCTCAAATATCATTCAGTTGTTCTCGCTTGTCTCGTTTTCCAAAGTAAAACTAACTCCATCGCGGCCCATACCGGCCTTATATAGTTCCTCGGATAGTTCCCGAAACATCTAGAACATTCGAGTACATACCGGCCCCGACTGACAGGGTGTCGATAGTTCTAGAATCGAACTTTCTAGAATAATCTTGACTCTACTAATTCCGCCACTCGATACTAGATGGCGCTAGTAGTAGGCTTTTTAGTGGTGCGCGCAACAATATTGAATAAAACCTTAATTTCCAAATATTGGTTTTATTTTTTTTCACAAACGGCACTGAAATAGAGTTAATATTGATAAGTTCAAACTCAGTGTATTTATTATAGTACCTAGCTACCAAAATATTCTACTATCTATACAGCTTCTACCACTCAGACCCTGGTCTGTTAAACCGGTTAAAGTCTGTTATAGTGCTCCTCCTTAACGTCAGCCCCGTTGACATTAGAGGATTATATACAAGATAAGAATGCTTGGAAACATGCTGGTCCTGCTCCATAGGACAATCTAGAGTCTAGACAAAATCAAACAGGTTGCTATTTTAATTGTATAATTTATTATTTTTATGCCATTTATTTTAAATTCTGTGATTACCTTAACTCACACTGATATTATTGTTATTTTTTAGGAAATCGTATATATTTTTTACAATTTTTGTAAATATGTGAGCACCATGTTCTATCACATAATTAATTTATCTGTCATTGCTTCATTCTTAACTCTTTTTATTACCTATTGTGGTATAGTAATTTTATTCTAGGTGCATCGTCTTCACATATAATTATATAATTGTACCTATAAAAATATTGTACAAGATTTTAAAAGAGTACCGGTGGAGTTTCTTGCCCATTCTTCTCCATACGAAACTACATTTTGGAAGGGGCGACTAGAATCAATTCTATTTTTTTTTGTAAATATTGACGTTCAAAAGTGCCTTTTATGTGCCTATTTGAAATAAACAATTTGACTTTGACTTTGACAGGTGACAGTTGACAGTTGCTTTGACATTTATACATGCTGTCCTGTCGTATCAATAAAACAATGTTATCGATAAAACGATGTTTCAATTTCAAAATAAAAAATTTGTACCAAGATTCCTCAAAAAAAACACAAAAACCGATGTATCTTGTGAAGGAAGCGAGATAGAGCAAAAATAACACTTTTTGGGGGCTTCACAAAGGGGTTTCACTAATCAAGACACATCGATCGAGAGGTTCGTAAACCTGAAAAACCTATTTCATATTTTTAAATCACATCATCGATATCATCTATCGATACGAGTGGACAGCATTTAATTACGTCAAGTCAACTGCCAACTGTCAGTTTCGTCAACTGACAGCTGTCAACGGCACTTTCCGTTAAGGGTGAGCGTTTTTTCGGGAAACTACTTCTGGCACCTTTTAGGTGCCAGTAGGGTCTGACCGGTTAATGTCTCTAATCTGCAATGAATCACCGATTAAGACCATTTTAATGAACCCTAACTCGATTGTTATACTAGAAGTTTAAAAATTACATAATCCAGCTCCATCACCAGGTCACCTGGATAATTCCATAATTATTGTATCGTGATTGAGTTGCATAAAATTACGAATTTCGAAGGTAAATAGGTATATACAATATTTTTTTGTATATCGCCTGAACAAAAACATAAGGCAATATTTTGGTGTTAGCCATTGATTTCGAATATAAACAATATATATTTTAGCTCTATTTAAAATAACAAAAAAAACTAAGGTATGTCTCTTTCGTGTCGGGTCGGGGTCACAAATGACCGTTTTTCATGACAAACATCTAATCAGTGAAACGAAACCGTCCGCTAGGGCATCTAGCAGTGGCTCAAGTAGTGGCGGCTCCCGGGCTACTAGTAGCCTGGTAAGATGGCGTATAAAGCTATATTGTACTCTTCAATAGTAGTTTGGCCAACGCAGCCAAACTATGTTGGTAGAGTCAACAATCACAATCATTTTTTCATCATGTGGATTACCAGAAAACTATTAAATATACAATACAACATGTCCCAGAATTAACGCACAACCTCTCAAGGGGTCATTGCACTCCTCATTATGAACAACTTTTACTATGGGACCAAACCTGAAATCACGAAAAAAAATCAGCTGTTACCTAAATTTTGACGAGTTAGGAGAACATAAATGAAGGGAGGGAACAGCAGATTTTTTTTTTCGCGATTTTATGTTTGGTAATTCTGGGACATTGTATATTCATCAATCATAGCGACAATCTGGGATGATTTTGGAATTCATACAAAACATCTCTGGGGAGATCATCTTTTCTTCTCTGGGGAGCCTGTGCGGACATTAATAATATCTTTGTTTTACAGAAAAGGGCTGTTCGAGCCATTTACAATCTAGGTCCAAGAGATTCACTTCGTGAAATATCCAAAGAAATAGATATTCTGACTGTAGCGTCTCAATATATACTTGAAAATCTATTATAAGTACACAAAAATAAATCACATTTTAAGAAAATGTCCGATATTCATAGTTTAAATACCAGGAATAAACACAATCTTGCTTTACATCGCAGTCGCCTCCACAGAGTAGGCAACTCGTTCATGGGTCAATATATACGCTTTTACAACAAACTTCCTACTGACATTCGGAACTTACCCATTAAATGATTTAAATCTGTATTAAAACCAAACTTTGTAAAAAAGGGTACTATAAAATTTGTGATTATTTAGAGGACAAAAAAGCTTGGGATTGAGCTGCTCGCTCTGCTAGCCTTGTGATAAATCTGGAAAACTTGACATTTTAATTATTATGCATGATTTTATATACATATTGACACTACAGAATATTGTATACAATTTTACATGAATGTTTACCTTGAAAAGTATTATATTTACTGCTTTAATTTATTGTGAATGTGAGAACTATGTGGGACATTTTTCTTTTTCTTTAAATATTTTCCTTTTTTGTTCTTTTTCTCAGTTAAGTTTTAATGATGGTCTGGCATTTTGAGCGCTTTATGCGGCCTCCCCAAAAGTCCTTTCTTTGGTATTGTTCGTCGAGTCGTTGAGCTCCTTAAGTTTTGAGTTGAGCTGCACGATTACTGACAAATGCTTACACTTATTGGACAGGTCCGCTCAAATTTGTGTGGTTCTTTCCTCAAAAGACCATTTCAGACACGGATCTACATGGTCCTCACATGATCTGACCAAGATTATGTCTGAACTTTAAAATAGACTTTGATCCCTGAGTTTGTTTCACCATTTCTTCTCAGGGGTAGTCAGATAGGAAATGTCGGCTACATCTAGATTTTTTTTTATATGACGTGTAAAAGTGATTTTAATATCCTATTTACAGAATAAACGATTTCATTTCATTTCATCAAACGACTGACATCTTTTTGCCTCGTCGAAATGTAGTTTTGACATAGAAATAGGTGATGTCAGATGTGACATAATAATTATCGACAATTTAACTGTAGATATTGTCGATAATTATTATGTATGATATTGTGATAATTACTTTGCACAACTTATGTAGCTTGTGCGTTAATTCCGGGACATATTATTTATATAATATATATATTCAATAGCAATGGAGCAAGAACACTGCCCTGCGGCACACCAAATATGCATTTTCTATGTGTAGAGACATAAGTCTTGTCCCGTGCTGCCCTGCCCCAACTACGCCCTAAGTCGAGGTCCTTATCCTATAGGGGGTGCCCTTAGCGTGTAGTCGCTTAGTTGTTTCCACGACTGCCCAAAAAGGAGTGTAATGTGTCTATAGTTCATGTATGTATCTATGTGAGTTTTTTTTGTGCCACCAAAACTTTTAAATGCCTGGACAGATTTAGATGTATGGAGTATCGTTAGAATCCTTACATCATCCCGAGTGACAAAGTTTGTTGTAGTTGAAAAAATCAATATGGCGGCAGTATGGGTCGTTTTCGTTTCATATCTACGCCCTCGCCTCGCCGTGAGAGTACAAAGAAGTGCTTAAAATAAAAATACCACCACTTAGCATTACATGTTTTAAAATAAAACTTTTCACTAAATAGTACATTATTGCAAATGCCGTGAAATAGGCAATTGCAGGTCGAGTATGACTTAAATATAAATTCCAGATACAATGACGAACAACGATATTTTTTCACGCGCCAATGTATTCATTTGTTTTTTTTTTCAATATACAGCTTTCTATTTGCAAGCCTGTTCGAAATTTAAATAAAACCTTTGATAAGTATAACCTTGGTTGTCATGTTTCGGAGTAAAAGAGTATTAAATAACCCTAGCACGCCGTTTCATACAACATTGCTGGAGCGTTGAATGTTCCATATTAAAAAAAACCCGGCCAAGAGCGAGTCAGACTCGCGCACCGATGGTTCCGGTACGTATATATAATGTTGATAATTTCTGAAAAACTGAGCTATTTAGAGACATCTTTTTATTTTTCCTGTAATCTTTACATACACTTCTATCACATAGAATAATTTCAGATTTTTATCTATGCAAACTTCGGAGATAAGGTGGGGGGAACGGTACTTTTTTTTAAATTTTTCATCAAAACTCGGAAACTATGCTGCCTAAAATATTTTTTTTTTTTGAGAATGTGCAAACAGTGTTCTTTCATATGATATGATATGAGTAGCCCCACTTAAAATTTTCAAGATTTGCAAAAAAGGTATATTTTTTTTAATTTCTTTCTTGTTTGCAAAATAGGTAAGCAAACGTCATCTAAAACTTTTCTAAATTTCAAGTTGATAGCATCAGTAGTTCTTGAGATATCGAGGTGTGACAGACAGACAGACAGACAGACTTAGTCTTACCATAAGGGTTCCTTTTTAACATTTTGGTACGGAACCCTAAAAACGCTCCTGCAGTGGATTTGATTTTCTTTGACCGTAAATTCGATACTTCGCGTGTTCTTTTTACGAAAATAATGACAATATTACCAAGCATGTTTGAGAAAATGTATTTTATCTATCTAGTTTAGACCGTTCTGTGGATACTTTTAAATCCAAGAGGTCCCCCCGACAGTAATGACAATTTTATTTATTAGTTTTGTCAACACAGTGGACTGCGCATTCACTTGACATCTGGAAATGTATTATTATGTACTGTGGTTGAGCAATACATTTTTGAATTTGAATTTATTCAGTGAGTAAATGAGTGACTTTTCGCTTTGTATATTAAATATCAGCATTCATAGGTCCACTTCAGCGTCTAAATGCTACGGTTGTTTGAAGCAGTATGCTCCGCCTGCAGATTTAGCTACTGCTGGAAGCTGCACCAGGTCCCCAAAGAGCAAAACATTGACACCTCCAAAATAAGTGCCGCTCACTTTCATTTGTTGGAGTCTTAAGGTGAACATTTAATTTTCTAAGAGTCATATATGTTTCACATTTGTAAATGGAGCCATACTGCCGCCATTTTGATTTTTACATACATCTAAATCTGTTCAGTCATTTAAAAGTTATAGTGGCACAAAGAAACACATAGATACATACATCAACCCTAAACACATTACACTCCTTTTTGGGCAGTCGTGAAACAAGTGTTCCACAGAACGGTCACACGGGGACAGACAGACGGACAGATAGGCAGACAGATGGACAGACACACAATTGATCCTATAAGGGTTACGTTTTTCCTTTTGAGGTACGGAACCCTAAAAATACTAAATTTAGAATGGTCATTGTTGTTTGTTATTTGGCTTTAGAAACGCCAGGGTTTCGTTCCAAACTTCCAAGTGGCGTAGGTTGACTAATAGGTACCGTGTTGACTGAAATGATAACAAAATTCAAAACATGAGAATATATGTATTATAGTGATGATTATTTATCTATTTCAGGAAAAGGTCTAGACAAATGTATGACGAAATGATAAAAAAAGTGAAAGCCATAACAGTACGTACTAGCACCACCGCCGAAAACGCGTACAAGTTGTCAATGAAGTTAGGTAACTTGGCATTTTTGTTTTGTACATACTTAGTTACTTATCACGTTATCATTACTTTAAAAACAAAATAGATTCACGTTAGTCTATAGAGCTAAAATGGTATGGGATATTTGCGCAAGGGCTTTGTAGCCAGGTACCTAGGCAGTGGCGTAACGGTTATTTCTGCCACCCCTAAATTTGCCGCCCCTCCCCCCCATATTTTCGCAACTATGTTAGGTTAGGTTAAGACTTAAAACTTAAGACTTTAAACACCCAGACTTGAGGTGGCCCGCAGAGGCGGGCTGGCATCAGCTGGGGATGACGGAAGTCGTACTAGATCCTAAGATCCACTACTTATGCAAGTGTGGCAATGGAACACTGGGGTGGTTTTTAGTCAGTAAGAGTCTGACAGAACCCGACGCCCGCTCCAGGGCAGAGGACATCCATGAGGATTTTCCACCCTGGAAACAAAAGAAACAAAAAGGACTTAAAACTTGATGTTTGAATTAAAAAATAAACTTCAATAAACCCAATGGGCCGGAATCAATAAGCTCTCTTTTGCAGTCTATTGTACACACGGCTACACATCAAGCTATAGATTTCTAATATATGCTGACCTCTCATTGTACGGAAATCCTATACAATGCGAGATCAGCTTATACTGGAAATGTATAGCTTGATGTATAGCCGTCTTGACCTGCGAACATCTTTAAACGCGCGCACCAACCTTAAACTCTTCTCTGTAACTCGTCTCTTCTCTTGAGGAGCTTGATCGAGGTTGCATTCGTCGTCATCGACGCCCAATAATTCCTAGAATATTGCAGGCCATAGGCATATTTGTCCAGATAGAGTAACTATACTCAATCAAATGGATAAAACAGTTTTCGTTTAAAGTTGTCTTCGTATAGGATAAGCCATCGATATAAGTATATTTCTATGGGATAAGCCAACATCCCTACTTTCGTCTTGCAGGTTCGATTTCAGTGTCCGTTCGTAAAGTCAACTTTAGTTTCATAATTTATTTGAATACTTTACAAGCTTATTTAACTTCAAATTATATATTATACTAGCTTTAGCCCGCAGCTTCGCCCGCGTGGATGTCGAAAAAAAAACAGCTTCTCTATCAGCAGCATTCCCCCAAAACATTATACCATATCTTAGTTGGAACCAACGTAAGCGTGGTAAGCAGATAGGAGTGCAGTTTGATTTACAACTTTACGGAGGATACAGATAGCATATAAATATCAACTTCGTTTTGTACATACTTGTTCAATATACGTGTCCTGCATTTCATGTCTAAGTCTATTTGTAAGAAATTTTGTATTGTTTATTTTTTCTACGTTTTTGTTCTTAAATAATAATGTTTATATACTTACCAACTTTTGAGTTATTCAAGTTACTCAGTAAAATCGTCCCGAAAACTTAATTACCCCTTTTTCAGATTCTCGAAAACTCCATAAGTATATTTTTTTCTTTTTTTTTGTCTAAAGTATGAGCATTGAGTTTCGAGTTAATCGGACCTCGCGTAAAGATTAAGATTAAGATTCTTAAAAACAAACTGTAAGACTCCCTAAAATCCTTTTGAAGGGTAGTTTTGAAAAACGCAACCGTAATTACAAACTTTGTTATTTAAGAACGTATTCTTGCTATAATTCACGTTTATTGACTCAAAAAATATGATTACACGTCGTCGCTGCATCCTCGAGATTTACATGATTCACTAAGTAGTACACTCCTCAATGTACTAGCATCGCACAATTTTTAGATAAAAACTAAAAAATAAAAATAAAATTAGATATTAAACGACTACCGTAGTACCTGCCAGTGGTGGGGCGTCCGCCGCACCCGGCCTTCTACGATCGTTTGCTTGTCATTCGCTTCTTTTGTGCCGGCATCGCAACATTAAATGTTGGTGTTAAAAATATTCCATCCATTTTTATCGTATTCGCGTGATTTTCTTGTGACCATGGGACGAAGACGACATGAAGATGATCCAGGGTCCATCAGAAAAATAAGGCGACTGGAAAAGAGACGCGTATTTGCGATGAAGGTTAGTCAGATTTATCGTTATACTAACGGTGTTATTTTAAATAATTTCTAAACTTGTTCCTTAACAGTCATGGAGCTCAATAGTTATGATTTTTTCAAGTGTCTTGTTGTTCGCTCACGTGCGGTATGACTCATGACTTTGTATTGTTGTTATTCCATTAAAATGTTATTTTGTAGAAAAGGAATTCTTTTGCATCGATGTTACTTTGTTTTTACAATCAATTAGTTAAATTCATTGGACGATGGGTACTGCGACGAGATTGCAGTCGTTCCAGTTTTTTCCTTGAAGGATTAAGTATGTAAATAAGTACCTACCTTCCTGTGCATATTCAGCAAGTACCGTGATGAGATCCCGGTCAAGTTAAAACAAATATTGTAAAAATAGCTTAGTGTCGTGACGCGATTACGACCGTCTATAATAAGTGACTTATAGTTTCAAGTGGTTTGATGCGATCAAATCCTTTTGTTGTCATTGTTTGAAGCCAAATTTGAGCCAATGCAATAGTAGATCGAAATATCATTCCTGATGTTGAGTCTGGCCACTCAAAACCTTCCTCCTTATCTCCCGACTATGAATCCTCTAAGCATTACCAATCAGATGAAACTCAGTCGAGCTTTCGATCTGTGGTGACAGTTGCACAGCACACTATCTCTAAAACCGTTACTGGTGGCGCTGGCACCAGCGCTTCACCAGACATTGTGGAGGCTCTGCCGCCTGACGAGATCTCCGAACGTTGGGGAAAGATTGTTATGGAAGGTCTAGGTCTAAAGAACAGAAACAAAAGTTGTTTAATAATATTTTGGCCCCGGAGAACTTTTAACTTATTAATCCAGCCAGCCAGCACCAAAACCTAATCAAGTAATATCCTGTCTAAACGGAATCCTCCAGAAACAGGGATAAGCCTCTTGAATGGACACAAAACCTCCTAGGCATTGGTATAGCGGGTATTGCAAACCTATTGTCATCCGGAATTGACGGCAATCTAGAAAAAGCTCAGATTATAAAAAATCTCTGAGAAACAGCCCAAATATTGTTAGATTTTGCCAATATACTGCTAATCGAAGGAAGTTAGTTACATTCAGCTTGGATAAAACATTTTTGAATATTTTTTCTCTTCGGAGAGAGTTGGGGCGAAAAAATCAAATCATCTAAGATGGCTGAAAAGTCTGGATTACAAATAAGGAGAACCGAGCCTCAACCATCTACCTCCTACAGATCGACACAGTCTAATAATTATCGCCAGGGAAACTCGAAACGCCCACTACGTCACCAAAACTACAGAGGCAGGTCGCCCAGGACCCAGGCCTCCAATCCGAACACAGGGAGTTATCCAGCGTCAACAGAACGGTACAGTTCTGCAAAGACAGCCCCGAAGGCGCCACCGAAGCCCGAATAGATGTAATTAAACATGCTGGTCGTTTGCGACACTTTGCTAGCTTGGAAAAGCATAAATAAAGATCCTGTAATCTTACAGTGTATATTATCATGGTTACAAAATACGTATTGATAGACCCGTTATTCAGTATGCAGAACCAGTTAGCAAATCGTTTTGTTTCCTAGATGCTTAATAGTCTTAATATTGAAATTTCAATGTTTTTATTATCAGGTGCGATAGTAAAATGTGAAGACATTCATGGTCAGTTTATTTCGAATATTTTATTGAAACCTAAAAGCGATGGTACCCACAGATTTATTCTTAATCTTAAAAAAATAAACAATTATATTGATCCACAAGATTTTAAAATGGAAGATGTTAGAAAGGCTTCTAAGTTATTCATATTATATGGCTAATATTGACCTTGAGGAGGCGTATATTTTAATCCCAATTTATGAAAATACTAAAAAATATACGGTTTTGGTTTTTCAATCAAACTTATGAATTTCAGTGTTTACCCTTTGGTTTATGTTCAGCATCGTTGATTTTTACTAAATAAATTAAATCAATGACCTCAGAAAAAAGGGGATTATGCTGGTTATAAAAGACGATTGTTATGTAAACATTTGAAAGCTGCTCTCGTGATGTAAAAATAATCACGGGCCTCTTAGAAAAGCTCGGATTTGTGATAAACATTAATAAAAGTGATTTAGTTCCCAGCCAACTCATAACTTTTAAGGTTTGGAGTTAAATTTAACGGACATGACTTTAAAAAGTTGTCGCTTAAGTAACTATTGGTTCTAAAGATAATCGATAGATACTCCAACAAACGTTTTTTATCTATCAGCGACTTGGCAAAGTTCTTGGGATTGCTTACATCATCGTGCCCAGCTGGTAGTTATGGGTGGGTTTATACCAAGCGATTTGAAATAACTAAATATCTCGCACTTCAGAAATCAAATGAAGATTATGATGTTAATATGATCATTCCTAATAACCTAGAACCTGATTTTTCGCAGTGGAAAACAAACATGAATGCATCTTATCCAATCCGTCAAAACAAATACTAGTTTTTTCCGATGCGTCTCTAACGGGTTGGGTTATCACTTGTAACGGAGAACCAGCGGTGGATTTTGGAGCACTTCTGAGGCCCAAAACCATATTTAAACGTTTTGAATTAAAAGCATCTTTCATTGGTATAAAATGGACCTTGTAGACAAAGAGATCCTTTTAAGAATAACACTTAATCAACAAATCTAATTTCATAATAGGATGGGCGGTGTTCAATATACACACTAATGATATAGGTAGCACATGAGATTTGGCAGTGGTGTGAAGAGCGTCGTCTCTTCATTTTTGCTTCCTACATTATGTCAAAAAACAACACGGAAGCTGACCAAGAATCAAAGCACATCAATGTCGAAACCAAGTGGGAATATTATCTCGTTCAGCGTTCCATCACGTTGGTACTCCAGAGATTGATTTATTTGCAACTAGTTTGAATGCGAAATGTCATAAATGCCTGGAAACGAGACACACTTTTGATATTGATGCATTTACTTTAGATTGGGGAAACTTGAACTTTTACTCGTTCCTACCTTTTTCGTTGATTCTCAAGTGCTTAAGAAAAATAATTGCTGATAACGCTACAGGAGTGCTCATATTGGCCTAGTCAGCCATGGTATCTACTGTTTACATCTCTACAGATAAGGAAACCTATATGTCACAGACCAAGTAGTGATCTCCTTATATCTCCATTCAGAACGCTGCACCCCCTTGGGATGAACCTTACCCTGGTATCATGCCAGTTATCAGGGAACCATTTTCTCTGAAGTCATTGACTCCAGAAACTATAAAATGATCACTGCTTCTTTAAGTAATAATACATTGAAAAAATATATCGCTATAATATCGCTTACAGAAAATGCTGGCAGTTTTGTTAAACCCATAAGGTAGACTGCTACACCGCAATTATACAACCGGTATTGCAATGTTTCAAATCAAATCAAGTAATTTATTCAAACTAGGCTGAGAATCAGCACTTTTCGAACGTCAAAAATTACATGAGACGGTCACCCAAAAACGCCCACCCTTCAAAGAATGTTTGTTCAAAGAATTTGAAACAGGAGCCAGATATACTACATTGAACACTTATCGTTCGGCCCTCGGTTTAATTATAGGTAGACAATTAAGTACTAGAATGATATTGTCAGCAGTTTATTAAAGGGTGATTCTAGACTGAAACCAGTTTTTCCCCGATATCAGTCTACTTGGGACACTAATGTAGTTTAGATTTTTTGTTCAATTATTTTCCTAACGAAAATCTGTGTTTAAATAAATTCACAAAAATAAAAATAATGGAAACTCTGCTCGTGTTACTCTGATTTTATTCTTTATTCGTCTGTCTAAATAAATATTTGTGATTCAAACATTATAATAAAAATTGATAATTTGTTAAAAACTTCAACACTTGGCAGATAAACACCCCGATTGATTATCCCATTCTTTCCTAATAAAATAGAGATATGTCCAGGAAGAACTTTATGTTTATATATTAATGTTAAAGATACATTTAGGACTGAACCAAATACCGAAAGGTTATTATTAAGTACTAAGATACCAGTCCACGACTCTAGCTCCTCTACGATTAGCCGCTGGATTAAACAGACGCTAGAAAATAGTGGTATAGTGGTTATAGGCACCACAATATTTACGTCACGTAATTCTCTAGTATTTGCCAAATTTTATAACACACCTCTGCTTACAGAGGATACCGATGATTTTGCTCAAGCTATTTATGAAAATAACATTTAAATTATAAAAATAACCAAATTTTTGTTTTATAATCACTTCGTTGAATAATTTAACTGTGTTAAAAATAAAAGAATCATTAGATGCTTTTATTTTCTTCACCACTAATGTATTGGCTATTTATCTCAAAACTCTAAACATCTACCTAGTGAATCATGTAAATCTCGAGGATGCAGCGACGACGTGTAATTAATGGTTAAACAAACTTACCTGAAGTGAAGTTTGACCGCAATTACACTAGTCGCTGCATCCGAAGAGATTTACAAACCCGCCCAACCCTTCTTTGGAAGACACCCCGATATTAAATATAGTTTAAGATAAATAGCCCTCTTAAATGAATGACAAGCAAACGATCGTAGAAGGCCGGGTGCGGCGGACGCCCCACCACTGGCAGGTACTACGGTAGTCGTTTAATATCTAATTTTATTTTTATTTTTTAGTTTTTATCTAAAAATTGTGCGATGCTAGTACATTGAGGAGTGTACTACTTAGTGAATCATGTAAATCTCTTCGGATGCAGCGACTAGTGTAATTGCGGTCAAACTTCACTTCAGGTAAGTTTGTTTAACCATTAATTATTCATACAATCTAAATCCCTTTTCACCCTGATAATATTGATCTAATTGTCAAAAACCGAATCTTAGAGTTCGCCTACAATGTATGGAATGTAAATATTATATATTCTCAAACAAAATTATTAATATAATAATTAAAATTTTCTGTTGTTAGTCAGTCAGGACTTCGCCCACGACTTCGTTCGCTTGGATTTCGTACTTTCCCCTAAAAATTATTTCAGCAACACCTCCACCTCCTTTAAATGGTGTAGTATTAATTATTACGATCTTTATTATTAAATGGTATTCTCTATTTCTATCAAGTAACGACTGCCTCGTTAGTCTAATGGTCACAAGCATGGCTGCTGAGCATGAGGGGTGGGTTTGATTCCCAGGTCGGGCAAAGTGTTATTGGATTTTCCATTACGAATTTCTCAGTAGCAGCCCGGAGTCTGGATTTATGCCCGGTTGATGGAAATAGGCTCGCCCCTATTACATGGGACTTAAACAGAACTGGCGAAAGTGGGTGTACTAAAGGTACACCTCTACCTATCCCTTTGGGGATTACAGGCGTGATGTTATGTAAATAAGTACTCGGGCCAAATTTCAAGTTTATATATCTAAAGAAGTAAGATTCTGTTCATACAAACTATATCGCCTCTTTTTACGCACTCAAAGAGGTAAATTGTTGAAACATCGTTTTTGACGTTTCTATTATTGGACTTATAAGTTATTTATACCAATTTTCAAGTTAATCTAGCCAAGCAGTAAAATCCTTCCTTGTAAATTGACTATCCCTTTTCACCCCATTAGGGGCAGATTTTCAAAAAACCTGATACAATTTATTCTTTATTTTTTTGTTTTCAGTATAGATACTGAGTTTCAAGTTAATCGGACCGTGCGTTAAAAATCGTTCATACAAACTTTGATATCCCCCAATCCCCCTTTAGGGGGCAGTTTAAAAAAACAAAAAAATGTCAAACTTTATCATTTACTTAGGTTAGTATTTGTGCCAAGTTTCAGGTTTATTAACTCAGGGAATAAGATTTTTCGTCCAAACAAAATCACCCCTTTTCACCCCCTTAAAGTTCGAATTTAAAAACACCCTTTCTTAGCTGATGCCTACGTCATAATTTGGAGTTAATCAAGCCACACAGTAGAATCCTCCCGTGTAAAATTGACTACCCCTTTTCACCCCGTTAGGGATAAATTTTCTAAAAACTCTGATTTATTTTATTCTTTATATTTGGTTTACAGTATAAATACTGAGTTTCGAGTTAATCGGACCGCGCGTTAAAATTCTTCCATACAAACTGACATCCGCAATTCCCCCTTTAGAGGGTAGTTAAAAAAAAATGTCACGCTTTATAATTTACTTAGGTTAGTATTCGTGCCAAGTTTCAGGTTTGATAACTCAAGGAATAAGATTTATCCCCGTTTTTCACCCCTTAAAGGTCGAATTTCGAAAAATCCCTTCTTAGCGAATGCTATGGTTTCCAACCATAAGCCGAAATATTAGTATTTTAACTTAAAAAGAACTTTCATTAAAAATAAAATTTTATCCCGTTTCTTACCCCTTAAGGCTTGAAATTCTATCAACACCGTTGCCTTAGCTTCCAACCATAAGCCTAGATAATAAATTTTTACTGTGAAAATTAAGGACTTTGATACACAACTTCATCCCTCTTTTTAACCCTTCGGGGGTAAAAACGCTGACACACATATAAATTATTTTTTAATCATCAGCCTATACACCAAATTTGAAGATCCTAACTTCAAAACTGACGGACTTTCATATAAACTTCCATCCCCTATTTTACCCTCTTAGGGGTGGAATTTCGAAAAACCCTTTCTTAGTGGATACCTACTCTTTACAAAGAACACACCCTCCAAATTTCATGTCTCTAGGACCAGTGGTTTAGGCTGTGCGTTGATATATCAGTCAGTCAGTCAGTCAGTCAGTCAGGACTTGGAACTCTATGTATTTTTTAACGTCAAATCTTGCAATTCTATTTTTTACAATTGAGCAAGTCCCACTGCCTAGATATTGTTGTTATAAGTACCTACCTATATACTAAATAGTCCCGATGACAATACAGTTGTCTGATCTGATAATGAGCTGACGCCACCGCCACGCGCCGCCCTCTATATCTGTGCCAACCGGGGCCATGGCCCCCTCTGCATCCCCCCCCCCCCTACGCTGCTGCCTATAGGAAAAAGACTAAGAACCCAGCACCTACCGGCACTACGGCACGACAAGGATTTTTTAAGTTACAGATAAAACTGCTTTTTTTTTAATTTTTTATCATGAAATTTCAAAAACTATGTTTGCAGCTACAATGGATGTTGGCGTCAGCTACTGTTATGTTATAATAAATTATCCTATGTTTTATTATGAATCATCGTCGCCTAAAATTCTCTCGCCGTGCCGTAACGTGCCATCGTGGGTGATTCTAATGACACTAATTCTGTAAAGCCACATTTGTTACGTCCGCGAATTATATTTAGATCAACATACAACCTGTTACTGACCTGCAAATTGCAAAAAAACGTAAGAAAATTTGCATTTTGCGGGCTACCTTAGCACCTCCCCCTTAACTAAAGTACATAAAATAATTTAATCAACAGAAGCGAGACTCGAGGCTTCGGTCCTTGATTCTTCACGCATGCTTGATTTGGAAAATAAAGTTCGACAGTATGCAGAACAAATAAATACACTCGATACTGGTCTATCCTCTCAGGTTATATGCTATATTTTTTTATTATTATACTTTTACCTAATGAAAGTTAATTACAATTCTGCATTCTATGCTGTTTTTAGATGACGAACTACCAAGAACAATTGACACAAATGCAACATGATTTAGAAATTGGATTAGATACTATGTCTGAAGTGTTAGCTAACTCTGGCGGAGACACCGAGAGTATGTATTCATCGCAGCCGTAGTTATATGAATTTTTCAATTAGTCGGATTTGTATTTTTCAAATCCGACAGTGAGTTCCAGAGATTACCCGCTACATACAAACTTACAAACAAATTTTACCTGTTTTTATTATTAGTATACATAATGTTTTTTTTTTATTTTTTATTTACAGCGGTGACTGAGCTGCATTCGCATTTCACGAATCTTCAGATGGACTTTGAAATGATATCGTTCCGACAAAAACAGTTGAAAAGTGCTCAAGATTCAATAGCCTATGATCTCGAAGTTAGTATATAATACTACTTACTTTTGTTTTTGTATGATTGAACACAAGTGTTAAAGATGTTGGTCTTCGTCATCAGCATTTATGGAGAGAGATAGAAATGTTGAGAGATACGAAATCGGATCGAGAAGAAGTAGCAGATGCTCTTCGCGACAAGGCTGGTATTTGTGAGCTCAACGGATTGGTTTCGTTACAACAATTTGAAGCAGTGCGGGGTGATTTTCTAAAGCGTATTCGTGCAGCATATGATAAATTTAACAATCAGGAGAATATCTGGCAGGTTAGTTATTGGTATTTGAATGCAAATCGATATAATATACGAAGATCTGTTATTTTCTGGACCCGTTATGTAGAGTTAGTTAATGCTCTCCCAACTTATTATAGTGCAACTTTATAATATAGTATTTTATTTCTATTTTTCTTTTTTGTAAGTTACAACAATGTTTTGTGTGCATGCAGATTTTACCTATAAGTGATTGTTACACTCTATTCTAATTTGTTGCTTTGTTTTCATTTGCATATACCAGTGTATACAATTGTTGGTGAACCAAATAAATAAATAATTATATATTTTTTCAGAAAGCCATAGATGGCATGGTTAAAGTGCTTAACGAAAAAGCGGATCTGATTCAAGTATATTCTTTGAAAGACGAAATCCACAAGTATATTAAAAGGATAAAAGACCGCATGCAAATAATATCGAACGTTGTTGGGGAACCGAAAAGTGCGATAGTCTCCAAAAAAGTATTCCGAGACACTGCATGCCTATCTTGTGGTAGTCCAGCACACATGGACGTAGAAGAACCGGGCAAGGTTCCAGCTCTGCCAAAGTTTCCTTCGACCAGACAACCAGCTGAAGGGGCTGAAGCGGAATCACATACCAAAGGAGACGGAGATTATGGAATTTGTTATCCTAATTTACCTATATCACACCCAAGGGACCCAAGGTACAGTCAAAGCTAAAATATGTTTGTTACCTTACGGGCTATTTTTATGTGCTCATTGCATGATAGAATCTGCTTTACCGATTCAGCTGGGCGAGCACGGCCTACTGTGACATGGCTTGAGTCACACATTTTAACACAGTTTGGGCGATAAAATAACTTCTTAACGTTTAGTTGGGACTCATTCCGCCTTATTACAAAACAAGATTTATATTTTGACATTTCTTAAACCATGGAGCTATACTCGGAATTTTAATTCGATTCCAGATTTGACAATTTCAGTGTTGCAACGTTATGACAAGTACTAAATAGTGACGTTGCGAAATTATTCGATATGGAAATGGAATATTTCCAGATCGATTCTTCTCGTTTATAATTTTACTCTCGTAAACTAAGTATATCAGGAAATTAAATATTTCTGAACCGATAATTTAGTTTTGACGATTAATTAACGATCTGAGCCTTTTCTTTTATAATTGTGTGTGAAATAAATAAAAAAATGTGATCATGAAGGAACATGACAAATAAAACAGATAGATGTATTATGGTAATAATTAAACTATCTAAAGTAACCGTCATGAGAAGCTATAAATACATAAAATTGCAAATTATACAACTATCAACTTTAAACTCAAGATATCTAAGTTGATTTATGAATGAAGAAATTATCGCTAAACGTCATAAAATAATTTTAGTTGCAATGGAAACTGAACCATACGCAATTTCAGTTAAAGTTTTAAATCCCAAAGTATGAAATTTATCTCGTCTCATGGCGTTGACTTTAGGCTCTTTTATTATAAGTTTTGTTTTTAATATAAAAACAAAAATATTAACTTTTTATAAAATAGAGCAGCGATTACTAATTAATAAATAATTATTATGAATAATTATGTATTTATTTAAATAAAAATCAATAATTTAGTCTTTAATTGGCACACTGATGGCACACACACTGATTGTTTATCGATTTTTGTGTTCATCACTACACTATTATATGTGGTATCATTATTTCACAAAATGACAGTAGCTAATGTCAAATCTGGAATCGAATTAAAATTCCGAGTATAGTTTTTGTAATAAGAACGTAACAGTGATTGAAATACCGTTCTTTATACAAAACTGAAAACTTAGTTCAGTACTAAGTTGTCAGTTTTGTGTTTAGGAACTTTACCATAGTCGGAATAAAGTTCGAAATTCAATAATGGCTCCATGTTTTAAACCTGGGTCTGAAAATAAACCTTGTTTTGTAATAAGGGGGTAAATGTCCCTAAATGCTAATATGGGTGCACCCTAGAGGTGAGATGACTGAGGTAAAATGCGTACTGAGTCTTGTAAGTCCTACGCGTCCGCCAAAATTCTTATTCCAGAAACTTGGTCCACGAGTATTTAGGCGTCTTTAGTTTATTGACGTTTCCTTGACTAGCGAGTAGCGAATCTTCGTAACATCGAGATTGAGTAATGGAGTAGTTTCGGTTTATGCGTTTATGGCTTGTTAACGTCATTAGACTATGCGTAGATATTCGTATCTTTTCTACATTTAAAGATCCCATGCGATACTTCTCTTCGGAGCCATTGTTAATTTAAATTTAGAATTAGATAAATATAACATTATTTACAAATCAATTAAAAGTTCACAATACTTCAACACCACAACACACTTCAAGAAATCAAACAAAAGTAAGTAATAGAATTTACTTTTGTTTGATTTGTTGTAGTGTGTATAAGAATGTGTATACACCAAAAGTCATTATTAATTTTAAAACATGCATTCACGTAAACAATAGGTACTATTCCTGTGACGTATGGTGAGTTTGTGACATACTAATTAAAAAAAACAAATATTGCTAAATATTTTCAGAAAATCTTGTTTTGGTAAGTAAGTACTTATCAAACATAAACAAATAATAATACACGTTGCTTCCCAAAGTAACAGTGATTTTATTAATATGTGCATTAGGTTTAGAAACGCAAAACAAATAAATCGACTCGGAAACATCGAGTGCCGAACCGTACGACGTAATGAACTGACCGAGTTTGTGGGTCGCAAGTCTCAACTGGTCGCAACTCGCCGTGTCTGCGTGGTGCCGGACGTATACTCGTAGAATAGCACCGCCCCATTTCTTCCCGTTAGTGTATTAAAAGGCGACTAAGGGACTTACTAGAGAATAGGCAGCAGCGTTCTTTATGCATTATAACACCATACTGCGATCACCAACCTGCCTGCCAAGCGTGGCGATTAAGGCAAAGGCCTCCCCCAAAAGGGGTTTTGGGGGAGGCCTATGTCCAGCAGTGGACGTCTTTCGGCTGTAATGATGATGATGATGAAGTCGCAACTAGACGCGAGTGTAGAATGCCATACGCTTAAATACTCGAGACGCGTTTATGTGGAGAGCATGGAATAGGTCTTTACGCGTCCAGCCAAAAACCTATTCCAGTATATACGTCTCACTGCATCTATTTTGTCACAAATCGAGAAAGAGAGCGTTCTCGCGCCTGTCATGTTATGATGTTAGCCCTGCTGACTTGACAAAGCAAAGAATTTGAAAACTGAAGAAGTTTTAAAAGACTTGACTGTACTTGAAGAGTTTATAATTTGTTGGTCATGATGTGGTAAAAATATTAGCCAGTCAGGAGGTCGGTATAACGGGACCGTCTGCCTACGTTGCGGGTATGTGGACGCTTGGTACGGAACTCTTGGGGGGTCTTTTATTGCACCCCAACTATTACAATCAAATCTTTATAAAAATAATACTAATTTGTATTCGAAACTGGTATTTTCAACAGAGCTCATTTATGTAAGCGATACTGCGGTGGTTCACATACTATGGTAACTGAAGGATTAAACCGGGCTCTACCAGGCTTAGTTGTACAACAAGCCACAAGGACGTTCAACGCAGCACCTGGGACTGATGGAAAGGTTTGAACATTTTCGTCAGTGGTACGAAACCAGTATAAACTGGCCTTGTATTCCATTGAAACTCTGTAGGTACTAAACTAGGCCCAGCGCCCTAACTGCGTAACAGTTTGAATCAGGGGGTCTAGTCCGAAGCGATAATCCGAAGTATCAGCCGAATGATCAGCCGTTTCTTGACTTCCAAAGATTCCTTTTTTGCCCTTGAGTCCTTACCCGATTTCAGGTCACATTTCGGACTTTGACTTATCTCTTTGACTGTCGTATTTTTTTTTCTTTCACCGTATTTAGCCATAGTTAGCCGTAGTCAGGAAACGGCCGAACATTCGGCCGATAATTCGGATTTATCCTCGGAGTAGACCCCCAGAATCGAATGATTTTGGAGTATATTGCTACTCCATTGCTTCATAATGTTAAAAAAATGTGTCTGTTCAACAACGTAAATAATGCAATGAATGTTGTTCAACTGTCAACCTGAAACCGATTCTTTCAGATAGTATGTTGCAATTAGCCAGCTGGTCAAGGTCAAAGTGTTTGGTACCACTGACGTGCGGTCGGTACAGTTACAGTCCGCGAGGCCTAAGCTGAGATTTGCATTTGTGTGAGTGCACGTAGATAGTGTAGGTGTGACGTATGAGAACAACGTAACAACGTAACGTGGTAAAGTATGCGACGTAACTCCGCCACGCACCTTCTACACTTCACCTCTTGTACTGTAATCACTCACACAAATGGAATGCTCACCTTAGGTCTCGTGGACTGTACTATTACTGTATCCAAGAAAATCTTTAGATACAAACTTTATGACGGGTCGGAACATGAGGCGAGTCGCTGCGCATTAACGAATTCATATATTAGAAGGGGTGAGGGGTGGGGGGATACCGCGCAGCGAGTAGCGCACTTCAGAGCCGCCATTAAGTTTGACGCATAATAAAAGTAATTTAATTTTCAAAAATAATATCCATTCTAGTTGTATTTGATGGATGAGCAAACCAAAAAGATACCGTGCGTGGCATGCAATATGCCACAACCCTCTCCAATTGCTTCGGAGCCGGAGCCTCAAATACAAGGTGCTTATACATCTTTTCCTTTTCTATTTCTTTCTTGATAACTTGTAATGTCATCGGTTATCCTAATTAGGTACCTATCGGTAGATCAGCTGGCCAATTCCCGTAATTAAAAAATGGTTTTTATCTTCTTCTCCTCCTTCTTTAGTCTTTGTCACCTTCTAGGCGATTTCTTTGTGGTTCATAAATTAAACCAGCTTCGCTAAACAACCGCTCTCTTGGTACTGAACCTGGCAGTGGCGGTGACAGCGGAGCAAACATTTTGAATCATGGTGTTATATCTCCGCCACATTTTGGGAGCTTCGCTTAGTTTTGGAGCCGATTTTCTTTATTAGCCCTCCGTTACAACTCCGTGATCAGGACGCGGATGCGGGGGTACGACTTCTTGCGGAATTTCCGACTTTGTGGTGGGGGTGAAGGTGAAGTTTCAAGCATTACGCGTTACGTGCGTGATTATTTTGTGTATTTTGTCTATGGGTCTTAGATGCCTGAAAATAAATATTTTACTATTATTATTACCACTGTACGGTTGACTGTAGGTACCTACTTATAGTAGGTCTTGTACACCATACTCAAACTTTCAAACGCTTAATTGTATTTTTTGTCTCGTCAACAGCTCCAATTGACAGTATTAACGAATTTGGGAATTTTTCTTTGACTCCACCCGCACATGAATTATCCTACAACTGATTTGTTTGGCCTAATATATTTTAATGTTCTCTAAATTAATAAAAAATAATGTAACCATAAACACATTTTTATTTATTTACTTATTGTTATAAAATACTGGTGTTGAGCTGCATCCAGTTAGACTGGAAGCCAACCCCAACAAAGTTGAGAACAGGCAGAGCAGATGATGATGATGTTGAGTAGGTGTCACCAAAATAAACCCCAACTGGTTTTACAACACCTAGCTCTACGTTTGAATAATTAAAAATAAGTACCTAGGTAGGTACTGGTAGCTATTCCACTGCATCCGGTTAGACTGGGAGCCAAACCCATTACAGTTGGGAAAAGGCTGATACCCTTAGAAGATAGACATAATTATGCGATCGTAGACTTTTTTGTTAACCTTTTTAAGATGTAAACTCCTGTAGAACATTAATTTTACTATATTATTATGTAGGTATCTCTTACGGTTTACGGGACTCACGGCAGTAAAGCTCACAGTCGGCATGATTTTATTCCGACATCTTCAACAATAATCGTCATATTACAGCCAATTTACACAATTTACACAACCGTTTGAAAATCCGTTCAGAAGTTTTTGAGTTTATCGTGTTTAGGTGGAAAATATATCCACAAACTTAGCAAACTAGTCATTTTTTTTTTCTTAATTAATGGGAACTAAAGTCACTTAAAAACATTATATTAATACGTGATTTGGATGAAATTCAGCACAAAAAGTGGATAGCTTGGATCACCGACTTGGATGAATATTTATTTGTATTAATTAGTAACTTTATAATAAAAAATAATGTTTGTTCGTATTCTATTCGCTGCCATACCGTTCATCCGATTGCGATAAAACTTTGATGGGTTGTTGTCTGAGCCCGGGAAGGTTTTCGGTAGGATAGGTAGGTAGGGTAGGTAGGTAAGGTAGGTAGGTAGACTAGGGTAGGGTAGGTAGGTAGGGTAGGGCTGGGCTACTTAGTGCTACCCGTGCGAAGCTAGACCGGGTCAAGCTACTGTGCATTAGAAATAAATTAAATTAATAAAAAAAAACATTCCACACTACCATGCTTTTGACACAGACACATACTACCAGCTAGGTAACCAGGGCTTTAATTTTTTTTAATTAAATGTATGGCATCTCGTAGGTGGCCTTGAGAGGCCGTGACTTCTTCACCAGATTTGCCTGTGGTATGAGCTTAAAGCCTCCAGCCAGGGCGTAAAATATATATTAAAACTAAACGACTGCGCACTAAGGGCACCTTCTGTGAGGTACGGACCTCGGCTTAGGGCGTCGTTGGGGGATCACAAATTGTTGGGGACGGGCTAGATCAAAGTTTCGATCATGATTATTATCAGGGGTTACTATTAATGCTACGGCGCACTCAGCCTCGGCGCGGGCGGCTGGCGATTCGACGTGCAAGGGACGGGCGGACATTTTAGTCGGGAAATTCGCGTGGTACCTCGGCGGCGAGGACGGAATGTCGGTTTGAGAGCACGTGACTTGAAGATTTATAGGCAACAGAAGTGACAGCTTGACCATGGAGTAAGTAAGTACCACTCATGAAATTAGTAAGTACTATATGGGTTGTAAGTAGAGGGGGTCGAATTATAGGCGACAGAAGTGACAGCTTGACTATGGACTTGACTTTCATTTTGAACATATTACCTGTAGAGATATAATTAAAACCTTTCACACCTTAAATGTAAAAAAGACTGCAGATCTGTGGGGTAATTCTGAAGAAGTTGCTAAGTCTATTATAGACATTGTAGCACCTACTTTAGCTCTTATCTTTCATAATTGTATTGACTGTGGGGAGTTTCCTGACCTTATGAAAAATAGTAAAATAATACCGTTGTTTAAATCAGGTAGTACATCAGACCCCTCAAATTATAGACCTATTTCAGTACTACCTACCTTTAGTAAAATTTTTGAGAAATTAATTTTAAACCAATTGCAAGGTTTTTTTAATAAACATAAATTACTTCATAGCAAACAGTTAGGTTTTACAAGGGGTCGTTTGACTACTGATGCAGTGTTGAACTGTTAGGACATATTTATAATGCATGGGAAGATAAATGCGATGCTTTGGGCATTTTTTGTGATTTGTCCAAGGCATTCGATTGCGTTTTTCATGAAACGTTAATCAGGAAACTTCGCCACTACGGGATCCGGAACACCGCTCTAGATCTTCTTATTTCATACTTGAGTAATAGAATTCAGAGCGTTGACATCAATGGGAAAAGATCTCCTGGATCTATGGTAACAATGGGAGTCCCACAGGGCTCGACTCTTGGTCCTTTTTTGTTTCTTATTTATATTAATGACTTGCCTTACCTCATAGGATAATCATGATATAGTGTTGTTTGCAGATGACACTTCACTTTTGTTTAAACTTAAACGTCAGCAGCTGGTTACTGACGATGTAAATAGGGCGATCTCAAAAGTAGTTCACTGGTTCAATGTTAATAATTTACTTCTAAATGAAAAAAAACCAAATGCATTAAGTTTACGCTACCTCACGTTAGGCAGGTAAAAACTAATGTGTTGATAAAGGGCGAAGAATTGAATCCTGAAGATAGCACAGTATTCTTGGGCTTGACTTTGGATGCTAAGCTTCAGTGGGGACCACATGTAGATAAACTGTCAAAAAAAGCTAAGCTCCGCAGCATATGCTGTTAGGAAAATTCGTAATTTTACTGACATAGAGACAGCCCGTTTAGTGTACTTTGCCTATTTTCATAGTTTAATGTCGTACGGTATTCTGTTGTGGGAAAATGCCGCCGACATTCAGACTATCTTTGTTTTGCAGAAAAGAGCTGTTCGATCAGTTTTTTTACTAATTAAGTCCAAAACACTCTCTCAGAGAGAAATTTAAGGAGATTAATGTAATGACAGTGCCTTCTCAGTATATTTTTGAAAATCTTTTATATGCCCATAAAAATATAAAATCTTTTAAAAAATACAGTGATATCCATAATATAAATACTAGAAACAAACATAAATTTGTTGTACCTACAACAAGGCTCAAGAAAATAGGTGGCTCGTTCCGATGTCAATGCATACGCTTTTATAATAAACTTCCAAGCCACGTTCAAGATCTAAGCCTTAATAAATTCAAATCATTCATTAAACGTAAGTTGTGCCAGAAAGCCTTTTATACCGTTAAAGATTATATTGAGGATAAAAAGGCTTGGGATTGAGCTGCTCCATTTTTTTTTTTTTCTTTTATATATATTCAGGTATTTTTATTGTTTGATGTTTTTTTGCTAAATTTTATTATTTTCTATACAATGACATTTAATTATTATTTTATACACAATGACATGCATATTTACTTGTAAAGTATTATATTATTTTAATTATTGTGAATGTGAAGACTATTACTATTACTTTATTTTTTTTTTCCTTTTCTTTTATTATCAGTTAGTGTTAATCATGGTTTGGCAGTTTGAGTCTTATAAGCGGCCTACCCAAATGTCTTTTCTTTGGTATTGTTCGTCGCATCGTTGAGCTCCTTAAGTTCTGCGTAGAGCTGCACGATTACTGACAAACACGTGCACTGACTGGTCAGGTCCACTCAATCTGTGTGGTTCTTTCCTCAAAATACCATTTCAGACACCAATCTGCATGGCCTTCACATGATCTGACCAAGATTATGTCTGGACTTTATAAGAGACTGTGACCTCTGAGTTTGTTTCGGCCTTTCTTCTCAGAGTAGTCAGATAGGAAACGCCGACCTCATCTAGTTTTAAAAATATGATTGACGTGTAAAAGTGTTTGTACAAACCTACTTACAGAAATAAAAATCATTTATCATTTATCATCATGGAGTAAGTAAGTACCTTTCATGAAATTAGTCAGTACTATTATAGGTTGTAAGTAGAGGGGGTCGAATTTCGACCAGTAGGCGACCACTAGTCTTTATAATTGTGGGATCCAACAATACCCCACACGCATAAGTGCCGCTCGATCCTCTCCGCCTACCCCGCAAAGGAAAGTCTAAAGTTATTAGTAGTTGTAGTAATATTAGATTGTTTTCACTTAGAGCATTTATTCTAGTTACACATGATATTCGACTACTTAGGGGTCGCTCGTTTTATTTTTTATTTTACTGACTATGGACACGTGGCTCTCTCGTTTTTATTTCGTAAACAGGATCCCTGAATCGAAAAATGTTCAGGACTTACCTACAATATTTTTGAAAGACCAATCCAACGACACTCCATACATTGGAGAAGAGTAAGAAAATTAAAACAACCCTGCTTTACCTATATGGGAGGTAGTACACACGGCTACACATCAAGCTATACATTTCCAGTGACCTCGAATTGTGAAGGATTTCCGTACTATGAGAGGTCAGCATATACTGGAAATGTATAGCTTGATGTGTAGCCGTGTGTACCTAATTAAAAAAAAAAACTTTTTCAGGTAGGTACCAACATCTTTGAACTTTTTACCATAACCATGCCAAATTAAGTGCCAAGGGTCTCTGAGTCAACCCGTGTACAGTCAGACCTAAGAGTCAGACAGATAGTCGGACTTGGCGAAATTTTTGGTTTCTTGTTTTAGTACGGTCTACGGAACCCTAAAAACGTGTTGCTCCGATTCAAAACTAAATTGGGATAAAAGTAAGAGGGTTAAGAGAATCACGACATTGGATTGCAATGCTGTGTTTCAAATGATGAATTATTCATATTATTCATGTCCACAACCATAAAGATGCGAGGGTCTTGCATCTCTACAAAGTACAGGTGCGACACGCGACGGGGACGTTGTGATAACCGCTATGACGAATGAAAGAATATTATGTACTGTTAGAATAGGTACTTGAAACTCATATTTCAAAGAATGGAAACTGAAAAACCTCAGCGCTGGCAACGCGAAGACCATAGACGGACTAGTCCATTCTACAAAGTACTTACTAATCCCATGCACCTAAGTCACACATAAGTACATTAGTTATCTGTGCTTGTCATATAGTGTCAGTCAGCGTCATTGTAATTTTGACGTATCCGTCTGACGTAAACTGCACTCAAAATTGTGGAATTTTGTGGGGTTATGATGAAACAGAGGCGAAAACTGTTTTGATTTTATCTACTGCCCCATTTAAAAGGTAAACTAATTCAATCGTAACTAAATTCATACATAATTGTCTATCTATAAGTTTTAATAGCTAGGTATTAAGTGATATTTTATACTTCTTTTTCAGCAAGATACGACGTTTGTAAGAATGCATAAAATACTTGAGTTTCAAGCTGTTGTGCTGGCTGCAGGGAGAGGCTCCCGATTGCCTGATGTTGGTGGTTCTGTCTCCAAGTGTCTCCTACCTGTAGGGCCTTACCCTGTGCTGTGGTACTCATTGAACTTGCTCGAAAAAATCGGGTTTCAAGGTACGTTTTTGTTTTTATTTATACATTTATGGGAGCTTTTATTCTTTTAATTTTATCTTTATGTTATCATGATCTGTTTAATAAGCAGTTTACATAACACATTTCAATATTATCAAACTTAAAGTTTTAAAATCCCCTTTCATTTAAAATTTACTTTTTCAGAAACTATTGTGGTTGTACTGGATGAAGATAAATCTAACATTTTGAATGCTCTAGAAAAATGTCCTTTAAAAATTAAATATGAATTAATAGTAATCCCTTCGGATGAGGACTGGGGCACGGCAAACTCACTGAAACATATCAGTAGCAGAGTGACCACTGACCTACTAGTGATATCTGGAGATCTCATCACTAACATCAATCTCAATGAAGTCTTGAATGTTCATAGAAAGTATGATGCAGCACTCACTACATTATTCTTTAACAATGGCCCAGAAGAATGGATTGAACTCCCAGGACCAAAAACTAAGGCTAAACCAGACAGAGATCTTGTTTGCATTGATAAAGAAACACAAAGACTTGTCTTTTTGGCCAGTGCCAGTGACTTTGAGGAAAATGTGACAATACCCAGAATGCTAGTGAAAAAGTTTGATGCAATAAGTATGTACAGCCGACTGTTAGATGCTCATGTGTATGTAATGAAGCAATGGGTCATGAACTATCTGGTGGAATCTGACAAATTCACATCTATTAAAGGAGAACTGATACCCCACATAGTGAAAAAGCAATTGTCAAAGCCTAAAAACCCAGCAGAGAAAAAGGGCATGTCGGAGAAAAATGTAGAAGTCACAAAAGATATATTTGATTTTGCAGTAGAGAATGGTTATGAGAGTAAAATAAGAGAGATGACAGCATACAATGATCATAAACTAGGAAGTAAAGGTATCTTCTACAATGACTTGTTGAGGTGCTATGCCCATATACCAAGTAAGAACACATTTGGCATAAGAGTGAATACACTTTCATCTTTTTACCTATCAAATAATAAGGTGAGAAATTAATTATCATTTTATCCATTCATTAGCTGTATGACTGAGTCTTATTCAGCACTAAATCATTAAAATCATAATCCATTAAGGGTATGCAAGATGATTAGATAGTACCATTATGATTTTGATGAACAGGTACCTACTACAATATTCTCTTAAAATGATTCACTATGTTCTAATGTAAGTAATGTAGGTTATGAAATAATTTATTTGTAATATCAGTATATTTTCTTAATATTCCAGATATTGTCAAAATGGGAAGAATTAACTGGAACTCCCATAACTGATAGATTCCATCCCGACAGTGAAGTGAAGACCAAGCAAATTGATGAGTCAAGTACAGTTGGAGAAAAAAGCCTTGTCAGTGAGAAGACTTCGATCAAAAATTCATTCATTGGTGCCAATTGTACAGTCGAGAACAAAGTTAGATTGAGTAACTGTATTTTAATGAACAATGTGACAATCAAAGAAGGGTAAGCTATATTTTTTATGATACAATTAAAACTATAAATTGTGATGAGGTCATTTAACGGTAGCTTGAGTGGAATGTAAAAAAGGTTCTTCCCCTTGATAAATGAAATAAATGGATCATTCATGCACACGCCATTGTTTTCTGTCTAGTTCACAAGATTAAAACTAGATGGCGCTAGTAGGCTGCTTGGTATTGAGGCTGTGTTAAAAAAATCTAAATCCTAATATATTAACATACCCTCACGTGGAAAAAAAACCACACTGAAGACACTGAAGAATAATGATTGTCAATCACTAAAGTTGCCTTCAGTTGACAGCAGTAAAACTCTTCAAAACAAGTCCTCTGGGGATTTACCTATTGTGGTAGGTAAATCACCAGATGACTTGTTTCGAAGATATTTCGGTACTTGTGTAGGTTACGGTGATACCATTATCGCCAGTAAAATTGTCTAAGGGGCCATCCATAAATTATGTCACACGTTAAGGGGCGGGAGGGGGTCGACGAAGACAAGGAGTTTCACAAATATGACCAGCTATGACAGGGATGGGGTCAAAAAATCGCGAAATTCGTGTGATGTAATTTATGGATGGCCCCTTGTCAGTTATAACCACTTTCACAAAACATAAAACTAAAACTGTTTTTTTTTTCAGTTGTGTTCTCCAAGACTGTGTGGTGTATACTGGAGCGACAGTAGACACCGGATGCAACCTACAATATTGCCTCGTGGGACCACACCACTTGGTTGCTCCGTCCTCCTCGAGCAACCACCAACTACACGCTGAGACCACTGACAATATGATCACACTTGGCTGAAATTATCTACTTAATGTACAAAATAAAAGATTTATGTATAAAATTTGCTTTTTAGTTTTGGACCCCTAACCCCCTCTGTCGGGGAGAATAGCGGGAAAAATAAGCTCATACGTTTTTTTCTACGGCGTGGTTATGTACCGAATCGTATCTTATAATCTGACTTATGACCTCAGTTTGAAGTCTGTTAAAAAAAACCTTATTACCTTCTTATTACCCTTTAAAATAAATAATTACCTACCTATTTTTCTTAATTCAGTCATCATTACCTATCTATTTCTTGAAAGCTGGTGGTCTGTAGGTAGGTACAGTCGCCAACTCACCATCACTTCAAACAAACTCAAATTTTCTCATTCGATTTTGAACTTACAGGTCAACAATTTAAGGTTTAAAATTATTTGGAGAAATTTGACAGGTATAACCTGATGTGCTGGCGACTGTACCTACCTAACCAAAAATCTTAAGTTCAATATAATATGCACCTACCTAGGCAAATCCATCCTTTAGTCATCGTGTACCTAACCACCTTATGAATTACGTAGTCAGACGAACTTAATTCTCTAGTTAGCGATTTCATAAGGATAACAGTGAAGATTACCAACACTCGTGAAACCCATACAACGTACCTACCTATTGGTGCAAGAGTAGATAAAGCAACAGAGACCAAGCTTGTAGTAGGTACCATTCTACATATCCAGCAGCTATGTGAGAACCTATCTTTTTTATGTCCTGTGGTGAAATTGCTTATCACACATAAAATGGCAATCGATTGCAATACCTTTCACTTTAACCAATGCCTTCTTTGCTCATTAGCTTAGTTAACGCAATGAAAGTGACTGCACTGTCAAAATGAATGGCATTGCGATCGGTTGTTTTATGCAGACATTAAATTATTTAATTGACAATAGACGGGACATAGCGAACAAAATCGTAATCCGATACATTTGTCCTAGTGGGCAAAAGTCGCTCAGTCTATTGTGGTATGCCTACATGTCAAGTCGCAATTCTCATTCGTGTCAACCAAAAGAAAATTATTTTCGAAGTATAATGCCTAATATTATTGTGCACTAAGGAATTATCAAACTTATCTTTTATTAAATTTTGCTACTTATATTACGCTAGACGGCGTCACTGAGACATGGAATCACAATTTTTCTAGAAACATTACTTCTGATAGCCTCTCTATATTATCTATCATAAAATAATAATAACTTTCATTTTGATTTGTTTGATTATTTACACTAAGAAGACACTAGCTACGAAAAAAAAATTACAACATGAAAAATATGAAAAGTATCGCTGTCATCCGGAAACGTGCCCAGAAGACTGGCAGCATTGCCACGTTAAATGGCAATGCTAATTCTTTGGACGAAGAACGAGCCAGCCCTCTGGTACCGTGAAGTGTCGATCAGTCGGCGAGAAATTTCCTTAAAAAGGGGACGCGCACTCGGGCCCCATGACCCGAGCGTTTCGACCCCAAACGGCTCAAAACTGTAGTTACCCATAAGATTACAGTATTTGCGCCGCTTGAGGGTCTCAGCAGCCGCAGCAGCGGAGCCAGCACAGCCAGCCGTGCTTGGTATATGAGATGGCGCAAGGGTGTCGACACAGGTTGCGTCCCACACCAGAGGCCTACCCACCTTCCAAGGCAATAACATCATGCCGTCTGGTCTCTTCCCATCGTCACGTACCAATCCGTTTGGTTCTAATACCGCTGGTACGCCGGCGGTGACAAGGGCTCGACGAATAATATCGTTGAGGCTGGCGTGCTGAGCTATGCGACCTGCGCTCCTGCAACAGGACAGGCCATGGTGTCCGAGACCGTCGACGGATTCACCGCAATGACACCGATGCGGTGCGCCCAAGCGGAGACACGTAGCGAGCCGAAACGATGAGTCATCCATCATAGTGCCTATGGTGGATGACGGTAGCGCCTGAAGTCATAAACCTGACTCCCATTCTCCCACAGCCAGCAGACGGGCACGCTCAGCAGTATTAAGTGATGTGTTTATCAGGGTATTCCGAATAACACTGCAGAGCGGCACGTCCCACCGTCTCTGGGAGGACGGGTTGTCAGGCAAATCCGTATTGGGACAAGCCCTTTTCCAAGCGTTCAAAGCGTCGGTCAAACACGGTACCTCAAAATCAACCAGTGAGGAAGATAAAATTAATGTTCCTGGTTAATTTATCAGTACTGTGGACCGAGGAGATGAAGGCCGGTAAACTGATACTTGAAATTTTGCTTGAATTTTTTTTTTCTATCATAATTATATTTGGTTGTATGTGTGTGAAATGCTTGTAGCAACAGTTACGTGTCATGAAACCAGGGACCATTTTGGTTACCCATTGAAAGAGTTTTCGATAAAAAACCCATACGGTGTGGGTAACCCTTTTGAACGGCTTAATTTAAGCCATTCAAAATTACCCACGCCGTATGGGTTTTTCTAAAATGGTCCCTGGGTAGAATAGAGATAGAATTGGTAATGCTACGCGTAATGGGCGGATATAGAAATAACATAATACCTACTTATTATGATTTTTTTATGTTACTGGGTTCCAAGTACCTAGGTATAGAACCCATTGAATGGGTTATCATGTAACCATTTCACTGGGGTTCAAGTATAAAACCCATTCAATGGGATAACATGTACCTAACCCTTTTCAATGGGTTTCTAGTATAAAACCCTTTCAATGGGTTACATCATGATAAAGGTAGCATTGAATGGGTTACCCCTTCGAAAGGCTTAACTCTTAACCGGGGTTGTACAGTCCCTGCATGAAACACGGTTGTAGCTTGGTCTCTTTTAAATATCTACTCATTTACCTACTATTGAGTTCTTACTTAATTACATAAAACGTGATTTACAAGTCACTTGTTACAGTGTTCGACAGCGCCTGACTAGAAAATACCTAAGTGTGACAAGAAATACATGAATCTACATATCCGTGTTACCTAACTAATTAATTAAAATTTTCACAAACGTCGGCGACCAACTAGCAATAACGATAAAGAACTGCTGAGGAACGTAGGTAAGTAGACTTGAAAGGAATGTGATTAGTGATGGCTTAAGACATTAAATTATTTACTTTACAATATACGGGACAGCGAACAAAATCGTAATCCGATACATTTGTCCCAGTGGGCATAAGTCGCTCAGTTTAGTGTGATACGCCTGCATGTCAAGTAGCATTCGTGTCCACCAAAAGAAAATTATTTTCGAAGCCTAATTATGAAATATGGTACTGCAAATCTCGTAGTGATAAAACAACACGACTTATTTTATTTCACGATTTACTTTCGTTCATATTTTGTAATCTACCCAGAATTTAGTTAAAATAAACATTTTTCTTAGATGTTTCAAACTATTTAAGGCGACGATAACCGACTTTTAAAGATTTTATACTGAAGATCACGTCTAAACGAGTAGTGTTAATGATTTGAAAAAAATATATGTTAAATAAGAGCATTTTCACAATAACTTAACATGTGAATACTTTAGATTATGTTTTTATTACATAGTGAAATAAATTTGTAAAGTTATGTCTAACGCGGATAAAAAACTGAGAATGGCGCAAAGTTTACCAAGCGTATGTTTGTTAAACCTTCACCAATTTAAATAATTATTGATCTTTTACGCGTTTTATTAAAATACCTTTTGGTTTGTGTATAATAAATTAATAATGCGTCAAATTGGGGACAGCGCTCCTTGATGGGCGAGTCCTATTACTGGCTGGACGTACGACGCGTTGCGTGAGCTCAGTACAGAACACGCAAGCTAATCACTTAAGGTCACTGGCATATACTCGTATCTCTGTCTTAACAGTTCGTAATCAAAGGTTGGTGTCGGTAAAAGTGTAACGTGTCAAACTTAGCCTTTTTTGAAATTTCTTCTTTCTATTTTCTTTCTTCTCTCTATATTACTCGTATCCATCTTAAATCTCTTTGATGCCCACCAAAAGAAAATTATTTTCGAAGGAAGTTTATGTATTAGAGGCCTAAAATGGACGCTTTGGCAGAATCATATTATGATCTGCGTACAATTCATATAACCCGCAATTCATCTGTGCTCCTTCCAGGAGAAAAATGGGCAAGAAACTCCACCGTTACTCTTTTAAAAATGTTTTAGAATATTTTGTATAAGTACATTAATTATAACATTACTTTTATGTGAAGGCGATGCACCTAGAATAAAATAAAATTACAATAGGTACCACAATCGGTAAAAATAATTAAAAATGAAGCAATGAAAAATAACTTAATATTTTATGATTTATATATTATAACTAGCTGACCCGTGCCCACTTCGTTGGGCGGTAAACATTTTACCGTCTTTTCATTTTTCGGATTAAATTATGGCCTTATGTTATGACACTCACAAAATAATAACATGGCTTTCAATGGGTAAAAGATTTTCAAAATCGGTTCAGTAGATCTAGAGATTACCCCTACAACCTCACAAACTATAAAATATTAATATAAGTAGATGAAGCAACGGTTTAGCAATATCCTTAAAAAAAAATTACTCGCATTCCGTTTGCTCACTATAGGCAAGCCACTTCTCGACAAAATCAATAGCAGTGAATTGGGACTGGGATTGTGAATTCAACTGCACATTTACCGCTGAGTCGGTGACGGTCGGTGATTCTTCAATTTTGCCGGCGTGAGGGGTCAAAAGATATTTTTAGAGTTCCGTACCCAAAGGGTAAAACGGGAACCCTATTACTAAGGCTCCGCTGTTTGTCCGTCTGTCACCAGGCTGTATCTCATGCACCGTGATAGTTAGACAGTTGAAATTTTCACAGATGATGTATTTCTGTTGCCGGTATAACAACTAATACTAAAAAACAGAATAAAAAAAATATTTAAGGGGGCTCCCATACAACAAACGTGGTTTTTTTGCTCGTTTTTGCTAGATATTGATAACGGCAACAGGTAGACGCTTGAAATATTCACAGAATATTAAGTTATATATTCACTTTAAAAATAAATAATTAAATTAAAATAAACCAAATATTGAAGGGGGGCTCCCATACAACATACGTGATTTTTTTGGCCTGGTCCTTATCGGACGGCGAGCTACCCATCGCTCACCGTCCGCAAGCCCGCGCCCACGGTGGCCGGGAATCGGCCTGCGATTCCCGACACCCGGGGCGTCTCCTGCGGTGACTAAGGGTGTGAGGCGGAACCTCGAGGAGGTTCCGCCTCCTCCTTCGCATGCATTACTGCTTTGCAGAAGGAGGTGACGGCCTCCCGTGCACTCTCGCTCCGAACCATGGCCTGAACCAGGGCCAGATGCGAGAGATCGCCGCCGCCGATCGCCTCCGTGAGGACATGGCGGTGCTCCGCCCAAGCAGGGCAGACCTCAACCGTATGCTCCACCGTGTCCTCCGGGCGATCCACACAGTGGTGACATCCGGGCGTTTCCTCCCGCTTTATTCTGAATAGGAACCTCCCGAAACAACCGTGTCCGGTGAGGACGTGCGTCAGGCGGAAGGTGAGGAAGCCGTGGCGCCTCTCTAGCCACTCCTCATAGAGGGGACTTATCGCCACAATTGTGGCATTCAAATTCTTTGCCAAATAGTAAATATCCCTGGCGATGGCGCATGCTTATTTTCATCTCTCTCCTATTTGGTGAACAGTAACCTGGCCATGTCATTGTCTTCTCAAATTCGAGACAGCATTGTGCGCCACGTGTCTAAAAACTGGGAAATATTCCAACCTTTCACCCAGGATCGGTCAGGAGGAGCTGTTTATGGTTCAAGGCGTGAATACGTCGCTGAAATGTCTTGTAATGGCACCTACGGAACCACCTGTGAACTCATGGCAGCGGGAGAACTATTCCCATTTGAGTTCCAGGTGTTTCAAGATGGTATTTTTATTGCTGGTTTTGGGGACGCACAACAGGGAGTAAAAATAATCTGCTTCTCAGGAAATTTCAATGAAGGTCTTTTTGATGCGTGTCAGACTTCTACTGACTAAAACCCGCCCGTGTTCCTTCAAATGCCTGTGTGTGCCAGGGCCACGATATCCCTTTCGGACAGGCTCATAACCCTGGCAGGCATTGGCCCTTTCGGACCCCGTCAGTTGGTGCTGACACCCATTTAAAATGGGAATAGTTCTCCCGCCTTTTTCCAACCCTTACAACACCTGCCTAAACCAAAGATACTAAGCAATAAAATTAAAATACGAACGTAGGTATTCAAGGACACTTTTTCTAGTAAGAACGACTAATACTAAAAACTATTATAGTAATACCACAGTGTGAAATACCTACACAATAATAATTGGCAAAGAAATAAAAATAACAAAATTCCAACCCGGCAATAGGTAAAAACACATTTATTATCCTCCAATTTGGAAGCGAAACAAACCAAAACGAAAACCAAACAACGACGATGAAAAACATTTCAAAGCAAATTAGTAGTAAGTAATAACAAAATATCGCAGAACAGAAATTTCGGTAACTATAGCTTGAACGTGTATCGCTTAGGTTTGTATTCTGTGATTGATACATGACTTCGTTTTTTGATACGATCGGCTTGCAAGCCGCGATTAAGGTTAAACATTGTGAAGTTTTCCCTTTGGCATTCTCGACTTTAATGCTATAAATGCAACGTTTAAATTACCTGAATACCAATTAGAACCTCATTTCATTATCTTTTAGCAGATGCCTGCATACTGAAAAATACAGGCCACCTAGAACTGGCATAAAAACTTTAGTACGTTATCACGCCTGCACTGAAGCATACTGGCCACCTAGAAAAAAAACTAAATATAAACCTCAAGAAACTTCCAAAAATTCTTATTTCAATGTAAAATATGCATTAACGCGTTGACGTAAAATTCAATTTAGATCTTTATCGGCCTCCGAATTCTAATTTCAATGTAAAGTATGCAATAACTCGTTGCCGTAAGATTCAATTTGGATCTTAACTGCATTTGGTACATTTTTCATACAAACATCAAAAACCCTTATTTTCACCCTTAAGCGCCGAATTTCGTAAAATCCTTTCTTAGTGAGCACCTAGGAGTCGAAAGGAACAATCAGGCCAGCATTCATGTCTCTAACTTTAAAAACATAGGAGTTTCATACAAACTTTGACACCCCTTTTCAACCGCTTAAGGTGCGAATTTATAAAAATCCGTTCTTAGTGCGCGCCTGCACCCCATAGAGAGTGCTTGTGCCAAATTTTAGACCTCACGGCCTAGTAGTTTCCGAGATTTCGTGATGAGTGGTCAGTGAGTGGACTTCTCTTTTATATATATAGATATACATAGTGCTCACATATTTACAAACATCGTAAAAGTATATTTTTTCGTAAAAAAATTAACATAATAATAAGTCAGTGTATGAGTCTAGGTAATCACAGAATGTAAAATCAATGTCAGAAAAACATTGATGGTACGCGCTCCTCGATGTGGACCGCATACATTAGGGGAAAGGACCTAATCGACCTACATTACTCCCGGTTTGCGGGGAATACCCGAATAGTAGTTTCTTTACGAGTTGGTAAGGGTACGTAACAGTGACAATTATTGCGATCTCGTTCCCGCTATAGCCCGCGTAATATGTCTATCTATTTCGGTTGTCGAGCACATGACGCACGACAACGGATCCATTTAATATTTACGTGATCTTCCTATTTAATACATCAATGCAGAAAATGAATAATTCCACTTTGCTCCACCGAGCCGCCCCATCTATCTGTGGCAATTAGGTATTAGTTACATTTGGTTTAGTTACATTTGCCGCAAAATGTGCCGAGAAGCTGCAAATTTTTGTCGGATTTGCGAATGCGTCCTTAATGGAATAAATCTACCTACAGTCGATGAAATTAAATACCTTGGCAACTACGTACCACCTGCATTAAGCAGGAAAATCATAATTAAAACGCTACGAACAGGCCACTAGAAACGCAAAATAAACCACGACCACCACCACCATTCATTATAAACTCAAAGATGGACTGGAAACTCACTCAGACTCATGTACCGAATGGTGATCGTACCTTGTATGTTACACGGTTTGAAAGTATCGGCACTCACTAAAGCTAACAGGTCAAGACAGATAAGATACGAAAGAGCTATCATGAGAGACTTGATTAATTACGCTAGGAATAAACGCAGTCAAAAGAAAATGCATGAAATCTTGGACGTAACCAAACGCATCAAGACAGGATGTGCTATCTTGCACACGTTCACAGGCGCCGCGAACCTCATCTGTTACATGCAGCAATGCAGTGCAAGGCTAAATCAAGGAAATTCGGCCGCCCTACTTATATCTGGAATGATAACTTAAAACAAGACATCACATACTTCAACAAGGACGTAAGTTTTTGGATGGACACGGCTGAAGACCGAAATAAGATAAAGAAAGCTGCCAGCAAGATGTACAAGAACTCTGAAATTGAGACCTCAGACGAAGACCTTGGAATCAGCAACGTGTAATACAGCATAGAAGTGACACAGACAAGAACCGAGAGAACCTGAGCCAACCTAGCGGCGAAGCTACTTAAAGATGCCCCTCCCATAGATAAATATCACCCGTCTCTCCACTATTCCAATGCTTGCTCAAGGCTGTACAGTCGGTAGGCTCTAATCCCTCCTATCCCAAGGGCACGTCTTCCCTACCATTATCGCGCCCCCCGGTCTACTCTCTGATATACAATGGTCTCTGTAGTCTCATGAAACATGAGGCTTCAGGGGCTAGTGTGAATCTCTGGGTTCATTCGAGCAATCGAGTCTGGTACAACCAAGCTGGGGTCGGTGCATTTCATTCATTCATTTGCTCCACCGAGCCGCCCCACTGGTGGGGCAAAGTGGAATGCCTAAAATTTGGCAGTGGAATCTGCCCTGGATAATGGTAACATTTCGGCCCAACGTTTTGACGAGAAAGAGGTTTACTGCACCATATGGAGTCTAAACTAGGCGCGGATGTTGTCATAAATGCAGCTAGGATCATCTTTAGCAGCGATGTGGTAGCGCCGCTCTCCAGAGACATTTACAGCTCTGGAGAACAAACACTCCGCCCCGGCAGATGACCTCTCCATATATTATAAATAATATTTTTAATGTATTAGAAATAAATAAGTCAAAGTCTACGCTCTACGTATTTTTGCTTATAATATCATTGCTATTACCCACATTTGACATTCCTCGTTAGTCATTACATGGCATTATACAATGGCTCCTATGCTGGAAGGTACCGCACTGAGACCCGCACGGCTAAGAAAATTTACCTCTTTTTTATTATATATGTTCAAAAAATATATATACATATCGCAGAGTTAATAATTATGTTAAAAACCACAGAAGCCTTTGATGGCTTATACATGGCTAGTGAGTTCGGAAATTAGGTATATTTATACTTATTATCTATAATATAGGTACTACAAAGTAACAATTTATACCAACTGTGAGCTTGTGAGTTTTACATTCAAGGGATATTTTAAGTTTTTACATACTTAATTATTTTCAGAGATCGGAATCTAGGCGTCATACCAGGGCCGCATGAAAAATCGTTTCTCTGGAAAGTCTCTAAAATTGTCATGAAGCTTTGACAGTAACAGGAGCTTGATAGGTATGAGTGCATTCATAAGTACCTACTTCATAAGTACTACTTAATTGGTGATGGCTCTGCAGTTCACGAATGGCAAAACTAAACATACGCATTGGTCTGGCTGGCCTTATTTGAAGAAAGTCCTGTATCCAACTGTTGACTAAGTTGAGATAGCACAAAGTTAACACCTTGACTGTGCTTAATAATCTAGTAAAAAAATTCGCTGGAATTCAACTCGCACTGCAAAAAAGACCGCTCTTCCAATCTTAATTTACAACAGGTATCTATTACACATGCCTAATAGCAAAGAGCCAAATAGAACCGAAATTGTAGGCAGGTGTAATCCTAACTATTCCTATAATAACACAACGAGTATCATTAAACTTATGTAACTGTTGCTGTGCATCTGAATCTACAGATTGTGGCAACAGAGCTAGTTGGATGATACCTGCCCAATTAACTAAGGGGTCAAAGTAATTAATTTAATACGGTATGATAACTGGCCATAAACATTTAAAAAATGATTATCACCTGTCCTTGTCGTTTTTATACCTATGGAGTGACCCCTCACTCCATAGTCTAATGGTCCATTAGACTATGACATCACTATAGTCAAAAGACGTTTATGGATAAAGTCAAGGGGAGGAAGTGAGCTATTTACTACGCGGAGTTATTTACTCTGTAATGTTTTAAACGGATTTAAAACAACATTCGTTCCCTGTCATGTTCAAACGATTGATAGATTAGGAATAGAACGATGTTTTAAATTCGTTGAAATGAAATGAAAATTAAATTAAATGAAGTTTATTTGCAAGAATTGTAGTACATTACAGATGGTCTGTTTTAGCGCTAAATGCATTTAAGCAACTCATAAGACATTTATTTCCTAACAAAATACATTGTGTTGAAAATATTAGGTAGGTACAGTGATGATAAATTAAATTAAATTAAAAATTACATTCGTATTTAAAATTCATTGCGCATTTAAAAAATATCAATAATTCGCTTAATAAATAATTATAATTAGGTATTTCAATAATTCAGTAACAATAATAAAATAATCACCAACATTGCATTTAAAAATTATTAACCAGTATTTAAAAAAACGAACCGGCTAAGTACGTGTCGGACCACGCACAATGAAGCGTTCCGTAGTTAGGATGAATTTATCCCAAAAACAAACTTAACGCTGTAGTTGAAAAACATGCTCTCCCATACATCTATATACGTTACGGTCAATTCTTCAACTGCAAATTTAAGTTGGTCGACGATTACTCGTTAACTTGTTAACCCTACTTAGCTGTGATAGTTTTCCTTTTAATTTCGTTATATATACTACTGCCATGAATTTTTTCACATATCCAAAACCAACCATTTAGCTGGCAGGGGGGGAGGCCACCTGACTCTAACAAAAAATAGCACTTTAAAGCTTGATATTACGCAAACGGATCTCAGAATTGAAAAATGTTTTTCACAGACCCACAATATTTTTGAACGGCCTATCCAACGATACCCCACACCATGTATTAGACGAGAAAAAAAAAATCATCCCTGTTTTACGTGCAAGGGAGGTACCCTAAAAAAAAATGTTTTTCATGGTTTTGTTTTACGACTTTTTTGGCGTGATTAATATGTACACCCATGCCATATTACAGCTTTCTAGGACTTAGCGTCTCTGTGCTAAGCTGGGGACAGACGGACGGACGGACGGACAGACAGACAGACAGACAGACGGTCATGGCGAAACTATAAGGGTTCCTTGTTTACTACGGAACCCTAAAAAAAGAAAACCATATAAACACAATTTATAATAATTCACAAATCATTCTTTATTTATTTCCGTAAAACATGGTATACATACTTCTTACAGTACAAAAAATAGAGCAGACATGTTTTGCCAAGATTAAATAAAGCATGCAAATATTTTTAATAACAATTTCCTTAGCAAAATTATTATTATATTACAACAACACTATTTTCGTTCTAGGAATTGTTTTATACTATAGAAGTTGTTATCAATTAACCATTCTTAAAGTTTATTCATTTTCAGATTACTAGGTAATTTGTTATAAATTCGTACACACATAGTTAAGCAGCTTTTATTGTACTTAGCAAGATCTGTTAAGTACGTCTGTGAGGATCTCGTCAGCTTCGAGCATTTACATCATTTGCTATTTTAAATAACTCCATATGTTTCCATACAAACATGCATATTTCATTAATATACAGCCAAGGTAGCGGTAACAAGCCAAGTTTCTTATATACCGGCTGACATGATTCCTCAGGATGACGTTCGTGTAGAGCCCTAATGCTTTTTTTTTTTTTTGAGTAACAAATGTTCTATTATGGTCAGTACTGTTACCCCATATTATAAGTCCAAAACGTAATATGGATTCCACATACGCATGATAAGCTAATATAGCTGTTTTTTTATTTGTAATTTTTTTACTTGTCTAATGGCATACACACATTTATTTATCTTGCTTGAAACACTGTCTACATGCACTTTCCAATCTAGATCTTCATCAATAGTAACTCCCAGGAACTTGGTATGTATTACTGGTTTAATTTTGGGTATATTTAATTTGAAGTTTAATTTATGATTATTCGATTTATTAATTGCATATAAACGGATTTGTCAAGGTTTATTTTCAAGTTACGTACATACAAAAAGCCAGTTAATTAAAATGTCAATTGTATTGTTGTTGATGTTACAATCATAGAAATGTCATCAGCAAACAATATGCAAATAAGTTTCGTTATTTTAATGATATCATTTGTATATATCAAGAATAAGATCGGCCGTATAATAGTATGCTTCCCTGTGGGACACTAAACTTATTACATTTATATTTCGATGAGTGTATAGCGTTACTTCTTTATCTTCCTTAATGTTTGTTATGGTAACGCATTGTTTCCTGTTATCAAAGTATGATTTTATCCACTGTAAGGTTTAATCGTGGCTGTCGTTTGTCATCTATGAACTCATTGATCGGTACAATAATAGCCCTTCCCCAGCATTCAGTGATTCAGTCATTCATTACTTCAGCATTTAGTAATCTGTGGGCCCTAAGATGAAGAGCAAATATGTGAATTTGATTTTGACATAAATCACTTAGAACCGCTATGGTGCGGCCATTAGACGTTTTACCACGAAACCGTCGCCCCTTGAACCATTCGGTATTTGATAAATTTGATCACGCAACAACATTAGCGCTCAAGAACCATTTTTGGGCGTTCGCACCTACGTAATTGTTATAAATAAGGTACGTAATTAGCATCATCTCAAGAAAGTATAACATGTAATAACAAGCATTGTGAACTTTTAACAGCAATTTGGACATACCTATAATTACCACTATAATACTAAGTAAGTAGGTCCTATAATTACGACTACGCATTTCAAAGTAACTACATAATTGTTAGGTTGTTTTAATAAGCAGCTTGCAAATAAAGCAGGAGAAAGTTTTATTGATAGGTAGGTAACAATTGCTATCTACAACCGACAAATAGGTAGCTACAGAGTAGGTAGCTCCTTTACTTACAAGTAAAATGTGATATGCTTAGATAGGTAGATAAAATACATTATATATTATAAATACATTAATTAATAACAAAATCAAATTATTTATTTCAAGGCACATAAGAGCGACTTTCGGACGTCAAAAATTTACAAAAAAATAGATTTGATTCTAGTTGCCCCTTCTAAAAGGTATTTTCGCATGGAGAAGAATGGGCAAGAAACTCCACCGTTACTCTTTTAAAAATGTTTTACTATATTTTGTTTAAGATAATTATATGTAAGACGATGCACCTAGAATAAAATTATCTACTATACCACAATAGGTAAAAATAATTAAAAATTAATCAATGACAGATAATTTAATTATAAGATAGATCATACATAACCAATTTCTGGTTACATTATTTGACATAAAAATCTGTAACACAGCATCATAATACTTGCATTACTTCATACATGCACGTATATTAACAGTAACTGGCAATGTTATTATAAGAGCGTGATCTGTTAAGAGTGACCTAACCAAAATTTTGCAATTTTTTACTGCAGGCTGGCGCCATTTATCACATTGTTGCAACAAATTATTGGACATTGCGTGCAAACAGGTTGAGCTAGACAGATAATAGCTGTAGCAATAAGTTGAAGGTACGTCTTGTATTATATAACAAAAACTCGCATTTATAGCAAAAATACTGGAAGTGTTAAACCAACTGCATCGCGTGCGTCCGCGCAGCTTGGCGAATGAATCTTTCGTCTTCTTTGCATAATAATAATTACGTCTGCCCTATTGCAGAATAGACAGAGAGGACTAGCCTGGTCTAGCTTTACGAAATCTATCTGAAACATACTGGTACCTACCATCTTGCGAAAATACTCTCTGTGTATGTGTGGCTCGGTCAGGAGGACTTAGACAAATTCTAAAGTCGTAAGACATTACCTGCTGCCAAAGCTTTTGCAGTGCTTTTATATCCCCCAGTGACGCCCGAAGCCGAGGTTCGTACCCCACAGGGTGCAGGGTGCAGGGCGCAGCGTGCAGTCGTGGAATTCGCCCCTAGCTGGAGGCTTTCAGCTAGATTAAGGCAGCCACAGGATTGACCGGTTAAGTAGTCTCAAGGTCATCACCGAGATGCTTTATGTAAAAAAAAGAAACCGTGCTTTTACAAACACTGCACATCCGAACAAAAGTGATACCTAATGCTAGTTATTTACTTGGTATGAGGTTCATAACTGGAGGTCTCCTGGGAGTTGTTTAACTCTCTGCAAGTCATCCAATTATGAGCCCCTTAAGTTGAGCTGCACGATTGCTTACACTGATTGGACAGGTTCACTCACCTGGTTCCTTCCTCAAAAGACCATTTCAGACACGGATCTACATGGTCCTCACATGATCTGACCATGATTATGTCTGGACCTTAAAAGAGACTTTGACCCCTGAGTTTGTCATATGCCTGGCAGATCCCTGAGTCAGATGGGAAATGTCGGCTACATCTAGATTATTTTTTTATTTTTTATTTGACGTGTAAAAGTGATTCTAATATCCTATTTACAGAATAAACGATTTAATTTCATTAAGCCAGGTCCGCTATGTTTTCGTGTTATAAAAACATCTAACATCGTTATCTAACCGATTTGGGGGCGCTAATTGGCCAAATCGACGACCACGAACGATGTTTGATGTTTCTATAACACGAAAACATGGCGCAGCGGACCCGGCTTTACAGGATACAGGACCTACAGATAGTGCACCAAAAGTTACTTGTGCCTATGATAGCTAAATAATGTTTGCACTACTTATAAAAACAACGTATAGAATATGCAACAAAAACCCTGTTGTTCCTTCTACCTACGTTTTAAGAATCGGTATGCATACGTAATAAAGCAAGACATTTATAAGAACTGTTCAACAAAAATAATTAAAATAAATATTTAATTATTAATATTTGTAATGTTTAACTGATTTCGAACCTCTTTAGTTCTTTGATTTTGACTTCTCGACTAGCCAATTCTTAATTTTTTTAAATTATAATTCCACCAATGTTGTGCTTGTAGGTTAATGTATACGTCCCTAAAAGGAACAACAGGGTTTTTGTAACATACTGTAGAGCTATTCTTATAAGACCAGCTAGGTAGATTAGATTATTGCTCATTTGGCTTCTGGCTATAATATTTATAATTAATGGGTGTAAGTGTTTAAACTTAAAAATAACATAAGATCACGCCTATATTCCCCGAAAGGTTATACAGAGGTGTACCTATAGTACATCCACATTTCGCCAGTTATGTTTAAGTCCCATGTAATAGGGGGCGAGCCTATTGCCATCAACCAGGCAACCAGGCACAAATCCGGACCGTGGGATGCCTCTGAGAAAACTGAAAATGTAGAGTGAATAACCTGGGGATCTGCTATACAGGTTTTCCTAGTGCAGACAGTACTCTCTCACAAACTTTGTCACGTACAGACGGCTACACATAAAGAAAAAAAAAAAATTAAAAAAATTAAAAAAAACTATACATTTCCAGTATACGCTGATCTCTCATTGTGCGGAAATCCTATACAATGCGAGATCAGCTTATACTGGAAATGTATAGCTTGATGTGTAGCCGTGTGTACGTCCTAAGCCTGTTTTAAATATCATGCCATTGTTTGTGAAGAGATAATAAATTATTTGAATTTGAATTTCTTCTCTGCACATACCAACATAATCGTTAAACTATGTAGTATAAAACCTACCGCTCACAATAGTATACTCGTAGTAGACGGAATGGTGGGATTCTTCGCCAAAACCCCACCCTTTTGCCCCTCTTTAATTAGGTATAATTAATGGCTAGAAGAAAGAATGAAAGAAAATACTTTTATTTGCGGTAAACAAGAAAGAAAGAAAAAAAAAAAAAACACAAACACGAAAGAACAAGTAGGCGGAAAATATGTGTGACATCCACGCAAAACGGCCATCGCTCAGCATAATGCTGAGACCCTATATATGCAAGTCAGAGCCCCTGCGCTGGTTATAGGTTACAGTTTAACCTATATTTTCCTCAGGATTGTCCCATAGATTTTAATAGCAAAATTTAATGGCGCATGTCGGGAAGAACAATAATAAGTACGTCATAAAAGAATCACGTCAAGTTAACTTTGCGGTAACATGTAACGCGTAATAAGGATGAATTTTTAGAATTATATTTTGTAACATGTTGACGCAAACTAATTAGGTACCTACCTCGTCTTAGGTATAGGCGCCTATTATCATAACATTAAAGGCTCGATATCGCGGACGCGACGCGACACTAGAAAGACAATTTCTCTGTCGGACCCTGTCGCGTCCGCGATATCGCACCAGTCTGTACGAGCCTTAATACGTGAAGTGAAAACTTTGTACCCCTTTTTACGAAAATTACGCGGACGGGAGTTTGAAATTTGGCACAGTTAAAGTTTATATGGAAGAGTGCACACCTCTTCCATAAATACTTTAACTGTGCTAAATTTGAAAGCTAATACTTTTATATAATATGCATTAAAAATAAATTAAATTAATAAAAAAAACATTGCACACACTACCATGCGTTTGATAGTACCAGGGGCTCATGACTTGAAGATAGATAGATGACAGAAGTGACAGCTTGAGCGTGGAATTAGTAAGTACTTTATGCATGGAATTAATGTACTCGTGGAATTAGTAAGTACTATATAGATTGTAAATGGGTTGAATTTAGACCAGTGGGGGACCACTAGTAGCTGAAAGATTAACAAGTTAATTTTAAACACCTTTGCATTTAACGATAATGATGTAATTATCGTAATTAACTGCCCAAAACGTTACAATGATCTCATTTCTCTTGAGCCACTGTGTCAAGGCTGAGAAGACTTTATCGTTCATCATTTTTGTTTTTCCGCTCTGATTGGTTACTCCCTACTTTATAGACAAAAAAGCTAAATATTGCCCAAATTCTACTTGTTGCTAACCATTGTCTAGGCTGCTACGAAATATTCCAATCTTTTTTAAAATTACATTGTGATTATTTTTTCTGTTTTGGTTAATTTAAGGTAGAACGTGACGTGGAGAAAAAGGCAGATACTGTATGGTGAATTACTTAAATAAAAAGAGCGCAGGAAATAAAATCTTGCCTGATTTCGATCCAAATCGGTCTACGCTGGATAATATAAGAACGCTGGCTAACCCAACCAACAGCTATCAACAGTCAAATCCACTTATCTACCCGAAATATTCCTATTAAAATCTTTAAATTAAACCAATCAAGACATTCTAAATCTCATTTCTGTAGACGGTAGCAACAAAACAAAAAAATAATACACAAAAAAAAGCGTCATTAAGGCTCCCGCAGACAGGCGCGACGAGGCAGCGCGACGCGACACCAGTAGCACAATTTCTATGAAAACTTCATGGAAAGAGTGCCGCTGCCTGTCGCGCCCGCGATATTGCGCTAGCCTGTATGGGCCTTTAAACTTATTATTTTCGTATAGAAAAGCTGAACCTGCATAGATATTCACACCAACATCATAAACTAGCTGCATGAAATCTTCACATTTGCACAGACTTTCTTATTCATAGCCATTTCACCTGTCTATCTATCGATGCACTTAAGCATTAAGAATTACAAAGCAGCACTAGAGATCGCTATCAAACAATTTCACGATCTTGAAATATTATCTAGACATCAATACAACGGTCAACCGCACGTCAAATGTTGAACTCCAAAAACCGCCCTTATTTCATCGAAATAAAGGTCGTGTTCCCATGGCGTACGAATACCTGTGCCTGAAATGACTTCTGGCACTTCGTCAGGTTGCACACTAGGTACAATGAAAGTGGTGCGGGCGGCGTCTGCAGCCGGTCTGGCAGCGCGCGCGCCGGGCGGCTCGCTAGCCAGTCCACGAAGCACTTTCCCGAACCGCGCACGCGCGTACGTTCGCCTGTATTACAACACTCCACTCGGAAACGCTCCGAAATTACGTGATTCCATTTAAAGCCATTCCCATTCAAAGTGTAACTACAAGTAAATACGACCAATTGTTATATAAAACTATTAAGTAACGGGCTTTTGTCAGTCCCATCCCGTGGTTGTTTATGTGAGCCTCGTGTGTGGCACACGACAGTTTCTGCGGTGATCCAAACAGTAGAGAAAAGCGGAAAATCTGGGAGCGAGCGGCAAACAAACTGATTGCAGGATCTTGGGTGAGTGAGAAAATCTACGTAATTATTTATCGTAGCCGTTATTATGAAACACGTATGGTTTTATGTAGTAAATAATAGCTTCACTGTTCAGTAATTACACATATTCATTATTCCGCGTATGTGTAGCGCGCACCAAAACGTGATATATGTAACGAGTTCTCGATGTTACAGCTATAAATTATTCGTTGCAAAATAAACTTTAAAAACCAAAGTACTTTTTGTGTGTACAAACAAATAAATCAAAAATAATTAACTTACTAACAACACAAATAAATTACAAACAACTGACAACTATTTACTTAATTAGAACGGCGTAGTAGTAACCCATTAAAACTTTCATGGAAATTACAATTTTCCGCACTGACGTTATTAATTCACACATTTTATTTACTACGAGCACATTTCAGCAAATACTTTATGAAATCTCATTAAGATAGGTATCTAGAGCTTAATTAAAACAAACCAAACCGAAAATGGTTTTAAAAATTCAAAAAAATGTGGAAAAGATTCACGCGGAATATTATATTCCGCGTGAATCTTTGCCACAATTTGAATTAAAACCAAAGAAAAACCAGTAACATCTTGTGTTCTCAAAGTACACTTTGGAAGTAAGGGGCACGCTGCGCGATGTGATGAAAACGCAACCAGATTTCGAGTCTAATGTCAAAATAATAAAAAAAAAACAATACCAAAGGTGACGGCGGTGGTGACGTTATATCAAGAGATACTCGCAGGCCTATAATTCCGAGGAACTGTTTCCGAGTTCGTAACCAATACCGCGAATCATGAAAAAACCATCTACGCCTGAACGCGAACGGCAATCAATTTCCAAGTTCCTACGTAATCACTCAAAACTATCATTACGTTAACTCGCTATTCTTCATTTATCGGGTTCATTGCGAAAGGCTGGGCCTGCAGTCTCGACATAGATAGCGATCGCTATATACGACCGAATTCGGTCGCAAAGGTCCTAATGGGGTCCCTAGACACTCAAAATTGCTTGACAAACACGAAAAAATCACAATCTTGTCAAGCAATATTACCCATTAGGACTTTTACGACCGAATTCGGTCATACAGCGATCGCTATTATGTCGAGACTGCAGGGTCTGGTTCCTGTTTATCATGTAAACTTCTTATCATCACTTAGAACATGTTTTTCTCAAAACAAATGACACTGGTTCTAAATACTTAATGAAAACAGAAACATATGGGCAGAATTAAGGAGGTTTGTTGTGCTTTTAAGACCAAAGAACAAAAACATTTCGTACTGTTGATAAGGTCGAAGGTGAAGGGCGGGCGTTTCGGGGGACTGTCATAAGTAATTTTGACGTTCGAAAAGTGCTGATTCTCAACCTTTTTCAAATAAATGCCTTTTGATTTTGATTATTCTTTAGTCTAATTAGCTGTATGAATACCTGCAAATACACTTATTAAAACATTTGAGTCACACATAAAGTTGAAAATAAAACAAATGAGCTAATGTATGGTTTTATTTAGAAGATGCTTGAAAAAAAACACAAGGAATTTGTATGCAGTGATAAATAAAACAAGGTTAACGACCGCGTCTACTGATGTTCGACTTACCGTAATACCTACTGGTATACATAGATGTTGTTTTAATATAAAGTTGAAGCAGTTGATAAACAATTATTTGATTAGAACCGCAAGCTTAAAGGGCAAACAAAGCACTGAACGGATTCACAAGGGAAATCATAATCAACAAACTACGAAAAATGGGAGCATAAAAGCGGAGAACAGTACATGCGCTTGGGAGCGAAGCTTGCTCTTATCGAGATTGCGTCACTACTACGCTCCCTTGACGTATGTCCCTCCAGTCCAGTGGCGTAACCAGTTCTAAAGGGTCCCTTCCCTATATCAAAATGTTTTGGGGGCCCTTTTTACCCGATTAATTACCGGATATGTTAGATTTTATGTGTTTGCTAAAGGAATGCAAAAGCTAACTTAATTATAATATATAAATATACCACGCCTGGAGTCTGAAGCCTTTGAAAGCCATTCACAAATAACGTTATTTATCATATTTTCATTAGGTATTCATTAATTCGGACCTTTTGTAAATAAAAATTTTAGGTTTTAGATAATTTTTACGAATTTTCGCTCGGGGGCGCCTGTAGCCCGGAGGGCCCGACGCCTGTATCATTGATACGGTTGATAAGGCGGTAACTACGCCCCTGCTCCAGTCCCTCGTTGAACCTAATACACTGTATATAAATCACCTTTATCTAACCGATGAACGTTCATCATATAAAAATGTCCAACCATGGACCGGAATAGCTGAGGATACTTGCAAAATCGCCACATTTGCCACGCTTAGCAGGGGACCATACGATCACAATACAATGGAATCATTGCACAAGTGGATGTTGTCCATCTCCCTTGTTATAATCTCTTAGTCTTCCTTGCGACATCCACTGAAGGAATTTATTGGTCTATTCCAAACGTACATTATATTATATACTTACTTATTTTAGTTTTTAACCGACTTCCAAAAATGAGGAGGTTATTACGTTTGTTTGTATGTTTATTTTTTTTATGTTTCTTTACCGATTTCTCCGTCAATTGTGGACCGATTTCGATTATTTTTAGTTTGTATACTTACTCCACACTCAAATACCCCATAAAATAGCTTGAAAATGTTTAGCTCTATTTCTAGACTCGCACAGAAGATCACAAATTAAACTAAAACAAAAACATAACAAACAAAACAAAAAAAAATCAAACCAAAATTAAAATTAAAACAAAAAGTCCTGTACGAGGCCGAAAGGCTCCTATCTCAGCATGATGCTGCGACATTTAAAAATAAGTGTTGTATCGCTGATATTCTGATAGGGCCCGTTGTGATGTCTTAAACGGATAGATACAGAAATAAATAATAGCAAAAATGTATATTTTAAAACATAAAACACATAATTGAACATTGAACTGGTTCAAACAATGTTTTATACATGCATCTTAAGTTGTCTTTACTTAGGTAATCCGTATCATATTATATTTTCTTCTATCTTTAGTAAGAATGTAAACATAAAAACATTTTTCTTTGCAGTACCATTCCTATCAAGATCTGAAATTAAACGAGCAATCGTTATTTTAATTTCAGATACGACGGTGATACTTCACAGATCGATTTACTGATATACTCTACGTAGTACGTAGGTGGATATAAATTAATCTCTCATTAAGAGGCAGATAATCGCCGTTGACCTTGGCCATACAAATTCGCGTCCATCAACTTTTAGGAAAGTTAATGGAATATTTATTTTTAGTAACGAAAATATGAATATTTGAAAAAAATCACAGATAGAATTATAGATAAGAAAACAGTATATTCATACAAAAAAAGAGCATGAAAATATCTTAAGTACTTTAAAAGTAATATCGTTTTTTATGCTTTGGGTAGACGTTACTTCCTGAATTTATTTCATAAAGTACTTTACTACAATACTTAAATATTCACATATAGAATTGATGTGTATGCGTTCTAGTTTAAATCTAACTTACAGAGATGTATGTATTATTATGATTCTAATGATTATAATTATGTAAATACATATCTGTTATAATCACGAATCATATTTTGATCAAGATACAAATTAACACTGATCTGCAAACTGCATAAAACGTTAAAAAAAATCGCGGACTACAGCGGCGGATTCACATTAAGGATTAGCTTCCAGATGTGCACGATTGCACCTAATTGAATATATCAATAGATCGTTATCACGGTCGGCAGTTACTCAATATTTGTTATCGTGAATCCTTGATGGCGTGTGCTGCGCACGCCAAGCACGTGCGTTGCATTAAGCAAGTAGCCGCCGATACCGGCGGGCCCGCAGTGCCCAGCCGCTTGCAAAACGCATCGCTTTCTAATCCTAAACCTTCGAAAATACAGAAAATGCTATAATGAAAACACATCGTAGTACACTCCGTAGGCGGTAAGCATTTGTGATTTAATCAATGCGTCATTTCACACACGAGCGTAGCATGCGTTACGTGAGCCGCCCCACAAATGTCTTCATTGCATTTTCCACAAATTTTCTCATCGTCCATTCATTCACAGCTGAATGACAGGAAACTACAACAGTCTGTTATTAAAGTTCTCAGTCAATAATTGGAAGATACAACCGACGAACTGTTATTAGAAAGCTGTGAACATAATTGATTACACTTAATGCTTATTAACACTTAATTTCCTGAGTTTCATCGGTTTTTAACGCAGGCTGTTGTATGGTACGAACTGTGTTTTTATAACCTTTAGCTCTCAAAAATGAGAAGACTAGATAATTAATGCGTCGCATTAATGCTCTATGATAATTTTTGGTTCAAGCTCTAGAAATTCAATAATATCTGTTTTCCGCATATTATGAAATTGACGTGTCTGCTGAACCAAATCAATTCTCGCAAATAATAATGAAAAAGAAGCGGTAGTGCACTCGTAGGCTTTCAGGATGAACTTGGCATGTTGGTAATATTAAAATGATGGATGGGTTGTTGTATGTAGGTAATATAACATAACTGCTAGTTACCGAGGCGAAATATTTTTTGTCTGCTACTTGCGATCTGAACCTAATGTAGTTTTAATAACATTTTAATGCGAGATTCTATCAAAAGGTCCCCAGGAAGAGTTGGTGAAGTGTGAAAGTTCATAGTAAATTACACAACGGTATCGTTTGATACAGCAGCTGTGCAGTGCAGTAGGTGAATATGTAAAATGAGTTGCACAACGGTTGCAGAACATTACGTCCCTATGTTTTAATTCTCCGCTTCTGCATTACGGCATTAGACGAACACAACCGTGTAAGATAAAACCGGGTTACTCGGTTTGATTACAAACTGTCTTTCACAACAATTGGCATAGAAAATGGACACGATGCGGCAAAGTAAGCAAAACACATAGGTGTATTCAATTCTACACACACAGATAGTTAAACTGACCACTGACCAATCTTGAACTAAATAGGTTCAGGAAACTATAAGAGATTGAACTTTATTAAGTTATTTATCTTCCAAAACAAATTTATGGTGTTAAGTATCGATTACAGCAAGTTAGTGAAGTTACGTGTCTTGTCTATGATCTTACCGACTCATTACGGCACGTTACATAGCCATTACGGTCAAACTTAAATATTACTTAGCTTCTAACAACATAATAACTGCCGGATGATAAACAACTCATAGGTAACAGTTCCGATACAGTTGTCCAACACTTATATCACATTAAATTCAATTCAAATAATCTTTATTGCAATCCATAATCTATATATATAAAAGAGAAGTCCACTCACTGACCACTCATCACGAAACCTCGGAAACTACTGGGCTGGCAGGTCTAAAATTTGGCACAAGCACTCTCTAGGGGGTGCAGGCGCGCACTAAGAAAGGATTTTTATAAATTCGCACCTTAAGCGGTTGAAAAGGGGTGTCAAAGTTTGTATGAAACTCCTATGTTTTTAAAGTTAGAGACATGAATGTTGGCCTGATTGTTCCTTTCGACTTCTAGGTGCTCACTAACAAAGGATTTTACGAAATTCGGCGCTTAAGGGTGAAAATAAGGGTTTTTAATGTTTGTATGACAAAATGTACCAAATGCAGTTAAGATCCAAATTGAATCTTACGGCAACGAGTTATTGCATACTTTACATTGAAATTAGACTTCGGAGGCCGATAAAGATCTAAATTGAATTTTACGACAATTACATTGAAAAAATAATTTTTGGAAGTTTCTTGAGGTTTATATTTAGTTTTTTTTCTAGGTGGCCAGTATGTTTCAGTGCAGGCGTGATAACGTTCTAAAGTTTTTATGCCAGTTCTAGGTGGCCAGTATTTTTCAGTATGCAGGCATCTGCTAAAAGATAATGAAATGAGGTTCTAATTGGTATTCAGGTAATTTGAACGTTGCATTTATAGCATTAAAGTCGAGAATGCCAAGGGGAAAACTTTACAATGTTTAACCTTAATCGCGGCTTGCAAGCCGATCGTATCAAAAAACAAAGTCATGTATCAATCACAGAATACAAACCTAAGCGATACACGTTCAAGCTATAGTTACCGAAATTTCTGTTCTGCGATATTTTGTTATTACTTACTACTAATTTGCTTTGAAATATTTTTCATCGTCGTTGTTTGGTTTTCGTTTTGGTTTGTTTCGCTTCCTAATTTTAAATTGGAGGATAATAAATGTGTTTTTACCTATTGCCGGGTTGGAATTTTGTTATTTCTATTTCTTTGCGAATTACTTATTGTGTAGGTATTTCACACTGTGGTATTACTATAATAGTTTTTAGTATTAGTCGTTCTTACTAGAAAAAGTGTCCTTGAATACCTACGTTCGTATTTTAATTTTATTGCTTAGTATCTTTGGTTTAGGCTGGTGTTGTAAGGGTTGGAAAAAGGCGGGAGAACTATTCCCATTTTAAATGGGTGTCAGCACCAACTGACGGGGTCCGAAAGGGCCAATGCCTGCCAGGGTTATGAGCCTGTCCGAAAGGGATATCGTGGCCCTGGCACACAGGCATTTGAAGGAACACGGGTGGGTTTTAGTCAGTAAAAGTCTGACACGCATCAAAATGACCTTCATTGAAATTTCCTGAGAATCAGATTATTTTTACTCCCTGCTGTGCGTCCCCAAAACCAGCACTAAAAATACCATCTTGAAACACCTGGAACTCAAATGGGAATAGTTCTCCCGCTGCCATGAGTTCACAGGTGGTTCCGTAGGTGCCATTACAAGACATTTCAGCGACGTATTCACGCTTTGAACCATAAACAGCTCCTCCTGACCGATCCTGGGTGAAAGGTTGGAATATTTCCCAGTTTTTAGACACGTGTCGCACAATGCTGTCTCGAATTTGAGAAGATAATGACATGGCCACGTTACTGTTCACCAAATAGGAGAGAGATGAAAATAAGCATGCGCCATCGCCAGGGATATTTACTATTTGGAAAAGAATTTGCATGCCAGAATTGTGGCGATAAGTCCCTTCTATGAGGAGTGGCTAGAGAGGCGCCACGGCTTCCTCACCTTCCGCCTGACGCACGTCCTCACCGGACATGGTTGTTTCGGGAGGTTCCTATTCAGAATAAAGCGGGAGGAAACCCCCGGGTGTCACCACTGTGTGGATCGCCCGAAGGACACGGTGGAGCATACGGTTGAGGTCTGCCCTGCTTGGGCGGAGCACCGCCATGTCCTCACGGAGGCGATCGGCGGCGGCGATCTCTCGCATCTGGCCCTGGTTCAGGCCATGGTTCGGAGCGAGAGTGCACAGGAGGCCGTCACCTCCTTCTGCAAAGCAGTAATGCATGCGAAGGAGGAGGCGGAACGCGTGAGGGTGAGGCAGGGTTCGCGCCCTCACGCCCTCACGCCCTTAATTACCGCAGGAGACGCCCCGGGCGTCGGGAATCGCAGGCCGATTCCCGGCCACTGTGGGCGCGGGCTTGCGGTCGGTGAGCGATGGGTAGCTCGCCGTCCGAAAGGACCAGGCCCGGGTCGACGGCGCGTTGTGTTCCACGCGCGCCTCAAAGAGATGTCAGCACCAATTGACGGGGTCCGAAAGGGCTAATGCCTGCCAGGGTTACGAGCCTGTCCGAAAGGGATATCGTGGCCCTGGCACACAGACATTTGAAGGAACACGGGTGGGTTTTAGTCAGTAACAGTCTGACACGCCCTCCCCGCTCCGGCCAGAGCGGGAGAAGTTATTTGATAATATACCACCTAAAAAAAAAATGGCAGCGGCAGAACTATTCTCATTTGAGTTCCAGGTGTTTCAGGATGGTATTTTTATTGCTGGTTTTGGGGAAGCACGGCAGGGAGTCAAAATAATCCGATTCTCTGGAAACTTTATTGACGGTCATTTTGATGTTTTAATTCCGTTGGCTAATTTAAATAATAAAAAAACCGGCCAAGTGCGAGTCGGACTCGCCCACGAAGGGTTCCGTACCATTATCTATAAAAATGGCAAAAAAATCACGTATGTTGTATGGGAGTCCCCCTTCAATATTTGGTTTATTTTAATTTAATTATTTATTTTTAAAGTGAATATATAACTTAATATTCTGTGAATATTTCAAGCGTCTACCTGTTGCCGTTATCAATATCTAGCAAAAACGAGCAAAAAAATCACGTTTGTTGTATGGGAGCCCCCTTAAATATTTTTTTTATTCTGTTTTTTAGTATTAGTACCCCAACACCGTTGTATACCGGCAACAGAAATACATCATCTGTGAAAATTTCAACTGCCTAACTATCACGGTTCATGAGATACAGCGTGGTGACAGACGGACAAACGGCGGAGCCTTAGTAATAGGGTTCCCGTTTTACCCTTTGGGTACGGAACTCCAAAAATATCTTTTGACCCCTCACGCCGGCAAAATTGAAGAATCACCGACCGTCACCGACTCAGCGGTAAATGTGCAGTTGAATTCACAATCCCAGTCCCAATTCACTGCTATTGATTTTGTCGAGAAGTCGCTTGCCTATAGTGAGCAAACGGAATGCGAGTCATTTTTTTTTAAGGATATTGCTAAACCATTGCTTCATCTACTTATATTAATATTTGACGTATAGTTTGTGAGGTTGTAGGGGTAATCTCTAAATCTACTGAACCGATTTTGAAAAATCTTTTACCCATTGAAAGCAACGTTATTATTTTGTGAGTGTCATAACTTATGGCCATAATTTAATCCGAAAAATGAAAAGACGGTAAAATGTTTACCGCCCAACGAAGTGGGCACGGGTTAGCTAGTGTACACATACAGGTGGTAAATTATACTAAATAGAAATCATTACGGACCCTGTCGGGCACAGCAACATTTTAAATGAGTAGGAGGAGAGAGGAAGAGCGTTTTAATGATTGTCCATATATTATTTTTAGGGTCGGTACACATCTGACGGAAGATGCGTCGAGCGTATCATCGGTCACGTCTGTTCGGTCAAATATTGTGTTTTCATATCTGACGGAAGATGCGTCGGGCGTAACTTCGTTTTGCCACATTATTACGCGTCTTTTCAGTTTCTGCATTCAGCATCTACAGAGCGGTTGTGTTGTGTGCTAATTAATTCTAAAATGAAGCCCATCGAAATAATAGCTATTTGGGAGACTAGAACAAGATTGAAAAAGGAAACGACGACATTGGATGCATCCTTTAAATACTAAAAGCATATCAATTGGCCAATTTAATTGTCTATATGCAATTTTAAGAGAGTATCCTTCAAAATTTATTCCGATTAGGCCGACAATGCGTTGACAGAAACGGAACAGACGCTGTACGCTCGACGCACTAACGCATCATCGGTTAAGTGTGAAAGGTTGAATGTTTTCGCATATAATTGTCTCTTCTGGCGTTACGCGACCGATAATACGCGACGCTTCTTCCGTCAGATGTGAGTCGACCCTTATGGTGTACTTAATAAGGAGTATTCTATTCTATTCTTATTACTAATTATTAGTAATAAGAATAGAATAGAATTGTAAAGTAGAATACTCCTTATTATGTACACCATAAAAATTACAGATACAAATATAAGGACAATTATTAAAGCGCTCTTCCTATGTTATTAAATTTTTTCCTATCTATCCGGTTTTTTACAACAGTACATAATCAGCCTATAATGTTCCCACTGCTGGGACACAGGCCTCCTCTCTGCGAGAGGTAGTGGGCCGTAATCCACCACGCGGGCCCAGTGCTGGTTACAACAGTATTCATTATTATACAGCGTGCCGCTACAGTGGCGATATTAATTTAACACACATAGGTATACAGTTTCGCCTTTACGTTTTATGAAAATATTTTAATTTCATGAAACATTATTATTTATTGATTTATTTACAATTTTCTGAAATAGCATCTTGGAGCAACCTGTACTTAAAGAACTGTAGCGCAGAGGTAATTAGCCGGAGTCCCATGACTCCGGCTTATTACCTCTGCGCTACAGTCATCATACAGTCATCATAACATCGAATCAATGAAATTAAAACAAATAACGTGCAAGAAGTAGGCGAGTTGAAGGAAAGAGAGCTTTATTATTTAGTTTGTTTGATTTTTTTTATTTTTCAATTTATAATTATTTATCTTAAAATATATTTAAAAAAAAACATAAAATGTAAAAAAAAATATAATTACTAGCCATTAGCCATACAAGTGTGTCAAATTAATGTCGCCACTGTAGCGGCACGCTGTATATTATCACTCATTTATTTAAACTTTGAATATAATAAGAGTCATTACATCCAGAAATGTCGAAGCTGAGACTAATACTGAGACCAAAATATTTTCCAAACACCTGTAACATTATACAAAGAGAAACTTCCCTTTGTGTCAATATAAAAAGATATACAACTTCTAGTTTATAAACTGAATCAATCAACAATCGTATCGTTTGTAATGCAAAACCAAACGTGATGAGAATAAAAAGTGTTTACCCTTCCTCTATGACGTGTCCATCGATTTCCACACAATATAAACTTGAAGAGTTGATACAGAGACAAAGTAGCTAAGTAATAAGGTTGCTATCAATCTAAGAATTGTGAATGGGCAGCAGCGTTCTCTATGCATTTTAACACCATACTGCGATCGCCAACCCGCCTGCCAAGCGTGGCGATTATGGCAAACCCCCCCTTTGGAGGGTCCCTTAGTCGCCTTTTACGACACCCACGGGAAGAAATGGGTTGGTGCTATTTTTTACGTCCGGCACGACATGGAGCCGACACTTAATCAAATAAATCTATTTATTTTTTCTATTTTTATTCTATCCATTCTATTCATAGAAAGTGTAGCGTGGGTATTATTGTTATTGCCCACATTTTAGCGTATTTTCCATCCAGCTATTTCTTGTTTCTATCTCTATTCATTACTAAGGTCCAAATAATCTCGCAACGTATTTCAACAAAATGAGAGGCAGAACTGACTATTTGCGAATCAATAAATAAATATTGTGATTCCACTCATTTGCTTTCATTCTTGGTCAAATGACTCTCCGAGAATTTCCTTAGCGTGACTCGAGCTTGATTAAAATTGTCACAAAACATTATGGGACAGATCGTAAAATTTTGAGGAAAATATATTACGAATTTAAACATAAGTAGGTACCTATATCTTTTTTTAGTTTCCAATAAATCTAGTCACAAATGGTTGATTGATTCATGCCAAGGCAATCAAGCCATTTTCGTTAAAATTTTACATATAGATTAAGTTAGAACATGGTTTCAAGGATTGACTTTTACAAGAATGTTGTTCACCTACATGTAAGAGCATTGCCTTGGTTCAGATTGACCTGGCCAATGGTCATTAATCTGTATGTTTTTAATATACGCAGATATAGGCAGGTACCATTGGTATAGCAGTAATCGCGACATACCGAACGCAGCGTGATGAAAACAATATCACATTATCGTTTTACTATCCGCTCAACAATCGATTGCTGTCTGCCTTTTATATAACTACGCTAATTATAACTTTACAGTTAATTTTACGATTATCAACAACGCCTTTTGTGACAAATGATTCAGATAATTCGAACATTAACACCGATTAATTATCCAGTCATTTCTAAAATTATGTAATTGATAATTAATTTGATGGATTAAGGACCGATTAATTTATAGATCTCAAGCCAGTTCAATTCAATCTCAAGCCAGTTCAATAAAAGTAGAAAATTCAGCACGAGGCTGTTTTGTGTATTTAGATTTTTCTTTAACAGTAACCTTATCTGTGTCACGTTCTTCGCATTAGCCGACACCATAACAAAATTGACACGGTGTTTCTTGTGGCTTGCACGATTGGGTACAGATTTGCACCAAGTAGGTACACCAGTGTTATTTAAGGTTCATACCTACTCCCTGTAAGTACTTGGTCTCTATGGCCTCTATTGTAAAGGATTTCATAAGAATCACACAACCTGTATGGTTTGCCGAAACGCTTATAGTGAAAGTTAAAGTCAAATTATTTATTTCAAATAGGCACATATAAGGCCCCTTTCGCCCCCTTTGGGCGCTTTTGAACGTCAAAATTTCCAAAAAATAGAATTAACTAAAGTCCGGTCGCCAAGCAGAAAGAATTTCGTACAATTGTATTGCCGTCGCACTCGCACATTAGAAGGACTTTAAAATGCGCGAGCACGACGGTAATACAATTGTGCACGAGCGATAGATATAAAGTAATGAGGGGTCATTGTACGAAATTCTTTCTGCTTCGCGACCGGACTTTACCTACTGTTAGAATGAACTACCTTTTGAAACTGACTCCGTTTGATGCCGGATGTAAAGAATAGCACCATCCCATTTCTACCCGTGGGTGTCGTAAAAGGCGACTAAGGGACTTACTAGAGAATGGGCAGCAGCGTTCTCTATGCATTTTAACACCAAACTGCGATCGCCAACCCGCCTGCCAAGCGTGGTGATTATGGCAGCCCCCCCCCCTTTTGGGGGAGGCCTATGTCCAGCAGTGGACGTCTCTCGGCTGAAATAATGATGATGATGACCTTTAGAAAGGGGCGACTAGAAAGTCGCCCCTTCTAAAAGATAATAGTTTCGTATGGAGAAGAATGAGCAAGAAACTCCACCGTTACTCTTTTAAAATGTTTTACAACATTTTGTATAGGTAGTCGAGGAATTTCATATCTAACCAGTTTCAAAACAAAATCCCGTGAACACGATGACCACATCTGTTTTACGCTCCTTTTTGCATCGACCAATGAAACAAAAATACATAGTAATACATTTGTCGTTTCTGATTTTTTGCTGTTCATGCGTTTTTTGTAGGCTCTGTTACAATGATCACAGATGTCTGACTACGGATATGGTGACCCTTTCTCGACCACTAGGAACAGAACAAAAGAAACAAAACTGAAAAAGTTTTTAATTTTAATGTTTTTATACTTTACATTTTGTTCACTCACGTCACATGGTTTACAGCATGCTTGGTATACTCGATTGAAATATAGGCGCGCGCATAAATTACAACGAATTAAACGGTACTGCATAAATTGATAAATTAAAGCAATGAGGTATCGTTTCGGTATACCGAGCATACTATACCGAAACGATACCGCGTTTTGCGCTTTTAAAGTATTATGGAAATTTTCCGCCTCTCACCCAAAAACTGCTAATTGTGAAACTACTCAATTCTAATTTTATATTATACTTTTCTAAGAGCATAGCAAACCCACTCATAAAAAAAACCCATAAACTTGTCCCAAACGATCTCGAACTACGACCGAACGAGGGTTCCCATTGAAATTGTTTCCATTGAAAAAATATGCACCACCTCAGCTGGTTTTTTACTCTTTTTTTTTTCATTTACAAAAACAAGGGTCTCATCAAAAATCTGATGGTGCGATGCTATTGGTTGATGAGATTTCTATAGCGGCCGAGCGCTGCAAGCACAAATAGTCCTTAAGGTGTATAGATATATTGTTAAAATAACTTTAAACTATTTTTGGCTATCTTGTGTTATTATTAAGTTACTTTGTATGGTTGTCTCATATTCATGAATAAAGAAAGATTTTAATTGATTTTAATTTAATAGATATGAAATTCCTCGATAGTACCTAAGTAGTTCAAGGCAATGCTTTGACTAATTTAAAACCAAATGATGCCCAAACCGTCACAAAGATGTAAATCGCGAATAATCACCACCACACTCCGGACACAACAAATTAGCTTAGTATGTGAGTTGTTATATGAAAATTGTCTTTTGATGCAACAACAAGGAAACAGTTGCAATGCGTTATGTGTAGGTTAATAAGAGACACAATAGTTTGGGAGCATCGGACTAGATCACGAACGTAACACTTATGACTGTTATGTCACAGTCATATTAAGGTCGCCGGTAATGCGACGCCATTATGTCGCGGTTCTCGAGGTCTCACGAGAAAAAGAGGAACGAGATGGATTACTGTTCTACATTGATAATGTCTTTTTAAATTATTCGTATTGAAACACCAATTTCGCGGACAATTGTTTGTTTTGTTATGTAATTCAGCACGTGGTTAGTTCAGATTTGGAGGTTTGTTTGTTTAATATAGCGGTTGTAGGTATTTAATTAGATGCCAAATGAGACTCAAAAGTATGAATGAAAAGTCCAGTCAAGTCAAGGTGCCAAATGCCAAATATTCCATGTATTGGAATATTTGGCATTTGGCACCTTGACTTTTGATAAAAATTATTGAGAAGTCTGTTTGATATTATATATTTAAATACCTATTCATACGATCAGAACTGCTAAGCTTAAGAATATTGGATTAATCTAAACTATCTAGAAATATTTCGAGATATATTGATGAAAGAAAATTTAAAACTCAAATTAAAAGTACACTTTGTAAACAAGTTTATTACAAATGAGAGGATTATATCCACGATAAGAATGCTTGGAAACATGCTGGTTCAGCTCCATAGGACAATTTAGTCTAGACAAAATCAAACTGTTGGCTATTTTAATTGTATAATTTATTATTTTTATGACATTTATTTTACATTCTGTGATACTGATTACATTAAATCACACACTGGCCTATTACTTGTTTTTTTTTATGAAAACGTATATTTTTACAATATTTGTAAATATGTGAGCACATGTATCTATCACATAATTAATTTATCTGTCATTGCTTCATTTTGAATTCTTTTTACATGTCATAATTTTATTCTATACTCCGTTTGAAATAAAATTAGACATTTAAATAAACCTCTTTTACAGTCTGTTCAATCGATTTTAACTTCTATTGCGTTGGTGGCATGACCAATGACAGGTGTAATAAACAGTTGGTATTGTAACCACGTTTTTGCTTTTAATGCCATCCTTATGCCTACGGAATAGAAGTCAAAATCGGTTGAACGGACTGTAAACAATTTTATTTAAATGTCTAATCTTATTTCAAATGAAGTATAGGTGCATCGCCTTCACATAATATATATTCAATGTACTTACTTGGATCTATGAGTTTCTCGAATAAATTAACGCAACTTCAGCATTTTTAACTTGACATCTGACATATTTGCATAGCAAATATTATGTCTAAACGGCCTTCCGAACTCGTAAATCTGTGTTTTTAGGACAAACAGTGTATCCGACACATTACGATTGCATAGCCAGTTGTTCAGAAAGCCTAGCTACACTTGCCATTCTATCGCATAATATCAGTGAATCATCACCATAATAGCGTAACACACAATCTGAATGATTTTGAAGGATATTGCTAATCCATTGCTTTATTTGTTCGTAAAATTTGTCTAGGATTTTGTGAGGGATAAATTTGAAAATCTATTAAAGAAATTTGACAGATTGCAGTAGCTTGATGTGCTGGCGTCTGCACATTGTGTGTTACGCAATTACCTTGCAGTACCTACTTCAAAGATATCTTTAATTTTAAACCTATACAACATGTTGTACCCTACTTTATTAGTCTTCTTCAAAGAGGTTCCGATAAACTGAACTCAGCCCATCATTCTAAAGCCAAATTCGATTGAAAACAATATAACTTCCCGTAATTCCAACGCAACCTTCGTCATCAAAGTAGAGCTAAAGTTATTTCAAGCTAGGTTTCCTAGACTGGTGACACATAAATGTAGGGTGCAGACCAAAATAAAACTTGAAAACTCGTTTAACTTTTTTAAATTAAAATATAAATAAAAAAAGCTCTTCTTGGCTCTTACTTCGTCTTATTCTCTGTCACCAAGTACTTTCATTCAACATATCCCAGAATTAACGCACAACCTCTTAAGGGGTTATTGTTATGAGATCATAAATGTAGGGAACAGCTGACTTTTATTTTGCGCTTTCAGGTTTGGTCCCATAGTAAAAGTTGTTCATAATGATGAGTACAATGACCTCTTAAGAGGTTGTGCATTCATTCCGGGACATTTTATATATCTCTGTCTATCCTTTCAAATTTCGAGCTCACTCCTGCTTTATATTTCCTTTTAGAATACAGACAATACAGATAATATAATAGATAAAGCTGCATTCAGGCAACAGGCTACTTCATTAAAATCCCTACATAAATATAGCTTCTAACGACTGCTTCCTTAAGATGAAAATTCCTTGCTCTCTAATTGTAAATATTGAGGTAAACGGTAATAGTAGGTATATATCTTGTCTAAACTACCACTAACAAGCGAACTTCCTCTTAGCTTCCTTCCTTGGCATAAAAGTTGGTGTAAATAAACAACGAAACAAATCAAAGAATACGAGCAAGGAGTGGTAAACATTACTGATGCTCTTGTTAACCCCTCCAATGCAGCAAAAGCTGCTTTACTAGAAGTGACGGCGCTATTTATATACTAGAGTAACTGGTCTCAGTGCGAGATCTCGATCGCTTGCCTGACGCCTTAGAAGTAAACATTTTAACCAGTCATAAATTAAATTCCCATACAATGTGACAATGTCTGGATATAGACAGACACGTTTCTAGATGCGTTGATAAATTATTTGGCTTATTAGACCGTGTCGCGCATAGCAATGATCGGGGTTTCAGCTCGAACGCCTATTGCATGCCAATCGTTTCATACTACCGCCGTGACGTTTACACAATCATCACCGTTCCTTGTTCCATGATGATTTTCTAGTGCTCTATCTACCCTGTCATCTGTAAATAGTGCAATTGCGATATGAATCACGTAAGTTCTATAGAAATCAGTGTAGCAGAAACAATGCTTACTGCTTTTGTATTTACACTGCTTGAAACCACGCACTGATAAGATAACGTGCTACTTTCTGCAGCCATCTTACATTAATTAAGAAAGTTGTACTGGAATTTTGTAAATTAATCTTTAAAATAAAAACTGACCAAGTGCGTATCGGACCATGCACAAAGAAAGGTTCCGTAGTTGGAATGAATTTATACCAAAAACAAACTTAACGTTGCAGAAAAAAAATCAGCTGTTCCCTACATTTATGTTCTCAAGTCATAACTCGTCAAAATGTATGGAACAGCCATTGGGAACAGCTGATTTTTTTTTCATGATTTCAGGTTTGGTCCCATAGTAAAAGTTGTTCATAATGATGAGTACAATGACCCCTGAAGAGGTTGTGCGTTAATTCCGGGACATGTTGTAAACAACTTTTTAATTATTAAATTAAATTAAATATTTATTATTGTTTATTTATTGCAACTACTCGTAGGCCCAATTGTTAGTAACATTGTTCTTAAAAAACTATTATTAGTAAACAAACACAGAAACAAAAATAAAATATTAAGGTTAACTGTGGGGTCTTCTGACCAGCACCTCCACAGCGTGCGACAACCAAGGTGCGTCGTACTTTTCTATTAACATACTTAGGATGCTCTTAGAACTAGACCACGCTCTTGACAAGATGGAATTTGTTTTTTTGCTCATTATTCAGCCAATAATGTTCCAACAATGTCGCGCATTATTGCGTAAAAATCATCGGTATGCGCAATAGCGAACATACCGGACGCACTACAATGCCAACTGCAAGCAAGCACAACTACCATTAATTTTTTAACATGTCCAAAAACAATAATTTAGCTGGCACTTGACTCTAACAAAAAATAGCACTTTAAAACTTACTATTACGGAAACGGATCGCTGAATCGAAAAATGGTTTTAACAGACCCACAATATTTGTAAACGGCCTATCCAACGATACCCGACACCATGAGATAGACGAGAAAAAAAAATTAACCTCCAACTTACGTGCTAGGGAGATAGCCAATTTTTTTTTTTTTAATTAAGTTTTTATTTCACCAGTTTGTCGGCGTGATTAATCAGATGCCAAATTACATCTTTCTAGTACTAAGAGTCACTGAGCTAAGCCGGGCACAGACAGACAGATGGACATGGCAAAACCCTTGTTGACTACGGAACCCTAGAAATGAAATGCTGTTCGTTAGTAAACACATCACTTGAGAACGACTGAACCGATTTGGCTATTTTTGTTTTACAATGTTAGTAATAGTCTGAATTAGGTTTTCATGGAAAGAAAAATTGGAAAAGTTACCCGGAAAATTTTAAAATTTGTGAATAATGTAAAGTTATTTTTTTCTATGGGTTTTTTATATAAACTATTGGAATTCTGACAGGACACCGTCTGTCGGTATGAAATAAAATGCATTTATTTCTACATGAAATTAGGTGCTTATCACCTAATTTCATGTAGTATATCACGCGTACTCAAAGCGTCTTATACGTATTTAAAGATTTAATGGTCAATATATTATTCGTACTGTACGGTGCTGTGGAGCATACAGAAGGTAATTCGTAAATTATTTGCTAATTTCCTTATACGGATCGTGATTGAAATGGCAAGTTTTCTATAACTAACGTGTCAAATCTTCACCTCCAACCTGAAAGCTGGGTAATCAATTTTCTAATAACTTTCATCGTGCTAGTGGAAAAAGAAATTCTATACGGTCGCCGCTGGAGAAGCTAAACCAGACCGACTCTCAAGAGAAAACAAATACTTTCGCTGACTGCCAACTGACCCAGTCCTGTACAACAGCATCTGAGCTGCATTCATTACCTCCCACGCTAACATAACTATTACTACCACAATTTTTAGGGTTCCGTACCTCAAAAGGAAAAAACGTAACACTTTTAGGATCACTCGTGTGTCTTTCTGTCAGGCTGTCTGGTCACAGCCGATTTGCTCCGAATATACTGGACCGATTAAGTTAAAGTGAAATTTGGTACTCATATGAACTTCTGTGACCCAAACACGGACGTGTAACGTAAATATACTAATTTTGAATATAGGGGTCACTTTTGGGGTGCATACAAGTAAAAAATATTTTTTTTTAGCAAACTGTACCGTGTGAAATATCAAATAAAAGGATTTTAGATATATATTTTTTATAATTTTAAAATAAACACTTTTAAAATTATTTAAGAAAATAGACAATAAGTTGACCATTCCCCCTTATCTCCGAAACTAGTGAGCCTAAAATTTTGAAAAAAATGCAGAATATAGTTCTTTACTTATACAACATTATTTTTAGCATATTGCGAATATAGTTTGTTCAGAATAAGGAGCTGAATCGATTTCAATAATTTTTACACCATGTTATATTTTTTCCCAAAAATATTTAAGTGTGATGGAAAATGTTATCACCATTTAATTACTTACAATACAATCGCCGTACGGTTAGGTACCTACTGCCAAATTATTATCAATGAGCGCCAGACGACCCTGGAGGCGCGGGGGCGCCGTTAGCATGTTTTTGTACGGACAACCCGGTAACATAACAACCTTACAACTTTGTGATTTTACATGATACAGTTTTGAAATTTTGTACGTAGGTTCATTACATAAAAATACTAGACATGTGTTTCGAGTTTCGCATATTACATTAATATTGTATAATAAAGGAAAACCTATATTCAAAGTCTATGATCTTAAAATAACATGGTAAATCTCTCAATATTGTGCGTTTCATTTGCGGTGGGAATGTATGAGGGAATAGAATAGAATACTCTTTATGAATATAGAATGAATGGATGGTTATGGAACATGTTTTTCAATCACAATGTTCAGTTTGTTCTTAGGACTAGGCACTACGGAACCCTTTATTGTGCGTGGTCCGACACGCACTTAGCCGGTTTTTTTTAACTTACAGCCATTCTTTGACATGTGTTAATTACATAACAACTCTACTCCTCAGTGTACCTTTCACCATAGCTAATTTATTTCCATAGAACCTTCTGTTTAATAAAACATCTAGAAAAATAAATTTCCCAGCAGCGTGGCGTAAACATGCAAATGGCGTGTATTGTTGTGAATACATCTTTGTTTTTAACAAACTTCTTAACAAATAACGAGCTAATTTGTACCTATGTAGCTTCAGAAAGGTTTAGCTCATTACAAGAGTGAAGACAATTGACAACTGAAAGACAATTCATGTTAAGAGTTAACCGAGAGTGTCCGCAACGAGGAATTTAGAAATAGCTTAGACTCTAGCTCTAGCTGTACCACATTCTGGTGCAGCTAGAGTACTTTTCAAATTAGCTATGCTAAGGTTATGTTAAATTGAATAGTAGTATGAATTTGTTAAGCCAACCAGAGGACTAATTGCGTAACACACTATCAGTAGGAATCGGTTTCAATTTGACAGTTCAGCAACATTCATTGCGTTATTTACGTTGTTGAGCAGACATTTTTTGTCTACCATAAGAAGCAATGGATTAGCAATATACTTCAAAATCATTCCGATTCCGATTCAAACTGTGTTACGTAATTAGGGTGCAGGGCCTGCAGTCTCGACATAGATAGCGATCGCTTTACGAACGAATTCGGTCGCAAAGTCCTAATGGGGTCACTAGACGGTCAAAATTGCTTGACGTGACGATTGTGATTTTTTCTTTTGAGACTTCAGGGCCAAGAGGTCTACTCCGAACATAAATCTGATGTATCGGCCGAATGTTCAGCCGTTGCTTGACTACGGCTAACTATGGCTGACTACGAAAAAGAAAAAAGTCTGTCAAAGAGATAAGCCAAAGTCAAAAATGTGACTTTAAGTCGGGTAAGGTTACAAAGTCAAAAAAGGAAACTATGGAAGTTATAAAACGGCCGAACATTCAGCCGATACTTCGGATCAACGCTTCGGAGTAGACCCCCAGGGCGGCATAATCGCATGTGCGACAAAGCCCTTTATTTAAAAAAAAAAGAGTTTTTACTACAACTGCCTCGTTGGTCTAGTGGTCGTTAGCGCTACTGCTGAGCATGAGGTCCTGGGTTCAATTCCCAGGTCCGGCAAAGTGTTATTGGGTTTTTCCATCTCGAATTTCTCAGTAGCAGTTCGGAGCCTGGATTTGTGTCCGTTTGATGGCAATAGGCTCACCCCTATTACATGGGACTTAAACATTACTGGCAAAATGTGGATGTACACCTCTGTTTACCCTTCGGGGATTACAGAGGCGTGATGTTATGTAAGAGTTTTTATACGCACCAAAATCATAAACGTAAAATGATGTTCCACCCAACTGGTGCTTTTCACTTGTCAGGTAATTATAATTGTATGTTAATTTTTCGGCTGAATTAATAACATACAACCGATGTCTGAAAAATGGCTTATTCAACATCCTTTATTTACTAATTAAGTATATGATTCGCAGACTTAACAAGAACACCTCAATTAATCAAACTTGCTTGTATAATAAGTCGTACGTATTGTTTCGTCGAGTTTATTGTACAATTAATATTGTCTACTGTCTGTATGCAATTTCAAACAAATCTAATTCATAATAACTACCATTGTTATTTTTGTGAAGACGGGAATTAAGAATATCATCAAAAAAATAAAGAAGAAATAAGAATAAGAATAATCAATCAAAATAGGAATTGTGTCGTAAAAGGCGACTAAGGGACTAGTCCCTTAGTCGCCTTTTACGACACCCACGGGAAGAAATAGGAAATGATATTCCTATTTTGATTGATTATTCTTATTCTTATTTCTTCTTTATTTTTTTGATGATATTCTTAATTCCCGTCATCACAAAAATAACAAAAAACAAAATAATAAAGTTGTCAAAAAATAATAGGCCCGTTTTGACATTTAACTTGAATAGATTTATCGTGAGTATCGAGTACCGAGTCGTATGGTTACTTCACTAGTTACGTCACGATAATTTATCGCGACGACGTAACTAGTGAAGTAACCAACGTTCTCTATGCACTTTAACACCATACTGCGATCGCCAACCCGCCTGCCAAGCGTCGCGATTAAGGCAACTCCCCCCACCCCCCCAAATAGAGATACCTATATCCAGCAGTAGGTAGACGCGTCTTTCGGCTGAAATGATGATGATGATGGGAATTAAGAATAGTATTTTATAATCGATAAAATTTCGTGACTAGTATCGTGCATCATTTAAAATGAAAAAACTTGGCATACGAACTTATAACCTCAAAGTATATGTAACTGTATCGTAAAACCATCCTAAAACGAAAAAAATAAGGACTAAGTACATTCTCAGTGGACTTTACTTCAGATAGTCTAGTTTTGGCTTAGGATTTAGGGATAGGATTATAGTGCAAATTTTAAACAATATCCAAATCGAAATAGAGCCAGATTCATTGGCACGTTTTCATTAATTTAAGGGGGATGCCCTAAGGTTTGCCCGCGAAATTCAATTTTTTTTTTTTAGTTTTCAGTTCAGTTATAGGTTTTATGTTGATCTAATTATGATTCGCGGCCATAACCAATATGGCTTTACAGAATTATAATCATTAGAATCGGCAATACAACTAACTCTCTTCAAAAAATCCTACTGAATGATTTTTACAACGTGTTACTGACCTGCAAATTGCAAAAAACGTAGTAAAATTTGAATTTCGCGGGCTACCTTAGCGCATCTCCCTTAAGCCAATAACTGGACGTGATTAAAGAAAGCTACTAGGCAATCTCAATCTTTTTATCTCGCTGCTCGCTTGTTTACCCGTTTTCCATAAAGTTCGGTACGTGTGACCTCGTGACTTACTATTCTAGTGATAGATGCGCAAGCGCGGCCGGTCACTTTTTGTTCCACTTCTAGCCAACTCGCGCCACCTGGGCCTCAAGTCTGCTATTACAATAGTGTCAGAATGGTCGATCATTGATTTCATAATTGTTGATTTTGACGAGTTTGGTAATCTACTACAATAATGGCGTCATTATGACTGGTCGGCCACTGACACTACATTGAAAGAAATTGCATTTATTGGTAATCTCGTTGAAATGAATGACATTTCTACTAATGGGTTTTATAATAATGGTAATACGAAAATGCCCAGCCCAACCCAAACACAATTCTATTACGAGAACATTGACCGACCAATGATTGACGATTATGAATTTAGCAGATTACGAACTTTTAGCAAAATGACAATGGCATGACAATGGGATCGTGTTGGAATGACTGAATTTATAAAAATAGCAGACTTGGGCCGCTGGCGGGTTGTTCCATCAATACTCTAGTGATAGATGCGACGTATTCCACATTAGGAACCCGCTTAAATGGCACCTGAGCAAATGGCACCTGAGGTATTCCACATACGGCCTATCAATATTTTTCGCAGATGCCATTAGTGGAATAATTTGTTATTTAAAATTGTATTCACACAAATGGCACCTACGGATCAGTACGTACTAGTGTTGGGACGTTTTTTCTTTTCCAGGACCTCAAAATCAAAAATTAGATTAAAATCAGTGGATAGTTTAAGACTGTCCTATACCTAAAGTAACAAGAACATTACATAAGCACTACATAAAGCTTGTTTCCATCTTTTTTTAAGTGTATTTTTTACGCAGTCGGGTTTTAGATTTTTTTAATTTACTTACTTTTTTTCTTTTTGTTCTTTGTAAGTGAACAGGTTTCCAAACTAGGATTGCAAATAAATGGCTATGTTCAGAGTTTCTTTAAACATTCTCTATTTACACTACAGTGAAGCATATACATATATTGATGTGCAAAATGTTTTAATGGCATAGTTTCTTTAATAATAATAAAATAAAGTATCTTGACTTAGCACACGAGGTTGTCGACATGTGGGATGTGGACTCTGCAATCATTGTACCGATAATCATTACGGTCAATGGCCTAATAGCGAAGAACCTCGACCAACACCCCTAGGCTCTCATTACGTGGCTGGGTCAAGGGCTTATTCAGAATCCAGTACTCCTCGACACGGCACGCATAGTGAGGAGGTTCCTCTCTCTAGAGCCCTAACCACCGGCAGCTTGGACCTTGTTCCTGATGCCGATGGACTACCTACTGCTTTTTTATGTTTTTTATAAAAATATTTAAAAATTTAATCAATATGTATGTATAAGTAATAAATGAAAATAATAATAATATTTATTTCATAAAACAAGAACACATTACATTGTAGATTGTGAAATTTACATTTGTCAGACTATAAGCACAATTATATAGACTTTGATTTCAATATCAAGAAATTTTCATTTAATGATATCTTCCGGATTTCCACTTTCATTTTTATGCTGTAGTTTGTTTACCATCATGAGGATATCCCGCTGCCAATGCAAATACAGTGCGTAATGACTAACAAATTAAAATAACATCAACCAAGGACAGAAATTAATTAAATTCTTAGAAAGATTTTTCGACAGTTAAACGTCTACGTGTCCAATATAACAATCGATTTAGGATGTTGTTAGGGCTGCCCAGCTTTAAGGAGTGGCTAGAGAGGAGCCACGGCGTCCTCACCTTCGGCCTAACGCAGGTCCTCACCGGACACGATTATTTCGGGAGGTTCCTGTTCAGGATAAGGCGGGAGGAAACGCCCGGGTGTCACCACTGTGTGGATCACCCTGAGGAAACATAAGCAACTGAAGGAACACGGGTGGGTTTGAGTCAATAAAAGTCTGACACGCCCTCCTGCTCTGCCCAGAGCGGCAGAAGTTATTTGAAAATTTCAACCGTACAAAAAAAACAGGGCTACCCCGCTTTTGTAGTGCCTCCGGTATATTTGCGGAGGCCAGTGTAGACGGCTTTCATGACATCGTGCGCAAGCGGCTCGCGTCGTTATTAAACAGAGTCCGGGGTAGCACTAACAGCATCCTACAGGTCATTGCGGATAAACAGGACTCAAATATCCTGAAAACATTTATTCGTGTTCAAATTTTGTAACCCTACGTAAAATTATTATGGACATTAATTAAGCAGAGTCTGGGGTAGCACTAAGAGCATCCTACAGGTCATTGCGGATAAACAGGACTCAAATATCCTGAAAACATTTATTCGTGTTCACATTTTGTAACCCTACGTAAAATTATTATGGACATTGTTAAGCAGAGTCTGGGGTAGCACTAACAGCATCCTACAGGTCATTGCGGATAAACAGGACTCAAATATCCTGAAAACATTTATTCGTGTTCAAATTTTGTAACCCTACGTAAAATTATTATGGACATTAATTAAGCAGAGTCTGGGGTAGCACTAACAGCATCCTACAGGTCATTGCGGATAAACAGGACTCAAATATCCTGAAAACATTTATTCGTGTTCAAATTTTGTAACCCTACGTAAAATTATTATGGACATTGTTAAGCAGAGTCTGGGGTAGCACTAACAGCATCCTACAGGTCATTGCGGATAAACAGGACTCAAATATCCTGAAAACATTTATTCGTGTTCAAATTTTGTAACCCTACGTAAAATTATTATGGACATTATTAAGCAGTCTGGGGTAGCACTAACAGCATCCTACAGGTCATTGCGGATAAACAGGACTCAAATATCCTGAAAACATTTATTCGTGTTCAAATTTTGTAACCCTACGTAAAATTATTATGGACATTATTAAGCAGAGTCTGGGGTAGCACTAACAGCACCCTACAGGTCATTGCGGATAAACAGGACTCAAATATCCTGAAAACATTTATTCGTGTTCAAATTTTGTATAATTATTATGGACATGGTCTGAAATAAAGGTTGTATTATTTATTATTATTATTAAACCTTTAACAATAAGGATTTCAGCATAATCAGCCTATAATGTTCCCACTGCTGGGACACAGGCCTCCTCTCGGTGAGAGGGAGTGGGTTGTAATCCACCACGCGGGCCCAGTGCGGGTTGGCAGAGTTTCATGACTTCCAATTTTTGGTTCTAGGATAATTATGCCGGTTTCCTCACGATGTTGGCCTTCACCGTTTTGAGAGCAGTGGTGATGAAATAATTTACACAAATTAAAGCGCCTGTCTGGGTTCGAGCCTACGACCTATAATTCGTAAGTCGTGGTCGTTACCACTGAGCCACCACTGCTCCCCATTTAAAACCTCACAAGACGTTTACTCTTCCCATTTAAAAAAAGGATTTCAGACTTTTGGGTCAAAAGTAAATTTTTAGGCTTCATTAAATTGTAGGTACCTTTTAACTTGAAAAATTAAATGTAGGTACCTACTTAATTAATTCACAATACATTGTAAAGGTACCTATTTAAACACACACGTCAATTAATTAAGTACTCATATTAGATGTTTACCTCATTTCAATTTATAATTGCGGAGAATAATAAATAATAATGCTAATATTGGTAAATGGTTTATACAAGTATTTATTTGACAACAACACGCAATATAAAACCACAACGAAAAGTCTATCAATCACTATCCACCTAATAAATCGTGCAAAATTATTTAATTGAAAAGAACTAATACAAATCTAGGTGAGCGAGCAAATTAGCTACTAAGACTCGCTTAACCGGAGCTTTTTCCGTACAATTGACTGTTACGTTATATGCTTGGTCGCCACTATCATTAATACAAGCTTTAATTATTTATTTACGCAGAGAGTAAGCATCTTATTGGCTTTCCTTAAACTATAATAACTATCTCGTAAGCCGACTTTCACAGGAAGCACACTGTATCTTAATAAAGCGTTCGATACTTATAATCATTCGTTACTGCTCAAATTGGGTAGACTCACAGCTTGTCTTCGGATAGCGATTCTTTCAATGATTGCACTTGAGATTGCTTTTATAGAAATCAACAATAGATATTATTACGCACCACCCACGAAGAGGAAGTAATAGGTACAACATGCCGACGCACTTCCGTCTTTTTTATTTGGACGATATTCAATCAGTACTGGGAGGAAAAGAAACCATTGCCCAAGAGTGCCTACCACTAATCTTAGTCACTCTATGACGTAACAATGTGTACGTAAAAGTAAGTTGTAAAAAGGTTTTTTTTCTTATATTGACTTATTTTGTAAACAAATAAAACGAAGGTGCTAGAATTACATTTTCAGAAAAAAGTGTTTCAACTTTTAAAATATTATTGATTATAAACATGATTACCTACCCGTTTTCACCCAGTTGCTGATAGATTTTCGAGAAACCCAAATAAACGTTATTTGTTATTTTATCAAGATCTGAAGAAGATTAATGCTAGGTTTCAAATTCATCGAACCGCGCCTTACGATTTGTCCATACAAACTTTTACACACCTTAAACTGCCTTTGGGGGGTAGTTTTGTTAGACTAATAATGTCAAATCTTATTACTTATTTAATTACATATTCGTACCAAGTTTTAAGTTTATAAACTCAAGGAATAAGATTTGTCATACAAACGAAATTCCTTCTTTTTATCCCCATAAGTGTAGAATTCCCAAAAATAATTTATTTCTGATGCCTACGTCACTTATGGAAACTACTGTTTGAAATTAGAGTTTCTACTCAAAGCGGGAATGGGAATTGGAAATGGCTGGGAATTATGTGCCAGTCTTACATTTGCCTTTATAAATAAAAAAAAAATACAGATATAAAATATTTTTATTATTTCACCGTTCTCGGTGATACCACCAATCATAATCTACAGCGACAATGTTCATTGGAACATGGTGTAAAAAATGCAGTGGTTGGTTCAGGAATTGTATTAGAAAATTACGTTTTCCATTCTATTGTAATTACCTGCTGAGTGCTGAGCTAATTAGAAACACAACCTTGTCTTCATCACTACATATTGTAAAACAAAGCCCCCCTCCGCCATGTCTGTATGTGTGTCGCGATAAACTCAAAATCAACCGAATGGATTTTCATACGGGTTTTCACCAAACGATGGAGTGATTCATGAGGAAGGTTAAGGTGTATAATTCATTAACGATTGTATAAATTGGGTGAAATGTGACGATGATTGTTGGACGACTGGGAGCTTAAAGGCTTCTACATACCGGGGCGACTTGTCGCGCGACGCGACGCGACACAAAGGCACCGCCCGTCCCGCGACACGCGGGGCCTTTGTGCCGTGTCGCGTCGCGCGACAAGTCGCGCTGGTATGTAGAAGCCTTTACTCGCGTGCGCCGCGTAAACCAACAGAGTTATATGAAAACAATGTATTACGGAATAATTCTTCTTAAAAAGATATATTAAACCATAGTAGGCGTGAGGCGTATTTATCATAACAGATAGAAATAAGAAATAAAAATTGTTCCTACCAATATAAATTATCTGTTAAAATAACAGACCTTGAGGGCCTATTATTTGTTTTAAGTAACAGATAATTTCAAAGACTGTTACTGTTAATTCATTATAACAGTCCCCACACGGACTGTTACGGTTTACCATTTACATACACACTAGCAAACGAAGAAATATAGCAAGGTTATTAATTTATCTATCTTACTCAATAAAGAATGACCCTTGCTAATAAGAGAAACACCTATTAAAAACGTAAGTAATTCTATAATATCACGTCTTACGGATACCTAGTCAATATTTTGGATTCGATTTACGACTTTAAACGAAAAGAAATAAAGAAGAGATGAGAAGATGTGAGAATTCGATCGAGATTTAAAAACGTATTTATCGTACAAAAATAACAGGCTGTTATTTTAATAACAGATATTTGGATATCTTATTTTTTATAACACTAACACTGATAACAGATATCGTGTTTAACCAGATACAACCCATCTTAAACCGTAGCAAGAGCAACACTAGCAACGCTATAAACCTATCTGCATTTTTTAATTTCTCTCTCTGGACCCAAATCTGAAGTCGATGGAGACGAATTCACGGGTAGAAGCTAGTCAAATCATAAAACCTCACGAATTTTACTTCGGAGAGGTTTGTCAAAAATAATGTTTACTGTTAAAGTTTTTTTTGTTTATGTTTAAACCCCAAATTAGGTACATATACTTCTTATTTATCCGAATTACTCGAAACACTATACCAAACTCGCGTAACGAAACCATAGCGCGATTCAGAGGGGTGGAACAACACCATCTATCGAGCACTGGTGTAAACTTTTACGTTAATATTTTTCGAGATTATATGAACAAAATATTTTATATTACCAAAGAAGATCAATAATCTAATTTTAACAAATTAAGTACATGCATAGGTATAAGTCCAAATTATTTTGAATTGAACCTATTAATACTTTGGCACTTTGGTAGGCACAAGATCGATTGTCATTCGAGGTAAGCCATGCATTGCCTGTACCACCCCTCATTTTTACCAACTCCGTGAATTATTAGCACATAAACTATGCAATGTAAACTAATAATATCGTCATAATTCTGCTGGTTAAATGAAATGCTTACCAAGCTACATACTTAATGTTGATTTTGACATAGAAATTGTATTTACACAAATAAGGTAGCTAGCATAACTTAGCAATTGTATTGTGTCTTTGCATTTAAAAAGACAACAAAATTAAAAATACCGGCCAACTGCGAGTCGGACTCGCACACGAAGGATTCCGTACCATTATCTATAAAAATGGCAAAAAAGTCACGTTCGTTGTATGTGAGCCCCCTTAAATATTTATTTTATTCTGTTTTTTTGTATTTGTTGTTATAGCGGCAACAGAAATACATCATCTGTGAACATTTCAACTGTCTAACTATCACGGTTCATTAGATACAGCCTGGTGACAGACGGACAGACAGACAGACGGACGGACAGCGGAGCCTTAGTAATAGGGTTCCCGTTTTACCCTTTGGGTACGGAACCCTAAAAATTTGTTAAAAACTAAAACCCGACTACGACAAAAGACTAAAAAGAATTAACAAGACATCAATGTCGTTTCGGCAATAACAATTTTTTTTTTTTTTAATCTTTTTGTTACATGAAATAGTAGTACAGATTACGCGTGACTCAGGCTATACAAAAACGTGACATTTACGCTTTTCGTCCGATAAAAGCCGTCCTGTGACGTCATATTTTATACCCTGAGCCCGAACCCAAACCCGCGGAACAACATAAAGGTTTAAACTATAGGTACCTCGTTTGTCAAAATACGGCTAGTAGTTTAGGAGTTATGAGGGAACAGATGAACATACATACACACCTACATAGAACCATATATACATACATAGCCTGTTGAAATCATAACCCTCCTTTGGCTTTGCCGTAGTCGGTTAAATATACGATTACCTAAGTCTATCAAAATCGTAACTTGTAAGTATTTTCTTAATTTCTTAAATTAATCTTCTCATCTATGGGTATTTATGTAATAAATAAGAGGCAATGAAGTAGGCGCTGTGAGAACAATCTCATACTTTCTCCATTCAAGATTACTGGAGCAGGTTTTTAACGCCATCAACTTATTCCTATCAGTAAGAAGTATGATTAATGGCTTGTGGCAGTTTCTAGTCTTAGTCAGTGCTGATGACAGTGTCAAACAATAGAGATTAGATCATAACTCATTATTTATTTTATTTTATTTAACACACATAATATACATCAAGTCCCGGAATTAACGCACAACCTCTTAAGGGGTCATCGTACTCATTATTATGAACAACATTTACTATGGGACCAAATCTGAAATCGCGAAAAAAAATCAGCTGTTCCCTACATTTATGTTCGAATAACTCGTCAAAATGTAGGGAACAGCTGATTATTTTTTTGGCGATTTCGGGTTTGGTCCCATAGTAAAAGTTGTTCATAATAATGAGTACAATGACCCCTTAAGAGGTTGTGCGTTAATTCCGGGACATGTTGTACGTGATGACTACTTTTATTTGGTTTAATAATAATGCCCTAGTTATTTAAAACTGCATGGAGGTAACTATGACATTAAAAGCGCAGTCTGTTTTGCACACTGAAAATATTTGTTTAAGAGAATCGTCAAGATTTTAGTAACACAGGCTGATTATTATAGAAGTTTTTTCAAAACAATTTAAAAATACATAAATAACAACTTATACCTAATTAATTAATAATTATATCAAAATTATCAAATAAATAATAATAATATAAAAACAACTTTGTCAAATTGTTTAAAGATTAATAAACTATTACGTGTTTGGAAAGTAGGTACAGCATGATCTCCAGCATGGTCGACGTAACACGGTGAGGGATATAATCAACTAATAAATCTACAATAAAAGCTCATTTACCTAAGTCAGATGCAATGATATCCTAGGCCGGGAAAAAGGGAATGTCTGCTCAAAGAGATGAGGAATAAGTACAGTTACATGGCCCTCTGTGCTTGGTCTTTCATGGACTATTTATTCGCATTGATACCAACGTCGTTTTTCAGTAAAACCCGTACTGTTCGCCTTCTTTCGTATACATTAGCTATGCCAAAAGATAATACAACGCTTTGAAATAGGCAACTAGCTTAATCTTTCTGACTGACCGACCCCTTGACAATTAAAAGTGCCTGTAATTGGTTTATTTGAAATAAGTGCTAGGTTTGAACACCTAAATGTTATTTTTATTTATAATGTATCACAAAGACATTTTTTATTAAATTTTTCAATATGTAAAATATTAAGTAAAGTCTTTTTTGCAAAGTCATATCTAATATATATAATTTTAATTAAATAAATATTTTGTTAGTACATAGAGGTGTACTAACAAAATAATTAGTTTATTAAAATGAAAATATTTGAATAAGCATTTATGAATATTGAATACAATTAATTTCTAATATATAAACAATAATTACATAATCGAACAATAAACGAATATTTAAACCGATCTAATTTGAATAATCAACCAATAATGTGGTTATTAATACAATAATAATGATAATTATTATTAGTGAATGCTGCAGTAATTTACATGTTCAAAAGGTGAACAATTAATCTATGCCGGGATAATTCATTGACTTGTGAACATTAATATTATGTTCATGCAGTTTGTTTATTAGTGAAGACGTCGTCCGAGGCGACGACGGTCAACTGAACATTTCGGTGATGTCAAAGTAATGACATTGACCTCACCGAAATGTTTATTACCGATATATCACGATTTTATAACATTGAATCACAGCTCTAAATAATATTTTCTGGTCCAAAATTCTTTCCCATTACAGAGTCTTGGAAAGGTTGCTCACCCCGTAAAGGGAAAGAACATATACACTACACACTTTAATTTTAATTACTGCATACTGCAAGCGATGGAAGCTTTCTCTGCACCTGTGACCCCATTACTAAACTCGTCTTCTCATCGAGAACGCAGCCTGTCCCTATTAAATCATGACCCCAATTCCAACATCACTCGAGTCTCGACAACTGATTGATATCCGGGGATATACTTATACACTTTTTTCCCCCATTCTCTTGGTGTTTTGGTACTTACCAAGTTAAACACAAACTTAATGGGCACATTTGAATAAAATATCGAATGATGCTGAAATTCTGTCTGTCCCGTGTTTATGAGAAGTAGAATGACACCATAGAACTATGTCTTATGCAGACCGTTGAACCGAAGCCCCAAAAGTAGTAGGTGTGTAAGTACTGTCATATTATCATTTATCAGCATTTCCTTTTAAGACTCAGATATATGCCAGTGACCTTGAGTGGTTAGCTTGCGTGTTCTGTACTGAGCTCACGCAACGCGTCGTACGTTCAGCCAGTAATAGGACTCGCCCATCACGGAGTGCTGTCCCCAATTTGACGCATTATTAATTTATTATACACAAAACTAAAGGTATTTTAATAAAACTCGTATACTAAAAGATCAATAATTAAATTATCTTTAAAATGGTGAAAGTTTCAGAAAAATACCCTTGGTAGATTTTGCGCCATTCTCAGTTTTTTATACGCGTTAGACATAACTTTACAAATTAAGTTCACTATGTAATATAAACATAATCTAAAATATTCACATATTAAGTTATTGAGAAAATGCTCTAATTTACCATATGTTTTTTTTCAATTCATTAACACTACTCGTTTAGACGTGATTTTCAGTATAAAATCATTAAAAGTCAGTTAACGTCGCCTTAACTGTCAGATCTTCGTTAAAGTAATAGGTATTTAGCTTTTCTCACATTTTCTATCGTAAATTGTTTTGGTTTTTAGAGTGGGTAGCAGGTGCTCTATGTACAATTATACAGTACAAAGGCATTTGAAGGCAAACATGTGCCAACTAATTGTGAACATGCACATTATTTTAGCACAGAGCACACCTGCAGCTTTGTAAACTGCTTGCATGATCTACGGTTCATAGCAGCGACAAATATTGCATTTGCGAACATACTATTAGTTACAAATGTTATTAGTTAACAATTTGCTATTGTATACGTAGACAATGATAGAGAAACTAAAAATTTTGACTTTTGTCAAACTGCTTGCTGGTTAATCATAATTAATTCATCTTAATTAAAAAAAATGAGAAATGTTAATCATATTACTGATAGTATTATTAATATGACAATATTATTTATTATTTCCTACAATTTTTTAACGAAGTTATGTCTGTTGTCAACGTATCTTGTTATCGTACAAGCTAGTATAACTAGACGTAACTGCCGAATCGTGCGGAGAAAGTGACTTGTCGCTAAGTACCTGCGTTATGGCTAATTTATTATAGCTGCAATATTCTATAATTATTCAATAACTAGATTCTAATACAAAATACAAGTCATTTAGAATCCATACGACACATAACATTTTATCGTAATAAATTTAACATATGTGGTCCTATGACCTATTCGAAAGTCGACTTCAACTTATCGAACATTTTGTAATTTTCTCCCATAAACTACATTATAATGATGAAACTACTACTTCCGATATCAAGTTATAAACTACATCACACAAGTATAATATCTAGTGTTGCGAAACAATCCTACGAATGTTAATTTGCATCCTTAATTATTATTTCACGAGTTATTAACGCATCATGCAGCGTTAAAACCGTCCTGGGAAAAATATGAACCACTTTGCTAATGGCTTAAGACGGAGATATATGCCAGTAACCTTGAGTGGTTAGCTTGCGTGTTCGGTACTGAGCTCACGCAACGCGTCGTACGTTCAGCCAGTTATAGGACTCGCCCATCAAGGAGCGCTTTCCCTAATTTGATGCATTATTAATTTATTATACACAAACCAAAAGATATTTTAATAAAACGCATATACTAAAATATCAATAATTAAATTATCTTTAAATTGGTGAAGGTTTCAGAAAAATACGCTTGGTAGATTTTGCGCCATTCTCAGTTTTTTATCCGCGTTAGACATAACTTTACGAATTATTTTCAATATGTAATATAAATATAATCTAAAATATTCGCATATTAAGTTATTGAGAAAATGCTCTAATCTAACATATATTTTTTTGCAAATCATTAACACTACTCGTTTAGACGTGATTTTCAGTATAAAATCATTAAAAGTCAGTTATCGTCGCCTTAAAAAGTAAAGCGAAATCTGCACATAACTTCACACAACGACCAAGCAATACAATAATTTATGCAAACAATGAATATAATAGCTCTTTTTGTACCTAGTTTAATTATATATTACATAAAACAAACAAGTATTTACATAAAAAAGTGAACATACACTACATACTGCATTATTCGACTAAAAAGTAGAAAACTTATTTGACGTAATATATGTTCATAGAAGAATTAATGTTTTGCTACTACATAATTTGTACAACATATGCACGTAAAGTGTGTCAGAAATAACTGAAAAATAAATGAAATAATTTTATGTCACTAGAACAGGCAGGTACAGTAGACAGCACATCAAGTTACCACGAACTGTCAAAAATTCTCATTCAATATTGAACTTAAATATCAACATTTTAAGGTTTAAAATCATTTCGAGAAATTTGACTGTTTGGTATATCCTGATGTGCTGGCGACTGTACATCATCAACATTCATTCCATAACACTTAGCGTGACTTTGACCGTTGCTCCACATACTCCAATATGATCATAAATAAAGCGTCAGTAGTTTGAACCTTTACGAAATGGTCTAGTCACTATGACTTAGCATTGCGCAGACTCAAGAGCAGGAGGGGTAATTGAGCTTAATGAATGAAGCTAAAAAATTGAAGCAGAAAGTACGGTGTATTCGGTTTAATTGCAGTTTTCGCCATAATAGACGCAATACGAGTCTGCCAGAAAGAGAATTGGAAAACGAAAACATTTCAGCTTGAATATTGAGTGAAACGCCAAGTGATCGCTCGCCCGACCCCCACATTTATTAGTGCAGCCATGACTACATAATTCATTATCAGTGATCGGAAAAAGGTGAGCTAAAATACCTAAAGTTCGAAAAAGAACAGAGACAAAGTGGAGATGCCTTACGACACAATATTTTTTTATTACTCACGACATCATATTTTTTCCATAAATTCGTGTTGGTTTTTTTTTTTACTTAAATTCATGTTAGCATGCTGTTTGCACGGGGTTAACACAGGCTGGTTAAATTTCTGTAGTTTTTTGCCTAGGACACACCGTTTTCGAGATAACTGAATTTCAATTTTTTATTAATTAGTTTAAAAAAAATAATTCAATTAGTTTACTGTATTACTAACATTAATATTAAATGTACTTAAGTGATGTCTGAAACTCGGAACAAATTTTCCGAAAAACAATTTTAGTCGTAAGGAAGTCTCCACTTTTTTGTCTCTACTCTTTGAACTTTAGGTACATTAGCTCTGCCTATTCCGATCACTGTTCATTACACACGTCATATATCAATACGTCCTTTAAGCTGATACAACGATAAAAGACAAAGACAAAATATTTCAATAGAACGGTAGAGCACTAAAAAGATTGAGGTGTTATACAGGTTTTTCCTCCTACTTAACTTTCAAAGCGTGTCTGAAGCAGTATTACTATTTCAGCTGCGTGTACGCAGGTCTTATGTGGATCGGACGGTAACAGAGATGAACGTCACTGAAACAATAAAAACGCATTGACAGTCCAAGGCATTCCATTGCCGGACATGTGCGTCTGCTAAAAACAAGAGAGATCCAGCTAAGCTTCTATTATTAATTTCGTTCGTAAACTTTTAGACTAGATATAGAGAGACATAAGCACTTGATAATCTGTTTACGAGCAATGAACTTTATTCATAAGTTGACACAATATTAACATCAGGTTCTTCCATTAAACCAACACCTCTATACTAAGCTGATATCGTCTAAAATAACAACAACAAAGCATCACGCCTGTAAACTCCGAAGGGTTAGGCAGAGCTGTATCCATAGTACACCCACATTTCACCAGTTATGTTTAAGTCCCATTAATAAGGGGCGAGCCTATTGCCATTAACCGAGCACAAATCCAGACTCCGGGCTGCTACTGAGAAATTCCAAATGTAAAATCCCAATAACACTTTGCCCGACCTGGGAATCGAACCCAGGACCTCAGCTCAGCAGTAGCCCTTGCGACCACTAGACCAATGAGGCAGTCTAAAATAAAAACAATAACAAAACCGGTTCCGAATTCAAATGAAAAGAAAGGACCGATTAAACAAATGACGAACTAGCTAGGAGAGCATCCAGCGCGTCAGTCTGTGGACCCAAACCTATCGTACCCATCCCCTTTTACCAACTACGCAGGTGGCTACAGCAGTTCACGCACACACAAGCGGAGACCTGGTGGACCTCGACACCGGGCTGCAGGCAATCCAGGGAAGCCATGCCATCCTTAGATGGCAGGCTAACCAGGCGTTTGCTACGCCTGGACAGGAATTGCCTGCGCCTGGTGACGGGGACCATCACGGGACACTGCTCACTAAACAAACACTTCCACACAATATGCATAACGGACAGCCCTCTGTGCAGGGCTTGCATGGAGGCTGAATAAACCGTTGCGCATGTGCTCTTTGACTGCACAGGCGTCACCCACATCAGAACAGAAACCCTCGGGTCACCCAGATCCTTCACAGATATTCTATGCAGACCTGAAGACCTAATCAGCTTCTGGAGGGAGGTCGGCTTGTTGGAATAAATAACTGACAGCCACCATGGCCCACGCACAATGATCCACATGAAGGACTAAGTGCGGAAACCAAACCCTCTAACATAGAACAAACGACGTAAAACTGAAGCTATTCGACCTCATTACTGACGCCAAAGATTATTAAGAAAATTAAAATGAACATATATGTGTAGTAACTACTAGCCGAGCTTTCGTGCTATATACAAAAGTGACAGTGACCGCATTGACAAGTGCAAGAGGAGAAAGTATCGGTGCACTCGTGTCTTGCCCGCGCGGTTACACCATCTCCTTCGCACTCGTGTGCCAATCCTGAGTTGTACTAATAATGTATTAGTTTAATGTCATTGCATTGTACCTATTTGTTATGTTAGCATAGCCAGTAATAAATATTATTGGTAATATACCAATCTCTTTTTGTATTGCTTAGCGTGAGGTATGTGTACAGCGGTTTACGTTATGTCTTGTGGTTGACTAGTTTTGTTTAGTGCTATTGAATAGGTTTCATTTAAATTAATGTTTTCACATTGGTTTTCTTTTGATCTGTAATGTCTAATGATCAGTAACTGAAAAAGTAATCGCTTAGGGTCAAAATGTCCAACGTTGTCAAAATGTCCAAATCCTAAAATTTCCAATTATCAATATGTCTAATTCCAAAAATGGCCTACTCCCAAAATGTCTAATTCTCAAAATTACCAATTCCCAAAATATCCAATTCCCAAAATTTCCAACTTTTGAGAATATGGTTTTGTTCAATGACTCATGAAAGCGCCTTTTAATACTTATGACAAACAATAAATACAAAATACTGAAAGATTAAAAAAAAGTTTTATTTATAAGTTGAAAATTAAGACAGATTCAGCGCACAATGCCACATTTGCAAAATGACATATTGACGCAAAATGACACATTCCACTCCAGAATTATAGCTATTATAACCTTAGTGCCTTACTTACTACATGGAACTACATTTTAAATAACTCACCAGATACACCAGAAATGAAAAGGGTCCAAACCTATTACGAAAATCAGTGGTATCAGAAATGAAAACTAAAATGAATTTCATACAATTTTGTGACTATTTTGAGGATAAAAGAAACAATTTTACTTACGTGATTATTCATAAAATACAGGTAATGAAAGCAAATACGTAAATAGTTCATATTCTAGAACATTGGCATTACATTGTATTGAGTTAGCATGTAAATATGATACGGCAAACGATTTCAACGTGCGTTGATGTCTTCTATTAACGCAAGCGCAAGCTACGCCAACACCGAGCCGCTACGAAAATTCAAAACATTAAAAACAAATTATTTTTAAAGGTGCTTCCTCTCCGGGAGAGAGTAGAGATAAGCAGTGCCCCAGTGGACAACGACTTTCGAGTTTCAGGTCGTGCCCAGCCTTTCATCATCATCATCATTTCAGCCGAAAGACGTCCACTGCTGGACTTGGGCCTCCCCCAAAAAGGGGGGGATTTGCCATAATCACCACGCTTGGCAGGCGGGTTGGCGATCACAGTATGGTTTTAAAAATGCATAGAGAACGCTGCTGCCCATTCTCAGCCATGCCCAGCCTTTACTTTGTGTTAATTATTTATCACCACTGCTCTCAAAATCGATGAAGAAAAACCTTGTAAGGAAACCGGCATGTCCTAGAACCAAAAATTCGAAGACATGTGACATCACCAACACGCACTGGGCCCGTGTGGTGGATTTCAGCCCACTCCCTCGCGAAGAAAGGAGACCTGTGTCCGAGCAGTGCGAACATTATAGGCTGGTATTTTTGATTTTGATTTTGATTTTTTTCACCGGGAGCATCCGTCCTTAAAGTATCAATCCAAGATTCGATTTGGAGCATTACTATATTACTCGGTTCTCCTCACTCATTGATGTAATGCTCGAATCTGAACTGTTACAGGTGAATGCTCCCAGGTGAGGTAGCGCTTTTTAATAAGAACGTTTATTTAGATTTCTTATCGATAAAAATGTTGTGTTATGAATGTTTTTTTGGCAAGGCCGTTCATTTCACTTTTGTTACTGTAACAAATAATTGTGAAATCAAGATAATGTGATAAATAAACTGTAACTGGAGGTTGTACGAATTCTCGGTCAATAAAAATTAAACAAGCATGGTCAAGACATTCTATTTTTGTACCCAATTTTCTTAACATCCGGAATTTTAAGTACTTAAACGATTGCACTAAAAGATTCTTGTTCAGTACGTGAGCTTTTAAAAATCAAATAAAACAATTGACTTTACATCGACTGCGAAGAAAATGGCATTTAAATCGATACATTTACTATTCAGAACACGGTATTTCCTCAATGCGTGTAAACAAAGTACCGTGTGATGTCAACGACTCGTTTCTGTACTTATGTATCGAGAATATCCTTGTTCGGAGAATGTCTAATCGATACTTTGCATATAAGGATGAAGCATTCAATTATGATAATACTATCTTAAAGCTGTGAAATCATCACAGTTTAAGATACTATACATTCGTTTTGAATCACTTTGACATTACGAACGCAGCTACGTCATTATTGCATCAGGTGGATGCATATTTATCCTACGTTCTGATAAAGATGTCCTACTTTCTCGTCATTATGTGCCGATACGAGAAAATTACTTTGAAAAGTCATGTGGATGGTATGGTATACGATGACTTATTAACTGGCTATGTGCGGGGTTATTATTTTTACATTTAAATTAATAAAGTTAAACTACTTACTCTGCTACCTTATTTACCTATAAAGTTAGATGTTATTTGAGACCTAGATAACGATTTATTTTACCTACATATTCATAATAATCAAAACTATCGACGTAATATAGATACTACAAATTGGCAAACACGATACGTCCCCGTTGAAGTTGAAAAGGTTAGTTGAATTGAAGGCGCCGATAATCAAGTTATGACAGAAAAATACTCAGTCCCAACGGTCGGCCTTTCAATTTCACAATTTTACATCCAAGTATGTTCATAAAAGAGATGAAAACAGATTTGTAATAAGATGGTTATTTAAACCCATAAGAGTTATTGAGGGAATCGGGTCAATGCGGCAATCGTACGCGAGACATTACCAATCTATAAACAATTACACATTACTATGAAAAACATAGGTACTTAAACTCAATACATTATTGCAGCATTTGCACGTATGTAATGGAAGTACTTGCCATTGTCTTCTCGGCGCAGTGAACAGTCGCGAAGGAATATCGTGATATTCAAGATTTGTATACCTAATATATCTATTTATTATCGCTATAAAAGATACTGTTGCCCATTTCTGTGATCTTTGATCCTCATTCTAGTTTTCTCGTATCGTAACGAGAAATAGTCTATCTTCGGCTGGCTAGTCGGCTATGCGGTGGCACAGAGTGTAACTATACTCCATTTGAAATAAGATTAGACCTTTAAATAAACCTTTTTTACAGTCCGTTTAACCAATTTTGACTCGTATTGCGTTGACGGCATGACAAATGGCAGCTGTAATAAACAGTTGGTATTGTAACCACGTTTTTGCTTTTAATGCCTACGCAATAGAAGTCAAAATCGGTTGAACGGACTGTAAACAAGTTTATTTAAATGTCTAATCTTATTTCAAATGGAGTATAGGTACAGCTATTCTAAAATGTAGCGTATTTACGCATCGCCACTCGTGCAAGCTATTTGAATGCACGGCACCACATGTTCCTAAATTCCCTCGGCTGATAAAATTGTAGTTTTTCCTAATTCTGTTAATATTAGTGTTAGGATCGACTTCCCCTTTCGTCATTTAACTGTTCCTAAATTACCCTAGGCTGATCAAATTTTCGATTTTCCTAATTATGTTAATATTAGTGTTAGGATTGGCTTCCCCTTTCGATATGTGACTATTCCTAAAGTACCCTAGGCTGATAAAATTTTCGATTTTCCTCATTCTGTTAATATTGGTAGCAGGATCAGCTTCCCCTTTCGACATGCGACTGTTCCTAAATTACCCTAAGCTATTAAAATTTGCGATTTCCCTAATTCGGTTAACATTAGTGTTAGGATCGGCTTCCCCTTTCGACATGTGACTGTTCCTAAATTACCCTAGCCTGATAAAATTTTCGATTTTCCTAATGTTGTTGATATTAATGTAGGATTGGCTTCCCCTTTCGACATGCGACTGTTCCTAAATTACCCTAAGCTGATACAATTTTCGATTTCCCTAATTCTGTTAACATTAGTGTTAGGTCCGGCTTCCCCTTTCGACATGTGACTGTTCCTAAATTACCCTAGGCTGATAAAATTTTAGTTTTTCCTAATTAATGTTAATATTAGTCTTAAGATCGGCTTCCCCTTTCAGGAAAGGAACGTGCTCCACCGTCGCACGTTCCTGCAGGGCTCGTCGCCAGACATGGGCACCCTCCCACCATTATAAGAAATGAATTCCCATAAACTAAACTGCCTTGGGGTCACACTCCTGCGTCTCACAATAAAAGAGGATGGTGTGTTCCTGTCAAACCCTGGAATTAAACCAATGAGCATGGGAAAAAGCAAATAATAATAAGTATCATAATTATAATATGAGTTATTTTTTATCCGTGTGATTCTTGTTATTGGTAAAAGGATGGCTGAATTCAATGTTAAGTGCATACAATTACACAAGTAAGTAAACGCATGTATACACAAAAGTTTAACGGCGCCAAAAATAGATATCTTGTTTTTCAGCTCAGCATTATAAGCATAATAATTATATGAGTTATTTTGTATGCTGTGTGATTCTTGTTATTGGTAAAAGGACGGCTGAATCCAATGTTAAGTGCATACAATTACACAAGTAAGTAAGCACATGTATACACAAAAGTGTTAACGGCGCCAAAAATAGATATCTTGTTTTTCAGCTCAGCATTATAAGCATTATAATTATATGAGTTATTTTGTATGCTGTGTGATTCTTGTTATTGGTAAAAGGACGGCTGAATCCAATGTTAAGTGCATACAATTACACAAGTAAGTAAGCACATGTATACACAAAAGTGTTAACGGCGCCAAAAATAGATATCTTGTTTTTCAGCTCAGCATTGCTTAACTTTGTTTGCTCATACAAGTGGTTGAGTATTAAGTACTATAATGTTTAGCGGACTGTAGGAGATTCAACAGATATTAAATCTTTATGCATTATGGTGCAATGTGTGCAGTTTATTACACAAACTTATAATTACTTATGTAGTCACGATTTTGTAGGAGCTCATGGCTAAGTAAAAATAGCCGCACGGGTCGATCCATCAGGTTAAGCTACGCTTACCGCGGTTGGTCCGTGGATGGGTGACCATCTTAACATACCGAGACTCCTCCGTGCCTCGAAAAGCACGTTAAGGCGTTGGTCCCGGCTGTCATTCGTGGATCTTTGACAGTCGTTAGGGTTCGTCAGAAGCCCAAAATCTGACATCCAGTCTTACCAAGAGGTATCGTGTTAACCAGTTACTGGGTTGTGGTTAGATAGGCAGTAAAATACTGGTATTCAGCTGCATCTGGTTAAAGCCCTCTTCCTCTCTCCTACTTTTTGCTGTGCCCGACAGGGTCACAATGATCATATTTGTAAAACCTACCACCTAAGTTCACATGTGGAAGCAATAAATATATTGAGTATTGAGACTGGAAGCCAACCCCAAGATAGTTGGGAAAAGGCTAGGCAGATAGATTAAATCACGATTTATGTATTTTTACTTTATGAGGTAGATTTAGGTCTCAATTCGAACGCCTTGTTCAGTCATGAATTTTGATACATTTGACCGATTTTCATCTAATCTATACTCAAACCTAGTTTTGGAATGCTTGCGTTGTTGTATCAGCCACTTTGGATTAGAAATACCTAAATCATTATTCTTTCATTTAAAATCATATTTGTTACGTATTCAAAAGATTTTTGGTGCATACTATCTCTAATTTACATTTGAAATGTTCACCTACAAGCCTGCTTTTATTATTAATTTCCTGATACTTATAATAAAGAATGTACTAATGTTATGTTGCTTTTGACCCGTCAATACAAAATATTATTATTTTTACTTTGAAAATATTACATAAACGACAGCTAATTTGTGTGAATCTATTGCGTCAATCTATTAACTTTAAACTTTACTATGAGTAACTATTGACATATTCCAGTTATTCATTCCGAACTTTTACGTAACTGTTGAAACAGCCTTATGTCAAGGTTATGTTTACTTTGTTCAACAAATTTCTCGGTTTGGCGTAGGGAAAACGTGTTTGTTTTGAAAGGGCTTTACCAAATTTTCTACGGTTGAAGCACTTCGATTTCTCTAATAATCTAGAACATTGTTTGTTGCTTGACCTTTGTCAACTAACTGATAAATGAATGCATTCAACTTAAACGAAATGTACCATCGCGGACACTGGCGCCTAACCACTTTTCAACGTTATGCACCTAGTAATAAGGTCGAAAAGTGGTTAGGCGCCAGTGTCCGCGATAGTACTTAGGGTATGATACTACTGGGATGTGAACACGTCCCCCACATTAGGCGTGCGCGTTCCTCGGGCGTGTAAGCGGAGTGAGCGACTCGAGCGCCGCGTGCGCGCCGCGTGCACTCACGCCGCAGGGCAGCAAAACGCGACGCTCCACACCCGAGGGACGCGCACGCCTAATGTGGGGTCAGCCTTAAAAAACAAGTTCGTGTCGGTCGGACCACTCACAATGAAGGGTCCGGGGTCCGGGAGGGGTTCCGTAGTTGAAATGAACTTATCCCAAAAACAAACTTATTATTGTAGTACAAAAACATGTTCTCCCATACATCGATATATAATTCTCCAACTGCAAATTTAAGTTGGCCGACTATTACTCGTTAACTTGTAAAGCCTTCTAAGCTCAAATAGTTTTCCTTTTAAGACGCAGATATATGCCAGTGACCTTGAGTGGTTAGCTTGCGTGTTCTGTACTGAGCTCACGCAACGCGTCGTACGTTCAGCCAGTAATAGGACTCGCCCATCAAGGAGCGCTGTCCTCAATTTGACGCATTATTAATTTATTATACACAAAAAAAAGGTATTTTAATAAAACGCGTATACTAAAAGATCAATAATTAAATTATCATTCAATTATCTTTCAAGGTTTCTGAAAAATACGCTCGATAGATTTTGCGCCATTCTCAGTTTTTTATCCGCGTTGAACATAACTTTACAAATAAATTTCACTATGTAATATATCTAAAATATTCACATATTAAGTTATTAAGAAAATGCTCTAATTTAACATTTTTTTTTTAATCATATCACTACTCGTTTAGACGTGATCTTCAGTAAATATCATTAAAAGTCGGTTATCGTCCCCTTAACTTTGACTTTTTTTTTTATCTACTGCCATGATTTTTTTAAAAAATTTTTTTAATTGATCACGGAACCCTAAAAAAAAGGTATAAATAAGGTGTGCCCCAGTAACCACAGACTTGCGTTACTCAGTACATGTATAAGTTGAAATCACGTACACAAAACGATGTCATATCTACTCAAACGGTTGCTAAAGCGTATAATTCATAAGTATGGGTGACTAGACCACTGATTATAGCGACATGATTATCCATTTCCCTTGGATATACTAATTGTTGCATAAAATGAAAAATCATCATGTAATTAACAATTACAATGCAACAATGTACAATCACGTGATCACTGAAAATATGATAATATCTTCTGTTGTTATCGTTAGACTATTTAATGAATTTGCAACGATACTAACAAGCCTTTGAAAGTCCAATAGAACAACAAAAATTTTACAGAAATCAGTTACAATGTAACTGCGGAATTCGATATGTAAACCAAATGTAGCGTGCACCGCTGTTTCGCGTCCCAAATAAGCAGTCACTGGCGTAACATAAGTAAACGATATGAGATCGACGATACGAGTAGTTCACTCACGTCGAGATTCTGTCTCAATAGCCTCCTCGAAAGCGCAATTCGCAACGACGCGACGAGCAAAAGAGTTGCAAGATAGTTTCACAGCGAAGTGTAACATCTGTTGCAACCGCCCGTATAATCAACAGATTTGAGATCAATCAAGTGTTACGTACGTATTTCCTCGATTATGCCATGTTTGTATACAAAGATTATCTTTACAACATAAATAAATATTATTTACTTAGGTAATAAAGCAACACTCAACGATTCGTCATACATTTTTCACTTAACAAAAACATTAAGTGCGTAAGTTAACGCAAGTTTTTCGTACGAGTGTTCTGTCCACAATATTTTCGCTTTTATCTCCAAGTAGGTAGTAAAAATGTCATAATGTTAAAAGTTTAAACTGACGGTTATAGGTGTTGCACTCGCTTCGTTAAATTTACATTGACCACAAAAACGCTTAATGTAGGTCAACAAGATAGAAGAAGTTGAAGAAGGTCACCGTCCAATATTTATGTTCCATGTAATACAAACTTTGACAATTGCAAAAATATTATAAATCACAACATTACATGATGCGAACAGAATAAAATATTGTTTGTGAAGTATGGATATTAATTTGCTTTGTATTTACAGTCCTCACATTGTGTGCAGTGATTCTTGGCATTCTTGGATTGCAGCAAACATGATTGAGGAGTTCAACAATAAATTACACGTTGTCATGTGTTGGGAGGAGGCCTTTCATAGTCCCATCAGCTTACATAAAGTTGCCATAAGTCGAGCACACTGACATTAACAGTTATATCAGAGTTAGCAGGTTAAGGTACAATGCGTTCGCGCTGCATTGCATCACCGGCGCGCGGCGCCACTTCCGCGCGAGTCGGCGCCCGCGCCGCTCGGGAAGTGCCTTATTTTATTTGTAACTCGATGGCGGTTCAGTTTTTTCGACGAATCATTTGATGAGTTACTTGTAGTCTTCCGGTTGTTTATCTAGCAAAGCAATCAGCTCTAATTCTTGTTCAAATGATGAGTGAAAGTGAAATGTCCCATCTAATTATATCATGAATTTATTTGGATTATACAATTAATTACAATACATTCTACTTGCCTTATTCAATAGTTGTAATAGGCTGTTAGTTGTTCAATCTCGATTTATTTAAAACTTATTAAATAAGACAAGTTTAGATAACTCAACACTGCTGTAACGTATTTAACATTGAAATAATTTCACGTAATAGAGCTTAACCTACCGATACATGAAGTAACCGTTGGAACGTCCTCGAACTGCACACATTTGAATTAATTTAACAGAAATTATATTATTATTAAGAATTTAAATAAGCAACGACATTAAGAAACTAGAATTTCGATGAGCTCTTTCATCTCTACATCATAGCAACCAACCTAATTGATAGCTGTCCTCTACTAAAAAGATATGTTTAGCAGAAGAGTCTTATGAGGTTCTTTCAAAAACATTTCAAGCCAACCCTTTATTTGAAGGCCTTTAGCCTTTAAGATTTCCTATCTAGCATGACGCGTAATGTCATCAATTTCAATCGATAAGAAGATATTCTTGTCCCCCGCTTGAGTGTTGTATAGTCGTGTTCAAAGTTACAAGATCACTCTATCAATACGCAGATGCTAACAGTAGACTCAACTTTGACGTGTAGGGAGGTATCAAGCTAAAAGATTATTCTTTTGTAGTTTCCTTGCTAAATGATGATAAATGAGATTTATTTCTGTAAATGTTGTTGCATGGAATCTTATGGCTGTTGTTTACTAATTCGAGGTCACTGATTTCAAATCAACCCTCAATTTTTTGGCCACATTTTTGTACTAGTTACACTTAACTTTCATAAAGACGAGCTGTTTTTTTTTAGTCTTTCACAATGTCCATGTCAACAAATATCTGTAAAAATGGTCCCAACTATTTCTGTAACATCTTTGGTGAATATACATTCAAAAACTGTAGACTAATTGTATTGAAAATCGTAAAACTGTATACACCCTGTATTTAGATTATTTTAGATTTCCTTTGGACACCCGCGACAAGTACTGGGTGCCCTATATGGTATGTAAAACATGCGTGGAACGATTATGGGCGAATAAGAAAATACCCCATTTCAAATATCAAACACCAATGATCTGGCGGGAATCTTCAAATCATCAAGATAATTGTTATTTTTGCTTGATATAAACTGGATACTACTGTTGGAAGCATTAAAAACAGCCCTTGTCAACCAAGTCAAGCAAGAAAATCTTATAAAAGATATTTTTAGATAAGTAGTGGTTGTTATTCTAAAGTTTTTTTATTTTATTAAAATACTTTCTTCTTGAAAATCACGTTTTCATTATATCTCAAAAACTAAAGCTGATACAAAAATCTGACTTCAGATCTAAAATCAGCACCCCGAAAATGTATAATATTAGTCATAATATTTCATGCAACAAAAATGCTGTTCCCTTGTGTTATTATTAATATTATTTTAAAAAGACCGAAACAAACTCAGAGCTCTTTTGCTCTATTTTAGACAAGGCATCTGAGACAGGATGTATGTCCCCGATGAATAAAAACTCCGCTAGCAATTGAATGATATTATTGTTATTGGCAATCATTAGACACTCAGATTCTACTCGCATATATTAGCGATACGATTACGGGCAGGTGCGCGTGCAGCGAATTCGTAAATATAAACACTTTCGTAATAGACCTTTACATTAATAACGTATGTCGCCTTGGACGATGAAAATATAGGTTGCTTCAAAAAGCAACTGTTGCATTCATAAAATCTTCACTCGTATTTGGTAATGCAATTTAAACAAAAAAACTGAAAATTTTGGAAGTGTTGTACTTAAGATTTCCTGGAATCAAAATAATTTCAAGACTTACTTCATTGTGTTCATATTTGAGGCGTTCGAACACAAAAAAAAGAACACGCGGGGCAGTCTTTGGGGACGGCCGATAGAAGTGAAAACAGTATACCTATAGCTCATGGAAAGCGTTCGGTGACGTGTCTAATCTTATTTCAAATGGAGTATAGGTATACTCGCATTTCGCTACAGGAGTTTTGTGTTTAAATCTAAGTTTCACGAAAAGCCCCACAAGTGACTATGATAGATATTTTCTTCTAGGTTTTGAAATTATTTTCACAAATAATTATTTATCTTTTATACCTATGCATGAAGGTACCTGCAGGTATGTAGATGGATAGATGCTCCTACACTAAAATGTTAAAAGGTTCTATTTCAGTACAGCCTTTATCTTAGTCAGGCACTATGTGATAAGTTCATCTATCACAAATCACAAAACAAATATTCATTTGAAATGCATTAGGATAGTTACATAATATATAGGTATTTAAGTTTTAATTATTCAATGACGATATCTTTCAATGACGATTGACCCCTTCACTTGAAGCTAAGAAATCTGAAACTGAAGTTTACTTTGGTACCTATACCTACCTATATAGGTAGATTAAGTTCAGCTGCATAAGCAGTAAGAAAAATAAGGCAGTTGACAGATATAGCCACAGCTAGGTTAGTATACTTTGCTTATTTCCACAGTATTATGTCTTATGGCGTTTTGCTGTGGGGATCGGCAGCCGACGTAAATTCAATTTTTATTTTACAAAAGAGGGCAATCCGCGTGGTCTATAGAATGAGTCCTCGTGAGTCCCTTAGAAACAAACTCAAAGAAATTGGAGTACTAACTTTGCCTTCTCTTTATATCTTAGAAAGTATTTTATATGTTCCCAAAAACTTAGGCCTCTTTAAAATAAGAAACGATTTCCATAATATAAATACACGTAGTAAACATGAAATTGTGATACCCAAATTTAGATTAACTAAAACAAGCAAGTCATTTCTTATAAACAGTATCCGCTTTTATAACAAGTTGCCAAAGTCTGTTACAGAACTTAGCGATGGAAAATTCAAAACCCACATCAAACGTGTCCTTATCAAAAAAGCATATTATAAGATTAAAGACTACGTTGAAGACAAGGAAGTTTGGCATTAATTCCTTCTGCACATGTGGCTTCCCTGGTACCTCATTAACGGCAAAAATATGTAAATTTCTATTAACTGCTCCCAAGTTGCAATGTTTAGTTATTTATTTTTTACATACTCGTACTTCCTTGACATAATCGATGTTTTTTTTTAAACAATTTTAATTTCAACAAGGTTCTAACTTTTATTATTTTAATCATATTTTATATTGTTTTTTGGCTTAATAGACTGTAGATCTGTAGACCATTTTCTATTTTGTTAAGTATCTGGTACTTTTGACGGGCCTACGCTGTCCTCTCATACTAAATTAACACTGTAATTTGAAAACATTGTAAAAGACAATTTTTTTTAAAAGAGTAACCGTGGAGTTTCTTTCCGGCTCTTCTCCATAGGAAACGACCAATTGGAACCGTGCACCTAGCTTCTGACGTTTCATAAGTGCCCATGTAGGCTTATGTGAAATAAAAATATTTTTGTTTTTGATTTTACCAACATGCTGGTTATTTCTATTTATTTATTTATTATGTATAGGTAAATAACGTATAACCTCTTAAGGATATTTTATGGATCTTTTAGTAGTCCGAATTAAAATTATTTTATTTATATTATACGAGTAATAAGGGGTCATTGTACTCATCATTATAAACAACTTTTACTTTAAGAGCAAGCCTGAAATCGCGAAAAAAAATCAGCTGTTCCCTACATTTATGTTCTCATAACTCGTCAAAATGTAGGGAACAGCAACAGCAGATTTTTTTTTCAAGATTTCAGGTTTGGTCCCACACTAAAAGTTGTTCATAATGATGAGTACAATGTACCCCTTAAGAGGTTGTACGTCATTTATGTTACAACTCTCCATTGATAAGTTCTCACTTTACACGACTAGTTATAACTACGATGGCCAGTTAGTTTATAACTCGCTCTCAACTAAGAAATACAGAAAATATTAACAAACCAAAATAACATAAATCCTACCCTCCCGCGTATTAACACATTACATCGTAATACCAACGCTCATACCGCCCATTGCATAAGAAGTAAAGGGGGGATGTCTTCCGCGTGCCCTGCCGAAGCAAGGAAGCCGGCCACGAGCCCAAGCAAAGGAAGCCAATCAGAACCACGATCTGAACATGACTGTAAATTACTAGCACAGGGATCACGACACGAACTACTTTGAATATATTTTACTTCCCATTTGTTTGTTATCTTGTTAACCGAAGAGATATAGGTACGCACGATAGGATCTTGGCCACTTGCCTTTATTAGGGTTCCGTAGTCAACAAGGAACAGGGTGCCTCGTTTACTGATAGTTTCGCCATATCCGTCTGTCTGTCTGTCTGTGGCTTAGCTCAGGGACTCTTAGTACTAGAAAGCTGTAATTTGGCACCGGTATACATATTAATAACGCCGACAAAGTAGTAAAATAAAATCTTAAAATCATTTTTTAGGGTTTCCTACACGCAAAGTGGGGATGATTTTTTTTTCTCGTCTATCCCATTGTGTGGGGTGTCTTTAGAAAGGTCGTTCAATAATAATGCGAGTGTGTGAAACCCATTTTTCGTTTCAGGGATCCGTTTACAAAATATTAAACATTAAAGTGAAATTTTTTGTTAAGAGTTTAAAGTAGATTTGTGATTAAAAAACCATGCGGGGCAGTCTTTGGGGACGGCCGATAGAAGTGAAAACAGTATACATATAGCTCATGGAAAGCGTTCGGTGACGATGACGCGGGTTACATGATTTTTGTTCACCCAAAAAGTGCTCAACGCACCTATAGAAGTTTTCACTTCAAAAATCACTAAGCAATAGGCAATAGCATACATCATCATTCCAGCCGAAAGACGTCCACTGCTGGACATAGGCCTCCCCCTTCAGTTCTTGGAAATTCTTCCCAACTACGGAACCCTTCATTGTGTGTGGTCCGACACGCACTTGGCTGGTTTTTGTATGAGTAGTTGTTGTTGGTCTTTCTACCTACTCATTTTCACTCACTCGGTACATACGTATATACAATATTTGGAGTACGCAGTTACTCATATTGTGAATTCCCGCATCTTAAATTAAAGCAAATAAAGACAAAATAGAATAATTAAATAATAAATAACATCCGTGATCGTGTAGATGTAGGTATTAGTCATCGATGGGATCATCGTGTTTAACTACTGCTTTGTCGGTTACTAAGCTAGGCTTACTAGGTCCGTAATAACAATGTCATGTTTGTAGATACTTCTTACAACTCGACCGACCGATCCGACCGATCCTTCGGCCGATTCTTCTTATAAAATCAGACCCATGCAACTAATACAAAAATTTTCCAAGTTTAGTTAACCTTGATGTCAAAAATAATTAAGGAGTAAAATGCTCACATGGCAATTTAAATTGTTGAAAGCGACACCATAACGGTGTATACATTTTTGCTTAAAATTCTTGCTAGGAGTAAAGGACCGTTCATAATACCGGTATACATGCAGTCCAGTTCGTAATAGATGTTTACTATAGTAACTAATGATAGATGTTTGTTTTCAGATCCTCAGAGCATGCGAAGGCTTCACTTGACAGACAGACATCTTCGCGTCATGCTGTGGTGCATTCTCCTCGGGTTACAGCCGGCGTTCGCTGGTATCCTGGACCCCTTCAACTGGGCGCGTTCAGACCGGATAGAGGTCAACATTCCCTGGTTACCATGTAAGTTTTTTTTTTTTTTAAATCTATATTAAACTAACTTCTGCCCGCAAGACACCACAATATACAAATAACAGTCACATTTTTATAAAATCGATGGTCTATTGGTCGCAAGCGCTACTTTTGGGCATGTGGTGCTGGGTTCGATTCTCGGTTCAGGCAAAGTGTTATTGGGTTTACCGTCTGGAATTTCTCAGTTACAGTCCGAAGTCTGAACTTGTGTCCGTTTAGTGGCAATTGGCTCGCCCCCTATTACATAGGATCTAAACATAACTGGCGAAATTAAATGTAGGTGTACTATAGGTAGGTACCTACACCTTTGCCTAACCCTTCGGGGAATATAGACGTGATGCTATGTTATTTTTATAAAACATAAATACATACATAAACTCACGCTTTCTTCCCATGGTGGTAAGCAGAAACTATAGAACGCCACATAAATACTACGCTACATAAATACTCTTTTTGCTTCGTTTACATTCATTAGGTATAAAGAGGTAAAGTTTGTGAGGTTGTAGGGGGTAATCTTTGGAACTACTGATCCGATTTTGCAAATTCTGTCACTAATGGGAAGCTACTGTATTGCCGAGTGTCATATAGGATATGTTTTATGTTAAGAAATTTTACGCGGACGAAGTCGCGGGCAGAAGCTTAATGATAAAATTGGATCACATTGAAAAAAACTTGATATAAATCAATTCAATTTTGGCCATACACTCTCTGCAGGGGAGCTGTGGCGGCCCAGTGGTAACGGCCGCCACTTACGAGTTGTAGGTCGAAGGTTCGAACCCAGACACGCGCTTTACTTTGTGTAAATTATTTCATCACCACTGCTCTCAAAAACGGTGAAGAAAAACATCATGAGGAAACCGGTATGTCCTAGAACCAAAAATTCGAAGACATGTGACATCTACCAACCCGCACTGGGCCCGCGTGGTGGATTACGGCCCACTCCCTCTCATCGAGAGGAGGCCTGTGTTCCAACAGTCACCGAACACAATAGGCTGATTATACACTCTCTGCCATTATGCGTTCCGATTGTCTATATCTGATTCTCAATGTTTTTATAATTTCAGTTGAAAATGAAACAAGATGCTATGACGAGCTAGGATGCCTGAACATCACAAGGAGCTGGTACCATCTCATTCACAGACCCTTCAACGTTTTCCCGCTGCCGAGAGTTGTCATCAATACTAGGTAAAATATAATATCCCATTCATCCAAACACGGATCTAATAACCGGTCATCATAATTAATGTAATGTATACTATGTCATTGCAAATTTTGCGTCACGATATTGCATAGATTTCACCTAAATCAATCTATTGTCATACAACTATAGAGAAATTTCAATTTCAGATTCATTTTATACACAAAAAAGAATCCAACTGATGGTCAATTGTTAAACGTGAACGTGAACAAAACTATAGCGAAGTCCAATTTCAATCCGAACCGACTTACGAAGATGATTATTCACGGATTCATCGACACACCACTGTCGAACTGGGTAACTTTAATATAATAATTATCGAATATCATTTATCGTGTATCAATATGGATATGCTGTAAATTAACCTTAATGTTTTATCCATTCAGGTCAGTGAAATGAAAGATGAGCTCGTGAAAGCAGGCGATTTCAATGTTGTTATAGTAGACTGGGCCGGTGGGAGTCTACCATTGTACACACAAGCTACAGCCAACACCAGGCTAGTAGGACTTGAAGTAGCACACTTCATCAACACTTTACAGGTAAATTCCCCACATATCAATAAAGAATTGAAAAACTTAGTAATTTTTTAATAGGTTTCATAAAATCTAAATAACATTACAGAAAGAACACGGAATAGATCCGTTAGATGTCCACATCATAGGGCACTCCTTAGGAGCTCACACAGCAGGTTATGCAGGCGAAAGAATACAGGTAAGTGCAAACCACTGTAGCATTCTTTACTAAATCGTACGTTATATGATGTTACGTCATATCGTTTTCATATTTTCTTTGATTCAGCCTCTCGTTCCATAGGGCTTAGGAAGAATTACAGGACTGGATCCAGCTGAGCCGTACTTCCAAGGAATGCCGACGCATGTGCGACTAGACCCGACGGACGCGCAACTTGTCGACGTCATACACACTGACGGAAAGAGCATTTTCCTTTTAGGTAATGCCTTGGACGTAACTCTGTGTATATTCATGATACTGCACGTATGCTTCTTATAATCCACACCGCACTATCGTGTTCATGTACATTTTTTCAACACGTATTAATATGATGTTTGTTGTTAACAAGATTAAGCTTCGTCGCTTCACCATCTAATCATACTACTAACCCATTTTTATATATTTTATATGTATTTATTATGGAAATATGTACCATACGCTAGTTTGCTTTTCGATTTCATCATTCATTTGTATAGTACATCTGAATATTTATATATCGCGTGATATGGTAACTAATTAATCGACGGTTTATTTCACGCGTGCGACAGATTTTGTGTTTATGGCAGGATATGGAATGTCACAACCTGTGGGTCATTTGGATTTCTATCCGAACAACGGGAAGGAGCAGCCAGGATGTGACCTTACTGAAGGACCACTCGTACCGCTGACGCTTGTCAAGCAAGGACTTGAAGAGGCTTCGAGAGTCCTCGTGGCCTGCAACCATGTCAGAGCCATTAAACTTTTCACAGAATCTATCAATGGAAAGTGTTCTTATATAGGTAAGGAAACTTATTATTTAGCTTGTGTTATTAACGCTACATAATTATCAACAATGATATACTTAGTTACAAGAATCGGCGGTCTTATCGCTGTCCGCAATATATTTTATTAAGGTATGTAAACACCCCTTAGTATTTTTCAATTTGATGTGAAATCAGACTTAAAGTTTTTAACATTTTCAGGACACCAGTGCCCGTCATTCCAGCATTTTCAGACAGGGAAGTGTTTTCATTGCGGTCACGGTTGTGCAATTATGGGGTATGTTCTTATTTCCAAATTTGTACCTTTTTACGGTTCCGTAGTAAACAAAGAACCCTTATAGTTTCGCCATGTCCGTCTGTCTGTCTATCTGCCTGTCTGTCTGTCTGTCTGTCTGTCCGTCCGTCCGTCTGTCCCCGGCTTAGCTCAGAGACGCTAAGTCCTAGAAAGCTGTAATTTGGCATGGGTGTACATATTGATCACGTCGAGAAAGTCGTGAAATAAAACCATGAAAAACATTTTTTTTTGCCGTAAAATGTGCACGTAAAACGGGGATGATATTTTTTTTTCTCATCTAATACATGGTGTGGGGTATCGTTGGATAGGCCGTTCAAAAATATTGTGTGTCTGTGAAAAACATTTTTCAATTCTGGGATTCGTTTGCGTAATATTAAGCTTTAAAGTGCTATTTTTTGTTAGTCAAGTGTCCTGGCAGCTGCACCATTTAGCTGGCAGGGGGGGGCCCTGCCAGCTAAATGGTTGGTTTTGGATATGTGAAAAAATTCATGGCAGTAGTATGTATAATGAAATTAAAAGGAAAACTATCACAGCTAAGTAGGGTTTACAAGTTAACGAGTAATCGTCGACCAACTTAAATTTGCAGTTGAAGAATTGACCGTAACGTATATAGATGTATGGGAGAGCATGTTTTTCAACTACAATGTTAAGTTTGTTTTTGGGATGAATTCATCCTAACTACGGAACCCTTCATTGTGCGTGGTCCGACACGTACTTGGCCGGTTTATTATTAAGGAGTTTTTCTAAAAAGTTTATTGATTTCATAGATTCCATGCAGACAGCTCTCCCGGGTTGATTACAAACAAGAACAATCAGTCGGAGAATGAGGTCTTTCCATCTGAGGAGCACGATACGATTGGAGCCAAGTATTACCTCAGCACGGGCAAAGACCTCCCGTATTGTCGTGAGTATTTGATACATACATAAACTCACGCCTTCTTCCCATGGGGGTAGGCAGAAACTATAGAGCGCCACCTGCTACGCTCCTTACATACTCCTTTTGCTTCGTTTACGTCCATACATCTGGTCATACACGCACGCCGGTTGCTAGTACTACGCACCTGACCTTTCTGAAGAACATCACCAATTAGGTCTATATGTCCTCCTAGGGCGTCGTCCTGGCGAATCCACTCACCATTCATCCATTTGCCTTATAAATATCCTTTGTTAGTGGCCTTTCATTCATCCTCTCAACATGACCAAACCACTTAAGCATACTCTTTTCATTATTTTTATTTTATGCAAGTTTTTGATAAATAGCATAATTATTTAATGTGTCTTAAACAAAGCGATTGAGAGATAACTTCGTTGGGGAGGCCAACGGTGGACTTCTAAAGGCCATAATGATGGTCCAGGCTTCGAACATTTACGTTGCTGCGCAATGGCTGTTCATTAGCAAGGGTTCAACATGACTAAATGGGGTTGACCCCTGAGAAAACTACTCATTACAACATAACGTCTAAATGAGGTTCCTTTCTCCCTAATCATAGCGTGTGCCTGATTGCTTTCAACCTCATGTTACAACACAATACTTACCAAATTAGAATGCGGTTTAGTCATATGACATTTGCTTATAAATAGATTTCTTAATCGTCTTGAACTGGTACAGTTAGAATATTATGCAAAACAGCTCCTTTGTAAGGCAATGTCATTAAGCCCAGACCTAGTGATGATTGTCAAGACTTTGCAAGGCCAAACTAAGTGGTCACTTTTGAATATTTTTGAAGTGAAAACTTCAATAGGCGCTGAGTGATTTTTGGTAGGGGAAAAACTTCTGCATTCACGTCATCGACATGCCCGCGTCGACATGCTGTAGTAGCAGTAAGTGAAGTTAAAAAGAAAAATAAAGTTTTCACTTTTGCCGGCAGTCCTTGTGACTGCCTATGTTTTTTTTTTTACATTTTAAACCTTGTTGCATATTACTTTTAAACCGATTTTCCCATTTTGAACTAACTAGAACGCCCGTTGTAGGGTAAAACGGGGAGGTACCTACTGGTGAGCGCAGGGTTCAGCTGAATTTGTTCATTAAACTCTTAACATAATCAGGCTATAATGTTCCCACTGCTGGGACACCTCCTCTCTGTGAAAGGGAGTGAGCCATAATCCACCATTCGGGCCCAGTGCGGGTTGGTAGGTGTCGCACGTCTTTGAATATTTGGTTCTAGGACATTCATTACAATCTTAATTTATTTCAAAAATTAGTGATTGTTGTTTTTATTCCAGAACGACACTACAGAGTGGCTATCCAACTGGCAAATCCCAAAGGTGCAGAATCGTGGGTGCAGGTACATTCACTGATTAATTACAATTTTAATTTGAAGCTCCGAAAGAACACGCAATAGAAACCAAACTAACTATTGAAAATGTATTAATACCATATGTTTCCAATCAACAGGGTTTCCTGAAAGTAACTTTGTTGTCAGACAGAGGCGTTATTCGAGGAATGGACCTAACACCAAATAACTACGTAAAGTAAGCAAACTCTACAACTTACAGAATTATTATTTAATTGTTAATTAATTAATTGGATTACAGAATATCTATGTTCCCAAATATATATTTTGAAAGGACAATGATAAAGAGACGAGATATGAAGAATATAAAATTTCTATAGAAAACTTATTATTCTCATAACTCTTGTTTAAATCAATGTCCATTCAAAATTTGGGAACCTATTTATTCTGTATTTCAATCAGAATAAAGACACACTACCATAAGAATATGTTTGATTTACAAATTATTTTGGTATTACCTACGTTTGTATGAACTACGCTTCCTAATAAATATAATTCGGTATTTCACGGTACAGAGTCCTAAAATTATTTTATTTTTAGACTAGAGCATGGAACTACCTACACCATAGTAGTCACCCACCCCATGGACTTGGGTGGAAAAGTTAGAAAGGTAATATTTGTTTCGTCACTAATAACTTTTCTTTTTCGTGTGTTTCTGGACTAACCTGGTGTCAGTTTTTATGGCGCCCATGGGCTCTGAGTTAACTTCACATGCCGTCAAGAAATATCTATCAGGCATGGCCGGTTTCCTAACAATGTTTTCTTATACCCTTTTTTAAGCAAGTGATAATTATACAATACGCACATGAATTCGAAAGTCAGATCTTGGGTTCGAACTTGAGACTTGGCAGTCCGACGAACACTCCAGTCGCTGCAGATAAATAATACACTGTCCCAGAGCCACATTATATTATTCATGAGCATTATTTAACTAATTATACCTATATAGGTTATATTGTACCTGTTCGCCCACATTCTGGATGCAACCCCATGCTACAGTAAAAACGAATATTTTAATATTTTTATTCTGTTTAGGTGGAGTTATCGTGGGAGTACGACATGAATGTACTGGAGCCGCGATCTCTTTGTATACTGTGGTGTAATGACCGCCTCTACGTCAAGTCAGTTCTCGTCGAACAAATGGAACTGCCAAGCAGAGGGTAAAATGGTTTTTTACTTGAATTATTCTCCGGGTGTCTGTCACACAGTTAATAAGTACTAAAGTCCGGTCGCGAAGCAGAAGAATTTCGTACAATGACCCCTCATTACTTTTACACAATTGTATTGCCGTCGCACTCGCAAATTAGAAGGACCTTAAAATGCGCGAGCGCGACGGCAATACAATTGTGCGCGAGCGATAGAGATAAGTAATGAGGGGTCATTGTACGAAATTCTTTCTGCTTCGCGACCGGACTTTAGCAGAGACACCGTCATTTACTCTTTCTTTAAAATACTAAAAGTTTTGTAGGTACTTACATTGCGTTATTGTTTACGATCAGTTGATAATTTTTTTGTTAATTTTAATTGTAATTTTTTTTTGTGTTAATTTTTAATTGTAAATAAAAAAAAAAAAAATTATTTGAAGAGATGTTAACCTGAGCCTAAAATGGACGGCAGAATCTTAATATGATTTGCGTACAATTCATTTTCCGCAATTCATCTGTTTGAAAGTTTTCTATGGAGTTTCGTAAAATGGTCCACAATGAATTGCTCAATGAGTTGCTTGCTGAAGTCAAAAGTCAAATAGCAGCTGTCAAACAGATGAATCGCGGGATGTATGAATTGTACGCTGATCATATTATGATTCTGCCAAAGCGTCCATTTTAGGCCCCCAAGTCTGAATATAGAATAGAGTTGGTTTTTTGAATGAAGTGTACCCACATGTTTATTAATCTAATATTTCTCATACTCCACTTTATTGCAGGAAGCGTAACGTTGACTTCAGCACGAAGTTGTGCACGCCGAAGCGTGAGTTTGCTGAAATCCCCAACCGGGGCTCTGCAAGTTTCTACGACAACTGCGGCAGGTAGCTGTGCCATAAATAACACGTAGGCATTCCACTATAGACTTTATTACAGTCTATTTACATAGACTCTGAAAGAAAGCTTTAAATGAAAAGTGGACGAAGTAACGAGCTGGAAACATTCGTCGAAATGGAATTATCAGTGAAACTTTTCAAGCGTGAAGTTGTTACAGGGTGAACATTTTGCTGCGTTTATTTAAATTATGAACACTTGTGTTTTTAATAGACATAGATTTACACGAGCTAAATTTTGGATGTTGGACTGTTAACTACGAGTATAACAGTTTAACTACATATTTATTCAATACTTACTCATGAATTATCATGAAATGTTGTAAATAGTCTACGCATTTGAACAAAGAATATTTCGAGATTATGAAATAAAATCTTGAACTTTTTACTCATATTATTCCAGATATTTATATTGTTATTATTGTTACAACAATCACAGTAAGTAACTGACTGAATATAACTTTGTATAGTATTATAATCTTACGATTAGTGGAATACTCAAACTTTTTGTAATATACTTAGTTATAAAGTAGTACCTAAAAACTATTGTAAATATTTAAGTTTTGTATTTATATTTTGTAAGTTCGATGACGAATTTGGGTGGGTACAGTCACGAGCACAAATATGTAAACTTAGCAACTTTTGAAAGTGAGTTCCTCCAACTATATTGATTGTACTTTTATTTTACTACGAACATAGTATTTTGAAACCCAAACTATTATGAAATAGATCTTTTCTCAAAGTTGCAATCGTTACCTATTCCACGAGACAATCAGTTTTTAATTTTGCTAAATGTTTACATCATAACTGCTCATCATTTTTGCTCATGACTGTTCATCGAAATAGTAGGTAAACAACGAAGAGATCATCACATGAGCATCAGCGCTAATTCGAACTCGTTTATGTAATATAAACAGGTAACAGTGTTGGATGGGAATTATTGACTGCTATTGCAATGGACACCGACCTTAGGGACCTAATAGTCAGGATAAGATCTGCCTAAACCTGTTTTGTTTTGTAACACTTCGTAATGCCAGGGACCAAGTTCATAAACAACACAACTCTATCAGCTTTACATTTATCATGACAAATATGTTTCAGTAAAAAAGTAATAGTTATCTACTCATTAAAATCTGTTATCTAATCAATACCTTAGTGTTAACTGATAACAAAAATATTAGTACAACTTATTTTAACAGCATACCAGTACCTACTTTAATGAATTTGGTTCCGTGTTTAAGATTTGTAACTAGGTAGGCACTTACTTACTGTAACTAAATGTACAAAATGTTCGTAGGTAGTTAATACATAATATGAAACTTTATGTACTTTCCATGTCATTACAGTTTTGAATAAATGTAGGGTAGGTAGAAATTTGATTCCAACTATTAAAAGAAAACATTATTTACTACGTTATCTACTTATATCATCAAACAAAACAGCACAAATTCTGAAATAAAAATTTAATTTTTACTCGTTTTGTTTTACTTTCTCCGAAACTGATTTACGATTACCATCTTCACATTCACCAATGTGCTTTAATAATGCGAAGCTGCTGGGCAATAAGCACTTCGGAACTTCTACTAAATACTTATAGATAGATACATATTCAGAAGACTATAGAATTTAAACGCCCAACAAAGATTTACCTAATATGTTTTGTTTTTTACATTATTTAGCTAGTTACTTAGTTAATTAATTGGACCGCAACAGAAATGAAGAGATCTGTAGGAGAGTTAAGGTAACCGACATAGCCCAAAGTATTGCCTAACTTAAGTGGCAGTTGGCAGGGCATAATGCTCGCAGAACAGATGCCCCCCGATGGGGCCGAAAGGTTCTGGAGTGGCGATCGTGTACTGGAAGTAGTAGCGTAGGAAGGCCTCCCACAAGGTGAACCGATGACCTAGTGAAGGTCGCAGGAATTCGCTGGATGCGAGAAGCACAGAACTGGTTGAAGTGGCGACGCCTGGCCTATGTCCAGCAGTGAACGTCTTTCGGCTGAAATGATGATGATGATGGAATTTGTTTGTACTACCGATTTACACGTTACATGAACACTTATGGACGCTATCCCCTACTGATAATTTTAAACTCTAGGCTATTTCTCTTCTCACCTGCGAAGCCTCAGACAAAGTTAAATATTCTATGTTTGTAATTTGATTACCTCCGTCATCTATAGCAATGTAGCATGCAGCTTCGGAATAATAAGTAGCAGTATAGACTGGATCGTCAAGTAGGTACCTACCTAAAGTGGTAAAACTGGACTCGCACTGATGCGAATCCAGTGCGGGACACGGGACGCACCGTACAAAAGCTTTAAGGATTGTTCACATGTGACACGTAATTACAGTACCGCGTCCCGCGCGGTATTCTCTTCAGTCTGTTTGAAGCAAAGTTAAGCCTTTCGAAGGGGTAACCCATTCAATGGGTTACCTTTATCATGATATAACCCATTGAAAGGGTTTTATACTATAAACCCATTGAAAGGGTTACATGATAACCCATTGAATTGAACCCTGGTTTGAAGTTCAGTATTTATGATTGAAATCAGGGACCATTTTGGTTACCCATTAAAAGGGTTTTCGATAGGGTTTTTCTAAGCGGTTGAACAAAAACCCATACGATAAGGGTAACCCTTATGAACGGCTTAAATTAAATTTTGGTAACCCATTGAAAGGGTTTTCGATAAAATCCCATACGGTGTGGGTAACCCTTTTGAACGGCTTAGCCATTCAATTACCCAAACCATATGGCTTTTTGATTAACTGCTTGGAAAAACCCTATCAATGTTATTGGTTATCGATAGAGTTTTTCTAAAATGTTAACCAAAATGGTCCCTGGGTAGAATAGAGATAAAATTGGTCCTGCTACGCGTGCTGGGCGGATATCGAAATAACATAATATTATGATTTTTTCGTGTTATTAGGTTTCAAGTAGGTATAGAACCCATTGAAATTGGTTATCAGGTAACCCTTTCACTGGGTTTCTAGTATAAAACCCATTCAATGGATTATCATGTAACCCTTTCAATGGGTTTCTAGTATAAAACCCTTTCAATGGGTTACACCATGTTAAAGGTAACCCATTGAATGGGTTACCCCTTCGAAAGGCTTAACCCTTAACCGGTGTTGTACGGTCCCTGATTGAAATACAAACCTTAGATCATCTAAATACGAACGCATCCGATCACAAGTATCGCAAAACCATTACATTGTATTTCTCAACGAAAGTATTATTTTGTCTGTGTCCGTGGTAGACGTCAAACTCTTAGGTCAAACCTGCTGTCAAGTGATAGGATAACACATTTGGGCTGTCAACCTGTCAATTTGCTTCATTCATGAAACAGAATCTTCTTGAAATTCAATAAACCTATACCCACATAAAAACTATGTGGATTGGACATTTTTCAGCCAAATAAAATAAGTGAAAATGTCGTCACCAACCTCAAAGTTAGCTTTGACGCTTTCATGTTCTGTGACGATTGGAATTGTAGCCTATGTGCACCTAAAGCAACTATCAGATAGGTAAACCTCTAATTATTTTATCAATACTTAATTTAAAATATATTACTTCTAGTTATTATGACCTATAACTTAAAAAGATAATTTGTAATAATGTGTTAGTGAACACAAATCATTTTGTCAGTATTTTCATTGCCAATTAGCTATGTTATCTTCTGAAGATTAGAGAATTATCAAACCAAAGGGTTTGAGTTTAACTACGCCCTTAAGACAACCCACTGACTTAAACCCCTCATAGGTTGTATTAATAAACAAATGCTAGTACGAAATATCATGGTGTAGGTATTAAAACTTAAAATTACATACATTACACGACTGTAATCCCTGAATGGTTGACATTGGTGTACCTGTAGTACACCGAAATTTTGCCAGTTATTTTTAAGTCCCATGTAATAGGTCGCTCATGCTTAGCAGTAGCACTCGGGACCACTAGACCAACAAGGCAAATACAATGAAAGGGAGGAACTTAAAATTAAAACACTAAAAGTACTTGCTCTCATGCTTGAGAAATTATTCACATTTGATGATTACTGTAGAAGTCAGTCAGGAAACACATTTGTCAAACCCATAATTGAACACATTGTCCTTGTCCTAATTTCTTTAGTAAACTAACCAAATTATTGTTTCAGGGAAAAAATGCATGATGGTGTAATTAAGGATGTTGAACGGCAACAAAGGCGCAAAATAGAAAACCTATACATATTAGAAAAACAAAATGAATTAACTAAAAAACTGAAAAAAGAATTAGGAAACTAGTCAATCAAAGACATTAATGCTAATTAAGACAATATTTATTATTTACAGAACTAATGTGGAACTAAAGTAACTAGATAATAGGTAATTATTATAATGATGAACTAAGTTATTGTTTTCTTTCTTTCAACCAAACCTCTAGCATAACATCTTTAAGTTTTAGATTCACCCCTGTAGGATACTGTTTATCAGCATAGTCAATCACACCATCTAAATTCAGCTTCTCTTTAGCTACGGCAGCCAAACATTCAAATGTCCGTGGTTCCCAGCAGGCTAAATCAGATAAAGATTTACGGTTCAACATAATGTTAGCTCTATCCAAGCCTTCCTTTAATGTATATGGTGTAATATTGTGTTGTTCACAAGCTGCAGTAATTCTTGTAGCCCAGAGATCAATCATATCTTGTTTCTTCAGTTTCCTAGCTTTAGTTGCGTAAACTAACGCTCTGTGTACATTACGTACTGCTACTGAGTAACAGTTTCTCCTACGACCAATATAATGCGCAGCAAGCTTAAAAACCCTTCTTTTTCTCCAAATTTCATCAGGACCACGGGAACGGACCCAGTTAGCAACTGTCAGGAATACCATTGTGCGCTGAAATTAACGAGGTTATGTTGTGAATTGGTTCTACGACAAATATACGTAAAATTCAGCAAGTTCGTGATCACTTGAGATACATACTTAGAAATATGTAGATATACCTTCGCTTTTAACCACAATTGTATTAAAAACGCAAAATCAATAGGTACAGAAATCGCAGTACGAATACGAGACATAGACTAACTATTTTTTTCTTTGGAAGTGTCAAGCAAGTCCATACATGAGATGAGAGGTATTTATTAATGCGGACTAGGTATTTTTCTGTACTAGGCGCACCTAGTATAACGCCTAAAGTACGAAGTACATCGAGTATTTTCTTTCAAAGCGGGAATTTTATGAATATTGACTAGGTATAATTAAATTCGTAGGAATTCATTAAGAATTAAAATGAACTGTACATAAATAATAACATACCTAATTCATTAATGAAATTAAACTTGGGTTTACAAAACCCGACTTTATACGTATAGATACTATTCTGATTTATTATTTCTCCGATAGGTACGGGACGCGATGACACGATCCATTGAATCTTGAAAGTATTTGGAGAAGTACGTACATAGCACCCGGCTATTGAATAAAATAAACCTAATAATGTAATTTTCACTTAAAATTTAATTTTAAATTATTAAAGAACACGTCTTGACAATTGATATTGGACTTGCTAAGTTGTTTAGTTCACTAAATCTGAATTGTATGTGCCCAAAAAATATTTGGCAAAAAAAACAAAAACCCGACTGCAAAAACAAGTAACTGAAAAGATAAATACATGCATTATTATCTATTTAACTTTGTTTTTTGTAAGATAACACAGGCGGGGTCAAACCAATAAGCTGAAATGTAATAATATTGTTGTACTTTATTTAAAATAAAACCGATGTCACTCCCACAATAAAATTAAGGTGAATCCAACAAGTAACGACACCTCATATGTCAAAATCCATCGAGCTGATTAGGCTACAGACCTTGCCAAAGAAATATACAAATATACATACTCTCGAAAAACATTACCCTCCTTCTGGGGCAGTCGGGTAAAAATCTTGAAATAAAGCAAATTTCACAAATAAAAGCTTAAAATAAAGAAAAATACACAAAATAACCAAAAAGTTTATTTGTGTGCAAAAGTTTATTTGTGTGTTATATTTGGAATTGACTAATTACTAGCTTTTATTTGATACCAATACTTAAAACTTACTCGGAAAAAGTATTAATTAGTTTTACTTATTCCAAATCAGGGACCACACAGCCTCGGAAAAGAATTAAGCCGTATAAAAATTTACCTTTATCATGAAGTATCTAGACCGGTTAAGTAGTCACGGCCTCTCATGGCCAACTACGAGATGCCATTCACAAAAAAAATAAGTTTCTTTTTGAATTGGTTTTTACTTGAACCCCAGTAAAAGGGAAACCCAATAAAAACCCTTATCGTATGGGTTTTTTGATTAACCGCTTTAAAAAAAACCCTATCAAATACCCTTTCAATGGGTTCAACGAAATTTTCTTAAAAACAAATTGTATTATTCCTTAATTGTTTTTTTTTTTACATAAATTCATTTTGGCATGCTGCTTACACGGGGGTGGCTTAGTTTAAAAAAAAACATCTATGATCATTATTGCATGCACTAAAGAGTTAATTTTAGCTTGGCTACTCAGTAGCCACACCGTATGGGCTTTTGATTAACTACTTAGAAAAACCCAATCAAAACCCGGGTTACCAAATTTGAATGGGTTATAAATTAAGCCGTTCAAAAAGGTTACCCTTATCGTATGGGTTTTTGATTTACCGCTTAGAAAAAAACTTTTCAATGGGTATCCAAAATGGTCCCCTGGTCCAAATACCTATTCCGAGTAACCGGAAAACCGATACTCGTACTAGGTAGACCTAGTACGGCTAAGAGTACGGCACACCTCCAGTGTCAATGATACGTCAAATTCTATGATTCTGTCATTCCTACCTCAATGATTCTGTCAGTCAATAATCTGTCACACACATAAAAATACAGAAAAACAAAAACATTTTCTGAACTAACAACTAGTCTTTTGTCATCTTGTTTTGGAACCACTTTACATAATATTATATTTTTCATTTCTTCGGTTTAACTGTTTATAGTCTCACCAACCATGACTCGCACATTCCTGGCAAGGTAACAGTTCTACTTTGATAGCGGTTTTATTTCATAGCATTTGAGGCTGCAGTCCCACAAAAGCCACTAATGAAGAGTTGAGAATGAGACTACGGTCAACCGCACTGGTCGTTGTGCGTCGGCTATCGCTTACTTAATACTCCTAGAAGTTTACCAGGTACAGTCCAGTACAACCACACAAGCACGTTAATGATAACAATTTGTCATTGACAGCGCCTTAATGGCGTAGCCCGTAGCCTGTCGTAGCAGTAAGGCCGGGTTCCCACTACGCCAGAGATTTGTCGGTCCGGACAGAGGTGTTCACATCCTTTATGATCAGAGTGTCCACTTTTAATTCGTCTACGAAGCAAAGTGCCTAAAATTAATGTCTACACAGCAAATTGCCTAAGCTGTAAATCGCCTAGAGATCAAAATGTTTAACAAGCAAAATCTTTTTTTTTTTTTTAAAACTGCCCCACCCTAGGAATTTCTCCTGTATTGTGGGAGCGCTTAGAAACATTTAAACTCACATACACAAACAGCCAGACCCGGAACAACTACTTGTAGGTCATACAAATATTTGTTCCGTGCGGGAATCGAACCCGCGACACGCAGCGCAGCAGTCAATCGCTTTTCCACTGCGCCAACCGTGCCGTCAAAATGCCTAAAATGAAATAATTTCTAAGTAGAAAATCGCCTGGAGATCAAATGCCTACCAAGCAATGTTCCTAAAAAGCAATAAAGAATAATACAAATTATTATTTTTCAATTTTTTTTCTCTATATAATCTAGTCGTTTCTGGCACTCGCCGGCCGCTACCGCGGCACCGCTCGCTCGGCTCGTGCGTAGGTGGTCACAGTTTTAACATAACCTAACTATTTTTTTTTTAATAATTTACCTTCATAGTCAGAATAAGGTTTAGTTCAAATACTGTATAGACATATTGCAAGGTAGGCATTGTGCTTCATATTCAATATAAGGTTTAGGCAATACTTGGCATAGACGTTTTGATTTCTAGTCAGCATGATCATAATAGTGTTTTCACATTACTCCGGATACCACAATAAATCGGACAGTCAAGTCCTGTCAAGTACTCATTGGACGTGTACGCACAATGGACGACGACATTGTTGTGTTGTGGTGGTATGTTATTAGAAGGCTAAATAGAGTAAAAATTGGGTACATCCTATTTTACGGGAAAGATTTTCACGCAGCGGCCGGCGAGTGCCAGAAACATATTTTTGAATGTAAAACGAAACCACGGGGACAACGGGAAGTATTTTTAAATATTTAATTGAAGTACCGCTGTCCCCGTCAACGGGAATACACGGGCAAATCTGCCGGTCCGGCGTAGTGGGAACCCGGCCTAAGGGTGACTGCGCAGAGCAAGTGTTACCTTACCAGTGATGTGCGGTTGACTGTACGAACGGACGCTGAGTTTCTCGCATATTATACTCGCAACATTTGGTCAACGCACACTCATCATACCTATAGCTGGCCTCCTCCCAACTTTGTTGGGATCGGCTTCCAGTCTAACCCGATGCACCTGGATACCCGTATTTTACATGGAGCGCCTGCCTATCTGACCATAACCCAACCAATACTCGGGTCAACGCACACTGTGCATGGTGCAACTGAATGACAAGTAGGCGAGAGAGATAAGCTTTACGGTAATCAGCATTCAATTCGTAGACATAAATGATACATTATATTTTTTATTAAATTATTAGATATTTAATTTCTTCATTTTTATGTTATATAGCTAGTAATTATGTAAATAGTTACAACTTTATGTTCTAAGTAGTTAAATCAACATTAAATTAACTAATCATCGTCGTCCTCCCATTTCTTTGTATACTTCGGACTTCCAGAGTCTTCGTCTTCGATCGTAACTCGATTGACTACTGCCATTCTGAAGAAAACAATGTTTTGTCTAGTTAAAAGTAAAACCAGTGCAAACAAAACAAATACTATTTTAGAATTTAGCCATGACAAACGTTGTGAACTTGTGATGGTAAAAACTTAGTTCTTTGGACCGAACGAATTTCGTTTTGAGATGGTACAGTCAACCGCTTGTCCATGGTAACGATTTGACATATCAATTATTTAAAGCGATGCGTTTATCTCTATCATCGTATCATAGCATCACGTGAAAATAGGTAAGGGCCATTTTTGTAATAAAAGTGTCACTTACGTGCGGATAAAGCTAGTCTAGGATAAAATTAAGTCTACGCAGCATAGCTCACACTTGTAGATACGTGTGCACTTCGAAATTCAAAACTTGACGTCCGCTATTATGTGAGCCCAAACATGCTGTGCACACTTCAGTAATTTGTTTATGTGGACCGGCCATTAGGTACCTGGATTGAGTATAATCACCATGTGTTAATTGCACATCTCCAAGATGATTCTCATTTTCATAATCAGTATCGTCAGGGTTTAATTCTATAGAATTGCTGGAAGCGGCAAAATGATCGTTCACAGACATTAAATGTCTAACGTTTATGTTCGTCAGTTTTTTGTTATGCTGCTCATTTCGATCTGTTTGGATGATTAGTCTCAAAATTGAAACCTGTTGAATAAAGAAGAAGCATTTAAATACGACCTCGAGTTGAAAACACCAGACATGTGCGACTGAACTCGCGTGGTGAGGGTTCCGTACAATGAATACGTTACCTACCATTGCATGCTTTTTATCTCAAGATAATTTATCCCAAGAAATAAATTAACATTGTAGAGATTTACCATATATTTTAACACCATAGACTTCATATAAGTGCTCCTGTAATTTATAAGTAAAGAACTATATTCTGTATTTTTTTAAATTTTAGGCTCAGTAGTTTCGGAGATATGCGCTGGGGAATGGTATCATCTATAACTTTAAAACTATTTAAGAAGTAAGTTTTTAAAATTTATAATAAAATATTTGAGACCCTCACAACAAGCCCTTTTATTTGATATGTAACACGGTAGGTAGGTACAGTGTGTAAAACTTTTTTTTTCTAATTTGCCCCCAAAAGTGACATGTCCAAAATTCATTTATTTACGTTACACGTGTGTTTCATCATCATCATCAGCCCATAGCAGTCCGTTGCTGGACATAGGCCTCTCCAATTGCACGTCCGTGTTTGGGTCACAGAAATTCGTAAGTGTAGGTACCTACTTACAAAATCTCAACATAATCAGTCCAGTAGATTCGGAGCAAATCGGCTGTGACAAACACACGACTTCACACGAGTCATCCTATAAGGGCTTCGTTTTTTTTTCTTTTGAGGTACGGAACCCTAAAAATGGCTTTTCTTGAATTCAGATTTAAAAGTGGTTCATCAGTAGACCGCACGACAGTTCTTACAGTTGGACCTTTAGCTGGCCTAGCGTAGTAGTACGGACTACGGAGGTTCAATAGAATGCGAGGCTTTGTTAACAGACTACTGCCGTGCAGCATACTGTACCTATACTCGGGTAGGTACCTTTTATACCTACCTCTCGAAAATTGTATTTACTATAAGAGCACTATGTGATGTGTGTGATGGAACCAATACTTACCTATTAACCAACAATTAAGTCAAATAGATTACAATTGAATTAATTCAACAACTTACCTCTACTACAATAACAGATATGAATATAACAAGGTGGACTATCATAGTTCCTAATATAATACGATACAGCAAATTCCCACATCCTATAGTGTTAATGGAATGAGTTCCCAGCTCCATAAGATAATTTGATATGCATGAACCACTTTTACAGCAACTAAAAGAAAAACATAATCAACAGCAGGTTTTTAATAGATTAGGTACGATCTAAAAATCTAGCTAAGTTTTTCGAAAATAATTCGTTGAATTTAGCCCATAGGGTCCATAGTATACCTACCTACCTAACAGTCGTATGCATAACGTAAGAAGTGCCGTCAGACTAGGTGTGGGCCAATTTTGAGAACTTCAGGTACCTTTTAAAACGCCCGCATCTTGGTCAAACCTTATGGGACCACAGTTGCAACCAGGAGAGGGACTAGTCGTGTTCTAAGCCGCGTGGAGTGCAAGGTCTCTAGCAGCGCTTCCGTAAGCCCCTGTTTACTGGGTAAACATTTTCACTCTACGAAATAGCCAATAAGCAAAATCTATACCTCCTACATTTAATCACCGTCATAGTCATGTCATGAGTCATGGTTTGTATATAGGTATGGTCGACTCAACCAAAAATAGGTTGGACCCATTAAATTCCGGATGGGTTGTATGGTCGTGTCCATTAAATTGACCATTTCAGAAACAGCAGACTTCAGTAATAGGTGGTGCAGCACTAAGTCCATGGGTTGAGATTTGAGCCACCCACGAAATCACCTGACCGCACGTCTGTGGTAGGCGCACTTGATCTCGAGCTGGCCTACCGTAGTACGAAGTTTCAACAGAACACGAGGCCAGTTACTACTGGTTTTGTTACCAAGCAACCAGCTACGCAGCATTATCTACTTTGCAAATATTGGGATTGATAAAATAAATCAAACCTTAATGGAACGCTGTCAGTTACTTCCAGCTCGTTCCTTTTATACCCACTCCGTCTCATCACATTAGGATCCCACTCGTAATCACGTATTTTATCATACCAGTCGCTATCAAACCAATCTTGATACGAATTGAGCTGAAAAAGTCAGAACCATTCATTGAATAGCCATCATGTCAGGTTTGAGATAGATGTGCGGACAGGCATTAGGTAAAAGATGAACATAAAAAGATTAATCCTATATTTATTTTATTTCCCCATGGAAAAAAAAAGGAGCGAGCCTTACAGTAGTCACTTAGGATGTGTAACATCTACCATCTCACCTTGGTAATATGCAACTGAGCAGCGACAGAAATTAACCTCAAAATTTAAAAAAAGCTTAAATAGGTACTGAAATATTTATTCGAATAAATATTCATTACCTAACGTTAACCTAATTAACTAACGATAATCATTAACGATTCCATGAGAACACTAAAGTTGTCAAAAAATAATAGACCCGTTTTGACATTTAACTTTGAATCGATTTATCGTGAGTATCGAGTACCGAGTCGTATGGTTACTTCACTAGTTACGTCGCGATGGTTAATCGCTCTCGATACTCACGATAAATCGATTCAAGTTAAATGTCAAAACGGGCCTATAATTTTTTGACAAGTATAATTCCATGCTATTGTAAAGTACTTACTAATTCCATGCTATTAAAAAGACACACACCCGTCGCTTTTCACGAAATCACTCCCGCAGAAACCAAGAGGAAAGATGAAACACATCAAAGAGCAATTTCTTATTTCAAAATTCTACCAATTTAACCTTCAAGCGGTCGCGCGGCGTCGAATTGACCGCACTCGATACATTTTCGTTCATAATATCATTATTTCCTATCGCATGTATTTCCTATTCCTAGTAGCCTGTCATTGTTCCACTGTGCACGAAATAAAGTTTTTACCTCCCTTCCCCGCGCCCCCTGGAGCGCACAGATCGCATTTGCTTTAGTCGCGGCGCAGACGTCGAAAGCACGCCACGCGCCTGTCGTCCACACTACATTCATTTGCAATGAATGTTATCAAGTCAAAGAAACTGATTCTGAAGAAAACTAGACCCAAGTTCATGATAAATACTTTTATTTTAATTATTTGATCTCATGCAGCCAACTTATTTTATGATTTTTATTATATAAAGCTAGTTATACGTATCTAAGAATTTTGTGTTGCCAAATTGCTTTTTTCATCCAAAGAAAATTTTAGTTTTTTTACTTGATTTTATAATTTTGTTTTTAGCTCATTTTTAGTTTATTTTTTTCGTAAAATTTTGTCCTAATATAATGATAACATGTCTAAATAATAAATGATTATTAATTAATTCGTGTTTTAAATTCCTGTAATATCCAATAGGTCTTTTAGGTTACGCGCGACCGCTGTCGTTACAAATGACCGCGCGCCCGCTTGAAGGTTAATAAGTAATAGCTTGAAGCACGTACCCCGCAACACTTCAAGGACCACTGCAGGTTATCCACAAAATGTTTGTATTTTGGAACGCTCCGATAATGCTTTATGGTCTTGTTCATGCTTTCAGCTGTTGCACGTTTGCCTGTGTAGATCTTATGGATACAGCACCCGACTCCCAAACTATTTATTATTATTATCCACATGATGGATAGCCACATTGGACAGCAGACCACCTTAGACTTATGACTAAAAATAAAAACACGAAGTTAATTTCAAAGTGGGTAGGTACCTAAGTACCTACTTATTTCTAACTAGCTCTGCTCGTGACTTCGTTTGCGTGTTTCTTGTTTTATCATAAAATATATCCTATGACACTCGACAATACTGTAGCTTCCCATTAGTGAAAGAATTTTCAAAATCGGTTTAGTAGATCCAGAGATTACCCGGTACAACCTCACAAACTTTACCTCTTTACGTATAATAATAAGAATAGATGAATAAAGCTACCACAAGTATTATTTATGTGGTAGCTACATAATAGGACGTATTCCACATTGGGCACCCGCTTAAATGGCACCTGAGGTAATCCACATACCTATCGATATGTTTCGCAGGTGCCATTAGTGGAATAATTTGGTTTTTTAAATTTTATTCCACAAATGGCACAGACTTACGGATTAGTACGTATTAATCCGTCGTATATAACGTCCATATTACTCGTAAGATGTAACTATTACTTACATAAATTAATTTATTGAGCGATTTTGGGATGGCTAGATCTAGGGAGGGCTATATCTCACTCATTCCGCGCTATTTTCTTGGAAAATGAACTGGTCGCACCGACGCGGCGTGATAATTTACAATTTTCTGAAGAAAACTGCACTGAGTTGTTAAAGAAAGAACCAACCCACATGCAGATATACAACAATCTTTATAAGACTTTTTGTTTATTTTTTTTAAATAACAGCAATGCCTTGATTTTATTGCCAATAATAGAGTCTCACTCACTACAGCCGCGCTTCGACCTCAAGAAAATAATTATGTTCAGCCAAACTGGCCAACTGAAACAGCTTTGTACACATTTTATGTATCTAACCGGTGCACTACACTCAACCTTTATCTTCTACTGCTGTTTTCGATACCTACTATGTTGGAAGAAAATATTTCAAAAAATTTGGAATATCCAAAAGTGCACGCCTCATAACGTTCACGTCGTTTTCTTCTTATTACTGCTAACAATAAGATAGTTAATCAAATGAAATAAAATAATAAACAGTTATAAATAATAAAAAAAAAATACAAAAAACAATTATAAAAAAAACAGGAAACTGCTATGGTTTAGTGGCGCCATAATTATAAGGTGAGGAAAAAAAATACTATAATAAATAGATAATTAAATAATTATACAAAAAAATACACAGTCGTATATTAGTTTTTTATGAATAATAATTAAACGACAGTGAATTGAACGCTCATATTTTGAGAAAGTCCGTAGTGTAGGTATTACTTTAGACAATAAAAAAAACAATCCGGTACGATAAATTTTTCGACCAATTTCCCCGCCACATACACCAATCTATAAACATAGCATAAACATATCACAGACACACGGACGGATTTTTAATGTTATTATTTACTATGTTATACAAAATATTTTTTATTGAATTATATTTTATGTGTCTGACAAATTATTTGACTTAGTATTAGTACACTCATAATATCCTGTAAGTGCGATATAAATAAAAAAAAACGATTTCAGTTTCGAGAAAACTGCTGCTTTTTGAAATGTCGAGTAGCGCCACCTCAACGCTTCGCTTATGGGGCTTGCAAAACGGAAACCTTAAGGGATCACTTCGTTGTCCGTCTGTTTATCTGTCTGTCTGCCTGTCAGTCTGTCAAGACCCTTTTCTCAGGAACGTATAGAGGTAGGTATCAAGTTGAAATGAATATCAAATACGGTCCCTTGGAGCTCTAAAAATTTAAACCAGTCAACGTAATAAAAACATACGGCCATTTATGCGACATAAGTATTTTGATACTGGCAAATAAATCAAAACCTGTAGGGTACTTCCCGTTGACCTGGAATCATGAAATTTGGCAAGAAGGAAGGTCTCACAGCACAAGTAAAGGAAAAATTCCGAAAATCGTTAATTTGTAGTTTTATCACATAGCTACAATTTTTTTTTTACATTTTCTGTTCGAAAATTGACCGTTGCGTATTATATCGATTTTATGAGAGAACATATTTTTCAACTACAATATTAAGTTTTGTTTTTGGGATATATTCGTCCCAACTACGGAACCCTACTTTGTGCGTGGTCCGACACGCACTTGGCCGGTTTTTGTTTCAAACCTCTAGCCATGACGTGGACGTGAACGTCCACGTTAATATCGTCACAATAGAAATTGTAAAAGCGCACGTAGGTAACATATTCAACAAATGACCCCATACAAATAACAAAGAAACGTAAGCATACCTTATCCTCTTGCCATTCGCTATTGAGCACAATATGTGCACATTAGTTGGCAGCATGATTAATCCAGAGAGCAAAACGATCGCATTAACTATGTCTGTCCCCGTTAGCACTAAAATATCACCGATACCTGGAAAAAAAGCAACACATTTATTAGGACGCAAGAATTCTATGAATCGTAGTACACCGTGTGGTGCCGGACGTAAAGAATATCACTATCCTATTTCTTCCCGTGCGTGTCATAAAAGACGACTAAGGGACTTACTAGAGAATGGGCAACAGCATTCTCTATGCATTTTAACACTGTACTGCGAATCTGCGATCGCCAACCCGCCTGCCAAGCGTGGCGATTATGGCAACCCTTCGGCTGAAATGATGATAATAGAAAGAAAGAAAGAAAGAATGAAAAAACATTTATTGGGACTCGCACAGATCACAAATTAAATAAAACACACTCATAGAAACAAAAGAACAAAACCAAAAATAAAACAAAGTAAACAAAAAGAAAATAAAAACGAAGTCATGTACGAGGCCAAAAGGCCCGTATCTCAGCATGATGCCGCGGCACTTAAAAATAAATGTCGCAGCGCTGGTATTCTGATAGGGCCCGATGTGATGTCACGGATAGATTAGGAAATAAATTAAATGAAATAAAATAGATGAATGAAATAACATAATAAAAATAAACATATGATAATTATAAATAAAATTACTGTATTAGAAAACGTACACCGCGTGTGAGAACCTGACGTAACATCAGTAACGGTCAGTGCGTTTTGTGTCTGTGGTATTCTGTGCTCTGGTCAGCCTACTTATTAATATTCTGTGGCTGTGACAATTAATGATGGCGCCGGCAATCATAAATAAATATAATCATAATTACGGCTGTTTATTGCTACAGTATATTGAATAATGCAATAAAAAGTGCTCTGTGATAGACGGTTAACGGCAATTGGAGAAATAAAAATAAGTAATGATAGGAGCGTTAGAAGAATTTGAAATTACACCAATGAATAACAAAAACATAATGCAAAAAACCACAACTGTGCCTGTTTTGTGAACACCAGAACACTCGCTGCGAAACGCTCGCCCGCCACCATTGCTAGCTACGTGCAGATCAAGGGTAAGTCTAAAGTGTGGTATCTTTTTGAAGCTGTAGTAAGTGCTGTTTAAATTTGATTCTGAAAGTACCAACTGTCTTTATAGCACGAAATGGAGGCGGCAAGTCGTTCCAGCAACGAGAGGCAGCAAATTTGAAACTACCACGGAATGCAGCAGTTCTGTGTGATGAGGCTAACATGAGGTACGAAGATGCTCTAGTTTTAATCTTGTTAACATCGCGCGACCAAGACAGTTTCTTAAATAAATAGTCTGGTTTCTTTGTGAGAATCGTGCCAAAGAGTAGGGTCGCCAGGTGAAGCTTTCTGCGCGCTGACATTCTCATCAAATTACCCTTATTTAAAAATGGAGTGATGTGGGATTGTGGTGGGACATTATAGCAGAATCTTGCGCAAGCATTCTGCACACGCTGGATTAGTTTTTCGCTTCTACCGAGAATGCACGCCCCATACACAGTGTCAGCGTAGTTCAGCTTTGATAAAACAAGTGACTCACACAGCATGACACGCATATCCACACTTATGTAGGGACGGACACGATACAAGAGCTTGAGTCGATAGAAGCAGTTGCGCACAGCCTCCAATATGTGAGTTTCGAAATGCAGCTGCCCGTCAAATACCACCCCAAGATTACGAGCCTCCAGAACTCTTTCCACACCACAACCATCAATCCTGAGGTCCAGGTTGCAAGCAAGCATTTTGTTCAGGAAATCCCTAGATCCCATCACAATATACTTGGACTTGCTAGGGTTTAGAACCAAAGAGTTTCTTCTGGACCAAACAGAGATCCTCTCCAAATCCTCATTTATTCTATTTACAGTTTCAGCAGTATCCCGGGAGCGGAACGAGAGGTACAACTGCAGATCATCGGCGTAAAGATGGAACTTAGTATTAATCAGACAGTTGGCAATGTCAGCACTGTACAAGATGAAGAGTAGCGGGCCAAGGATCGATCCCTGCGGTACGCCCCTGTCCACGCGCATCGGATCAGAAGACATGGTGTCTCCGTTACTGTCGCATGACACCTGGACAAACTGTGATCGATTACTGAGGTAACTCTCAAACCATTTAACCGCTTCCACATCACACCCATAGTAAGACAGCTTGGAGAGAAGAAGCGAAGTATTAATAGAGTCGAAAGCGCGCGAAAAATCAAGTAGGACAAGTAGGGATCCCATGCACTGGTCCCTGGCTTCAAGAATGTTACCAACTACATCCAGGAGTGCTGTCGCTGTGCTGTGGCCCCTTCGAAATCCGGATTGAGCTAGTGGCAAAATACTATGGTGCTCAAGATATGCCCTAAGCTGGTCTGAGACAACCCTTTCCAAAACTTTGGACAGACATGGCAGTAGGCTTATCGGACGGAGGTCTTTCATGCTAGTGGGATTAGGTACTTTAGGGATTGGTCTAACTATTGCCATTTTCCACAGATCAGGGAAAGAAGAGGTGACTATAGATCTGTTGATGATAGTTGTGATAACTGCTAGTGTTCGAGGAAGTGTCAACATCAGCATCTCCAGAGAAATATGGTCAGAGCCCTGCGCATTGGACTTAAGACCGCGCAAGATCCTCAGCACCACGTCCTGCTGGACCGGCTCGAGCCGGAAATTATTGTTACTGTGTCTATGATGCTCAAAATAACTTAAATCAGCAGTTGTGACCTTACCACTGCCAGGTACTTCCAAAAAGTGTTGATTGATAGATTCTGGGTTGTTACAGAAATGTGGCAGACTATGCTCTGGTTTTTTTGAGGTGGCTATAGTCGATTTAATATGACTCCATAGTTTCTTAGGTTGTTTAATATTATTATTAATATATATTTTAAAAAATGCGCACTTCTCACTATCAAAAGCAGCTCTAACCAGGTATTTGAACTCTTTGTATGATTTAATATGATGTTCAGATTTTGTAGTTTTGGACTTCAAATGGCACTTGTCACGTAGCCTCATCATTTCCCTGACAGTGTCTGTTATCCAAGGATAGGATTTCTCTTTAATTAAGACTTTCTTAAGGGGAGCATGCAAGTCAAATAATGTCAATAAGTATTGATTAAACATTGTAACCATGGAGTTCACATCTTCCAGACTTTCAATATGTTCCCAGTCTATTTTATTTAAGTCATCATTGAAAAAATCAGGAAGGATGTCTTTAAGTGGCCTATAGGTAATCCAGTGTGGACTAGGCTTCTCTAGTTTAAAATTTAGTTCAACAGATATAATTGCGTGGTGACCGAGCTCCGGTATGTGTGATACTGAGACCCCACACACACGGGCGCACACAACATCAATTAAAGTTTCACTATGATCCGTAAAATGGGTTGGCTCAGTAACAACTTGTCTAAGCTTGCAGCAATGTATAAAATTGTTCAGTAATTCGATTTGTTGTCAGTTTGGTTTAAGAAATTAATATTGAAGTCGCCAAGCAAGACAACCTTGTCCGCGTTAGCAAAGGACGAGATAGAATCAGTAATTGCATCTAGGAAGACATTGACATCAAGCCACGGCGGCCTGTATGCAGTACCAATTATAACTGCATGTGAGTTAATGTTAAGCCTGAGCCACATTTGTTCAACCTGCGGCGCCGGCGGGTGCGGCACGGCGCGCACGCGCACGCCGCGGCGCACGTAGAACCCCACGCCGCCCCCGCGCCCGCCGTGCGGCCGCGGCACGTGCCGCAGCCGGTAGCCCGGCACTGTCGGCGCGCGACCTTCCTCTCCCTGCCTGAGCCAGGTCTCATTTATCGCCATGATGTCCACCGAGAGGTTATCCATAGCAACAAGGAACTCCTCATGGCGCGAACCAAGTGACCCTGCATTAAATAATCCAACTTTTAAATTTCTTGACTTATTCATTTTTGTAAATAGTGGTTTTTATAAATAGAAACATGTATAACGTAAGGTGTAAATATACTGAAAAACATCATGGTGTTAGGTGTAACTTGTATCCATATAAAGTGAAGTACTGTAAATATTCCAAAAATATACATAGTCAGCCAAATTGAAATAATATAGAAAGTCCGTAAAAATAAATATATCCTAATAAATAATGAAGATGTGACAATAGTGAGTGGAAGTGTGACACATATAAAATGTTCATAAATAGTCATCGGTCGAGCAGCTGGGCCACCAGAAGAAACCAACATATAGTACTGAGACACGAAAATAAGTGGCCTCGCACAAGACAAACTTAAAAACCTAAGTGAAAACAAAACAAATAAAAAAAAGTAAAATGTTAGGGTTAAATTATTACAAACAGTACAGCTATTGCCAGGGGTCATGTAATCAGACATCCTCTGCCGTAGGCACCTCACAACCAAAAACACGTGCAAAGGCCTCCTCTGAGCGGATATAGTGGGTAGGCTTACCGTCACCCTGCTTAGCCAGAATACGGCCGAACTTCGTCCACGTGTACCTCCACCCGAGACGGCTGCCAGCTTCACGCACACGGTAAAATAATTGCTTGTTCGTTTTGGTAAGCCTCTCATTAAGGAAAAAACGACGCGGGGGTACGGGGAGTCCTAGGTCCGCGGTGGTAGCACCGCGCCGCACGCGCGCGCTCTGCAGCAGGTCGTCGCGCAGTGCGCGCCGCGTCAGGCGCACCACGATGCGCCGCACGCGCGACGGCGCCGCCGCGGCAGCCACTGGGCTCACTCCGCCGACCGGACTCGCGCCGCCTGCAGAGCTCGTCTGCACCTCTCGCTCAGCTCGCAGGCCCACCCGTTGCGCGAAAACTATGTCCCGATCGTCGAGAGTCACCCCAAGCTTTGCCGCCACCAGGCCGACCGTGTGCTGCACGTTTTCACCAGGAGTCTCCGGGATGTTGGCGATCTCTAAGTCCGAGCCAAGTAACTCCTGCTCGCGGTCGTTGAGGTCAAGCTGCAACTTCAGCACTATCTGCTCCAGCTGGCCCACTTTGCCGTCTGGCACTGCAGCACTTTGCCTACTCTCAAGAGCCTCGATCCTGGCCTCAAGGTTGTCAACCCGCTCGGTACAGACTCCCATCGACGTATTTAACCCCGCCATCTCCCGGCGAAATTCCCTCATTTCGTCCCGAACCACCCGCAGCTCTGATCTGAAGAGCCTTATTTCCTCACGGAGGGTCAGCTGTGCATCCGGTGAGGGCTCCCCATCAGTACACTGTTCGCTGCCAGCTCGAGAGAGAACCCCAGCCACCGCAGTGCGGGGTTTGGTCACCGCGACAGGTGACCTAATCATACCGCCTAGTACCGGTACAACAACCGGAGCTGCCACCTCTGCCGACGCTGCCGAAATAGTAGCTGCTACGGTTCCGGACGCCGCTGCTGGTATTACAGGGGGAACACTACCCAGATCCTTGACTGGTGTGGCGCTGTTATCACCCTTGGGCAACTTTTTTCTGCACTCAGGGCACAGCCAGTTGCTGCTTATTTGCGTTTGATCTGGCAACAACAAGCAAGCGAGGTGATACCTATTGCGGCACGCAGAATTGCCACACGTAGCGCCCCCCTTTGTCGACAGAAACTTTCCGCAGGCTGCACACTTCACCATATTAGTACGGCTCTCAGCAGCTAGATGACGCACAGCACTCTTACGCTTTTTGGGGCGCTAGATGGCGCCAGCTACGCAATAAATTATTGACCTTAGTACACAATCTGTGGTAATGTTGTCGAGACTTGTCAAAATTTGTAAAAAAAATACACTTTTTGGAGGTACCGGTAGCACCAAAAACTAGCAAGTAACTCCTAAGTTAAATAGTTAATAAAATAGAAAATAGTTTTCTTTGCGGATTTCACTACCGAACTGCGGTTAAATTGCTTTGTAAACGTTCACACACGTATGGAGCACTACAGTGATTATGTAAACAAAAAAATGTACTCCGAATTTACTGGTTTTTTATTTTATATCAGTGCTGACACGAACAGCTGATGTGTACCGTAATCCGTCCGTGACGTCACTCGATCGTACGTACGTCATAATGATCGTTAATTGTATTGTCCTACCGCAAATAGGAAAGTCCAATGCTGTAATTCCTGAGGAGTTCCTAGAGGTTCCTTCACCCGTATCAGTTAGCCGTTGACGAAGTTATTTTGGATAAGATAACCATACCATGAAAGCACAAGAATGGTAGGTACTGACGGGGTCCGTTAGTTAGGACCAATGCCTGCCAGGGTTGTGAGTTTGTCCGAAAGGGATATCGTAGCCCTGGCACACAGGCAACGGAAGGAACACGGGTGGGTTTTATTCAATAAAAGCCTGACACGCCCTCCCGCTCCGCCCAGAGCGGGAGAAGTCATTTGATAATTTCCCACCAAAAAAAAAAAAAATAGTAGGTAGCTACCTACAACAATGTATCGCCATGTCCCATGTACGAGTAATAAGGGGTGAGCCTATTGCGTGTCACCAGGCACAAATCGAAACTCCGAGCTGCTACTGATAATAATTGCACAAAGAATCAACCCATTAACGATTTGCCCGACCCGGATAGACAGGCGCTGCCGAACGCTGCGCTGCTGGTCGCAACGGCGACATTATAAACTGTACGTCTTTAGTTAAAAAATGTGTCATACGTTTATGAATGTGTAATACTCACAAAAGAATAGGAGTAATGACCATAATATAGCAAACATAGAAACAAGCCACAAGAAGCACGAACCCCACACCACAAAAGGGTGATTAGGACTCGTTGGATTTGTCATCACGTCAAAAGGACAAACACGTATTTATATAAACCAAGTAAACCTTACTAAACGTTTGGTTAATATTTATTTCGTAATAAACAAAAATCATTCATTTAAACTTGACACAGTTGTTGTCACAAATATTTTTTTTGCGTGACATCATAGATACAGGCACCATGAATATAATCAATTTTTTTTCACAAATAAACGGAAATGAGGTGGATAAAGATTTTTGATACAGTCATAGATATGTTTGTTTGTGGGGTCCTAAACGCGGATCTCCGCTAATCCACTCTATCTATAGGATCTATAACACAACCACAATCCCCTTCATTTTGCACGGGATTAGTGTGATTGATTGTGTAAAGGCTTCTACAAACCGCCGCGCTTGTCGAGCGACGCGACGTGCGACGCGACACAAAGGCACCGCTCGTCCCGCAACACGCGGGGCTCTGTGCCGCGTCGCGTCGCGCTACATGTCGCGCCGGTATGTAGAAACCTTAAAGCAATGGCTGCTGCCGGTTTAGCAAGAGTTAGAGAAAGCACAATTGATTAGGATTGCGTCGATACGATGCTATTACGATCGAAAATTCGAAATAGCTTATATCCTGAAGAATACCATATATTTTTCTGATTTAGCTTACTGCAGTGGATCATAACCTTTTAGGCATTATAAAACTTGCGACTGCGAAAACGCGTGATTGTGTCTTGATCGCGTGATTGTGTCATAATCATAATAAACGAACGCGACGATCGCGTTATCACTTGAATGCTTTGTGAAACTTGGTCTAACTCTGCGGTTACCGACAGGCAGATGTTACCAAACAATACTTTCCACACGGGTAGGTATAAAATAGAGGGTCGCACTCTGCACTATATATTCTGTATCCAGAATCTCAGTTAACCCCCCCCCCCCCCACCTCCCCCGTCCCTTGCCCCCGCCCGCCCGCGCGGAGCAAGTAGTTAACAAATGTCCCAAATAATAATACTCATACTGCAAACCCCAATGGTTCAGTAGTCAGTAACGCCCTAAGCCTAGGATCGAGTCCCACTATGGGACGCCCTTAGCTGTGTTACTTAAATTATTTTTCTAACACGGCGAGAGGCCCTTCTGGCCCCGCCAAAGCTCGGTTAAGCAGAACAGGCACTCCGGAGCCATCTGCAATAGGTCCTAACAAAAAACAAAAAAAAAAAACTCAGTTAAACTAGTTTTGAGAACAAAACTCATGTGACGAAGTACAAATTCCATTGCGAATTACTAACAGTCAATCAAACATCAACTAAAACTACAATCAGTGGCGGATTTACCAGCAGGCTGAGTAGACTTGAGCCTAGGGCGGCAAATTGTAGGGGCGGCGAATTTATCGACAGATTTATTTAGGGGTTCCGTACGTCCGAATGAAAAAACGGAACCCTTTTAAGTAGGATCACTCGGGTGTCTGTCTGTATGTCCATCTCCGTCCGCCTTTCTGACCGTCTGTCTCAGACAATTTGCTCCGAATCATAGAGACCGATTCAATGCTTATAGCGCGATCCAACTAAGAATAGGAACGTCAATGACCTCAATCTGTCAAATGAAACTTGAATTATTCGACTTACTAAGAAAAAATCGACTCGGTGTGTAGTACCGGTCAGAACGTCGCAGTTTGATCGGAGTATATTTTTATGCTATGTCAAAAAAAAAACAATTATATTATCAGCATTTTTAAAACGTTATCCCAGTTACCTTTGAGTTCTTCATTATCAGTTCGATGGTTTCGGGTAAACTCTTTATTAATCGTACGTAAATACGCCGCAATACGGTTTTAAGGGTTCCGTACCCAAAGGGTAAAACGGGAACCCTATTACTAAGGCTCCGCCGTCTGTCTGTCTGTCTGTCCGTCTGTCACCAGGCTGTATCTCATGAACCGTGATATTTAGACAGTTGAAATTTTCACAGATGATGTATTTCTGTTGCCGCTATAACAACAAATACTAAAAAACAGAATCAAATAAATATTTAAGGGGGCTCCCATATAACAAACGTGATTTATTTGCTCGTTTTTGCTCTATAATGATAACGGCAACAGGTAGACGCTTGAAATATTCACAAAATATTTAGTTATACAGGGTGTTTGGTGCATCGTGTGCCAAATTAAAATGGTCGACTGAAGGGGTCATCCGCTAGCCTTTCAGACCCCTTAACACCCCTCATGCTCTGTGGATTTTTTTTTATCGACTTTTTATTGTTTTCCAAAAAAAAGACCCAAATTTTACAATCAAATACAGATTTAAAAAAAAATATAAGGCGTAGACTCTGAATTTTAATTTTATTTCGATGTGTATTGTTTAAGAATACTTTTAAATACAAAATTAGTGATATTAGTCACCTAGTTTTTTTTTTAATTCACTCGCAAAGGTAAAACTTAAATTAAAGCTGTACATGTTACAGCTATTTATAAGGCTACAAAAAAAAAACCAAAAGCGACCGGGATCTTCCAACTCCCTCATTCATTCTCCAGTCTATCCTCTTTCTAATGATGTGCCACATGCCATAAAAGTATTTTAACAACTTTGTGAATTCGCTAGAATTGTGAATCAAGTCACATAAAACTACATTCCAAATTCTAATGAAAAAATATTTATTGCGGAACTGTTACTTGAGAAAGAGGTAAAATTTGTTTTCTCACTCTTTCACAGTAAAATCTATCTTCTATCTCTTTCTTGCATACCTTAAATCGGTTTGAACAAATCGCGCCGCCCGACCCGCCATTTTTTTAGTCGAGACATGACTGCCTCTGCTACCTAACGTGTGTGCTAGTTCACCATACTCCGCGATTCTTTTATTACTTTGTTATCGTTAAGTTTTGCTGGTTCTTGTTACATTTGTTTAATTTTTGTTGTTATTGTTAAACTTTGAGTTTTTTGTTATTGCAATGGCGACATTCTCTAACGAAGAATATGCGGACATCATGATGGCTTACGGAGCCTCTAATGGCGTCGCTCGTGCAGCGCAACGACTTTACCAGGAACGCTTTCCTGGTAGACGATTACCTGGCCGCAGAGTCTTCCAAGACACATACCGACGCATACGCGAGACTGGCAGTGTTACTTTTAATGAACCAAGGGGCCATATTGTGCGACATAATGTTGAAGTAGACGAGAGAATACTGGCACTTTTTGAGGAAGACCCTACAAGAAGCATTAGAAATGTGGCATCACATCTTGATATTTCAATATGGAAAGTGTGGAAAGTACTTCGTCAAAACAAAAAGCATCCATTCCACTACACTCCGGTGCAAGGTACGTAATTTTAAACTAACTTTAAACCCGTGCAAGCTTTGTTTGACCTTGCCTTTGTTTAGCAGGTAATGGGTATGGTATGGCGTCACTTCCAGGTAGTGAATCTATTAGCACGAACAGAGGGTCCTTTCTTGTGCAATTACTTATTGCCCAAGAGAAATTTAAAAGAGTTTTTGTTTGTTGCAGGTCTTGAGGGTGGCGACTTTGAGAGACGAGTGGCTTTTTGTCGGTTTCTTTTACACACGGATGTGGATGATCCTGATTTTTTAAAAAGAATACCGTGGACGGATGAATCCAAATTTACCAAGGATGGGATCCTCAATTTACACAATTTGCACCACTGGACAACGAAAACGCAAAACCCACGTGTTAAAAGACAGAAATCTTCTCAAAGAAGGTTTAGTGTAAACGTTTGGGCAGGAGTGATTGGGAATCAGGTAATTGGACCGCATTACCTGCCCGATAATCTCAATGGCGAAGACTACCTGGAATTCCTACAAAATGACCTGCCCGAATTAGTGACCGATGTGCCCGTATTTAATGAACGTGTGCCCATTGTATTTCAAAATGACGGCTGTCCCGCGCATTGGCGATTGACTGTGAGGGAATATCTCGACAATGTGTTCCCCAATGCATGGATTGGACGCGATGGCCCTATTCCATGGCCGCCACGTTCCCCAGATCTAACTCCGTTAGACTTTTATGTCTGGGGACGTGCCAAAGAGTTGGTATATGCCACGGAGGTTCCAACTAGGGAGGTATTAGTCCAACGCATAGAAGCGGCATTCAATACTATTAAGGAGGAAATACGACTTCGTACAACAACTGTTGAAATACGAAACAGGTGTCGGGCCTGCATTCGCAACAGAGGCCAACAATTTGAGCAAGATTTGTAACAATGATTAAATAAATGTTAAAAATGCAATTTTGTTTTTTTATTTCAAGTAAATCCCACGAAAGATACAGATATGAGACACGAATTTACCTAACCATAAGAATTAGATAGCAGATTTATAGGTTTGACAGGTATCATTTAAGAGATTTTTTTTTAAATCATAATTTTGAATATTAGCCTTAGGTGACTCGATTCACAAAGTTGTTAAAATACTTTTATGGCATGTGGCACATCATTAGAAAGAGGATAGACTGGAGAATTAATGAGGGAGTTGGAAGATCCCGGTCGCTTTTGATTTTTTTTTTGTAGCCTTATAAACAGCTGTAACATGTACAGCTTTAATTTAAGTTTTACCTTTGCGAGTGAATTAAAAAAGAACTAGGTGACTAATATCACTAATTTTGTATTTAAAAGTATTCTTAAACAATACACATCGAAATAAAAATAAAATTCAGAGTCTACGCCTTATATTTTTTTTTAAATCTGTATTTGAATGTAAAATTTGGGTCTTTTTTTTGGAAAACAATAAAAAGTCGATAAAAAAAAATCCACAGAGCATGAGGGGTGTTAAAGGGTCTAAAAGGCTAGCGGATGACTCCTTCAGTCGACCATTTCAATTTGGCACACGATGCACCAAACACCCTGTATATTCACTTTAAAAATAAATAATTAAATTAAAATAATTCAAATATTTAAGGGGGGCTCCCATACAACAAGTGATTTTTTTGCCATTTTTATAGATAATGGTACGGTACCCTTCGTGCGCGAGTCCGACTCGCACTTGGGCGGTTTTTTAATAACTTCTGACTATAAAAAACTTGTTTGATTACTTTTAGTAGCGTGATACTCGGTGATACACTAAATGAGATGCCACGATGATGAATGATGATGGTGATGGTGATCGTGGGAGTAGATGGTGGTTCATAATACGAAAACTAAATAACGTGATTCCTTCCAAATAAGGAATATGATTCGTTGTTTGTTTTACAGATTATCATTTAATTAAAAGAAAAAGAAATAGATTCCTACTAAATATTTTTATTCATTTAAGTATAAAAAACGGAAAGCTATCACAGATAAGTAAGGTTTACAAGATAACGAGTAATAGTCGACCAACTTACATTTGCAGTTGGAGAATTGACCGTAACCTAAATAAAATTGTTATAGGGGAGAACATGTTTTTCAACTACAATGATACGAGAGTGCGAAATTTCGGAAAATAAACAGGGTGGAAGTGACATCGACGCGCAAATTGTTACCATGATTCTAGATTTCTCAAAGTAGACACCCTGTATTTGACACTCTTCTCACTACACTTAAAACTTGAAAAAAAAAAAAAAAACATTAAACATTTATATCTGTAACTTTTATGGTGTACATAATAGAGAGTATTCTATTCTATTCTATTCTTAATTACCCCTTCACACATTTATTATACAAGTAGGTAGGTACACATTTATATTTTTTTACTGTTTGTAAACGCAACGCAACGCAATAAATTTATTTAATTACGTTTACCGAATGTACATTATTATATAAGTAGCTGCTACTTAAATAATAATGTACATTCGCTAAAAAACCACCAGTTCGTTAAAAACTATTTGGGGGGGCGGCATGCGGCAGGGGCAGTCCGTCCCGGGTCCTGGGGGGAGGCCCAAATCTAGAGAAGTACTTTTTAATCAAATACCAAATAAGCCCAAAATAGAATTAAAAAACCGGCCAAGTGCGAGTCGGACTCGCGCACGAAGGGTTCCGTACCATTATCTATAAAAATGGCAAAAAAAAAACACGTTTGTTGTATGTGAGCTCCCTTAAACATTTATTTTATTCTGTTTTTTTGTATTTGTTGTTATAGCGGCAACAGAAACACATCATCTGTAAACATTTCAACTGTGTAACTATCACGGTTCATGAGATACAGCCAGGGGGTCTAAAATGGACGCTTTGGCTGAATCATAATATGATCTGCGTACAATTCATATCCCGCAATTCATCTGTTTGCCAGTTTTGTATGGAGTTTCTTAAAATTCCCTTAAACATTTATTTTATTCTGTTTTTTTGTATTTGTTGTTATAGCGGCAACAGAAACACATCATCTGTAAACATTTCAACTGTGTAACTATCACGGTTCATGAGATACAGCCAGGGGGTCTAAAATGGACGCTTTGGCTGAATCATACAACGTACAATTCATATCCCGCAATTCATCTGTTTGCCAGTTTTGTATGGAGTTTCTTAAAATGGACCACAAAATATTACGAACTGCTTTAGGGAAGTCTAATGTCAAATAGCAGCTGTCAAACAGATGAATTGTCCTATAAGATTCTGCAAAAGCGTTCATTTTAGGCCGCCTGGTGACAGACGGACAGACAGCGGAGCCTTAGTAATAGGATTCCCGTTTTACCCTTTGGGTACGGAACCCTAAAAAGCAGTAGGAGACCCCTTACACCTATGCAATTTAAATGCAGGGTGCTAAAATGGTCAAGCTCGCTTCCCTCGCTTTTGTCAACTTTCTCTTAATTATCAGGCATTTCTGCTTAGCATACTTAGGCCGACAAGTAAGTTTCTGTATAAATTTGTCTAAATAGTCAAAATAAATCTAACCGACACAAGCTGGTGTGCAAAAATGTTCTTCGCTCGTTCTGGCGTCCTACATTCTCTTCATTCTCATGGTTTCTTTAAGTTTAAGTCGATAAAGTAAGTCCTATAAACAGTATGGATGTTCAAAAGAAATCTTAACCTTTCCTAGGCCCCACCGGCTAGATTTTCGTTCTAACTCTGTAACTTTTCTGCATAAGTCAGCAAAGCAACTCGTATTTCCATATGGATGTTCAAAACACACCTGCGAATTACGAGACGGTCTGTAAAAAAAATCGAGTTTGTCACACTCGCTCTTGCATCCCACATTCTTGCTTTTCAATGAAAATGTCCGTGAATAGTATTTTTTGTTTTTTAAAACAAACCGAACAGCGATTGCAGAAATTGACAAAAAATACTAAGTAGGTAGGCTAGGTACTACAAGTACTACTGGAAATGCCTATACTCAGCGGAGGCGGCCTTATTTTGTTTTGCCGCCTTACATTACCCCGCCATAATAGTCGTCCTACACACAGCTACATAACAAGCTATTTCCTGTATAAGCTGACCTCTCATTGTACGGAAATCGTATACAATATGAGATCAGCTTAAACTGGATATGTATAGCTTGATACGTAGCCTTGTGTACATGATTGAGCTTCGATTAGAGAAATATATTCACAACTATTTCTTGTGCAATTTCAACCAAATTGTTGGATTTTTAAAATAATCAAGGAACTGGAGGGCGGCAAAAATGTACAGCTTGGAAAATGTGTAAGTAAATCCATCACTGGACTACATTGAATACCTACATGTTTATCTAAGATGGTGTATTCAAGTCGATCATTTTTGTATCACATGTCTTGACTCATGACCAAGCCACTATGTTTGCTCATCTAGCTCTTACCTATTGGAAAAATAATTGCTGGTTTAATTGTCCGCATTGCTATGACAGGCACTATGCTCAGTGCTGCAGTATCTTTGTCATCATCTCCATACTCAATATTGTATTTTTAGCAATATTACGCAACTCAGCAGCTATTGGGAGTAGCGACCGAAGATGATAATTATTAATTTAGGAATAATACACAACATTTGTCATTTTATGTACGTATATTTAAACTCGACGAAATTATAACAATTAGAATTACAATTTTAAAAGTAAAACAAAACAAAATTATTGTTATAAATTGCATCAGTTTCTTTTATCACTGAATATGAAAATATTATTATTTCGATTGGAAATATAGTAAATAAGATTCGAGACTAGAATACAATAAGTTAGTAAAACGTAATCAAAATAAATACAATCGGAATGTAAAGATAAACAAAAAAGAAACAATAAATCTGTTAAAAAAATATAAATATATCTCCCAACCACCAATCATGACTTGCACAATTTTAAATACCTATATTTGTGTGACCTATGACTTTTTTTCACAACATGTTATGTGCGCTATTCATTTCCATTTACCTATAGTATGACATTTACTTCGAATAGTGCGTCGTTGTGCAGATTAAGTATACAGATAATTATGCAGAATGTTAAAACTTATTTTAGAAGTACTTGAATAGATAAACAATTATATAAACATTATATTGGCAAGATTTCTTAATAATAGCAGTAAATATACAGGGTGTTAAAGAAACTGCGTGCCATACCTTAGGGGGGGGGGGTGTCAGTATCGATAAATGAACCCTGGAAAAAAATAATTAAAAAAGTTGCAAGATCAACCTATTTTAGTACCTCCTAACTTAAAATAGCAATCGTTTAGAATTAAAATTATTTTATTTGTTTAAATGCCTTAATTACTTACCTAAGTAGGTAAGTTCGCACAGCAGAAGTTGCACGCAGTTTCTTTAACACCCTGTATAATAACTTGCAACAAGGCACTAGAAATGCATTCCGTATTTAATTTTCAGTTATTAAGTAAGTACTTGAAAAACTTATTCAGAATCTTTCTCTGGTTGAGTGACATCGCCCATTTTTTTTATTTTCTCGGCAACATTGATTTCGCAGCCAGTGTTTACCAAGACATCTTCTACTGTGACTCCATCCGCCAGTTCAGTCAATGTTAAGCCCTTTTCTTTGTCGACTTCAAATACACACTGAAATACAAGAAGGAGATTGAACCACAAGGAAAAAAAGGAAACTTCGTAGATATTTAATATTGACATAATGTTACTTATTGCTAAGCAATAGATTAAAGTTCTAATTTACCTTTTCTGTTATAATCATGTCAACGCAATTTTTCCCAGTCAGTGGCAGTGTGCACTCGGGCAGTATTTTATGAGTTCCATTTTTAGCAGTATGTTCCATAGTTACAACAACCTTGGTTCTTGGAGCCGATACTAAGTCCATCGCTCCACCCATGCCTTTAACCATTTTACCCTAAAATTTAAAATAAAAATTTAGAAAGTTGCACATTTGTTTTGTAATTTTGATTTGATGAGAATAGTTTGTCGGAGAATGCGAAAACTTACAGGAATCATCCAGTTTGCTAAATCACCGTAACGAGAAACCTGCATTGCACCAAGAATAGTCAAGTCAATGTGACCTCCACGAATCATGCCAAAGCTGTCATCTGATGAAAAGAATGATGAACCTGGAAAATAATAAATAAATCTAATTAAGGGCGTCCATGAAAAAAATAGTGAATTTCAACCGAGAATAACAACGATTAAAGTTACATAAAAGCTCTAAAAAAAATATATGTAGGAGTTTGATATACGTTCTTCATTATCACTAGGTAACCAGAATTAAAAAAAAAAGCGTAGTTTACGAGAATATTAAAATCTTGTAAAGGTCTATTCTTGATATAAATCTCTTTATAAATACGTGAATATTATATCTGGCTAAACAATTTTTTACTGTCTATCAGATAATCATATATTCTATATTTTAACTTAGCCGTTTTTTATTTTATTGTATATTACATGAAAAAGTTAAAATATTGTGTATTTGTACGCGAACGCAAGCAGCGGGTCCGTGCGCGCGCGACGGGCGGCAGTCCGCTCACAGCGTTCGCACGGGGAACCTGTGTCCTGTGTTTCTTGTCGGCTTGCGATTTTCAATTGTGCGATCAACATCAATACTTGTGCGATAACATAAATGTTATTTTTTTAAATGAACAATATAGTGGGGAAAGTGTGACTTGCACATATTTTAAGTGATAGGACACATAACATTCATTAGTGAAACTTTTCAATTTAGCGAAAGGACGCATATTTTTTGTTTTGATTATTATTATTGTAAAGATAAAAAAATATTAGTGACAGGACACGTTTTTATATAATCAGTGTAATAATTGTTTTCCTCTACTCAAATCAAAATAATTATATTATATACAAATAGTACCTACCTAAAATAGCGTTTAGTTTATAAAAAAATAGTGACAAAAGTAAAATATAATAAGCGTGTATCAAAAGTAAAACACTATAGGCAACAAAGGTTGGAGAAAATTAAAAACGGTCTGTAAGTAAGACCTACATTACCTACCTTTTTCTTATTTCTTTTAGAATGTATTAGAAAGTAATTATTAGAATTTAATGTATAGGATCTCGATAACCCCTTTGAATTTTTGTATACGCTAGATTGATTACGTAGAAAAATCTGGCGTCAAACAAAATCAAAATCTCGATAAAAACATTTTGGAGCGGGAATCGGAATTATTGCAATATGACGATACACGTATGCCTGTGACGAAGTAAGAAGCGTAGACCGGGTGGCCACAGAGTTATTTTTTATTATGTATAAGTACTAATCTAAAGTATTTGCTATTCTTTTATCTATTAGAAAGTATGTTTTTATAAATATTACTTACAAATGTCAAGAAAGCATGAAAAACGTATTCAAAACGTTAGAGATAAACTTCATGACTCAAACATACAAAATTAATATCTTGATCAAAATATTAGTCCAAGAGCTAGGTACTGAACCCTCCCGGTAGCGGTTATCCTGTAAGGCTGGAAATTCGTTAACTGATGAGTTATAGCATGCTAAGTATAGTAACCATGACCTGGCAGGTCTCCGCCCTGCACATCAGCAACCCTGACCATTACAAACTTATATTTGTAGTTCATTTCATACTAAATGTATGAAATGAACTACAAATATAAGTTTGTCATCTTTACAACAAAAAAGGTTGCCATTCAACCCTAAAGGTAATCATATCAACCCTGTAGGTAACCAAATATTATAAATACATAATAGTTTTAAGTCAATAATTTTGTATCCCATTCAGAAAAACACAAATTAAAAATCTAAACCTTTAAACAACGTGTAAATAAAAAAGAAATACAATTAAATAAAAAATTGTTACTACTTTATGTGGGAATAATAGTACCCGAGCTCCCGGACTACAGTCGTCCTAGCAAAAGCTGAATCCGCTCGATGGCATTTCGATTGAATAGTGAGGTCGGTCGTAGTAAGCTTGTATTCCGGAAGATGGCGCTAAATGGTTTTAGTATTAGCAAGGACCGGTAGATGGCAAATTTTACGTAAATACAGAGAGGGACCGGAGAGGTTGGTGGGGTAAGAAAATGTTCGACGCTCGAGGTCACTGAGACTATGGACGACCTTAATAAATACTTTAGTAAATAATAGAACCATTTTAAAATTAAATTACCTACCTGGTAGTACAGTGACAGTTTCTTTGCCGGCATTAATAAGGTCAGCATCCACATTTTCTTCTGTTGGGAAAGGACCCAGACCCAGAATACCATTTTCTGACTGCAGGAGCACCTTAACATTCTCAGGTATGTAGTTGCTTGCCAACATGGGCATCCCTAAAAAAATATATGACATGGTTTGTTAACAGGAGTAGAGACACCATATATGAAATATAATCTATTCCAAACTTTTTGACAGAGGCGTGAATAAACCCTGTCCAGGTAAAATTCTTACGCGACTAATCACTAAAGGATATAAATGGTATAATCTCAATATTGTCAAATGAAAAACATCGTAAAGGTGACTTATTATTAGAATTTCAGGTTTAAGTATTCAAATAATCTAATTGAAGCACTTAATTTGTTATTACACTACAAATTGGCATCCAAAGTACATTTTCTGACCCATTTCTTTACATTTTCATCTAATATTTTTGGAACAGAGTATAGTTGGTGGAGAGCTAAGACTTATATTAAGAAAATCCTTACCAATTCCAAGGTTAGCATTCATTCCATTCTTGAATTCCAAAGCAGCTCTTCTAATGATCCTCTCCCTCATTGAATCTGATGCCTTTCCTTGCTGTACTGGCTTGCTAACAGTCCTTCTTTCAATTCGCTTTTCATACTTTTCCCCTCTGATAACTCTGTGTACAAATATTGATGGTACATGTACAAAGTCAGGGTCTATTTCATCTACAATTTCTTCCACCTCAGCGATGGTGATTCTAGCAGCTCTGCACATGGCTGGGTTGAAGTTCCGAGCACTCTTCCTGAATATCAAGTTGCCATGTTTGTCCGCTTTCCATGCTTTGATTAATGCGAAGTCACCAGTAATTGCTTCTTCCATGATGTAATTCCTTCCATTGAACTGTTGTTCATGTCTGGCTCCACTTGGGATGTCAATCTAAATGTCAAAAGTTTTTAGTATGAGCTTTTTATAGTACCTAAGTAGGTAGTTATTACAAACCAAACTTTATACTAACATTACAATGAGGTAAAATGTGTCAGTTTGTATGTAGGGGTAAGCTTAAGAATGACTGATTCGATTCTGAAAATTTTTTCACTAAAGGGAAGCTATAGTATTGCCGAGTGTCATGGAATATATTTTATGTTAAAACAAGAAATTTCGGTCAGTGGGTCGTCTTAGGGGCGGCATGCGGATGAAGTCTTAGGCAAGAGCTAGTATAATATATTCATAGTTAGCAATTTGAAGAACTGTTGTATATTGTGACAGACAGTCTTTTCTTAATTTAATTTTGTTTGAATAGGTAAAATTGCAAATAATGCAGTTTTATTATAGTTAAAAGCTTACCTTTCCATCTTTACTATATTTAATTGGTGATCCACCTTCATGTATCAAGGTACCATAGCCAGTTGGTGTGAAGAATGCAGGTATACCTGCACCACCAGCGCGGATGCGTTCTGCCAATGTGCCTTGTGGAGTCAGTTCAACCTGAAGTCATTGAAAAATGTAATTGTTACTGATCAAGGAATCTTTATTTAATTGTTATGTAATAAGAATAAAAATGTTATTTATTTGCAAGAATGTGAGTACAATAAGTTGACTAATATACATAGTTTTCCTTGATATTCTAACAGGTAGCTGGTGTACAAAATATAAATTGAATGTTATAGTACTTAAACAAAAAAATTTACGAAGACAAAAATTACAAGTACAACAGTAAACAAAATTTATAAAAATCAAAAACTTAACATCAAGAATCCAGTATGATACAAACCTCTAGTTCTCCACTCAGGAATTGTCTTTCAAATTCAGCATTCTCACCAACGTATGATGAGATCATTCTTTTCACTTGTTTACTCTTCAATAAAACTCCAAGACCAAAGTCTTCCACTCCTGTAAATATAATAACAACTGGTTATCACAAGTAAACAATTAAATTAGCATTGCAGCATTAACTTAGGTTGTTTGTGAAATATTAATAAAATGCATTTAAAATTAATTCTACCTGCATTGTTGGAGACCACGGTAAGTCCAGAAACACGTTTGTTGTTTACAGCTACTATGAGATTTTCTGGTATCCCACAAAGTCCGAAACCACCGACCAAGAGTTTAGAACCATTCTCTATGTCGCTGACAGCTTCGTTAGCATTCTCGTAAATCTTGTTTGTGCGAACTACTGTGCTGTAGTTAGCACATGAAAATATCTGCAAAACGTGTTTTTTCTGATAATAAATACTGTCATTTCCAAAACAGAAATAGTAGAAGGACTGAATTACTACATTAAATTTAAAAAATAATTGAAGTAATTATTATTCATACCTTTGCGATAGTGTACACTTTTTTATTCGAATATCCATGCGATTTTATCACAAAAAACCTTCCTAACACTGTCGCCGCCATAATAATATCACTAAATTAATAATTACACTTGATAAAACTTAAGATATTAGCCACCTAAACAATTAAAATCTCCCGTATTATTATTATACTCTTTGATTAAAATAATAGCACAATTAAAAATCTAATTAAACAGCTGATGTCACGTTCAAAAGCACGTTCCATTCGCTTGCAACTAATTTGAATTTGTTATTGTTTAGGAAAAGAGAATTTCCCATTCGGGTTCAGTAAAAAATGTTTTCAAATTGAATGTGAGTGTGACAGACAACTAGTTGTTTTTTTTTAAGTTGTGCAAGCGCTGTGTTACCAACCACGATAAAGGAGATAAAGAGACTGATGATGAGATTTAGCAGTAGTTGTTTGTCTCACTATCTCGAGGTCAACAGGGGGCTCGTAACTCGTAGGCATTCAAGACAAGAAATGTTTGCAACTTAGGTAGATACCAATACCAGTAACTTATTTTTAATTCACACCTATCTTGATATTCTTGTTTAGCGAGAAATAATTTGATTAATACAAGCGTTAGATAACTAACCCTGAGGTGAATAAAGATACGTTATTTTTTAATAAAGATATTGCTTTTTTTATGAGTAGGTAATCATTATTTTACAAGTGCCATAATAATTTTTAGGATTTTTAGGTCTTCCATAGGACCAAAATAGCTTTGTTAGTTAGAGGTCATGCACAAACGTTTAATCGGCGTTTTAATGGTATAAAAGTTATGTTAAGATTCTGCACATGACGACGGTTGTCTTAAGAAAACCTTTTATTTAACCGAAACGTTTATATGACCATTACATTGTCCAATAAACGTCATGGCTGGCACTGGTATCCGACGTCGTACGGTCGTATAAGTTAGTCCTGAAAACGTTTACTAAACTTGTGCACCGACACCATTGTATGTACGACGTCGTATAAGTTAGTCCAGAAAACGTTTAATCAACTATATAATAAGACATTACAGTCACGCGACTGAACAGTTGTAAGATAAATTCTATTTATAATAATAGTTAATTACATACCACTATTTATCTGTTACATAATATGAAGTCCTATAAGACTAGAATTATACGACGTTTTTGCTAGTTGGGTAGGCAGCGTGTGATAACTCCAAAGCATAGCCCTTTTCATTGCCCTTTGAATGACTTTCAGCCTTCTAATGGTGCCCTGTGAGCAACCACGGTCTGACAAAGACTTTCGTCTTGAGGAATTGCGGTATGTGGGACGAGAAGATATTGCGTAGCTTCCCGAACGCTGCGCAGTGGAGTCGGATTCGACGATTGACCTCTTTCTCGAAGTTGGACCTCCTAACTGGACAGTTTGTCCTAGGTAAATATAATTGTCCACAACTTCGAGTGTAGCGTCTCCGATCCTCATGAGAGAGGGTACGTGTTACATGGGCATTTGACATGACCTTTGACTTGTCCATGTTAATTTTAAGTCTCACTCTTTCGGAAGCTCTACTGAGGTCATTAAGCATTGTACTGAGGTCGTCTATAGTCCCATGACTTCCATATCGTCGGCAAACTGAAAGTGAGTGATGTACTCGCCATTGATGTTGATGCCTAGCCCTTTCCAGCCCAGAACCTTGAAGACATCCTCCAGTGCACCGGTGAACCTGTCTCGCACCTCGCTGCAGATGGATAGGTTTCGAGGTCTGATCCTGGAGTCGGAGAAACCAGCTTGTAGACATGGCTCAGAACTTCAGAAGTGAGATGGGCCAAATTCGATCAATAAGAACAAAAACATCCACGGCGCGGCGCCATATTTCTATCGGATGTCCGGACCCGGAGGCTCAAGGATGGCCCAAGGTCATGTCCGTGACTTATGACAGACAGTTTGCACAGTAGGTTTTTGTAGTAACTATCTAGCTCAATGATCGAATTGTGGTGCTTTGAGATTGAAACCATTATTGAGACCGACGTTTATTATGAATTCTTTGCTGCATTAAGAAGTTCAGGTTACTATTTTTTTTTTTTTAGTTCTTAATAATTTATTACAATCTAGCCTAATAGGCTAATAAGCAATTTAACTCTAACTTATTATGTTACGATTACATTATAACTAAGAATAGTGTCAATTTGCACTTTTACACAATTACGTAGCACTTTCTTAGGGTCTGATAATTAATAAAAACACTTTGTTCACGTGATATTATATTTAAAGCACAACATTGTTACTATTATTATTTCACTATTTATACACTACACTAAATCAAATGGTTTAGTTCTCTTTAGCCTACGCGCTATGTCCGTGTTGTCTAGCCGCTGAATTGCCTCAACATTCACATGTCGGTGAAGTCTCTGTTCGTGGGCTTCAGCAAATTTTTGGGTGATGGCGGTGACGAGTTCCTTAAGGTCTCGGTGGAGGTCGTCATTTCTAATGTACAGACGCCAGCACATCAACCTACTACAATCTGTCAAATTTATTTAATAGATTTTCAACTTTATTCCTACATTATAAGGTTCAAGGTTGATTGAGGAAATTTGACAGTTTCGGGTAGCTTGATCTGCTGGCGTCTGTACATAACATTACGCATTTCTTTTATCCGCAGTTGTAGAAGCCCGCGAAATTCTTCTTTTTTTTTTGAGATTTGTTCCCGTCTTTTCTTTTTGACGTGAGATTTCCAACGCAGTTTGGCGTCAAGAGTTATGCCAAGGTATTTGGCTGTATTAGCATTAGGCACTTTCATGCCGTTTATATGGATTGGGCGGTAATCGCAATGTTTGTTGGTGAAGTCAATGTGAATTGATTTTGACTCATTCAGTTTGATCTTCCATTTTTGTGTCCAGTCATAAACTTTGTTCACAGCTAGTTGAACTTTTTCTACTGCTTCTTTGTGGCTTGATCCAGTAGCCATAATTGCAGTGTCATCTGCGAAGGTCGCAATCGTGTTGTTTTCCAGCTCTGGGATATCACATGTGTATAACAAGTACAGGATTGGGCCTAACACACTTCCTTGTGGTACCCCAGCTTTAATAGTTTTAAGCTCGGAATATGCATCCTCTTGCCTTACTCTAAACATTCTGTTACTTATACATATATGATTCTAGAATGTCTGCAAATTCTGGAGGTAACATGCGTCTGAGTTTCAATACCAGACCCTCATGCCAAACTTTATCAAAAGCTTGCGCGACATCTAGGAATACGGTGGCGCAGACTTGCTTGTTCTCGAGAGTTTTTTCAATAATGTTAGTTATTCTGTGTACCTGGTCTATTGTAGAGTGTTTTTCCCTGAAGCCAAATTGATGGTTTGGTATTAGGTCTTTTTCTTCTATTATTGGTTTTAACCGTTTTAATAACAGTTTTTCAAATAGTTTTGATAATACGGGCAACAGGGAAATCGGTCTACCTATATGATGATGCTTCATGGGGTGGTTTCCCAGGCTTAGCAATCATAATGACTTCAGCAACCTTCCATGGCTCAGGTACATGTTTCAGAATAAATGCAGCATTGACAAGTCTGGTCAGCTTTACTATGGCTTTGCGCGGGAGGTGTTTTATAATTTCTCCTGTTATGAGGTCGTAACCCGGGGATTTCTTCGAGCTAATGTTGTTCTGAATTTCTCTGAGAACTTCTTTAGGAGTCACAAGTCGAATTCTTTGACTATGTGACAACTTTCCACTCTCAAGTATTTCTATGGAGCTCTCATTGGGTTGAAAAGTGTCTTCTAAGTATTGGGCAAACTTAAACGCTTTTTGTTCATTGCTAATGGCCCATTTTCCGTCGCTGTTGCAGATGGGCGGTATTTGCAAAATCGGCCTTTTTAGTATTTTGGTCGCTTTCCAAAGAGAGAAATCCGTTGATTGGTCGTTTGTTAGCTGCACAAGTTTAGTTTTCAGACATTCATCCTCAAATTGTAGAATTTTTCTCTTTAAACGTTTAGTGAGGTTATATAATAATGTTTTATCCCGCGGGCATCTTCTTTGCTGTCACCGCTTTCTTTGCTTTCTTTTTTCAGATAGTAAATTCACAATTTCTTTGGGTTAGATATGTCCCTTATTTTTGCGTTTTAACTGTGGAGTATTTTTCCACGCACTTTGTTGCATATTAACAACATATTTGATTACTTCTGAGTCCAGCTGCTCCTGATTTTGTAACGGAGTTTTTGGGTCGATAATATTATCTAGATCAAGAGCAAAACTGTCCCAATCTGTAGACTTAACCAGCGTTACATGGCTTTCCCTTAGAAGGATTTTTTGACTAAGTCATAGGATAATCGGGGAATGGTCCGAACTCATGCGAAAACCTTCCTCCAAATTAATGTAATTGCTGGATATATTTTTACATATGAAAAAGTCTATAAGGTCCGGTATTTTCTGGTGGTCAGTGGGCCAGTATGTTGGTTTTCCTGTGCTCATAACTTGACATTGTATATCTTTAACTGCATTTAAGAGCTGCCTTCCCTCCCAGATAGCAGATCAGAGGGCTAATTGCGTAACACGATAGTGTGTTAATCGTAATGTAGGAATCGGTTTCAATTTGACAGTTCAACAACATTCATTGCGTTATTTACGTTGTTGAGCAGACATTTTTTTCTACCTTAAGAAGCAATAGATTAGCAATATACTGCAAAATCATTCCGATTCCGATTCAAACTGTGTTACGCAATTAGGGTGCAGTTTGCTGCAAACTTGATTTTTATTTGAATTTAAATTGCCACGTCAAATATGATAAAATAAGTTTATGGCAATATTGCTGCAAGCTTGTTAATTTAAGGATGATAATTGAAGTTTACAGTAAGTATGTAGCAGTCCTGCATTTTGCGCTATATTTCAAACATGAAAGTATCAAACTTGATACAAGTTGGTACAAACTTGCGTATTCCGATATCGTATAGGCACAGAAAGAGCGGGGTAAGGGACGGGCGCAAAAAAACATGATTGGTCGCCGCGCGCACTGTATGAGTGCGGCACGCTATGATTGGCTAATAGGTGTGACGTTATCAATCTCATTGGTGACTTCACCTATTGACACATCGCTTATCGCGTCCAGCGAGTTGAGACTTGTTTGTTTTGTTTTGACTTGACGAGTTGACGCCATTACGGCTTTCCATTTGTAATAAAATCGTACGATTAGTGTGAGGTCTGTGCCAGCACCCTAGTAGGGTATATGTTCTGTGACCCCAGTGGATTCAAAGAGTAGTGTACAATTTGTACTATTTTGTACATAACATAAATAGTGGAATATCTAGGTGCTTCTGTTGAGTTGTGCGTGAGGGACGCGCGTACTTTGCATAATGTGCTGAGGAATAACGGTAAGTTTATTTATTTATACTTTTACAGACAGAACAAATGATGTCTATGTAGATACCTACTAGATCCAACCCAATCGACGACGGTCCAAGTGGTCCTGTCCTAAATAGTGCGACGTGTACCTATTGCTAACTTAACAGTTATTATCTAATAATTGTATTATTGGCAAGTCTTCTAGTAAAAGATGATGCAAGTTTCGATCATATGAATGACCAATTATTAAAAATAAGCCAGAATAAACAGGCAATAGTATGTACAGACGCCAGCACAAGCTACTAGAATCTGTCAAATTTCTATATATAGATTTTCAACTTTAACGCTCTTTGGTAAGGTATAGGGAAGGTTGATAAGGTATATATAAGGTTGATTGGGAAAAAATGACAGTTTCGGGTAGCTTGACCTACTGGCCCCTAGCCTAGCTACATAGTACTTAAAAATAGACTAGATTTTCTTATCGTTAGAATGCTAATTAAAAACTTTTTCAGATGTTATTTTTGACTGGTAGAAACGTCCGAAGTCTGACAACTAATATTTTGAGAAGAATATTACTCGATGATGTGGCAGAGTTACCTATATTCTTAACTGGAAAAAAAATGAAAAATTCCAGTAAAAACCCGTTTCTATGTACAGAAACATGTAATTTAATCTTTCGTAAGTAATAATTTTTATTACTTACCATCCATTGACATGCCTACCACAATTTTTTCTGTATCTTATGTACATAATATGTTATTTATTTCAATATTATTTTTTCAGAAATCTGTAGAAAAGTCTATGAAGATGTGACTGAAGCCAAGAAATAATCAGTGACGGGCTGAATCAAGCAACAGTTAGGATATCAAGAAGGTAAGATTCAGATTATCTATTTCTTGCAGGATTTGGGTTCACAAAACTACATACCGTAAAACGGGGTGAATAGAAATGCAGCGGTGAATCGTAATGCACCTTATAATGGATTTTAACGTTTAAATAATATATTTTGTTGCCAAAAAGGACTATGTGTTACCTGTACTGTAATTAACAATTAAGTGCCTTGGCAACAAATTATATTATTTCAAAGTTAAAATCCATTTTAAAGTTACGTCTCGATTCACTCCGTTTTACCCGGTACGAGCTTAATTTTAAATGTTAAGTAAGTTTATGAGTATAAATTATAACTACAGTAGTCCCGTTTTTGTTTCAGAGCAGAAACAAAATCAATAAAATTGATCATTCCTGTGACGTGTGCGACTAGTGTGTCAACGAATAGTATATTTGGCCAGTTGCGTGGCCGAATAGCCGAATGTTCAGAAAACTGGTGTGCTCTTTTCGAAGAAGCTCTTTTCTTTGAAACCTTGAAGAGAAACGACAATCCATTTGGCTAGTGGGCTACACATAAATCTGAATGTTCCTAATGTTTAGTCAATCTGGCCGCGTACTTGTCATCTCTTGCAAGCAGTGTGTAAGCAGAGGCCCATAGTGAAACAGGAAATGTGTACGATGAAAATCATAACAGAAGTAAATGAGTGGTAGGTTCTGGTGCAGAATGAGAAACACACTTTGAATGATTGATAATAATGATAAATAATAAAACAAAAATTGTAATACAATTTTAAAGTCTATAATTTCTCTATTTTAGTCTTGTTTTGCAAATAATAAGTAAGTACTTAAGAGGGCTATCACAATTTTTCTTGAATTTGCGCGTTTTACTTGAGTTTTGATGTGTGATTATGGTTTAGGTATAGCCATAAAATAAAAAATAAAATATGCCCAAGCAAGTTTAATTATTTATCTTGGGATAAATATTTCAATTTATTTACATAAATCAGTAAATACCTTGTCTCTGCAAAATGTGTTTCATAAAATTTTAATTCTGCAAAATGTGTTTCATAAAATTTTAATTTTGGGAATTTTTTGATACTTTTTTAAACCGAAGATAACGTAATTTAAGAAATTATAAAAATGTCCATGGTTCTACTGTATTTTATACTTGGGAGCGCTTTAATCAATTTATTATATTTCGTACAGTAATTCACCAAAAATAATTCTGTAAAACAGAGAGTTACTGACCATTTTTCATCCGAAGTTTTATTTTTTATCTACGAATATAAAATCCAAATTCAAACAAAAACTATTTAATAACTAAGTTAACTATGTTACCTTGCTCGAAAAAAAATAAAATAGTCTATTTAAAAGTAAAATAACGGCGTAAATCAACGGCGAAATAAGCTATATTATCGAGAGAGCAAAAGTGATGAAACTATTAACGGGTGCTGAGACTGACACGAATGGTTTATCACTACGAAAACTGTACTTTTGTAGTTAAACAGACTTATTGTTTCGATTATTTCACGCTTTCTCACAATTAGATAAGAAATTGACGAAAAACGTTTTATTTGTGATAGCACCCTTAATGAAAATTTCACTAAGGAAACCGACCGAACGCGCTCAGCACATCTAAACCGCGTTCAAGAGCTGTCAGTGTCAATATTCCACAGAAAAGAATGACACTGTCAGCTCTTAACCTTCAAGCGGTCGCGCGGCGTCGAATCGACCGCACTCGATACATTTTCGTTCATAATATCATTATTTCCTATTGCATGTATTTCCTATTCCTAGTAGCCTGTCATTGTTCCACTGTGCACGAAATAAAGTTTTTACCTCCCTTCCCCGCGCCCCCTGGAGCGCACAGATCGCATTTGCTTTAGTCGCGGCGCAGACGTCGAAAGCACGCCACGCGCCTGTCGTCCACACTACATTAATTTGCAATGAATGTTATCAAGTCAAAGAAACTGATTCTGAAGAAAACTAGACCCAAGTTCATGATAAATACTTTTATTTTAATTATTTGATCTCATGCAGCCAACTTGTTATTTTATGATTTTTATTATATAAAGCTAGTTATACGTATCTAAGAATTTTGTGTTGCCAAATTGCTTTTTTCATCCAAAGAAAATTTTAGTTTTTTTACTTGGTTTTATAATTTTGTTTTTAGCTGATTTTTAGTTTATTTTTTTCGTAAAATTTTGTCCTAATATAATGATAACATGTCTAAATAATAAATAATAAATGATTATTAATTAATTCGTGTTTTAAATTCCTGTAATATCCAATAGGTCTTTTAGGTTACGCGCGACCGCTGTCGTTACAAATGACCGCGCGCCCGCTTGTAGGTTAAACGTAGTTTTTAAGCTGGTCGCGTTCAGTTTGATCGGTGAAATTCTTCCTCTATTGACTTTGTTAGCGTTTATTTTGTCATGACTAAACTACATACTAAGTTGTTCGTTTTCATTTGATTAGTTGCCTGTTTATGATCTCTTAGAAAAAATATTTAGGCATGCATGTTACTATTATACATTGATATTTTAGATAGGTAAATAAAACGAAAAATTACGCTTCTCGAACTAACATGTTTATCCTTAATAAAGTTACATGATTAATTTATAGTGATTTTTTTATTTTTACCTGTTTTTAAGTATCTATTCGGTATTCAGCCGAAGTGATGCATTAATTGGTATTGGGCCGTATATCAAAAATTGATTGAATACGCCGAATACCGAATATTATCAAGAGGTCTTCAAGCCTTCAAAGGATGTGCAACAAAGTAAAGCAGGCGTGTCAACATTGTATACAAAGTGGCGCGGACCTCATCACATTAAATGATACCACGTAAGTTTATCACATGGTATACTTTGACCTTATACAAAATTTTACTGAAATCCATCCACAAAAAAAAAATTGCTGTTTGTGTACGTACCTAACAAAATGTATGGAACAGCAGATTTTTTAGTGAATAGATTTCATTACAATTTTGTATATGGTCCAAGTATATACCGGTGGTACTTATACGTGGTATCTTTAATGTGATGAGGTCCGCGCCACTTTGTATAGTTTACAGAAACAGACATCATGCAAGTTTGTAATGTCAAAGTTGCATATACTTTGTAAAAACAAACATTATGCAAGTTTGAAATGTCAAAGTTGCCTAAACTTTAGAGAAACAAACATTATGCAAGTTTGAAATGTCAAAGTTGCCTAAACTTTACAGAAACAAACGTTATGCAAGTTTGTTGTTGGGACACTAGAAAGTTTGATTCAAACTTGCTGCAAGTGTACATACTTGCCATGGCAAACTTGCATCAAACTTTCACCTTTGATACATCAAAGTTGTTGCAAGTCAGATGCAAGTTTAAATTGTTATCTGGGCTTTGTTGTAGTAAGTCTAGATCCTCAGTGCGTATGCTTGGCATTGAAATCGCCGCCTAGGATAAATCTCTGGCCTATAAGTTCAAAGAATTGTAAATATCTCAACTTAGCCTATAGCAGTCCACTGCTGGACATAGGCCTCTCCCAGGCTGCGCCACAACACCCTGTCCTCCGCCTTCCGCATCCAGTCTGTCCCATCCACCTTTATAAGGTCGTCGGTCCATCTAGCTGGGGGGCGTCCCACACTACGCTTGCCGATACGCGGTCTCCACTCCAGGACTTGTCTGCTCCACCGGCCATCGGTCCTTCGACAAACATGGCCAGCCCACAGCCACTTCAGCTTGCTTACTCTGCAGGCTATGTCGGTAACTCCGGTTCTCTTCCGGATAACTTTATTTCTCATCTTATCCCTCAGAGAAACTCCGAGCATAGCCCGCTCCACAGCACGCTGAGTGACCTTGAATTTGTGAACCAGCCCGACTGTCAGTGTCCACGTTTCGGCACCGTATGTCATAACGGGCAGGACGCACTGGTTGAAGACCTTAGTCTTCAAACACTGCGGGATTGGCGTTGAGAAGACTTGACGAAGTTTTCCAAACGCTGCCCAACCCAACCGGATCCTTCTGTCGGCTTCTTTCTCAAAGTTGTGCCTACCAAGCTGGAAAACTTGCCCTAGGTAGACGTACTCCTTCACAACTTCGAGAAGCGACCCTTCGATGAGGATTGGACTCGGCAAGACGTGCGAATTGTACATGACTTTCGTCTTGTCCAAATTCATGCCGAGGCCAACCCGCCGAGCGGCTCTATTTAGGCTGTGCAGCATCTGGTCTAACTGTTCCAGCGTCTCTGCCATTATGACGATGTCATCGGCAAAACGAAGGTGTGAGATGTACTCGCCGTTTACGTTGATACCCTGTCCAGTCCAGTCCAGCGTCTTAAAGACGTCCTCCAACGCATTGGTGAACAGTTTCGGGGATATCACATCCCCCTGTCTCACCCCCCTGAGTAGTTGGATGGGGCTGGTTTCCTTATCCTGGATCTGGACAGTCATCGTTGCAGCGTCATACAAACACCTCAGCACTTCGATGTAGCGCCAGTCAATTCGACATCGTTGCAGAGAGGCCAGAACTGCCCATATTTCGATGGAGTCGGAGGCTTTCTCGTAGTCCACAAATGCCATACACAGCGGCTGATTGTACTCTTCGGTCTTCTGCACAATCTGCCGAACAGTATGGATGTGGTCTACGGTACTGAAGCCTTTTCGAAAACCGGCTTGTTCTGGTGGCTGGAACTCGTCAAGTCTCCTGGCAAGACGGTTCGTGACGACCCTCGAGAACAGCTTGTATACGTGGCTCAGAAGTGAGATGGGTCTATAGTTCTTCAGCAAGGTTTTGTCGCCTTTTTTGAAGAACAGAACCACCGCACCTCTGCTCCACGCATCGGGTGTTGTACCCTCTTGGATGACGGAGTTGAAGAGACTCGCTAGCTCTCTCAGGACTGGAGCCCCGCCCGCTTTAAGGAGCTCTGTCGTTATTCCGTCATCACCAGGTGCCTTGTTGTTCTTTAGCTGCTCGAGAGCCGCCCTAATCTCGCAGTGGTCGACATCCGGGATGTCCTCCGTGTAGTGGCGCGTTAATTCGGCTCGATGGTCATCTTCGCTATGCCCCGCTGGTTTCGCCGTCCGCGATGAGTACAAGTGTCCGTAAAAATCCTCCACTTCCTGGAGTATCTCGGGCTTTGAAGTCACGATTCTACCATCCGCAGTTTTCAGTTTCGTCAAATGGGACCTCCCTAATTGCTGAGCGAACACTTTCGACCCTCGGTTCTGCTCAATCGCGACCTCAATGTCACGGGTATTGGAGCGCCGAAGGTCGCGTCGCGTCAGCTTTCTAATTTGTAGGTTTAAGGCCCTCTTATCTGACGAAGACGGCTGCGTAGATGGCAACTCTCGTCTTTCCCTCATAAGGCCGAGAGTCTCCGAGGAAGATTTTCCCGTCGCTGCGGAAAAGTAAGGACTTTTCCGCAGCGACGGGAAAAGTCTGCGGGACACGTCGCGTAGTGCTTTGACCACCTCGTCGGCTTTCTCGTCGACAGTACCTGTGGTTTCCAGTACGGCGAATCGATTTTGAAGTTCCAGTTGGAACTTTTCGGATCCAAGAGCGGTTTGGAGCTGCGTAGGTCGAAGGGTAGGCCTCATCATTCGGATTCGCTCGGCTCGAAAATTGATATTTAGAGTGCCTCGGACAAGCCTGTGATCGCTTCCGGTATTAAACCTGCTGATCACGGAGACATCTCTAAATATGTGCCTCTTATCCGTCATAATGAAGTCTATCTCGTTCCTTGTCACGTTATCGGGGCTCTGCCAGGTCCACTTCCTGTGGGGTTTCTTCCCAAAGAATGAATTCATCAAGTAGAGCCCCTGCGACTCTAAAAAGTTAACCAGCATTTGCCCCCTGTGATTCCTGCGCCCCAAACCAAACTGTCCGACTTTCGATTCACCGCGTTCTTGTACTCCCACTTTGGCATTGAAGTCTCCCATAACAACGTTGTAGTGGGCCTTTGTCGTACTGCGCATTGCCTTGGCAATGTCCTCGTACATGGCCTCGGCTGTCTCGTCAGAGCATGTCGAAGTCGGCGCATATACCTGTATCACTTTCAGGTAGTACCTGTCAGTGAGTCTTAGTACAAGGTACGCTACCCGTGTGGACACACTACCGATTTCTACAACGCTGCTAGTGAGTTCCTTGTTCACAAGAAAGCCGATACCGCCTTGGGAGAGCTTATCACCTTCGCTTGTAAATATCGCTCTTTTCTTATCATGTGCCTTGGAGGGCAGTATACGGATGCTATGGAAACGTGACAAAATTTAGTTTTAACAGATACTGCCACGGCTTGAATGTCTGATTCTTCAATTTTACTCTGCTCGTAATGATTGATGTTTTCTTTGATTATAACCGCGCTACCTCCTCTGGCGGAGTTGTCAGGGTGGAGCGAGTTATAGGTATACCTTGTATCCTCTAAATTTGATGAAGGATTGGTGAAGTGCGTTTCGGAAATCAAACACACGTCTATATTATCTGTCTCTAGGACTACCTGTAACTCATTCTGATGTTTGAGGTGTCCATTGGAGTTCCACGCCATTATCTTTAGTGTGTTACTCATTTTTGATTATTAAAAACAGCTTTTTTGGTGCTGGATTGTAGCTTGTCTAATCTTTTGTCAAATGTAGTAATACACTTCAAGATCTGATTTATCTTATCTTCCAGATTCGAAGGTTGCATCCCTAGTTTTGCAGCTTGCGCATAGGAACTACTTGCTTGAACAGGTTTCGCAGTTGTCTGAAAACTTTCTGGGCAGTTGGCACAACAAGTTTCTTTCTAATGTTTTTATTTTTCATAATTTGCATCTCCTTGGCTACTTCACACCCTCTGTAGTTAGCTGGTTGTAAGATGCTTGCCAGTGCATTATACACACCTTGGTTCTTTTCTGCAGTATTTATGAGTATGCCCATACGCCTGGCATCTTTTACATTGAGGAATGAGTTTCGAATTTTTGAGAGGGTGTATTTCAATTTTGCACCCTAAAATGTGCTTTATGCCATAGATTTTATTAACATCTTCGTCATTATTAAATGATAAGACGAACTTATTGAGTGGCTCTTTATTCTTCCAGCTTAACTTGTTGTCAACTGTTTCTATTTTCAAACCTTGCGATATTAAATCGTCTTTGATGCGATCTGGCTGGCAAGAAAAATGTTTTTTTTTACTACAACTCTTAATGGTCGAGCCTGTTTATTCTCGTATGAATGCCAAAGATATTCTTTTACTGACAAAAGCCTAGCAATCGCTCTATATGAGTCTTCGGTTTTGGCATTGATCTTCACACAATCTCCATTAATGATTCTTGCGGTGAATGATTCAGTTGGTTGGGTTTCAATTAGTGAGTCGTAGAACATTTGGTAGTTCTTGACTCTGTCTATTATGATTGGGGGTGGTGGAGGCACTTTTTTGACTAATGTCTGTTCTTGCTCACATTTTTGTTGTTGGCGCTTGTTCCGGGTTGTTGTGGTGGAGAGAGGGAGATGTTCAGCTTCCTTTTCTTCCCACTTTTGGCTCTAATCCACTCAGTCTCTTTAGCGAGTTCTTCCTCATCTGTACAGTACTCAACATTTTCTTTTTCAGATTGAGCAAATTGTATGTTGCTCTTAGCTTCCAACTTCTTAGGATCATTATATCCTTGTCCCTTCGAGCTAGGATTTTCTTTTTGGCGCATTTGAAGTTGGCGCTGGAGGCCTTCTATTTGGACCTTCAGATCATTAACTAGAAGTTCCAGCTTTTCTCTATCTGATCTTTCTTGCATGTTGTCATACAGCAGCTTTTCCAGATCAGTTTTAATTTTTACCTTTGTTGTAGACATTTTTCGTTTAGTAGAAACTTCACCTTCACAATTATTTAATTGCACTGTTTACACTATAATTAATAACTGTGTCATCGCGGCGACCTTGATAAACCGAGTCCGCAACACGGCGACGACGGTATTATTGTGATGCGCCAGCGAATTACTCTAAGAGCACCCGCGAGCGAATGATAGACGTCCGTTCTCGGTAGAAGCCAAACACGGAACTGACTTATGATGATATGTTTTTGTAGTAACTATCTAGCTCAATGATCGAATTGTGGTGCTTTGAGATTGAAACCATTTTTGAGACCGACGGTTATTATGAATTCTTTGCTGCATTCATTAAGAAGTTTAGATTACTAATGGACACTTCTGTGGCTTGACTCTTGAGTGACCGTGACACTTTCTGACAAAAGACTAGCGGGTGGTGTGCGTCAATGGCGTATTATTAATTTGTAATAAATCCTACAGACAAAAATCACTGATTTGAAAGAGACACGATGGTACGTTGAATAGGTAGGTACCTACTACCTATCTACCATCTAAATATGTTTTCAAATAAAATCATTAGTACTTATCTACCGTACCTTTTTCAGTCTGTCAGACTCTTACCGCCTTATTACAAAACAAGATTTATATTTTGACATGTCATAAACCATGGAGCCAGATTTTGTAATAAGAACGTAACAGTGATTGAAATACCGTTCTTTATGCAAAACTGAAAACTTAGTTCGGTACTAAGTTGTCAGTTTTGTGTTTAGGAACTTTACCATAGTCGGAATAAAGTTCGAAATTCAATAATGGCTTCATGTTTTAAACCTGGGTCTGAATATAAACCTTGTTTTGTAATAAGGGGGGTTCTGACTAAAAATCACCCCGGTTTTGCCTTCCCAAACTTGCACCAGGGATGATGGGACCATGTGCGACTTCCGCGACCCTCGGCTGGCCTGCCTGTGCGGGCCACCTCAGTCTGGGGGGGTGAGGTGTTTAACCCCCCCTCGAGGTCTGAAAGGGGCGAGCGTGGAACACTACGTGACGCCATTAGTGGGGCCGAAAGAGGGCGTTATCTGCCCTCTGCCGACGCACGGTGCGCTTACTGCGGGCCGGGTTAGTGGAAGAGATCTCCAGCTCCCTTTAGCCCGCCTTGCCGCAGCCTCCTTCTGCGACATGACTGTTTCGCAGAAGGATACCACCGCATCCCAGGACTCCTCGCTGCCGACCGTCGAATCGACCATCGGCGGTAGTACCTACCTTCGGCCAACCTAACCGCACGTCAGTAGGTAGGTACCTACCTAGTAACACTTGGGACTACTAAAACCTCAAAATCTATTACTGCTAAGAACTTATGGCGGTTACCCTTATCTTATCCCATGAACTGGGTAGTAAACCCCTTCAAAAACCCTTTACCTCGAAAGGGTAGTTTATGGTTTCTCTTTCAATAGGTATGAGCCGTTCAATAGGTTGCCAGAATAATAAGGCTAACCTATTCCAAGCCTTATTGTTTTAATTGAGTTTCCACTCGATGAGGATCTAGCAAGGTTTAAGCCATACAAGATGTTACATCATTACATATGTCATGATGCCTACCTGGGTAACCGAATTTATAGCACGGTTAGTTTTCTGCAATTATACCCTGTTTGCTCTATTTTAAAAGATGAATGAAAACATGATATCAAAATACAGAAAAATATTTTTATTTTCTTTAAATAATGTGTACCTTAGCATTTTTATTAATAAAAACTTAATAATAACAATTAATCGTTAATTGTTGCTATTATATCTAATGACTGTACATAATATTGTAGCTAATTAAAGTATGGATTTTTTTTTGTAAAAATACATTCTTTAATATAATAAGTATGAAATAATAGTAACATTTACAATAAAGTACTTAATTGTAAAGTCAATATAAATCTTATTCCATCTGAAAATTAGAATACAAAAAAAACCTACTAATTATTATTTCTCGTTTAAATACAAAAAATAATACCAATGCATACTACAAATAAATCGGTACCAGTTAGCCTCAAAAAGATTTAGGTAAGTCGAAATAGGTACTTCGACAAAAATTAATTTGATTGTCTACAATTTGTGTGACATAATATGTATCAATTTGTAGCTACAATTGTGCACCCAATGTGTTATAACATAATATATTTTTCAATGCACTTCCTCGAAAACTGGTTCATATCGCACTATGTTTAGGTTCACAATCAGTATACCTCCCATATTATTATTAAACTCTTTGCAGTATACTATAGTAATCTTTGTTCACAATGCAATGTATTTCACACGAGTGCGATTTTTTATTTTCCAACACGTGTTCGGGAATAAAAATTGCCACAGATAACTTATACCTATACTTAGTTCAAATTGGTTCAATGCCTCTATTCACACCGTCTCGCGCCAGATACGGTCCTCTCTATTCGGAGGTGATTTGTTTTATCTCGGTTAAGATGCATCTTTACGGCGTTAATATTTTTTGGAATATTTAAATAATGTTTATAAATATAATACCATGATTATTACAATAAAAAACAGTTTATGAACAAATTAACATTTGTTTAGTGTTCTCAACTCAAAAATATTTGAATTTTAATTTTTCATATTAGGCTGTTTGCCTGTTAGTTGTGTAGGTTGTTTGTATACCTTTGCATCTCCTTCATTCAACCTGGCGAAAGCAAAGCGCGCAAAAATAAGGAAATTATATCAACGTTTCTAGTTTCCTAATAATTCATGAAAAAATATTTTTCGTTATTTTTTTTTTTCTTCTAAAGTGTTTTGAAAAACGTCGTTTGTTACACGTGGACATTTGTTAAAATATGAAAAATTGACCACAGAAGTTTAATGTCTCCCATTAACTTTAATCACTACAAAACCGATCACAAAGCACGTAATTTTTGCTTAGAACCAAAACAGTGCAGAAATGTTGTATGAAATCTCATTGTTGCACTGTTTTTCAGTACAACAATGAGATTTCATAAATGTCTGCACTGTTTTTATTCAGTTATAAATTTACCACAGAAGTTTAATGTCTCCCATTAATTTTAATATAAAATGTATGCATTAGATCAAAAAGATACTGGCTGAAAATAAAAATCGGCTGAATGAAACCGACTAGGACTTCGTGAAAAACTTTGTTTTCATTAACTTGAGTTTTTATTTTGAGTAGGTATAATTTTTCACAGTAGGTAGATTGGTAGTTGAAAGAAAAGTAGAATACGCACCTTGCTAAAGTAAGTAATAAATGCACTTGTGCTAATTTAGTGCCCGCGCGTGCGCTCAGGCACCAACAATAACACTCGTGCATTAATAACTCACTTTGCGCTCGGTGCAACAATCTACTATTGTGGAAGATTGTAGATAAAACAATGAATTATTGACGATGTACATCTTTTTGAGGCTGACTGTGACAGTTGACAGGGCTGAAGCTGAATTTTATGAAATAATAACTTTGTGTAGATCAGATATTTAATACCTACGTAGGTACCGTAACAAGGATTTTTTTTACCTAGTTAAAAAGAGGATGCGCTAAGGTAGCCAGCGAAATTCAAATTTACTTACGTTTTTTGCAATTTGCAGGTTCGCGGACGTAACAAATATGGATTTAAGTATAGAATTATTATCATTAGAATAAGCAATACAACTATTTCTCTTCGTAGAATCCTATTGAATGACCATTTCATGAAATATTTATTACATACAACAACCTGTTACTGACCTGCAAATTGCAAAAACCGTAAGAAATTTCGAATTTCGCGGACTACCTTAGCGCATCCCAGAAATAGACACCACCGAGATTGAAATAACATTAGGCAGTTGTTTTAAAAACATTGTCTATGTATTAGGACCCAGAACGTAGGTACCACCTAGGATGTCTTGGGATAAAGATTCCTCTATAATAAATGATGCCTCTTTCTGAAAAGCAAACGTTGTTTTACTTAATTTTCCACTAATACAGACCATTACATTAATGCTAATGCTACACTATTATAATTTACTCTCTAACTACCTACCTACATAATTAATGACTCGTTCATTAATATCTTTGCTACTTGCAGATACCGATAACTACAAAATTTGTCATTTTAATGACAGCACCTACTCGTAGGTATTACAATAATACGACTGTGTATTATAACTGAAGTGCCTACTTGCAAATAATTTGCATATACTACAGGAAAATTGTAAGTGAGCTCCAATATGAGCCGCTTTCTTTGGCAGATAAATTATATTCACAAATCTGCAGGACCCATGGCCTCGCAATAGCTTTTATCTTGACAGGACAATCATGTCCACTGCACTACTGCATCAACCGCATGCAACGCTACAAAAACCTTTTAGAGCGTGACCAAAATCAGTATGAACACCGCCATTTTGTATTGGCAGTACAATTTCTGTGACAATTTGACAGATGTTTGCCAACAACGCGGCAACGGCCCCTGTCAAGATCATTCAGACGCCAAAAGATCCCTGTGTAACATCCAATAAAAATTGTTTCTGTCCTGATATCTTCGCGCTTCAATGCGCAAAACCATGAATATTTCTAAAAATAGAAATTTCATAATAAAATATTTAATTATTGTTCTACTAATTGTATATAGCAAGCATTTAAATGCTCAAATCACATGGCTACGCCAAACGCCTCTGTTAAACTATGTTTTGTACCCACAATTGCCTTGTTTCTACTTGAATAATGATTACTTACTCTATTCAACATTCTTAGGAATATACAGCACAGACTGATAAAACTAATTAGGTACTTAATTAATATGAATCATAATTTATAGATAGGTTTATAGATAGTTCTTTTAGCCATTGGAATTGTGGCATCCAACGATAATAGGTTATTTTTCAATTTACTTACAGATATTCAGTCAGACTGATAACCATACATTTCATTAAGGGCACCATTAGAACACTAATCATTGACTTACACATTACCTATAGGTAGGTACCTAAATGTAGGCAAAGACTTAGCTATATTAACTGAACTCAATACGATAAAATATCATTTGCAATTTATTAAACATTTTAATTTCAACATCTTCATGACATATATTATTTAGGTTTTATTGTAACATTCATAATAATCGAATGGTGAAAATGCGCGTCAAGTTAGGTAGGCCTTGCATTAGTAATTTACCTCCTTTTTAAGATAATCATCGCTGTTTACAATGAAAAAAATGCACCACGTGATCCCGTGATGCGGGTAGCGCAGCAGGACTGCGGTCTGCGAGACTAATAAGAGTCGTGTATGTTTATTTTGTTTGTAGTTGGTCGCAACTTCCAACTAGTTCATTAACGAACCGGTTACTTACATTCATGTAACTTCATTCCAAGAATAACCAAAGATTAAGAATCAAAGTACTCGAGGTATAAATCTAATAATATCAGAACCAAAGTCTACCAAAATGTAAAATATTCTCACACACAGATCGAAACAGAAGCGGCTATAAGTAGTAAGTTTAAAATAAGTTGAATGTAGCCGCCCAAAAGTAGGTCGCTTACCGTTATTCCAACTATTCCAAGAGTCTAAAATTAATAGTTTATTATCATAAAGATAGTTTTATCTACATTCAAAACATTCGTGTTACCTAATCTAAATAAATAAGTATAACAGTTTCTAGCTGAGTCTACCAGATCTAGCATCAGTAATAACACCCCATAATTCAATTATAAACTCGTCTGTAAATCCAAATTCTTGTAAATCACTATTATCGATGGCGTCTGCTAGTTGCATAGAGTTGGCTTTCCCTTCGGCAAGATCCCACATCTGCGATGCTAGTTCGGAGTCGTTGATGCCCATGAACGATTCCAATAAGCTGTTGATTTTCTCGATACCTGCTTTTGATCTGTCGTCGTGCTGAAAAATGTATAACATTTAATTAAATGTCTGCCAATTTTACATGTCCATGTCTAGATGATTGGTATTGTTTTGTGATACGAATGGTATACAATTTATTTCTGTAAATTTGTGCCTAAAACACTTTTACACGTCAAATATAAATTATTTTTTTAGACTAGATCCCCCCTATTCCAAACCAAGGTTTATCTTCAGACCTAGGTTTAAAACATGGAGCCATTATTGAATTTCGAACTTTATTCCGACTATGGTAAAGTTCCTAAACACAAAATTGACAACTTAGTACCGAACTAAGATTTCAGTTTTGTATAAAGAACGGTATTTCAATCACTGTTACGTTCTTATTACAAAAACTGGCTCCATGGTTTAAGCCATGTCAAAATATAGACCTTGTTTTGTAATAAGGCGGGATGAGTTCGGTGTTTTCTAACTACCTACTGTGAGAAGAAAGACCGAAACAAACTCGGAGGTCACAATCTCTTTTAAAGTCCAGACATAGTCTTGATCAAGCCATATGAGGACCATACAGATTAGTCTGAGATGGTCTTTTGAGGAAAGAACCACACAGATTTGAGTGGACCTGTCCAGTCAGTGCACGCATTTGTCAGTAATAGAAGAACGTATGGAGCTCAATGACTCGACGAACAATACCAAAGAGAGCACATTTGGGTACACCGTATAAAGTATAGGTAGGTAATAGTAAGATAAACTATGGCAATAATATACGAGATGAAAGCAATATATGGAATAGACGATACTTCAGTTATGTGTATCTAACTATCTACGTATATTGTTTACCTATCTTTCAATTAAATTCCAATTCTATTGATATCTAGTTACGTCATCTTTGATTGCGTACTAGCCAACATCATAACACGATGACGAAATCCTTTATTGTTATAAATTTAAAACTGCGTTAATATCAGAGAAACGTTATTTGATTTGATTTCTTCTTTAAAACTACGCCTACATTAGTAATTCTCAATATTTGGACATGGTTCGTTAGTCACCGCCTCGAGCGTTTTATTATAAAAGCTAACAACTAATAAAATTGTCCTTTCTTTAGATGTCAAGGTGGTTCTTCTGTTGTTCTTTATACATTTGTACCCAGATTCATTGGCGCTATTACCAGTCCGGTGTCAGTTGTGTGTATAACTACCTAAAAGAATCGACTAACACAGAGTAACTTTAATAGCACTAAATAGGTATCAATCAAAGACTGAATTTCAACTACTAATATGTAGGTACACAGTTCACACGGCTACATATCAAGCTATACAGTTCCAGTACAAGCTGACCTCTCATTGTACGGAAATCCTATACAATGCGAGATCAGCTTTAACTGGAAATATAGCTTGATATGTAGCCGTGTATACCTGGCGAATCGTAAATAGAGTGACTAATGGGACTTTTATCATTAACGATGTGTTTGTTAAGCTGTGAACGTGTGTGTTCAAGTGATTTCATAGTCGTAGGTCAAAATGATAACTTACATCATTTTCTATTGTAGCCTGACCATTGGCCTTAAACCGCAATGTTTCTTTGCCGGAACCATAATTTTGTTTTCTTCCAGATTTTGCACCGCTTGTCTTTGGACCAATACTTGCGAATCCGCTTTTCAGGGGTTCTACCAATCGAATCGTAAAAGTAGTTCCCTTTGGAATATCTTTTAATATCTTGGCAACTTCATAATGCCTTTTGCCAACCATATTTTCTCCATCCAACTTCTCAATGTGGTCTCCAACCTGAATTAAAAGTGAACAAGTTTAATACTACAATCGTTCATTTCCGTTGAATTGCTTAACAAGGCCAACGACCATACTCCGAAACACTCTGCCAGCATCTTTATGAAATCTCTCTTATTATGCAAGATAGATACCTAACGCACGTTCAGTTAAGGCTTGTGCAGATTGGCGCGGCATGCAGCGCGACGCATGTCGCGCCAGTCTGCACAAGCCTTTTTTTAGTTAATATTGCGATATAAACCGATCTTCCATATCGCAGCAGGATAACGCCCACATTTAGTCCATCGAATAATATTAATAAAACGATACGCTTCGGGTGTTTGGTTTCTAAATCAAGTACCTAATTTATACTTTTTGCATTATAAAAAGACTACCCTTTAACCTTATCTGGTAAATATATTCAGAAATAAAATTGGAAACGAGTTAACGACTGTATATTTTACTATTATATATGATTAATATATAAAGCGGTCAGTTATTTGAACCATAACCAGCAGATCAGATACCTACAAAACTATTTTTAACTCCCTGAATGTTGATAGTCACGGGACGGAAGACAGCTTTTTAATAAACGGCAAAGTGTACGAGTAATTAGGGACAAGATTCTAACACTTTATGAACTCACGTATTCCTATTTCATATAGGTACATATCATTTATTCCGGGCCAAAAGTCTAACTGATATCCTCATGTTATCTAAATTACTGGGTAGGTATTTCCTCCAACTATTGCATTTGTTAATGTGTTTTTATCAGACTTAATTATTAAATTTTACTTTAGGGGTTTATATATTAGGTTCATAAGCAACTCACTTATGGAGACTGCGGCTCCTCCAGTTTGAGCCATCAAGATGATTAGGTATAGCATCTATCGGCGTAAGAAATCATCTACTGCCAGTAGACAGGTTTTTGTACTTTATTGGAAAACGCCTTTGTACAGCGTAGAAGACTCCGTTGAGAAATATATTGAGTTGGTAGGATATGAGAACGATAAGTAAAAACTACGATCAATCAAAAAGTCTCTAATAATGAGCATGCGACAGTCTGGATTGAAGGTCTGCCCGCATGTATTACACCTACGTTTTATGTATGGTAAGCAGTTATGCACGCTTTGTCGAAGGCTTTCGCCACATCAAAAGAGATATTTCTTGTTGTTTTATACCGCAATGAAAACCAACACCAATGACAATCAAAATGTAATTTTATTGTCTCTTCATTGTCTTAGGTACGACTAGGGACCAGTGCAGTTAGCTACGATATGTGTAAGGTACAGTGTGAACGACTAATTTGAACCGGTTACCCCTTCAAACTAAACAGTTATTAACTTATTAAATAAGGATAATCCTTATTACCTTATCTATTTCAGTACCGTGGAATTTCTTGCCGGCTCTTCTCCATAGGGAACGACCAATTAGAACCGTGCACCTAGCTTCTGACGTTTCATAAGTGCCCATGTAGGTTTAAGTGAAATCAAATATTTTGATTCCGCCTTAAGCTCGTGCATGAAACTCATCCAAGACCCCTTATTATTAAGATGAACTGGTTAGTGAAAGCAGTCAAAAACACTCTCCCTCGAAAGGATTTTTTTGGGTTTCAATGGGTTAGTCGTTAAATACTGGTATTCAGCTGCACTCGGTTAGACTGGAAGCTAACCCGAACATAGTTGGGAAGGGCTAGCCAGATGATGAATGGTTTAGTCGTTCAATCGGTTGCCAACATAGGATGTTGGCAACCGATTGAGGCTAACCCATTCAAAGTGTTATCGTTATAATTGGGTTCCCGATTCATGGGGTTAAAAGATGTTTGTTACATGCTTGCCGATGCTTCCATGCTTACAAGATGTTACATGCTTTCCGGGTAATCAAATGAACGGCTAACCGTTTGTACGACTTAACTCTTAAAACAGATAATATTTTATTCTATGTTAGTGTACCTACAAGATATCTAGTTCATGATTTGGGTTTGGTCATGGGGTGTTAAAAGGGGGAGTGATTCTGACCTTGACATTTGATAAGCCGAGTCTCTTTCTCCAAATAACAATTTTTCAAGTGAAGACGACTCAGTTGATGAATTAGGAAATATATATTTTATTTAAATATTAATGTTTAATATTTATGGTGTAACATAGCTAGAAACTTGGTAATTGACCGTCAAAAAATATCATTAACTATGTAAAAGATAATAATTTATAGATTTAGTGTACTAATCGCATTCCAATGTTTCCTGATTACATAATTACTGAATGTGACCTTTATATATAAAACCCAAAGAATAAAATAACTAATCTTTATGGTCCCTGGTTGTGGGTCCACACTATACATCTGATCATAGGAAGCATTGTATCAAAATAGGTGTGTTTTAAGTAGGTCTATGAAAACTAATATGGCCTTGGTAAATAATGTTAAAATTAAATATAAACAAAAACATGTTCGAACCTCGATGTGTGGTATTTTGGCTACAATAGAGCCCTCCTTTATCCTTTTTATAAAAGCGTATCCAGCACCGTTATCTGTAATTGTTAATCCCAAAGCATCTTCAGTTTTAACTATTTCTATTTCCTTAGGACGTCCTTTTCTATGTGCAAATATGAAATCTTCTAATCCTATTTGTCCACCTAGGAGTTTCTTCATATCCACTTTGTGAGTATTCAGCGTGCAAAAGAGAATCTGAAACCAAAGAAATACACTGTTTATACTGTATTGGTAATATTCTAATACTACTAACCTAATTAACCACGCCTAACTTAGGTGCGTGACCAAAAGCATTTTTCTTTCGGCGTATTAACTAATACCTTGGATTTGTGGCATTCAACATTCTTTAGAGGGCCTTGTTGTCATTGATTTGATGATTGTTTTTAGTTCTAATTTCCTAGTATCAAATATCTAAAGACTAGTTTTCGAAATTGGCGAATATATTCCTTGATTGAAGTTTATTTAATTAACTATCGAATGTGTATGCTGATAATCAGCACAAAACATCACTTATCAGGTTGTAGATAATTCAGCACATTGAGTGGTAAACTGTGTTTCGGCTTTAAATCCGGTATGTAGTGTAAGTTTAACCTTAAATAATATTTGTTTAACATTTTATTGTAAAACGCACTATTGATTGAATTGCGACAGTGTAAGTGCGAAATGCTTGCATGACAAGGCATGTGTTGCAGCAGGTATGACCGCGCTCCGGTCCTTGACCCTCGTGTAGTAGGCCATCGCACAGCACACATACGGCGGCGAAGCGTGTCTGCAGTCACTTGCCGCGCTTATATCAACGAGAGACTGCGCCCCTGGGCTGATCCACTTCCTGGCTGCTCAGCCGTGCGTACATCCGCACACTGTGACATTTTCATACTTGCCTATATAGTTACACAGATTTATCTTTACTAAACATTTCACGTGTTAAAAATATAGAATATTTTTTCTGGCAAATTATATATTCATAATTATGTTAGTAGATAGTTTCTAGCAGCAGCATCTTATAGTTGTTTTAGTAAGGCCATGAACCTACTCGTACGCACACAACATCTAAGTTAGTCCTATGTTCAACATTGTACGCGCCTCGCGGGCGACTGATATAATGATGTATTAGTGATGCACTGTCTAAGATTAGATAGATGAATATTTCACATTGTTTTCCTATCACGTTGGATCTACCAGCTACATACTTAGATAGTAGCGAACCTGTAGTTTAGTGCCTTTCGTTTCAGCATCGCTAACGTAACATTTTTCTCTTACGTATGTATGAAATGTTTTAGTTTTTGGAATCCAATTAGTAAAATGACAGAAGTACATATCTTTCTACTTAAAATTTATCGTACTTTCAACATACAGTTGGTTAAATAACTACAAAAATAAGTGCCTGTCCGGTACGCTTTACTTTACGTAACCACCAACTAGTAGGTACCTACTTATAATACACAGCTACATAATATATACTACCGCTTACAGTCATACTGAAATGGTGTAAACTCTATTATCTTCATTCTCACGACTAGGCCTTGACAACAAATAAGCCTTGAGCGTTTTCACAAGCCGTGAAATATCAGGAAATTAGCGTCCGTGCCATTTTCGCCGCCGACCTTTAAGGCGTGAACTAAACGGTCGTTGGACCAAGTCGGCAAGATATTTTAAAGATAACATAATCAGCAGTATCATAATATTGATCATGATCATCTACAAGAATTCTTAGAAAGTATGATCGTTAGAGCCGATTTTTAATAATTATGTTTATTGTAATTAATGACAGACCTACATTGGCAAGTCATTAGGTTACGACATTATTGAGTCATTTGTCTAATTTGAGCGCATAGATTTACCTTATTTTAATTTTCACAAATCTTTAAAAAAAACTCAATTCGAAACTCAAAGCATTTATTTCAAATAAACCAATTACAGGCACTGTTGAATTGTCAAGGGGTCGCCGCCGCCGGTCGGTCAGTCAGAAAGATGAACCTGGTTGCCCATTCCAAAGCGAGTAGGTTCCTATGGAGATGAACGGGCAAGAAACTCCACGGAAACTCTTTTAAATTTAATTATTGTTATGTACAAAGTATTGGTTACATCATTCATGTTGAAATTATACACGTGAGAACGATGCAAAACGTCAAAAGCGTCCGTGAAAAGATAAAAAAAAACAATTCAAAATGTAAATTAGATTAGAATAAGCCATGGCAGCTAAGAAATGACCAGTCCCTACTGACGGCGCCCGTTCACGAACATGACGCATGGATCAGCACCATTCAGTTTAAGCATTTTGAAGGGAACTTAATGATCCAACACACACGCCACCATCAGCGAGACATTTGAGTAAGCATGAAACCGCCAGGGCACATTCAAGTCAATGAAAGACATACTCAGTAAATGGTAGGTACATAGTGCTCACACATGTGCTGTGCAATACAATAAAAATTTATTGAATATAATATAAATTGATGGGGCGGGGCTATCGAGATGCTGTAGTGCGTCTAGCATGTTTATGGAGGCTAAGATTGATGGTTTTCATGCCATCATGAAAAAGAGAGCGGCCTCCATATTGCACCGTAGCTCAAGCAACCTCCAATAGCATTCTAAAGGTAATAGCGGGCCGACTAGACAGTCCTTTTCTTGGGCACTGGATTGCACTCCATGTGTCCAACAAAATATGATTTTGTTTTCTTTGATTGTTCTTGTAATTTTATTTGTTGTGTTTTACTAGCATAGGTCTTAAGCATTTACTAACACAATTATGGATGTCTTTTATGGTCTGAAATAAACTGATTATATATATATAAGATATTATTTACAATCTTCAGCAGCTCCAACAATATTTTCGAATGCTAATCAATTATTTTATATGCGCCCTAGTGGAGCAGGGCCAAGAATTTTTGTCAGGGATGTAATCCCCCAACTTATAATATGCTTGGCTGCATAGTGTGCGTTTAATTCAAGATTTCACGTTTAATTTAGTTGGAGTATGTGGGGAGGTATTTTATTGTAAAATTTTAAACAGTACCCCATGAAGGATGAGTCTACTTTAGCCAGTCTGAAACCTGGTTGAACTAATTGGCCCCTATTTCTAGTCCTGTAATTGTGTCTTTCACCTCTTTTACTGAAAAGATTTCGATTTTTCCTTACGTACATGATGTTTTCATAGATATATTGACAAGGTACCGTCATGATGTTAATATCTTTAAACAGTTCCCTTAGAGAATCGCGCCTGCGCTGCGGTGGCCATATATTGCTCTGATTGGTCTTTTCTGCAGAATAAAAAGAGACTTGATATCTGCAGCCCGTCCCTATAGTAAAATAGCGTAAGACATGATACTACACTGGTCAGCAAATAAACTGGGCCACCCGCTACCTTGGAACTCTGATTCGATTTTCTCAAAAAGTATAAAACTTACAACTTACTATCAAATTAGTTATACCTACAGAAAGTGCGTTTCATGCTGATTAAAATTACTATAAATTTATTCTAAAGAACCGTCAACTCACATTGTAATCAAGGAACAAACACAATGCTAAAGATTTGCTCTGTTTTGACTAGAGTTGGCGATTAGCGTTCTTTTTTTCTACAAAGAGGGTAGTCGGATATTTCTTATAATTTCATTAGTTTTTGTCCATCGTTTGCTAAGAAGCGTGTATTTTTGGTATTTTTTTTGGTCAATAATGGATACGACACCTCAGGAAGCAGCTCAAGCTGTAGCACTACTTCTAGAAGGCGTTGCGCAACTTGAGGTCGCTCGAAGACTTTGAATCACCACACCTTCGGTGCGTTTGCAGACGATACCTAGAGACTGGAGTGTTCAATTGCCGTCCAGGTACGAGCAGACCTAGGGCTACATCAGCAACAGATGATCGTTATTAATAACTTTCTGTTCTGCGAAATCGTCGCCTCAACGCAGTTTAAATCCAACAAAGTCTGCGTGACGAACGCCAAGTGGTCATAAGTTCAGATACCGCCAGAAGGAGACTTGCTGAACGGAACCTGACTCAAAAGAGAGCTGCAACAGGCCCAGCATTAACGGTAGCCCACCGTCGAGCACGACTTTAATTTGCTCGAGGATTAGAGATTGGACGTTAGAACAGAGGGGTAATGTACTCTGTACGATGAGACCAGGGTGAGTCTAAATGGAAGTGATCGACGTCAGAGAGTATATCGTCGCCCTGGAGAACGTTATTCTCAGTTTTGCATCGAGGAAACTTGCTTATGGAGAGGGATCTGTAATGGTCCGGGGCAGCATCTCGTTAACCGGACATACAGCGTTACTTTTCATCGAACGGGCGGGCCGAACGTGTACGTGGATTGACTTATCATCGCTACATTACTGAAATCCTCGCAGACCATGTGGTACCTTACGCAGGATATATCGGGCAGGATATGCAGTTGATGCTTGATAATGCACGGCCTCATGTTGCTCATGTGGTGTACCCAGTATCTACGTCGGCATTCGTACGATGGACTGACCAGCTCGAAGCTCGGACTTGAATCCGATAGAACACTTATGGGATGAGCTAAAACGTCGGTTTCGAGCCAAGGCTTCCAGAGCTGCGAATCGCAATTGAAGAGGAGTGGAATGCAATTCTGCAAGATTTCATCGTCAGATAAGATAAGATAATATTTATTTCAGGCTCGTGACGTCGATGAATACGAGGATGCTGGCAGTTATCCGAGCCATGGGAGGGAATACTGAACACTGACCAAACATTTATTTTTTCTTTTTTCTTTGTTTTTGGCTTTAATTTAAATTTTATGATTACTAACAATTAACACGACTGGAAAACGACTCTTCTTTGTAAAGTCCTTAATAAACACATAATGAATTGATTAATCCCAATCCGCCTTACTACAAAACAAGATTTATATTTTGACATGGCATAAACCATGGAGCCAGTTTTTGTAATAAGAACGTAACAGTGATTGAAATACCGTTCTTTATACAAAACTGTAAACTTAGTTCGGTAAGAAGTTGTCAGTTTTGTGTTTAGAAACTTTACCACAGTCGGAATAAAGTTCGAAATTCAATAATGGCTCCATGTTTTAAACCTGGGTCTGAAGATAAACCTTGTTTTGTAATAAGGGGGAATGAGTTTCCATTCATTTTAATCATCATGAAACGCACTTTCTGTAGGTGTAACTTTGATAGTTGTAAGTTTTAAACTTTTCGAGAAAATCTAATCAAAGTTCCAAGGTAGCGAGTGGCCCGGTTTATTTGCTAGTAAGTGAATTGACGGATTTTTCTCACAGCGCAGCATATGCTGCTGAACTTAGCCGTCTTGCAAGAGATTTTAAATGAGGATCCATTGTAGCCTTGAGTCGAGCGCAATCCCGAAGAAAAGAGTTTGATCGAAGAATTCACGTTTCTCCCTATTCAATACTATGTCACAATCACTACTTTTAACATTCGCTAAAGCAAATCTTACGCATTTAATTTTTTTCCCCATTTAATACTAAATTATTAGCAGTGAACTAAATTTGGACTTGCAGTAGGGCGTTATTTACGTCGTCAAGATTTGATGCACGTCTATTTATCTTAAAGATTAAGGAAGTGTCGTCAGCAAATAACACCATTTGTGGTTATTTTTTTAATAAATGGGGTAGATCATTAATAAATACTAAAAAAAGAAGAGAGGGCCCAATATCGAGCCTTGTGGAACACCAATTTTTACTTTTAAACCGATTGAATTGACACCATTTATTTGAACTTACTGTTGTCTACCATATAAATAAGATTTTACTAAACTAAGCGCAAGTTTACGTAGTCCGTAATGCTCAAGTTTCAAGAGTAAGGTTTCGTGACTTATGCAGTCAAATGCCTTGAAGAGGTCACAAAAGATTCCTATGGCATCTTGGGCCTCCTCCCACGCTGTAAATATGTGTTTTAATAAGGTGACACCGGTGTCTGTCGTACAACGTCCTTTGATCAAACCATAATTATTTCTGATCGTGTAAGATTTGGTTGGTGTTAAAATAATTAAGCATGTGATTGAGCATCATTACCTTTTCGAACACCATGCTGAATACCGGCAACACGAATACTGGTCTATAATTGTTGGTGTCTTTACAGCCCCCAATTTAAAAAAGTGGTATAACTGTACTGTATTTCATTAAATCCGGGAAGACACACACACACAAATTTTATATTAAAGCTAAGTATGGTGCTAGTGCTACAGTCTCGATTATAGATGTTCAAACTTTGACAGACCAGCCCCACAGATTACGGTCAATTTGATTTTTTTTCCGAAAAGCTCTAATAACGATCATAGGGTTTTATGTTTAAATTGAAATTCAACCGTGGAAGCTTGGAACGTTCGCTCTTAATATATTATATCAATTGAAACATCGGGTGAGGTATTTAAGTCCCGTAAGTTCCATAAATAACGTTACTCAATACTCAAGCATTACTTAAAAATAGTTTCATCCAATCAAATCGCTTTAAACGAGTTTTAAGTAATGCTTGAGTTTTGAGTGAGGTTCTGTAATACGATCGCGTTCGGTTTAATTGGTGAAATTCGCCCTTAGTCTTCCGTCGTTTTAGATCTAGCATCTGGCTCTTTAGTTTCAAAAATATGTTATTCATCTGCAAGACAATGAAATCCTTTCGTTTAAAAAAGATAGATCCAGAATAAAAATGAAAACCGATTAAAACTTTATCGTTTGTACCTATTGGATCATTGTGTCAGAAAGGGTTTATCCATACAAGATGTTTCATGCTCCATATGGGTAAGGTAACCGAATAAACGGCTAACCCTTTGAAAGAAGGATTGTGCTCGTGCCCCCTTCACCATTGATCTCTACGTTTACTCTATGCATTGGCATTATTTGGCAGATGTTTTCCGATGCAAGTTTTTTATAAATTATCTTTTAAATCTTATCAATCAAGGTAAGTGCCTTTATCTAATTCATACGATTTGGATCTTCAGATTTACCTACTAACTGATAAAAAAAAAACAAAACAACTGGTACTATCATAACATTATTTTTAATAGGTAGGTACCTATTAATTAAAGTTTTTAAGTGTCATTGACTTGGCACGAATTTTCATTACCTAGTGAATTTTTAAGATTTGATATTGTTTTCAACACAGGTTTAGAACTTAGGGTAGGTAAGTACCTAATTACCAAAATTAAGTAGTCGTCGAATAAACTGGCAGATAAACTTCATAATTACACTGAGTCACACATATCATTTAATTTTGCTGTACTAAATTATCGAGTGAGGATTAGCAATAGGTCATCATGATTGATTAAATTATACTTTTCTAAGCAGGTATAGTTTCACGAAATGCACGTTTTTACATCAATCCTGCTTTTGTATTTTTATTTAGAAAATCTAGAATGATTGATGTAACAACGTGCCTTTCATAAACTATACATCAATCTACTCCATGAGGTACCTACCTACCCATCATGCTGATCTATTGCTTTTTGTAATGACAGTCAGACATTTGTGAAGTGACTACCATTAAGAAATGTGACTTTATGTCACTCAAGCGAAGGAATGGAACTCTTTGTTATTGTTTTTCGTTGAATAAAATTGCATATACGAGTAACCTGCCTGTGGTCAGCAGATTTTGGACATTATTACGAGTGCGATGTCGATGACGAGCCCGTGATGTACCCACGTACCACCATAGACCCATTGACATAGTTTGAAATCATTGCATAGACCATGATTGATTCCTAATTTCTGATGTCAGCTCTGACTCTGAGGTAAAATTGATTCTTGTTGTTTTCGTTACAAACATAATGATTGTAACGAAAACAACAAGAATCAATTGTACGTCGATTCTAGAAGCTAAATAAACGGAAATATTATCATACTTATGACTCAGGATGGGCGATGACTTCAAGCTTGTTTTCCTTATCCTTTGTTCCCTACTACTAGGTAGGTACTGTGAAATTAAGTTTATTTGTTCTGCTTTCCCATCATATCGTCTAAATTTTGTTGATCATCGTGAAATTAATTAGGTAGAGGTAGCAATATCGTAATGCTTATGGGTGCCCGCCCACGAGCGACTTTTTCGGCGATTTTCTCTGCGAATTTTGTCAGAAAGAAATGCCTACATTCACACAAAAATCGCCGAGAAAACCTAACTAGGTAGGGTAGGTAACTAGGTACCTACCTAGAGTCTGTTCCAAAAGTATCTGATGAAAATGTAAACAAAATATCGAAGAATAGTAATTTGACGGTGCAAATGTCAAACTTCAAATTGAAAAACCAAACAACAAAGATTTGAAATGTCAAAATTACTATCTGGGATTAAAAAACGAACTTTACCTGTGGATGCGTATTCTAATACCTACCATTTTCAAATTGAGTGCTTTGATTTGATTAGGTATTTGAATATCAAAACTGAGAAAGATGTATTTATATAGTACTTTACAATTGAGGTTATAAAATTAACCTGCAATTTCCTTTAGTGAGTGATTGCGTAATAATTAAACCTGCACCATAATTGCGTAACACGGTTTGAATCACAATCCGAGAGTTTTGAAGGACATTGCTTCATAGGTTTGAAAAATTCGTCTGCTCATCAACGTACCTAATTAACGCAATGGACGTGAGTTAAAGTGTCAAAATGAAACCCATTTCGATCAATTGACATTTTATGTGTGTTACGCCGAACAGGGTTTGTTTACTTTACAAAAATATAATTAGGGGCGGCCCTATACATGTACTTGCCAGCAGGTCAAGCTACCTGAAACTGTCAAGTTTTCCCAATCAACCTTGAACCTTATGCTTTAACGATAAAGTTGAAAATATTTTAAAGAAATTTGACAGATTGTAGTAGCTTGATGTGCAGGCTCCAGTCTGTACCAAGTGATGAAAAAACTATTCAATGCACATAAATGTGTGAGTTATCGTTGTATCCCATATTTAAAAAGATGATGATGTTTCTAAGTGTATTTTTAGGGTTCCGTAGCCTTCATTGTGCATAGTCCGACACTTGGCCGGTTTTTATTTAAGTAAATAGTTTGTGAGATACGGGGATGTTTTCGGTTACATTACAACCGTAGAAATACTTAGTTTCTTTGAGTATTACTAAGTATACAATACAAGCTTATTTTTACTGCCGGTAAATTTATGTTGTGCATGCCTATAATAATATTCATCCCAATTACGGAACCCTTCATACACATGGCCGGTTTTATTTTTTTTTTTCCTCTGGAGCTGTAGTATAACTACGTACCTACAATAATAGTCATGATTCCACAATCATGACTACAGTCAATGCCACCATTGTGTGAACTACTACTAGGGGCCACTTGCAGCAAAATGATACAAATCTCGGTTTAATTAAATCTCCATTTTGCCCTAAACTCGACTTAACTTAAATCTTATTAGGCATGTCTTGCACAGTCACATTTCACATTCGATTCAACTAAACTGAGATTATCGAACCCCGATTCGCGACACTCGCGACCCTTTGCTCGGTCTCTTATCCATTTCGCTATTATGGCCATAGATTTATTAGCCGTTAAGAAAGACCGAACGCTAAAATACTTTCGTAATGTTGTGTTGTGCTACTGATTGTGAAACCTTAAAAAGAAGCTAGGTACCTACTTATTTGGATATTAATGACGCACTTCTTATGGCATATTATTTGTGTGCTCTTATCAGTGTACTTAGCGGCTATCCAAGAAATGCTCGCGAAGGCAAAACCTACTTGTAATGTTGTGTACACCTACATTTAAATCATCGTGTTTTATGATTAAAATATGCTATAGCAAACTCCTTAAATTCATGTTTCGTTGCCTGGCAAGGCCACCCTTGTGTTAATTATTAAGTTCAAAGGCATCGGCATCCCTCTGTGCGCTTCAATACCGTGCACGTCACCACGACCAACCTTGGTTCCAGGTATTCCATTCATCAAACCAACAATGACTCAGAAACTTGTAGACTCAGAAAATAATAAAATAAATAATAAGGAATGTTGCTCTACCAATTCAAGTTTTAAACACTACCTACTTAATTACCTGAGTACCTACCTACTTACTTATCAGAAATAAATTACTCTTCTTACCTCGTCTGGTGGAAAGTCGTAACATTCTGCTATCTTTTGATAAAGCTCCTTGACGTTAGAAAATCCAGAGATGAGTCCGAGGGGGCTGCCGTGTGCCTGTTGGCAGTGGAACACCAACTGTGACTTCTGTGATCCATTGTTGTTATCCACTCCGTTGGCTTGCTGGTGAGGGTCCTCGGTGGGTGACTGTGGCACTGGTGGCGGTGTGTACTTAGGCGCCTTCTTCTTAAATAACGACATAGTAAAAGAGCACTACGTAACGGTAATACTTAAGTTTTCCTTTAGCGAGAACGTCAGTGCGCACACATTCTCTAACCGTGCACAATATAATTTTAATCACTACACAGTCGCTTATCTTGAGAGAACTTTAAAATATATCGTCACGTCATAGCACATGATAATGTTATCACCCAATAGCGTTATTGGGTTAGATTATGCGATGTTTAATCGCGAGTAAACTTGGAACGGGCTCTGACACGGAGTGCGCTCTGTCGACAAACGAACGACTGACTGCCGAAGTGCCGAGTGGTGGGTTGTGGGTTGCCTTGCCTCAATGCTATGACGCTATGAAAACACGGTGCGCGCCCGCGCCTCCCCCGTACAGTTGGCGCCTCTACGTCATCAGATGATTCTATTACAAAAGCAGTCTTTTTTTCTTAGTTTTGTAATCTTCTTTCAGTTAAGTACTAGTTGGTACCTACATACGGAAAACTAAAAACATATTTACTATATTTAATACCTGTAGGTACTTTGTTGTCATTTAGGATAAGCAGCACCTTAGTTGCGTAACACACTATCAATCACAATATGAATGATTTTGAAGTACCTACCTACATTGCTTCATACGTTCGAAAAATGTGTCTGCTCAAGAACGTAAATAACGCAATGAATGTTGTTGAACTGCTACGGCTACATTGTCGCGATAAAGGAAACTACACTTCGCGCTCTCTCTCTCGCACACTGCTGGAAGACCTCGCTGTACAAAAGAGAGCGCGCGAAGTGTAGTTTGCTTTATCGCGACAATGTAGCCGTAGCAATAGTATCAAATTATCGTGCAGGTAGGTAAGTACTAAGAATTGATAAATAAAACGACCAAGTGCGAGTCGGACTCGCGCACGTAGGGTGCCGGCCGTACCGTTATCTATAAAAACCGGCCAATTGCGAGTCGGACTCGCGCACGAAGGGTTCCGTACCATTATCTATAAAAAAGGCAAAAAATCACGTTTGTTGTATGGGAGCCCCCCTTAAATATTTGTTTTATTTTAATTTAATTATTTATTTTTACACTGATAATACAACTAAATATTCTGTGAATATTTCAAGCGTCTACCTGTTGCCGTTATCAATATAGAGCAAAAAATCACGTTTGTTGTATGGGAGCCCCCTTAAATATTTGTTTTATACTATTTTTTTTTTGTATTTGTTGTTATAGCGGCAACAGAAATACATCATCTGTGAAAATTTCAACTGTCTAGCTATCACGGTTTATGAGATACTCGTACAGCCTAGTGACAGACGGACAGATAGACAGACAGACGGGCGGCGGAGCCTTAGTAATAGGGTTCCCGTTTTACCCTTTGGGTACGGAGCCCTAAAAAAACCGGCCAAGTGCACGTCGGACCACGCACAATGAAGGGTTCCGTAGTTGGGATGACTTTATCCCAAAAACAAACATAACATTGTAGTTGAAAAACATGTTCTCCCACACATCGATAAACGCCACAGCCAATTTTCCAACTGCAAACGTAAGTTTGTAATCGTAAAAATCGTTGCTGACCGTACCTAATAAAAAGTACCTACCTATCAACAATTTTTCTTCTTGATGGTCAATTACCTATTCTTGATAGGCTTTTAAAGATTCGTATTGTGTTGCTTATTTCTAGAACTTCTATGCAACCATCACCGAGATAATTCCAGTACTACTTACTTCTAATTTGAAGGCCCATCTAGTAAGTAGGTAGTACTTACGATCAGCAAGTCTGCTGATGCGCTGTTTTATCATAAGATATTACATTTTTCCGTTATTTTATTACGTTTTTGTATAATAAAATAAATAATGCGTACAATTCTTTAGTGTGTCCGGGTACGCCTAATAACACACCAACGCAAGGCTATAATTTCTAAAGTAGGTACTTACTTAAATTTTCGAATCTCTTTAAAGCGTACGGGAAACAATAATTTCCGTATAATTCTTTATTGTGTACTACGTCCGGGTACGCCTTAAAATCTTGGTGGCGTAGCCAGGGAGCATACTCCCTGGCCGCGCCACCAGCGCAAGCCTATAATTTCTAAATTAACTAAATTTTCGAATCTCTTTATAGCGTACGTAAAATAACAATTTCCGTACAATTATTTAGTATAAACTCCCCAGCCGCGCCACCAAAACCTCATTATATTTTTGAGGTTAATTTATTTCATTACACGTAGGTACCCACATCCCCTAAAGGGGTTAAGTAGGGGATGATTTATTTAGGATTTTGACACTATCCCATCCAACAGGCAGGCCCGCAACAAAGTTGTCACTTATTGTCTCTGGTCAGAGCTCAACCCTAAGAACAAGAAAATGATTCTAAGGCTCAACCCAAATTGGCTCAAACCACACAAGTAAATTAGGTACATAAGTAAATTTCTGGCTAAGGCCAGGTCTGTGGTGCTTAGTCTTTAAAAGTACAGCTATTTAGATTTGGAAGTGACGTGATTTGAAATTGAATAGTGTTAAATAAATAAAAGATGGAAATGGATGTGTTTTTTTTATTAGTTTAGCACTAAATTTACGACGAGGCTACAGCTTTCTTGGGTGTGGGTTTGCCCTCCTTGAAGCCATTACGGAAACGCCTCCTCACAATCTTCAGGTGACGCATGCGGCCAGTTCCTGTGGTCTTCCTGCGCTTAGCCTTCACTGACCAGTGGTCTGTAAAAAACACAATTTTGTGATAAGTATTAATTTTAGAACTGTTTTGGGCAATTTTTGCAGCCAAATGTATGCTATACAACTGATTCATTGAATTAGCTTTCTGAAACCAGGTGCAAAGGTGCCTGTCTAATACTGTCTATATTGGAATGTAGTGAGTATGTAGGGAAGAATTAGGGGGCTGTGCACAGTAGTGTAGCATGTCATATAGACGCTAGACCCAGCTAAAGTAATTAAAACTAAATGTTCTGTAGCTATGACTTTTGCAGGTGTTGATTAAATGTGGAAATTATATTTGTTTGCATTACTCAGCACTTCTCGTCACCAATAGACAGGCAACTTATGAAGACTAAAACAGAACTTGGAATAAAAATGTATGAATTTACAGGATCAAACAAATATTAGTGAGCAATTTATCATAATCAAAGGAGACATTCAATAAATGTATGGGGCTTGGTACTAAAATAACTGAAAATTTAAACAACCTTCTGAGCTATTTAGGCTGAAAGAGGGTAATTATTTTGATGTCTTTGGACATTTTACAGCAACCCGTTTTTTTAAACAAGTGTTGAAAAATAAAATGCTTGTACCATTATCTACAAACATTATTTATATTTTAGGGATGGCAGCCCTGTGGCAAATGACGTGACGATGACAATGTCAGTCAGCAGGACTCAGGTCACCCCTGACAGCTTGACATTTACAGATTTGACCTTTTTTTTGACATATTTTGTTATTGCATTTTCATGTTAATCAATATTTTTTGTCTCAATTTCATGGAGCTACAGCTAAAATTATAATAAAATCTCAAAGTATTTAATAGAAACGGAAACTTTAGCCATATTTAAAATAATTATATTATATTGCTTAGAAATGAATAAATAAAGACTGCGTTTTTATTGTACTGAAACATTTTTTAGTTTTTTACAAAAACGGGCACCTGAAAAAATCAGATTTAACTATAATCAAGTGGCATAATAAGCTTTCTAATAAGGTAGGTACATCACATTAGTGTTCAAAAATCTTCAGAATATTGTACCACTTTTGACCTCTCCTATCCACTTAGTGTACCTACATACAAAGAAACATTCTACATTATGAAATATCTCTTCAAACAGTGTAGGATTATCGGCCCAAATAATACATTTTAAAAGAGAATTTGTGGCAGATCTGTTTTAAGAAGAATAAGCTAAAATACCAAATAATTGACACTGGGTCGACCACTAACAAAACATTTAAGCACAATAATTACATTATTATAGGTTTCACAAGTTATTGAGAATCTATTGCATTTCATGTTTCAGTTAGTCATTCAAATGTTTTCATGTGTCCACCTGCACAGTACTATTTTCTTTTATAATTAACAGACCAAGTAACTTATTTTACTGAGTGACTTGGGTGTTCAGTATAATTATACATATAGTGTACTTTAAATTAGGACTTTTAAGTGCTGCAATGCTTTTAAGAATAGTTCTATTCAGGTCACAGTGACAAAAAATATGTGTATACATATTGATTAAAACTATACTTGGAGAAATCACACGTTTTGGTTGCAGTTTTATATTACTGTCAGATAAGAAGAGCCTCGGAGGCAACAGGCATACAACGTGTAGGTACAATAACAATATTCACAGTGAACAAAATCAATGAAAACAGATTCTGAGGTTATTTCCACGAGTATACGTTACAGAATCTATTTCGACGATGTAATAACCTATAATCTAAACCACAACACTAGAACTAAGTAAGGCCGGTATGGTACTTACAGGAACGAAGCTTAGCTGCGGGGTATCCGCACTGTGCACATTTGGATTTTTGGATGTGGTACGATGATCTGCCACACCTTCTGCACAAGGTGTGTGTCTTGTTACGACGCTTACCAAAGCTCGAAGTACCCTTCGTCTGAAATCAACATTTACAGGTTATGATTGGAAACCCATCAGAAAAACACTAATATGCGTAATTTTACTTCTACATAGTTAATTCACAAGTAATTATTTCAAATATAGACTGAAATGTTTTATAATTTACGAGATTAATTTAGATAGAAAATACAAAAATTACACAGTACCATCTTGTCACAATTTGACAAGCCAAGAGAAAACAAAACTGTCAGACAGCTTTGATAATGTTACCAGTTTATGCGGCACTTAAAATTGCCAACGTTAAATTCAGGGCTGCCAGACTGTATAAAATTATTTCATTGGGTACGGTCTTTGAGTATTTTATCATTAGGAGATGCCAAAAAGCGAATCACCGAACAACTTTTTCTGCCATTTTCAGCGAGGGGCGAGCAAAACACATACAGCACACTACGATAATTTGACAATTGCACACAGATGCTTCCTATTGTTATAAACGCATACGAAAAAATAATAACCACACAATTACAAAAACACACACACAGATTGACTTTGTGTGTATTTATGCAATTTGTCATCTTTGAGTATTTATACTCAAAGGTTGTCATAGGAGTATGACAACCTTTGAGTATTGCTCACCTGATCATGCTAATGACCACCATCTTCAATGGCGCTCTTAGCAACAACATTTTTCCTCAAGCTTGGAAAAGTGCCACGGTCATCGGTATCCCGAAGCCCGGCAAACCTAAGACCGAACCTTCCAGTTACCGACCCATCAGTCTGCTCAACGTCTTCGGCAAAGTCTATGAGAGGCTTATTTATAAGCGTCTCAGAGACTATGCAGAGACGAAGGGCCTCATCCCAAACGAACAGTTCGGGTTCAGATCCCAACATTCGTGCGTACAACAGGTCCACCGTATCGTCGAGCATATAAGCGCTGGCTTCCAGCGCGGGCTCATGACGGGTGCTGTGTTCTTCGACATTGCGAAAGCGTTCGACAAAGTCTGGCACAACGGCTTATTATATAAGCTCTACAAACTCGGTGTGCCCGATCGTCTCGTGCTCATCTTACGAGACTTTTTGTCGGACCGCACCTTCCGCTATCGCATCGAGGGTGCGCTATCCTCCCCCCATCCGCTCCGCGCAGGCGTCCCTCAGGGCGCTGTGCTGGCACCGCTGATATTCACTATATTCACTAGTGATATCCCCAAATGTAGAAAGGCGCAGTTAGCTCTGTTCGCAGACGACACGGCCATCTACTACTCCGGCCTCAGGCAAGACAATATCGCCCGCATCCTTCAGGCCGAAGTCAACAGACTCGCGGCCTGGTTCAGGAAGTGGAGGATCGAAGTCAACCCTGATAAGAGCCAGGGGGTCCTATTCTGTAGGCCCCGGCGATCACCCGCCCTCCCCCAACCGATCACCATGTTCGGCAAGCCTATCCCTTGGGAGAAGCGAGCCAAATATCTCGGTGTGGTCTTAGACCATCACATGACGTTCGGCGAGCACATAAAACAGGTGCGCTCGCGCGCCAGTTTTGCTCTCGGCAGACTACACTCCGTACTCAACCCGCGCAGCAAGTTGTCCCTTAAGTGCAAATTGCGTATTTACACCGCGTGCATTCGACCGATCATGACTTACGCCTGCGTAGTCTTCGCTCACGCAAATTCGTATCACATTCATAAGATGCAGACGCTTCAAAACCGATTTCTCCGTAGAATTACGAAGGCTCCTTGGTTCGTTCGGAACGAACAACTTCACGTAGACCTTAAGATGCCTACCATCAAGCAGTTTATGAAGCGCCTTGCAAAGCGCTTTTTCGAATCCGCGGAACGTCATCGCAACCCCTTGGTTGTGCAGGCCGCTAGTTACAGGCCTTCTGCCATTAGTCAGACTCGCCGACCGAGGCATACTCTCTTAGATCCGGATGACCCCGTCACTCTCCTTCAGGAAAGCAATAGGGCCACGAGTACAGTGCACAAAATACACAAACCGACCTTCCGTCCTCGCCGCCGAGGTACCACGCGAACTTCCCGAGTAAATGGTAATAAAAGTCCTCCCCCCCGTCCCTTGAATGTCGATGCGCCAGCCGCCCGGTTAGAGGCTGAGAGCGCCGTAGCAATAAACATAATATCCCCTGATAATAATCATGATCAAAATGTTGATCCAGCCCGTCCCCAAATTGTTACTAATTTTGTGATCCCCCAACGACGCCCTAAGCCGAGGTCCGTACCCCACAGGGGGTGCCCTTAGTGCGCTGTCGTTTAGTTTTAATATATATAATTTGCGCCCTGGCTGGAGGCTTTAAGATTAAAAACCTTAGGACTAACCTAACCTTTTATGTGCTCGCCGAACGTCATGTGATGGTCTAAGACCACACCGAGATATTTGGCTCGCTTCTCCCAAGGGATAGGCTTGCCGAACATGGTGATCGGTTGGGGCAGGGCGGGTGATCGCCGGGGCCTACAGAATAGGACCCCCTGGCTCTTATCAGGGTTGACTTCAATCCTCCACTTCCTGAACCAGGCCGCGAGTCTGTTGACTTCGGCCTGAAGGATGCGGGCGATATTGTCTTGCCTGAGGCCGGAGTAGTTTAGGGCAGCCACAGGAATATCCGGTTAAGTAGCAACGACCTCTCTAGGTCTGCTACGAGATGCCATTCATAAAAAAAAAAAAAAAAAAGAGAACAAACACAAAGGTGCTAGTGATGTGATACAAACAATGAGCGGTATATTTCATTCATAATCTTTGAGTATTCATACTCTGGAGCAGAGGCGGCTCGTGACATTTATTTGTGGGGGTTCACTAAAAAAAGGAACGTAGAACTAGAGCTTACCATTTATTTTATTTGTAAAGAAAATCCATTCGGTGATCTTTTTGGCGAGCGAAGACATCAAAGCAAACACCAGACACGGAAAACAAAATAATTTGTTGCTTTCTTCACATCCTGAAGATACACTGTATTGTTCCATTTTTAACACAAATGTCGCGCACAAAGTATTTTTTAATACTTATTTTAGAATAAACACTGCGAATCTACTGACAGCCGAGTTGAGCCGACCGTTTGTTTACATAAGATCGGCAACACCAACAGCGCATAGGCATAGATCTCATTCCCGCGCGCGGCCGCCTTGCGCCGTTTGGCAACGTCGCGCGTGACCGGCGCTCTAGATTAGGCTAATTTCTCATACAAAATCTTTTGTTTCACGCGTCAGACTGTGTCGATATTTCTCTTTCGCACTCATTGAATACAGTGCTAGAAATCGTACTGAACTTTGTTTCATAGCGCAATCGCAGCAGTCCACACGTTACAACTTGACGCCAAATGTACGCGTAGGAAATGGTTTCTACGTTTCTAGTAAACTGCATAGTAGAAAGAATGTATGTATAGGATTATAATAAAGAAATATAGATTATGCTATTTTCATGGGAGTGCACTGCACCAGCGCTCTTTATGACGAGCCGCCTCTGCTCTGGAGATGCCATAGCTGAGCGTTCCCCTCTGCCAAAGTCAATTTGCCGTATGGCCATGCACGTTTTATAAAACTAGTTCATTCGCTGACAGCCGCGCCATCAGTCTGCTCAACGTCTTCGGCAAAGTCTATGAGAGGCTTATTTATAAGCGTCTCATAGACTATGCCGAGACGAAGGGCCTCATCCCAAACGAACAGTTCAGTTTTAGAACCCAACATTCGTGCGTACAACAGGTCCACCGTATCGTAGAACACATAAGCGTTGGCTTCCAACGTGGGTTCATGACGGGTGCTGTGTTCTTCGATATTGCGAAAGCATTCGACAAAGTCTGGCACAACGGCTTATTATATAAGCTCTACCTCTACAAAAACGCTGTGCAGGATCGTCTCGTGCTCATCTCACGAGACTTTTTGTCGGACCATCCATTATAGCATCGAGGGTGCGCTATCCTCCCCCATCCGATCCGCGCAGGCGTCCCTCAGGGGTCTGTGCTGGCACCGCTGATTCTCTCTATATTCACTAGTGATATCCCCAAATGTACTAAGGCGCAGTTAGCTCTGTTCGCAGAGGACACGGCCATCTACTACACCGGCCGCAGGCAAGATCAGATCTCCCGCAACCTCCAGACCGAAGTCAACAGACTCGCGGCCTGGTTTAGGAAGTGGAGGATCAAAGTCAACCCAGATAAGAGCCAAGGGCTCCTATTTTCTAGGCCCCGGCCATCACCCGCCCTCCCCCAACCGATCACCATGTTCGGCAAGCCTATCCTTTGGGAGAAGCGAGCCAAATATCTCAGTGTGGTCCTCGACCATCACATATCGTTCGCAGAGCACATAAAGCAGGCGCGTTCGCGTGCCGCTTTCGCTCTCAGTAGGCTTTATTTTGTACTCAACTCACGCAGCAAGTTGTCCCTTAAGTGCAAATTGCGTATTTACACAGCGTGCATCCGCCCGATCATGACTTACGCCTGTGCAATTTTCGCACACGCCAAGCCCCATCTCATCCATAGGATGCAGACACTTCAAAACCGATTTCTCCGTAGAATTACGGGCGCTCCTTGGTTCGTTCGGAATGAAACCCTTCACTTAGACCTTAAAATGCCCACCATCAAGCAGTTCGTGAAGCGCATTAAAGAAGCGTTTCTTCGATTCCGCGGATAGTCATCGCAACCCTCTGGTTGTGCAGGCCGCTAGTTATAGGCCTTCCACTATTAGCCAGACTTGCCGACCAAGGAATACTCTCTCAGACCCAGATGGCCCCATTACTCTCCTCCAGGAAAGCAATAGAGCATCCAGTACAGTGCACAAATTACACAAACCGTCATTCCGTCCTCGCCGCCGAGGTACCACGCGAACTTCCCGACTAAAATGTCCCCCCCATCCCTTGCACGTCGAATCGCCAGCCGCCCGCGCCGAGGCTGAGTGCGCCGTAGCATTAATAGTAACCCCAGTTTTAATAATCATGATCTAAACTTTGATCCAGCCCGTCCCCAATTTATGATCCCCCAACGAGACGCCCTCAGCCGAGGTCCGTACCCCACAGGTGGTGCCCTTAGTGCGCAGTCGTTTAGTTATAATATAATTATATTTTACGCCGTTGGAGGCTCACACCTTAAGGCAGTCACAGGAAAGTCCGGTTAAGTAGTCACGGCCTCTCAAGGCCACCTACGAGATTTCCGTCTACGCAAAAAAAAAATTGCGTAGACGGAGAATAGATTTCAGTATCCTCATCTAAATCCTCTTTGTCTAAAATGGGATCATTGGATGACGAAGACGAATTTGATGAACTGTCAAGTGTCACTGTCAAAGTGTCAACAAGAGTAACCAACCATAGATCCATATTATAATACTAATTTACTAGTCTAAAGTTCTAAGCCATTGTTGCACCAGGCGTATAACATTTATTTGTGTATGACCAACAAGTTGTTTATACGATCAGAAGTATACATCAGAAAGTAAAACCTACAAAGTTGAAGTACTTGAAAGGTATGTAAAAGTAAAATGTGGAAACAAATAATATCCGTACGAATTATGAAATAACTCATGTTTTTACATTAATAATGTTTTTTGTGAAGTGGCTTATTGTGATATGGTATTCAAATTACTTCAGTCGTCTGGGTAAATAATTTATTTCCTACTTTATTCAGCGCTTTAATAGTCGTACCTATCTATTTTCATATTGAATACAGGTAGGTATAATTTATTAATGTTCCAACATACTGCATGTAGGTATTTTAAATATTAGATGTATTTGTTTTTTAATTACGATTCTACTAGATAAGATTGGAAAAACGTTTGCTTGTTCAGTTCCTTATTTGGCAAATGTTACAGCTGTTTTCATTTATTACATTAAGGCTGGGGTCGAACTTATGGTATGTTCAGAATTGCATACTATTTCCTATACATATCACGCACCTTGCCGGTTTATTTGTAAATTAGACAAGGACTTATCATGCAACGTTGTAATTAATGTTACAAAACGCAATCATTGTGCTCAACAAATATTTAGTTTTAGCAGATTTATGAAAATAATGAAGTACATAAATTGCAGGCCATGTTCATTTAGACTGTTTGTTTTTTAAATAATTTTGGGAACAACAGCATCCTATTCTAAGAACCTTGAAACTAATCACATATTTTGTATTGTACATTTAGTACATGAAATAACAGATTCAATTTACTTTTCTATTTTAGATATCTGTGAATATGGAACTTCTAGATATTATGAAAAGCTTAACTATTAAACATATACCAAATGAAAGTGAACAGCAGTTGTTCAAATCCATAGCTGCAGATATTGATGATGTTCCTACAGAAATCGTCTATGCAGAGTATTCTGATAAAATAATGCTTATTGTATCTCAGTATCAGAAGATTGGAAGCATGTTAATGATACATAAAGATCAAGTTCATAGTCCTTTAGGTACTAATGACATTTATACAACAAAAGTTATTTTTGGTGCTACAGGAGAAGAGCAGCAAGTTGCAGCGAGATACTTGGCAGAAGCAATTAAAATTACAAAGCCACTTTGTATTTTTATAAATCTTAAATCATATGACATTGAAACTGTCAAAGCCTGTAAAGACATAATATTAGATATAAGAAGCAAAGCACCAGAATCTTAAAATGGCTGCAATAAGTGCAAAAAGATTTAAGACTGTACAAAAATATTATGGTCAACTGGTCCTGGGACCTCCAGGTGCAGGAAAAACAACTTACTGTTGGAAAATGTCAGAACTGTTGCGGAAATTGGGAAGAAATGTTATACTAATAAATTTAGATCCAGCCAATGATCTAATGTCTTACAAACCAGATATTGACATCAGACAATTAATTGCTCTTGAAGAAGTAATGGATCAACACAATCTCGGTCCTAACGGAGCCCTGCTTTACTGTATGGAGTTTTTAGAAAAAAACATTGATTGGCTGCTGAATCAAATCCAAGGTGACAACTACACAAACTTCATATTTGATTTGCCGGGACAGGTAGAACTGTATTGCCACCATAAAAGTTTGAGCAACATATTTTCTGTACTTGCCAATAATGGAAACATGCAACTATGTGTTGTGCATTTGGTGGATTCACACCATTGTTCTGATGCTGGAAAATTCATTGCAGCTCTAATGTTATCTCTAAATGCTATGTTAAAAATTGGATTACCCCATATCAATTTATTAACAAAAGCTGATTTATTAAAAAAACATATGGATAAATTGCAGTTTGGAATAGATTTCTATACTGAAGTGCTTGATTTGAATTATTTGCTGGACAGTCTAGACACTGGTGCATTTACCAGTAAATATAAGAAATTAAACAGTGCCTTTGTCTCTATAATTGAAGATTACAGTTTAGTTACTTTTCAATTGGTTAATTTATGTAAAGCAGAGAGTTTACTTAATGTTAGAAAGTTGGTTGATAAATCTAGTGGATATGTTTTTAAAGCTGAAGAAGGCAGACATATAAATAGTATGCTAGCCTGTGCTATGGGTGTGAGTGAACCAGTTGACATTGATGATCTTGAATAAAATGTATTTCCTTAAGTACGTACTTTGTTTGCCTACCACCCTTTCCAAAACCTTGTATTTTTCTCGAAAAAAATCTTTCATTGTAATGAAAGTACACAAAGAAACTGCGAGTAAAATTATTTGGCCCCCTGGCGAGAGGAAAATGTGTGCCTTGGCCCACATTTTCACATTCGTCCATCAATGCCTGGTTGCGGCCAAGGCATTATAAATTCCAGAATCAATGACGAACAACGATAAGTTTTCACGCGCCAAGAGGCGTTTCTTTTGTATTTTAAACGAATCATTCCACTTTGCCCTACCGAACCGCCCCACTGGTGGGGCAAAGTGGAATAGTGACAACAAAACAAACGAGATAGAGTAAAAAGTGGAATCTGCCCCACTAGGGTTGTCACTTTTTTTTTTCACTTATCGTTCCGGGTGGAATCATGCAACTCAAATTTCGAGCACTTCCCGATTAGCTATTCGGCTAAACAAACAATAGAAAAATAACACTAACGCTAAAACGTATTATTTTTACTCTATCTCGTTTGTTTTACGAGATATAGCAGTTTTTATGTTTTTTTTTTGAGGTAAGGTCGGTATTGCATGTTAATAAATGGATTTAGAATGCATTGTCATCGAGTTGTGAGCCCCTGTACCCTGAAAGTTTCAGCCGGATAGCTAATCGGGAAGTGCTCGAAATTTGAGTTGCAAGATTCCACCCGGAATGACAGCTAGACAGACAGACAAAGAAAGAGACTTAATAAAAACGTGGTAATAAAAACATATTCCTCTTATCAAGCACTTTATATTTTTTTTTTTTTTCTAAAATCAGTTGTTTTTATTAACAATATACGTCAAATTAACAATACCAATGCATTATTCTGAAATTATCTGTTAGAGCCCGTGACGTACTAACGATGCGACGCTTCGTGCTGTACTGACTCGAGATTGTATTGGCTTTTGAATTTGTATTTGCTTTGTTGGCCGCAGTCTCGGTGTTCCGCGCGGTCTATCTGCTTCTTTCTATAATCTGAGCCTACTATTCACACCACAGAACAGAAAAAACAGTAGAAATCGCATAGCACTTCATTAGTATCAGAACCGGCGTACCCAAACTCACACAGGTTAATTGTATTTCGAAACACTGAGAAATCCTTGGTGTGATTGGTAGTTTAATATTGAATGAAAGTATGAAATATGTCAGTCGTCGCTTATTTGAAAATAAACCAAATTTATATGACAATAGAGTTTTTTATTATGAACTCTTTTTAAGTGTTATTACCTTTTCCGTTTAAAGTGCACACGGAATAGTTTAATGAGCAAGCTACGCTACCCGAAGTCACTATTATAAATGCATTCAATTTAAACCTGTATTTCGTTAATGATAAGATTGATATATCCGTAACGAGGTCATTACTATTCGTTCTGGTCTAGGAATGTACCACTGTCGATGCCTTATTTATCGACATTCCGTTTTATTTTCAAACAAAATACAGTCAACAGAGTCGCTATATATGTTTGAAATAAAGTGAATTTATTATAATACTTACGATTTATAGAAAGTATAATTAAAAATTGGTATTTTAAACTACTGATCCGATTTGGAAAATCATTCTATGGGTAGAAAGATACACCACTGACATGGGATACCTGTGCTTTCGCCTGCGGCTACACTCGTATTATGTTTAGCTTGTCTAACTCTGTAACGGACTTTGATGAAATTTGGTATATAGATAGATCTCTTAAATGTCTTGACTTGTAAATTACACTTGCTCGATTAACCTTTTCTCGATTAGAATATTACGAATAGATTACCTATATCCATGTTTTACTTATTTCAAACTTGTATAAAATATAAAAAAGGTTTGAACAATTCATGATTTTTTTATTACTAATACTGAATCACCCAAAAAAATTGTTTAAAATATCGATAGCTAATTATCGATAACGGTAATCTCTAATTGAGTAGCTGACTATGACATTTGCCTAGTTGGAATCTTCTCGAATAATATGCTTGAGTTTGAACGAAAGTAGACCCTATATTTTACAACATAGAGTAAATTTTTACTTGTCTTGTAAAGAATTGGTTTTTCAAATTTTAATCGAAATAAAATAAATTAGGACTTGCCGATGGTATGATATACCACCATTTGATACATTTTTGGTTCTGCTGTCGTGTTTACACTCTAAAACAGCACAATAAGGCATTTTTGTCACCGTGACGTTTGTATCAAGACTGATGTGCGAGGTGTATGAGCGGAGCAGACATTTGCGGTACTCCACAAAACTCGGGGTACGCGGGCCCCGCGTACCCCGAGTTCTACTGTTTTATCTGTTCTGTGATTCACACGTAACCACTTCTTGCCCACATTTTGTCTCATGTGGTGTGGGCTAATACATGAGGTGACGGTCTACTCGTTAGGAAAGCGCGAGTCGAGTTTTTGTATTATAAAAAAAAACCTCCTTCCTATTCAGATCTTTTGGCTGTTCTTGTAACTCCTTTGAACATTATTCCTCTTGTAACACAATAAAAATTTAATTCTTATTTTATTTGACAAGAACAATAATTATTATTCAACAGGAACAATTACTTGAGCTATGTCCAGAAGCTTGAAAGAAAATTACAACAAACTCATTGAGGCGGAAACAGCACTTGATCAAATGCTCAGTGAGAAAAAATATGTCCAAGTGAAGCTGCTTCATCAATACAACGATATTAAAGATGCTGCTCAGGTAGTCATTAATCATATAGCTAATTTAGAAGAAACCACTGTCACTGAGGTACATAAACGATTACAATTAAAGGAATGAAATAAAATATCTTGGTATAGTAATGGAACGTTTTATTTGAAGACAAATACAACTCTTTACAATTTAAATTTCATCCAAATTTTTTTTGTGTTCATGAACTAAATTAATGAACAATTTTAAAATTTCTCATTGCAGGTTTACGTACGTAGATTCTTAAGTTATAAGTGTTTTCAAAAAGCCACGGTTCCACGTTTGCTACTTCAATTACGAAAAATGTATGTTTAACATGACAAGTATTCTAATATATTTTGATTATTATATGTTGATAATCATGACCATTGTCAGCAAACAAAATTTATAAATGTAGATAGTAAAAGTTATCATATTGTTGAGAATAATCTACTAAAACTATAGTGAATAATGGATTTAAAAGAGATAAATAAAATCTACTTCCTTGTTTCAACTAGTTTTTAAAAGTATGTGATAATGTATAGCATGAAAATTGAGAATAACGAAGGTATCATAACAATCCAATTTATTAGGTTACAGAAACATTTAAAAAAAATAACCTTCCAGTGGTGACATTTAACATTATAACCTGAAAACATTATCTCCCATATTATAAGATTATTATTTTTCACATGCTTTTACCATTGTTATACATAATTCTTAAACAAATCAAAATACATTGAAGTTAAAATTCTAAACGCTAACATGGTGTCTATTTAATAAGCAAGCAATAATTATAGAAATGTTTAAATGTATAATATAAAGTGCATATCGCTCTGGGCGACAGCTTGCGAATACTTTGCAATGTGAGCGTCCTCATGCAAGTGGAACGCTCGAGCTGCAGAGCGGACGACGACGGTCCCCCGCCCCTGCCACGTTGTGGCGACGTTACGAAGTCAGAGGCATATACTTTGATTTGCATTTAGTGTCTTGGAACAGCGTAGTGGCTGCTGCATGTGTGCACTGCACTCAAGTTCTGATCATGAGTTGATTGTTTAATTCAATCAATTATAATTATTTATATGTTATTGTGGCAACATATTTTGTGTTATGTTCTGGCCAGGGTTTAAAGCGTTCAAAATTGTAAAGTCTTCATTAGTTCCATTCCCGACTGGCGTGAACTGTGCAATTACCGTTGGAAGGATCTGAATGGAATGTAAATTTACGTAACCAATTGCGACAGTTATTCCACCACTCGAGTTATTTAGTAAGACTGTCCTTATATCCATGTTTCACATTCCAGCTAAATTTAAGTATAACAATATAACAAATTTACAAAAATACATATAAATTGAAGAACATTCGCAATGTTGAAATTCCCAAAAATGCATATAAATATATCACTAATAACAAATCTACGATTTCCTATCGAAATAATACCCTATATTACGTGGAAGTATCAAAATGCGAATGCTCGTTCAGTTTTAATAAACGTTTATCGTTAGACTTAAATCTATGAGTTTCAGACTCGTTTCAGGCAGTCCCACAGATTTAAAAGCACCAAGAATCATTCAATAAATGCACTTTTATACTAACATTAGTGTTCCATTTATCAGAGTTTTGCCTTGACTGGAACATTAAACAATTAACATTTTGTCATCACAGTTCCCACATTGATAAAAAGCCTGTTGTACCTTTACACGCATTACAGAGATCGTCTTATAAAGGTTATTCAGACATGTTTTATTTTTAACACAACAACACTCGCACACACACATCAATAACGCCTAAACAATGACTCAAGAAATCCCAAAAACAAGTCTGAAAACATTTTGGTTTAGTCTATGTAATCAACTACAAGTTTTTTTAAATTTATTTCGCTTATAGTATTGCATGTAATGTAATGTAGGTAATGTGTGTGAACACAGCTTGTTTATCGACATTTTATTTTAATTTTCCTTGAGGACTTTTAGACAATTATTTTGAAGAGATTTCATAGACCAAACCAGCTTAAAAGTAAAAAATTATGATTTGGTAAATTGTAAATATACTATGTGTAAATAAATAATACTGACTTAGTACTTCATATGCCTAAAAATAAAACATATTGAGTACTTAGTCATCTCACTTTTCAATAAAACATGACTTAACAATCAACAGGTCAATTTAGTAATATATAATTATATTTTAAATATCACTTGTCAAATAATGGGTGCTTCTCGGTCCTTATTATTTACTCTAAGAGACATTTGCTACCTCAATTAATAGAACCTAATTTCCTTTGGTCACATTATTTCTCTAGAAATATAGATCTTGCTTTTCTGTTTACATCAGTATTTATTGGTCTCATTATAGTACAATACAAAATAATCGAGCCATGTTTGTCTTATTAGGGTTTATTGGGGCATATTATAAGCCTCAATATTATGTCACTTGTCTTTAATAATATTATTAATTGAACACTTATTGTGTCAATTAAAGTAATACAAAATCAGTCTCAAAATAGGGAAGTCTTTTAGATCTTCAGGCACGTATACTTTTTAACAGGTGGATACTCACCATCCAAGCTTTAACAAAATCTCGAAAATAGATTTGGTTATTATTTCGCTTAGGAATATATTATTATTATGCAACCTCACAAATACGTGCTAAAACAATCGCATTCCGACGTATTTTCCCAAAAAGTATTTAAACACAATATGTATTTTGATGGCGTATTTTATTATTTACCGATACGATTTTAAAACCGTAATGTATTGCAAAAATGTAATTAACATTTTTTTCTGTATGAGATATAGCAAGCTTTCCTCAAAATATTTAATTAAATTTTACTGAACTTTTAAAAAAACAAGCCACAAAAAAAAGAACTAAAATAAGTTGATTTCAAATCAATAAATACAAAATAAAAAGAAGTTACCTTTAAAATGAATACTTTAGTTTGAAACTGGTGCGTCACCTTGACCAATGTGTTCCTTTTCAGAATTGTGGCATTGCTCCGCCACCTAAAATATATCATCAGATTAAAATAAGTCTTACCGTCATCTTAAATTGTCATGAGGATAAAAATAAATTGGGTAGGAAAGCTTGGTTGTAAATTCCGTAATTTAGCTGTCGTCATTGTGCGGTTGCTGTAATTTACTCAGCAGTCACCTTAGTCTTATCGAGTGGGCCGTTAGCTTCCAAAGTTTGAGCGGGATCAGACTTCTGGTTGGAGCTCTTTTTCTTTCCTTTCCCCATATTTTTCTTGGCATTTTTGACAGTCTTAATTTTCTGCGGCTGTGCACCTGTAAACGAATGTTTTCCTTATGTAGTGAATATACAGGGTTAAATTAAAAAACCGACCAAGTGCGAGTCGGACTCGCGCACGAAGGGTTCCGTACCATTATCTATAAAAACGGCATAAAAATCACGTTTGTTGTATAGCCCCCTTAAATATTTATTTTATTCTGTTTTTTAGTATTTGTTGTTATAGCGGCAACAGAAATACATCATTTATTTATTAAACATTTCGTAGACATAACAGGTCACCCCAAGGCGTCTACAATTAAGTTACATTTTCGTAATATATACGTACAGTTACAATTTTTTAACATATTAACATTATTGCTTAACTACTAACTTGTGCTGAATACAGATTAGCCTATAAAAATATACGTCGATGTCATGATTTAACTTCGATGACAGAGCGTGAGGTAAACATTTGCCGCAGATATAATTTTGTTCAGTTTATCAGTAAATAGGTCCACATCTTGAGCTAGTATGATCGAGTTGAGGAGCGTAAGAGTACGTCGAGTAGTTGCATTTCTTGTGGCACGTGTGCGGAAACCAGCCACCGCCAGCAAGGGCCGCCGCCGACGCAAACCACGCTCCCCCGCACCCCGCATGGCTCCCATAGGGCCGTTTAGGCTTATATCGATCAGTGCTGAGGGATTGTCGATTTTGTTATTGAGCAAATGGTAAAAGTGTATAATTGCCTGCGAGCTCCTTCGCAGCTCTAGAGTGTCGAGTCCAAGCATACCTGTTACAAAGAGCGAGGGATAAAGAAACGGGTAGTACCCGTACTTCTTCTTGTATATGTACCGGCAGAATTTTTTGTGTATTTTTTCTATCATAACTTTGTACTTTGCCTCATACGGGTCCCAAATGAGAGCATTATATTCTAACCAGCTGCGAACGTACGCGTTGTATAGCATGATTGCGGGTCTGCAGTAAGTTTGACGCATGATAAAACGGAGCGTTCTGTTAGCAGCTTTCGTCATGGACACATGTTCCCTAAAATTAAGTCGAGGGTCAAATGTCACGCCGAGATCACGCATCTCATGGACTCTTGTCAGCGCAGTGTCTAGTACTCGATAACTGTGTTGAATGGGAGTCCTAGTTCTAGTATACGTCATAAGTGTGCACTTTTTTTCATTAAATTGTAAACGATTTCTGACGCTCCAGTCAACAACGTTAGATATGGTCGTTATGGAGAGCTTCGCAGTCACAAACCGACCCCACGCCCATGTATAATTTAAGGTCGTCTGCGAACATCAGACATTTTGCACTTTGAATGACATGGGGTAGGTCATTGACCATGATTAGGAATAGAATAGGCCCCAGAGTACTTCCTTGGCTTACTCCAGATCTAGTGTAATAGGACTGGGATTTGTACCCAGCGAGTTGAACGCATTGCTTACGGTCACCCAAGTAACTAGCAAAGAGTTGGAGTAACTTTGGTGCAAAGCCTATTGCTGAAAGTTTGCTTAGTAGGGCATCGTTATCGACCCTATCGAATGCTTTCTGTATGTCAAAATAGGCCGTATCTACCTGCCGCCCTGTGTCGAGTTTGGAATGAGTATAATTTACAAAGTTCATATGATTGGTAGCAGTAGATCGACCAACTCTGAATCCGTGTTGAGCGTCATCCAGACGCATTTTAATTTGTGAGCTTATGTGGCTAGCCAATAGGGTTTCGAAGATTTTACCAAACACGGAAGGGACAGCGATAGGCCTATATTCATCTAATTTGTTTAAGTGAACTCTTTGGCACTGGCGTGACCCTAGAAGACTTCCAGCGTGTCGGGTAAGTGCTGGTTGTTATAGACAGATTGTATATATGGAGCAGTGGTATTTCTAACACTGAAACGCAATCTTTTACAATGAATGGTGGGATGTCGTCAGGACCTGATAAAGAAAAAGGTTTTATTCGCTTTAGGGTGCGTCTGAGATCCGGAGGGCTTATGGGATCAACAATAACACGGAATGAATCTGAAGCTGGGCCCGTATTTAAATTAATATCCTCTGGGTCTAAGGTAGGAATGTCTTTAAGGAAGACCGACGCGAAGTACTCTGCGAAAGCGTCTGCAGCAGTTTGTCCCGATACTGTCTTACCGTTATATAAGTATTCATAGTTCGGCTGTTTATCGTTCCGTTGGTTCTTAATAAATGTCCAAAACTCCCATGGTTCTTTACGAATTTTATTCATATCGGGCCTACGCTGTCCTCTCATACTTTGAAAATATTGTAAAAGCCAATTTTTTTTTTAAAAGAGTAACCGTGGAGTTTCTTTCCGGCTCTTCTCCATAGGAAACGACCAATTGGAACCGTGCACCTAGCTTCTGACGTTTCATAAATGCCCATGTAGGCATAAGTGAAATAAAAATATTTTTGATTTGATTTGATTGCTACGATTCTTCGATTTGAGTTTTTACCAATTCGCGATAGTACTTGAATAACTCTCCGTTGAGTGGTTTGCCTGATTGTTTAAATTTTTTATGGTTATAATGTTTATTTTTAATGTTACGTATGATTTCCGCTGTGAACCAGGTGGGATAATGTAACGACCCGAGCTTCTTTTGCGCGTTTTAATAGGGACGGAACTATTGATAACAGTGAACAGTTTGGTATACAAGATTTCTACTGCACTATCTACGTCGCGAGCGCAGGTGACGTCACTCCAGTCAATGCTAGCTATGTTAGTGTACAGTGTACACAGGTCTGCCTTAGGCGATTAACACACCGCACCGCGCACCGCCGCGGTAGGCGGTGAAGCGGATCTCAACGTCGCTTTGGCCTCTAATAAATCCGTTGATGTCTAACACACGTACACCGCCCGACCGCGCGGTTGAGCGGTGCTCTCACCATATGAAACCGCGGCGGTGCGCGGTGCCGTGTGTTAATCGCCTTACGATAGTTCCATTCGAGGTGGGTGTCGAAGGTAAGCACTGCGGGGTCCGGGGTGCGAGGCGGCGGCGGCCGCGGCAGTATCGCGGTGACCGGGCGCACATGTGGCCATGCCAAGCTCACGTCAAGCGGTGGGTGGTACCGGTCAGGAGGGACCAGTGCCTCGATGTTATCTGTCACACTCACACGCTCCCCACTCATCCCACTTATGACAAGATCTAATTGGCCTCCAAAGTAATTGATAACATTGCTATCTGACACCCCCCAGCCGACGTCGCCTGCTCGATCTTGACGTAGCACGGTATACGAGGGCTGCACTAAAAGTATCGGGAATGGAATATTTCCACTGTTCCTGTCATATTAAAATCTTTTTAATTGGAAACTCCTTGGTTTTAAAAATCGAATACCATTTATTTATTTAAAAAAAGATTCTCGGTCTTGTCACAAGGTTTTGTCAAACTTGTTTAGTCGTTGAGAAAATGGAATTGACTCGAGAAAATTCAAGAGCGATGATTTATTATGACTTTCGAAGTGGTTTAACACAAAAACTGTGTTGACCGGATGATTTCTGCATTTGGTGATGAAGCCCCATCCAAAACCACAATTTATCGCTGGTTTGCTGAATTTCAACGTGGACGTGTCAAGCTCAGTGATGATCCCCGTCAAGATCGTCCAAAACTGCAGTCACCCAAGAAAACGTTGATGCTGTGCGTAAGCTGATTGAGGAAGATCGACATGTGACATACCGCGAAATTCAGGCAACTTTAGACATTGGCATGAGTCAAATACAAATAATCTTGCATGAACAATTAGGTGTAAAAAGTTGTTTTCCCGATGGACACCGCATTCGCTCTGTGAAGAGCAAAAAGCGGCTCGCGTTACTTGGTGCGTCAGAACTCTCGAAAGATTCCACGCAGGATCCTCAAATGCTGTATATAACATTGTATCAGGTGACGAATCCTGGATATACGCGTACGAACCCGAAACAAAAAACCAGTCACGAGTTTGCGTGTTCGAAAATGAGTTAAAGCCAACAAAAATTGTTCGTTCACGGAGTGTTGCAAAAAAAATGGTGACCACGTTTGTCTCCAAAACCGGCCATGTTACGACTATTCCTCTTCAGGAACAAAGAACGGTTAATGCAGGATGGTATGCTAGCATTTGTTTGCCACAGGTCGTTTCTGAACTCCATATAGAGAACTGCAACCGCCGCATCATCCTCCATCACGACAATGCGAGTTCTCACACCGCGCACAGAACAAAAGAGTTTTTAGAGCAAGAAAACATAGAATTATTAGACCATCCGCCGTACAGCCCCGACCGCCCTATTGATTTCTGTACTTTCCCTAAAATAAAGAATAAATTGCGTGGACAGAGATTTTCATCACCTGAAGAAGCTGTGGACTCCTACAAAACGGCCATTTTGGAGACCCCAACTTCCGAATGGAATGGTTGCTTCAATGATTGGTTCCATCGTATGGAAAAATGTGTCAAATTTCGCGGAGAATACTTCGAAAAGCAATAAATACATTTTTAAATAGTAATGTTGTGTCACTTCCTTGATTCCCGAAATTTTCAGTGCCGCCCTCGTAACCCGGTGGAAACAGCTCTGAGTTGTAGACTGAGCTCGTAAGAAATGTTTCTGTTAGTGCGATTATGTCAGTCGTAATTCCCAATACTGAGTTTTTGAATGTTGTTGTTTTAGTTCGCAGACCTCTGACATTTTGATACAAAATATGTAGGTGCTTGGTTTTTCTTTTGGTATGTAGGGTAGCTGAAGTAGTAGTTAGGTTGTTGTTGTGTTGTTTTCGGCTTTGTTGTTCAAGTTTTTTGACACGATTTTTGGAGTCCCTTTGATGTATCTTATTGTTAGGTCTTGCTCACCATTGTCAATTCGCACTTTAAGCTGATCTCGTAGTTCCTTCAAAAACTTTTGTTGGCAGGGCGTTTGGTCTGGAAATATTTTCAGATTGTCACTAAGAGATTTATTCTTATTACGGAGAATGATTCTTGATGTTTCCTGGGAAGTGAAGCCAACCTTGATCGGTCTTGTTTTGGAGGGATTATATTTCCCGAGGCGTATAACCATAATAGGTGCTGGGCAGTTCACGTAGATAGTATTTATTACTTTTGTTATTTGGTTCATGTCGTGTGTGACCCTCTCCTCACGTAAATCGCAGTTTGGTTCTGGTATACCCACTACTATGATATTCTTATCCCTGTGAGATCTGTCGTATAGTTCCTTGACTATATCATTATACGACGGTGTCACTAGTTTATGTTGGGGAAGGTTGTGGGTACTTGGCGGCTTGCGTACTGGCCGGATCCCCGCCATGGGACCTCGAGGCGAAAGTACTCGCGTCACTGTATCGGTGGCGCGAGGAAGCGAGGGCGCGGGGCGAGTGGCTGATGCAGCGACATGTGGAGTTGCGTCGGTCACAGCTTCGCGCAGCCCTGGTGGCGGAATGGCGGGACAGGCTTTCACGCCCTACCGCCGGCCTCGCCACCATCGAGGCTGTCCGGCCAGTACTCGAACCCTGGCTCGAGAGGAGGCACGGCTCCCTGTCGTTTCGGGTGACGCAGGTGCTCTCGGGGCATGGTTGCTTCGGGAAGTACCTGTGTCGCATAAACAGGGAGCCGGACGCCCGCTCACCACTGCGTCGACTGCCGGGAGGACACGGCGCGGCATACGCTGGCAGAGTGTGCCGCTTGGGAGGAGCCACGCCGTGCCCTCATCTCAGGAGTAGGCAGTGACCTATCGCTGCCGGCCGTGGTCGAGTCGATGGCCGGCAGCGAGGAGTCCTGGGACGCGGTGGTGTCCTTCTGCGAAACAGTCGTGTCGCAGAAGGAGGCTGCGGAAAGGGAGCGGGAGATCTCGTCCGCTCACCCGGCCCGCAGCAAGCGCACCGGGCGTCGGCGGAGGGCCGATAACGCCCTCTTCCAGCCCCCATAAATGGGTCCAGGGACGGCGGACTTAGGGACGTCCGCCGCCCCCTATCACATTGGACCCGAGGTGGCGGCGCGTAGTGTTCCACGCGCGCCCCTAGCAGACGTCGCGGGGGGGGGGTCAGACACCTCACCCCCCCCCCAGACTTGAGGTGGCCCGCAGAGGCGGGCCGGCACTAGCCGGGGATTGCGGAAGGAATAACAGATCCCAAGATCCCCGGTGCAAGTGTGGGAGGGGAACACTGGGGTGGTTTTTAGTCAGTAAGAGTCTGACAGACCCCTCCGCCCGATGACTTGCAGCCATTTTGATGGGAGTGAATATCAGACTCTAAACATTTTATTTTTTCATCCGTCATGGTTTTAGATTGCTTGAGCTCTGATAAATCACTTTGCATGACGACTTGCTCGGTGGAGAGTTTTTCAACCGTGTGTGTGATGTCGTTTACCTCTTGTCTAATGGCCGATACATCTTGCGATATTTTGTTTACAGTTTCGCACTGGGTTTTGGTAAATTCACGAATCACCGACATCATTTCACTGCGGAATTCCGAGAGCTCACTTCTAAGTGTTCCGTCTACATCAGGTTGTTTGCGTTTTGGTCCACGGTTACGGTTAACATACATTGTAGGGTCATTATCACAGCCGTCGATTCTGGATAGTTCGGGCTGTGAGCTGCTAAGGACAGTGGAGGCAGATCCAGTGGGTGATTTCACTACACTCATGATGACGTACACTTTTCACAAGACTGTACTAACTCTTTGAATTCAACAACAAGTAGTTAAAATAAAATAGTAGTAGTTGTTAAGGCAAAATAAAATTAGTAATAGCGTATATAAGGTTTAAAGTCGTTGAGACAGTGTTAGGTAATTAATTAAATACAAGATAACGCGACCGCTCTGCTCGGCGCTCAACAACGATAATAAATCATAATCTGTGAAGATTTCAAATGTCTAACTATCACGGTTCATGATACAGCCTGGTGACAGACAGACACGGACGGACAGCGGAGCCTTAGTAATAGGGTTCCCGTTTTACCCTTTGGGTACGGAACCCTAAAAAGACGATGTATATCGATAACATAAATACAACGAAACGATACAAATAAATACATTTATTATAGTTTTAAAATGTAACAAGGGTTTGCGGATTTTATTTGTTAAAAACAATGTCATCCTAATGATGTCCATTTCTCGCAATACAGAGTGTATTGCAAATTAAGGTAAGCAAACTATCTTATTGACAATTACGCGCTAACAAAGCTGCTGGGGGGATGGCAACGATTTCACGTCATATATTTTCTTGTAGGGCAGATAAGGTGCGGGGCTTATTACAATACACATGTGATTTAAGAAAAAATCACACGGCGTCAAATCAATCAAGATGGCCATCAACATAGTCATGGAGACTGGTAGTGTGTGGAGTTGCCCCATCTTCCTGAAAATGAGTCCTATTGCTGCGACCGTGAAACATTTGCAATAGCGGTACCAAAAACTCATAAATCATGTTGCAGTATAAAGTATATACAACATGTCCCGCAATTAACGCACAACTCTTAAGGGGTCATTATACTCATCATTATGAACAACTTTTACTATGGGACCAAATCTGAAATCGCGAAAAATAAATCTGTTACCTACATTTATGTTCGAATAACTCGGTCAAAATGTAGGTAACAGGCGAACAGCAGATTTATTTTCGCGATTTCGGGTTTGTGGTCATAGTAAAAGTCGTATACCATAGAACCGTATCATATATACAAGGTCTCACACGATTATTCTGCGGTGCGGCTAGCGCGCCGTACCGTAAAGAAACCGTGCCGTGTATTAGGTTGGGGAAAAAGTCTTTTCGCATTATAGTATGTATGATCTTGTAATAAAATCTCTTTGGCTATACTATTTGTATCTGGCTGGTTTTGGTAACATTGACCCCCTTATTACAAAACAAGGTTTATCTTCAGACCCAGGTTTAAAACATGGAGCCATTATTGAATTTCGAACTTTATTCCGACTATGGTCGCCCTATTACGGATAAAATGGATGCCATTTTTGAAAAAGTGGAGCAAGATCGGTATATCAGTAGTTACGACGTAGCTGAAGAACTGGGAATTGACCACAAAACAGTTTTGGCACATTTGAAAAAAACTGGGTACACAAACAAGCTCGATATTTGGTTACCTCACGAGCTCACTGAAAGAAACCTAATGAACCGTGTACTCATTTGGGATTCTTTATTACGACGTAATGAAACCGAACTATTTTAGAAGAAGCTGATAACTGGTGATGAAAAGTGGTTGACGTACGACAAGAACGTGCGAAAAAGGTCGTGGTTAAAGGCCGGTTAGGCTTCACAGACTGTGGCGAAACCCGGGTTAATTCGCAACAAGGTGATGCTGTGTGTGTGGTGGGATTGGAAGAGCATTATTCATTATGAGCTGTTACCACCAGGCAGGACCATCGATTCTGAACTCTACTGCGAACAACTGATGAGATTAAAGCAAGAAGTTGAGAGAAAGCGGCCGGAATTAATCAACCGAAGGGGTGTGATTTTCATCATGATAACGCTAGACCTCACACATCTTTAGCCACTCAGCAAAAATTAAGAGAGTTTGGTTGGGAGGTGTTAATGCATCCGCCGTATAGTCCTGACCTTGCACCTTCAGATTTCCACCTGTTTCGGTCTCTTCAGAATTCTTTAGGCAGTGTCAGGTTAACATCACGAGTGGACTGCCAAAACCACTTGTCGCGGTATTTTGATCAGAAGTCCCAAAATTTCTATAGCAATGGGATCATGTCCCTACCTACAAGATGGCAAAAAGTTATCGAACAAAATGGTACCTACATACTTTAGTTAAATATAAATAAACTATATTAAAAAATGTTTTGAATTTTCTTAAAAAATGCGAAGAAACTTTTTCCCTAACCTATTACAATGGGCCTTACCCAACACGTCTGCTAAGTTTCGCTAGCAAAATAATTTTGACTTCTACAGGGGTAGAAGTAAAGTGAATACATAAGATAATCCTAATTTTTTCACTGCTAGGATGAGCAGTGAAAACAATAGCCTCCTCTCTCTAGTCCTTTGACCCTTACAACAGGGAGGAGGTCTGAGGACCTCCTCCCTGTTAAGGGTCGTTATCCATTTCCTAAAAAAATATTAGATTTTTATTTAATGTATTTTAATTGATTAAATAACTGCAAAGGTCGCGCGAAATGTTAATCATTTGCGTATTTGCTTAACTCAAAAGAAAATTAGCAGGCCCTGAGCAGCATCCTGCAGAACATAAACATTGAAAAAAAAAAAAAAATGTGAAACTCACCATCAGCATCGGTGTCGGGAGCTGAAGTGTCCTCGTGTGGGCTGCCTTCTTCTTGCTGGCTCATATCGTCAGTTCTCACAGTCTTTCTGCAAAACGGAGGTTGATCATTGTATATTTTCTTAGTTTCAGCTGGCGAATGCATAAACCATAAACTTTACACCCTACGACGTAAAAAGACGTCATTCATTCATTCATAATTTCAGCCGAAAGACGCCCACTGCTGGACATAGGCTCCCCCAAGCACCGCCACATCAACCGGTTCTGTGCTTCCCGCATCCAGCGGATACCTGTGGCTTTCACAAGGGCATCGGTCCACCTTGTAGGAGGCCTTCCAACGCTACGTCTTTCGGTACGCGATAGCGACTCCAGAACCTTTCAGCCCCATCGGCCATCAGTTCTGCGAGCAATGTGATCTGCCCACTGCCAATTATGTTTGGCAATTCTTCGGGAAATGTCGGATACCTTGGTTCGCCTGCGGATCTCTTTATTTCTGATTCGATCACGTAGGGAAACTACAAGCATAGCCCTCTCCATTGCTCTTATGGTCACTATTAGCCTTCAGATAAGGACCATTGTGAGCGACCTCTACTCCGAAGCGTTAATCCGAAGTATCGGCCGAAGGTTTGGCCGTTTTATAATTTCCATAGTTTCCTTTTTTGACTTTGAATCCTTACCCGACTTAGTCACATTTTTCACTTTGGCTTATCTCTTGACTGTCGTTTTTTTTTTCTTTCGCCGTGGTCAGCCATAGTTAGCCATAGTCAAGCAACGGCCGATCATTCGGATTTATGTACGGAGTAGACCCCCAGGTTTCAGTGCCATAGGTCATTACTGGCAATACGCACTGCTCAAAAACATTCTTCTTGAGACACTGCGGTATGTGGGACGAGAAGATATTGCTTAACTTCCCGAACACTGCCCAGCCGAGTCGGATTCGACGATTGACCTCTTTCTCGAACTTGGATACCCAACTGGATAGTTTGAGTTAGGTAAACATACTCGTTTCCGATCTTCATGAGAGTGGGTGTTACATGGGCATTTGACATGACCTTTGTGTCTTGCCCATGTTCATTTTAAGACCCACTCTTTCGGAAGTTCTACTGAGGTCATCGAGCATTGTACTGAGGTCAACCATAGTCTCAGCCATGACAACAATATCATCGGCAAACCAAAGGTGAGTGATGTACTCGCCATTGATGTTGATGCCTAGCCCTTTCCAGTCCAGAACCTTGACGACATTCTCCAGCGCAGCTGTGAACAGCTGCGGAGAGATAACTCTGGTTACCTCGCTGCAGAAGGATAGATTTCGAGGTCTGGTCCTGCAGTCGGACTGACATAGTGGCGTTTTTGTACAGACACTTCAGCACCTCGACGTATCGATAGTCGATCTGGCACTGTTGAAGACACTGCAGTACAGCCATGTCTCCATCGAATCGAAGGCTTTCTCGTAGTACACAAACGCTATGCAGAGAGGCAGGTTGTACTCTTCGGTATGTAAACCTGCCGCAGCGTATGTGTGTGGTCTATGGTGCTAAAGCCTTTACGGAATCCGGCTTGTTCGGCAGGCTGGAAGTCGTCAAATCTACGCGTGAGACGCTTCGTAATGGCTCTTGAAAACAGCTTGTAGACATGACTCAGAAGTGAGATGGGCCTATAATTCTTAAAGAGAGTATTGTACCCTTCTTAAAGAAAAGAATCGCCACACCTCTGTTCCATGCCTGTGGCGTTTTGCCCTCGAGTTTGACGGAAACCAACAGCTTCTGGAGGACCTTGAGAAAGAAAAAAAAAAGGTTGCGGGAAACATGTTTCACACACATACCAACACAAAGCTTCAACTTTTGTTTAAGCACTTTGCCCAGAAAACACGATGACCCCACGTTCTTGGATATCGGCTTACCCGTTAACAGAGAGCGTGGCGGGTTTAGCGGGCTCGTCCTGGTCACGGCGGGAGCGGCGGGCGGCGCGGCCGGCCGAGGGCGCGGCGCCGGCACCGCGCCCGCGACCGCGCCCCCCGCGCCCTCCGCGCGCGCCCCTCCAGCCGCGCCCGCCGTACGCGTTACGGGGAGGCGGCGTGTAGCCCACATAGCTCACCTGCAACAAGTTTTATGCGACACAATTATCAAGTTTCTATTCCTTATAAAATAACACATTGCTTATATTCTCCGAAGGCAAAGGTGTAGTAACCCCATTTCCTTAGTTACGATTAAATTCCACGTAACAGGCGGCAACGAACCTGGACCTGGACCGGGCACAATAATTTGTAATGAATAAACCTAATAACATTTTTCCTGTGCCCCAAATCAAACCACAACACAAGCAGTAAAAAATAAACAAATAATGATCAAAGGCTCTAGTGATGGATTATTCTGAGTTAGTGCTCTTATACACGAGCGGCACGTTGCCAACGGCAGAGGCAACTCTACAACCGTTGACACTATTCGGCGTCAGTCTAGCAATTGCCTCTGCCGTTGGCAACGATCCGCTCGTGTACATGAGCACTTATGTAGTGTGCCCCGTAGGCAGAACTTACTTGCGGGTAGCGGGGCGCGCGCGCGGGGTAGCTGCCGCCGCCCCACTGCCCCACCACGACACCGGCGATCTCCAGGCGCGCGCCGCGGCCGCGCCCGCGCGCCCAGCCGCCCAGCGAGCCGCCCACCACGCCCGCCACCAGCGGCAGCGGCGGCATCGCAAACTCCACCTCCAGGCCCTCCAGGATCGCTTTGCGCATACGCTCCACCTATACACACACCGACGAATTCAATTATTAAAATGCATAAATTACTAGTTTACGCCAGCAGCTTCGTTTCCGTGCGGGGGGGGATTATTCCGAGATGAAAAGTAGCTATGTCAGTTTCCGGGCTATAAACTACCTCTATGCAAAAAACCGGCCCTTTGAAGGCCTTTTGCTTTTTACTAAATGATATGAAAGTATATGCGGTAAGTACCGCATATACTTTAGCCGGAACAAATAGATGCCCATGATGCCATGATGGTTTATGTGAAATAAAATATTTTGATTTTATCACAATCACTTTTTCTTCCTGTGGATCACCACAAAACTAATAAATATACTTATTATTCATCAATAATAGAGAAAATTTGAGACGATTTTTGAATTTAAAAAAAACTTCAAATGACTGACATTCTTTTTGCTTCATCTGAAAACTTCACTACAGTTATATTGAAAAGAATAGCACACGGAAAATATTGAAATTCAAATGATTCAATCTAATCTATGCGCAGACATTATTTGTAACATCGTTAGCACCAGAACTAAAAAAATATACTACCGCATCACTAACCCAATCGCAATTTCGAGCGGCCATTGTTGTTTACAAATTTTAGAAAAAAATTGTGTAGGAGTAGGATTCTTTTGTAGTTAACAATCTTAACCTGAACTAAGTTTTGGAACCACCTGAAACTCCACCGAAAGCAATAATGATCGGCTAGACCGACTAGTCAAAGTCATAGTCCATCTCTAATTTATAATATTAGTATGAATAGTAGGATTTTAATCGAAATCTATAGTGACTGACCTTGACCACAGTATCCAGGTGGTTGTCGCAGAGCTGAGCGAGGTGCTTGCAGTGGTTGGCGCGGTGCAGGTTGCGTTGCAGCAGCTTGCCGTCGAAGTACAGCCACGGAGCCGCCACGAGCCACGGCACAGGCGCGCCGCACGCGTCGTTAGCTAGCAGAGCTGCTTCAGCCCCCGCCATCACTAGTGCACCCAGTTGCACGCCACGAGAGTTTATACCGTTCACCTAAAATATGAAATACATTATTCGCTTCACATTACAGCGGTGATCAATAAGTGCCGACACACATAAAAGCGGTGCGATGTCGGGCATTCTCAAGTAACTCTTCGGGTGACCCGCGTCGCCAATATTTGCGACGCGACGTCGCAACGCTTTTACGTTTGCCGGCCCTAAAGGTATAAAACTTTAGAACGTTACTGACACTTTTCACACTTACGGTCATTTCTTGCAAATGAAGTGCATTCATGAGATCATTTGAGAAAGCTGTAGCCAAAAAGGCATCCAACTCCTGTCGCCTCAAAATTTGAATTTGAGACGTCATTATAAATCTGTAAATTTTAGATTAAATTAAAAACATTTTTTGTAATTATTCTTGCAAGAGAATGTCCGATTTATGGTATAGAAAATTATAGAAATTAAATTGGTGCGGAGATCCTGGTGGCCGAAACTAACCGGGCTACCTAGGACGGATGCGTTGTATGCGCTAAAATGCTCAAAAGCTCGTAAAATAATGTGGTACAATTTGTTTTCTTTCTAGTAACCAAAGATTCATATCCGTAAAGTCTAATGCCATAACCATGACCTTTTCCGGACAACGGTGTTCCAAGCAAAGCCTAATGTTTTCCCAAATTGACAAGCTTTTTGCACAAGTGAATTTCCACTGGCTTGCTAATATCCATAGCTAGGCACCGTTAATCAAATAGTTAACTTTTTTAATCGCTAATCCGTAACTAAAAAAGTCGAGAACTTCGTTAACACTTTCGACTCCACCCACTTTTCATAAAGTTCATTCGCCATCCACCCGGTACGCGCTCCGGGAGGGTCACTGGCATTACGTCTGCGCTAAAGTTAACCTTCGAGGAGTCACCGGCATTAAACCGTGTTACAAAACAGTAAAACAAAGTAAAATTCTGTTTTCAGGAGGTCTTGTCGCTATACTTAGTATCTCTGGTGGTATTTTCCCTTTAATCCATCCAAAGGTTGTCTGTAAAAGATCGCTTTTAGCGATAAGACCGCCCATTGTGTCACCCTATGTAAAATTTAAACATTTATATCTGTAACTTTTATGGTGTACATAATAAAGAGTATTCTATTCTATTTTCATACTAGCCCACTAGTATAAGAATATAGAAAAAGTATATAATTATTATTTCTCGCTGGATCCCGAGACAGGGAAATCAAAATTAAGGTTGGACACACCAACCTTAATTTTGATTTATTTGAACTAACGGCCGTTATTGTTTTAATGTGACAGCTGATAAACGTTCACCCCCTTATTACAAAACAAGGTTTATCTTCAGACCCAAGTTTAAAACATGGAGCCATTATCGAATTTCGAACTTTATTCCGACTATGGTAAAGTTCCTAAACACAAAACTGACAGCTTAGTACCGAACCAAGTTTTCAGTTTTGTTTAAAGAACGGTATTTCAATCACTGTTACGTTCTTATTACAATAACTGGCTCCATGGTTTATGCCATGTCAAAATATAAATCTTGTTTTGTAATAAGGCATTTTGTGTTTAATGAATTTACATGATCGACGGTCATGATCACCCAGAGTTCCGTACCTTGGTAGGTAAATATTTTAAAATTTTCATAACGAAATTTTATTTTTTCGCGACCGCGGCCGTTTAACGAAGTTTGTTTGTAAATGATTTTTGCTCCGACTCACTTGTAGTTGGTCGTGCATGGGTTTAGTTATCGATCGAATTACACTTAGTAATTTCGGCGTCGACTTTGTTTTCTGTACGGTCTTGTTATTTCGCACTCTATTATTTTGTGTTTACCCGTACTCAACAGAACACATAGTATAAAGTGAAATCATCTCAATTCAACATTGCACAGATTAAAAATAAAATACAACAATAAAAAAATTGCAATGTCTTACCTTAACACAGTGGCTAAAATAAGCAAATGTTGCGGTACGTAAGACGTATTTAACATCAATGGAGTATCAGAGCGCATGCAAGAGAGGAATGCTCTCATACGGCGACATTTATCATCTTGGGCAGTTCTGTAACAAGTCAAATAAAAACAATATCTATTCCTATTCAATAAAAATTACTTGGAAAAAAAAAAAAAACTTTTTATATAAACGAAATGAAATTCATTACATTATCTCTGCAGGTTCGTCAGTAATGAACGAGGTAGGCTAATGACAAGAAAAATACCTAAAGATATAAGCTCACCCGAACCAAAGCCTTTGCACTGTCGGTACAGGCCAATCTAGAACGATTCCCGGCACAGTTTCAGGAGTCTTCCCAGGGTTAACGCGGGAATATATCCATTCTGATATTTGAATGGTACAAGGGCGATCGATATTCACAGAACTTGTTGAGCCGTCCTCTAAAAAAAAAACAAGTACCGTCAACCATCAATGTTTAACAAAATTATTAAATTTTTCATTGTTAAAATCAGTAGGTTACCTTTGGCTTTTTGTGCCATAAAGCGGTGATGATGCATGTTATACAAAATTGCATACACATTTTGTCTGACAGGTCTAAAGAAATGATGTATAGAAGGTATTTCGCGGTGATTGTCATCTTCCATTAGTACAGGCAGAGTAACTTGACGATGTGTCAAAATCGACAACATTGTCGGATGCATGAGACCGCGCGCGTGTCGCTCGGCACACGTACGTAATACTTCAGCTGGGGCCGGGGGGCAATTGTCTTCGTTTGGAACCTGCTTCAAATTCGGGCGCCCCTATAAACATACAACCAATATTTATGTGTGATGTGATGAGTGTGATGACTAGAGATCGGATATTCGGATACATATCCACCTAAAGTTTGAGAGTTGACTAGTATGGAGTGCGAGTTCGGTACGGGAAAACGTGTCGGTTTCCAGGACTGACAAGTTTTTAAGAACTAATCCCCGAATAAATATATTTCATTTTAGAATAAAAGGTTTTGAAGAAATATTAATAGTGTTTTTTAAACGTGATATATTTTCCACAAAATTCTTGCCTTGTTCTAAATAGATAAGATATTTTTTATACTTCGGAATACAACATTTACCTATACACTGTTATTAATGAAACCCCGCGATCCCGGAACAAAAATATATTTTAAGAAGCAGTTTCCATACTTTGTATCCTTTGCCGGGAAAAAAACATACTTTAGGTAAATATGCATCCGAATATCTGATCTCTAGTGATGACTGATGAGCCAATTATTTTATTCAACTATGGGCAAACTATTATTGTAGTAAAAGTGTCCTGTGAATAATTTTTGTTTCTTTTTCACACAAAAGCTGTCAGACGTCAACAATTATAAGTAGGATAAAACATATACTAAGTTTAATAGTTTGGTCGAAATAGCTTAAGTAAATAAGTGTCGAGCAGCATCCATCTTATGTATGGATGGATACATACACACACACACACACACTAAAATCAACTTTCGAGGAGCAAAAGCTTCATCCAAGGCTGTTATTTCTGTTTTCAAATGTGCACCAGACAAGCTTAGGGAAACGTAGAAAATCAAATGAGTCACGTGATAAAGTGACTCACTTGACACAAATGAAAGCTTAACTTATAAACTGTACCACATTAGTTGTATTTACATTTATCAAACCTAAAAGAGTTCGTCAAGAACACACATAAACATATTTCAGACCTCTTTAGGAGCAGTTTGTGGTTTTTCGATTTTATCAGCCGAATTGACAGTTTGCTGCTTAGCTGCGCCCGCGTCGCCGGAGTCCAGCGATACCGCCGCAAGTCCTTGCTGTATCTCAGTGGGCCTTTCTTCCATGCTAAAGTCGGCGTTAATTGATGCTTTTGCTGTTGCCAATTTGTAGTCGTCCAAGCCTTTTTGCTGCAATTTATTGAGTTTGCAGTTTTTCTAACTATCTGAAGTGCTTAGTGTAAATAACAAAGGGGATGTAATAAAATACAAAAAAGGTGTAGGGAGAATAAAATAAAATGATAAAAAAATGGGTCACTTGCACTTGACAATAGTTATTTAAATTTAGAACGAGTGATCATGCAAAAATATCTGACGACTTGCCAATGGATGCCAATGTATTGGTGACGATGTAAAAGGCGTGGATGACTATAGCAATTTTATACTTATTAGAATAAAATATAAACCTCATGCTCAGACGATTCAGCAGCCAGTTTAGATGTGTCTAAGTCTGAAGAAGTTGCCTGTGGGCTAATGTCAACTTTCTGATTTTTTTTGTTATTCTTTGGACGACGACCTAAAATTAAAAGAAGGCATTTTATTGAACGCTTTTAAATTTGGTTTACTTGACTTACTTGAAAATGCAACAATAAATTAATATTCTTAGAAAAGTTGTCTTACCAGATGCAGTTCTGTACTTCAAAAATCCATCTTTTGTACCATTCAAATAATATTGTACAGCTTGTTTCAGTTTGGCAGCTCGGAGATCATTAAGATCACCAAATACATCAATGCATGCAGCATCTACATCCGATGAAGGCAGTTCTCGGACATACTGACAAATGGCTTTTACTAAAGCTTCTGGAGGCACCTGCTGCTGAAAATATTGTACACTCGTCATACACTTCATTTTCGATAATAGTAATAACTACCTAAAAATAAAGTATTGCGTAATCCAGTTTATTCTAATGCTTCACCTCCACGGTTCACAGTATCATGATTAGAGTCAGTAGGAAGAAATATTGAAACATAAGCTAGGGAATTCTCTTCCAAGGAATCGTGCATCGCGTCGTTTTAGCCTGCTTGGCTTAAAGGCAGCCTGGGACCTGGAGAAGGACATTTACCAAGTGCGTGTCGAACTACGCACAATGAAGGGTTCCGTAGTTGGGATGAATTTATAAAAAAACAAACTTAACATTTCTATTTTAATCTCCAACTGCAAAATTTACACTTTGTTCCCTTAAACCAGCCGATTTGCTGGAAAATCAAAAACCTCGTTTTCTTTCCACTTATATCAATCCTAATCCATCAAGGTCACGTTTGGCCCATACTATGTCTCAAAAACTTACCTTGTATAGAGTAGTTGGTAAAAACACTGAATTTTTTTACTTTCCATGTAAGCAAAATTATAATAAGAGCTTATTTTATTACTATCAAGAAAATTGAATAAACTAAAACTTATATATAATGTAGTATGGTTTAAAACGATTGTGCACCTTTTTTTGTGTGATTCCCAAACGTTTATAGAAATCAACTAGGCTTAGCTCCGAGAGGATGGTCCCACCAAGTAGTGCTGCCATAAGACATAGCCGGTCCTGCGGCACGTCTAATACTTGTGGTAGTTCATGCACCATGTACTCTTTTGTTTCCAATGAGGACTGCAAGGAAATTTAACACCAATAAAATCTTACACGATCAACAGTATGGTTTCACCCAGGGGACTTTGTATGACTATCGCCGGTGTCACCTTATTAAAACACATATTTACGGCGTGGGAAGAGGCCCAAGACGCCCTAAGAATCTTTTGTGACCTCTCCAAGGCATTTGATTGCGTCGACCACGAAACATCATTCTTGAAACTTGAGCATTACGGACTTGGAAAACTAACTAACTACCACACCTAACTAACCACCACCACCAAACTTGGTAAGTTAAGTAAAAGGTTATTTAAATGATAGACAGTTCAAATTAATGGACTCAATGTATTCGGCTTAAAAGTAAAAATGGGTGTACCAAAAGGCTCGATGTTGGGTTATTTCCTCTTTTTAGTATATATTACTGATCTACCGCTCTTGTTAAAAACTCGGCCACAAATGGTGTTATTAGCTGACTATACTTCCTTATTTTTTTAAATTAATAGATGTGCATCAAATCTTGACGTCGTAAATAATGCCCTATTGCAGGTCCAAAATTGGTTTACTGCTAATAATAATAGTATTAAATGGGAAAAAACTAAGTGCATAAGATTTTCTTTACCAAATGTCAAAAGTAGTCATTGTGAGATAACTTAGTATTGAATCAAGAGAAACTAGAATTCGCCGATGAAACTGTTTTACATGGGAACACGCTAGACTCAAGGTCCTCATATAACATCCCTTGCAGGATGGCTAAGTTCAGCAGCTTATGCTGTGAGAAAAATCCGTCAATATACTGATGTAGATACCGGGAGACTAGTCTATTTTAGTTACATTCATAGTATTATGTCATACGGTATTTTACTACGGGGCCGGGCAGAAATAGAGTTTATTTTTATTCTGCAGAAAAGAGCCATCAGAGCCATGTATGACCTCCGCAGACGCGACTCTCTAAGGGAACTGTTTAAAGTTTTTAATATTATGACGGTACCTCTCTATGGTCAATATATCTATGAAAACATCATGTACGTTAGGAAAAATCTACATCTTTTTAGTAAAAGAGGCGAAAGACACAAATAGAGGACTAGAAATAGGGACCAATTAGTTCAACCAGGTGTCAGGCTGGCTAAAGGAGACTCACCTTTCATGGGTTACTGTTTAAAATGTAACAATGTAATATTTTATTGTAACATTTTTTTGGAGGTCTGAATGATACGAAATTTAAATCTTGTTTAAAACGCACACTATGCAGCCAAGCATATTATAAGTTGGGGATTACATCGCTGATAAAAATGCTTGGCTCAACACTGATCCTGCTCCACAAGGGCTCAAAAACTAATTGATTAGCATTTGGATATACTGTTGGAGCTGCTGAAGATTTCAAAAACAATTTTTGCATTGTATAAATTCTATCTCTTAGTATTATATAATTGCATAGCACATGTGTGAGTACTATGTACTTACTATAAAGCTACCATTTACTGGGTACGTCTTTGATTGACTTGATGGTCCCTGGCAGCTGAGAGTATGTCATGTCTCACTGATGGAGGCGGGTGGAGTGTTAGATTATTTAGCTCCCTTCAACACGTTGAGCTGAATGGTGCTAATCGATGCGTCATGTTCGTGAACGGGCGCCATCAGTAGGGACTGGTCATCTCTTAGCAGTCATGGCTTATTTTAATTTAATTTTAGAATTGTTTATATTTTTTTATCTTTTTATTACGGACGCTTTGACGTTTTACATCGTTCTCACATACATGTGAGAACGATGTAAAACGTCAAAGCGTCCGTACTACAAATATTGGTTACATCTTTCATGTTGAAATTATACATGTATAATTTCAACATGAAAGATGTAACCAATATTTTGTAACCATTTGTTAATTTAAAAGAGTGTCCATGGAGTTCCTTGCCCGTTCAAGCTTTGGAATGGGCAACTAGCTTCATCTTTATGACTGACCAACCCCTTGACAATTCAAAAGTGCCTGTAATTGGTTTATTTGAAATAAATGGTTTGAGTTTGAACGAACACATACATAAATTCAAATTTTATAATTATTTTCTACTAAATATAGTTTCGTGGCCGCCGACAAAAGAACTAAAACCAAAAGACTTTACAATCAAATGTCAACTACAGACAGAAAATGGTTTTGGCACAGAGAACCCAAATAATTTTCGCAATCTTACCCTGTATGTAAGCTTCAGTTGTGAAGAGCTAAAGTATCTTGGAGGTTGAAATACTAAGTATTCTCCTGAGCAGCCCACAAGTCCAGCATAAGTTTTCTCCCGGCAAAGCCCAACTACTTCTTGACAATGATCATCGGAAGATACCATCTATTGAAAAGCAATCTTTATAATTAATTTGTATGACTTAAACATTTTAGTTTAACATTAAGTTTTAAATAGCAAGTTGTAATGTATTTTATCAATTTCTCAAGTATTTTAATTTATTTATTTTATTCGATGCACCAACAATTGATTACACGGATACAAACAAATAATACAATTTTTTTGTAAAATAACAGTGCATCACTTAGGTACTTATAAGTAAACACCACATGCATAAAACAATGAATCAGAGAAATAAGCTAACTTACTTAATAATAAGCGCTAACATTGAAAAATTGGTATCACTGGGACAAATTTTCACTTAAATGAATTTAAAACTTATGAAATTCTGTTTAAAAATTATAAAATTGGAAGGTAAAATTGAATACTCTTTGATATTATAACATTGGAAGGAAATAAATAAAAATTGATAAATTAATAACAAACAAGATTATTAACATTGGCAAATACACAGAGATGAAATTAAAATAAATGAAAATATGATTTTAAAATGTTTTCTACTTACTATAGGGATGTTTAGATATCTTAGTGCTGTTCTTAGGCAGGAATGTAGTCCCATTGGTGGTACCCACCATACTTTAGGAGGAGGAGTGCCTTTTGTTACAATGTGGCGCAGCACCTGTATACAATTTTAAGAACATTGCTTAGAATTCTTATAAACAAGAATAGCTAAGAATAAGTAGTATGCCTAATAGGAAAATAATAGGTTTTATTCTCTTAACCATTAAATTGGAAATACTCCACAATGCTCATAGGGTTGTGCAGTTGCACTACAAACAGTAAATACTTCTATTGATTCAATTTGACACTGTGGCGGCTAGTTACCTGTTTGATACTATGTTCAGGTCGAGTTGAAAACCAGCGTCAGGCACTAATCTGGCATTTTTGCTGAAATGGGCCTTTGTTTGTTTGTTTTTCAACTACAATGTTAAGTTTGTTTTTCGGATATATTCATCCCAACTACGGAACCCTTCATTGTGTTTGGTCCAACACGCACTAGGCCGGTTTTTTTAAATCTGCTGTATTATATTGTGCCTTTTAGTCTGTGCTAAATAAATGTATTTTTTTTTCTTTCTTTTTGATACTTACATAAATTAAGTATAAAAATACATGAACATATTTATTTAATTTTGTAATGTGAATGACGCGTTACTTAGATAAAACTAGGATAGCCATAAGATACAATATACCTACATCTTTTATTTAGAATAATAATAAATTTAATAAATCCAGCAGTGACAAAAAAAAAAATATTTAGTATAATTACAATTTTATTTGACAATCTGGGCACATTCTTGTCATTTTCCCTTTGGTAACCAACTCGCAAAACAATAATTCACAATTATGATCTTAAAACTATAGGTATAATAGGTAACTAAACTGACTGAGCTACCTTGAACTGTGTAAACTAGCAGTTGTATAATTTTATGGGTGGATTGGTGGAAATCATGTATTATTTGCCATTATTTTTGAGGGTTGTTGAGCAAGCATATTATGCAGGGCGAAAAGTTTATAGCCGAGTAGGTGCGGCATGAGAGAACACCGAAAAAATATTTGAAAAGTTTCAAATAGGAGCCGTGGCAGTGGTTAGGGGAACACTTTCAGATTACAAAAGAGGACAAAAAATAACGTGATCTTCGGAGCCATTGATTTTCGTATGATCATGTATTTCTCCTGCGTACTTGGCTAACCTCTGTTATGATTGACCGCCGTGACCGAAATTCGGTCAGGAGGATATTATTACTACCATTAATAAAAAAATATAAAACAAAAAATGCGTACAGAAAGAACTTTTTGGGTGGGAAATTATCAAATAACTTCTCCCGCTTTGGGCGGAGCGGGAGGGCGTGTCAGACTTTTACTGACTAAAACCCAGCCGTGTTCCTTCATTTGCCTGTGTGCCAGGGCCACGATATGCCTTTCGGACAAACTCGCAACCCTGGCTGGAGGAATATTAATTTCGGAAGTCGTTATCTTTGGATCTGTATTTTAGGTTTTTGCGACCGACTTCACAAATTAAAATTATTTTTCACTTTGTAGTGTTTTTTGGAAGTCGGTTTATTTTTTTTTGTAAAAAGTTTTTTATTATTACTTTTTAGTGGGTCAGTTTGTAATTAGTCTAAATTACAATAGCCTAATGTCAACTGCTCATCACCTTTTACAAAATATTGGTTTTGGCAGGGCCCTTAATTGTTGAGGAGTTCTTCTGGTAAGAACCAGGAGAACTGCTACTCATCATATTATGCATTGTGACGAGCATAAATTGCTCAGCAACACTATTAAAGTACCTACTCGAATCGCAACCCGTTAAATGCTTAATTATTATTAAGTAGTTTCGGTGGCCATCTCTGGTCTTCATCATCAGTTCCACTTCACAAATTCGTACTTTCCGAGAGCAAATACACGAGTTACTATAAAAAATACCCAAATCTCTATAGGTGTGCCTATCAAATTTGAGGATTTCCCTCGATTTCTCCAGGATCCCATCATCAGATCCTGACGTGATGATAATGCGACCAACTGTAAAGTATACCCTTTCAAACAAAAAACAATTTTCCAAATCGGACCATCGGTCTTCGAGTAATCATCAGGGAATATATAATACATCTACTACTCCTTTTTTTGAAGTCGGTAAAAAAATAGCACTTAAGCTTACGAGTATTACGCAAACGGATCTTAGAATTGAAAAATGGCTTTCACAGACCCACAATATTATTAAACGGCCTATCCAACGATACCCCACACCATGTATTAGACGAGAAAAAAAATATCATCCCCGTTTTACGTGCAAGAGAGCTAAGGGAGGTAGTACCCTAATAAAAATGTTTTCATGATTTTACTTTACGTCTTTCTCGGCGTGATTTAATGTATACCCATGCCAAATTACAGCTTTCTAGGACTAGCGTCTCTGAGCTAAGCCGGGGACAGACGGACATGGCGAAACTATAAGGGTTCCTTGTTGACTACGGAACCCTAAAAACGGCCAAGTGCGTGTCGGACCACGCACAATGAAGGGTTCCGTAGTTGGGATGAATATATCCCATCAAAATATGGCGCACAAATAGCCGTATTTTTTTATTGCGTTGACGTAGAATCTTGATTTTTTTTCTAGAGCTCTAGATATTAGACGTACGTATTTGATACTAATTTCGACTTGTTACCCTTTTTTGACTATTTTACTCAGGAATGCGTGGAGGATCCTGAGAAAAACCGTCTTCCTAGAGACAGTAGGATGAGTCACTGCAGGGTTGGTTCGGAATAACCTCATTAATACTGTTGAGCGTGCCCGCCTGCTGGCTGTGGGAGAACTTGAGTCGGGCCTCTGGCTTCAGGCGGTACACACTACACCACTTTCCGGTTCGCTACAAGTCTGCATCCGGCCGCACCTTGCGGGGCTCCACATCACAGTCAGTGCGGTGAAGCACTCGACCGCCTCGGACACCATGGCCTACCCTGCAGCAAGACCGCTGGTTGGCACGGCACACCAGCATTAATGACAACCCAATGGCTTTGCACATGACGGTGGGTAGGGCCTAGATGAAATGGCCATAATGCCTTGGAAGTTGGATGCAACCTGTGTCGACAACCACGCCCCACCCCCCCAATCTTCCTAGGACAGCTGCTTGTGCGGCTGCTGCAGGTGCAAAAAACCTAAAAAAGCACAAATATAACAACCTTATTGGGTGGTATATATTTGAGCCTTTTGGGGTTGAAACACTAGGGCCATGGGGTCAGAGTGCTCATTGAGTATTTCAGGACATTGCTAAGCGGTTGGTCGACTTTTCATGTGACCAGAGGGCTGGCCTATTTTAGGCCAAAGAATCAGCATTGCCACCCCATGTGGCAACGCTGCCAGCCTTTTTGCATTTTTCCACTAACAGCGATGAGGATGAAATTTTTGGATGCCCAATGAGCTTTTCCCCTTGTTATTTTTTTCCTTCATATACAATAATAATATAAATATTTTAGTGTTAGATCGTATACTGTATTTAATATTTCTGACAATTATTGATATAAAAGTTGTATTGGGAGATAAAAAAACTGAGATTTACCTACCTACACAAAAAAAAAAAATTAGGAAAATAAATGGTAAACCACAATTAATTTCATTTTCAAGATTTTGTTAAAACATACTCTTTTAGTTGACATTTAGTCGCTCATCTATCTTCTCCATTTCTTACTTTGGTGTTCATATAAAGTCAGATAGCACCACTGCACCAACAAAGCCCATTGGCTTTGTCAGACAGGAAATCTTTTATTAAGTAGAATACAATTGACCAGATTGAACACTTACAGAATTGACCCTCTGGCGATATGTAGCTTGAGTTTGTATCCAATGTTGTGGCAATGCAGGTGGAGTAGGATGTGCACCATTAAAACACACGCATAAAGCAACTTGATGTTCAGCAAGAGCCTGTGCAAGTGTGGTCAAAAATTGGACACAGCGTGCCCACTGCCCTCCACATGCCCAATCTGTAAAGACAGTCTAGTGTTAACTTTTAGTTTTTGGTTTGAAACAAAAGTACTGTTAGCCAATTTAGAATCAACTGAGAAGGCTAGTAAATATTTATTTTGGTAGCAGATTTCAGGAAAACCTTTCAATGTGTGCAAAATTTTTAACAAATATCTAAGTAGTTTTTCGTTATTAAGACAATATAAACATTTAGGTACCTGAGAAGTATCCTCCGTATAAGCGGTCTAAACATCCTTCCGCGTCGAGAACTAATCGTAACCCGCCGGCATGGTTTCTAGCTATTCGAAATAAATCAACTCCCACACCCTCGTTTTCTAAAAACGTTTGAAGATCTTGTATACCCATTGCTTGAAATAAACGATGTAATTATTCGATCGAACACGTTCGTCAGGATGAATTAATAGCCTGGAAGAAAAAAAATATTATGACGGTAAACAGTAGGTCGATAGTTTTCACAAATCAGGTAACACATCACATAGTATAATATACAATACTATATAATAAGATACAATATGAATAGATGTTCATTAACTAAGCACAATTCGATAAAATTTACTTGTATTTAGGTCTAAAATGAAGACATAATACCGAGATACGAAAGTTACCGGCACGTAGTTGGCGAAGGTCAAATTCGTTTAGATCAATTGTAATTCTACATGGAAAACATTTTACACTAAGTGGAACCTAGAGGAACAATGGAAATAAGAAAAAACTGTCCAACCTTATTAAAAAACCATACCAACAGAGGATTACGTTAGGTGTAAGTTAAAAATGGAAGCCATTTGTAATTTTTTTTTACGATACGAATGTCACTTTGGTACGAGCCAGAAAACCTGAAAAAAAAAGTTATAGTGATTTCTAATCGATTCAATAATACATCGAGCCAGGCTTGGCATTGTGCAGAACTCTGCGTGTGAATGTGGCGCTGAAGTGGGAGATCTGAACCACCTTATTTTTTCCTGCCCCCTTTATGACCACTCCTCACTTTTCCAAAGTCTTGTTTCCCTCCGAGTCCCTTTTCCCACTTCTATTGCATGTATTTTATTTAATTTTAATGTAGATATCTATAAAACCATAGCTCTTTTCCTTGTAAATAATGATATATCTATTTAAACATCATTTATAAACCTCTTTTATGTACCATGTAGCTCTTAGTTTACGCATCGAGTCGGCCTTTTTGCTGGGCCACCTGGTGGCGTTAAAACGTTAGTTTTCTGTTAAATTAAATTCCCATAGTGTTAATTTGTTATAATTTATTATTTTTATTTAATAACATCTAATCTCCTTTCCATTTCCAAATTCCCCGTTATAATATTTTATCATTTCGCGAGTACTTGATTCTTACGTTTTGTTAACAAATAAAACATTGTCAGTGGCAATAAGCACGAATAGTGCAACGCCAAAAAAAAAAAAAAAATAATACATCGATTGTATACTAAAATGATTGTTCATACGTTTTTACCTTAGATAAAATATATGATATCTAAGTAGAAGTTACTTTGTCGACCAGCATTATACGTGCATATTATAATAATTATCAAGATTGTGATTGATACTGATAGTGTTACACACCACCGTAACATAGTTTGAATCACAATCTGAATGATTTTGAAGTATATTGCTAATCCATTGCTTCATAAGGTCGTTGAATTTGTCTGCACAACAACGTAAATAATGCAATGAATTTTATTGAACTGCCAAATGAAACCCATTGCTACTGATAGTGTGTTACGTAATTACCCCGCTTCAAGGCTTCTACATACCGGGGCGACTTGTCGCGCGACGCGACACGACACAAAGGCACCGCTCGTCCCGCGACACGCGGGACCACAGATTAAGTAGTACCGCGGGACCTTTGTGCCATGTCGCGTCGCGCGACAAGTCGCGCTGGTATGTAGAAGCCTTTAAACAGCTCCTGACAAATAAAAAAATGTTGTTGATGTGAGCTTGAAAATTTAAACTCTCGAGTTAATAGAACGAACGATAACGACTAAATTCATAAAAGTTTGAGGAGATTAACAGAATGTAAGAGTTAGCGACCACGTGAGCTCGAAAATTCAAGCAACCAGCATTAATATTTTGCATATTTAGGCGGCTTCCAGCTGCTTTATTTAAATGTAATAATGACCCATACTTTTTCAAACCATATTTGTACATACACCGGAAACGGCAGAATATTATGATCGTACTAATACGAACATAATAAATAACATAACAACTTTGTACAATATTCTGACAAATAAATGCATTCTATTTTATAGTTCTCGATTTATTTTAACCAAATACCAAAAAGTGATCGGCTGTATCTGTATCTTGCATCTGTCAACTTGTCAATTTGATAATCTGTGTCTGTATATCCTGGTAGTCTGTGCTCCGTTAGGAGTATATGTGTTCTGTGAGTCTGTGTCTGTGAGTGCTATGAGTACTACTTAATCTGTGCTATGCTATAGTGGAATAATTTGTATTGGTTGGTTTGGTTTTTGCATTGGGGCGTTGTAAATCAAAACCAGGAAAATAAAATAATTCTATGAAAAGATGGGAAATTAGCATGGGATGTTATTGTTACATGCTGGAGCGAATGAAATTTAACCCGAAAACAATTGTTGTATCCAAGATGTTTTAGAGTTGTTGTTACAGTACCATAATCAGTATTTGGCATTTTGAATTGATTTCAAAGGATATTACAGTGCTAAAACTAAGTAATGCCGGAGCAAAGTAATGATTATCGTGTTGTAGTTTTTGGTGCGGGTGGTGTTGGCAAAAGTTCTTTAGTGCTTCGATTTGTAAAGGGAACATTCAGAGAATCTTACATACCTACCATCGAGGATACCTATAGACAGGTACCATCAATAAGTTTGTTACTTTTACGTATTTATTTGCATGTTTAGACGGTTCCCACGACTATTGAGTACGAATCAAGCAGATTGTTTTGTTTCCTTGTATCTGTAGAAGAACTTTAGGAAGTCCTGCATTACTATTGTCATTATATCATGGAAGTGGAAGTTTATTTGCAGCACATCTTCATCTTTGCCTTGTTGGCGAGGGCAACTGTTAGTTAAAAACAAACTGGCCGTAATATGTAACTGTATATAATATCTCATTGTCTTCCGCTAACAGATTTTTTTTTATCATAATCTGGATACCTTGATATCAAATTTGAGATTGTGCCAATATCTTGACAAAATAATTAAGGGCTGTCAATGGTAGCACCATGTTATGTTACCCTGTAATACAAAGTATTGTAATTATTCTATGTAAAAGGAATTGGAAAAAATGGTCCAGGAACCAGAGGATAGAAAATACATGCCCAAATTAGTGGTTTGAAAAAGTACATGCCCAAAATAGTGCTTTGAAAAAAACAAAACATCTGGGATTTTAGTATATTTACCTGATGATCTCATTCACGAATGACTAATTAATTATGCAGAAATCTCTACATCTTATAAAATATACAAATCTTATCCTAATCCTAACTCATAAATAGATGCAAAAGTGAGTTTGTTTGTTTGTGTTTGATTGTTACACTTTCATGCTAAAACGGCAGAACGGATTTGGATGAAGTTTGGCACATGGGTAGACTATGACCTAGATTAGGACATAGGATACTTTTTTTCCCAATATCCTATGGGGTCAAGACTTATGTGGGTGAAACCGCGGACCACAGCTGGTTCTATAGATTTAAATCAGCCATTCAAAATTACCCACACTGTATGGGTTTTTGATTGACTGCTTAGAAAAACCCTATCGAAAACACCTTTCCATTGAAATGGTTTTCGATGGGGTTTTTCTAAAATGGTCCCTGGGTAGAATAGAGATAGAATTGGTCATGCTAAGTGTGCTAGGCGGATATAGAATTGACATAATATTATGATTTTTTCATGTTACTGGGTTTCAAGTAGGTATAAAATCCATTGAAAGGGTTATCATGTAACCCTTTCACTGGGTTTCAAGTATAAAACCCATCATGATTAAGGTAACCCATTGAATGGGTTACCCTTCGAAAGGCTTAACCCTTAACCGGGGTTGTACGGTCCCTGCTTAGAAGTTGTAAACACCCAGCTAACTAAAGGACTAAGATATTGTTGGACAACTGTAAAATTAATAGAATGATTTTTTGCAGGTAATAAGCAGCAACAAGACAATATGTACATTACAAATAACTGACACAACTGGATCACATCAATTCCCTGCTATGCAAAGACTGTCAATTAGCAAGGTAAAACTATTTAACTCTAACTAGATTGAGAACAAAAAAAAAAATAACAGACTTATTTTTTTGTTATTTTTCACTTTGTAGTGTTTTTTTGGAAGTCGGTTATTTTTTTTTTTTGTAAAAAGTTTTTATTTTTTACTTTTTGGTGGTCAGTTTTTAAACTAAGTAACTAAGTTACAATAGCCAAATATCAACTGCTCATCACCTTTTACAAAATATTGTATTTCACGATGCTGGGATGTTAATTGTTGAGGAGTTCTCCTGGTAAGAACCAGGAGAACTGCCACTTGCCATAGGCATTGTGACGAGCATAAATTGCTTAGCAACCATAATAAAGTACCTAATGGAATCGCAACCCATTAAATACTTATTATTATGTTGTTCCGGTGGCTTGGTAAATGGTGCTTTTCGAGAGCAAATGCATGAGTTCCTGTAAAAAATTCCCAAATCGCTATAGGTCTGCCTATAAAATGCGAGGGTTTCCCTCAATTTCCATGGGATCCCCTCATCAGATTCTGATTTGGTGCCAATGAGAGGAGCATACCCGTTTAAAAAAAAAAATTTCAAAATTGTTCTATTATTGACTGAGGAATAGCGTAACAAACATCCAAAATAAAAAAAACAAAATCATGAACTGAGCTAGAATTTTCCAGCAAACCTTGGTGCATGGATTTCAGATATAAATTAACAATTGATTTTCCTGTAAAAACCTTAATAACCACTGCACCCCTTTTTCCAATTCAATTTATGTTTAGTAATGATTGAACTGTTAAAGAGTACTTATTTTTTTTATTTATAGGGACATGCATTCATATTGGTGTACTCTGTGAGCAGTCGACAATCATTAGAAGAACTTAAGCCAATATGGCAAACAATAAAGGAAATAAAAGGCACAGAGCTTCCAAGTATACCGGTGATGTTGGCAGGTAACAAATGTGATGAAAGTCCAGAGATACGGGAAGTGTCAGCATCAGAAGGACAAGCCCAAGCTCAAGAATGGGGCATCTCATTCATGGAGACATCAGCTAAAACAAACCACAATGTTACCCAACTTTTCCAGGTATATATTTTTCTAATTTTTGTTCCACAAGGCCGAAATTGTTGCTGAACTGAATTTTGTTTAGATTTATATTTATAAAATACAAATAATCTCATAATATCATCAATCAATTCAAAAAAAGGCCTGTGTAACCAACACATTTATATTTTCTACTTCTTGAAAACTCTTTCCTATGATGACAGAGAAATTACTCTACTCAATTAAATAACACTTGTATTGAAACAATTGCCTATACCTTCACCACCATTCACCTACACATTCACCACCATTCTCCACCATTTACCTACACATTCATCACCATTCCAACCCTTTGACTGCTTGTTGTGTTATTTTAATTTTCCTTTTCATTTATTTATTTTTTGTTTTAATTGTTTAGTAGAAATACAGGTTACCTGCCTGTTTATTTGTATGTTGCCACTAAGGGGGGCCTGGTTACCTTTAATAAAGGTTTTTTCTAAAACCTACTTTAGGGACCAGCTCTCACAATGTGAATTTTTATAGTTCAAAACTGCTATGTGCTACAAAAGCATTGTGAGAGAAAAATAAATAAACTAATTATTATATTAATTTTAAACTTTAATTACAGGAATTATTAAATATGGAGAAGAACAGAAATGTATCACTTCAAGTGGACGGAAAAGGGAAAAAAAAGAAAGATAAAACAGCAAAAGACGGTGGTGAAGCATCTGCCAGTGGAAGAGAAAAATGTCGGATTATGTAAATATATCAATAACTCCAATAATATCTAATCCCACCAATTGTATAACAATATTTCCTAGTCATTTTGATCCTAGTCATTAAATCTATGTCCCAGCCGAGTAATGTGCCGGATTTAGAATATAAGTATTGGCCGTATCACATTTAAAAGCAAGAAGTAGTTATAGTAATTACAATGCCTTTTAAACAATATTAGTTTCCATTATGATGGAGCTTAGAGTCATTGAAAACCTACATATTTTGCTAATTGTTAGTTACTAATAATTTAATAATGACTGACATGAAAAAGAGATGAGAAAATATTCCATATAATTGTTAGTGTGAAAATACAACGAAATTAAGTCTTTTAGGACTTACTGTTAATGAATTATACATACTGAGCTGTTAAATGAAACAATATTGCCTACGAAAAACATTCATGTGACAAGCATTACATTGCATAAACATTTAAGTATATTATGTCTTGTTCTTTTTACTAACATGACATTATTGTAATAAATTTAAGTGACATGGGAAGGTAAGGTCCTTAAAATATGTTTAGTGTTATGTTTATTTTTATCAATAAGTTATTGGGACACATTTGTTATCCAAAAGATCTAATATTATATTTATTAACATCTGTTCCAACAAATTTTTCGGGAATGGTTGTATGTGGTGGTATAAACCTAGAATTGTATATTTGGTATTATAAAAGGTGGGTAATGTCATTATGGGAACTTGTTTCAGTGCCAAATATTAGCAGCTACCTAGGAATCATGGTTTAGTTAATTTCCACTAAACAAGTTTGTGATTTTAGAGGCAAGACATGATTGTATTGTTTTAAATATTGTTAGGGCGCGTACACACGAGTGCGAAACGTACACGCGGCGCGTGCGCGTGGACTCGCCTTTATGTTGCCTATTGTAACTGCGTCCTCCGTAAAGTCAGTAAGTTATGGCTAAACCAATTCTAGTTAGTGATGGGACCTTAAAAATTGCTACCAAAAATCTGTCTACCAATGTAAAAAAAAACAAAATCTAATCAAATAATTAAAATGATTTTTGTTTTTTTTAGAAAGATTTCCTAGATTACAGGAGTATGTGTGAGGCACAGCTAAAATATGAACTTCATACAGAATTATTATTAAATAAATAGAATAAGCACTGTATTAAAAATATTCGACAATATATTATTATACTTAGATAGGTACTGTAGTATCCACAAATAATGATCTCGCGATGACATTATCGATTTAAACCACATTTTTTATTTTATTTTATAAGTTAATATTATTTGTTATCTAGATGGACAATGTTCACGGTTAAATATTTATCTAGACATAATATTTAAACGTAGCTGTCGCTAGTTATATAATGCACTTTATTTAATATCACTCACATATCCAGTTATATAGATTTGTCCATGATATATAAGTATCTAGTCGATTATTACTGTACAAATAATATATTTTGAAATATCTGTATGCAATGCAAATGTAAAGTGGCTGAAATGCTAGTGCAATACGGCTGAAGTCTTCAGCGAAGCTGCACCTGGGTCCAATCACCGTTTATTACTCATAACGTGCTACCAATCAGGTGAACTACACCAGAGACGTACCTACTCGTCATATAATAATGCTTGGTAATTCCAGCCGATTAAAATAGTATGCGGCCGCGCTTCGGCTTGTAGCCGTATCGTTTGAAAATTGATCTTAGGTCATTACCTAAGTTAATTCACAGCCTGTGATGTAACTGCTGTTTTTTAAAAGCTTTTATTCATTCAATACTTAATAATTTAAGTACTAAAAGCTCAGTCACATTATTCATACCTACCTACAATTTAACTTAACAATATAATAAATTGTACTGCAAATTCACAAAGTAATTGAACCAAGAAATAAAAAAATCTATGGATGTGATTATTTCATTATCAGTACTATTTAGGATTATTATTAACATTTTATTATGTTTGAATGTTATGAGACATTTCAATATTGTGCACATAAGTTGATAATGTATTTGCACGTTTTAATTACGAATATTTGCTTATTGGCTGAATCTATAAAATATTGTATTTATAGAGATAAAAAATTGTTAAACACTGAATTGTTATAGCTGGACCAAAGTTGTTTCGTGTTGATTGACGTAAGTTAACAGTGTAGTAGGTGTATCTATTTTTTGTATTCTTGGTATTTTCGTCTTTCCTAATTTCCACACTTAATTACCTAAAATGAGTGTTGTAATTGTCGAAATAACCTTTGCCGTATGTAACAAAAAGACTCAGTTGCATATAAAATAGCACTTCTAAACATACCACTCGTTCTTGTGAGATTTTCTCTCATTTTTGTTTTGCTGTTATCATGGATAAATAATACTTTATTCGACTATGGCTAATCTCTTCTTCGTCGTTCACTCAATGCTGAGGATCGCGACCACATACGACGCGTCTCCAAGCTATGCGGTCTTCTGCAGTGTGGACCGCTCGGTAAATGCTACCTCCAACAGCCTTCTTAATCGCGTCTGACCATGCTTAGGTTAACGCATAATATGTCTATGGCTAATACATATTCTTATTTCTGTTATTGGCGAAGTGTTACACTTTCACAAAAGATAGTTATTTAAAAAATGTTAAAATACTGTCGAAACCTACCAGTTTCCATCTCGAAATCCACTTGCAGCTTGAGTGCGAAACTAGTCTGAAACCTATAGGTGCAGGACTTAAACCGTAAATACAAATATAATTATGTCCCAGAAAGTGTTAGTAGTTTTTTTTTATTTGAGATGGGTTTGCTCTTGACGTTAGTCTAGGTCAGAGGTGACAGAGATAAAGTCGACTATTTATTTTTACTATTTTCTATTTAAGTACTATTTGTTATTAGATGAGACCGTTTCTAGTTTTTTTTTTTTGTTAGATGAGACCGTTTCAACTCATTGTCCTTAATTACTTATTTTCTTCGGTTACTCATGCGCCATTAAACTCTTACCGCCTTATTACAAAACAAGATTTATATTTTGACATGGCTTAAACCATGGAGCCAGTTTTTGTAATAAGAACGTAACTGTGATTGAAATACCGTTCTCTGTACAAAACGGAATACTTAGTTCGGTACTAAGTTGTCAGTTTTGTGTTTAGGAACTTTACCACAGTCGGAATAAAGTTCGAAATTCAATAATGGCTCCATGTTTTAAACCTGGGTCTGAAGATAAACCTGGTTTTGTAATAAGGGGGTTTTAATTTACCCTTTTCATATGAATAGACAAGAAACTAATAAATTTGTAATGCACAAAGCGCTAACTATCTCAATATGCAAATTGTTTAAAGCTAAGGATTCTTCTTCACATCCAATATTTTTTTTAGACAGCTTGCTCATTGTAATCTCTGATTGGACTAGATTAGAATGACTCGTTAGTGGAGTTCCGGTCTATAGCCGCAAGTTGTTTCATTGACTTGTTTGTCAAAATAACTGTACTACTCGGCCGCGGCACCTTGGACCTTTGCCTGCTTTTTCCTTAAAGCCAGGGGGTCTACCCAAGCGATAATCCGAAGTATCGGCTGAATGTTCGACCGTTTCTTGTCTTCCGAAGTTTCCTTTTTTGACTTGTGAGTCGTTGCCCAACTTCAAGTCACGTTTTTTACTTTGACTTCTCTTTGACTGTCGTTTTTTTCTTCTTCGCCATAGTCAGCCGCGTAGTCAGAAAATGGCCGAACTTACTGCCGATACTTCGGATTTATGTTCAGAGTAGACCCCCTGGTTCGAACTGTATTAGTAATTTCGTCAAGTGGCGAGTAATTTAAATATGTCTGAACAACAAACATTTAGTCGAGTAGTTTAGTGATTTAGTCGAGTCATTCCATTTTGTTCATTTTTTTCGGACTTGTAGCGCTCCCCACCATGCGTCACTACTCACTGGATCTGAACCTGTCGAAATTAGTCTAGTTCATTAACCGCCGCAAAAAATTACACAACTTTCGGACATTCTCGAACAACCGAAGTATTCTTTGGGATCTGGTCCTTCAGAAGACACTATTAATCGGTTTTCGTACCCACAGATTTTTCTTTCATCACACTTTCTTCATCCACATCTTCTAAAATAGCCATTACCCTAAGCTTCATCAGCTTATTCACTTTATTGCGTTGTAGCCTGTTCAACTTGTAAATTACCACTAAACTTGTACTGTTACTAACCGTTTATATACTAAATTACTCGCCACTTGACTAAATTGCTATATTACGTAGTCCGAACCAATCTTAAAGAACATTACACACCGCGAGCGACCGTTTCACAAATTTATTTTCAATACACTTCCTCGAAAACTGGTTCATATCGCACTACGATTAGGTTCACAATGCAATGTATTTCACACGCGTGCGATTTTTTTATTTTCCAACACGCGTGCGGAAATAAAAATTTTCACAGATAACTTATTTCCATAAACTTAGTCCAAATTGGTTCAATGCCTCTATGAAATTCACACCGTCTCGCGCCAGAAACGGTCCTCTCTATTCGGAGGTGATTTTTTTTTAAATCTCTGCAAAGATGCGTCTTTGCGGCGTTAATATTTTTGGAATATTTAAATAATGTTTTTAAATAGAATACCATGATTATTTCAATAAAAAAATGTTGATGGACAAATTAACATTTATTTGTGTTCTAAATTAAAAAAAAAAATATATTTTTCATATTATGCTGTTTATCGACTTTATACCTTTGCTTCTCCTTCAACCTGGCGAAAGCAAAGCGCGGAAAAAAAAGAAAATTAAATCATAGTTTCCTAATAATTCATGGACTTCTTGGCGGGAAAGTGAAGCGTCATGTTCAGCAGTTTCTTTAATTTTCCAAAATTTGTGTTTAGCCGAATATTAATGTGTAATAATGGTGGATTATTAACCATTAAGTGTTTGTGAACGTGCATTAGTGTAGGCAAATGAAACAAAACAGTGCAACTTCGCTTCAAGTTCTCTCAAGAAGTCCGCGTGAGGTGTCAGTAAAGTGCCACATCTTTACTGAAACTCAAGGGGAGTGGGCGGGGATATCATCATCATGCATTTATAATTTATTTCATCAATACTATACAAGAACTAAAACGTGACATTGGCTAAATGCACAAACCGTGCGAAGCCAGAAGGAAAAATAAATAAATAAATAATAATTCATGACAAAAATATTTTTCGTTAGGTATTTTATTTTATTTCTTCAAAAGTGTATTGAAAAACGTCGTTTGATACACGTGGACATTTGTTATAGCAGTTCTCGGCTCAAAAACAACCTCGCCTACGGCTCGGGTGTTAATTCCGCCTCGAATGCAATAACAAACATTCTCCACTTGTATCAAAATGTACTATTTTCAAACAATCGTTTTGAGAACTTTTGTTATGCGATGAACATTCGTGAAACGAAGTTCGGTGAGTCACCACTCACCAGAGCAGCCCAGAACCAGCGAATCCAAACACAGCAAAAAGAAAATGTAGTAGCTGTGCTCGCAAACCATTGTTCGTTTCGCGAATGAATGTCCGTTGCGTAACAAAAGATCGCGCAACGAATGTTTCCAAAACAAATTCACGAAGCAAATGCTCGCGGTGAGTACTGGCTGTATGAGCTGCACTTACCAACCACTTTTAATTTTGGCATCACTATTTCATGACATCATGCACCAGCGTCTAATACTTATTCTGTGTTTTTATACTGGCTGTCCAATCGATATTTTTTATTCCCTTGTCCTCTTGTTTCTAATAAATCGTACAGACTTAACATTATTTTTAACTATTACGGATTTAGGAATCGTAGTTCTGGTAGTTGATTTTAGTGAAATTCTGTAATCAACGAAGGATCAATATAACATACCTATACCTATTAATCAAGAATAGTGATTAATATTGTGAAAGGTACTACCTTGAGTGAATGTTTAAACTTGATAGGTAGGTAATCAATTCAATTCGTTGGTGGTACCTACATTCATTTAAAGCTCCGAGTTGCAATATATTATAGCACATGCTTTTAATTAGGATGACGTAAAACCTATTAAATATTTTTTTTTACACAAATTTCTACACTATATTTACTGCATTTAAACATAAACATTACTTTTCATATGACATTGCTATCCTTGTCTGCTCTTCTCCCTATAATCTTCGAAAATGGTGCCCATTGTATGACACGGCAATATTAATATAGGAAGTAGGTAATAGGATATTATCAGCATCCCTTTTGCAATCTAACCGATTATATCTATAGAATGCATAGAAATCCAAAATGTTACTAGAAATATTATTTATTCCATTGACTGTGTAGGTACCTAGTTAAAGTATTGCTTACGTTTTCTGATATTTATTATACTTTCAATAAAAAATAACAAACATTTGACGATTTCTAAGCAAAAGTTGGTGTGCTTTTTTATTCGTCCATCTATCAAACCTTCCTTTGGGTTATAATAAGTATTAGGGTAGTCGGATAGAAGCGCCTCGTTGGATCACGATTACAGTTTGTTCAGGGTAGCTCAGAATGTATTGATAATATGGAGTCAGTACATTCTCTGATCACCTTGTTGGGAGTCGTATGTTCTAGTTGTATTGTACATAATTATATTATTTCTTTTTTAATGTTATTTATACTGAGGTTGCGAATGTTTGTTGACCAATAGCAGTATAGGTGTAAGCGTCTATTTAAAATCGAGTCTAGAATTTGCTTATTATCTTCTTAATACCGTAAAGAATTATTTATGCTTATATGTTTCCAATTATGTATTAACATATTTTAAATTGATCTTGTTTGTGACACTTCTCACTAAGGCATCACGAAAATAAAAAACTTATAAAAATATTATTAACTGGTTTTATTTCATAAGGCGACAAATAGGTACATATTATTTATAAAAGCGCATTGAGTAATTGTAGGTAAGTACCTACTTACAAAAATATTAAAATCGCATCATAATCTTATTGTAAACTTATTAGAGGTTATTACACTCCAGCAACATTTTAATAATTGTGCACATCAAGAGTTATTATTTCATTAAAACCAAACGTTTTGACTGGACTCATTCATTAATATTAAGCTTAACATTACACATAATTATCACAGTGGAGTAAAAAGTAAAACTTAATAATTACATTTAAAAACTCATATTTTAAGTTACCTATTGGCGTTATTATATCAGTTACATGCTCTGACTTGAGCGCTGTCGCTTAGTGAACTCAGCATTCACAAGTCGACATGTCAATATTATTAGAACACCTTTGTATAAAAAAGGACGCGTTGCCCGCGAGTCGACCACTTCACAACTATGGCCCTTTGGCGATATCAGACTTATACATATTAACTGTAAGTCCAGGTTTCCTCACGATGTTTTCCCTCACCGATGTCAGTAATGTCCAAGATAAACTCATAGTACATACTTACCTATACTCCATTTGAAATAAGATTAGACATTTAAATAAACGTTTTTTTCAGTCCGTTCAATCGGTTTTGACTTCTATTGCGTTGGTGGCATGACCAATGACAGCTGTAATAAACAGTTTGTATTGTAACCACTTTTTTTGCTTTTAATGCCATCCTTATGCCTACGGAATAACGGTCAAAATCGGTTGAACGGACTGTAAACAAGTTTATTTAAATGTCTAATCTTATTTCAAATGGAGTTTATTTGATTTGAAAAAGTCACATTGGTAGGTACTTGTCCGGATTTGAACCCACAACCTCGTGCATGAGAGGCGAGGCCATAACCAATGCGCATCAAAGCAAAGATGCTGAATGAAAAGCAAAAATTGACAAAAAGTGAAGTGTCTGACATTTTGCTTTAGCCTCGCGCAGACGATTCGTCGGTAACGCGATGTCATAATATTAACTTATCAAGTCGTACTTTTTTTTTAATTCAATGTAGTGACATGAAAAGCTCATAATTCAACTTTTTCTTTGAGCGACATGTTATTGTAGTGAGAATTGAGAAATACCGAAATAAATCGTCGGTTTACTGCAAGAACCCACTAATGGCAAAAAATCATCAAGTACCGACTCCGGATCGTCATGACGAGCTCTATAAATAAAATGCAAAAACTCACTTATTTCTAGCTGTTCAAATTTGGAAGTTATTACTTCAGCGTAAAACTGATAATTACAATTTTGGAACTGTCGGTTCCACTAAAATCATTAAGTCACATTATAAAGTTTAAAAAAAAATCAAAGTAAGTAATTAAATAATGTAAGTATATTTAGTTTTTTTACAAAACTCGTTAATGTGATTTCGTGATTTTTTTAAATATGACTTACGAACATCACTTTAAAACGAAACTTGAATTAAACTTCATTAACTGTGCTTAATTACTTTTTAAAAACAATAATGTATAATACGACATATAATTAATTATGTATAATAAGATTAATAAACATAACTATAATAATTAGGGCTAATGAAGATGAAAGCTTTAATTCCATTACATTGGATTTACAAAAGGTATTGCATTTACCAACTAGTAATGTCTCTCTGCTTTACTACCTACGTAAACTGAACTTAGACAATGCTACGATCTATGAAGCTCGTTCTTCAAATGATGGCCTATGTTATTGGGGTCTGAAGTAGACGGAAAAAAGGAATTGATGAAGTAGGTAGGTACAGTTTCTGTTGTGCCTACAGCTGTATTTGGTTCAAACAACACACCTTGAGGTTATCGAACACAAATATCTCGAGTCTGGAATTCTGGATACACATTATGGAGGTCGACAGTATGACCAGTGCAATAGAAAATCAGATGTGTCATATGCCAGTTTGTTCGATGATCGATCTGTGGTAATGCTTTATGGTTAGCAAGATAAAACAGAAAAATACGGAAACTAAGAAACCTTACGAACCTATAGTAATGAATTACACAGAGATTTTAGACCTGAAGAATTTGAGAAATAGCTTGATGGTAAATAGATCTATTAAGTCAGATGTAGAAAAATGGAATGGCTCAAAATAAAATGATCTAACGTTGTTCTATATAGTCAGGACTATGCATCCGATTATAAAGAACTTACATATACTCCTTCATTCCATGGGGTTAGGCAGAAACTATAGAACGCCACATGCTACTGATACGCTCATTACATACTCCTTTTACTTCAGCTACGTTTATACATCGTCATACACACGCCGGTTGCGAGTACTACGCACCTGATACCTATGTCCTCCTAGGGCATCGGGGTCCCGGCGTTTCCACTAACCTCTGTTTTGCTTTTGTTAGTCGCCATTTCACCCTCTCAACATGACCTAACCATCTCAGCATACTCTTTTCAATTTTTGTCAATACATCTTCATTTAAACTGCACCATTGCCTTATCACATCATCTTTCAGACTATCATTCATAGTCACGCCAGACATGCTTCGCAAAGAACGCATTTCCACAGCATTTATTCTAAATTCAAGCTTCTTTTGCCACACCCAGCATTCACTCATCATTCAGCATCAGCATTAATTCATAGAATTTGATGTTTCAATAAGAAAACAACTGAAACTGTAACTCAAACGGTAAGTCTGCGACAGCGAAAAAATTTAGAAACAAGCAACGAATTTAATTATAGCACTTATATTCTAAAAAAAGCCTATCACCAAAGCAAAGAAAAAAGATTTACTAAAAATGTGCACCGAAAAAATAACTCCTTCTCAACTGCACCATTGGTACCAGAATTTACCAGATAGAGAAGTCAAGATTTTATTCCTGAAAAAAAAAAAGAACTCGCACGAAGACTTGTAGACAAATCTTCATACGAGTTCTCTTCTTGTTCATAATCGTTTATTTTTGACTGATTTACCAAACAAAGGTTTGATTTTAAATTAATCTATAGGTTGTTGCTGTTTTAGTTCTAAGGATTTATTTTATGTTTTTTAATGATATAGATTATTTTGCCAACTTTCGACACTGATTCATACATTATTTCTATTCACGTATTTTAAGATTTTTTTTATTTTAGATTAATTTCATTCAAACCTCGATCAAAGGTCCAATGGCAAGAAGTCATTTTGCCAACTTTGTACATGTTTTTTTAAATATTTACTTGTTAATATTTAAAATACTTGATTTTAATAATAAAATAAAAATATCCAGCAATCTATTGGTGTTTTACTTTTCTTTAACATGACTTAGACATATCTAAGATGTTAGAGGGAAAACAATATAACTAAAACTAAAAGTGGCTTATTTCATAGTTTTGTATTTGTCAGTTAATGAGTTCTTGCAGTAAACCGACGAAATACTTGTGGCCGCTTTGATGCTCTCTCGGACGAACGGAAATTTATTTATTTTCAACTAGGTACTTAACGCAAAGTTGATTTTTTGTTTGCCAGTGAAAACTGCGCTGCGCTACACTACCGAGGGCTAAAACACTCCTAACTTTCGTTATTATTTATAGTTTGTTAATACTAAGGTATTATTAATTCTCAATGATCACCACTTGCAAGATTTTGCCTTCTTCTAATGTTGCTCTTAATAGCCAGCTGATCACTGTTATTGTCTGACAAACAGTTAGGTAATCGTCCAGTGCTAGCTGATCTTTGTAACTTTGGACGATTGTCATTATTAGTCAATTGCAAATTAGTTCTATTTTGAACATTAGTGACATTTGTTAAAGCTAGTGAACAAACATTCAAAAGTCTATCCAACCTATCACCACTTATTCTATCTGTATCAGCTCTTAATTGTGCTGGTTGCTCATTTGTGCTTGTAGAAAACATTGATCTTCTATTTTGTCGAACTCCAATACTCACGACGCCAAGGAAATTTAAGTTGAATGGAATATTAAATATAAAATTGAATAAAATCATAACCAGGAGATATATCAATGAAATATTTACAACTAGGATAGAAAACCCAAATACAATCTTATCAAACGGGAACCATAATCCATCTGGAAAAGACAATTAAATTAATTAGTAATAAGCAGAGGGAGAATGTTTTAATTTAAAAATATGAATAAAGAGGCCAGAAGATTTACAGATTTTCACCCTGTGACTAACTTACCACAAATAATTAAAAAAAAATCAGCCAGGTGCGTGTCGGACCACGCACAACAAAGGGTTCCGTAGTTGGGATGAATTTATGCCAATAACAAACTTAACATTGTAGTTGAAAAACATGGTCTCCCATACATTCTAACTGCATTACATTTGCATTTAGAATGTATAGGAGAACATGTTTTGGTTGACTATTAATCGTTAACTTATAAAGCCTACTTAGCTGTGATAGTTTTCCTTTTAATTCTTTGTATATTACATAATTATACTGCCATTAATTTTTTCAAATATCTAAAAATAACAATTTAGCTGGCAAGGGGGGAAACAACCTATCCAACGATAGTCCACACCATGGGACAGACGAGAAACAAAAATATCATCCTCACTTTATGTGGGTTAAAAGGGGGGTGATATTATTACAAAAAAAAAACCGCTTTGTCGGCGTGATTAATATATATCTATACCCATGCCAAATCTTTCTAGTACTAAGAATCTCTGACCTAATCCAGACAGACAGACAGACGAACATGGCAAAACTATATGGGTTCCTTGTTGGTTATGGGACCCTAAAAATAAGGCCATGGAGCATTATTATTATGTTCTACTTCATTAATAAATAACTTTATTCAATGGTAAACTTTCATGGCAGTTTAGTATTAGTAGCGTGATAAAAAATAATTTCTCTTACCAGTGACACCATGAAGAACTATCTTTATAGTGGAGTTAATAGCAATAACTGGTTCAGATATTAAAGATGTAAACATTCTAATGGCAATTTTTAATGGATTCATATGCTTCATAAATAAAAGTGGATCTGGTGGGGGTACTGTGCAATCTTTTGTCCAGAAAAACCATTTGCAAGTATTAATGGCTGAAATAAATTTGTCATACTCCTGTTGTTCAGCTTCCTGAAATAATAATAATAATTTATTTTTATTGTATTGTGTTTGGATTTTTGTTAATTAATCATGTCTTGCTGAACGGATTTGGATGAAATGTGGAATATAGGTAGACCATGTCTTATATTAGGGCATCATCATCATTTCAGCCGAAAGACGTCCACTGCTGGTCATAGGGCTTCCCCAAAGGGAGGGTTGCCATAATTGCCACGCTTGGCAGGCGGGTTGGCGATCACAGTATGGTGTTAAAATGCATAAAGAATGCTGCTGCCCATTCTCTATTAAGATTAGGACATTGGATACATTTTATCCCAGTAGTATGATCCTGCAGTATAATTTTCTATCACACATGCAAAACTGCTGGCACAAGGTAGTGTATCTTACATTAGAGAAAAAATAAAATTAACTGCCTTTTCCAATTATTAATGTTTAGGACTATTTCCAACATTGTAAAAATGCTATTTCTAACACAGTTACTTTCTTTGCTGGACTCATTCCTGTTCAGAATCATTCACAATCAGGCAGTGGAATAAAAAAGGGTGGTACTTAATACATTACTACTGCTTTTTTACATTCCAGAGATACTTGCCTAAGGCATTAAGTCCGCCTTTGTACCTTATTGTGTGCGTGAAGTTTAAATAAATAAATAAATACTTACTTTGTAAGATATAAAACCTTCATAAATATATAACAAGGTAAATATAATTGTGATGACATGCTTGTGAGATATGTGCCTCCATAGCCAAATGACTACTCCAACTGCTCCAAATAAACCAAGAAGTAAAGTGATGTATATCTGGAAAAATATAATATTCAGTATGGCTTAGCCAAATAAACTTAGATACTCTGAACTTCACAATCATTCTGCCAAGCCTTTTCTCAACTATGTTGGGGTCGACTTCCAGTCTAACCGGATGCAGTTGAATACCAGTATTTTACATGGAGCGACTGCCTATCTGACCTCCACAACCCAGTAACTGGGTTCTGATCTTAACATAGTTATAAAATGTTCAGTATTTTTTTTGTATTTGTATTATTTTTGTAACAGTTTAATAAAATTGAAATATTTTTAGTCGTCTCTAAATTATTAGCTACTCTTGAAGCTAAAGATAGCAATTAGAAGCAGCATTATCAAGCAATTATTTTAAATAACTAATTTTTGTTACCTTATATTCTATAAGATATACTTGAATGTAATCACTCCATGCTATTGCAATTTGGTCAGTAATAGTTGGTTTGTAAATGGCATCTTCAACATATCTCACAGTACGTCTGAACTTATCATCAGACAATGTAGACTCGGACTTTAAACACTTGTCTACAACATCCCATCTGTCGGCATCAAATTTCATTTGTAGAGATATATCAACACTACCATCTTCACTTTTCTGTAATTTTATACAAAAAAAATATTTGTTTATTACATTTGTAGCAAGAAATGTCAAATGTTTGGTAAATATAGAAATATGTTTCCAATGTTATTTGGGAATAGGTAATAATAACAGCTTGAGGTATTAACGTTAAGTATTTTGGAGGAATGTTTACATTTTAAAATTATGTGTGTTACAAATAAATAACCTTCAACTGTCCGCTTTTTAGCATTATGGCAAGTAATCTTTTGAACCACCATTCTCCAAAGACGAATTTACTTTCTGCTTGTCTTTCCTTCTTTAGAGGTGTTCTAAGATCTGGTGGTAAATCTATTTCATGTGATTTATCTGGTACTTGCACAGTTTCGTAATTCCAAGGGTCTGGTCCAGCTTGTATATCGCCTTTACAGATGCTGCAAAACCCTAATAAAACGAAGACTATTGACTGGTAAATCATTTCTACGAGCAGACAGAATCTTTAATATAATCTTTATAATTTCTGTATAGCTTTCGTCTTCAAACACGATTTGAAAATGTTGGTTGGTTGGGTACTTGGGTTGACTCAGATTTGACATTGACAGTTGACACAAGACACAACATTGACATGATCATAGTGATCTATATAGATTTTTTAATAATACTTTAATGGCCTGGTTTCCAGAAACCAACTTGCTAACTTTTTAGCAAAGTTTATTAATTAGATAATTACAAAGTTTGTATAAATAATGATGAAATTAAATATATACAATGCATTTAATGCATGCTAAATGATATCCCCAGCCGCCCGTTCCATAGTTTCAGTAAATATGTGGCACTTTACTGAGACCTCACACGGACATCTTGAGAGAACTTGAAGTGATGTTGCACTGTGTTGTTTCATTTGTCTACACTTATGCACGTTCACAAACACATAATGGTTAATAATCCACCATTATTACACATGGGATGGAGCTATTCTTTACGTCCGGCACCAAACGAAACGGAAATTAGTGTTTATTCAGCTAAACACAAATTTTCGTTTCGTTTGGGCCGGACGTAAAGAATAGCTCCATCCCATTTCTTCCCGTGGGTGTCGTACAAGGCGACTAAGGGACTTACTAGAGAATGGGCAGCAGCGTTCTCTATGCGTTTTTAAAACCACACTGCGATCACCAATCCACTTGCCAAGCGTGGCGATTATGGCAAACCCCCCTCATTTGAGGGAGGCCTATGTCCAGCAGTGGACGACACAATTTTAGAAAATAAAACAAAACTGCTAAACATGACGCTTTACTTTCCTGCCAAGAAGTCCTAGAGTTGTATACGTTGTATACATGATACGTTATGGCGAAAGCGTCAGGGTAAAGCCGCTCGTCCCGCGACACGCGGGGCCTTTGTGCCGTGTCGCGTCGCGCGACAAGTCGTGCTGGTATGTAGAAGCCTTAAAAGGCGAACTCTGTTTGTAGAACCGTAGAATCCTGTTGAATGACTATTTCATGAAATCGTCATTCATTAGGATTCTATGAACTTAGTGAGTTTATATTTGTTACGGCCGCGAATCATATTTTTAATAAACATACAACCTGACACAGACCTACAAATTTCATAAAACATAAGAAAATTAGAATTTTGCGGGCTTCTTGAGCGCATCCCCCCAGACAGTACGCAGTAAGACTCAGTAATGTGCGTTTTTAGCTGAAACTGTTTTAGTCGAATCGTAATTTGACTAAGACAACGTTACGATTGGATAAAAAGTTTTTTAATTAACAGGCCGACAGCAATGTGTTGAAGTTACTAATTTAAATGATAATCTTGAATCCACTATCTACAGATCCCCATTTAGCCTGAATAAATATGGCGTACCACAAGGGAGCGTTTTGGGCCCCTTGCTATTCTTACTTTATATTAATGATTTACCAGATTCAATAAACTATGATAGTGTCCTATTTGCTGATGATATTTCTGTTATAGTCCCCAATAAAAATACAATTTCAACTCATGAAAATAAAATACACGAAGCTGTACAGTCTGTAATAAAATGGCTTGAATCTAATAACCTATGTGTAAATACAGATAAAACAAAATTAATTATATTTCGAACGTACATACAAAAGCAAACTCTCCGATAGTATTAACATTAAAATAAAAGACAAAGTAGTAGAAGAAACAGAAAGTATTAAATTCTTAGGTATAACTCTAGACAAATTTTGTAATTGGAAACAACACATTAACAACGTATGCAGTAAACTAAATAGATTTGTGTATGCACTTCACCACAACTTCGTATTGTGTCCGACGAAAAAACAGCCCGTATAGCATATAGTGGGTATGTTGAATCAATATTAAGATACGGACTAATAATATGGGGCAATTCAACAGACAGTGATAAGACATTTATTGTACAAAAAAAATGTGTAAGAGCTATATGCGGTGTCGGTCCACTTGAATCTTGCAGGCCTTTATTCAAAAAACTAAAACTTTTGACCTTAACTGGCATTTATTTGTTTGAGGTATCGGTTTTCGTGAGGAAACATAATGAATTATTTAGATTCAAAGGTGACAACTACGTCAAACAGAGACCAAGAGATGCAACAAAAATTTTAGTTCCTTTTTGTAATACAAGTTTAAGTAAAAATAATGTTTATCATATGTGCATTACAATTTTTAATAAATTACCGAAGATCTTAAGGGAGCTGCCATATAAATATTTTAAAATTAAACTACGTAGATGGTTAATAGATAATTGTTTTTATAGTTTACGAGAATTTCTGCAACATAAAGAAAAAAATATATTTTAAGTTTCCTGTAGTTTAATTTCCTTTATGATGTGTTGTGTGATTAATATTTTAACATGTCTTTTGTTACCTAAAGTAAAAATATTATTTTAAGAATTTAAGTTTTGTTATGAGTGTATATTTTATTGTAAGTAACTTAAAATTTATCATTACTTAAAAATCCTAATAGATCCTATTAGGTATTAATGTAAAATTAATTTGCATGCCCTAAACAGGCAAAATATGGACTGTACATATACCACCAACTGTTACAACTGGTAATACCTATATTTTATGCAAATAAATGTTTCTTATTTCTTATTACAGCTAAAAAAAAAGGTAGTTCCAATTATGGACACGTGACAAAAAACCCTTTTTAAAGCTGTAAAAATGTATATAAAAAAAAAAAATTGAGCCGTCATGGGACGACTGGCAGATGGTAAACATCGAACTACACACATATTTACACACAACTACATACAGACTGTATAGTGGCCGATCGCCACGCGGCATGCGTCACCCCGCCAGCAATCGGTTTTACGTGCGCGTATAAGGCGCTGTTTCCTTGTTTCACATCAAAAAGGTAGAACAAAATAGTACAACTACCGCAACAAAGAAAAACTTTAATCGCTGTTTTTAAGCTGTCTACGTTTTTATGTCACCGTCAAGCAAGCAAATGTTACTGTCAGTAGTGAGTGTCAGTGTCAATTTCCATTGTTTAATGGATGAACTGGATGACTGGATGTTGAATTTGAACCTCTTATCAAATGTACTCTGCGATTTGAACATTATGAATGTATCTTACTTGATGAAATTAATGTATTTTGAATTATTTTGTGACTTGGTACATCTTAGCTTGTGACCATATTTTGTTCATTCTAGCGTTCAGCTTTCCACTTATCCCTGAAGCAATCGAGCAATGTCAATATGTCATCTATAGATTTTGACCCTTCAATAAAGCTGTGCCTGAAATTTTTGCATTCAAGCACTTCCGATTCTACTGAACAACTACGACTTACTTTAGACGATCACATTCGTCAAAGCGGTTTTGTAAATGCTAAAACCCTTGGCAACGTTTTGCCGAAGAAATATTTGGCTGAGGAAAAGTTGGAATCTCCTAGATCTAAGCACAAGACAGATAAGTCATCGAATAAAACTACCACTGTACCATTGCCTCAACAAAGTCCGCAGCAACTACAAATACCAGAGCGTGAAAATGATGATGGCTCTGTGATGGATGGAGACTTGTCTCTTGATTTGTTGGAAGAAGATTTGACTTGTGCTGTGTGCAGACAGATTTCAGTTCAAGCTGGCAACCGTTTAGTGGAATGTGATGCCTGCCGTGCACTGTATCATCAGGTAAATATGTGTTTCTTTTAAGTCTTGCTAAAATCTAACTTAATGGATTCTATAGCATTATGGAAATATGCACTCTACGACATACAACATTAGTTACCCAAAATGCTAAGTATGCAATTATTGTTATTGCTTTTTGTCTGTGTGGTGCCGGACGTAAAGAATAGCATGGCAACTACGGGACTTACTAGAGAATGGGCAGCAGCATTCTCTATGCATTTTAACACCATACTGCGATCGCCAACCTGCCTGTCAAGGGTGGCGATTATGGCAAACTCCCCTTTTGGAGGAGGCCTATGTCCAGCAGTGGACGCCTTTCGGCTGAAATTATGAATGATGCTTTTTGGGCCAGGTCAGGACCTCTATCTAGATAATAAATATTATTTATTACATACCTAAAGAACAGGACACAACATACACAAAATCTGCAGTATCTATGATGACTTTCTTTTTTTCATGTATAACATTACACTGTGTTACCCTCAAAGATTCCTTATTATTATCTTGTTTATAATTCTTTTCAGGATTGCCACAAACCTGTTATCAGTGACAATGATATAACACCTGGATGGCAGTGTGCCTCTTGTTTGGCATCACAAGGGATTACCGGTAATTACATCAAGACTTCAGCTGCTCCTAAGTCACCATCCAATATATCTGGTTCCACAACACCAGTGAAGATATCCTCAAGCAGTTCAGCATCATCATCACCCTCTAAGGCAGTTACACCAAGCATCAACATTATTTCTGCTGATAAGAGGCTGCAAATAATGAAGAAGAAAGCAGCTAAACAGCATGAAAAGAAGAAAAGTTCTAAATGATAGTGACTTTTTGTTTCATTAATATTTTGAAACAAAGTATTACACTAAGCAAGATGCATTTTGTAAAATAATAAGTTTTAGAAAACTAAACTGTTTTATACATTGTGTAACAGAATTAACACACATTATAAAAGAAGTCTGTTTGGAATTGTTTACTAAATCAATTTCGTGTCATCTTATAAGTAATTTTTACATAAAATTACAGTCACACTTCTGCTGTACAGTCACACTTCCGCTGTACCGTCAAAATAAACAAAAAAGGACAAAGTACCTACAAAACTAGACTGTATTTAAGTGTGCAACTATGTGCATGCGTAGATTTGTATTGTGACCATAATTTTCTCCCACAATCAGTATAACTAATCTAATAAATAAACAATGTTTCATACACTCATAATTGCAAAAGAGTATTTTGGCATTCAGATAAAATTTCTTCTATTGTGCTATGTTAGCAGGTAGTTCCCCAATATGCATTTCACAGTTGATAGGCGTAAATCTTTAATAGGTTATAAAAATAAAGTTATTAGGTACCAAGTAATATTATAAATAAATAGTACTAAAAATAAATGTTTTATTGATTTTAAACCTCCTAGAAATAACACAAGCAACACACTGCGCGCAGCTACTCGTTTCATGTGCAGCGCTGCCATAAAGTTTGCATTGGCCTGTACACAATGATATCATTGCCTGTACACAACCATAAAGAATCCACTTCTGAAAAAAAAAACTGGCCAAGCCTGTGTTCTCACACTCGCTTTGCCATGTGATTAGACATTTAGATTTAGCCCATCACGTTTGTCTAATGCGGGTTGATGGGTGAACAGTGATCTTGCTCACTTGGTTCGTGGGTGCCGCGGTTAAGATTATTATTATTATTCACCATCACCACCCTAAAATTGACGTCTTGTTCTTACGCCAATTGTCCAACTTAGGCCATTTGCAAACTGTCCATAACTTGGTTTTTTGGTTACTTGAAGATGTAAGAGTAGGTTAACGTTTCCGTTATCCCTTTTATGTCAACTTTTACGACCTGCGCGGGATGATAAGTAGCTGATATATTCTATGATTTTCTATTGCTCCCAGATCAGCCTGGAAGGTTTTGCCATACATAATAATACCAGAAACATGCCTATAGCCGCACGTAAAACCGATTGTTGGTGGGGCGACGCATGCCGCGTGGCGACGCGTCGTCACTATAAGTTGGTAGTAGTGTGCAATTTTTTTTGAATTTTGTGTAGGGAGCTAGGGATTTGAAAAGTTAGGGGGCGGTACACATTTTAGCGCTAACTTTATGTCACCAATTCACAGAACATTTATACCATAAAGGCACCTATGTTTTTAAGTGACTTTTTTAATAAGTCAATAGTAGTATTGACTTATTAAAAAAGTCACTTAAAAACATCGGAATCTTTTTAAACGATTAGGTAGTACATAGTTATATTCTATAAGTGAGTCATGATGCTTTTAAAACTGTACGGAAGAAAGAAGAGTGGATAACTCAGGAGTCTTGGAAGCTGATTGTGGAGAGAAAGCAGCTGAAAGCAGAGGGTCTCAGTTCTGATAGACAGAGAAGCAGATACAATACAATCAGGTGCATGCCGAAGTTCAAAAATCTACTCGGAAGGATAGGGATGTGCACATCAACAGCGTCTGTGAGGAAATTGAGGGACATGCAGTTAAAGCGCAAACTAAGGATCTGTTCATGAAAGTTAAACAGCTAACAGTAGGTACCTTCAAACCGAAATCCTGGGTAGTGGAAGACAGTAGAGGTAACATTTTGTCTGAACTAGATAGTGTTTTGGATAGATGGAGAGACTATTGCTATAAACTATATCGGGATGAAGATGTTTAAGTCACCGAGAGAAGATGGGATGACCACTTGGAAGAGCCTGGTATACTGCTATCTGAAGTCCAAGATGCTATACAAAAACTGAAGTATAAAGCAGGTCAGGCAGGTCCTGATGGTGTTTCTGCTGCAATGTTACAACATCTTGGTTTTGATGGGACAAAGATTGTGCACCAGATATGCACAAAGATCTGGAAAACAGGCCAGTGGCCAGTAGACTGGTCTGGCAATCCGCTGTTATTCCTCTTCACAAGAAGGGATCCACCAAGAAGTCTGAAAACTACAGAACCTTATCGCTCATGTCCCATGCCAGTAAAATCCTTCTGCGCATCATTAACACGAGATTATCAGCGTATGTAGACCACTAGATACCGAGAGAACAAGCCGGTTTTGTTGCCGGCAAGGGAACTCGAGAGCAAATTTTAAACGTCCGCATTCTCATCGAGAAATGTCGTGAATTTAACAAGCCACTGGTCTTGTGTTTCATAGATTACGCTAAAGCGTTTAACTGCGTACAATGGCAGACAATGTTTTATATTCTTATTGATATGGGCGTCCCCCCACATCTCACCTTTCTGATCCAGAATCTGTACCTTGATGGCACCAGCTTTGTGATACTGGTAGACAAAAAATCGCAGGCTTTCCACACGGAACGAGGCGTGCGTCAAGGCTGTATTCTGTCGCCAAAGCTATTCAACCTCTACGGGGAGCACATTATGAGGCAAGCGCTTGATGGTTGGCACGGCGGAGTCGTTGTTGGTGGTGAAAGACTCACGAACCTAAGATATGCGGACGATACCACTATTGTTGCGTCGAGTGAGGAAGAGATGGCGGAGCTGCTGAAACTTATAGAGGCAGAGAGTGCTAAACTTGGACTCAAAATCAATCATGCCAAGACCAAAGTAATGGTGGTAGACCGTGCTCATCGTCTTCCGAGCTCAAATCTACTCGACGGCTATGAGAAAGTCGGCGAGTTCGTGTATCTTCGGTCTTTGATCACGAATGAGGACAGCTGCTTTGAGGAAATCCGCCGTCGTACTGGCATGGCCAAAAGTGCAAGTGCAAAAGTGGAAGAATCGTGGCATCCGTCGGCATACTTACTAAAATACGACTGGTCCGTGCTCTAGTTTTTTTCATTTTTTTTGTATGGTGCTGAGACTTGGTGCATCAAAAGCCGCAAAAGCAGTAAGATCGATGCTTTCGACATGTGGTGTTGGCGGAGGCTACTTCGTATACCATGGACCGCCATGAGAGCGAATGAATCCATACTGGAGGAACTCAGTATTACCAAGCGACTCTCTACAGGTGCCAGGAGCGTGCCCTCAGCTTTTTCGGACATATTATGCGTTCCCATAGGCATGGTCTGGAAAGGCCTATGATACTGGGCCGGGTGGTAGGCTCAAGGCAGAGCACCGGAAAGGTGGTCCGACGCAATCAAGAAGGCTGTTGGAGGTAGCATTTACCGAGCGGTCCACATTGCTGAAGACCGCATAGCTTGGAGACGCGTCGTATGTGGTCGCGATCCTCAGCATTGAGGGAACGACGAAGAAGAAGAAGTTATATTCTATGGGTAGTAAGTACTTTTAATGGACTGATTTTTTTAGGGCGTTTTTCGTAGTGCAATTTTTCTCACTGATTTGCGGTTGACTGTACCTACAATAAAATTCTACTTATGTACAGACGCCAGCACATCAAGCTATTTGTCAAATTTCTTTAACAGATTTTCAACTTTATCGCTACAGCTTAAGGTTCAAGGTTGATTGGAAAAATTTGACAGTTTCGGGTAGCTTGACGTGCTGGCGTCTGTACATAGACAGGGTCGAATTAAATTAGCTAGCGAAACTCCGCAGACGTGATGATCAATATCTAAATATGGTATAATAAATTCATTTACAGAGTTTTTTTTTTGAGTTGTCAGCAGCCGATAATATAGTCACTTGAAATAACAGTTTAAAAAATCAGATATCGATACCCATCACGTCTGCGTAGTTTTGCTAGCGAATTTAATTTGATCCTGTATACATACAAGGCATCTACACCGATGAAGAAATCTAGGCCAAAATACAGGATGGTCCCTGAAACGACGCCCAAAGAAAAAATTTAGAAGCCTCTCTTCAAGGACTTCCCGAAACACCCGGCGCCTGTGGTGGCGTTCACCCGTATGTTCTGCGATTATTTATAGAGCGTTTACACCTTACAGCATTTCATAGAAACTTTCAAGCCCTTGTTTTTCGAAATGACTGACCAGATTTTAATGAAATTTTCGAGAAATAGTGTTACAGCCAAATCAGACCGATATTAAATTTTCCATAGAAACAGAGATTTCCAGTTATCTGTTTTTAGGGTTCCGTAGTAAACAAGGAACCCTTATAGTTTCGCCATGTCCGTCGTCTGTATGTCTGTCTGTCTGTCCGTCCGTCCGTCTGTCCCCGGCTTAGCTCAGAGACGCTAAGTCCTAGAAAGCTGTAATTTGGTATGGATGTACATATTAATCACGTCAAGAAAGTCGTGAAATAAAACCATGAAAAACATTTTTTTTTAGGGTACCTCCCTTGCACGTAAAACGGGGATGATATTTTTTTTTCTCATCTAATACATGGTGTGGGGTATCGTTAGATAGGCCGTTCAAAAATATTGTGGGTCTGTCAAAAACATTTTCAATGCTGAGATCCGTTTGCGTAATATTAAGCTTTAAAGTCCTATTTTATGTTAGAGTCAAGTGTCTCCCCCCCCCCCTGCCAGCTAAATGGTTCGTTTTGGATATGTGAAAAACAGTTGAAGAATTGACCGTAACGTATATAGATGTATGGGAGAGCATGTTTTTCAACTACAATGTTATGTTTGTTTTTGGGATGAATTCATCCTAACTACGGAACCCTTCATTGTGCGTGGTCCGACACGTACTTGGCCGGTTTTTAAATAAGACATTTCGAAAATGATAGAAAGTTTAATTAAAATCGGTTCAGTCATTTTGAAAAACAAGGGCTTGAAATTTGAATGAAATGCCGTAAGGTGTAAACGCTCTTAAGAGCTAGACGGTTTTTAATATTTTTTGGGAAATTCTTACTTGAATTCAGATTTTCTCTTTCTGAGTCGCATTTTTTGATTTGATCATAAATTCTTACATTATTGTCTGCTATCGATTAAAAATACAATCTGTCTAGCCATCACCCAAAGTGATTAAAACTAAGCTCAAAGAGAACATTTTTACTCGACAGTTTCGTTCTAGATTTTCAGTCTTTAAAAAAAGAAGGGTGGCATTGGCCCCAAGGTACCTAGTTTTAAAAACTTCCACGGACTCTCAGCTTAGCTATCCAAAGAAATACAAATAATAAGTACTTTTCGGGACATTATTTGGTGAAATTGGAGAGTTCAAACATGGTAGATAAGGCGAAAAACTATTTTTTATACACTTGGTAGTACTACACTATGTGTTTCCGCCTGCAGGAGTAATCCACTTTTTTATGCTCTTCCTAGCATCCAAAATTTGGCATACGTATGGACGTTTCGGGAAGCCCTAGGAGAGAAGGTTTAGAATTTTTTATTTGGACGTCATTTCACGGGCCTCATAGTATACCTTTGTATCAATAAGCCATGAGTTGTGCTCACGACGACTCAGCACCGCCCGGATATAGGTAGTACCTAAGTATCGTACCTACTTATACATTTTGTTCTGTGATCCAGCACCAAGTCCATGAAACCACTAGAAAAGTCAATAAAAATGTGAAAGTAACTTCAGTATGAAAACGAGGGTGCATGGCCCTGCCGGCAGATACTCGTAGTTGTCTTGGCAATGCTGTTAGAGCCGTTGGCTAAGCCGCTCAAGTGCCTTGTTAGGATGACAATTTATCATCATCGTTCCACCACTGCTTCATGCTTGCAGTGGTGGGGTCTTTCAAGGCATCCGCTAATAGAGGCGACTGAAATGCATCCATCAAGCCTATATAGCCTTTGCGGTAAGTACCTATAATAACTTATAGGTACCGCTATAAGGCTATTGGAAGGGAACTATATTCTTATTTCCAGGGCGTGCTAAAAGGTGAAGCCCAGGTGCATTCCACTGCAAAATGGTAAAAAGGAACCCTTATGGTGAGACTAAGTCTGTATGTCTGTCTGTCTGCCACACCTGGATATCTCAAGAACTGCTAATGCTATCAACTTGAAATTTATACTCCATTTGAAATAAGATTAGACATTTAAATAAACTTGTTTACAGTCCGTTCAACCGGTTTTGACTTCTATTCCGTAGGCATAAGGATGGCATTAAAAGCAAAAACGTGGTTACAATACCAACTGTTTATTACAGCTGTCATTGGTCATGCCACCAACGCAATAGAAGTCAAAATCGATTGAATGGACTGTATAAAAGGTTTATTTAAATGTCTAATCTTATTTCAAACGGAGTATAGAAAAGTTTTAGCATGACATTTTCCCAACTATTTTGCAGACAAGAAAGAAATTAAAAAATATATCTTTTTTGCTAAAGGGACTGGGGGGGGGGGGGGATTTGAAGTGGGGCTACTAGGGCATGTGGGGTATCATATGAAAGAACGCTGTTTGCACATTCTCAATTTTTTTTTGTTTTAGGCAGCATATTTTCCGAGTTTTGATGAAAAATGAAAATGTAAATGTAATGTAATAGATATAATGTGTAGTAGGTATTTTATAAATTGTGTAGTGTTGTATTTTATCATTGTTTATGTTTTTGTGTCTTAATTAATTATACATACTAATATAGTTTAAGTAATAAGTACTAACAAATTATGGGTAATGTGCCTGAACTAAAGATAAATAAATAAATAAAAAAAATACCGTCCCCTCTCTTAGCTCCGAAGTTTGCATAGATAAAATTCTGAAATTATTCTATGTGATAGAAGTGTATGTAAAGATTACAGGGAAAATAATACAATGTCTCTAAATAGCACAGTTTTTCAGAAATCATCAACATCATATTATATATATATACGTACGGAACCCTCGGTGCGCTAGTCCGACTCGCTCTTGACCGTTTTTTTGTTTTTGTTTTTGTGTAAGTAGGTTTATGCAAACACTTCAATAATATTTTGAAAACTAGATGATGTCGGTGTTTCCTATTCGACTACCTAAAGAAGAAAACACCGAAACAAAATCAATTTTGGTGATTTCCCTATTAAACGACAGCCATAGAAAATTGTGTGATATAGTGCTACTATGTAAAATAACTGCCTCACTGTTGCAGTCACTCTGATGATGGGTGCCGTTTACATCCTGCATGCATCGATCGCATACCTAATTAAAACCGCCGTGGTGGCGAGTATCGATTGGCATACAAACTGGGTAGGTAGGTACCTACTATATATTTAGTAGGTATCTGTGATTACACAAAAACTAGAACTAGGGTCGATCTAACCTCATAGGTATCTAGCTGCTGCCCGCGGCTTCACTAGCGTGGCTTTTTCTAAAATAAACATAGCCTAAGTTATTCCTTCTAACATCAGCTATTTGCCAGTGAAAGTCGGTCCAGCCGTTTCGGAGATTAGCCGGAACAAACAGACCGAAAAAAGCTTAAAAATTGTTTTTTTTTATATAAGTACCCTGAAACAGTGCGACGGGGTCGCGGCAGACCACGTACGAGATGGCGGGACGAATTGGATAGGTTCCGGCAAAACTGGAAGGAGGACGCGCGGGCTCGCGAAGGATGGAAGGAGTGGAGGGAAGCCTTTGCCCAGCAGTGGGACAGCGTAGGCTAGAGAAAACAAAAAGAAAAAAGTACCGTTTATACTTTTATCATATAATAAAACGCTTTTATTTTGACGTTACTTACACTACAATTTTATTTATTTGTAGGTATGTATAGATTACTTACTGTTAGTTACTGAGAAACAGAGTCCATGACATTAAATCCATGTAAAATATTATTATGCTGCAACTAAGTAAGTAACCAATTTAAGTCTATTTAACAGACCAGAAGATGGTCCCTAAGGCTCTTAGGTCACCTAGGTAGTTACCTAACCACTGCTCTTACGCAAGTTTAAATGTACTTACTACTTAAGGCGACGATAACCGACTTAATGATTTTATACTGAAGATCACGTCTAAACGAGTAGTGTAAATGATTTGAAAAAAATATATGTTAAATTAGAGCATTTTCTCAATAATTTGTTATGTGAATATTTTAGATTATGTTTATATTACATAGTGAAATTAATTTGTAAAGTTACTAGTAGTACCAAGCGTAAGTATTTTTCTGAAACCTTCACCAATTTAAAGACAATTTATTTATTGATCTTTTAGTATACGCGTTTTATTAAAATACCTTTTTTTTGTGTATAATAAATTAATAATGCGTCAAATTGGGGACAGCGCTCCTTGATGGGTGAGTCCTATTACTGGCTGAACGCACCTACGACGCGTTGCGTGAGCTCAGTACAGAACTACAGAACACGCAAGCTAACCATGCACTCAAGGTCACTGGCATATATCTGCGTCTTAAACATGAATCCACATTACAATATACTTAGTAATATCTACTAATAAATAGTCTACATATACTTCAAAGAACTTACCAACATAGCTAGATATAACTTGTAGAAAAGCTCTTCTATTTTTCATGTTACGTTATTAGATACGGTAGGTTATAACAGAACATGCACAAAAACTGAAAGTTCGCACACTATAACATTTATACTGTTGCTTGTTTAAATGAAACACAATCATAAAGGATCAGCTTCCGATGTTTTTCTAAGTTTTGTAACCAATCCTAACGGGAGCACGTTCCCATTGGTCGATCTGTGGAGTAGGGCGGTTCGGGAAGAGCGGGATGTTGCAACGTCGATACACGGGGAAACACTAACTTGACATTTGTTTCTAAGATGATGGAGTTTATGTTCCCGTGTACCACATCTCAGATACAGACAGTCGCTACTCCTCCCAATTTCACATTCATCTATCATCTCGAACATCTAGTTTTCATATCGATATTAGTTTCAGGGCGGAGTGTATTATGGGCGGGCGGATTTACTCTGCGGATTGTGTTCAGTTAATTTTGTGAAACAGTGTCAGAAGTTAATGTTACCTTGTTTTTGAAGACCCAAGATTTTAATACACTTGGATGGATACGTTAATTTGTCTTTACTCGATATTTTTTCAATGTGATACATTGAAACTTTTCCACCGCGGAAAAAGTAGTATCAACTGAATAATTTGTGCGCTACAAACTACAAACTACTGAAATTAAGTATCTATTTATAAAAAAAAAATTACCTTGTAATTGTCCTCATTGCAGTTACGTTTTGACGTCACACGAAAGTTTATTTTAATAGACATAAATATTGAGTGATTCTGATGATGAATAGTGGGCGTGCCCGGGTCCCAAAGTGTGCACGGTGTCGAAACCATGGCCTGATTTCAAGTCTAAGAGGGCACAAGAAAGCTTGTGCCTACCGACTCTGCCAGTGCCCTAAATGTGGTCTGATCAAGGAGAGGCAACGGATAATGGCCGCTCAGGTATGTATAAAGGTATACACAGATTATAAACTTATTAAACCTATATTCCTTAAAACACCTATTCTATGATAGGTCAAATCAAATCAAATCAAATCATTTATTTGCTTGAACATGGGGTAGGTTACATGAGGTGATACATACAAACAAGTTCTTTAAACCATATCCTACCTAAACAGGTGTGCAAATATCTACTATAATAGAAATATTTCTTACATTATTAATTAATTTACAAATATTAATATTAATTTATTTATTAAATTTATTGATTATATAATTTTATTAGTATTACTACATTGTAACTACATTGTTGATTAAAGTAGTAAGTAGATTGTTAGCAATATGACCGACGTTGTATTGTACCCTGATTAAGAATGGTTATGTTGTGTGTTCGTCAGCTTTGTTAACGTTTGGTGTACCTGCATTAAAGCATAGGTCATCTATCTAGGCTAGGTACCTTATTCAAAAAATCTCTCCTGTTGAATAAATGCTAAGTAGGTAGGTTTATTGAACCTAGCTAGCCACAGAGGTGTTTCAGCATCACTGTCATTCAGCGTTAAAATCTACTTACATAAATAATTTATTTCTCTCTTACTGTTAGATGGGGTGATGTATGACTATGAGCCAACTTGCGGGCTGGGTAATCTTAATTTCTAGTAAGTATTAAGTCTAAGTTGAGAATGAAATATAAGTACCTATCTATGTAAACTTACAAGCTAGCTTTAGCTTGTAGGTATACCTACATAGGTAGCATCTATGTTAGTAGTATCTATGTTTGTATACCTACATAGGTAGGTATACAAACATAGATATTTATGAGGAATAGAATAGAAAATGATGGTGCATTTTATCATTTTCGCCTTACATTGAGTTCGCCATGTTTAGCGCCAGACGCCACGCAAATGGGATTTTATGGTGATTATAAGGTGCCACAGTAATCACGAACCACCCTGTGCCAATTGGGTGATACGCTTTTATCAAATGATTCTTCTGAGATTCTCATGAGATTTATAGGTACCTACCTATAAATCTGAAATCCTAAAATTAGAGATATTTCCATCCTTGAGCTAACTTATCGGAAGCTGGATTAAATATCTGAAGTAAGTAGGTAGGTACTTACCTAACTACCTATGGATATAACAGTGTAGTGCAGGTTGTCGCTGAAAACCAGCGCTGGTCTCGCATAGGGTCGCAGCATTATGCTGAGCGATGGCCGTTTTGCGTGGACGGCACGATTGGCGCAGTGGTTAAGCAATTGACTGATGCGCTGCGTGTCGCGGGTTCGATTCTCGCACGGAACAAATATTTGTATGAGTAGTTGTTCCGGGTCTGGCTGTTTGTGTATGTGAGTAGTAGTTTGTAAACGCACCCACGATACAAGAGAAATTCCTAGTGTGGGGCAACGTTTATTAAAAGAAAAAAAATAAGACGCATTGTTTCTCCCAACTTGTTATTTTTTGTAAGTGTTTGTGTTCTTTCTTTGCGTCATTTTTACCGAAATAAAAGTACTCGTATTTTCTTTCTTTCTAGTCTAAGATACATTTACAATAAATAATACAACGTTATGTCCCGGGAAATAGAGCACTGAACGCACCAAGGTGCACTAGATCTAGTACGAAATTCCCTTCTGAACCTAGTGGATCGTTTGCGCGTTCTGTGAAGTTCAGCAACCATAGTACCTATAGCTGAATTTGCGATATCTTTAGCAATTGCAATGCCAACATCGTATTTTATTCTATGTGCCTATACATATGTGGGTAAGTGTTATAGTTTTCCCTCAGTTTAATTATTAGTCTGTTGTGTGTGGTGTAAAAGAAGCACGAAGTTGGGTTGGGAAGCTTCAGGGTGTCTTGCATAGTAGAGACAACATTTCTAATTGTCATTACATAATATAGTTATTGCAATAATAACGCTTAAAGTATCTAAGTTACACCTTTCCATTTATGGACCTTTTTTTGCCAAAACTTTTTTATTTTATCCACCTTTGCATTCTGATTATTGGCACCAATCCCCATGATGGTCTGATGCCGACAGAGCCGCGCGAAGTTACAAAGGTAGTATCTATTTTAAATACCTAGTATTTAGGTACCTACTTAGGGCATTATTATTTATAAGAACAATAGTCATCGTTGAAAATTGATCATATAATTAAGGCTTCTACAAACCGGTGCGACACGCGTCGCGACACAAAGGCCCCGCGTGTCGCGCGACGAGCGGTGCCTTTGTGTCGCCTCGCGAGTCGCGCCAGTATGTAGAAGCCTTTAAACGCCGGTAAATTTCAAGTTATCATTATCGAAAGACAATAATTTCATCACCACTGTCCTCAAAACGGTGAAGGAAAACATCGTGAGGAAACCGGCATGTCCTAGAAACAAACATTCGTCGACATGAGACATTTACCAAGCCGCACTGGGCCCGCGTGGTGGATTACAGCCCACTCCCTCTCACCGAGACGCCTGGGTCCCGGCAGTGGGAACATTATAGGCTGATTATGTAAATTTCAATTTACTTTACCTTCGTGGCTCGTACTTTTGAAGACCATGGTGATAGCTAGGTCGGTTATTGAACCGACCTAGCTATCATCATGGTCTTCTAATTGCCTACTACTACCTATCAATGAAAGGTAAACCTGAGACTGGTAATTGTACCAGTCTCAGGTTTACCTTACATTATTTATTTATTTATATATATATATTTTTTTTTTAAACGTTTCTCCTGTATTGTGGGTCCGTTTACAAACATTTAAACTCACATACACAAACAGCCAGACCCGGAACAACTACTTGTAGATCATACAAATATTTGTTCCGTGCGGGAATCGAACCCGCAACACGCAGCGCAGCAGTCAATCGCTTAACCACTGCACCAACCGTGTCGTCGACATTGATAGGTAGTAGTAGGCAAATACCTACCAGCAAAGCCCATAGGGTCACAGAGGCAATGAACAAATAAAAAAGAGTAAGCCTTACAGTAGTCGCATATGACGTGTAACATCTGACATCTCACCCTGATAATAAGCAACTGAGCAGCGACAGAAATGACCCCCTCTACTTACAATCTTTATAGTACTTATCTACTAATTCCATGAGTACACTAATTCCATGCTATTAAATATTACTTACTTATTCCATGCTCAAGCTGTCACTTCCTGTTACACACTTCCGTCCCTTTTTACGAAATCACTCCCACTGAAAGCGAGAGGAAAGATGTTATGCATAAAAAAAAAAAAACTTACGGACGAACATTATAATCTCCTCCTTTTTGGAAGTCGGTTAAAAAATAGGCAGTCATGGGGACTGCCGACAGAAGTGATAGATAACTCAACGCGCAAAAGAAGTTTTCACTTCAATAAAATAATGATTATCTAAAACACAATTTAAACAATGCACAGTATGACACAAAATAAACTTTTTACGCGGTTAATTTAATTTGACTTTATACTACAGCATTTCAGCGCGGGCATGTCGGTGACGCGCATCAGTTTTTTCCCTACCAAAAATCGTTCAACGCGTTTTTATAGAAGATTTCACTTCTAATAACAGTAGTAGTAGTCTGAAGATAAATCTTTATACTATTAGAGATTCTGCTATTACTATCAACAAAATATGAATCGATCCAAAGCAACAGGAAATTCCCCACTAATCCCTTATTTAGTAGATACAGAAATAACACGCAATTTAGAGGAGTTAATGTGTTTTAATGTAGTGAAATCGAGACCAGCTAATGCAGCGTCTCGGTTTATTTAAACAAGTGGCACGTGTTTACTGTAGACGCCGGATGAACCATCGATCGGTGTACACAGTAATGCATCGCTGTCGATGTCGCACCACTTGCATCTCAAATCTGGGATAAACGCGTTTCGATTAATCATACTCGAATGCTGCAGCTGCAATGTTATGTTAGATTCGCATGAATGAAATTTATTTAGGCCCTAAATAATGCGAATCGAAGCCACCACAGAACCACTCTAAAATTACAGAACAGATAAAACCTCCTTTTCTGTTCTGTGTCTAAAACAAGCCAATTTTAGGGCTTGTTTTAGAGTCCCCCCGCCCGGAGCCTGCATTTGTGCCCGGTTGATGGCAATAGGCTGGCCCCCTATTACATTACATGGGACTTATACATAACTGGCGAAATGTGGGTGTACTAGGTACCAGTGTTGTTGCGAACATCAGCATCAGCATCCGCGGAACTTCAGCATCATTTTCAACATCAGCATCAGCATCCGCATTGATCGATGCTGATTATTAATGCTGAAGTTCGAGTCGTGACATGACCGCAAAGGGGGCGACGCTTATAGCACGTGTTGTTTTCGTTTGCCAGTTATGCACATAACCTGCTATCTATTAGTCTAGCACTCTAGATACTTAATTACTAATAAAGTTTTTTTTTAATTAAGCTTTAATTAGTACTAATTAAGGCTCCTTCAAACTGGTGCGATATCGCAGGTGCGACAGGCAGCGCGACCCTTGTTGTGCCCGTGATAGATAGCCCGTGCACCAGTCTGTAGAAGCCTTTATTACTAAACTAGGTACTTAGTTTGATTCTATTATTTATTAAAAGTCACAAAATTATTGAAATAATATTTTATTTCAATACCAAGGAAAACTGTGCAACTTTTAGGTATAAATTCGTATTGGTCACTACTTTTCCCCTGATTTTTTAAGAAAATAATTAAAATCAGCATCAGCATCAGCATCAGCATCCGCTGATGTCAATAATAAAAAATCTGCATCAGCATCCGCTGATGTGAAAAAAATATACACAGGTACACCTCTGCATAACCCTTCGGCGATTACAGGCGTGATGTTATGTGTGTTATAGAGTCTGGAAAGCCACTATACCCAATCCACCGGATAAATTTGAAAAGTGGAATAGTATTTGAATCTGCCACAAAATTCGATGAGAACTTATCTAGAGGTGGTGAAACAGAATATTATTGTCTTCGTACCAGATTTTGTTTTGTTCGCATTATTTTTATTTTTTCCTCAGATCTACTGAGGTTTAACCAAAAGCGATAGAGCTCATATAAATTCCAGTCAGCGTTTTATTTGATTTGCCAGAGATTGAGTTCTGTTTACGTTAGCAATGAAGCCGAGATCGGCCCCGGGCTGCTGGCGCCCTGCTCACCGATCGTCCGGCGCGGTCCCTAGGGTCGCACACACAAATATAAACACCAAGTGTTTGTCAATGATTTTCCGCTAAATTAATTTGATGGTATTACATTTCCTGGCGAGTTTACTGTGATATAATAATGTGCCCTACCTATTTATCATTTCTCCCTTCAACTTCTGTAATTGTCTTTTTCTATCCTCGTTCGTTCTATCATTTATGTCCATTAACAGGTACCTACCTATTATAACAAAGCTTATATATGTATCACAAATTCTATTTATTGGTAGGTACATGTTACATTATACCTACTTGTTGATTAGGTTGTACCTAAATATGATGATGAAGGGGCCGTTACCAATGCTTTGACATCAGTCCTTTGTTTTGTTATCAGGTGGCATTAAAACGCCAGCAAGCCGCAGAAGATAAGATAGCCTTACACTTGGCTTCCGTAGAAAGTGGAACGGCACTAGACACACTTCCTCCCGGCCGGATATATGGGATGCGAGTCACCGGCCCTTGCCCAAGTCCTGGACCGGAGCCGGATTCTGCCGCTGATGACCATACTGTAAGGGTAGCTGTGAAGTTTTCGTTACTTTCAAGTTAGCTATTCCTAACCGCAATTAGTCAATTCTAAGTTGAGTTCGTGTAACTTTTACAGAACAGTATAGTCATTTTCTTAGTTTTTTTGAGTTAAGTATTACAGCTACCTATTTATCTTTTGTGTCTTGTCTGTACCATCATTTGTGTTCAACAGCCAATCCACATCGACAGCGAGACGAGTGATTCAATGCCCGACTGTTGCACCGTTTCACCGGATTCTGCTGGAAACTCTTCAGCATCGGCTTCATTACGGTAAGTTTATCTCAACTAGGTGAATGGGGATTATTGTTATAATTTTGACTTCCCTTCATAATAAGTATTAAACTTTGCTTTAAAAGATAAGAAAAGCGATCATATGTTTTGGTCCAGTCCGAATTGTTTTAGTATTCTCCCCTGCTTTATCTGGAGGTAAAGCCAAGTGCCATAGCGAAAGGTAAAATAACTATAAGGGGATTAAACATACTTTGCAATAAGAACACTAAAGCAGTATTCATAAAACAACCCCGATTTTATATTTCAGGGTGGGCGAAGAAGGTTCCGAAAGTGAGAATGCGGTGAGCACGGCTGGTTTGGAGATGCTGCGCAAGTTGTTCCCCGGCAAGAAGCGCTCCGTGCTTGAACTGGTACTACGACGCTGCAACCACGATCTGCTACGAGCTGTTGAACACTTCAACGCCACACGCGTACGTAGATAATGTTTAGACTGACTGACGCATTGTCGTCACTATGGTCTCCTCTTATATTGGTAGTAGACGTCGTCTTATAGGACAACCCTGTGAATATTATAAAGTTGAAATAAGTTGAATTGTACGATTTTCAAACGATGTTCTTTTGTACCTTTTTTACAATGGAGAAACGTTTGCAGGATCAACGAGACAAAATACCAGGATTCAGCTCGAGCAGTGGTTACGATGCTTCCGTGTCCAGTTCTGAGGAAATAGAGTCAAGGTGGTCAGCATTCCGTCCGGTAGGACCTCGAGCTCCAATGCTGCCGGCGCTGGTCATGGGAAGGGTGTGTGGCTCTGACTGGCTTATACCGATGCCAGCACTACCCGCGCTATCAGGCCCACTACTTCTTCCTCTGCAGCATCCACACGCACCACCCCCGTCGTGCAACCCTTGCTCCCCCGACTGTAGGCAGTGCAACCATCGTTAGAATATTACATCATCAATGTTTGTACCTTTAGTGTAGCCAAATATTTATTATTTTATCGAATGTGCAACCATAACAATATTTAACGCAAAATAATTTATTTGTATTTAAGCTTATATTGACTACTTTTGTTTAAAGGCTATTGTTATTATTAAATAGTATGGTTAAAATGTTTCTTGTTTTTCTTCCGCTCCTTAAATTTGCTAGGAGGAAAATGAGAGTAAGACAGTTAGTTGTAGTAAATAAATCTAACAGACAATATCCCGAGTGCTAGACAAGTGGTTGTAACTTCGTAAGTGAATAAGTCAAACAACGCTGTGGCATTGGGGTTCCTCTAGCCAGCGGCAATTTTTGTTGTCAGTAACAAATGCGTGACCATCCTACAAATAAAGATTGAGGAGACCACAAAATAATTGGAGTACATTGTAGTGCAACACTATTGATTAATGAGTGGATTCTCTGTTAGTAATTAAAAAGTATACCTATATGATGGTATGGGCATGGCAGGCCATATGAATATATGCTATTGATGCTAATTACAAAACGTGATCTAAACATAGGACGACTTCGGATGATCAAATTTAGTTAAAACTAGTTCAATACTAACCCATTTATTTCTCCTGTAAATAGGAATAAAAAAAAACCTTTATTTACAGGAAGATGAGACATAAAAGAGTTTACAGTAAATATCATAATGAACTAGCACTACATAGTGTCATACCTGTCATCAATATCTGCCTGCTGCTAATTGTTAAGGCGCTCCCTCACCGGGAGCATTTCCGACCTTTACCGGCGACCTAGCTGTGTTACTTCTACCTATTTAATTATAATTATGTTTTAACCTATCCTGCTAGTTTCAATAATCTCTCCAAACTACCTAGCAGGTCACGGCATGCGCGATCTACTTGCAACCTAGCCAGTTACAGTGGAATCTTGGATTGTAACATTATATGGCGAAAGCCGGGAGCATTCGCTTATAAATGATTGTGTGTGAGGGAGCGCCTTTAAGTTTATTAACGTGATCTAAGGTATGCACCAAACTTATTTACAATAGACGTTAGGTACATAAGTAAAATGAAATATAAAATGTTAATAAACTTGAAACATCGATATAATTAATCCGATCCAGCCTGTCTCTTGCTGTCCTACCCCAGCGACACCCTAAGCCGAGGTCCATACCATATACCCCACAGTGGGTGCCCTTAGAGTGTAGTCGCTTAGTTTATGCCCTGGCTGGAGGCCTTAATTTATTGAGGCCCCCACAGGAAAGCCCGGTTAAGCAACCGACAACCTCCTTAACCTGCGAGATGCCATATAAAAAAAATATATATAAAAAAACACCGACATATTATGCATAGCTTGCAGGCTCGTAGCTTGTAGCTTGCAAGCTAAAGTGGACTGCTACTTTAGCGTGATCAGTACAAAATCATCGGTCCTTTTTGGTTGAAGGACCGATGATTTTCAGAGTAGCTGTCCTTAAGTCAAGACCACGATGGCGGCTAGGGCAAATTAGATAGAAAGAATAGAAGACAGAGAGCCGGGTGTTGTGGTTCCACTTGGGAGAATCCTAATATGTGCAACAGTGGACTGCACATAGGAATGTAGATTGATTTTATTAGGCTGAGTAGAATGATTGATGGAAGACCTATATCAAAATTGTACGAGTATACAAAAATCGAATCCTATCTATCTAATATATGATCATTAGTCATATATTAGATAGATAGGATCCGATTTTTGTCTGGTATTTTTGTTTGAATGACATGATTACGTAAAAGAGAGGAAGTGTCTTCAAAGTGAAATTATTTCTGTAATAAACAGTCAAATTCTTACTGACTGTATTCCAAAGGTCAATACGAGTATACGTCAGCTATTAACATACAATGACTTCATTAGTTCACACACACTGCACAGCTAAAAAAAATGCGTCCAAGCAGTTACAAATAAAAATTAAAGGAATCTTTTGTTACCAAAATGTTTATGTACGTTGTACTATTTTTTATATTTTTGAACGTAGTCTGTGATATTAATTACCTCACGAGGACGCTCATATCTGTTCTCACTGGTCGCTGGTATCAAAGGAAATATTCTTTAAACGAAACTACTACGATATACGGTGAGTTGAAGAACGTTACTTATTAGTACGAGTATGTATGAATTCTGTAATTAAATAGTTTTACTAAAGGAACTTAAAATAATATGTACTGACATATTGTACAATTCTTGGTTGGTACAATAATAATTCAGATCGTCATCGACACACCAAGGTGATAATCTTGGTCGTTGTGGAGATGCTTAAAGGCTTAGAAGTTCAACAGTGGACGTCTTTTGTCTGCTATAATGATACGATGATACTGATGATGAGGTGGTAATTTTATTTGATACGAATATATATTTAATAGATGCTTTCTTCCTAGATCAACTGATTTACAATACAAAGTCAAACTTGATAATTATAATTTCTTAGGTATTTGTACGTTTCAAGACTGCGACATAAGCTTCAGACATATTAGAATAGCCAGACTACTTCGGGATCTAGATTTCGCCAGGTATCATTTTTATGAGAGAACTGGTATCTACCGCAGAAGTGGAGAGCTTGGCATTAAATCTTTACAAGGATGCACTCTCACAATAACTGACAGACCGGTGCCTTTGTTTGGACTTTTTAAAATTAATACCAAGGTAATTACGTATACTAACTAAGTATCTTTAAAGTTCCTTTTCACTGAATTATGAATATGCTGAAGGATAAATCGTTTAAATAGCAATTGTTTTGTATCTACGTATTTTGCTGAAGTCCAAAGCATGTTTTGAATATAAATGAAATTAAGATAACCCAAAAAAAATCTACACACATAAATATATCCAGTTAATTGAGTTCCGTGTGGTGCCGGACGTAAAGAATAGCAAAATCCTATTTCTTCACGTGGGTATCGTAAAAGGCGACTAAGGAACTTACTAGAGAATGGGCAGCAGGGTTTCTATGCATTTTAACACCGTACTGCGATCGCCAACTTGCTTGCCAAGCGTGGCGATTATGCAACCCCACCCACTTTGGGGGAGGCCTATATCCAGCAGTGGACGTCTTGCGGCTGAAATGATGATGATGATGAATTGAGTTCTAATCATTAAATATGACTAGCAAGACATCTTAAAAAAAATGACAGTTAATTTTATTTTCAGCTTGTTTACTGGGATGATCGATCCCTGTTTTTGGAACATGAAGTGATTACTCTACATGACGGTGAAGTCCGGTCTATATTATTATCCCGCCAACACGCCATAGGCCGGAATGGAGACTCAACAGAATCCTTACTATCAGGCCTACCTGGATCGCAAATTCAGTCTACTTGCCCCGAGTACACCGAACACTGGCTACGAAGCATGGAAATAAGCAGTTTGAAGTTAAAGAAGGATGTAAAATCTAGCAAATAAAGACCGTCTTTCCATTGATGCATTTGGTTTTGATTTAAACAAGATCAACATGTACCACAACACTCTATACTTGAATAGAGTCTTGTGGTACACCTGATGTAGCCTGATGCATATTGTACTACGAGTATAGCAATGTGTCATCAATGATTAGGTATTTACTATAGCATTATTAAACCGGTTACACTGCTATAACTACGGGTGGTTGACAGAATAGTTAGCTGTTAGATAAGCTAGCTAGCTTAACATCTCACATAGGTAACATAAAGATGCACGATGCGGCTCATTTAAATTGTTCAAAATTACTGTTGTTACAATTTTCCATGGTTTATTAATATAAGTTTTGTTAAATGAGTATAGTACGTCGTGTAGGTCCACCGAATGCAGCCAGCTTCACTCCGCTGTTGCAATGGTCAGTGACTCGGAGATAACCACATTCGTTCTTGAACTTGCAGGTATATTTTGGTATCTAAGTCACCATTTTACACACGATGTTCAAGTTGCTCAACAACCACAGCATAAATTGAAGTGCTGTGCTATCCCTTTTTGACTTTAACAGTAAGCAATAAGTAAAACAAGGAAAGCGCTATTTTATTAAACAGTTACATATATTGCTGTCTTTGTCATACTAACGTTATGTTTGGCCAAGAATGTTTCTAGAGTACATAATAGTTTAAAAATTGTGTTGAATTTAGTATAGTTTGAGCATTTAGACTGACCCTACGGTCATTTTGATTAGAAATAATTTGAGTAGTAAGTATTAATTTCCAATAACAAACGATGTATTGTCTTATAGTGTCATTAATAGCTCTTGCTTACGTGTTCTGGGACGTAAACTACTTCATAAGGATAGCCTTCACCATAGGAATTGGCAGATTGTTCCAAAAGAAATGCGGTGTTAATGATACGACCACTATTTACGGTAAGTTTGTGATTTTAATATGCGTATATTAATGAGTGCAATTAGTAGGTAAGTACCTACGTGAGTACATTTTTGATACTTATTTCATGTAATTTTACCTACTAAAGTAGAATGTAGAATAGAATGGAATAGAATAGAATACTCTTTATTATGTACACCATAAAAGTTACAGATATAAATGTTTAAATTTTACATAGGGTGACACAATGGGCGGTCTTATCGTTAAAAGCGATCTTTTACAGACAACCTTTGGATGGATTAAAGGGAGCAGGAGTGACAATACTGCAGGTAGTCAGTGGTGTACCATTAACATATAGGTACAATAGATACACACATACACAAAGCATACACTTATCTAATAAATATATACATATATACAATAATACACATGAAACAAGTGCAGGGAACTGTATTATGTAATGATGATGTTTATGGAGAGAGGAAATGTTTTTTTACCTGAATCTTAAAAGTGGACAAAGATTGAGCACGCCTTACCGACACGGGCAAGGCATTCCATAACCGCACTGCTTGAACTGTAAAAGACTTGTCATAAAAGCTAGTGGAATGCATCGGCATCTCTAGTCTCAAGTTTTCCGATGACCTCAGATATCTATTATGTGTGTCATGAAGGAACTTGAAACGTTCTTTAAGATAAGAGGGGGGTGTAGGATTGAACAGAATACTGTAGAGCTGAAATCAGATATGAGAATTCCGGCGAAGACGTATGGGTAACCACTCTTGAGCTTTGTACAGAATTCGGAAATGTGATCATATTTGCGCAGGCCAAATATAAATCTTATGCAAAAGTTTTGAAGTCGCTCAAGTTTATCCAGTTGTGCCTCAGTGAGATCGAGATAACTGACATCAGCGTAGTCAAGGATGGGTAGTAAAAGGGATTGTGCAAGCGCAGTTTTAGTGGCAGTTGGAAGAAAGTTCCGCAATCGTCTCAGGGACTTCCCGGATGCAAAAATTTTGCGACTTACGTCCTGTAGCTGGGGACCCCAATGTAGAGGTTTTAATTGATTAAAATCAATAAATATGATACAATAATGGGTATATAGGTATTTAATTCAATTCTTATTCTTTAAATTCATCTGATAACTATGTTTGACGATAAAACCAGAGCCAACACCCACAAAAGTTTCCACGCAAAACATTCTCGGTTTGATCAAAACACAAAAAGAGATTTTTATAAGCTCTATCTAGGTAGGTATGAGGGAACTCTGCAGAATGCTGCGGGGTTTTGATGAGTTGAACATAATAGGCACCATCAAAACGCGATTTTCATATTTCTGTGTGTTCATCATATTATTATTACCACTTTGAAGTTCAACTTCGTTCGCCCATTTATTTCGACTCAGACTCCAAACCAAGAATCTAAACTACACACAACACAACATCACGCCTTGTTTCCCCGAAGGGTTGGGCAGAGGTGTACCTGTAGTAGGTACACCCACATTTCGCCTGTTATGTTTAAGTCCCATGTAATAGGGGGCGAGCCTATTGCCATTAATCCAGACTCCGGACTGCTACTAAGAAATTCCAGATAGAAAAACCCAATAATAATCTAAACTAAATCAGTTTTATTTACGATACAGAGGCGATACCGCAATTATGGTCGCAGTTTTACATATTTTACTGTTTCCCATTTCAGGTTTCTGCACGACGCAAGATGTGGATATTTTCCTAAGACATATGAACAATGCTCGTTATGTTCGAGAGTTGGATTTCGCTAGATTCCATTTCTACGACCGAACCGGTATGTACGAGAATATCAAGGCGGTGGATGGCCACGCTCTGCAGGGTGCTTCCAGCATTCGCTACAGGAGAACTATCCCCATATTTTCTGCCTATAAGGTGGAAACTAAGGTGAGTTTCTATGCTATTAATATAAGGTATTAATTAGGTAAATACATATTAATTCAATGAGGTATGACGTATCCTGTAATAATACAAGTCTAGGAAGTGCAATAAGTCGCATTATCTAATGACCAGTCTCATTATTATAATGTCTTAGATTGATAACCTCTTTGCTACCTAAATCTAAAAATAAGAAAAATAATAAAAACTAATAAACCAATACTGCGACGCTCATTCTGGGGGACTAAAATCGACGCTTTGGCAGAATCATAATAAGATCTGCGTACAATTCATATCCCGCAATTCATCTGTTTGACAGTTTTGTATGGAGTTTCGTAAAATGGTCCACAAGTTACTCAGAACAATGACAAATTATGAATTGCTATAGTGAAGTCTAATGTCAAATAGCAGCTGTCAAACAGATGAATTGCGGGATGTTTGAATTGTACACAGATCATAATATTATGATTCTGCCAAAGCGTTCATTTTAGGCGGCTCATTTGGTCTGATATGATGTACTCTGATTTCTCTGTTTATATTCAGGATTTAGCATAGGAGTTTGCTAAGCTGCATAAGTTTATCAATAGGTACGGTCCTAATCCAATGTTCCTATTGTTACAGCTGGCATACTGGGAAGACAAAACACTGTTTATTGAACAGAAGTTCATCACACTTAACGATGGATTCGTGCGTGCCGTAGTCTTGTCGCGACAGAACCTTATCAATGTGGAAGCGGACAGGCTGTTCCAAGGTATCCCCGGAGCTGATCAGAAGCCCGAGTGTCCTGAGGAAATCAAACATTGGCTGCAGGCCATCGAGATCTCTAGCGCTAAGCTTAGGAAGAAGGAATAATTATTTTTACTCGTAGATAATCTTCTTGAAGTTATGGTTTTTTATGAATGTTATTTATACAAGGCTTAAATGTGTTTATGCAAAAAAAATAAAGGTTGTGGATACTGACTCATTTTTATTTTCACTAAAAACTTTCCTATAAAACAGATGTTAAAAAAACTCAAGCAAAATAACACACAGATGTATCGTATGACGCATCGGTGCAGCACTCTGGCGCTTGTCACCGCACCGGCTAATGTTACTGTTTATACAACCTGCACACTATGAACACGAATTTAGGGATTTCTGATATACATCTAATTTTACCACACTGCATTTGAGATCTTCTTTCCATGAAATTAAGCTTCAATATATTTTTGCCAGTATTGATACGTCCACCCCGGTCGAGAGCTTATATTGAATTAGTTATTTTGTGAAAAAAGGTACAAACATTAGAGTATGTTCAAGCCAATTTAAACGTTGCCCTATCATAATAAGAGCGAAATGAAATGTGTTTTGTTTTAAAAGCACTCTGATTTCATAATCAATTGAGAATGTTATATAAATATCATTTATTGGGTATCCTATAACGCTAGCTAGATAATAAAATGGCTTCAACTGTATTATTTTTCATTAGGAAAGATGGCTCTGCTCTTTTAAGTAGTTTTTCTTGATGTATGTACTGTTATACAAATCTTGTTATGAATCATCATGAAAGGACAATCTAACATTGTTCTAACAGCATAGTATGACGACTACCATGTAGTACGTTATCAGGATCCCGAAATTAAAGCGCACAATTTTGAAACGCTGTTTACCGAATTACTGGCCACTCAGTTCATGGAATTCCGTGGTCGTCGCTTCTCAAATTAGAGAATGAAAATAGATGAGTACACGAATATAAGTTCTTAAAAAATAAGAAAAATGTTTAATATTAAATTAATTCAGAATAGAAGAGGTGCTACGCCGTAGCACAATTGTTGCACGTAGCACCGTAGCAATAGTTATTAAAATAATACTAAACAACATGACGAAACATTCAGATTATTCTTAGCGAGTCTATTAGGTACAGTACTAAGCATATATTTTATTTTATTATACAAAATTAAAATTTACATAGGTATTATTATTACTTACATAGGTACGCTTGTAATTTGTAATCAACAAGTACTTGTTGATTACAAATTACAAGCGTGTTCACTTTATAATCCATATTCTAGGAAAATATTCAGTTATGAAGTTGCGGTGTGAAGTGTTATTCATATTATGTGTAACCACGGTCGGTGCGTGTGAAGTAGTCAGTTTTTTTGGGAGTTCCTTAATTAGCCGTCGGCGGCATGGATGCTCCCGACCACACACACTTTGAACAGCGATCGAACAGTCTTCATTCTGCATTATTTTATAGTTAGGTAATTTGAAATAATAATTATCATTCGAGGTTTAAGCTAGATTTTTAAGAACCGGAAGTTTTTAGCGCAATGCATTGCGGTAAAAACTATAAATCGAACAAGCCTTGAAACCTTGTCTTTGATGATGTTATACGATGAATAGGGGGAAAGAAAATTGCTTTGAAATATCAGTCAATATTTTGATTCGTTTATGTTACGTTTGCCGACGTACTTATCTGTTTATACATGTATAGGTAACAAAATCGTAACGAAGTCAAAATACAGTTTTGACTTCGCATTGAATATTTTTGAAAAAAAAAATTGCTTCGAGTTAGTGTATACATATAAGTAGTTTTAATAAATGTTTGTCTGTTTATCTTTATGTCTGAATATATGCAATGCATCACGCCATTACTACCGGATAGATTTTGTTCAAATTTTTCATAGATATTCCCAATACGTCTGGTCAGTCTGTAGGCTATAAGTTATCACGCTATTTGCTATGAGCAATATTGTAATTTGTTCGTATTCTTCTATAGTTTACCGCAAATTCAAAGACGAGCCAAAAGGTTTGAATATTGCAGATAGTTACAGATTTAATGAACGTTTTAAATTATTATCATCGCGCTATACCTTTATGGAGGTAAGCAGTCAATCATGACATATAATATATAGGGTGGATTTTTGAGATGGGGCAATAAGGGCAGGTGGAGCAGTGGTGGCCCAGTGGTAACGGCTCCGACTTACGAGTCGTAGGTCGTGGGTCCGAACCCAGGCAGGCGCTTTACTTTGTGTAAATAATTTCATCACCACTGCTCTCAAAACGGTGAAGGAAAACATCGAGAGGAAACCGGCATGTCCTAGAACCAACAATTCGAAGACATGTGACATCTACCAACCCGCACTGGGCCCGCGTGGTAGATTACAGCCCAGTCCCTCTCGAAGAGAGGAGGCCTGTGTCCCAGCAGTGGGAACATTATAGGCTGATTATGTTATAAGGGCAGGTACCTTAGCCGTTGTCGCTACAAAAAAATTGTCTTAGGTGCTTTACTTTTTGATACATTTTGATCTGCATTCACACGTTCCCACATTTTGAAAAAAATTACAGTTAGCACGAAGATGGGCAATTTTCGGATAAGTTTTTTTTATGCCAATCGATCCTGTTTCTTATAAGAATCATAAAACTCTCTTGGACTAAATGAGGTTTGAGTAATAGAAAAGTCAGAAGTCGCAAAAAACTTCCAATACTTACATAATAAAAAAGGAAATGAGACTGGGATGAGAGAGAACACAATATACCAACCAGTGTATGAACCGGTATGAACAGTCGAATTGTTTCATTAATGCGCTGGGTTGTATGGGAACGAATATAGCAGATAATTTAAATGATTATCATCCCGCTATACCTTTAAGGAGCGAAAACAAAAACTTTGGCAAACAATGGGAAATTGCTACTGAAGGCTGCAACTGTCGACCTCAGCAGGGTAATTGAGTAACAAACATAAAGTGACAATTGATCGCAATGGCTTTCATTTTGACAGTTGAACCACGTCAAACCTACGAATTAGTGGATTAGGAATATCCTTCAAAACCCACGGATTGTGATTAAAAGTGTGATACACATTATGAGTGCTGGACAAGCTTGTTTGCCACACGGACACTCATAAACTGCTGAAAATAATACTGCTGGCCCAGTTTAATAAAATATTACTTCACAGTGGGAAAGAGATGGAGCTATACGTCATATATAGCTCCATCTTTTTCTCACTGTGAACTAATATTAAAATAATACTGCTATGAGGTCGTGGTTAGCCCCATGTACGTCGCTTGCGCGTCACCAGTCCTGACTCTCTTCATATTTTGGCTGCTGAGACCAAAACTACAAACGTATACAGGGAAGTTTTATAAAATAGTGGCTGTTAATAAGTATATTGTGGTAAGACACCACAATATACTTATTAAAATAACAGCCACACTTCCTCGCGAACGAAGTCGCGGGCTGAAGCTAGTATTAAATAACACACACGCAGTGATGTCTAACAGTAAACAATACTGCAGTTCTGTTATTTGCTGACTGTTTAATATAATTTCTACTATTCTTTGATATAGTCAGCTATACCCCGGTAGTACTTGCACATGTTAAGTTATCTTACTTTCATTATCATCATCATAATTTCAGCCGAAAGACGTCCACTGCTGGACATAGGCCTTCCCCAAAAAGGGGGGGGAATTGCCATAACCGCCACGCTTGGCAGGCGGTTTGGCGATCGCAGAAAGGTTTTAAAAATGCATAGAGAACGCTGCTGCCCATTCTCTAGTAAGTCCCTTAGTCGACTTTTACGACACCCACGGGAAGAAATGGGATGGTTCCGTTTGGTGCCGGACGTATCTTACTTTACCTTAGACTTATTATTTATTTGACTCTTAATCTCATACATTACCTACCTACTCTGTTCCAAGTTTTATGAAAACTGTACGGTATTACGGTCAATATTACGGTGTTGTTCAAGTCGCAATTGTATTCTAAACTCTTCAATTTTTTAACAACATTCAAGTATCAAGACAGCTCACGTGTTCTAAAATCAAAGGTGGCGCTAACCGCGTGTGTCTTGTCGCACAACAATAACAAAATATCCATTAGCTTTAGTGGTTTCTGTTCAGTGCAGCCGACATAACACAAGTCATCTACATATATTATTTTGTTTAATCTTCAGGCCATTTATCAACCTTCTTTTTGGTCTACCAATGTTGACATTATTGGAGCTTTAAGTACAGGTATCATACTGAAACCTCTTTGTTACGACTCCAATTACCATAAATTTCCCTTGAAACCATTTATGATGGTATATATGATAGTAAATAAAACTGATGATGGTAAATAGCTGTCGTATAACGAAATGCTCTTTCAGAATATTTAAGTAACCGGTATCAAATATAAACAGCGTTTGAGTGTTTATTCAAAGTTTGCGACTTTTATTTAATCAAAACTATGGGTTCTGCCTATTCAATTAATTTAATCAATCCATGCGGTATGCTTAGCCATATAGGTATAACTGGTACCTAACTCTACATGTTATTAGGTTACTCTCACTCTATAAACTATTTTAAAAATGAAGAATCAACTGGGGTTTAGTAAAATTCTGATGTTCTCTGCATATCTAGCTACAATTAAATGTCATGTACGTCTATTTTTAAATAAATAAATAATAATTTTTTTGGGCGTATGGGTATAACATACGAGTCATGTCAATGTATTACATTTTATTTTATTGTCCGCTTTTACAACAAACTTCCTACTGACATTCGAAACTTACCCATTAAACGATTTAAAAGCTATATTAAAAGTAACCACACTTTGTAAAAAAGGGCTATAAAATTTCTGATTATTAAGACAAAAAAGCTTGGGATTGAGCTGCTCGCTCTGCTAAAACTGGAAAAGTTGACATTTTAATTATTATGCAAAATCATCATTAAACATAATTTTATATACATATTGGCATTGCTGAATATTATATTCAAAATTACATGAATATTTACTTTGAAAAGTATTATATTTATTACGTTAATTGCTTGTGAATGTGAGCACTATGTGGGTAATTTTTTTGTTTTTTCCTTTTTTAGGGTTCCGTACCAAAATGGTAAAAAGGACCCTTATGGTGAGACTAAGTATGTCTGTCTGTCACACCTAGATATCTCGAGAACTACTAATGCTATCAACTTGAAATTTAGTACAGTTTTAGACGACGTGAGCCCAACTATTTTGCAAATAAGAAAGAAATTTAAAAAAATATACCTTTTTTGCAAATGGGACTGAAAGCAGGTCTTAAAAATTTGAAGCGGGGCTACTAGAGCATGTAGGGTATCATATGAAAGAACGTTGTTTGCACATTCTTAAACATTTTTTATTTTTTTTTAGGCAGCATAGTTTCCGACTTTTGATGAAAAATGTAAAAAAAATACCGTTCCCCTCTCCTTATCTCCGAATCTTGCATAGATAAAAATCTGAAATTATTCTATGTGATAGAAGTTTATGTAAAGATTACAGGAAAAATAAAACGATGTCTCTAAATAGCACAGTTTTTCAGAAATCATCAACATCATATATACGTACGGAACCCTCGGTGCGTGAGTCCGACTCGCTCTTGACCGGTTTTTTTTTCTTAGTTAGTTTTAATGATGCCGACATTTTGAGCACTATAAGCGGCTTGCCCAAATGTCCTTTCTTTGGTATTGTTCGTCGAGTCGTTGAGTTCCTTAAGTCTTTGAGTTGAGCTGCACGATTACTGAAAAATGCTTGCACTGATTGGACAGGACCACTCTTTGTTTGGTTATTTCCTCAAAATACAATTTCAGACATGGATCTACATGGTCCTCACATGATCTGACCAAGATTAGGGTGCGCCAAAGTTCACCTAAATTTTCAACTCCGATAATTGGAAATCCGAAAATGTTCTTCCTAACATTTTTTATCCTAACAATCACAATTCCTAACTACTCTGTCTCTAATGTTCATAATTCCGAAGCATTTAACTTCATAATGTCAGTAGCAATAAACATCTAATAGACTTTTATTTGTTTTCCTATATTTTCTCAACATAACCATCTTTTACAATATTATTCAAAGTCATATTTTAATTTTATTTATAGCGGTGTGTACCTGCAAAGATATCCATAAACCAGGTTAGGTTAGAACTGTGACCAACTACGCGCGAGCCGAGCGAGCGAAGCGAGCGGTGCCGCGGCAGCGGCCGGCGAGCGCTACCTCGAAATTGGTCGCGAAATTTTTATAAGTATTTTTTTATAGTGCCCCCAAGACGACATTCTGACCTGAATTTCATTCATTTAAGACAAAAATCTGTGAAACGACCTTAAATCATTCTAAACAGTTGGTTTTTTAGACATAATTATCTCATGTATAGTTATAGTTTTAGGGATAAAAGCGTTATGATAAAAAACAGTAGGAGTTTAAATATATTTACATTAATGATATTATTAATTACAATTTTCGGAAACATGAGTGTTATGAACATCGCCGGTAGCACTACAAATAGTATGAATGAAAACTTTAGGATGAAAAATTTTAGGAAGAGTGATCATTCGGATTACAAATCGTTAGGAAGAACAATTTCGGGTAAAGAACTTTAGTTGAGCCAATATGGACCCCCAAGATTATGTCTGGACTTTAAAAGAGATTTTGACCCCTGAGTTGGTTTCGCCTTTTCTTCTCACGAGTAGTCAGATAGGAAATGTCGAACCCTCGGTGCGCGAGTCCGACTCACTCTTGACCGGTTTTTTATTTTTAATATGACTTGTAAAAGTGAATCCGATATACTATTTACAGAATAAACAATTTCATTTCATTTAATTTCAGTACTGAAACGCAAAATAATCAGGTATGATTGAAATAGAAAGGTATAAGGTAGGTACTTAGGTATAAGTACTTGGCATATATAGCAAAGGCTGAAATAAAAGTTCGAAAAAAAGAAACACTTTTATTACAACCGTACCGAGCGTATCATGCAATAGAATTATAATTATCTATTTTAATTTGGGCATTTAATTTTCTATTTCCACTGTACAGCAAAATCTATCATTTCACGGAATCGATTTCGTATTTCGCTGTATTATTCATGAAATCCTAACATATTTAAGTGAGCTAGAATTATAGGCTCGAGCCCGATTAGTAATCCATTTTAGCGTCATTCCTTAACTGGTCTGGGTCAAAGATGTTATTCCCGACATCGTCGACTTTATTGCCTTTAGAACTACTCCTAAATACATTAATCAAACAGTACTTAGAGTCAGCATACTGCGTAACGATTATTTCGGATGCACCATTAACCTTCTCCTTGCCAACAAGTTTCATTTCTTTAATCCCAAATGAAGAAAATCTGGTGAAGCAGATACTTAATGTGTCTGAAATGGGGTGTTCCGATTACATAGTGAGTATGCAAGAGCCGCAAAATTTTATGACAGCTTTTGAATCAGTTGTTCATATAGCAAACGTAAGAAGAAGTGATAGGAAGATTATATTCTTGCCATTCGAAGAGAAATACAACGAAGATTATGGTACAAACCTACCTTTATTGATGTTTTCTATGAAAGAAAGCGCTTTTGTTCCAAATATGTTGATGATTGAAAATGTTGCAAGCAATAACTCAGACTGCAAAACATTCGATTTGATTACTCATCAGTTTGTTGGTCCAGATGAAGAAATTCATCTGCCTAAATACTTGGATCGTTGGAATTCTTGTTCACAAGAGTTTGATAGCCAAGCAAATCTATTTCCTCATGATATGACTAACTTGTATGGGAAAACGTTAAAGGTGTCTTGTTTTACTTACAAACCTTACGTGTTGTTGGATTTAGACACTGCTATTGTACCTTCAGGCAGAGATGGTGTGGAGATAAGGATAGTCGATGAACTTTGCAGGTATAATATCAAGCTAAAGAAAGTCGGTTAAGTTCGGTCAACCTTTACGTTACTAAAAGTTGCTAAATTTTAAATACAGATGGATAAACTGCACTGTTGAAATCGTTAGAGAAGATGTTGATCAGTGGGGAGAAATATATCCAAACGAAACGGGTGGGCTTGGAGTTATTGGAAGTGTCGTGGAAGATCGGTCAGACCTAGGAATAAGTGAGTAGTCACACTATATTTTTGAGGAAATCTACTTAATCACATGTCTCATACAATATAACAAATTGATTTTCAGCTGCCCTTTATTCGTGGTATGAAGAGTGGCGTGTCATGGATTTTTCGGTAGCTGGTGTAAGGACGGCTATTACTTGTATAGCTCCCGCACCTAGGTAAGATGGACATCACACCTAAGTTTGTTCAATTCAACACTAGGAGTGAACTAGTTATTTCTAATGCTTTTTTCCTCGATTGGTTTTAGATTATTATCAAGTTTGGAGATGCCTTTGATGCCCTTCACTTGGTATATGTGGCTTGCTGTAGCCTTCACTTATTTTTATGCATCAACTGGAATGATAACTGTACTTGGATGTGGCACCACCTCATACCCTTTTCTTAACGCCTTTGGAATGATGCTTGGTCAAGTAGGTAACATTTTGGGTAACGACTACCGGATATACCGGATGATTTTTTTTATCGTCTTAAAAAATAAGCCTACCTAAGTGATTTCTCGTTACGTATACCGGATGAGCTACAATCGCTTATAATCGCGTTCGGAATAATTTATCAATGAATTCGTAGCGCGATCCTATCCTTTGAAGCCGGCCGATAGTTACTCGCCGCGCATTTAGTAGGGTGCGTATGATTTGAATTTCGATATTTTTTTTTTCGTTTTTCTTCTTTTTTTTTTCAAAAATCTTTTTTTATCGTTTTATTATGAAAAGTTTACTTTAAATGTGTAGTATTTATTGGTAGATCAATTTCATACTACGTTATAAAAAAAAAGACTGCCATAGGATTCTACTCCGTTCACCTAATATACCCAATTTTTTTCAAGACGGTTTATAAAGTCATCCGGTATCTGTAAGGAGAGATTACTTAGGTAGGCTAAGGCTTTTTCGCCAATTTGATAATCATTTGGCGAACCTACCACCCAGCAGCGGAGTAATTGCGAATCACACATCAATAGAAATGGATTTCATTTTGAGAGTTCAACAACATTCATTGCGTTATTTAAGTTGTTGAGCAGACAAATTTTTCGAACATATGAAGCAATGGATTAGCATTATACTTCAAAATCATTGAGATTGTGATTGATAGTGTGTTACACAGTTAGGGTGCAGGCCTATCTACGTACTAGTTATTTGATTCTGAAATGTTTACAGTTACGCAAAGACGAACAGCTGACTGTTAGACGTGTTTTTCGAATAGGAATTATCAAAAACATAAAAACCCATTGTTTTGATTAAAAACAAAGATACAAACTATTTACTCAATAATAAACGGGACATAGCGAACAAAATCGTAATCCGATACATTTGTCCTGGTGGGCAAAAGTCGCTCAGTCTAGTATGTCAAGTCCCAATTCGCATTCGTGTCCACCAAAACAAAATAATTTTTCACTACTCTTGCTCAAAAAGTCCATCATTTTAGCGTAACAAGCGGGGCTAAAATAGCGTATCATTATCTAGGGGAAAAAGTGTTTTTTTTTGTCTGTTACCAACGAGCCTATAAAACCAAATAGTCATTATTCTTAAGCTGAACCCGCAGTTGTAGCTGTAGCTGTATTAATGATTTTATTGATTATAATCATGTAAATACATATCTATTGTAGTCGCGAAACATATTGTGATAAAGATACAACCTGACACTGACCTGGAAATAGCAAAAAACGTAAGAAACTTTGAATTTCGCGGGCTACAGCTGCGGAGGCTCGACTTGTGACTGTTTCGTAAAAAAACAAGAACATTTTATTTTTGAAAATGGAACTAAAAGCGGCTTACTCTTCGGTAGAATGTGTGCATTGCGTTGCGGCCCATAGATTATTATACACTTATAGTTGCGGCCTCGCCGCCGTAGGTGAGTAATGTTCCTTCGTTGCGGCTACAGAAGAAATAAAAAAAAGGCATTGTCGCGAAATCTTTAGATTTTTTTTCTCTAATTACAAATTGAATTGTTGACCGAAATTTATTTTACAACAGTGAAAATGTCATCATCTAGTGAGGATGGAGACCCGTATTTGCAGATGGAAGAGAAAAGAAAATAAATAATTTTAAATCTGTTGCCGTCAAGGTGTATATGTCAAAAATCCATATTTTATTTTCTCGCAATCGTAGTGAAAAGTATAGTGTAACACACGGCGCTAAAACCCATTTTAGCTCACTACGTCGTCTACAATGGGTCATTTAAGCCCCTTGTACTTATAACAATCTACTATTCGAAGTATAATGTCTAATTGTGCAATACGGTATTAAAAGGTTAACGTATCAAACTTAGCTTTTATTGAATTTTGCTATATTACGCTAAATGGCGTCATTGCGATGGAATTTTTCTATGACATTACTTCTGATGGCCTGTCTATAGTCTTCTGAGAGATCTTCAATCTCTTTGAGTAAAAATAATGATAAGTTAATAAGCTGACTAGTAGGTACCTAGGTAGGTACTACTTGACGGGTCCACATCCAAATGTATAATATGTTGTTCAGTGTAGATAGCTAAGTATAGGTATTCTAACGTTTTATGCAAGTTGATGACCACGCATTTGTTTGCGATGCAAATGTTTAGCGTAGCGATTATCAGTCAACATTTCAAACCAAAGTACACAACTTTATGAATATCGTCGATCACAATCAAATCGATTTTACATCCAAGTGACTTATAGTTTTAGAAAATACCTAAGTATATGCCATTGTTTTGGGGAGGATAATAGATAGGTAGGTTCCTTCGTATAAAATAATTCGAGATTGGAAAATTTTCAGTCTCAATACGAAAACACTTCAAGTCTTTCATGGAAAATGAGAAGTATAACTGGGTGGTTGCTGATAGCAGGGCTAATTCTGAGCAGTGCTTATGGAGCTGGTCTTGCTTCCACGTTCACTGTGCCCAAATACGAGCCATCTATAGATACAGTGCAAGACATTGTGGATAGAGAACTGGAATGGGGCGCTACACATGATGCATGGATATTTTCTCTAACTTTGTCTACTGAAGTAAGGATAGTGCAAAATAAAGCCACTGATTGAAACACGTTTGTAAGTAGGTACCTAATCCGTGTCTTTGATTCCAGCCTGTAATAAAACAGCTTGTGGGCCAATTTCGCATTTATTCATTCGAAAAATTGAAAGAAAAAAGTTTTACACGAAGTATGGCATACAGTATTGAAAAGTTACCTGCAGGTAAATATTTATAAAAAAATCAAAAGTCATTTATTCAAACTAGGCTGAGAATCAGCACTTTTTGAACGTCAAAATTACATAAGACAGTCCCCCAAAACGCAAACAAACTACTCAGCAGCACAACCCACACCCGGTCGGTTACAACCAGCACCCTAATTAATACATAATAGTAACCGAGGTTTAACGTGAAAATAAAAATCACTCGCTTCCTTTTTGCTAGCTACATTCTTGGACGCTAGAGTATGTCTGTAACTTTCTGATTCGTTCATTGAACTTTAATCTGTCTTTGATTGACTTAAACTTAGGTAGTTATCTAATATAGTTAATTAATAGCATAGGCAACCTTAGTTGTTTTCTATGTACCTAGGTAGAGTTTTCAAAATGACTGAATGTACTTAACTTACATAATGTTATAGGTAACTTCGCTATAGGCGAGTACGTAACCCAAGAAGCCATCTTGGACATGATGCTCATGATTGAAGACTTCTACTACGAGCAGTGTGTGGTGATGATGAGGAAGAGCTCGCCGTACACGGAGAAAATCAACCAACTGGTGGGACGCCTCCACCAGTCCGGACTGTTGTTAGCTTGGGAAACACAGGTTCAGGAAAATCAGCACTTTTTTTTATTGCTTGATTGCTGTAAGCGCTCTAGTACGAACTGGACAGATTCCGCCAGAACTGGACGGAAAACGCGAGGGCTCACGAAAGATGAACGGAGTGGAGGGAGGCGTTTGTCCAGGAGTAGGACAGCGTGGGCTAGCAGTATTTTTTTTTCGTAGGCTTTTAATATCTTAGATAGAGTTATCAACATTCTAACGATGCCACATTTTTGAATACCTTTAATTCATTAAATAATTGGCAGCCTTGTTCCACCCAGTCCTGAGTATACGCTTCCTCCCTTTTGTACCATTTTTACTCCTATAATAAAAGACTTAAGTATTTAAACTAAGTCACCTATTGCAATATTATTATGGTCTTTTCACATCATGTATCGATTGCACTGTGCCCACTTATAATTCCTACCCAAATATGCTGCATTTAATTGCAGGTAGCGCTAAAGCACTTAAATTACAAAGTTCAGGTAGAAGTGAGACTATCGAGAACCAAGAATGATGTCGGTACCTTGGAGCCTTTGAATCTTGACAATGTTGTGGTACGTATATTATTTATCTACAATTCTACAAGGTCCCGAAACTCCACAGACGTGATGGGTCACACGTCGATGGTCATGGGGATAGATAGATATTTAACAAGATAAAACAAAGAAAAAGAATGGTTTGTTTTTTTTTTTGTGAAACTTAAAGTAGGTAAGTATGAGTTTATAAAAAAACCTTTTTTCAAAAGTAATTTTTTTGGAAGTCGGTTGTTTTTTTTAAGCTTTTTATTTTTCACTTTTGAGGGTTCCGTACCTCAAGAGGAAAAATCGGAACCCTTATAGGATCACTTCGTTGTCCGTCTGTCTGTCTGTCTGTCTGTCTGTCAGTCTGTCAAGACCATTTTTCTCAGGAACGCGTGTAGGTATCAAGTTGAAATTAATATCAAATACGTATGTTCATGGTCCCTTGGAGCTCTAAAAAAATCAAGCTTCTAAGTCAACACAATAAAAAAATACGGCGATTTAAGCGCCATTATTGCGACATATTTCGATACTCGCAAATAAATCAAAACCTACAGGGTACTTCCCATTGATCTAGAATCATGATATTTGGCAAGAAGCAAGGTCTCACAGCACAAGTATCGGAAAAAGTTCTAAAATTGAAAATTTGTGTGTCTGTCTGTCTGTATTTCTGTCAGTCTGTCAAGAACCTTTTTCTCAGAAACACGTATAGGTATCAAGTTGAAATTAATATCAAATACGTAAATCTATGGTCCCTTAGAGCTCTAAAAAAATCAAGCTTCTAAGTCAACGCAATAAAAAAATACGGCGATTTATGCGACATATTTCGATACTCGCAAATAAATCAAAACCTACAGGGTACTTCCCGTAGACCTAGAATCATGAAATTTGGCAAGAAGCAAGGTCTTACAGCACAAGTATCGGAAAAAGTCCTAAAATGGTAAATTTGTAGTTTTATCACATAAAAAAATGGTTTTTTGCAATTACAAACTTATATTTGCAGTTGGAGAATTGACTGTGACGTTTATTGATGTATGGGAGAACATGTTTTTCAACTACAATGTTAAGTTTGTTTTTTGGATAAATTCATCCTAACTACGGAACCCTTCATTGTGCGTGGTCCGACACGCACTTGGCCGGTTTTTTATTTTAATACCACGCTTCTACGAGGTTGGTAGTCTTGTGACGTTCGCCAAAGGCGCATCAGTCTGTCTGTCAAGACCCTTTTTCTCAGAAACGCGTAGAGGTATCAAGTTGAAATTAATTTTATCAAATACTTAAGTCTACGGTCCCTTGGAACGCTAAAAATATCAAGCTGTTTGATTTGTCATCAAAGCTGTAAGTCAACGCAAAAAAAAAGAACATGCGCCATAAATATTGTTTTGATACTGGGAAATAAATCAAAACTACTACTAGGTACTACCCGTTGACTTAGAATCATGAAATTTGGTAGGTCGCAGCGCAAGTAAAGGAAAATGTCCAAAAATAGTTAATTTGTAGTTTAACACATAAAAATAAATAAATTGCGATTGGAAATTTGACCGTGGCGTATAACAATATATGGGAGAACATGTTTTTTAACTAAAAGTTTAAGTTTGTTTTTGGGATAAATTCATCCCAACTACGGAACCTTACATTGTGCGTGGTCCGACACGCACTTGGCAGGTTTATTTTATTTTTGTTCCCTGATATCTCCGTCAATGATGGACCGATTTTGAAAATTATTTTTTTGTTTGTAAGGGTATGCTTCCGAGGTAGTCCCATTGCCACCAAATCAGGATCTGATGAGGGATCCCATGGAAATCGAGGGAAACCCTCAAATTTTACAGGCAAACCTATAGGGATTTGGGTATTTTTTATAGTAACTCGAGCATTTGCTCTTGGAAATCACCATTTGGTGAAGTGGAACTGATGATGGAGGCCACAGATGGCCACCGGAACAATATAATAATAAGTATTTAACGGGTTGCGATTCGATTAGGTACTTTAACATGGTTGCTAAGCAATTTATGATCGTCACAATGCATATGGTGAGTGACAGTTCTCCTGGTTCTTACCAGGAGAACTCATCAACAAATAGCGTCCCAGCATCGGGAAAAGCAATATTTTGTAAAAGGTGATGAGCAGTCAGTTTTTAATTTATCTAAGTTACAATAACCTAATGTCAACTGCTCATCACCTTTTACAAAGATTGCTGTTCCCTAAGCAGGGCGTTAATTGTTGCGGAGTTCTTCTGGTAAGAACCAGGAGAATTGGAAGTGATGGTGACTTCACCATATGCATTGTGACGAGCATAAATTGCTTAGCAACTATCTAATCGAATCGCAACAGTGAAATACTTATTATTAAGTAAGTACCAACTAGTTCCGGTGGACATCTGTGGTTTTCATCATTAATTCCCCATCACCAAATGGTGCTTTCCGAGTACAAATGCATGAGTTATTATAAAAAATACCTAAATCGTTAAAAGTGTGCCTATAAAATTTGAGGATTTCCCTCGATATCCATGGGTTCCTCTCATCAGATTCCGATTTGGTGGCAATGGGACTACCTCGGGAGCCATACCGTTTCAAACAAAAAAGAGTTATCAAAATCGGGCCACAATTGACGGAGAAATCGTTGAACATACATAAAATACGGAACCCAAAAAGAAACAAACATACAGACGAACTTAACCTCCTCCTTTTTGGAAGCCGGTTAAAAATCTGTTTGTTGTAAGGGGTTCCGTACCAAAATGGTAAAAAGGAACTCTTATGGTGAGACTAAGTCTGTCTGTCTGTCACACCTGGATATCTCAAGAACTGCAAATGCTATCAACTTGAAATTTAGAATAGTTTTAGATGACGTTTGCTCAACAATTTTGCAAACAAGAAAGAAATTTAAAAAAAAAATATATCTTTTTTGCAAAAAGGACTGAAAGGGTGTCTTAAAATTTGAAGTGGGGCTACTAGGGCATGTGGGGTATCATATGAAAGCGCGCTGTGCACATTCTCAAACATTTTTTTATATAGTTTTCGACTTTTCTCGAAAATTGTAAAAAAAAATACCGTTTCCCCCTCATTATCTCCGAAGTTTGCATAGATAAAAATCTGAAATTATTCTATGTGATAGAAGTTTAAGTAAAGATTGCAGGAAAAATAAAACGATGTCTCTAAATAGCACAGTTTTTCAGAAATCATCAACATCATCTATACGTACGGAACCCTCGGTGCGCGAGTGCGACTCGCTCTTGACCGTTTTTTTTTGTTTTATCGAGTTTGGATACCGATACCCAACAAGTCTGTGAAGTTTCGCTAGCTAACTTTATTTGACCCTATATAGGTAAAATTACATAGTAATGAAATGCAGGTATTTGCAATCTCGATCACTAAGATCTCTTAATTTTGTATCTAAACTTTACCTGTAAGTGGTATTAAAGTGCTGCTAAAGTAGATATACGAATACCTATAGAGCGACGGCGACGGCTCCGTGCACGAAAAACCCCTCTTTTGTCAATTTCTTATCTAATTGTGAGAAAACTTGAATAAATTTAAACATTTAAGTCTGTGTGACTATAAAAGTACAGTTTTTGTGGCGCTAAATCATTCGTGTCAGTCACAGACTCACAGCACCTGTTAATAGTTTCATCACTTTTGCGCTCTCGAAAATATAGTTTATTTCGCCATTTAAAGATATAAAGATATTGTAATAATATTTTAAAATAAAATTTAGATTTTATTTCAAGGATAGGTGAAGACAGGTGATTTTAAAATTTCTTAATAAAATGGTATGCTAAATAATAGGTCTTACATTAGGTAATAACTGTGATTTTTTCGAAAAATTGGTTTTTCAGCTGAAAAAAGTGGTCCAGCAAGTACCTACCCATAAAATGAGGTTCATATTTTTTTGGAAAACATGTTGCGAATTTTTGTGATTTTCCATGAATAGGTAGGTACATAATTGATTTGAAAAATCTCGTTCAGCTACAACTCAAGCAAAACAAAAAAATTACTACAAATCACAAATAATTTTGTTTAAATTATTTTTCGCTTTCTCACAAACAATGAACAAAATTGATCAAAATCAGTCGATTTCGAGCACGGGCCATCGGCCGAAAACTGGATTATAAACTGTCAGCGCAATGTGGTCTGAGTTTGGTGAGGCCTAATGTCCAGCCGGGCTGCGACTGCCACTACAATAGCTGACTTGACTGAAGGACTGTCTAACGTTTTTGTTGTGTTTCAGGGTGTTTTCATCGTATACGCAATTGGGCTAGTGGTGTCCACAGTGATTTTTGTGGGAGAACTGTATGTGCATCATCGTAGACGTAGAACGAAGAACGTTCTTGTGCATTTTGAATAAACTTTTGACATTCTAGTGTAGTGCAACAAGTTATCTTTTTAATTGTTTCATAACTTAGAGTAGGTATAAAATCACTTCGTTCTCTTGTTAGCAGATTTCTTAGATTATAGATATCAATTATCTAGTCAATAAAAAATAGATCGGATCGACCGAAGACGACGGAATTTAGGTCCATTTTTGCATTTAATGTTTTTCATTTTCTTACATACGTACCCTACTTACCACACTACCTACCTAGGTACTACTGAAAACCTTTATCGACAAATCAAAGGTGCAACCCAACCAGTTTCTGCCAAAAAAACCGGTCAAGAGCGAGTCGGACTCGCGCACCAAGGGTTCCGATACGTATATATCATCATCATCATCATCATCATCATTTCAGCCGAAAGACGTCCACTGCTGGACATAGGCCTCCCCCAAGCACCGCCACTTCGACCGGTTCTGTGCTTCCCGCATCCAGCAGATACCTGCGGCCTTCACAAGGTCATCGGTCCACCTTGTAGGAGGCCTTCCAACGCTACGTCTTCCGGTACGCGGTTGCCACTCCAGAACCTTTCGGCCCCAGCGGCCATCAGTTCTGCGAGCAATGTGCCCTGCCCACTGCCACTTAAGCTTGGCAATTCTTCGGGCTATGTCGGTTACCTTGGTTCGCCTGCGGATCTCTTCATTCTTGATTCGATCACGTAGGGAAACTCCAAGCATAGCCCTCTCCATTGACCTTTGGGTGACTTTTAGCCTTCTGATAAGGCCCATTGTAGCGTTTACACTGAAGACATCCCGGACGTCAGCTTGTACGAGATTAGGATGGCTCTGAAGCAGCTTAAAAACAACAAGGCGCCGGGTGATGATGGAATTACGGCCGAGCTCCTGAAGGCCGGCGGAAAACCCGTTCTCAAGGTCCTCCAGAAGCTGTTTGATTCCGTCATACTCGAGGGCAAAACGCCACAGGCATGGAACAGAGGTGTGGTGATCCGTTTCTTTAAGAAGGGTGACAATACCCTCCTTAAGAATTATAGGCCCATCTCACTTCTGAGCCATGTCTACAAGCTGTTTTCAAGAGTCATTACGAACCGTCTCGCGCGCAGGTTTGACGACTTCCAGCCTCCCGAACAAGCCGGATTCCGTAAAGGCTTTAGCACAGAAGACCACAAACATACGCTGCGGCAGGTTATACAGAAGACCGAAGAGTATAACCTGCCTCTCTGCTTAGCGTTTGTGGACTACGAGAAAGCCTTTGATTCGATCGAGACATGGGCTGTACTGCAGTCTCTTCAACGGTGCCAGATCGACTATCGGTACATCGAGGTGCTGAAGTGTCTGTACAAAAACGCCACTATGTCGGTCCGACTCCAGGACCAGACCTCGAAACCTATCCTTCTGCAGCGAGGTGTGAGGCAGGGAGACGTTATCTCTCCGAAACTGTTCACCGCTGCACTGGAGGATGTCTCCAAGGTTCTGGACTGGAAAGGGCTAGGCATCAACATCAATGGCGAGTACATCTCGATATAGTTGCCATGGCTGAGACTATGGAGGACCTCAGTGCAATGCTCGATGACCTCAGTAGAGCTTCCGAAAGAGTGGGTCTGAAAATTAACATGGATAAGACAAAGGTCATGTCAAATGCCCATGTAACACCCACTCTCATGAAGATCGGAGGCGCTACACTCGAAGTTGTGGACGAGTATGTTTGCCTCGGACAAACTGTCCAGTTAGGTAGGTCCAACTTCGAGAAAGAGGTCAATCGTCAAATCCTACTCGGCTGGGCAGCGTTCGGGAAGCTTCGCAGTATCTTCTCGTCCCACATACCGCAGTGTCTCAAGACGAAAGTCTTTGACCAGTGCGTGTTGCCAGTGATGACCTATGGCACTGAAACTTGGCCCATTTAATTCATGTTTACTAAATATTAATCATTGAATCGTCAATACAGCAAAAAAACAAACGAGCCTTACAGGTATTAAAAATATACAAAGTGTTTTTTTTGATATCCCATAACTCTAGGGTATGATTGAGGCCATATCAAAGAATCAACTGGCATATGAGTTATGTTTCAATCCTTCGTTATTTTTTTTTTTCATTTTTCATACAAAATAATTCGGCAAAGTCACGATTATTAATGTAAAACACCCTTACGTGAAATATGACTACGTCGCATTTTCTTTCGTCCCTTCACTAGCTGCCGCCGGGAAGCCCCGATACCAACATACCTACATATTTTATTTTACTACACTACTGCGAAGTTTGGCAACCTCGCAAAAGTAAAGATTCGTCATACTGGTGACAATTTTTGACTATGATTCTCCGAAACGATGCATTTTTGGACCACCTATTCTAGGAGTTTTAGTATTATTTTTACCTACTGAATTTAACCCTAGAGTTATGGGATATAAAAAAAAACAGGTTGTATAACTATTAATTAAAAACGTGTGATAAGGTGAATCCGCAGCTGTAGCCCGCGAAATTCAGATTATATTACGTTTTTTACAATTTGCAGGTCATGTTAGGTTGTATCATAATCTAATTAAAATTCGCCACTTTATCAGATAAGTATAACTACACAGAATTATAATCATTAGAATCATTCATATATCTCTCTAATTTAGATTTGTTCCGTTGAATTACTTTTGCATGAAATCAGTCGCGAATCATAATTTTGATCAAGAAACAACCTGACACCTACGCAAATTGCAAAAAAACTTAAGAAAATTTTAATTTCGCGGACTGCAGCTTCGAATCGCGGATCCACCCCATTTTTTTTTTTGTTTTCCTGACCACAAGTCTTTCAGTTGCTTATTAAATAAATGGGTTTGAGAGAGTGAATTATACAATGCATGATAGATGAGGGCCCGCACGCTCCATGTCACTTAACTGAGACCTCACGCTGCACGCAGACTTTTTGAAAGAACTTGAAGTGATGTTGCACTGTTTTGTTTCATTAGCCTACACCTACACTCATGCACGTTCACGAACATTTAATGGTTAATAATCCACCATTACTCATTAATATTCGGCTAAACACAAATTTTTGAAAATAAAACAAAACCGCTAATCATGACGCTTCACTTTCCCGCCAAGAAGTCCCACCCTAAAGAGATCAGTGTAACCAAAAAGATATACCCCGCAAAAGCCCGCAAAATTGTATTTTTTTTTATTTGTTTCATCTTTCCTCTCGTTTTCTGTAAGAGTGATTTCGTGATTATGGGATGGAAGTGTGTAACAGCAAGTGACAGCTTGAGCATGGAACAAATAAATACTTTTTAATAGCAAGGAATTAATAAGTACTATATAGGTTGTAAGTAGAGGTTTCTTTAAACTTCTGTGGCTGCTCTGTTGCCTATTACGTAGGCACATTATATTGTACCTAGGTGAGATGTCAGATGTTACACAGAATTTCGTACTAGACTGAACTCAAAGGACTTGATTCCAAATTCTACAATACCATAGACCATAAACACCCGCAATGCTTATAGAGCATTTATAGTGCCCTGTATATTATTTTTAAGCGATGCGAGGCCGCCAGACATCTCACACGACGTAAAAGGAGAAGCATTCATTTTACTTAAAAATAGGAAAGAGAATGATTTAATATTATTTCAAACTCACTTCTATGCTTAGTTTTAAAATTTTATTGTTCGAATCAATAATAAATTAATCGATTGTCTATAATAATGTAATAATTTAGTCGATTTTTATTGGACCTCTCTAAAGAGTGTGGATTTGCGTCATCAATTTTGATGTTTGTGTGCGTGCTGGCGGGAAAATCGATCGATACTTGTTTAGTTGTTTCGGCGGTTGGACGTGCCGTTGTGTCTATCATTAATTTACATTTACGAAAATAATGTTCAGATAATCTTGTGTATAATTTCTATTTACAAAGGAAATATGGCTTATAATATATTTTTGTGCCTCGCTTTCATAATTACGACGTCAGCTGAGTTTGTTTGGAGACACCATAATAATGAGCAACTACCAGTGCTGCTAGAAGAAGTTCACGCAAGATGTCCTAATATTACGAGAGTGTATGCTTTGTCTGAACCATCAGTTTGTGGTGTTCCTTTGTATGTTATAGAGTTTTCAGACACACCTGGATTTCATCAGCCTTGTAAGTAAAAAATAATAATTTTGCGACTGCTTACTTTTGTGCATCAAATAATTTTATTAATAGATACCTTCATTTATCTAATAATACAGATAAACCTGAAGTAAAGTATGTTGGTAACATTCATGGAAATGAGGTTTTGGGACGCGAATTACTTTTGGGCCTAGCCCATTATCTTTGTGACCAGTATAATAGTCACGACCGCCGAATCCGTGGTCTTATTCATTCTACACGGATCCATTTACTACCATCAATGAATCCAGATGGATGGACACTATCCACAGATACAGTAAGTGGCCAGGATCCTATTAAAACCTTATTACAATATGAATTAATGGTGTTATTAGAAATGAATAATGTAGGTACCTGTCACAACAATAAATTCTATTCCTAAAAATATATTAACATTTACAGGGTTCTCTAGATTACCTCCTTGGCCGCACAAATAACCATTCAGTGGATTTAAATAGAAACTTTCCAGACTTGGATGCCATAACATTTGAGTATGAACGCCAGGGCATCAACCACAACAACCATTTGTTGAAAGATTTGACCCGTCTCGCTGCACCGGTGAGATATTCGTATCATTAATATTTTTATATTTGTGCCAAGAAACAGCTTGTTTAGACTAAATGTAAGGATGAAATTACATCCACTTTTATTATGTAAAGGCAAATACTGTTTTAAATTATAATACGAGTTATGTTTCAGTCCCAATATAACAGAATGTATAAATTGACAAATAATTTCAGTTGGAGCCTGAAACCAGGGCTGTTATGCGCTGGGTCATGTCAGTACCATTTGTATTGAGCGCTGCCATGCATGGAGGTGACCTTGTTGCCAACTATCCATATGATGAGAGCCGCAGTGGTGCACCCGTGTCTGAATATTCTGCAAGTCCTGATGATGATACATTCAGGTAAAATCTTATAAAAATCTTATTATCAGTAGTAAAAATAAAATTAACTATGGTAACAAAATTTCCAAATTATTTAATTATTAATACTTTACTGGATTGGGTCCTAGCTTCTGAGGAAGAACTTAAATGAAAAAAATCATATTCAAAATGTTACATTCCATTTATTAGAAGAATTCTATTTACCTACATTACCTACATAATTATGAAAGCTGCATCCTTTTCATCTCACACAATTACAAACAGGAGAATCTATTTATGGCCTTGTTACGTATTTGTAGGGATTTAGCTATGACGTACGCGTCTGCCCACGCAGACATGGCTTCGGCGACCCGTCGCGGTTGCCATACGACCAGCTCTGATGACTCTGCTACATACAACTTTGGCAAGCAAGGTGGAGTCACTAATGGAGCTGCTTGGTACAGCCTGAAAGGAGGTGAGTAGAAAAAAAATATTGCTAGCAATTTACTTGACCTGCTCCAACTTTTTTTTCCATGGTTTTAAATACCTATCCAATAAACAATAAAATTATCGTAACATAAAACACCATGTCGATATGTACGGTTTTGCTCAGTATGTACTTCCCTTCTTCTTTACATAAAAACAGTCCCCCACCGCGTCTGTCTGTCTGTCTGTCTGTCCGAACGCGTTAAAAACGGTTTTCACTAATCTACGGAGTGATTCATGAGGAAGGTTTAGGTGTACCTACCTATAGTTAATTACTTAAGTTTTTGTGTAAATTGGCTGAAATATGACGATTAGGTATTGTTGTCGATGTCGTAACAAAATATGCTGACTGTCCCTGGGAGGTTTACTGGCGTGAGCCGCGTAAACCGTTCGAGTTACATAAAATGTATGATCTACAGGGGTTAACATCTTAAAAACTTCAACAAGAAAAGTTCGCGATATCATAATTATGTCTATCTTTTATGGATGACCACACCATTTTTATCTTTCAGAATTTGATAAAAAATTCATTGTTATTTTCGAAGCTATTTTCATCGGTATTTTCTTATTCCATATGCAATAAAATTATGTTATTTAAATTGGGTATCTAATTTAGATAAAAATATAATATAATAATAATAGTAGTAGTAGTATAGTGGTGCATTTGCTACCCACCAATATTTCATCCTAAGCTCTAGAATATACAACAAGCTTCAAAACAAATTAACAATAAATAATCTAAACTATATCGAATTTAAAAATAAATTGTTAAATTGGCTCTTAAATCTTAACTATTGCGAAACAGAACTCATTTATTCTACGAATTAACGACTAAAATACCAATTTCTTACTTCCTTGACAGACAAGTACCTATACCACACTCACACACAAACCCCAACAGACCAGTTTAACCCCACAGCAACACACTCATACAAACTCTATTCACAATTAACCTTTAAATCCATTCAATAACTATGTTAACATTAGAATTATTACTTACGCAGTTATAAATATTTTGTAAAATGTGTCAATCCCACTAAAGAACACTGTCCTTCTAGATACAGGATTTTCCTAGTTTGAAGGGCAGGGGTCTTACTCAGTAGTAATAGTCATACCCATCCGTAATTCATACAAAAAAAAAGTGGGGGGGGGGGGGGGTAGTATGTATATAATTTAAATTAATACTTTAAAAGATATCACAGATTCAAAATTACGCGTAACTTGTACGTAACGTAACGCGAAGGAGTCAAGGAACTTTTTCTCGGCTATGAGGTATGCGATCGCTTCGTTTCTTTTCAATCCCGGTACTACGGTCCCGTCATTAATAAATAAATCATAAATTATTTTTTAGGGTTCCGTACCTCAAAAGGAAAAAAAACGGAACCATTATAGGATCACTCGTGTGTCTGTCTGTCTGTCTGTCTGTCCGTCTGTCACAGCTGATTTGCTCCGAGTCTACTGGACCGATTAAGTTGAAATTTCGTACACATATGACAATTCCCTTATCTCCGAAACTACTGAGCCTAAAATTTTGATAAAAATACAGATAATAGTTTTATACTTATAGATTAAGTACTTAAAAAACCTATAAGAAGTCTGTTATCTTAAAATAACATGGTAAAGACTTCTACATACCGGGGCGACTTGTCGCGAGACGCGACGCGACACAAAGGCACCGCTCGTCCCGCGACACGCGGGGCCTTTGTGCCGTGTCGCGCTGGTATGTAGAAGCCTTCAATCACTCAATATTGTGCGTACAAACTTACATTTTCAGTTGGAAGTGTACAATGTTAAGTTTGTTCTTGGGATAAATTCATCCCGACTACGGAACCCTTCATTGTGCGTGGTACGACACGCACTTGGCCGGTTTTTTTTCTTTTGAATCTTATGGCATTTCACTTATTTTTGCTTAGGATAGTGGCCAGCAATGTACTGTATAGTAGTTGCTATAAAAAGGTGCAATACGGCAATTTGCGGAGATCTTAATTTTTTATTTTAACCTATTTTGACCGACTTTTGGGCCAAGGTTTCCCCCATACTTTTCTGTTCATCTTAGTCTGCTGCTTTTTCCGGTTAATCAAACAAGCGGTGGTGGAGCTTATTATTTAAAAAACGAACATAGATTTACATTCGTGTTTTTGATAGACGGCCTTCGTATAACTGGATGGTAAAGATAGGTACTTACAACTTTAGAAAAACAAAAACGGCGAAGTACGTGTCGGTCCACGCACAATGAAACGTTCCGTAGTTAGGATAAATTTATCCCAAGAACAAACTTAACATTGTAGTTGCCAAACACTTCTCTCATACATTTCAACTACAAATCTAAGTTGGTCGACTATTACTCGTTAAATTGTAGGTAGCTGACACCCTGGATACACATATAGGCTAGTTTTTATCCCGACATTTCCACGGGATCGAGACTTACGCGGGTGAAACCGCGGGGCGCAGCTAGTTATTATATATGGGTACTACTGCCGTGAATTTATTCATAAATATCCAAAAACAACCAAGCTTAATAATATATTACGCATTTTTTTTTTTTTTTTAGGGTGGGAAATTATCAAATAACTTCTCCCGCTCTGGGCGGAGCGGGAGGGCGTGTCAGACTTTTACTGACTAAAACCCACCCGTATTCCTTCATTTGCCTTTGTGCCAGGGCCACGATATCCCTTTCGGACAAACTCGCAACCCTGGCAGGCATTGGCCCTATAGGACCCCGTCAGTTGGTGCTGACATCTCTTTGAGGCGCGCGTAGAATACGACGTGCCGTCGACCCGGGCCTGGTCCTTATCGGACGGTGAGCTACCCATCGCTCACCGTCCGCAGGCCCGTGCCTACGGTGGCCGGAAATCGGCTTGCGACTCCCGACGCCCGGGGCGTCTCCTGCGGCGACTAGGGGCGCGAGGGCGCGAACCTTGCCTCTCCCTCACACGTTCCGCCTCCTCCTTCGCAAGCATTACTGCTTCGCAGAAGGAGGTGACGGCCTCCCATGCACTCTCGCTCCGAACCATGGCCTGAACCAGGGCTGGACGCGAGAGATCGCCGCCGCCGATCGCCTCCGTGAGGACACGGCGGTGATCCGCCCAAGCCGGGCAGACCTCCACCGTATGCTCCACCGTGTCCTCCGGGCGATCCACACAGTGGTGACACCCGGGCGTTTCCTCCCGCTTTATCCTGAACAGGAACCTCCCGAAACAACCGTGTCCGGTGAGGACCTGCGTCAGGCGGAAGGTGAGGACGCCGTGGCGCCTCCAGCCACTCCTCAAAGAGGGGACTTATTGCCACAATTGTGGCGTGCCCAGCGCTGGGTTGCGACAATCGCACTCTCCACGCCGCCATAAGATCCCGCCGGAGCTCTGTCCGCTGTGCCGTGATTTCTCGCGGCAGTGGAGTTTCACCCCGGCGTTTCACCTCCTCGCGCCACTCCCAGACGTGCGCGAGGACTTTTGTCCCAGATCCCATGGCGGTAGTCCGGCAAGGAGGCTCGCCGCCTCACGGGAGACCGTGCGGTATCCTCGGACTAGCCTGATGGCCATGACCCTTTGGGACGCGTTCAACCGCCGGGCTGGTAGCAGCCTTATAGAACGCGCCCACACCGGTGCCCCGTAAAGGGCCATGGACCGCACGACCCCCGCGTAGAGCCTACGGCAGGAGGCGTTTGGACCCCCTAGATTGGGCAGGAGCCGCTTTAAGGCAGCCCCGGCCCGCTCCAGTCTGGGAGCCAAACGTCGAAAATGCTCCACGAAGTTCCACCGGCTGTCGAGGACGAGTCCCAGGTACTTCATTGTCGACTCGACGCCGATCGGAACCCCTCCTGCCGTTATCTGGGAACCCGACAGTGGCGCGTTCCGAGGACCATAAAAACACATGGCTTCGGACTTGTGCAAGGCCACCTCGAGTCCCAATTGCCGGATCCTATCGACGATTGTCGCAACCCCACGTGCCGCCAGTTCGGCCGCCGCCTGATGCGACCTCCCCTGCGCCAGGACCAGCGTGTCGTCAGCGTAGCAGACTACGCTGACGCCGCTAGGGAGGTCGGCGCGCAGCACCCAGTCGTAACCGATGTCCCACAGATGCGGCCCCAGGACCGATCCCTGTGGGACACCGCACGACATCTCTCGCCGTTTCCACTCTCCGTGGTGACCGGGGTAGATGACGGCCCTGTCCGTCAAATAGGCCTCGACCACTCGACAGAGGTAGGTCGGCATCCGGTAATACCGGAGTGCTTCCCTAATGCAACTCCAGGGCAGGGTATTGAAGGCATTGGCGATGTCAAGAGACACCGCCAAGACGACCCCACCCCGGGCCACTGCGTCCCCCGTCGTGAGGGCTCGAACGCGCATGATGGCATCCACCGTAGAGCGCCCCTTGCGGAAACCAAACTGGCTCTCCGCCAAATCCGGCCCCACCCGCACCAGCCGCCCGACAAGGCGGTCTGCAATTACTCTTTCAAAGAGCTTGCCCACCTCGTCGAGCAGCACGATGGGCCGGTAAGCGGACGGAGAGTCCGCCGGGCGCCCTGGCTTCTTAATAAGGACCAGTTTCCCCGTCTTCCAACGAAGTGGGAACTGGCCCCTCTCCAAGCATGCGCTTATTAGCCCCCTGAGTCGAGGCCCAAGAGCCTCTAAGGCCAGGACCCAGGCTTTTCCAGGCAAGCCGTCGGGTCCTGGGGCGGTATTCTTGGCATTTAGCCTACGTACCGCCACTCTCAGATCTACCTCGGTCACCTCCGGAGCATCGTCGTTGTCGTCGGCAGTGTGGTCCACATCGGGCACCGCAGGAGGCGGAGCCATGAGCGGAGGAGTATGTTCCCCTCGCGAAGGGAACAGAGCGCTCACCACGTCCTCCACGAGCTGGGGCCGGAGACTCTGCGTCAGCGGGGGAGCCCAATATTACGCATACGGATACCTGAATCGAAAAATAGTTGTGATAGACCCGCAATATTTTTGAACGGCCTATTTGCAACATGTAAAATAAAAAATATCATCCCCACTTTATGAGAAGGGATCTCTGAGCTAAGCCTTTGTCTGTCTTTCTGTCTGTCTGCCTGCACAGACAGAAAGACAGACAGACGGACATGGCGAAACTACATCCCTCATATTACAAAACAAGATTTATATTTTGACATGGCTTAAACCATGGAGCTAGTTTTTGTAATGAGAACGTAACTCTGATTGAAATACCGTTCTTTAAACAAAACTGAAACTCGGTACCAAGTTGTCAGTTTTGTATTAGGAACTGCGCCTTAGACAGAATAAAGTTCGAAATTCAATAATGGCTCCATGGTTTAAACTTGGGTCTGAAGATACTTGGGCTTGTTTTGTTATAAGACGGCATGGGTTTCTTGTTGACGACGGAATCCTAAAAACAGGTTCAACAAGCTGCCAAATTCTAATTCTAATATTGAATAACACAGCTTTATCAATTTAAGTGTCACAAAAGATTTACAATGATCAGTCACAGTAGCACCTAGCCTGAGTAGGCAATCGAGTAAATAACAGAACAAAAACTGGCCAAGTGCATGTCGGACCACGCACAATGAAGGGTTCCGTAGTTGGGATGAATTTATCCCAAAAACAAACTTAACATTGTAGTTGAAAAACATGCTCTCCCATACATCGATATACGTTACGGTCAATTCTCCAACTGCAAATTTAAGTTGGTCGACTATTACTCGTTAACTTGTGAAGCCTACTTAGCTGTGATAGTTTTCCTTTTAATTTCGTTATATATACTATTGCCATGAATTTTTTCACATATCCAAAACCAACCATTTAGCTGGCAGGAGGGGGGGACACTTGACTCTAACAAAAACTAGCACTTTAAAGCTTAATATTACGCAAACGGCTCCCTTAATTGAAAAATGGTTTTGCCAAACCCACAATATTTTGAACGGCCTATCCAACGATACCCCACACCATGGAATAGACGAGATAAAAAAAAATATCATCCCCATTTCACGTGTAAGGGAGGTACCCTAAAATGGTATTGTTGTGTAAAAAATGTTTTTCATAATTTTATTTTACCATTTTTTTGGCATGATTAATATGTATACCCATGCCAAATTACAGCTTTCTAGGACTAAGCGTCTCTGAGCTAAGCTGGCGACAGACGGACGGACGGACAGACAGACAGACAGACAGACAGACAGACAGACGGACATGGCGAAACTATAAGGGTTCCTTGTTTACTACGGAACCCTAAAAAAGGGATTGTTAACTTTATGTCCTTTAAAAAAATACACCTTTAATAACGTAGGAAGTCCGAGAAGCAGGAAGCGTAAGCAATGTATCACTTAACTGTATACCTATCTACTTTATGTTCTGGCATTTACATTCAACTGGAGTTGACCATGAAACACGGATGGCTTAGCAATGCTAATTTTAGCTGCATTGTTTAATGATTTTTAATCATAACAATTGTAACGCACACGCGAGCGTCGTTGAGTGATTGTTTTTGTATGGCAACATGTTAAGAGCGATTAGCAATGCATGTCAGTTTATCTAACAATAGACCGAAAGCAGAGCAGAAATGAGTGCTGACGTGAGCGCTTATTTTCCGTTTCCAAATGACTTATTGTGTTCGAATGCTGCTCTTTAGCGTTAAGGGTTGCTCGTAAACTAGTAACGCCAGCTTCCATCAGGGTCTTTCCTTACTTGTTGGCCTTGCAAATGCTGCCTACCCTTTTTAGTTCTGATAAATTAGTCATCATCATTCATTCATTCATCATTTCAGCCGAAAGACGTCCACTGCTGGACATAGACCTCCCCCAAATAGGGGGGGATTTGCCATAATCGCCACGCTTGGCAGATGGGTTGGCGATCGCAGTATGGTTTTAAAAATGCATAGAGAACGCTGCTGCCCATTCTCTAGTAAGTCCATTAGTCGCCTTTTACGATACCCACGGGAAGAAATGGGATGGAGCTATTCTTTACGTCCGGTACCAAACGGAACCGGTGATACATTAGTAGGTAGGTATAATATCTGGCTGCTGGGGACTTTGTTGCGCCACTTCTTCTTCCCAGCTAAAGCACTAAGTGAAGGTCGGGAAGGGGGGGGGTGTTTTTGGGGGACTGTCTTATATAATTGTTGACGTTCGAAAAGTGATGATTCTCAGCAACTTTTGATTTTGATCCACTGTGAAATATTCAGTCGAATACAGTTCAGCAGCACTGTATTCCGACTGACCTGTAAATTCAGTTCCTATTATAAAATTAATGATTTTCCAGGTATGCAAGATTTTAACTATCTTGCCACCAACGCGTTCGAAATCACTCTCGAACTGGGCTGTGACAAATATCCCCCTGCGAGTGCCCTGGCAAATGAATGGGAGAGGAATCGTGAAGCTTTGCTGGCTTACATATGGAAGGCACATACTGGCATTAAAGGAATAGTTTCTGACGTCTCTGGCTTCATACAGAACGCTATAATATCCGTCGTCAATATTACTGGACCTGTGCCAAGACCGATTCGTCATGATATCACCTCAGGTAAGTTTCGATTTCGTAAATTCCGTTAGGTCATTAACTCACTAATGATTTTTCAGCAGCACGATTTGTTTTACCTAATAGGCGCACTGTGTCTAATTTGAATGATTGCTATGTGTAATGAATGATACCGTATAAAATATTAATAAAAGTTACGTTGCAGAATATTATTTTAAGTAAAGTATTTACAGCAAATTGCATTTATTTTATTACTAAGTTTCTATTGTATTGATTGAACTCGAAAACACATTCACGCAAATAAAAAAAATGCGGTTCATAAAATAGACACCCTACTAGTCAAGACGAAAAAATATAACGAGGAAATTCTCACTATATTTATCCGGATACTGTTGAACATCAACATCAGCATTGTTTCTTCATCCACATCCGGGTAGATAAGAGGTTGATACTCAGGTAGAAAGGCCTACTTCTTAAGAAATGGTCAGGATTATACGGTTTAAGACATTTATTTTCTCAAAAGATTACATTAATCACTTACAGAGAAAATACAATAATGAGTAAACAAAATAATACGGTTTAAGACATTTATTTTCTCAAAAGTTTACATTAATCACTTACAGAGAAAATACAATAATAAGTAAACAAAATAACCGATTAGTGTTTTTAGTAGGGTAGATGTTAAAAATGTTAGCGGAAATTGTGTTTAAGCTGCTGTTATGGGCATGGATGACGTTCAACTTCAATCGTAGGTATAAATTCATTGGTATCTACTGAGTCTAGAATTGTGCCCGGTTGATGGCAATAGGCTCGCCCCCTAATACATGGCGAAATCTGGGTGTGCTATAGGTACACCTCTGCTTATCCCTTCGGGGGTTGCAGGCGTGATTATATGTTTATGTATCTACTGTAGTGTAAGCTCCTATCAAAACATCTCTGTAATAAACAACCAATTGAAAAATCAACAATACCCATTACTTTTGTTATTGTCTATTTCCATTGTTGCAATTGATATTACCACGCGTAGAACAATGTGGTACAATTACAGCTAGAATATAAACGAACTCTTAGTCCGGTGCAAGGAAATTAATGGTTGTTTGCATTCAGTTCGGTAATTGATACTGATTGTTGTAACTAAGCGTTTCCTTGCTGCGACATCTTGACTCATTGGAGACCATTCGTTCTACGGCCTGCTGCACTTTATTAAGTAGTTCGGGTTCGTGTATGGTGTGTGTGTATTCTGCTCGAATAAGTCGCACATCAAACACAAGATAACATTACAATCTTTGAAGATGATCAGCACTCTAATTGCGAAACATACCCTAATCACAATCAGAATGATTTTGAAGTATATTGCTAATCCATTACTTAATAAAAAAATACTGCTCAACAACGTAAAAAACGCAATTAATGTTTTTGAACTCACAAAATGACACACATTGCTACTGATTTTGTGTTATGCAATTAACCTTCTGATCGATGATGAATCTTTGATTTATATTTCCAATGTAGATGCTGTAATAATTGTCCACAAGGAAACGTTACCTACCTAAGTTTCCCTGTGGGCACCCTTACTTGATGAATGATGATCTATTACTAAATTGTTTGTACTATTAATATCACAACGCATTTGATATTCATTTAGGTTATCAAACAATACGCACTTACGCAGTCTGTTGCAATTTCTACCTAAATATATTTTATCGCTAATATATGATGCACCATGTACCTATAGGGCTTTGACCCTTTTATGTAGTATTAAATATACTACATAAAAGGGCCAAAGCCCTAGCCCCCTTTATTGAAGAGTGAATAAATAAATGTACTACTTACAAGGGCCTGTTGATTATGGACATTCTGACGTCTAACGTACAGGAAGAGGCACACTGGTGCATGATGTTTATCGATGACATTGTTATTGTCCCTGAAGATGGACCTGAGATCCAGAGCAGATTGGAGAAATGACAACAGAAGCTGGAGACGGCTGGCTTGAAAATCAGCAGAATCAAAACGGAATATATGTTCTGCGATTTCGGCGATCTCTACAATTCTGGAGCCATAGAGCTTGATGGCGCGCTTCTCCCGGTCTGCTCCGACTTTCGGTATCTCGGTTCACTCGTGCATAGCGATGGCGAAGTAGACGGGATTGATAAGCACATAAATAACACTGGATAGATGAAATGGCAGCAGGTCACGGGAACAATCTGAGACTCCCGCATTCTCCTTAATTAAGGGGAAGATTTATACAACAATGACGTAGACCTGCTGTTTTGTATGGATCAGAATGTTTGGCCACAATAGTGTTGAATGAAAGGCAACTGCATGCAGCTGAAATGAGAATGCTAAAAGGGATGTGTGTGGTGTTAGGCGAATGGATAGAATAAGGAATGAGTAGGTACATAAAATTGCCACAGTAACTGAAAAGTTGAGTGGGAATCGGCTGTCATGGTATGGGTATGTGATGCGAAGGAATGAGGTAATTGTCGTAAGGAAAGTTTTGAGTATGATTGTGGATGGATATAAGAGTAGGATAAGACCAACGAAGAGATGGATGGACAGTGTGAAATTTGAAATAGCTAGAAAAGGGGTACTAGCGAAACGTTGGTGTACTTAATAGGAGTACAGGTCTGCCTAACCCTGAGAGGCAAGGTTCGCGCCCTCGCGTCCCTAGTCGCCGCAGGAGACGCCCCGTGCGTCGGGAGTCGCAAGCCGATTTCCGGCCACCGTAGGCGTACTACCGAGTTGACGACTAATAGAGAATAGAGAAAACACATATTGCGCCGACCCCACATAAATTAGGATAAGGGCAGGATAATGAAAATGTATTTATGTACTTGGGTACGAACTTGGTTACTTGAGTACAACTCAGAAGTATATACCAACAAAGTATGCGGATTATACAACAACACATTAACTTTATTTCGTAACTCTGTGAAAATAGGTTGACGGTCCGATTGAATACAAAAGAGCATCATTACTCTTCTTGAATAGAAATGCTTGTAAAGTTGGCAAACAATATATTAAATATGTAAATAAATGGGCATTTGAAGGTCGGAAGTAATTTTGTGAATCGCTCCTTACCTTCTTATGTTCACGCTCGCATTTACTTATTTGCCTGAACGAGATGAACGTTGCCTAGTGTTTGTTATAGCCATAGCAAATAAATTGTCCAGCGGGTTCTTCGTTTTTCGGTAGTTCGGCACCCTTTGCATCTAGCGTAGAGGTCTGTGAACATATACGCCTTGCTAACGCTGCGTCAACGGGACGATACTGTCATGTTTACTCGACGCAAGCGTAGCGTCAAAGCGACGTCAATCAACAAACGCTGTGTCAATCATCATCATCATCAAAGACGTCCACTGCTGGACATAGGCTTCCCCCAAGCACCTCTACTTCGACCGGTTCTGTGCTTCCCGCATCCAGCGGATACCTGCGGCCTTCACAAGGCCATCGGTCCACCTTGCCAATTCTTCGGGCTGGTTCGCCTGTGGATCTCTTCATTTCTGATTCGATCACGTAGGGAAACTAAGCATAGCCCTCTCCATTGCCCTTTGGGTGACTTTTAGCCGTCTCATAAGGCCCATTGTGAGCGAACACGTTTCAGTGCCATAGGTCATCACTGGCAACACGCACTGGTCAAAGACTTGAATGTGTCAATATTATTAAATTATTGTAATGCCTTCTCAAACAGTCACTGTCGTTTGAATAAGAATCAAACTGGGAAGTGATCTTATGAAAACATGTGCATCTGCAGTTTACAAACAAACTGTTACTAAGTATATACTGAATGGTACAGGTTCATGCCCTCTTAATTCGTACGTACCTTAGGTAAGGTATGTATCAAAACATGGGGATTCATGTATAGATGTGATGAGCAGGCTTGATTCATATACTTATATGCATTTCTATAACACGAGTGGAGTGTCAACACGCAACGCTAATCAAGACATGTAAACATAGATAACTATACCTATTTAATGACTAGTATCTAGCTGATAGATGTCATTGATTGCTCACTATGCTGCACTGATATAAAAATGTGTTGTTCCAATAGCAAATATATTAAGATTCTTTAAATAAAGACTCGTGCAGACTGGCACGACTGGCAGTGTGACTCTTGTTGCGCCCTCGATATCCCAAATAAATTAAATAATAAAGCTATCTCTTTCCTTCAATTCGCCTACTCTTTGTACGTTATTCGTTTTAATTTGATTGATGCGATGTTATGATCGGATCCCGGCAAATGGCTTCTGCTTCTTATTCTGGCTTCTGCGTTTTTTAAGTACAGGTTGCTCCAAAATGCTATTTTAGAAAAATGTTTTAAATCAATAAATAATAACGTTTAATAAAATTAAAATAGGTTTCGCGTTCACATAAACGTGTATTAAATTAATACACGTTTATGTGAAAAAACAGTACCTACAACAACCAACATTCGGTAATCGAAAGTCGTATACTAGCCATAGTAGGTAATATTATCATCTTCCTGCTCTAGTCCCATATTTCTTGGGGTCGTCGCAACATGTTCTCCTTTCAACCGACACGTTATACTCACTCCCTTTTCTATCATATAATTTCTCTCAATCCATCGATCGTTTTTTGGCGAAATGCCACTCCCTCTCCATCCATCAACATTTATATTCATCGCTCACATGATCATCATGAGCATCGTACCTCGGAAAGCACGTTAAGCCGTTGGTCCCGGCTGTCATTCGTAGATCTTTGACAGTTGTTACGAGTAGTCAGAAGCCCGAAAGTCTGACAACCAGTCTTACCAACGGGTATCGTGTTACCTAGTAACTGGGCTGTGGAGGTCAGATAGCTGCATCCGGTTAGACTGGAAGCCGACCCCTACATAATTGGGAAAATTAGGCAGCTGATGACTCACATGATCATCAGCATATAAAATATTCTCATGCACTTTTAGTCGCATGCGTTGCATCCCTCCTCATCACGTGCCCATACCAAGCCAAACGATTTTCTTTTAACCTTTGTCACTGGCGCCAAATTTCAATGTTAACGGTCGTAAGTACAAAAACAATACCGCGGTATGCAATACATTGAAATTTTAACTTTATTTATATACAATTAAGTTATGTTTTTATTCGTCTCCTAAAAATACCTTGCCATGCCGTGCCGCCAATGGGCGCCAGGCCCAGGAGGAAGTTTGAAAGTGGCACCAGTGACATATACTCGTTTGTCGTAGTAAAACCCATGGCTATTATTTAATTCTAGGAGCATACGGTGACTACTACCGCCTGCTTACCCCGGGCCACTACGAGGTGACAGCGAGCCACGCCGGCTACTTCCCGGTGTCTCGTGTTGCTACCGTGCCCAGACACCAGACTGTTGCACATATCCTTAACTTTAAACTTGAGGTGAGTTGCTTTATAAATTGATTTAATAATGAATTATGTATTTTTCAGTGACGAAGGGTGATAGTTCTTTCAGGGGAAGCCGTTTTGATGATTGGTCTCATGTTTAGGATTTATCGACCGCTATCTTTATTATTTTATGTTCCATTGACATGAAGTAGATTAGGTTTTTACTTTAGGTGTCTACGAGGCACTGGCGGACTAAGGGCGGGAAGGGCGGCTGGGGCGCTCCATCCCAAATCTCCAGAAACTTTTAAATAAAATCCCAAACAAGACCAAAGTATGTTCAGGGAGGCATATAGTTTTGTCGCCCCGGGCCCCGGACTGGCTTAGTCCACCACTGCTGCGAGGAGCCACGAGTCTTTCATTGTCGATGGTTTTTTTTTGCCCAAAACTATAGATCTATCACTGTATCTGTTTCCATTGCTTGACAATATATTAAGAGAGTTATAAATTTCAGTAAACAGTTCGCAAAACTCCCACATGTTATCAATATCATTCATTAATTTATTATTCACGTCTACATTATTATCAAGCATACAGGAAACCCTGTCAACCCCTGTTCGGTTAGTGAACTTGATTGCTTGCGACATGTGTGACCTATGACGCTACACCTGCGTCACAAAGCTCCCCACTGAAGCTTTGACGCAAACGTTTCGTCCCACGTTCCATCAAAATAAATGAATGTCAAATTACTGTGACCTACGGTGTAGACATGTCGACACAAAGGTTGCACGTGATAACATTTAGCACGACGTTTGAAGGACAGGAAAACGGTACCTAAATACCATTATCCCTAATCAAGATTTGAGGAATGTTACTGTAATAATGTAATATCTTGATTTAAAAGAGTGTCATTGGAGTTACTTGCCAGTTCTTCTCCATAGAGATCTACGTTTTGGAATGGGTAACTAGGTTCAACTTTCTGACTGAACGTGTCCTTATCAAAAAAACCGGTCAAGAGCGAGTCGGACTCGCGCACCGAGGGTTCCGTACGTATATATGATGTTGATGATTTCTGAAAAACTGTGCTATTTAGAGACATCGTTTTATTTTTCCTGTAATCTTTACATACACTTCTATCACATAGAATAATTTCAGATGTTTATCTATGCAAACATCGGAGATAAGGTACCGTCCTAATTCTTCCCGTGGGTGTCGTAAAAGGCGACTAAGGGACTTACCAGAGAATGGGCAGCAGCGTTACAGCGTTTTAATAAAAAAACTGATATTCAACCCACGTCTAAGTTGTCAACTTTGTATTAAGAACTTCATCTCAGACGAAATAAGGTACTAAGTCAAAAAATGACACGATGGTTTAAACCTGGTCTAACGATAAACCTTGTTAAGGCCGTTTGAGTTTTAGTCTGAATGCTGAAACAGCTCTTACGACTCAAGTTTATTATCAAATAGAACTTTGCTGCATGTTGTCGCAAACAAATCGAATTCAGTATTGACGCATATTGATGTATTTTAGATACGAATATATTTATTTAATGGTCATTGAGCGCTGATAGCATTATCACACCATGTGCCATCCGTTGACCTTAAAAAACTTGCGTCTATAATCGATATTATGTTCGATCAAAGATTAGCTTGTGACAGATGCTCATAGGTGTATGTATGGTTTCATTATTATTATCCTACCATATAAAGTTACAAATATACCTATCAATCCAAAAAGTATAGAATGTACCTACTCAACTACGTTTTTAGCACATCATTCAACTAATCGGGTCGATGGGCGCAGTATCAAATTCTTAATCTACGGATTCGATAGTGCTGTAAATCCCATTAGGACCCGTAATTCCTCGTCATTCGATAATCTTCTTTAATTAAATTTACAGGATACTTACTCATAGTGCTGTTTCTTTACTTAAATCACAAAATATAAGTTGTTAAATAGGTACCTAACTATAATGTACCGTTCGTTAGTTTACCATAACTATAGTCACCTTTTATGTAACCAGCCTATTATCTACCTATCTACAAATGGCTACGGCCCAGAATTCGACTAAGAAACTTGCACATTCACAAAAGTACCCATCAATTTCCCGAAAATAAAACAGATGTGTGTAAGTAGTGTAATGATGTGTGTACACCTACCCACATTACGACATTTAAGTTAAAAGTCCACTGGATTCCGACTCGAAATATTTCGGCCTGGGTATCGATCCCGGAGGCTCAATATACATGGTCCTCACATGATGTGTCCAAGTCGGGACTTCAAAAGAGATCGTGACCTCTGAGTTTGCTTCGATGTTTCTTCTCAGAGTAGTCGAATAAAAAGCAACGACCTCATCTGGTTTTTACAATATTATTGATCTTTAAAAAGTTTGTATGCACCTACTTACGTCTTAAATAAAATCATGTATCAGATAACTATGCATTCTACAAAGAAAATTATTAACACAGCTATTGTCTTTATTTTCAGCCCACAACGAGCTGGTTCGACGATGATTCCTCTTTCGGCATGTACCCTCACGGATTACGTGACGGTCAGCCACGGATATACAAACGATCTCTATACGAGCAAGTGGCGAAAACCATGCTAGAGAAACGAGAACCAGAGAAAGAGAAACAATAATGTATCATATACCACCGCAGTTAAGAAAAAATATTTACATAAATGGCGACAGGCAGTTCATTATTAAGTATATTTACTTGATCTATGTATGTATATAGCTTTTAATTAGATTGAAAGGGGTAATTTAGAATATATAAATGTATAATTAAGTACCTACTTTGCGACACCGAGTTCACAACACGACTTTTATGCCCAGGTGGTAATATCACGTATTCAATATAAATGTAATGATGTGCCATAGAAACAGGATCTTTTATGAAAGCACGATTTGATCTGTGTTAGGACTAAGAACTATTAGTTCAACAAACGTTTAGTTTTTAGAGTGATTTAATATGCATAATAATTATTTATAAGAATAATAATTTGTGAACCTATATTTTTGTTTTTGGATTTTTTATTGAGCGTCATAAAATGCAAGCAACTTGACGCCCATGTATTAATGGTTACCAATAAATGAAATATTTTTAGATTTTTGTAATCGTAATGTTTTATAGTTATTGTTGCACATGACCAGGAACTTTCTAGTCCGATTTTGTAGTACTTTTGAAGTGTGCGTAACTTAGGAGAATTTTTTGATTAATATAAGTATATTCTAATATTGTATAAGTGGACATTTATTGTGACGTTGGCACCTAAGTAAGTTATATCAAATTAAATTAAAAACCAATCTTTTTATCATAGTTATTGAGAGCAAGTTTGGCAACCAATCGATTTAAATTATGTACCTATTAAAATGTTCTATAATAAGTAAATATTATAATAATCATAATATATGTATAATTGATATAATCTCTATTTAAATGAATTCACGGAAGTATGTTAGACACATCAATAAAATATGATCTGTGTGCAATATTGATCTGGTGTTTCTTATTTACACACTTATACAGATGGTGACTACGTTTAACTAAAGATAACGTTTATTAAATACGCCTACTAAAAAAGTGTACAGTGTGCGTTTACAGGTAAGGGACTCACAATAAGATTTTGTCATTGCTATTGTAAAGTCAGGGAAATTAATTGTTAAGCAAATTGAATGTCAACTTAAATTTTCCGTACATTCAAATCAAATCATTCTTGGACAGATTGATAGTCTGACAGAGCGAAGGCGTGTCAATTTCCTTGTAAAATAGGTTTCGTTTTTTTTTAATATTAGGCCCTAGGAAACAAAACTGGTTGGTCTGGATTCTGGCTTAAACTAAATGGTGAAATAAAACATACAGTAGTGTTAAAAGAATTTATTGGTTTCACACCCAAATAGGTACACACTTATTACGTAAGTTTGGAACTTATAGTATATTCACACAGACACTTTCCATTTCTTTTTAATATATTTAATTTCATAAAACTAAAAACTCGCGCTCTAAAAATATATCCATTTCTGTGTAGATACGTACTAAACACGGAAAAAGACGCATTCGTACACTTAAAAATAAAAATTCACTTCAAAATCCTAATTACGTTTAGGTAATATACAAACTATTATTTTAAATATTATTATTTTCACAGTGATGATGTGGTATTTGTTTAAAACTTTAAATTATTATCTACAACTAAGGTTTTAATAGGGATTGTAACCGATTTGTTTGAATCCGGTCAAATAAGCACTTCTACAGTTTTATCAGTACTTAGGGAGTCAGTAGTACATAAATAGATATTATTCCTGCTACTAAAACAATCTTATATTTCTTGTTATAAGTTTTCGTAGCAAAAGCAAATCACGTCTTTTTATGCGCAGATCGTTTATGTCATTCAAAAATATATATTTTTCGCAAAGGGATGAATAGGTTTCTTCATCTCCATTTAATTATTTTTGTCCTTGTTCTGCATTGATCTCACAATAGTTCAAAATCAGAAAGTTGTGCGTCGCAAAAACACAGTAAATGCCTAACAATACCTTTACAAACAAATGTACAAACACAACCAAAATATTTATTAAAGTTTTACTTATAGTTAGGACCTTAAATATTTCTTCTTTTACTCTACATCTCTTATTAATGAATTTAAATAATTGACACATGAATTTGGACGGATTCGTTGTATAGATTCAGGTATACAAATTGATATAATTAAAAATAATCATAAAATATTGCCTATAATCTTACAAACCACATAAGGTACATGCATTTATAAATGGCACAAGATAAATTCATCATGAAGAGTTGAACGCATTTCTTCCATAAAGGTAACATCGCTTGCCTAGTGTATTGTTTTCTATATTTGAGATTCAAAGCACCATTATTTAATTCAAATAATATCGTTAGGAATATTTTTATTATTTACGTATTTTATTTATGTATAGTTAGAATGTGTAGTTTCTTTAGATACCTATTGATCGTATCCGTACAAAACGTCTCTTTTGGTAAATCGACTATGATGATAATGTACCAACGCTTGTAGGAATCGTTATTGCCTCCGCTTGCATCACAGGATCTAGTTACTTCAGTATCTATCTGAAATAAGTAATAGATTTTGTTTTCAGTAGGTATATCTCCGTTTAGGTACAGGCGGCTACACATCAAGCTATACATTTCCAATATTTATGCTGAACTCGCATTGTATAAGATTTCCGTACAGTGCGAGATCAGCGTAAACTGCAATTGTATAGCTTGATGTGTAGCCGTGTGTACCTACACTACAGGCACACACAAAGAAAAAGTTGTTTTCACATAGCAACATCGTATTCAGACGACTCTATTTGAACGTGAACGTCGTGGAGTCTACAGGATCAAGAAGACGAGAAGAAATTATCTGGTGTGATGATCACAGTGGGGTCAGTTGGTGAGTTTTTAGCAGCTCATGAGAACCGTGATGCGTATCCCATCACTAACCTACCTTATATCCATCATCATAGGTAGTGAGTTAGGGTTGTATTAACGAAACGATATAAGAATGTCATGCATTTCACGAGTCTTCTGCGCTCCTGAATATGAGGGTAGTATATTTAAACACTTCAACTAAGAAATTTGAAAAGGTGAACGTACGGTGTACCTGATCAATGTCTATTATTTCGGTGCATGCCGGAATGTCGACTGCCCGGCCTTGATTGCACTATCGCGTAGTGGTCACTGTTGTCCGAAACTGACCTATAAAACAGATACAATACATAGTTGATTGGTGGGTTATTCACAATATTAGTAGTATTATTTAGTAGTGCTCAAAATCAATGGCCGTTAGGTGCACATTCTGTAGTTAAATTTATTAATGGAATTTAAAATTAGATAAGTGTTGGTACGGGAATTAAGCCTGCTACCGATAGTGCATGTGTGAATTGCAAAGCCTCCGCGTCATTCGGTTACCATAGGTAATCACGTAGTATAGGTAAAACCTATTTCGTTTCAGCATAGCAGGTCGAGTGTACATACCTCGCCGAGTGAATAGTCGAGGACGGGTACCTGCTTCCGTATTGGCTGCCGTGCCAGCTGCGGTACGGGTCGTAGTCCTCAACCACGGATGGGTCCTTCTCAATCACCTGTTAATAATAAAATAACATACATAAACAATGAATGGTATAAACTATAATGCTTAGGTATTTAATTGTTCAACATCCCTAAGTTAGTTCTAGACCAGACCTGTTCAAGGAAGCCCTTTCAGTTACCTAAATCTTGGTCACGCGGCAGGTCTTACAAGGCATTATTTTGACACTTTCAAACCCCTAGCAATCTGTGCCGGTGCTAGGCGCCTGCTAAGTGTCTGCTACACGCCTGCTACGTGCTTGCTACGTGCCTGCTACGCTCCTGCTACGTGTCTGCTACGCAGCCTCTAGGCAGTGCACGTCCGACTTCTAACGTGGGATAAACGTCCAGTGCAAGGAAACCGTTTATCAAACATTGTAGATACCAATTGGTTACATTACAATACAATTGAGTTATGAGTGGTTCAGAGCATTTCTAATTATTTTTTGTCTTTTGTCTTTTTGCCACGCTCCCTTTATTTAATTTTAAAGGACTGAAAATCTGGAACGAATATTGTCGTACAAAATGTTACCATTTGAGCTAAGTTAGCTTCTAAACATTAAAAATAAAAGCGCTAAACAAATATGGGCGTATTATGGAGAGAGGCTCCTCAAAAATCGTTTTGGACCACTTGTAAACGGGCCAACCTGTATAACAATATACTGTTCAATATTCAATGTAGGTACTCACATCGGTCCTCGCACACGAACAGGTCATGGCGGTGCAGAGGAAGCAGTTGACGAGCAGCATCACGATGAACATAACACCGAGCGCGATGGCCAGGTACAGCAGCCACAGCGGACGCACGCTGCCGTCCGAACACGTTAGTGCTGCCACTAGAAAAAAATATTTGATGGTTTTAATGTAGGTAGGTAGGTAGATTTTACTCATGTAAAGTTCCTTAAGTTACATACCTATGTAATTTTTTGTCGAGCGCATTATACTCATACGAAGGATATAACTCTGCATATAGACAATTCATTCTGATCGACATAACTGTTGATCTTGAATAATAGTGATTAATTCTGATCGATATAACTTTAGATCTTAAATAATACCTAGTGATTAATTCTGATCGACATAACTTTCGATCTTGAATAATACCTAGTGATTAATTCTGATCGACATAACTTTCGATCTTGAATAATACCTAGTGATTAATTCTGATCGACATAACTTTCGATCTTGAATAATAGTGATTTGTTTGCATGTCGTCAACATCGTAGTCATTATTCTTAGTCTTAGTCTTCATTAGTCTTTATTTCTCAAGATGGAAAGTTACTTATTTATTTAATAACAAAAATAACCTAACATACGTAGCTAGGTTGCTGCACCTACAAGGTCATCAAAATTTTATTAGCCTGATTCCTATCTGACCTTTATTTTCCTGCTGAGTTGTGTAAGATTACGTGGCATTGATTTACTAGCAATCTGCTTAGCTTCTGGCGGTATGTAGGCTACTCTCATAATATTTATCCTATTAGAGATTAAAATTATTCACTTAAGACGCAGATATATGCCAGTGACCTTGAGTGGTTAGCTTGCGTGTTCTGTACTGAGTTCACGCAACGCGTCGTTCGTTCAGCCAGTAATAGGACTCGCCCATCAAGGAGCGCTGCCGCGCTGTCCCAAATTTGACGCATTTTATTAATCTATTATACACAAAACAAAAGGTATTTTAATAAAACGCGTATACTAAAACATCAATAATTAAATTATCTTTCATCTCTTTCGACATAACTTTACAAATTAATTTCACTATGTAATATAAATATAATCTAAAATATTCACATACTAACGTATTGAGAAGATGCTCTAATTTATCACCAAATTTTTTAAAATCATTAACACTACTCCTTTAGTCCTGATCTTCAGTTTAGAATCATTAAATGTCGGATATGGTCCCCTTAAATATCTATTTACAATCTAAAAAAATTATGTATCGCTGCTTGGTCGATTGCATTTCTAAACTTTTATTTCTCTCTTTAGAAATTAAAGGATGCATGAAAGAGGTGACTAAATATCGGCCCGGGTTCAAAAATAATAAGGGTAAAAGCCGATGCATCGCATGCAATGCGATGCAAACATGATAAGCACCGCCATTTTAGAGTTCTTTCTTTAATGCATCGTTATAAACATAGGATAATAATAATAAAATAATAATCATCATGGACTCATGACGTTTTTTTGTGGAGGTTCTGTGTGTTATTCAATATTCAAACATAGTCAACACCCTGTCTCTCGTGTTCTACTACACACAAACACACACATACATAAACTCATGGGTTCTTTTCATGGGGGTAGGCAGAAACTACAGGACGCCACCTGCTACGCTGATACGCTCCTTTTGCTTCGTTTACGTTCATACATGGTCATACACGCACGATGGTTGCGAGTACCTTCTACGCACCAGACCTTTCTGACGAACATCACCGTGTTCTACTATTGGCAAATAACCAGTTCCGCAAATGTTGGTCTGGATTCTTTTTTGGGTTACGGAACCCTCAAAAGGATAAAAGGAGACCCTTATAGGATCACTCGTGTGTTTGTCCGTCTGTCTGTCTGTCTGTCTGCCGATTTGCTCCGAATCTACTGGACCAATAATAAATGAATTTTGAATATGGGGGTAACTTTTCGGGGGAAAAAAAGAAAAATAATAAAACGTTTTGCAAACTGTAGGTACCTACCTACCGTGTAACATATCAAATTAAAGGGCTTGTTTTAATCATTTCAGATATTTTTTTTTTATATTCTAGAAAATAAGAATATATTATTTAAGAAAATTGATGAAAATTGACCCCCTTAACTCCGAAACTAGGATCATAAAAGAAAATAGGTCTTTACTTATAGTTTACAGGAAAACCTCTCAATATTGTGCATACAAAGTTACATTTGTAGTTGGAATGTATGAGAAAACATGTAATTAACTACGGTGTTAAGTTTGTTCATGGCATAGGTAAAATTAATTCCAACTACGGAACCCTTCATTGTGCGTAGTCCGACACGCACTTGGTCGGTTATTTTATGTAGGTAATCCATTATACATATTAGGGTAACGTAATTAAGCCCATTTTATATAAAACAAAACCAAAAAAAAAATCGTTCGTTCATTATCCTCTTTTTATATTATTTGTTAGTCTCATAATATTATATGTTATTTGTTTACCTCCATTGTCGTTGGGGTCGAGCACGAAGATTCCCGTGGAAGCAGTGACGGTGCTCTCCTCGTCGCCTTTCTCAAATTTAGCCTCCGTAGTGCAGTCTATGACTGAACACGGACCTGAAATTATACAGTTCCAGGATTAACTATGGGAAACCTCCATCAATGAACTACTAGACTAATCGTAGACAACTGCCGCAAAGCTTAAAGTTGAAAATCCAAGTCGCTGAGTCAACTCATGGGCTAGACGAAGATCGTTAAACAGTTGAATTAGAAAAATCTTTTGAAAAGATCATTCACAACGCATTAAAGTGCTATAGTGACGAATTTTCTGAATATTTATCCTATTCTGTAAGTAGGTTTGTACAAACACTTTTGCACGTCAATCATATTTTAAAAACTAGATGAGGTTGGCGATTCCTATCTCACTACTCTGAGAAAAAAGGCCAAAAACAAACTCAGAGGCCCCTGCCAGGGTTGCGAGTTTGTCCGGAAGGGATATCGTGGCCCTGGCACACAGGCAACGGAAGGAACACGGGCGGGTTTTAGTCGATAAAAGTGTGACACCTCCCGCTCCGCCCAGAGCGGGAGAAGTTATTCGATAATTTCCCACCAAAAAAAAAAAGTCGCAGTTTCTTTTAAAGTTCAGACATAATCGTGCCCAGATCATGTGAAGACCATGTAGATTGGTGTCTGAAATGGTCTTTTGAGGAAAGAACCATACCATGCCTGTCCCGTCAGTGCACGCATTTGTCAGTAATCGTGCAGCTCAACTCAGTACTTTTTTAATTTTTTTTTTATTCAAAAATAAAGGGCTTTGTCGCACATGCGATTATACCGCCCCGGTCGGCTTAACAAAATCATACATCTATTATAACCTAAATAAAGCATAGCTAATTTGTAAAGTACTCTAGCTGCATCAGAAAGTGGCACAGCTAGAGCACTATTACGTAGCCTATCTCTCTAATCCTACAATCTAAGCTATTCCTAAATTCCTCGTTGCGAACACACTCGGTTAATATGTGATGAACATCACCAACGGAATGAATACAAAAATCACACTTATTCGATGTTGATTTTGCCATTAGGTATAGGAATTTATTACAAGTGATGTGTCCGGAACGAAGTGCGATAACAGTATCACATCTGTTCAACAGCTGATTATCTTTCCACGGTGAGTTCAAGGGATGCGGTTGGATCGTTTTCCAGATTCCTTTTTCTAGTGATCTTTTATTGAAGTACCTACTCCTTCCAAAGCGAATAACAATCCTGCTTGATACTAGTTATAAAGTTAGTAAACTCAAACTCAAACTCAAAGCATTTATTTCAATTAAACCATTGACAGGCACTTTTGAATTGTCAAGAAGTCGGTCAGTTACAAATATGAAGTTAGTTGCCCATTCCAAATAGTAGGTTCCTATGGAGAAGAACGGGCAAGAAACTCCACGGACACTCTTTTAAATTAAAATATTGGTACAAAATATTGGTTACATCATTCATATTGAAGTTAAAGATGTGAGAACGATGCAATACGTCAAAAGCGTCCGTGATAAAAAGATAACAATTCAAAACTAAAATAATTAAAAATAAGCCGTGGCAGCTAAGAGATGACCAGTCCCAACTGACAGCGCCCGTTCACGAACATGACGCATGGATCAGCACCATTCAGCTCAACCATTTTTAAGGGAGCTAAATGATCCAACACACACGCCACCATCAGCGAGACATCTGAGTGAGCATGACATACTCTCAGCCGCCAGGGTACATTTAAGTCAATGAAAGACATAATTACCCGGTAAATGGTAGCTCTATTGCACATAGTACTCACACCTGTGATATGCAATTATATAATACAAAGGATATTCGAGTTTATACAATGAAAAGATAGTCTTCCAATCTTCATCAGCTCCAACAGTATTTTCAAATGTTAATAAATTAGTTGTGGTTGTGGAGCTGGACCAGCATTGAGCCAAGCATTTCTATCAGCGATGTAATCCCCCAACCTATAATATGCCTGCTTGCATAGTGTGCGTTTTATACAAGATTTGAATTTCGTCTCATTCAGTTGAAGTATGACGGGAGGGATTTTATTATAACATTTTAAACAGTACCCCATGAAAGATAAGTCTACTTTTGCCAGTCTGAAACCTGGTTGAGCTAATAGATCCCTACTTCTAGTACTATAATTATGTCTTTCGCCTCTTTTACTAAAAAGATGTAAATTTTTTCTTACGTACATGATGTTTTCATAGATATATTGACAAGGCACCGTCATGATGTTAATATCCTTAAACAGTTCCCTAAGAGAATCGCGCCTGCGGAGATTATATATGGCTCTGATGGCTCTTTTCTGCAGAATAAAAATAGACTCGATGTCTGCAGCCCGTCCCCAAAGTAAAATACCGTAAGACATGATACTATGAAAGTAACTAAAATAGACTAGCCTCGCGGTATCTACATCAGTAAATTGACGGATTTTTCTGACAGCATATGCTGCTGAACTTAGCCGTCCTGCAAGAGATGTTAAATGAGGACCCCATTGAAGCCTAGAGTCGAGCGTGATCCCCAGGAAAACAGTTTTATCGACGAATTCTAGTTTCTCTTGATTCAATACTATCTCATAATCACTACTTTTTACATTTGGTAAAGAAAATCGTATGCACTTCGTTTTTTTTCCATTTAATACTAAATTATTGGCAGTGAACCAATTTTGGACCTGCAGTAAGGCGTTATTTACGTCATCAAAATTTGTAGCACGTCTATCTACCTTAAAAATCAAAGAAGTATCGTCAGCAAATAACACCATTTGTGGTTGATTATTTAATAAATGGAGTAGATCATTAATATAAAAGTAAAGTAAAGTATATATAGTAGTAAATATTGTTGCCTCTTATTCCAATATGTGATGGAATCCATTGAAGAACTAAGTATGTGTTTTCCATCAGATTGTAGTTTCAAAATAATGTTCAGTATAGTGTAGGCTATCGGTGTTCCTCGAAATGTCGAGGTACACCGAGCCAAGTGTTGAAGCGAACTTCTGGAGTCTGTGAGAATGACAATATTGTTTTGATGGATTGATTCTACATACGACAGAGCGTCTGCAATTGCAATCAGTTCCGCTTCCATTATACACACACTGGCATTAATTTGAAATTTCATTGAGTTTCCGTCAAGACTCATAATAGGCGGCCCCCATACCTCAGAACTTAAGGAGCTCAACGATTCGACGAACAAAACCAAAGAAAGAACATTTTGGGTAGGCCGCATAAAGTACTCAAACTGCAAGACCATCATTAAAAATAAGTGAGAAAAAAAAGAACAATGACCCACATAGTCCTCACATTCACAATAGGTAATAGTAGTTTAGGTAGTTTTCCAAAGCGTTGAGCTTTCTAAGTAAATATTTACCTTTACAAATAGCGATATCGCACTGATAGTTGACTTGCGAGGAGTCCGGAAACCGGAACATGGACGCTATCGCGAGCTCTGCCGCGCCTGTCTCAGACTTCACCACAATCGACTGTTGTTTCATTGGACACCTGTAAACAATACCCATGTTATTGTAGTACCTATAACAATCCCCCCAAATATATAGTACTTATTGTTATTCATATATTTACCCTCTATTGTCCAGAAGATCGGCTGTATTATTTCGCATGTTAAAAGCAAAACAATTCTTCAAACGTATTCCGTGTGCTCCTGTAACCATAAATATTATGCATTACGTGTCTGTTGTAAATTTGTAATACATTCTTAATGTAAATAACAATTTACGAAACAATGATAAAGATCTAACCATCAGGCTTGCTGATTTCGGCTCTAAGCGTGTAAGGTAGACCAAACGCTGCATTCAATACTTTTCGACCTTGCGAGTCTAACATTCGCAGCGATACAAGCGATGTTTCGTTTCTGTAAACATATAACAATAATAGAAGTTAGTAACTTATTATGTACTTAGATATGAATAGACTGCGACCAAGTTATGTAAATTCATTACATTGAGTTTAGTTGTGACAATTTCAAGTAGGTATTAGCATACCTAAATATAAACTTGAACATTATTATCTTACTGTCTTTATTAGGTTTGATCCAATTTATAGAGGCAGCTCAATATCAAAACTCAACCCAAGGAAAATAGCGCAGATTTTTCCTTATAGACGTATCTAGGCACAAAATGTACAAAAAGTTTAAGTAGGTACCGAGCATTTCTGAAGCCTGCTTTGCCGCAAGTGATGACGTAGAACTTGTCATCGGCCAGCTCCAAGGTTCGGTGCACACGAACCGCCAGCGGCAACGACCGCTCGTCTGTACGCTGAAATGTGCATGTGTTATGTTAGGTAATAGGTAGGTACTGGGCTTTCGAACTGTATGGATTAGTCATGTTGCTATAAGAATGTCGGGGGAATAAGGTTCGTTCAATGTTTTATAGGTAAGTGAACGTAAATGTTTTACAGATTATCTAGCACGCGAGTGTTGCTCATGTAATTTAATAATTATGCTAGTTGACCGAGCGAGCGAAGCGTCTTTGCTTCAAGTCTGGCAAAATTTAATTTTCTCGGTCAGTTTGTTGGTACTTCTCTACAGGTTGTATTTTACAACCTATCTGGGTGAAACTTGGTATACAGATTTTACGACTTTATACATTTTTTCTCAAACATGCATGGAAATATTGTCATTATTTTCTAAAAAAGAACACGCGAAGTATCGAATTTACGGTCAAAGAACATCAAATCCATTGCAGGAGCTTTTTTTGAATTTGGAACATTACAACGCTCCAGCAATGTTGTATGAAACGGCGTGCTAGGGTTATTAAATACTCTTTTACTCCATGGCAACCAAGGAGGTAACTTATCAAAGGTTTTTATTTAAATTTCGAACTGGCTTGCAAATAGAAAGCAATTTATTGAAAAAAAAAACAAAAGAACACATTGGCGCGTGAAAAATTATCGTTGTTCGTCATAATCGTCATTGAATCTGGAATTTATAAATAATTTACTATCCCTGCATTCTTTTGAGAAAAGCACTATATATGCCTCGGCGGAAATGGTAATTGCCTGTCTCGTATTAGTGATGTCCTCGCCTACGGCTCGGCCTTCAAACTCATACTCGACCTGCAATTGCCTATTTCACGGCTTTTGCAATAATCATGGACGTATAAAAAAAGTGTCCATGTACTATTTTTGTCGTCGGGGATTTTTGATTGGAGGGGTAGGTATTTCATCCAAAAAGGGACCTACTGGATATCTCCGCCTTATGAGATCCGATTTCGATGATTCTTTTTTATTCAAATGGCAGTCACTTTAAGTTGGTCTCATAGAAATTTGGTGAAGATCTGATGACGATCTTCGGCGTTATGAATAGAATCTTCAAAATGCAGTAAATTGCTCACTTTTATATTACGAGTTGTTGCAAAAAAGTTTGAACTACTACAAACTACTACTTACGAGTTTTTTATCTAGTAAATTTTCCCTTTAGTTTGGACTTTTCGTTGATCAAAGGATGGTTGATTCCTGCATTCAATTACAGGATGGTATCATGATATTTGTGGGGCAAAAGACTAAAGATTTTGATGCTAAACTTAAACCTAAATATGCTTTGTTTTGGAGCTGAAAAAAAACGAAAATTTACTTAGGTCGATAAATTTGGTACGGAGCTTTTCTAATGACTTGTACTTATGGTGCACTATAGTAGGTACTAACGTTATTCCAGAACACGCCGCAGTAGTCGGGTGCCCCCTGTGGCGCCATCAGGTTGATGTCGAAGTTCAGCGTCTCACTGCCGTTACCCAAAGCCATGCAAGCTGGCGTCCTGAAATGTGCACATTAAAGTTAAATTAAACACTCGCTACTTATGTTTAAGTTGCCGTTTTATCTGTATTGTAATGTACCGGTGTGGCGGCAAAACGTTTAACAATGTTCGGGAGTATTTCTCGTAGCAGTCGTAGCAATGAAATTGATTAGTTAATTCGGATATGCCTAAGTAAGCTAGCTAGCTAGCTAAGAGGCATTAAGTCCGCCTTTGTACGGTTATTGTTAATTGTGCAAGTTTAAATAAATAAATAATTACATACCTAGTTTGAACTAAACTACTTTTGTGGGTGTACCTAGTATACTTAGTTACACCTCTGCCTAACCCTTCGGGGATTACAGGCGTGATGTTATGTTATGTTAAGTTAAACTTGTAAAAAAATATTAGCCCCGTTTTGACATTTAACTTGAATCGATTTATCGTGAGTATCGAACACCGACGTTACGTCGCGATGGCCAACCGCGACATCGCGACGTAACTAGTGCAGTAACCATACGACTCGGTACTCGATACTCACGATAAATCGATTCAAGTTAAATGCCAAAACGGGCCTATTATTTTTTGACAACTATAGTTTAAACTATTTCCATGTTTTAGTTTTACTGTAGGTACTTACATATGTAGGTATATTTCGTTTTAAGATCAAGCACAGACAGACAGTTTGTAAGATACTGTACGAAATTAATCCTGTTCATAATTCATAGTTTTCAACCATACCATTTGCTCTTGTGGAGCTCCATAAATCTTTAAAGTTAAAGCGATAAATAATAATATAGATTAGTGTCTGCAACAACGTATCGATTTCAATAACGGAATGCAATTCCATTTTCAATATCAGAAGTAGTTTGGACCTAAGTCTGAAATATTGCTGAACCTACATATTAGAAGACATGAGCTCAGTTCAGGTTTAGGCGCTAATCTTTAATCGTTTAGGTACCTCTTTTTGCTTTAGGGTTTGGTTTCTCTGAAATAAGCATTTCAAACAGCAATAAGTACCTACTAACTTATCATCTTTAAAAAAGCAGATATTTGTGTTTTTTACGGTTCCGTAACTCAAAAGGAAAAAACGGTATCCTTATAGGATCACTTCGTTGTCCGTCTGTCTGTCAGTCTATCAAGACCCCTTTTCTCAGGAACGCGTGGAGGTATCAATACAAACTTACATTTGCAGTTGATAAACTGACTATGGCGTATATCGATGTATGGAAGAACATGTTTTTCACACTACAATGTTAAGTTTGTTTTTGGGATAAATTCATTCCAACTGCGGATCCCTTCATTGTGCGCGGTCTGACACTCACTTTGCCAGTTTTTTTAGGTAAATGCAAAAAATCGAAATGTCCTGGGATAGCAAAACACCTATTACCTGAGTAAAGAACTATATTCTGGATTTTTTTCAAAATATTAGGCTCTTTAGTTTCGGAGATATGGGGGTTCAGGTCAATTTGCGTATATTTTCTTAAAAAAACTTTGAAAGCGTAGATATATTTTAAGATTACTTTATAATTACATTATTAAAATTATTTTATTCATTTGATATGTCACACGGTACAGTTTGCTAAACTTTTATTTTAATTTTCCCCCAGAAGTGACCCCCATATTCAAAATTAATTTATTTACGTTACACGTCCGTGTCGTTCATAATTCATATGTGTACCAAATTTCAACTTAATCGGTCCAGTAGATTCGGAGCAAATTGGCTGTGACCGACGGACAGAGACAGACTGACACACGAGTGATCATATAAGGGTTCAGTTTTTTCCTTTTGAGGTACGGAACTCTAAAAACACCTAGTTATATTAACATAGACTTACCGGAATTCTCTGGCATGTGTAACACCATTGAAAGGCTGGTTGAATTGTATGTTGATGGCCATGACGCCAGTCTTGCATGTCGCCGTGACCACCGGCGAGAACTCTCCCGTGCTTTCTGCATTCTATTTACAAAGAAAAACAAAAATGTTAGAACAGTAAAGATACAACAATACAACAAATAATGCACTAAGTAAAATGTTATTTTAATTAAAGCATAAAATAGGGAAACCCTCGCAATAACGATTAGAATGCAATTCAATCTCGCTCTTTCCATAATGTGAATTATAGAAAAATTAATGAAAATATTAAGAACGATTAAGGCTTTGATTGCATTTAATTTATCACTGATAACTTGTTCGGTTTACTCATAAGGAACGATATACAAGGACTTCCTGTAGTCATCGCGTTACCGTCAGACTCGCCTTTTATGGCGCTGCACGCGATCGATCGGCATGTAGGACTCGCATTGTTTCTGTGATTTATGTGTTCTCAATGGCTACATGCTCCTTAGGATAGGTGTCATCATTAGCTTGACTTATTGGCAGAAAAAAGGGAAAATTATGTTCTACGGCTACACCGTTAACATCTCAGTCAGTTGAAATTACTCCAGGAAACGATTCTCATGTAGCGTAGACCCATTTAAAAACCTGCTTTTCCTTCATGTAATCACAAATATCAGTTATGGTAAGGTTAGGTAATACAAAGGCGCAGTAAGAGTTGGTGTTAGAGCAGAAGTTAATCTCGAATTGTGACCTCAAATATCGGTACGTGGGTACGTTATAGTCGACAAATAAACCAACAAACCGTTACGACACGGGCACCACAATGTAAAATCTCAGACAACAAATCACTGCTCTTTGTAACGTGGACGGTTCGCGGCCTCACCAGCTGAGTCTGTAGGGCTGCCGAGCACCGAGCACCGACCTGATGGAACGATAGGGGGAATGCCTTTCTGCTGTGGTCTTTTGTTTAATGATGATAACCATTCTAAACGTCGCGTATCCGATTCTGCGTTTGTGGTACGAAATGGAATCATAATAAAATATTGCACATGGATACACAGAAAATTGGGCCTGTGGTAACATTACAAATGCCTATATGGAAGTCGTAAATAATGTAAGCCCCAGAGCAGCTTTTTGCATAATATCGATTACGGTTGATCTGATTCAACTTCAATATGATAAAATAAAACATTGTTCATATTTCATGCTATAAAACTAGCTATAGACTTTTTATACTAGCTGACAAGAGTTATGGCACAGATCGTACGTGCAGTTTTATTATCATTCCTATATTTCTGCACACGTATGGAGAGATATGAAAATAGCACGAGCGTGAAAAATATATAAAGATGTTATCATCTGACGTTCAGTCTTCTTTGAATGCCATATAAAACTTTAGCGATAAGTTACATATGAGTAGCGCTCGTATGGGCCAGTATGTAACTGGTAATATATGGAGTATGTTCATGATAAAACATTAGCCAGCAAAGCGAGTCCTGTCGGAGATCTGCCTGTGGGATAATGTATTACAAAAGCTTATATTTGCAGGGAGATAATTATCGAATAATCGTAGAGAATCAAGGAAGTGGCGAGCAAAGTCGCATGACGGCTCGACCATATAAACCGACAGGCCATAAAGGGTCGCGCCCCCAGGGCGACGGGCGCGCACGATCGCATCCACACGACCCGACTTGATAGCTTCCTAGAATTATCTGTGCTAGCGCAGATTACTAGATTTAGAATCGTAGTAAATAATAAAAAAAATAACAATCGTCTGTTTTAGCGCAGACCTTGAACATGGTCACAGTTTTTGCACTTGTCACTTAACTTGTTATAAGATTATTGTGTCATATGAAGCATTCATTATTGCATGTGTCGTAGCGTGACCGAACAGTTTGATTTTCCTTGTGAACACGACACTACTACTAATTTTTTTTTGTCTAGAAGTGTGATTTCTAAATTGTTTTTAATGTCTCCAACCGCTTTTGTTTTGCTCGCAAAGTAATCGTCTGTAAAATTACGTAGAACACAGGCTCATTTTCTGTTATGCATTTCGAGAGATGCTTAGCCATTTATCATTCGTAGGAAACGCAAGGAAGTTTGAGGACCCAGGGGCTTACTCTGGAGATTTAAGAGGATGATTGCATTGATTGCTGTTGTTTGCAGAGCTCACGATCTGCCTCAAGATCTCTCATGCTATTTAGAGGTTTAGAGATGGATTGTTAGTAGATTACCAAGAAACAAACATGAAGTCTAGGTACCAGTCATCGCGATCAAGGTCGAAAACTGGTTGATATTGTTGCTTGACAAGTTAGACGTTCCGATACATGGGACGTCATAATGAATTGCCATGAATTGCGTTGTTTAAATTCGAAGTTTTTAGGGTTCCGTACCTCAAAAGGGAAAACAGGAAACCTTATAGGATCACTCGTGTGTCTGACTGTCCGTCTGTCACAGCCGATTTGCTTCGAATGTACTGGACCGATTAAGTTGTTATAAGAATTTCTGTGACCCGAACACGGACGTGTAACGTAAATAAATGAATTTTGAATATGAGGGTTACTTTTGGGGGGCAAATTAGAAAAAAAAAAGTTTTGCACACTGTACCGTGTGACATATCAAATAAAAGGGCTTGCTTGATATGAGGGCTTCGAACATAATTATTTATTTTAATAATTTTAAAATAAATAGTTTTAAGTTATTTAAGACAATAGATTGACAACCCCCCCCATTTTTGATAAAAATACAGAAAATAGTTGTTTACTTATAGATTACAGGAAAACCCATAAAAAGTCTATGGTCCTAAAATAACATTATAAATTACTCAATATTGTGCGTACAAACGTACGTAAACGTAAAATTTGCAGTTTGATTGAATGGGGAACCCTTCATTGTGCGTGGACCGACACGCACTTGGCCCGTTTTTTTTTAGGAATGTTTTTGAGTTATAAGTACATTAAGACAAGGAGATAAATGAGTAGTTATTTAGTTAGGTAAGTAGGTATCTGTTTAATGACATTAAAATGATCTACCATTTTTTTAAAAAACATCGTAAAGCAGGTTTTCTTGTAAACTGCAAGGGATACATCGCTTTTATTTTCGTTATCCTACCTAGGTGCATCGTATGATTATATGTATTACACACGAGCATGAGTGTGATTTGCCTTGTTTTCCTTGGATTCAAACTCATATAATATCCCTTGAAGGCATTCTGAGAAAGATTATTTTCGTAATATCCTCAACAATCCCAGAGATTTGAGCGACCGTTGTGTAGTTTGACCTCTCAACTGAGTTTTTTGTTAACTCAAGAAGGTTTATAAATGCTTAGTCCAGAACTAGGTACCTATTCTAAGAAATTACTCGTCAAAGAATTGCAATTTTGAGGAAACATTATCCTTATTAATTTATTGCTTGGATAATATATAACTCGGTTTGATTGTGTAAGATAGGTTCCTAATTACAGCAAACATTTTATTATTCTATATTAGATGTACATTACATTGATTGGCTACATAACTGCAGCTGCAACTCTTTTGATTTCCTGTTCTAGTCTCGAGAACGTACCTGCGTTTATTTAGCATTTATATGTCTCATGTCGTATTATTATGTCTTCATGAGCCGGGGTAAGAGTGTATGCAGATTTTATTGGAAATAAAGAAGGTGTACACACAAGACGCCGCGCCGATGGTACTTGTAAAATAACGTCGGCATATTGTCAATGTGGATGTTGTCGGGCTGGCGAGGTCAACGGACGACTGACCGCCGGGACTCGGGTCACTTCGCAACATCGGTTTCTTAAAAACACCGCGGAACAATACGCACCGCCTAGTATTACCTAGAAATTCACCTTGATGCAATCTTTTGTGTTCGCATTATAAATTCCGTCAGCTTTTTATACATGGGGAGCCGGTCAAACGGGTGCTCCATATACGGAATTTGCGACGACATTTAAGTCTTCCTATCAATGCATACAAATAAAAAAATAATTTTCAAAATCGGTCCATAGTACCAAAATAACACTCAATTTTAATTTTTTTCTTTGATTGTTGAGAGGAAAAATAGAACATTCAGTAAAAGTCCTTTTCTTCCAGCGAAAGTCGTAAAACACGGTGGAGCTGACCACAAACAGAGAGCCTAACATTTAAGTCTTCCTATCAATGCATACAAATAAAAAAATAATTTTCAAAATCGGTCCATAATTGATGGAGATATCGGTGAACAAACATAAAAAAAAACATTCAGCCGAACATATAACCTCCTCCTTTTTGGAAGTCGGTTAATAAAATGGTTGCGAAGACAAAAACCTGCACATTAAATATAAAAAAAAAAGAAAAGTAATTACTACGAGGTCTGGGAACGATTCTAATGCCGAAAATATAGTTACATGGTGCTCACATATTATTTACATACATCGTAAAAGAAGGTCTGTGCGTGGGTACTCACAGAATGTAATATTAATGTCATACAAATAATAAATTATACAATAGCTTTTTAGAATTTTTGTCTGGTTCGAATGCATCAGCCAGGGTAACAGTGTTGTGCCATTAGGTAGTATATGCAGGAACGAAGGCGTTCATTAATTCACTAAAAATGAAAAACTTTTCAAGAAATGGGAAATTGCTACTGAAGACTGCGGGTGTCGACCTCAGGACGAACGCGTCACCAGTCCAGTCTGTAATATTTTGTCAGGGTTTGTTTTTATAAAAATGTGACTGTTATTTTAGTATATTGTGTCTTACGAATTGCACGCGAACGAAGTCGCGTGGAGAAGCTAGTGAGCCTATATGTGCTTAGCCTTAATAAAACCAATGCCTATGTTATCTACGAGAAAAACTGCGTGCTACGCATCGTAATTAATATTACGCGTTTATTATGCAATTTGTACGTGATAAATGAGTTAGCCACAAGCAGATTGAATTACCTTACGAGTGGAACAGCAGGCGAACTCCGCATTCCAGCATCAGACCCTTTATACTCGTATGAAGGTGGTCCGTTAGGAATTTAATATTTTAGATAGAGTCTACGCATCAGCCATGTGAAACAAACCATTGTTATTGGTATTTCAGGAATGTCATGTTATCTTCCCATAGCGATACACGGTGAATTTCCTTATATGAATGCAGTTAAGAATTTATAGGATTTAAACTTTGCCGTGGTGAGTATTTATTGGACAGGCTACCAGCTTATGGCTTTAATACCGAAGATGGTTTTATTAAATAAGCAGTAGCGTAACGGGTTCCCATCGTATCGAATATGGGTGCGATTTTAGTGTTAAAACATGGATTTACATACTGCTGAAATAATTATTCAACATTATTTTTAGTATATGCGAAACCTGAATGTAGTTTGTTTAGAATAAGGAACTGAATCGATTTCAATAATTTTTACACCATGTTATATTTTGTCCCAAAAATATTTAAGTGTGATGGAAAATGTTATCACCATTTAATTACTTACAATACAATCGCCGTACGATTAGGTACCTACTGCCAAATTATTATCAATGAGCGCAAGACGACCCTGGAGACGCGGGGGCGCCGTTATCATGTTTTTGTACGGACAACCCGGTAACTTAACGACGTAATAACTTTGTGATTTTTCATGATACAGTTTTGAAATTTTGTACATAGATTCTTTACATAAAAATACTAGACACGTGTTTCGGGTTTCGCATATACCTACTAAAAATAATGTTGTATATTAAAGCTTATTGTAGGACCAGCGGGGTGACTGCGTAGCACACTATGAGTAGCTATGGATTTCACTATTACAGTTCAACAACATTCCATTACAATTAAATATAGATATTTCAAAAACACAGACGCGTTCATACATACACAATCACTCACCCGTGCACACACAAATATTTCAATATAAGTAAATAATAAGAGGCTTAATCGTAGTTTATAGAATTTGTTTTTTATTATTTTTACATTACTTCTACCGTTTATTTTATATATTTTTTACAAGTTCACCATGTAGCAAAATTTTTGTTTTTAATGTAACCTAGTTTGGAAGGCACTGCCGCTGGTGTTATTGATACAATGATTTTTTTCATTAGCACAGACACCAACGAACCCTTATTTCTGGAATGTTCTATTTTTACTTTGGAAATTGTTTTGTGAACCGTAGAAAAATGTGTTTTTCTGAAATAAAAAAATATTAATTAAAAAAAAAATATTTGCGTTATTTACGTTGTTGACTAGACAAATTTTTCGAACATATGAAACAATGCATTAGCTATAAATATACTTAAAAATCATTCAGATTGTGATTGAAACTGTGTTACGCAATTATGGCGCATACGCTACACAATAGCCAAAAGCCGCTATCAAAGCTCTTCGCTCTTGCTGTCAAAGCGACGCGACACAAAGGCACCGCTAGTCCCGCGACACGCGGGGACTTGGTGCCGTGTCGCGTCGCGCGACTAGTCGCGCTGGTATGTAGAAGCCTTAACTCGCTAAGATTATAGGTATGTATAGGCACTCTATCGTTCGTTCTTTCCGTTCATCAACCTACCAATATTAAACCTTTCGTCATCGGTCATCGGGTCAGTGTTTTATGTTGTACGTTGAGAAATTCACGTGCATATCTGACCTCAGCCTCAGACTTGTAGATACGGTACTATAGATAGTATTAATCTGGGGTCTGGGCGTAAGTTCTTGCTAATATTTAACAACTCATTGTATCGTTAATTAACATTAATTTGTTATAATTAAAAGTTAAGCAACAATTCTAAAGATTATCTTCTCAGTTTTCAGTTCCATTAATCTTTTGTTCTCGGACAAATTGCACCAGTTGTACGAAAAATACATGTATTTTTATAAATTCACCTCAGTATTTTATGACATTTGGTATGGTGATGGAGTGGAATGGAGGTGCAGGTGGACTTGAAATTCTCAATAAATAGTAAGGCCCGTATTACAGAACGTCACTCAATACTCAAGCATTACTTAAAACTAGTTTCAACCAATCAAAGGGCTTGAATCTAGTTTTAAGTAATGCTTGAGTATTGAGTGACTTTCTGTAATACGGGCCTAAGTTACTGCTCGAATAAACTTACGTCGAGTAGTAGTTGTAGTAAAATGCATTAATATAGTGCAGGCGACAGTCGTAAGTTCCGACCAAGCGTAGTAAGTAACAAACAATTTGATGAACGTAGGCGGCACGCGTTGCGAGAATTAGATTTCAGGGGCTGGCCCGGCTGTTCCCAAATTGCATTCTGATGAATTTCAGTGGAGGAAGGGTGGGTGGTCCCCAACAGAATCCTAGGGGGAAATCAAATATGCTTTACCGGAAGTGCAATTTACCCCGTTGCGGCATAATTTATTTTTCAGTTTTGTTAGGTATGTTTGGTGTTTGTGCATTTACAATGTGCCTATTTGGTGACCAGAATGATTTATTAAAATTGTTTTTTTTTTTAATTTTTTTATTATTTATTTAAAGGGCTTTGTCGCTTAGCGACCACATCGCCCAGTGCAGAAAAACACAAAAATTTTGATAGTTATCATCTACCTTATAACTAACTTGTACAATTGTTTAGCCTTATCGGACACTGGAGAAGCAAGGATGGCATTGCAACAGCCAATATCGTACGTTTTATATTGTCCAAAAACATTAATTCTAGTATTTTCATTCCGACCACACTCCATCAGAATATGAAAGACATCATCAACCATACCACAGTCATCACAATTTGGGGACAACGCCTTCCTCATTAAGTAATAAAACTTATTTGATGGAATATGTCCGGAACGAAGTCTTAGGCCTATAGTAATTAGGTTTTTATTAAGGTCACAATCAATCCACCATGGCATAGTTTACTATACCTATACAATCTGTTTTTTTTGATATCCCATAACTCTAGGGTTATATTCTGTAGGTAAAAATAATACTAAAACTCCTAGAATAGGTGGTCCAAAAATGCATCGTTTCGGAGATATCATCAATCATAATTAAATTAGGTCAAAAATTGTCACCAGTATGACGAATCTTTACTTTTGCGAGGTTGCCAAACTTCGCAGTAGTGTAGTAAAATAAAATATGTAGGTATGTTGGTATCGGGGCTTCCCGGCGGCAGCTAGTGAAGGGAAAGCTACCTTGTCGACGTTGTCATATTTCACGTAAGGGTGTTTTACATTAATAATCGTGACTTTGCCGAATTATTTTGTATGAAAAATGAAAAAAAAAAATAACGAAGGATGGGAACATAACTCATATGCCAGTTGATTCTTTGATATGGCCTCAATCATACCCTAGAGTTATGGGATATCAAAAAAAACACGTTGTATAATATTACTAGCTGACCCGGAGAACTTCGAACCGCCTGCCATGATACCGACAGCAGCGCCACCTAACGGGTCCAATTGTGTTTTCAAACCATTCAGGAACCCATTGAAATATAAACAAAAAATTTCAACCAAATCGGTCCAGCATTTTAGGAAGAGTTAGGTGAAACCACACGGACAGAAGAATTATATATCTACCTATATATTTAGATATATAATTCATTGGCACATCAACGTGGAAGTAATTTGTTATACACAAATGAACGAGCTCCGAATATATGGGCCAGAAATAATGTGAGGTAATTAGTGGCAATTGACTATTGTATCTTGTATCTAATGATATAAGAATGGACGCTAATAATAATAGCGTGTGTTGCTGAAGAAGCCGTTTATGGAGATTCACCGCTATTTGCTTAACGGTCAGCACACTCAACACACTCGGTATTCAAAATTATAATTACAATAACTTCAAAATGTTACCTTCTATTTCTAATCGCGTGGAAGTAAGTACAAAAAGTCACGCACATCCGGAGTACTTCACAGATTAGTTGTAAATCTGTGATACAGAACCGTTTGTTTCAAATTGATGGTTTTCGCTGATGGGCGTTATGTTATCGCATGACTGGACCATTTCTTTGACCATCAAAAGTAGCACTATATTTACGTTTGTGACTTGTCGTATCTACCGTTACGATAATTGAACATGTCGGTAATGGAAATGAAGTAGTTATTGGGTTAGAAATAAAGAAGTGATCTCTCTATTAAGATAATAATATAATTTAGAACAAAATTATATACATTTTCACAACTATCGTAATTGGAAAGCTAAAACTGTTCTTGGAGCGTCATTAGACACGCGTATAGTCTATACTTGGGATTCCAGGAACAAGTTGCTGGCGAAATAAGGTGGCCTCAGTTTACCGACAGCCTATATCTAAGTTGATTCGATAGTCGATACTGCTAAATATCAGGTACCTCTACCTAATATTTTTTAAAGGATCTTCATTATCGACGTATTCCACATTAGGCACCCGCTTAAATGGCACCTGAACAAATGGCACCTGAGCAAATGGCACCGATCGATATTTTTCGCAGGTGCGGTGGAATAATTTGGTATTTAAAATTGTATTCCACAAATGGCACCTACGGATCAGTACGTACTAGTGTTGGGACGTTTTTTTTTCTTTTTAAGGACCTTCTAAATCAAAAATTCGATTAAAATCAGTCACAAATGGCACCTGCGAAAAATATCGATAGGTGCCATAAGTGGAATACCTCAGGTGCTATTTAAGCGGGTGCCCAATGTGGAATACGTCTCATTATCGTATGATAATATTTGATCCATAAATTGGTAAGTGGCTTGTCGTAAGTAGTTTTTCAATTTTTGTGAATGTCAATTGTTTTATAATTTCAACCAAACAATTTACTAGCATTGGTGGCCCAGTGCTAACGGCCGCGACTTACGAGTTGTAGGCCGTAGGTTCGAACCCAGACATGCGCTTTACTTTGTGTAAATTATTTCATCACCACTGCTCTCGAAACGGTGAAAGAAAACATGTCCTAGAACCAAAAATTCGAAGACATGTGACATCTACCAACCCGATCTTGGCCCGCGTGTTGGAATACGGCCCTCTCCCTGTCACCGAGCGGAGGCTGTGTCCCAACAGTGGGAACTTTAGAGGCTGATAACCTTCGATCAAGGGGTATTCTTGATCGAAGCAAACAATTGACATTATTTACCTCCCGAAACACTCGACATTTATAACCTGCGTTTACAAAAGGCTCGACGCCTAAAGGTTAAAACCATGTAGCGCACATAATTGACATGCAGAGTTATATAATATCTACCTATCAGCGAAGTTCTCATTCCCATATGTATAGTATTTGATGCAACAGTGTACAGTGGGCCGACCGGTTCCGACGGCCCCAATATATCTGCCGAGACTACGTCATCACAGCCTCAGTGCACAGTGGGCGTGCTTTACTGCTTAGGTAACTCACACACTATTTTTACATACCTATTGAGTTTCTGGTTTTTATTTCAAGTTCTGTCTAAGTAATGTTTGTTTAGAGTGCAGTGGAGTACGAGGTGCTAATGACTTATTCTGGTTTTATATTTACCTTAACATTAGTTTGAAGGTACATTACCAGTTGTTTTTTATTGACACTAGTGTAAATATAAATAGCAAATGCATCAGTGTTAAATATGATACCTAAGCAAATACACAAGTTTCAGGATTTACAAGGACTCGAAATCTTTGTAAATCCGGATTTTATAAATTGAAACTGTGATCCTATCCCATAGACGTTATCCCAATATCTTTATATTTCAACGAGTTTAAAATCCCTCCTTTCCCCATTATTCCCTACTTTCCTCAATTTTACAGCGAAAAGGGACGAATAAGTAGCGAATAATGGAGGAATAAAACAGTAGAGTATAAGTGGGAAAAGGATCAGGGGGCCTAAAATGGACGCTTTGGCAGAATCATAATATAATCTGCGTACAATTCATACATCCCGTAATTCATCTGTTTGACAGCTGCTATTTGACATTAGACTTCATTATAGCAATTCATAATTAGTGGATCATTTTACGAAACTCCATACAAAACTGTCAAACAGATGAATTGCGGGTTATGAATTGTACGCAGATCATGTTATGATTCTGCCGAAGCGTCCATTTTAGGTCCCCTGTTCGTTATCCACGATTATGCTTGAGTGTATTTTGTATACGCCATGACTGACGCCATATTCGTCCAGTATCTACCTACCTACTCCAGTTGTACGTGACACAGGTAAATGTTGACGGATTAAGGAGTGCCTAAAGCCTGGCCAGGGACAAAACGGCACAGACTGATCCTATTTAAGTTAAGCCTCACTCTTAACCTGCTATACTAGTGTGAGTTTATTTCGACTGATTAGTCACTGTTACAAAATATGAATGCATAATTTATTTAGCAATGGTATCAATTGGGCAGATTAAGTACCTACTTTATCTCAATATTATGAAATCCCAGGGGGCCTAAAATGGACGCTTTGGCAGAATCATGATCTGCGTACAATTCATACATCCCGCAATTCATCTGTTTGACAGCTGCTTTTTGACGTTAGACTTCAATATAGCAATTCATAATTTGTGGACCATTAATTTACGAAACTCCATACAAAACTCTCAAACAGATGAATTGCGGGATATGAATTGTAGGCAGATCATGATTATGATTCTGCCAAAGCGTCCATTTTAGGCCCCTGAACACGAGACAGTGTCTCTTTACTTGACCGACAGGTTAACTACCAAACAAAGCCAATTTATGAGGAAAAGTTTAATGATGATGAGCTTTCTTTCTCACATTTCTAAAAGCAGGCAAGTAAACTTACGGCCTGCCCATAAAATAATCGTTAACGGAATGGGGTCTTAAAAAACTAAAAGTAGGTAGAACGACGCTACCAATTTGCGACTTCCCACGTAAAGGGTATTGTTTGTGCCTACAACACTTGGTGAGTAGGAAGCGGTCAATGATGATTGCTGGTGTGACAGGTAGCTACCGATTGCCGTAAATAATGGCACGTCATTTGACAAACGACGGTGTCGCAAGATACTTGTCAGTGTGTCGTCGGTATCCTCCACCCATCCGATCATCCGAAGGTACCAACTTTACGACAAATTGCCAAACTGTCGCAAGTGATTGTTTCAGGATCTTTCGACATTAACATACGACTATGATTGATGGTAACGACTAGTTACGATTAATGATGTTGTCATTTTATAGGTCAGCGTATAAAGTATGTGCTTTGTGTCGAGCAATGAAGCTTTGGTTTGCAATATAATTCTATTGAACTGGACTGGATATAAACAATATTAATGATAACTTGGAACCATACAAAGACACCAAATTATTTAAAATGTGAAATACATTTTCCAAGACAAGACGGTCATGCCTAAGAGCTGAATTCCCGATAAACAACGTGATCGAACAACAACTTCAAAAACCTTCATTTGTTTTTGTCATAACCTTCGTGCCAAAGACCGCTTCATGCAAATATTACATTATCAAATAATGCTCTCGTGTCTTGATCACAATACGTATGCCTCTGCCTCTGTGAGTTGTCTCAGAATTAGACAGGGCTTTTGTAACATCTCGCTTTTCAAAGATTTCGGACGAAGACAATGTGTCACAGACACGCCTGCAAATCAGATATGTTCGCTTTACGACAAAACAAGTTGGACAAGCCGTGACGTAAGATACCAATCGTGACAAATCTCGTGGATATCTCATGTTATTTACACGTTAGCAGAGTGTTGTCATGTTTCCTGACTAATATTGATAACAATAACATCTTTAAGAGACCAAGGTTTTGTTTAAAAATAAATAGCTCGCATTATCCTGGAGCAGTTTTCAAGCAGAATTAATAATAAAATAATCATAATAGCTTTCCTGGAAATTGCGAAACATTATGAATTTGATAGATAGAAAGGATGATGTTATGCTTTATTATACCAAACGCGGTGCGGCTGGGGCAATGGATACTTCCGCGAGCGTTCTTATCGAGCCTCGATCAGCCCACGGGGCAATCAGAGCGTTGCCTGCACCGCGCATGCGTGGCGAATGTCTTAGCACCCACTATAGCATATTCACCGAAAATAGTCTACAAGATCTCACTGATAATTAACCGAGAATAAGTAAGCTCGTGGGAATCAGCCTTGTTATTATGTCAGCACTAAAATGATAGATATGTTGAAAATAAATATGTTTATGTAACAGTTAAATGCTCTGATAATTTTGAACATTATATCATATTGTTTTATTACCTAGTTAAGCTAAGCGTTAATAATGAAGCCAAGCATAAATTAAACAAGGTCATGCAAAGGAAGATGCGACCTCGGCTCGTGTCGTGGAGGCCGCGTGCTACCGCCTCTCGGCATCACTTAGCTCAATCACGCAAACTTAATGTATTTTAAAGTACAAACGACCAACTCATTATGTGCTTTCCTTTCATGAATGAACTCCAAGTTTTCGGGACACTTCATGCTACTACTCGATGCATGCAGTCATGCAAAGCGTTGCTGTTGGAAGCATAAGCAATGCGTTGTGTAATATTTGTAATAAGTAGTAAGTATTCGTAATAGTCATCGTGATCGTAACTGCTCTACTTACTATTTTTTAGGATGTAATTCTAAATAGATAAATAGCGAATAGATTCTGTTTGGGTTTTGTCAATATCTTTAAGTTATTATTATAACACTTTATGTAAAGGGCGGGCATTTTGGGGACTGTCTTATGTAATTTTGACGTTAGAAAACTGCTGATGATGGATGGTACACCACTGACTACCTGCAGTATTGTCTCTCCTTCTTCCTTTAATCCATCCAAAGGTTATCTGTAAAAGATCGCTTTTAGCGATAAGACCGTCAATTGTGTCACCCTATGTAAAATTTCAACATTTATATCTCTAACTTTGATGGTGTACATAATAAAGAGTATTCTAAGAGTATATTAAATCAATGATGTAGATATTAAGGCAGACATGGAGGTGGCAACTGAGTTTGAATTTTTTTTCACTAATATTCCTATTTTAACAACCAAAACTCTGTCATCGTCGTCCTCCACTTCTGCTTACTCAATATTAAAAGAATGTGTACCAGAATGTGATAAACACCTTAAATTCACGGTCGTTACCGCTAAAGACATTATAGAATCTTTTAAAGACCTTGATATAAAAAAAACTGCGGACCTTTGGGGGTTATCAGTACATACCATGTCTTCAATAATTAATGTTATTTCACCCTTTTTAGCAATTGTTTTTAATTCTTGTATTGCATCTGGTGTATTTCCTGATCTGATGAAACTTAGCAAAGTGATTCCTCTGTTCAAATCTGGCAGCACAACTGATCCTACGAATTTTCGGCCTATTTCGATATTACCTACATTGAGCAAAATCTTTGAAAAATTAATTTTGAAACAAATGTTAGGACATTTTAATAAACATAATCTACTACATCTGAAACAGTTTGGTTTTACTAAGGGTCGTTCAACTACAGACGCGGGCGTGGAATTACTGAAGAGCATATTCGGGGCCTGGGAGGAGTCGCGGGATGCTCTTGGCATTTTCTGCGACTTGTCTAAGGCCTTCGATTGCGTTCATCATGATACACTCATCAGAAAACTGCACCATTATGGTTTGAGGGACAGTGCTCTCGACCTTCTGACTTCTTATCTGAACAACAGAATTCAGAGGGTTGATGTTAATGGCAAGAGATCTGCAGGATCTGCGGTCACTATGGGCGTTCCGCAGGGTTCAATTCTAGGTCCATTCTTGTTTCTAATTTATATAAATGACTTACCTTTTCACATAAGGGATAATCACAAGATTGTATTATTCGCAGATGACACTTCACTCATTTTTAAAATCAAACGTCAGCTAGTCAATTTTGAACATGTTAACGATGCACTCTCTAAAGTTGTCCATTGGTTTAATGTAAATAATCTTCTCCTGAACGAGAAAAAGACTAAACTCATTAAATTTTCAATGCCAAATGTCAGGCAGCTAACTACTAATGTTCAACTTAATGGAATAGAGTTGGACCCTGTTGAGTCGACAGTTTTTCTTGGAATAACTATTGACGGTAAATTACAATGGGGCCCACACGTAGAAAAATTGTCAGGAAGGCTTAGTTCGGCCGCCTATGCTGTTAAAAAAATTAGACAGATTACTGATGTAGATACTGCCAGAATTGTTTATTTTAGTTATTTTCATAGTCTTATGTCGTATGGGATCCTTCTCTGGGGAACATGTGCGGACATTAATAATATCTTTATTTTACAGAAAAGGGCTGTTCGAGCCATTTACAATCTAGGTCCAAGAGATTCACTTCGTGAAATATTCAAAGAAATAGATATTCTGACTGTAGCCTCTCAATATATACTTGAAAATCTATTATATGTACACAAAAATAAATCAAATTTTAAGAAAATGTCCGATATTCATAGTTTAAATACCAGGAATAAACACAATCTTGCTGTACATCGCACTCGCCTCCACAGAGTAGGCAACTCTTTCATGGGTCAATGTATACGCTTTTACAACCAACTTCCTACTGACATTCGGAACTTACCCATTAAACGATTTAAAATCTGTATTAAAACTAAACTTTGTAAAAAAGGGTACTATAAGATTTCTGATTATTTAGAGGACAAAAAAGCTTGGGATTGAGCTGCTCGCTCTGCTAGCCTTGTGATATAACTTGACATTTTAATTATTATGCATGATTTTATATACATATTGACATTGCAGAATATTGTATACAATTTAACATGAATGTTTACTTTGAAAAGTATTATATTTACTGCTTTAATTTATTGTGAATGTGAGCACTATGTGGATCATTTTTTTTTTTTTTCTTTAAATGTTTTCCTTTCTTTTCTCAGTTAAGTTTTAATGATGGTCTGACATTTTGAGCGCTTTATGCGGCCTACCCAAATGTCCTTTTTTTGGTACTGTTCGTCGAGTCGTTGAGCTCCTTAAGTTTTGAGTTGAGCTGCACGATTACTGACAAATGCTTACACTGATTGGTCAGGTCCGCTCAAATTTGCGTGGTTCTTTCCTCAAAAGACCATTTCAGACACGGATCTACATGGTCCTCACATGATCTGACCAAGATTATGTCTGGACTTTAAAAGAGACTTTGACCCCTGAGTTTGTTTCGCCATTTCTTCTCAGGGGTAGTCAGATAGGAAATGTCGGCTACATCTAGATTTTTTTTTTTTTATATGACGTGTAAAAGTGATTTTAATATCCTATTTACAGAATAAACGATTTCATTTCATTTCATTTCATTCTATTCTATTCTGATTCTCAGCCCGGTTTGAATAAATTACTTTTGATTTGGATAAGAAGGATTAAGAAATATGAAATAATATATCGTTAAATATTTCGTTAGTTTTTAGTCGTTATTTCCATACACTGTACAGTTTGATCGCACATAAAAAACCAATATACAATGCTGAAAGTCAAAAGTTTGTTTCTGTGTTCATTAAGGTAAAAACTCATGCAAATTTTCTTATAAATTGTTTTTCAGTTTGGCAGGTGTTATCTTAAACTAAACCTGTATAATAATGGATTAAATAAAAAAATAAAAAAAATATCGAACTCTTTAGGATCGCACTCACAAAAATGATTTCAAGTATTTATTTATTTTGATTGTTGTACCTACTTATCTAATTTTTTTTCATTATTTTAAGGGCTTATAAAATCTGTATATGTATAAAGCAGGAATTTTACAAAATTGCATCTGACACTCCATAGTTGGCCAAAACATCTACCTACTCTTTCGTCAACATAGATACAGTTAGAACGACAGCTGATATAACAATACTAAAACAAAACCATAAAAAACCTGCTTTACTTGTAACGTATGTGTAAAAATGCGCAGTTGATTGTCAAATCGCCTTGAGTGCCACATAGATATGCGATGCGCGTTGCACTAGCTCTGCGCGGGCGCGCTCGTGTCCCATTTGTTCACACTAACGTGATGTCATGTATTACTGAACATATCCGATGTAAACATACCTCCCATGTTGTTTCATTACTCTCCAACATTGACTTACAGACATCGGGTGTTGAAAAACATCATATATTTTACCATATAGGTTAAAGGTAGATTGAAAGAGAAGAAAAAGGCAACAACCATCATTTAGATTTTAGAGAATCCCTTTTTTATTTGTTTTTATGAGTGGGAAATTATCAAATAACTTCTCCCGCTGCGGGTCAGACTTTTACTGACTAAAACCCACCCGTGTTCCTTCATTTGCCAGTGTGCCAGGGCTACGATATCCCTTTCGGACAAACTCGCATCCCTGGCAGGCATTGGCCCTAACGGAATTTAGAAGATCCCTAATGGCAAGAATAATAAAAAAATATATGGTAGGTACTGAATTCTTACTAAGAATATAAAACCATTTAGCGTAACTGGAAATTAGCATACAATTGAAACGGGATTGGATTAATAAAAGATAAATGTGACCATAAACAGGTCATAAGAATGTGAAAATCTTAGAATTTTCTTTTGTTGAGATACTGTAGAAAGTAGTTAAACCTACATTTGATTAGTACCGAACCGTCCCCCTTGTATTTAATTCATGAGCAATCGTACGTATTCCTTACTAGAAGGATAAGTCATAGAATTCCATCGCCAATTCCTGCTGCCGTTAGTAGTAAATACCAATGATTCAACAACGGAACATTTAAATGAACTGAATCAGACAATATAAAGTATTAAGCTGATTATTTTTCGTTGGAAGCTGTGAGTGTTGTAAAAGCCTTGTATGAAAAATATGAAGCGATTCATTCTTAGTATCATAATAAAGATGACTTTGTAGATAATTCGGGAATACAAGAATGCACTACAGTAATTAAGTAAGTGCTAAAATACTTAATAGTTTCAGACCGAAACTATGAAGCTGTTTTTGTGGCGACACGACCTAACAGAATTACGCAATAGTTACTACGCTATTTTATTATGATTTTATAATAGTACGAAAATATTATTGCTTCAATTATACTAATGTTAATAACTTTTGAAAGCGTATTCCGAATAATGCTCATTTTCAATGTCAATTATATTATCATACTTCTGTAAATTGTAACGTTATGATTTCAACACCAGAGACTGATCACATCATTATTGATCATGCGCCGGAAACCTGCTTAAAATAACTATTCGTTCTTTGTCTAAAATTTATTAGAAATCCCATGTACTACTTTTAAAGATTTTCATCTTTTTTTTTTCTGAGAAATCCGCAACTTCGAATGTAAGCTATAGTGAATATACCCATTTGGTTAATTTGACCTATTGTTATGGTTGATAGCAAAGTGATTGACATAGAAAATTGAACAGAAAGTTTTCCAGCCACTCTTATATGTAGTTATGTGTAATAAAGCATATTATAAACAAATGTTAAAATAAGATTAAGAGTAGTAACTTGTATTGTGTATTTGTGTCAGGCAGTCTGATTAAATATCCTGTAGTGTAAAGACGTCCCATTTTATTTGCTTTAGACCCCTTCTGTCTGCGTATCAATCATTAAAGATGTACGTACGACCATGATCCGCCGAAAATATGGCCATGATTCGAGGTGTTAGTCTAACAATATTTTAATGTATTTAAGTTAAAAAAGAATGTGGTTTCTGAGTGTAAAAAATATAAAATTATATCGAATACCCTAAACCTGTTGTTCTGTTTAGTTCAAAATCGCACTAATTTTTAAAGTCAATGCTGGTAAATAGTGATTCAGTACAAAATTAATTTATGTAAGTATGTATTATGTACGCCGTATGAGTCAATATTGTGATTGACTCACCGTTGGTTTCCTTGAATGAATGAACAATCGTAGTTTTGGTATGCATCGCCTACGACACTGCCTTAGCACCTTCAGGCTTTTAGCTTAAAGTTTATGGATCAATGTATGGTATAATCCTGATGAATAACCCTAGATTCATAGATGAAATAGTATGAATGAACTTTGATTTACGAGTTACAAGAACGAATACGTGTAAGGCAAACTACTATATTTTGACGTTCAAAAGTGCCTCTTATTTGCCTATTTGAAATAAATAATTTGACTTTAATATAAAAAAAAAATATCTCGATTAAAATAGGTATTTACAACACGACTCGACTATTACCACATAATATCTTAAAAGGCTGCACTTTTTGCCTGGTCCAGTTAATTGCCACATAAAAGGTTAGTAATTCTTAGCATAAAAGTCAAAAGCCTTTAATCGTTATTAAGTCGAGTATTGGTCGAGGTGTGGGATGCGTAGGCCGCTGTGACCTTGCGCCCGCGCCGCCAGAGGCTGGCATTGGCGTGCCATGCAGAACCTAATATGGCCTAAATTGGAGGCAGGGTTCGTTTTACACGTGTAGATAATATGTTCGGTTTATGCATTCATGTGTCCTAGAATATGAATAAAGGCACTTTAATTCAATTTAGTTAACCAATATCATTGCATAAATGGTGTCTGGGTTCAATAATATAAACTTGAGCCAAGAATAGTCTTGCGTCTAGCGAGATAAAAACTATGTGGTATTTAGGTATAGACCTAAATACCACATAGTTTTTGACCTCGTCATGTTCTTTTTTCCCTAATATATACACGTAGCAGACTGTAAGGGCTTCCTATTTTATGTTAGCCATAGATGTCTTTTGTACACAATTTCGAAGTTAGTATCCGTAATATTAATTTGAGAGAACTACATATAAAACTAGAGCAAGGTATTACGAGTGTGAGTTTACCAATAATAGCACTTTGTTCACGTTACTTATCGTGAAACTGACATGTCGTGAAAAATATTATGTAAATGTATAGCCATAGTAGTAGTACCTAAGTACGAGTAAACACTTGGTGCAATGTTGTATGTGGAGCATTAAGTTAAAGTTACCGAAAGTATTGTAATTAAGACGCTAACAACAGGTAAACCGCTGTCACTGTCAGACTGCATACAAAAGAAAGAGAAGCGCGATGATACAACGCTTGTAATTTATTGCAAAATATGAAGCAATTATTTATTTACTCAAAAATGAGTTGACTAATCGAAAATAAAAAAAATAACAAGTTCTGCATACAAATAAGACATTCTTGTTATTAATTAAATACCAACCGTACGTTGATATTTAATACAGACATTTTAGATTGAAACTCAAAGTAAAGGGTTAGTTTACCGTTAATTTGTATCGAGATTTTTTCTAAACGTGTTTTGGTAACAACCAAGTTCTGAGAAATATGTTATAACATATTTTTTTCCGCTACCACAAACTACGAGTATATAGATTTGGATTTTTTTTTGTTTAAAACAACCCTACTTTTTTATCATTTGCCTCTTGTCAGCGCTTTAAGTAAGTAATCATATAATTACCAAAAACTTAGCCTAGGTAACATCAGTGATGTTTCAATAGGGGATGGGGATGGTCGCTATTAGGTGCAAATGAGTAAGACCTTTGAAGGTATTGGGCTCGGTTAACTATTAGTTGAACTGGGTTATGACCAGTAACTAATGCAAAACTTGTGTACCTACTTACTGTGGCGTAACTTGCGTCCAATTCACTACCATGATCTATTATTAAGAAAACCGATTGTTTGAGGTTGAAAATTGAGTAGAACTCTGTGACTATAAGGTCTTTGGAGAATGGGTAATTTGATACAGTATAGTACTCAATATCGCTAATCTATACTTCCATACTAATATTATAAATTCGGAAGTATGTCTGTCTGTATGTCAGTCTGTTTGTTTGTATGTTACCTTTTCACTCCTAAACCACAGAACGGATTTCTATAAAATTTGGCAAGGAGGTAGATGGCATCCTGGGGAAGAACATTGGCTACTTTTTGTCTTAAAAATAATCCTATGGGGGGTGGTATAGGGGATGAAAGTTGGTGTGGGAAACCAAGCATTTGATCAGTTAAGCATGCAAAAATTCAAATTTGTGCTTTCGGTAAGATATAAGGAATTAGTCTTAGATACAGCGTTTTTAAAAAAATATTCTCCAAGGGGGTAAAATAAGGGATTATTTTAAAATTCATGATTTTATAGTTTTTGTGTACTTTTAAAGTTTTTGTGTTTGTGAAAGTTTGTGTGTGTGGGTTTGTTACTTCTTCACGCTCAAACGGCTGGACCAATTTTGATAAAATTTTGTATGGAGGTAGCTGACACCCTTGATTAACTTATAGAATTTTATTTTTATCCCGATATTTCCACAGGATAAAGACTTACGCGGGTGAAACTGCAGAGCGCAGCTAGTTAGAAATATGATCATATAGTCGGTAAATTGAGCTAACAATTAGTATTTATTTTATTAAAGTCGGTCCACCTGGGTCAAAAGGTATTACAATTGATTATCTGTGTATCAGTTACCTTTTCACTGTTTAACGGCTAAACCTATAGCGGCTTAATGGATGAAAAGCATTCGGATATGTGGAATAGGCCATCATCAATAAATCATCTCACGGGAACATACTACTGGGAGGATTAAAGTATCCTAACCTAAATCATGATTGATGATGATGAGATGATTCGATATCCGGGATCCACGCGTGCGAAGCCGCGGGAAACAGCTTGTATCTAAATACAACATGTCCCAGAATTAACGCACAACCTCTTATGGGGTCATTTTACTCATCATTATGAACGACTTTTATTATGGGACCAAACCTAAAATCGCCAAAAAAAATATTTGACGAGTTATTCAAACAGAATAATATGTAGTGAACAGCTGATTCTTTTTTCGTGATTTCAGATTTACTTAGTTAATTCTGAGACATGTTGTATATATTAATAAAATATTATAAATGCGAAAGTAAGTTTGCTTGTTTGTTACGCTTTGACGATGAAACGGCTAAACGGATTGGGATGAAATTTGGCATATGGTTAGCCCATGACCAGCGTTAGGACATAAGATACTTTTTATCTCGGAAGTACGTTCACATGGAATAATTACCGACCCCCACGCGGGCAAAGCCACGGCACAAGCTAGTCGAAATTTAATTGACTGGTGGTTATCCGAGACTTTGTTGGCATAAATAATTCAATCCGCAGTTAAACCCACTCAGGAGTTGAGTATCAAAACGCTTTTCATAGTGAAACTCTTAACCGTGTTAAGTACTTTTAAAAATAATATTAGTTAAAATTCTGATGGATCCGCAGTAGATTCCGTATGCGTCGGATACAATACACAAACAGGATTTTTGTTTTCTTATTTTTAGTTTCATTTGTTCATTTAATTGATTTTGTCCTGACAACAGTTAACGTTTGCCATTACTTTGTAAATATTTAAGTTGTAATCTGTGGAAAACGTAGTGGGTAATATTTGTTAAGTTAAATGTTAAGTTAATTCCGTTTATTTTTAATAAACTACCTACTGTTCGATTTCCCGAATGAAATAAATAAACTCCATACCATTGTTTTTTTGTGTTTGTCATCTCACAGGTCAACCTAGGAGGCTGTCGTCTGCCTAACCGGACTTCTCTGTGAATGCCTCATTAAATAAAAGCTCCCAACCAGGGCAAAACTTAAAAACTAAGCGACTACACGCTAGGGGCACCCCTTGTGGGGTACGAGCCTTGGCTTAGAGCGTCGCTGGAGGAGGACAGCAAGGGATGGGCTGGATCGGATTAATAATATTAGGGGACGAATTTAAAGCTACAGGCTCAGGCGCGGACTGGCTCGAGCGAGGGTCGGGGCTGGGATAGGTGGGGACGTGGCGGCGAGGACGGAAGGACGGCGGCCGGATTCTGTGCTTGCAAGCCACAGTGCTCGTGGCGCTATTACTCTCCTGGAGGAGGGTTGTGGCGTCATCTGGAATAGAGATGGTATGCCTCGGTCGGCGAATACTACTTATGTGGAGGGAGAGCATCGGGCGGCTGCCGCTATCAGGGGATTGGGGTGCTTGATATCAGAGTCGAAGAAACGCTTTGAGAGGCTTTTCATGAACTGCTGGATGGTGGGCATTTTGAGATGTAAAACTCCATACCATCTTAGCCACATATTTAAGTACTTCAGTAGTTTAGACTGCGCTGTCTATTTTATTACTGGTTCTGTTTATTATGGAACTGCTTTGTATACCTACCTCTACGGATATGTGTTTATATATAAATTTCACACAAGATACAGACGCCAGCACATCAAGCTACAACAATCCGTCAAATTTCTTTAATAGATTTTCAACTTTATCGCTACAGCTTAAGGTTCAAGGTTGATTGGGAAAATTTGACAGTTTCGGGTAGCTTGACCTGCTGGCGTCAGTACATGAATATTTTGTGATAATGTAGGACTTCATTTCCGCTAATTTTATTTACCGTTTGACATTTTGGACACAGGATGCTAATTACTAATTACCTATATGCAAAGCGTATTATTATTATTCACTGACCTATGAATTAAAGAACCAAGTGTCGGAATTGGAGCCTACGTCGCACAATTTAGGCGATGGCCAGAAGTGATTACCAGCGTGGTAGGTTTACAGGGTGGATTTTTGAGGTACAGTTGTCAGGCCAGATAGGCGAGGCCCACAGCTAATAATCTTGAAGCATAATTTCAATTATTTATCAACTTATAACTTAACCACAGTTCATTATCATCATTTCAGTCGAAATACGTCCACTGCTGGACATAGGCCTACCCCAAAAAGGGGGGGGGGGAGATTTGCCATAATCGCCACGCTAGGCAGGCGGGTTGGCGATAGCAGTATGGTTTTAAAAATGCATAGAGAACGCTGCTGCCTATTCTCTAGTAAGTCCCTTAGTCGCCTTTTACGACACCCACGGGAAGAAATGGAATGGTGCTATTCTTTACGTCCGGCACCAAACGGAACTCTTAACTACACATGGACAATAAACTAAGGAAGAAATACCGTCGCAGATAAACATAATTCTACTCTAAGAAACGTAACGAAGGAACATCTTAAAATATATTACGACTAGTATGATAGAAAAACAATGTTAAAGCAGAGGCGTATTAAATTGAGTTGCTATTTATACAGCCGGCAGCTGATCAACCTTCCTCTAACTCATTTACATTACATAGTACCTCATCGCATACCTACATAAGTAAATTATACATACATTGTGCTCCATAATTGCATATGGCATTTGATTAAACACGTAGTGCCATGGTGTGAACTCTTTGATGCGAGATGTGGGTTACGTTGTGTTACGTTCACGTACATAACATCGTATCACAACAGTTATCATCGTAATGCAATAAGAACGAACTCATTTGTACTGCACAAATGAATCTCTTTGATTTCTATTTCTTCTGCGAATGAATCACAAATAACTAGTTCTCGTAATGAAGTTACAGAAAAGTAGGTAGTAACTTACGTTTATTTTATGTAATCTTATTTACATTTGAAGTACATTGGCTATTGGTAGAACTACTTTGCTGGTATTACAAACTGAACATAAACAATACATTTTATTACAAGTAAAACTTTGGCTACCAATTTTGTCAAGGTTATGCTAATGGTTCGGCATTTAAAGTACTTTCGTTAGTCGGTCAACACCAATTAGGTAACATTCATGTACAGTTCTGGTTATGTGCCGATGATATAACTTGAGATAACACCAAGTTTAGTAAGGACTTTGTAGGATTGTGGGCGTGCAACTTCAATAGGTATAGTTTCAACCGTCCAGCTGCAACAACATTTAAGACATAAACCCAACTGACTTTGAGACCGACTCAAAGGTCCGTTAATCATTTTTTTTGCTTATTCCATTGTGTGCATGACGACATTCGGTTATTAACGCAACAAAAACCAGTAGATGTGAAGTACAAAGAATAGATAAAGGTTGGTGGACGTGCAGACAGAGTTGATAATAATGTGCATGATGCATGATAATGCGTTGTGTTAATGTGCACTTTGTTACCTGTGCGATCGCGGCCGCCAGGAGGGCGCCGGCGAGGAGGCTGAGCACTGGCCACATTATTCACTTGTCAGTCGGAGGTTGTCAGTGAGTAGTTGTCAGTTTGACAGGAGGTGCGCGGGCTGTCAGTGCGACATGGCGGACCGGTCTGCGCGCCGTACGGAGCAACACTGCGCCGCCACTGCCTCACCAACTTTACTTTCTGTGAGCGGCCGTGTTCACACCGGACGCTGCCACAATTGTGTCTTAATCATTTTGTATCCCCAAAGATGTCATGTCAATTGGTAGGTTGCAGGTAATTGGTGGTTGTAAATTAACAAATAATTTGTTTTTGATTGCTTTTTTTTTAGACTATACAACAAACTTGACCTGGATTCTGGATATGATCTACATCATCATCAGCTTAGCCTTTTTCTCATCTATGTTGGAGTCGGCTTCCAGTCTAACCGGTTGCAGCTGGATACCAATATCTTACATGGAGCGTTTGCCTATCTGACCTCCACAGCCCAGTTACTGGTTAATACGATACCCCTTGGTAGGACTGGTTGTCAGACTTTTGTGGTTCTGACGACCCGTAACGACTGTCAAAGATCTATGAATGACAGCCGGGATCAACGGCTTAACGCGTTTTCCGAGGCACGGAGGGGTGACGATATTTAATGAATGGTCATCCATCCACGAGTCGACCGTGGCAAGTGTAGCTTAACTTCCCGTGCAGCTGTTAGTATTTAGCTACAAGCCCCTCGATATGAGGATCAACATAGAAAACTTTGATGATATCGGCTGAAAACTGTCCTATATGTATATACTTACGGTCTTATTCATAAAAAGTTATCGAACATCATAAAACTATTTTAGTTAAAATAGGTTTTGTCACTTTCTAACTAACACAAAGGTCAAAGTGACAAATAAGGACAAACGAACTTTAGCAGCATTTTAACTAAAATAGGTTTATAAGACGTTTATGAATAAGAGCCCTATTTTGTAAACTTGAGGGTGCTCGTACACTGCATATTTATTGCATTGCTAGGAAGTCGCTTTATCTACCTATCTAATAGGGTTGTTTAGCAGTTGGCTTAATACAAATTAAAATAACAGCAAAATCAGGGGAGATATAAAAACCAAAATAATGGTTAATAAAACTTCACAAATAGTAGTAAAGTAGCTCCAGTGTGAACGTACAGCTGCTACGCAACGTTGCGTCGCGCGTCGGCGGCGGCAGGCGTTACGACACACGCACACCTGCACCACTCGTAACACACACACACACACACACAACACACAGGTATACCACACAGATCCCGCCGATAATACGCCAGCCCACCTTTTTATTTCTCCTTTTCGTATACGAACTCGGGGCTAGCAGTAAAACCTTGGCTGAACAGAACGTTATAAGTATCTCGTAAAAACTTAAACTGGCACTTTTCTGAGCGCTAAAAGAAAGAAATGTAGCATTGTTTTCGAGAATTATTTTTATACCGATATTATTGCTACGAACCTACGACGCTAGACAGCGGCGTAGCACACATTAGAATTCAACGCGCTCGCCGACACTTTCGTAAATTTATTTATTTTTTGCTGTTTATCTTTTATTCGTATTTCTTTGTATCTTTCTATTAATAATACATTTTCAGGTCTTCTGTTTATAAGACAATAAGTAATAATAATCGTAGTGATGCTTCAAGGATAAGTAGTCCTTGTGCTTTATGAATGTAATTAACGGCACGGTTGGCGCAGTGGTTAAGCGATTGACTGCTGCGCTGCGTGTCGCGGGTTCGACTCCCGCACGGAACAAATATTTGTATGACCTACAAATAGTTGTTCCGGGTCTGGTTGTTTGTACGTGAGTTTTAATGTTTGTAAACGCACCCACAATACAGGAGAAATTCCTAGGGTGGGGTAACGTTTAAAAAAAAAAAAAAAAATTGTGCTTGTTCTAAAATATAAGTGTTGGAAGTGTAACGATATTGTTATTGACAATATTCCCGTATGACCGTTGAGTACGGCTTAGAATTCCTTTTTATATAAGGAGGCGTTTAAGGCCGATTTGAAGGAACGACGAGGGAGAAATATTGCATACATTTTTGATAGAACAATAGTTACTAAGCCATATTAGTTATTAACCACTGCTTAATAAAGCAGTGGTTAAAAACTAATATGGCTTAGTAGTTACACAATTGGGTACTAAATAAATACACAGATTTTAGTTGAAATAACTATCCATGTGCCCAAAAATTATTACATGTATCTCTACACGTCAATAAAAAACCGGCCAAGTGCGTGTCGGACCACGCATAATGAAGGGTTCCGTAGTTGGGATGAATTTATCCCATAAACAAACTTAACATTGCATTTGAAAAACATGTTCTCCCATACATCGATATACGTCACGGTCAATTCTCGTTGGTCGACTATCACTGGTTAACTTGTAAAGCCCCGTTTATCGTTATAAACCATGCCATGCTTTTGTCTACTGCTATTAATTTATTCAGATATTCAGAAACAACCATTTAGCTGGCAGGCCCCCGCCCTGCACTTGAATCTAACAACAAATGGCAATTTATAGCTTAATATTACGCAAATGAATCCCTGAATCGATTGGCTTCCACAGACCTTCCAATATTTTTGAACTGCCTATCCAATGATACCCCAGACCATGGGATAGAAGAGAAAAAAAAATATCATCCCACTTTACGTGCAAGGGAGGTACCCTAAAAAAATATTTTTCAAGATATTATTTTTCCACTTTGTCTGCGTGATAATTATGTATATCCATGCCAAATTACAGCTTTCTATTACCCGTAGTAGTAGTAGTAGTAGCAGTAGTGTCTGTCTCTCTGTCCCCAGCTTAGCTCAGATTCTAGAGCTAAGCTGGGGACAGACAGACGGACATGGCAAAAATATAAGGGTTCTTTGTTGACTAACAAACCCTAAAAATACGTTTTCTGAAGAGAGAGAGAGTTCTTAAGACGCCATAAAGCAAATAATACGTAATTTCGCAATTATAGAGACTTCTTATTAAAACGTACTGATGCTGAAAATACTACGTTAGCCAGCAGTCTTAAAATAGGTACCAGCATTTACTAGGAGACTTAAAGTATATTCAAGGCAATCGCTGCACTTAATTAGTGAAATCGTAAAGCGCTATTGTTATTTAAATAAGCATATTAGTGGATAGGATATAAACAATAACAGAGGGCTACACATTACGGTCAAGGCTGTCGCGCCATCTATCAGCAAGTAAAGGTAGTTGCTAAAGGTTCGTGACCAATGTTTGTGTCGGGTAAAGATGGCGCTAGTGTGGCGGAGGCACGTTGCCGCCCAAAATCAATATCTCATGTGGCGTGCGCCGTCCCGCCGATTTTCATCAGTGTTTCAGGGGCCACCCCTACTGCCCACATTTCATACAGTTTCACGCGCAACCAGTGCTCTATAAGCGGATTCCTCGCATCATCGGACTTATCCCTATATTCTGTAAGTAATCATTCAAAACTTATTAAATATATTAAATAGTAAAAACAAATAAATTAAAAACGCATCCAGACATATAAATTAATTCATTAATCCCCAGTTATGTGGCCACTAGATTTAAAGTATTACGACACAGTTAACTTAGAGTCGGTATATAGGACGGGTTGTGACCTCGAAGGGCGGAACTGTTGCCTAAACGAGTTAAAACTGTAATTTACGATTTATTTTAAAATAACCGAAAATTATTTATAACGACGAGGTTAATAGTGCCGGAAACATTGAACTAATTGCAAAATGGGAAATCGCAATTGAAATCTTATGTGTTTTTAGTACATATTTACCGATGTAAAAATGTAAACGTTTAGGACTAATATTCAGTCAATGTTGTTGAAAAAACTAAATTAACACCAACCCGCCAACCCGTCTGCCAAGCTTGGCGATTATGCTTACCCCCCTCCCCCCCTCCCTTTGGGGGAGGCCTATGTCCAGCAGTGGACGTCTTTCGGCTGGAATGACGATGATGAATTTAACAACACATAGGTACCGACATCTAATAACGTTGATTTTGAAAGTCATTATGTACTGCAAATTTTACGTTAGCAATACGTTGATATAGAGAACTTTTCATAGAGAAAAAATAATGAAAATCAATGTTTGTACGTCTTTAGAAAAATACCCCCAAGAGACGAAAAAATGTTCAATGAACATTTAAATTTCCGGTAAGCTTCGAAAGGAGATAGGATATTTTGGTTTATTGTAAACTTTCCTTTTATTTATATTTTCGGTTTTAAAAAAACAACGAAGTTGTATTCAAATCAAATCAAAATCAAATCATCATTTATTTCAGATTCATCAAAGATTACATCCATATTTGTTAGTACAATTGTGAGCTTACAAACTAGTGTTAGTAGTAATTAATAGAAATGTATTGCTGCGCCCACTTTTATTAAGAGAAATAAAATGGTAACGTTAAAAACAGTGGCTACCGTTTTTAGGGGTAGATAACAGTTTTATTTGCTCTAACTAATGTGCAAAAAGGGCATACGGCTACATAAATATATTAGTATGCATATAATATATGTAGTTATAACCGATACACCGATGGACGGTCAATACCCAGGAGTATTAACGATAGAGTGAGGGAAAGTTATTTTACGAAACCTCCAGGGAGGAAAGAAAAAGCAATTTTTATGCATTACTTTATTATTTTGGAAGAGAATTCGGACGTGCCATTTTTATTTTTATTCCATGTCACGAGTCATGTTAGGAAAGTAAAAGACATTAGGTATTTATCTGCAGTAAAGTCGTCTAACGAAGGTCATCTTCCATTTAGTTTAGAAAGATATCGGTCGTCGATCGACAGCGTTTAGTGGGCAGTTACCCAGCGTTCCGAACTAGCTGTTACGTTTTATTTGTTTGAACATATCCCACAGCGGCCATGAGACATCGCTTGTTACATGGTTAATGACAGCATTACGAGCAAGGTTCACTATCGAACTTAATCCGTTTATTACCTTATAAAATGATTTCGTACGTGCTTTCAATTATTTCCTATTATGTTCAGATTTGTACCAACACAGATTCTCGCAACTCCTGCTACATAATGAATAGCAAAGAGTGGTACACGCGAATGTAACATTAGTTACAAGCACTGTTGTACACCGTTGTCAGCATGAAATATCGCTACTGGATAGAGTAACTTCATGTTTTCACGAAGCCCTCGTGTGTTTTTGGACTGGAAATGTAGTAGAATAGAGGTACCGGTAGGTACGTATTGGTGTAGTAGCTATTGTTTGCGTGCCAACTTAATGCTGAATCACGTAGACGGTTGTTTGTGAATGTGCCAGCATTAGGCACTCGGTTCTAGGATCGATCCTTGCGTAACGCTAGCACGTCACGGGTTGGCTGCCCGCCAGCCCCTACCTAGGAGCCTCTGTTTACACACGCAATTATTTGATAGTGGGCGGACACATTTATTTCTCAGTTTTTTTTATCTTTGAATGACAATTACATTAGTGCCGAATATTTTAAGCATTAAATAGCAAGCTATACAAAAATACTTACGGGATTATGAAAATGAGCCTAATGATCATAATACATGAGATGATTTAGCTAGCTTGGGTGGACCTTCACGTATTTTTAGATAGCTTTCCAGGTGTACCTTTTTAAAATTTCTGACCCTTTAATGCTGGAGTGCTTTAATTTAGACATTAATGGTCGCGTGAACTTTGTGAATGCTATTTTCAAAGGTGTCCCGTTTTTGTTTTATTTTCTTTATTACCTAAAGTGTTGTATTGTTTGTTTTATTTATTTCCTCTTGTGGCCTTCAACCGTCGTTCATAAGGAAAAATCTCGATTCATATCTCCAAATATAACTTTTTGTTCTCGGGGGCGTTTTCTAACTTTTCTTTTCATTCCGTATAATGTTTATTGCAGGTGTTTAAGAATTATAGTTTGTAGTCAAACATTTCTCGATTTCATGAATTCGCTAACTACATACCTAACTGAGAAGATTCCCCGAGTTTTGAATACGTTGTATATCTAATCAACACTCAGGCATCTATACCATGCTAGCACATACTGTTTGCAGTGGCACTGGGGAATATAATGACTGTTGTCAGCACAAATATTTTATGACTTTTTGTAGTCAGCTGACTATAATTTTCGTTCCATTAAAAGTGCTAGTCTAGCGATTGGATAAATATTAATGACCCTTGTACTTATTCGAATATTTTGTTAAACTGCAACCGCTTATCTATTATTTTATATATACCATTGGTAACTGTTATTTAAAACCTATTGAAAAGAAACACCTTTTCATTACGAACATTTGTGTATTTAACCTCTTGAACACATCAAACTTGGTACACAGCAATATTTAACGAACTATTTAATTAGGTACCCAATATATAGGCTTTAGACATCTTACTTTAGACATCTTACTTTAGACATCTTACTTTAGACATCTTACTTTAGACATCTTACGACTCATAAGTATAGGCTTTAGACATCTTGAAGACAACCTTTAGGATCCGAGCTCGATGAGAATTAATTTAGAAACTAGGCGACACCCCAAACGTCATGTTTCCATTCCGTTCCGTTAAACAAAACCCGTACTTTACAAAATAACTGTCAAATGAGATACTTTTAAACTTCATGACTACACTGATACAAAAATCATTTGAGTCAAATCACATACACTACAGAATTTTATTAATATTTGAAAATCATGACACTTTGGACCTACTACATCAATAATGACTAAACCATTTATTTTTAAACCTTCACTATTTTATATAAAAAAACCCGAGGTGAACTTATCACTCGCGCTATTTAATACGATTCGTGGAGCTACGAAGGGCAATAACGCGCCCCCTGAGGTCACGGCTGATGTAGCGCCTCTAAAACATTCCCCTAACATTAGCAGCTGTAAAACCCTCGCTTTTTGTCCCTTAGAGACCTCATCCCTTACATTTACCATTTATATTCGAGAAAACACTGTTTTCCTTACAAACGTACAGCATTTCGAGGTTTAAATTATAGGTCTACGCCGCTACGCCGTAGCAAAACCGTAAGATATACAACTGGAACTGTAAATTTCCCGATTCAATCTAGGGGAAAGTAGAAACGTCCGAATATAGGTAAGTGAATGGCCCAATAATAGGTTACGGGGTGGGTTGGTTGCGTAACGGGCGACGCCATGGTTCCAGAGGAATGATCGTTGGCCGCCCGCCAGTGCCCGCCGACGTGACTACGCTATGGCACAAAACTTTCAAGTGAGAGTACGTATATTGTGCCAAAATTTTGTGCAACATTTACTCAAACCACTCAATTAGTATTCTCAGTCAGCAAAGTGTAATTGAAAACAATGAAAATGTTGGTCAGAGAGGTTAATACATGTCTGCAATTGGATATCAATTAACACCTATTTTGAGTTTAAAAAAACCCATTAATAAGACTAAAAAGTGAAACTGCTTTAAGCATAAAATAACTATGTCAGCTACTATATTATTGACCATGATACCATTAAGCTGTCACCCTATTTTAGCCGTGGCTATTGTCCACGTTATAGATCGTATATCGTGTCTAATGCGACGAGCGTAGGTGTAATAAACAAAGAAAACTAGCGATTCCTATTCTTTATGTGGTATCAGGCTCTAGTGAAAAATATTATCGCCACTACGAAAGTCATCATCATCATCATTTCAGCCGAAAGACGTCCACTGCTGGACATAGGCCTCCCCCAAAGAGGGCGGAATTTGCCGGGTTGGCGATCGCAGTATGGTTTTAAAAATTCATAGAGAACACTGCTGCCCATTCTCTAGTAAGTCCCTTAGTCGCCTTTTACGACACCCACGGGAAAAAATAGGATGATGCTATTCTTTACGCCCGGCACCAAACGGAACACGTAACTACGAAAGTACAGAACCGCAATGCCGTCTCTTTTTACCCGGCTGCGGCGAACCCACCAAAAAAGGAGGGTTATTCATTCAGACTTCTGTTGTAGTTCTTGTAACACTGTTAACTTTGCTCATTTGCACCTACGATTTTACATTCTGATCATTCCAATTCTTATCAATCCAATCTTGGTAATTCCATCAAGTTCTTCGAAGACGTTATACCTACAGCATAATTCGGGCCTCAAAATATGCTATATGCACGTCCTAAACTTCTTCAATTATCAGTGACCTGCATTCAAGTCAGTGACCTGCATAAAACGGGCCCTCTTCCCCTCTTCTTTGTAAGAGGGGTCAGGTAATGCAGAGCACTGACCGTACTTATGGATAAATGAAAAAAATATAAATGATTTTATTTCTGTAAGTAGGTTTGTAGGTACAAACACTTTTATTTGTTAATCATATTTTAAAAACTAGACGAGGTCAGTGTTTCCTATCTGACTACTCTGAGAAGAAATACCGAAACAAAATCAGAGGTCACAGTCTCTTTAAGTCCAGACATAATCTTGGTCAGATCATGTGAAGACCATGTAGATTGGTGTCTGAAATGGTCTTTTGAGATCTATCTAGTCAGTGCACGCATTTGTCAGTAATCGTGCAGCTCAACTCAGAACTTAAGCGGACGATAACCGACTTTTAATGATTTTATACTGAAGATCACGTCTAATCGAGTAGTGTTATTGGTTTGAAAAAAAAAATATGATATATTAAAGCCTTTTCTCAATAACTTAATATGTGAATATTTTAGATTATAATAATATTACATAGTGAAATTAATTTGTAAAGTTATGTCTAACGCGGATAGAAAACTGAGAATGGCGCAAAATCTACCAAGCGTATTTTTCTGAAACCTTCACCAATTTAAAGAAAATTTAACTTTTGATCTTTTGTATACGCATTTTATTAAAATATCTTTTGTTTTGTGTATAATAAATTAATAATGCGTCAAATCCCCAATTTGACGCATTATTAATTGCACAGCGCTCCTTGATGGGCGAGTCCTATTACTGGCTGAACGTACGACGCGTTGCGTGAGCTCAGTACAGAACACGCAAGCTAACCACTCAAGGTCACTGGCATATATCTGCGTCTTAAGGAGCTCAACGATTCAACGAACAATACCAAAGAAAGGACATTTGGGTAGGCCGCATAAATTACTCAAATTGCCAGACCAAGATTAAATCCGACTGAGAGAGAAAAATAAAAACACAATGACCCACATACCTAGTCTTCACATTCACAGTAATTAAATAATAATATACTTTACAAAGTAAGTATTCATGTCATTGGATTTTACACAGAGCCCATAGGATCACTTCGTCCATAACCGTTACTATCATATCTGTACACACGCAGTGTTGAGTGTTGATAACAACATAAACTTTAATTACCTTTTTCGTGTAACTAACACGCACGCCGCAAGGGAAGTTTTAATCCGCCAAAGAATACACAAAACATTAAATACGTTAACTTGGACATAACGGTTGACATTTCGGCCCTCAGCGGAGCCCAACGAATAAATTATTGCACGAGAACTTTACCCTAGTTCATGAGAGAAATACAAATTGGAGGACATGCTAATATCTTGTACAATAATGATAGGACTTTCTTTTGTATATATATACATATTCAGCATGTTGTTCCCACATGTTCCCACTGCTGGGACTCACGCCTCCTCTCGGTGAGAGGGAGTGGGCTGTAATCCACCACGCGGGCCCATTGCGGGTTGGTAGATGTCACATGTCGTTGAATTTTTGTTTCTAGGATATGCCGGTTTCCTCACGATGTTTTCCCTCACCACTTTGAGAGCAGTGGTGATGAAATAATTTTCACAAAGTAAAGAGCCTGTCTGGGTTCGAACCCGTTACCACTGGGCCACCACTGCTCTACACATTTTGTTATATTTAACGTTCTACGTTCTACCACGAGTTCCTTATTAGAGGTAAGTAATTACATTACACTCACTTATTCAGTCCTTCAGTCCTTCAGTGATCCGTCAGGTGCCGGACGTAAAGAATAGCACCATCCTATTTCTTCCCGTGGGTGTCGTAAAAGGCGACTAACTTACTAGAGAATGGGCAGCAGCGTTCTCTATGCATTTTAACACCATACTGCGATCGCCAACCCGCCAGCCAAGCGTGGCGATTATGGCAACCCCCCCCCCCTTTGGGGGAGGCCCATGATCAGCAGTGGACGTTTTTCGGCTGAAATGTTGATGATGATGATTCAGTCCTACATGTTTTCGGTAGGTATGTACGGAAAACATCACGTAAGATTATTCAAATTTCTTTTTCTCTTCCTAATTTCAGGAATTCAGGACATGCGGGGTAGTTGCGTAACACAGTAGCATTTACATTACACCTATCAATAGCATTGGGTTTAATTCTGACAGTTCAACAACATTAATTTCGTTATTTACGTTTTCGAGCAGACAGCTTTTTCGAACATATGAAGCAATGTATTAGCAATATACACATCGAAAGTGTCTAGGGATCAAGTACATTTTTAACTATAAAAAATTATGCAATTAATATTTACCAAATCTGTCTTCCAGATTGGCTTCTTACTTTAATTCCTATGTTTAAGTTAACAACTTATTCCTATATTTTTTAAAAATTAAGAAAAATTGTTCTAATTTCATTTCGTCAATTAAATGGTAAAAAATGCAAAAATGAGGATTTTTTTATTTTTTAATGGTTAAATAATAAAATTAATGATTCTATGTTTCCACCATTGACAAGAATCACAAAATCTCAGCGATTTGGCATGTTTAAAATCAGTTAAAATCACTTTGAGGAATGGCCTAACTAGTCAAAAAGTTGTTGTGGAGTATGCACGGCATCCATACTCGGCAGAGCTCTTTTTTGGAGCATATCCCATGCGTGCTCTTGGGTTGATGTCTCGCTATTGAGCAAGTCACGGCAGAACGTTGATGTGCAAAAGTGCGTGTTACGACTCTAGCCGTGTGTGGACGTGCATTGTCGTGCATTAGTCGAAACGAATCACTCAACCAGCTTCGCAAAGGGATAATCACGTCTGAAACAATGCTCCCTACATAAATCTGAGCATTTAGGTTGCCCCTGATCCTAATGAGATCGGTTCTTCCACCGATCCAAATACCGGCCCAAACCATTATTGTTCCCCCTCCATATGAATGAACTTCCTGACAAAGTTTCAAACGTTCTTGACGTCCAGAGGTCCTCCAAACTCGAGTACGTCTTGTACCCGGCCTCGTACCGTAACGAGATTCATCGGAAAAGCAAACACAACCCCAGTCTTTTTCCTCCCAATTTCTGTGTTCGCGAAGAACTCTCAGCGGCCTTCGGGAACGCAGACCCACTTCACGTAAACGATTTCGGATGGTTTGGTCGCAAACCAAACCCAAGCAACCAAGCAAACCTGGAGAGCTGTTGAGCGTCGTAGCCAACATAATGACGGTCATGGTATGATTCCGTCGAGCAGTATTTTGGATGTACCGGTCCTGTCTGGGAGTGGTGATGCAAGATCGTCCTCCATGTCACTCGGACACGCTGCCCATGATACGATAGCGTGTCCAGAGACGGCTTATGACGCTCTGTGTAGTACCAAGAGCGACAGCAACAGTACGTTGCCTGGAACCAGCTTGCAACATTCCGACGGCTGTCATCATCTCCTCTCGTATCAAATGATGTCGTCGCTCTATATCGATGCAATTTTTTCAGTTCCGATGCAGGAATTGTAATGTTTTTGTAAAAACGCTAATACACACTTTTATAGGAATCCTGATTGACAGTTGATTTTCTATTTTTAATCAAAATTTAAAGAATATTCTTTATTCAAATAGCTTAACTAAAAATAATAAATAACGATCCAAAAAAGTTAAAATAATAATCCTCTAAAACGTACTTGATCCCTAGACACTTTTGATGTGTGTACTTCAAAATCATCCCGATTGTGATTGATAGTGTGTTACACAATTAGGATGCTGAGATAGTAATGTGGAATATAACTCGACGCTAGGCTTTTGTACTTTATCTGTATTAATCCGACTTATATAACTACGAATCCGTGAGGTATTCTTTCCGAATGTCGTTTCCGTATATTTTTCTGTTCTGAGACGAGAAAAAGTAAGAATAATAATGATAGGAAAATAAATATAAGTAATGTTTCAGGTTACGGTTGGATGAGAAAATTTTCCTCCGTTCTGCATCTTTATGTACGACATTTTATCAAGTTTTATTTTAGGTGTCATAACCATGCTACACATTTGTGTACCAGCCCGTCACGCAACTAGTGATCGTGGACATACTTACCATGGCTTTTCCTTACCATGATCCCACAGGTTCACGGGATATTATGGTTAAGATGTTTGAAGAGTATCGGTATCGGTATACGGTATCCTTCTTTAAAGGAGCCCTTTTAAAGAACCGTTACTTACCGAACCTTTCCCGTTGCGCATTTTGTTGCCTTTTACCACACTCTTGGGATGAGAGTAATCTTAATCCTAATCCTAACAACCCCTAATCCTAAACATTTGACAGAGCTAATTCGGAACAGGATTAACTTTTCCGGCGGTTCAAGCGCTGGTTTATAATGTGTTGTCAATACTGCCGGAGAAAACTACATCGAATTAGAGAACTGTGACCCTAAAACAAAACAAAAATTGTATTGTAAAATGTGATCCATTTGAAATGATTCCAAATATTTTGTCGGCAGGTAGTTCCTCCCCCACCTCACAAGCTGTTCACCTAGCCGCGTTTATTCCATTAACACTGTTGACATCTGCGACACTTGCTTGTAGATATCCCGAGGTAAGTTTATGTACATATTTACCTTGTATTGTACCTACGCAGAACGAAATCTTTGTTGTACAAAAGAATACGTCGCGTAAACATCTTATGTAAGTAAGGTCTAAATTGATCTTTTTTGCAAAGAGGGTTAGGTCGTATTTGCTGTTCCACTGGTACCGGAAATCGGCTTTACGCTTCGGTTTACATTTACCCAAAGCTTGTTCCTACCGCTATTCCGGATCCATGAAAATCGTGTTTACGTAGATCAAGTATTCTGGTTTTATAGTAAATCTGGTTACGGTACGAGTATTTACTTAGAAGCTTGTGGTACTATTCTCCTCACAAATGTGTTTGTTATATGTACGGTCTCATCAACCGTACATTTACTTTGCGAACGCAGCAACCTACTTGGATGTCGTGCGTCACAAATATTATGCTATAATTATAGCATGGTAAAAACCACTGGTCAAGAGAAAGAATCGCTGCCACTTTAACTTATTAACCTTCTACATGTTAATATATAAACTTTATGTTTTAATATAAACTTTATGTTTTTATGTTGTTAATATAAACTTTAAACTCAACTTGTGGTTCTTTCTGTGTACTCCATAACTAAACCAATATCAACAAAGTGATAGTGTACGGTGCCTACAACCATTGGCTCCTACATTATAAATTATTAAATCGTGAAACAGAATTGTTGCTCTATAGTGCGTTTGTTTGGTCTAATAACGGTGATCTTTTATGAACGAAAATCTTGTTATACAAATGTAAAGCCAGGAATTTGTAATAAAACTTTATCACCTTAACGAACATTGCTTTTATTATAAATTAAACCTGAGTCCATTCAGCTGAAACATAAAAATAAAACGAGCGGTCATTTCATTCAGCATAACAACCTGCAAACTCCACGTCTTTGGCTGCATGCAAGGGGCGTGTGAGTAAAAAGGGGTAGAGTAGCACCTACTTAAGTCCCACTCTCCTCCTTTGTACCACTTGTGTGTTGTTGTCATGCTAAAGAGTAAAGACTCTTAGAGCATTTACATGATACTTAGCTTCTTTTGAAACAAACAGACTCGGGCTTGGAATGTGCAGAGTGGCGAAACGTTTGAAGGAGGCATAAGACAATTTACTAGAATGTCTTTATTGTTTCTAATGGGGAGTACTTAAAATAAATACAAACATAATCATGAATATCTTCCTTAGTTTCACGATAGATCAAGCACAAAATTGCGAATTCCAGCGCCAAGCAATAGGATGTCGATAGTCTCAAACGCAGGTTTATGTTCAATATCGCGCGACCATCTAAACTTCAGCTAATTGTAGCTGTTATTATAGCGCGGAGCATTCGCAATCTATGCAGTAATAGCAGTAGTAATAAACTAGTATAATGTGTTTTATTACAGTGACAAATGTCCTCAATTGCCTAGGTATGCAGGGATATTAGAATTCCTTTACTGAAACAACAGGAATATGCAGTGTAACTAGTAGTTCGCAGAATATTCTAGAAATATGTAAATATTTCTAAGAAATTATTATCCTCCCTTTTTCCTGAAAGATTTTCAAACAAGGAGTACGTTTTAAGAGAATTTATCTAAATGTTCATAAATCTAAAATATCGTGTTATCGTCGCACTTCGATTTTTAACCGCGCTAACTCGAGTAAAAGGTGATTGTATTTTTTCCATGAACCTCGGAATTGTCATTGTCACGGACCGAAATCGCGGCGTGTACTTTGTGTTATAAAAGTTCGGTATATATGTAGCTCCCAACACATTCGAAACTAATATATTAGGCCTGAATGAGTAAGCAGAATGAGAAAATATTTCTACATTTCTTTTTCCGGATTGCCTTCTTTAACCTACTTTATGAGACTTTTGCAGTTTAATATCTTTCTGTTTTTTTATAAGGAGGCGGCAAAATAGACCGTTCGGGGTGCCCTGGGATCTGTGGCCCGCAGGCCGCGACCACATCAACCCTGTCTTTCTCAAGCTTCCGAACCTCCTTCACCAGCAATGTCAATTACCTGAAACGAAGGTATGTTCTTAGTACGCATGGTATCTGACTTCTACCTTAACTCTCTCTAGATGTATATGCATGATTAATCTTTATTCTTTAAAGCTTTACAGTGTTTTCAGTTACCTCGTGATGAATGATTTTAATGTACCTCTTTTGTGAAACGGGTGTCAGATTTTAATAATTATCCAACAACAGTGTAAGCAATTTCAACCCTGCCACAATTAGAATGGCTTTATAGTAACTTGAATTGACTTTTAAAGTATAAGTAGGTACAGAATCTACTTACCTACTGTCTATTTCCCCTTTCATCTTTAGTGTAGATAGATAGTTTACTTTAATAACACAAGTTGGGTAAAAATCACATTTTTATATGAAGCTCAGTTTTATAATTTAAGGATAAAACAAAATTTATGACACCGTAAATAGCCCGAACCGCTTCACCGCGCTGCTTCCCCCCCGATGGCACTCGACCCGCTCCCTCTCCCCTCGCCGCTCGCTCCCTTTACCTCTCTCCGGCTCCGCTCCACTCTACATACCGTGTAGCACCACTCATCAGCCTCGACTGTGATTGTATGTGACCATATCACTGCTGCTACTTGTTGGGACCCTTGTCCAACAACAAATAACAGTTCTGAACTACCTGCATTCAGTGCATGGCGCTTTCCTCTCGATGTGATTGTCGTGACTCAGTGTTGCTGCTTAACAAGAGCGATTGTTACAGCTGGGATAGCGTTTATTACTTTTAACAGTTTCATAATGTTGATTCCGATTAACTCAGATAATTAATAAGATAGAAAGCTTCTCAGTTTGCACTGTAGGAGCTAATTCTGATTACGATAGCTTTAATGGCAGTGTTCCCGTTGGTTGGCAAGTTGTTAAGGATAGGTGACCATGAGTGGCTACATTGTGTGTGTCGGTTTTGTCCTTCCTCTGCGTGTCCCTGTGTATTGGCGCGGCGTGGCGGTGGCGTGCGGCGAGTAGTTCAGTGGAGGCGTTGCGCAGATTCAGCTCGGGAGACCTGCAGTCCGAGTGTGATGAGGGTGAGGTGGACCCCTACACCGGCCGACCGGCCACCACCAGCCAGCCGAAACCGCAGAATCAAAGGCCGACCTCCCAGGGTAAGACCAAAGTAGATTCTACAAGTCAATACAGAGTTTAATAACAAGAAATAGTTTATTTTTTAGGGACTACCATGTTTAACGTAACTTTTGATCTGGATTACAATTACAACAGTTTATACCTAATTTATGTTTGTATATACTTTTTGGGATTTGTATTACAAACTCTGGGTAGTCATGTTTTAGTAGTACTAATTAGATATTTGACGTGTTCCAAGTCGTGTTTAATTTGACGTAGCCACCGGGGGCAGCATCACCAGCACGTCGGGTCCTCCCCCGGCGCCTTCCGCAACCATAGCGGCTGCAGCGAACAGCGGAGGAGACCTGTCGCTGAACCTGCGGGGAGGATCCCGCGGTACATCCGCGCCTTCCTCCCCGGCCAAGTCCCGCGAGTCGCTCCTCCAACGAGTACAATCTCTCACTGGCGCGGCAAGAGATCAAGGCGCCAATTTATTAGGTAACGTATGGTTACAGGCATCCCTTGAGGGCCGCTTTTACAGTCGGCTGGCTTGAAATTCGGGGTTTATCTTTATAACACATGCCTTCGGAATTTAATGGCTGAATTTAGGTAATTTTGGAGCGAAACTGCCTACAGAATCGCTTTTATTATGTTTATAGCCGATCTTTGCCAATATTTCAGCATACGTACGTCGTACATCGCATTGCTGGACATAGGAAATGAGAATTTAAGCTTTTCAAAAGAGCTTCTTTACTCTGTTGTACTGGTGACGCTGTTGGCCGTTGAATGTTTGTCGGTTGGAAGAGCGTCGTTGATCAGCGGCACAAAAAATAAGTAATTTCTTAGGGAGCGTGACGTCAGTGGCGTCTGTGGGTCGTGGGTACAACCGGGACCGATGTGTGACTCTGCTTGTGGTGGATGACCAGAACACCGACTGGTCCAAGTACTTCAGAGGACGCCGCCTGCCCGGTGAATGGGACATCCGCGTCGAACAAGCTGAGTTTAGGGTGAGTAGACACAATGTACGTATTATTCAAGACTTAATTGAAATAACTCAAAACTTGGAACGAGTTTGTTCAGAATCGAGACACAATTCAAATTGATACCAAAAAGTAAAAATATACAAAATATATCTTTTACAATAACTTATGAAAATAAATAATTACTTACCGCATCAATTTGATATGATATGTGATTAATTAACAATGAAAAGTTGGGGTTTTGAGTTATTTCAATTTCACCTTGCAGATACCATTCATCTCTACTAATATGTCTGTTAGCTTCAATTTATTTCTCCACATCCGCTTTTGTCACCCGCAGCCTCCATTCAGAACTATTGATTGGCTGACGGCGCCAGATGGTTGCCTCATACTTGTTCGGAGGGTTATTGTGTTTTCAAAAGGCTCTTTTTGGCTGCTTAAATTAATCGGATTATAATTACGAAATCCTTTTGATGGTCAATTAATTATTTTAACGTCGCAGTTTAAAAACAATATAAATATGTTTAGATAGACAGTCAATGATCTAATCATAGATAGTGAATGATCGCCAACCTGCCTGTCAAGCGTGGCGATTATGTCAAACCCTCCCTTTGGGGGAGGCCTATGTCCAGCAGTGGACGTCTTTCAGCTGAAATTATGAGACAGTCAAAGCAGTGAACTCGTCAAAAAAAATTGCGTCCAACTGTTGGCCGCAAAATTCACTCAAACTTGAATAACACAATGACAGGACAATGACGTGGTGCAAGTGTAAGACGTAGCTGGCACGGACACCAGACTATCAAAGTTGGCCTGCTTGTTTTTGTTCTTTTGCAGCGCGACACTCTATCTAGACATATAAATAAAAATCAAAGGTCGCAAAATTGTATTTTAAAACAACAGAAGGCTATTGCGTACCTCTGTTGACAGATCGTAAACTAAAGTTGTCAAAAAATAATAGGCCCGTTTTGACATTTAACGTAACTAGAGAAGTAACCATACGACTCGGTACTTGATACTCACGATAAATTGATTTAAGTTAAATGTCAAAACGGGCCTTATTTTTTGACAAGTTTAATGCTTAAAAGACTGAAAATAGAATAATTGGTTAGCATGTTGCCAGTCGTATTTATTTTAGAATCTAACCAGTAATAAAAATCGTGATAGCAACGGCGCGCAAATAACATTCCAATCAATTATGTACCCTCGCCACAAAATAGGTGTTGTAGAACAAACTATTGTAATATTCAGAGCACACTGCCCATGTCAACGTCACTGTGTCGGCTACCCTCGACTTATTAATTATTACGAACGTTTAACCTTACCCTCGTAAACCCATGAAATCTTTCTTCACACCGTCTTTATTAGACGCTTGTGATATCGGTCCTCGTTCTACATTCCCGGCTCAGTAAAAAACTACAGCTTTTGCAGAATTAAAAAGATATTTCGCTACTTTGGTAAAGTCGTTAGGGCTTCTGAAACATATCGTTCGATCGTTTGAGGGCCGCATGGCAATTTGCCATTGTGGAAAATACTGCACTGAAAATGATAACGTTAAGGGTTAACTATTTAGATTATAAGTTCAAATCAGCTTCCAAATTGGATCCACGAGAATGCTTACATAAAGTATTCAGAAAACGTCTTTATATACAGAGACTACTTGGTACTCGTTCGATCGTTTGAGGGCCGTATGGGAAGTTGCCATTGTGGAAAATACTGCACTGAAAATGATAACGTTAAGGGTTAACTACTTAGATTGTAAGTTCAAAGCAGCTTCCAAATTTGATCCACGAGACTGCTTACATAAAGACGTATTCAGAAAAGCTCTTTATATACAGAGACTACTTGGTACTTTACAAAGGAGGAGGCCTTTGAGGACACTACAGGGTCAACAGGTTTAGTGATGAAGGTTGGATTCTAAAGTTAAAAGGGATAATCAAATCAACCCGTTCCTTTATTACACAAGTCTCTAGTAATTCGTTTTATAACTTGTACCGTTTGCTCCGCACAGGAATTGACTGTGACGGCCACTTCAGACGGAGCCAACGTGTCTATGGCAGTTTATCGCAGCGGCACCAAAGTCACTCGATGCTTCAAGTAAGTAATACTTAAGCCTCGAATACACTAGGAGACAAATGGAGCGACATGTTGTGGAACATGGCGCTCGACAACTAGGTACGGAAAATTTTGCAGCCCACACCCGCCACACTAGTCAGAGTCGAGAGAGATGGTTGTGGCGATTAGTGCTACGTATATACTTATTTCGAGCAGTTTAGCGAAATGCGAAAAAGGAGGTAGTGCAGGCGGAATTACTTACTACAACGAGAAAAAAATAATTAATATTTTAAGTAACTTGGCGCGAAATACCGCGGCACTGACGTTGCAACACATGCGCTCGCTCTCGAAGCGGAAGCTAGCAACATGTTTCACGTCACGTAAATGCGTCTGAAGATGTTGCGGGACACAGGGCAACGTTGTCAGCGTCACGTAGATTGAGCGTGGATAGATAGATTATACCCTACGTCATGTTGGGGGACATTTTGTTCCCTAGTGTATTCGTGGCGTTAGCCTCATTTTCACACTAAAAGTAATTTCCCGCCGCATTTTATCTAGCACTCATTTTCAGGAAAGTTACTTACCTAGTTAAGAGAAGGTCTAAGCTCATTTTAAATTCTAAGAGAAATACGGATTTTAGAGGGATTTGTAGGAGAAACTTTATGACTGTTATTAAAGTTTTAATGGTGAGTTAATAAATTAGATTTATTATCTCGCGAAACAATCTAATTAGTCCCGGTAGAGTTGTAAAGGTGTTATAAGTTGGTCGATGACATAATCCTCACAAAACAAACACATTAACGAAATCCTATTTATAGATAAAACTGCGGTGACTCAAACTGTGTATAAAACGATAAAATGTAAATGGAAGTTTGTAACAACATTTGTTTGCGTTGTCTACTGTGATTGAAGTGTGGGCGCTTTATGATTTACATAATAATAGACCTAAGCAATAACTAAGTTTGTTCAAACTTGTGTAAACTACTTCCTCCTATGGCTGGGGCTTAGAAAAATATTTGAACATACAATGTTATTTCCATTGTATGTCGGTGCTACAAACATGGACATGTTTACGTTGAAGTCAAATTCTCAGAGACGATGGAAATATTCAAAACTACCTTCGATTGGTTTTTATTATTGTATACTGTGTACTATATATGTGTACTACATGTGGTGTACTATACAAAATGTAACAAAAACCCTGTTGTTCCTTCTACCTACGTTTTAAGAATCGGTATACATGATACATAATAAAGCAAGTCATTTATAAAAACTATTCAACAAAAATAAATAAAATAAATATTTAATTATTAATATTCGTAATGTTTAACTGATTTTTAACCTCTTTCATTCTTTGATTTTGACTTCTCAACTAGCCAATACTTAATTTTTATAAATTATAATTCCACCAATGTTGTCCTTGTAGGTTAATGTATACGTCCCTAAAAGGAACAACAGGGTTTTTGTCACATACTGTATATGTGTACTATATTATGTGTACTATATATGTGTACTATATTATGTGTACTATATATGTGTACTATATTATGTGTACTATATATGTGAACTATATTATGTGTACTATATATGTGTACTATATTATGTGTACTATATATGTGTACTATATTATGTGTACTATATATGTGTACTATATTATGTGTACTATATATGTGTACTATATTATGTGTACTATATATGTGTACTATATTATGTGTACTATATATGTGTACTATATTATGTGTACTATATATGCGTATACATTCGATTTGTTTGTATTAAATACTATTTTCTGATCAGTTCCTACTTCACATAGCCTAATCTTTTTCATTCCTTCGAAATTGATAAATTATCAAATCAAATCAGTTTATTGCAAACTTGTTGTACACACGGCTACACATCAAGCTATACATTTCCAGTATACGCTGACCTCTCATTGTACGGAAATCCTATACAATCCGAGATCAGCTTATACTGGAAATGTATAGCCGTGTGTACAGAGGTTAGAATAAGGTTATAAACTTTAAAATTGCACCCTGTAAGGGCATTGCAAAACAAAACAAAACAAAATTAATAAATTACATTATAAATACAATAACTACATTTTATATCATGTGTGAGTTTATTAACGCAACTGTCCTTTCGCTAGGCCGGACTTCGTGTTGGTGAGACAGAACGTCCGCGACGCGGGGTCTGACCACCGAGCCCTACTCCTCGGGCTCAAGTTCGGAGGGGTTCCCTCTATCAACAGCCTCAACTCAATCTACCACTTCCAGGTAATTTAACAACGTCCTACGTAATATCCAGACATTTTTCTTTTGTGTGAGATAAAATGGGTCCATTTTTTTATAAATTGTGTTTATTTAGGACCGGCCCTGGGTGTTCGGTCATCTGCTCCAATTACAACGACGTCTCGGAAGGGAGAACTTCCCTCTCATCGAACAGACCTACTATCATAACCACACCGATATGGTAAGTACTTAGATTTATGTTTACCTGATGACGTAATTACTTACAGGTATTTTACCTGCCATTTTGTACCTACTGCAGTCCGTACCGTTTCTACGTTATTATATTTGTTGAATTATTGTTACATTTTTAAGGCAATGCACAATGGGACGTCTTACTACGTAAATATAATATCCTAGCATTTGATGTAAGTAAGTCTTCATACCTCTGAAGTTTGTGATCAAGAATAATGTAGGAGATAGCATGTCACAGCGGAGCAAGTTTGCCATTCAATTTATAATAGGCTTCGGACATGCTTCGGAAGATAAGACCCCAGGCGAAACCCTGTAACTAAAATAATGAAACTCCGCATGTATCGTTTATTTTTATTTAATTTTAACCTAAATATCACTATAATTAGTTCATTTACAATCATTAACTTAAAAATAAATAATACAAAAATAACGTTACAACTATTTCTGTCTAGGAAGACAAAACAACAATTTAGAAGCGTCCAAAAGAAAAATCACAACAGTAACAATTTTCGAAAACTTTCTATCAATAAATTCGTCACATTGCCAATAGAGCTAATTTTACTTTTCATACACACAACATTCAAAACTAAATAACTTAAAGTCGAAAATGAATCAAGTGTTATCATTAATGTTTGGTTTAGTATCAGCTGCTGTGACTGCGTACGATTAGTAATGAGTGTGAATGAATGTGTAATTTTTCACGAGGACGTCGTAATGAGATGTTCAAAAGGTACATTTTAGAGTGAACTTGTGCATCGTAGTGGTGAATCAAGTCATGGTGCTATTGAAGCGCGTCGCTTGCAGGCACCTCGTGAGAGCGGGAGCCCTGCAACATAAACACAAGTGTTGAGTGACAATTAGCAGCACCCGGCAGCGTTAGCAGAACATCAAACGCTCGCCTGTTTACGACTGTAACTCGTTCCCCATATTATAAACGAACAGTGACAACGTAGGGTATTCATTCGATTTTAATATTGTTCGAAACGAGAAACATTACGGAATTTCTCGAGTGTTTATAAAATAGCTTTGAATGGGAGCATAAAATCGTTCATTGTATGAGTAATCTGGCTTGGCACACGAGTGCGAATTAGTAATGTGCTTCAAGGTTGCCTATGAAATTTATTGTTTATGATGCGTTTACTGTAATACGTAATTAGAGAGTTGTAGGTTTGTTTTATGTTGGTTTGTTATTGTTTCCTTGTCCTACTTAGGTACCTAGTGAGTGTTGGAAGTTGCAACATTTAAATTAATATTTACACATGGTAACTTTTGTACTACTGTCATTCGACCGATGTGTATGTTTTTAACGGTGCACCGGTAGGTGTAGAAATAAAAGGTGTCTTCGGACCACAAGCTTTCAAGGTAAAAGTGCGTATTCATTGGTGTTCGTCCCATCCCTCTTCTCCTGGCAATCAAATCCACTACCAAAAAGGGATTTACGAGCGGGTTTGCTGAGCAGTGCCACACGCCAGCATGTTACACCGCCGATAACCCGATCAGTTAGGGAGATACATGCGAGTGTTAGGTCTATTTCTTAGTTTTACTCCTTACATAAAAGAGTCGCCGGAGTTTTCCATCCTTTTATATTGTTGGATATTTCTCATCATTGTATTTCCGACCCCGATATTAGATATATTTATAATTTATAATAAAATTTATTGGAAAATATAATATTTACCTAGTCCAGCGGCACCGGTGTTCGCGGTCGTGTAGACAGATGCCGTGTCGCTCGTAGCACTCGTCGAAGCCCGTCACGCAAGTGTTCGGCGACTTGGTCCGCCGTCGGTTCATGTGGACCTGTCATTGATATAACATTAATCTTCCCATAATACACCACATCACGTCATCTTTCTCCTGCCCTTATGTTCCACACGTCTCTATTAGTCGTAATCTCGGCAGTCACTTCACTACCAGCCATATCATATTTCACACAGTCCATCCATCGTATCTTTGATCTTCGCCTACTCTTTTAGCCACCTACATTCATACTCAAAACTTTCCTCACGACATGTTCCTCATTCCTACGCATCACATGCCCATACCATTGTTCCTCGACCGCCAAACCCAAACTGGTTCGGGGTAATCACACTCTCCTCTCGCAATCTTTTCTCTATGACTTTCTCTCATACCTTCATACTATGTGACATGAGTTCTATCTCTCGATAGTTGTTGGAGTCCTGTACATCACCTTTTCCACCATCAACTTATTGAAGAATAAAGTCGGCCACATACATCCATCTTTTTTTAAACACTTCCATATTTCTACTGGCATATTACTCGGGCCCATGGCCTTTCCATTTTTCATACTTTGAACTGCCTTTCTTACTTCATCTAAGCTAATTAATAACACCAAATCACGTATCATCTACATATATTTAAGATTCAGATATATGCCAGTGACCTTGAGTGGTTAGCTTGCGTGCTCTGTACTGAGCTCACGCAACGCAATATTTTATTAATTTGGTACTTGTTTTGACATTATAGTTTTTATTTGGAATTTAATTAATTGTCAGGGGAATATTATGTTGATTTATCCTCTCTACCTTTTTTTTTATATAATTTTTATTTGATATTTTTAAATAATTACAACTCATGCTAATATTTGTACGCCTAATGGCAAAGCAGAACTTACGAAAATTTAACATCTCACACACCTGTGTAACCTATGTTTACAAATAAATAATCTGAATCTGAATCTGAACACTACTCGTTTACACGTGATCTTCAGTACCTATACAATCATTAAAAGTCGGTTATCGTCGCCTTAAGAAGTCTGATAGGGAAACAAAAGAATATCTAACTGCTACGCCGAAAATTCGTAGCATTTTCGTAGCACGATAACCTCATTCAAGCAGGTACAACACAACTAACTATCAATATTTTGCGCAGATCGATCGCTGTCTGACCTCCGCAATCCATAGAAGGGAATATCGAATATTATAAATCCGTTTTATTTTATTACATAGATTTATGTAACCGACATTAACAAGTTATGTTGCTTGACCTACGTGACCGTGAAATATCAATATGCGGTAGGTAGGTAGGTAGGTATATACATGGGTTGCTCAGAAAAATATTCATCCGTTCTACTCATGAATAATATGTTTCGAAAAACGAGCTGAGCAGGAAATAAGGAAATAGGCTCGAATTCGGGAAAACGAATATTTCTGTATATGTGTATTTCGGTTCTATTTATTGATAAATGGCAACAAACTAGATTTTCTTGGCGTTGCTTCTAGTTTTAAACTTAAAATAACTTTTAATAGCTCGGTTATGTAAGCTGAAACTTTGTAAAGCTTCCAAGTTTTTTAGTTCCATCTTTTCGATGCAAAACTATTTATAGTTTCTGAAATGGTTTGTTTGAAGTTTTGCAGCTATTCAGTTATCCAATCAAAACATCCCAACCCTCAAAAAATCCTTCTGCAACTGTGTACACTCAGTTTGTCAAGGTATGTGTTAGTTACGAGACTGACAACTTACTTTGCAAGTACAACCCTGTTTGTAGAGGAGACGGAACCCTTTCCTCTGGCGAGGAGTGACGTCACGCCATTTGCTGACGAAACTGCACAAATGCACGTGAGCTTCTAAATGGACTACTCGACCTGGAATATGAAAAGGGGGAATTATGATACATTTGTAGTTTGTACGTCTTTGTGTAGGTGCGGTAATAACCCGTCAACCTCGCGTCCTCATAAATCTTTCGCGTATACGGTAGACGACTCGTAACGTAACGAAATAATAAATGAACTTTCTTTCTTCTAGAACAATGTTTGTCAAACTTTTTTGGAGACGGAACCCTTTTGGAAAACGAAATATTTGACGGAGCTCTAAAATAATCAAAATTGGTTTTATTTATATTCTTTATTAATAATCATATTACTTTACATTAACATTTGCATATTTTTTTACTTTATGTTCGAGTATTTTGATAGATTTTATTTGACTTAGGGCATGCGCACACCACGTTTTTAAAACGCGCCGTCGACGCGCGTTTGTAGCGATACGGACGCGATGCAGACGCAGCCTGTAGACCATCTGTAGGATAAAAGCGCGCCGTCGACGCACGTTCCTAAAACGCGCGTCAACGGTGCGTTTAAAAACGTGGTGTGCACAGGCCCTTAGGTTGTATAGTAAAATAAAATATTGTACCCGTTTAGTATTTTTTTTTCATTATGACCAGTATTTTCGCGGAGCCCCCCACAGAGGCTTTGCGGAGCACACTTTGAGTACCTATGGCTGTTATAGAACATCGTACCTCAAAGTTTACACGAACATCCCTCTTTTATATTTATCTTATTCTGAATCCATTTTATCCTTATTAATCCATCGAGAAGCAAGATCATTTAAAATCAGAACCATTTTTCAATGAATAAATTATCCGGACAAACAGGACGATATTACAGGCAGTCAGCCATTGCAATTAAAACTCATGAAAGCAATTCAAAGAATATACTCATTCCAATTTAGTATTGTTCTGTCGCAATAATAGACGCCAGCTTGTTTGCTAATGCGATTGCTTAATGTACTTAAAGTCTTGAATGTCTATATTAAGCGATACCAGCAATACTTAGGTACAAAGTCTAATACTAATGAAACAGACAAGTGTTGGATATACCTAATGCCTGATTTGGCGTTGTTTTGGTTTTTATATGATTACTATCAGCTTAAAATTCCCAAAAGCATTTTTACGCCACATCCGCATGGAATTCTATTCGTTCGAATTGAATTAGAATATCGTACGCAGTTGAGCAATAAATAATCTGAATGTTTCCTGGCGAGCTGGGGCTTCGTCCTCGAGCACTGTCAGCATTTTACGTTGTAGCAATATCGATCCTTCGCAGCTTAGTTGAGGTAAATCAGGATTGGGCGAACAGAATTTATTCTATGACTTGAATCGAATATTCGTAATCCCGTATCAACATCAGAATTGTATTAGGTAGATACAAGTCGTACAGAGGATAATCACCTGTAATAACATAGGTCTCCCTCGGCTGCAGGCTCACCCCACACAAAGATTCCTGGGATGGTGTTAATAAACGGCCGGATTGTAGGGCCACCTTCGCTTTCGGCGTCGCCTGCAAGCAACACAATAACATTTTCTTAGCTTACCTAGCAAATAGAGCAAGTTTTCTAAACTTTCATTTAGTTCCAAACACGTTTGTTGATTGTGAACAAACGTGCTATTGCGAGCTATTGTATTCAAATAAGTATTGTGATTCAGATATGTATAAAAATATCTCGTTGTTCTATCTAGTCGGGCTGTTGTTTCCGTACTTACTTTGTAAGTGTTTCGAATCTTCAGTTTGTATGCATCGTAAAAATCTTTGCCTCGAAATGTTTTTTGTACTCTTCCAACGATCACTGAAAATATAAAATTCCAATTACTTCTCAAGTAACGTAACAGAGTCTATTGATTAACCACCATCCAGCCGAAACAGTTAATTAAATCCTTCTACTTAAGCTGTCCAATATTCGGTTACATTTTGAAGGACGTCCTTTTGTCCTACTTGTGTCTATTGTAGCATGATTAATTTTCACTAAATTATATTAAGGCTATCATGGGTACATGGAGGGATTAATCTGGACAGACTAATCTGCTTCAGATCAATCTGACCGGTTGCATACATATGTAAGACGTAGGTAACGGCGTCGTGGCCGATCGATTGAAATTACCGTTTATGTAGCCTTAAGACTATGTCAATTATACGCATAACTTACCAAAATCGCTGTTACAAAAGTGTGTCTGTGGATGCGCAGGCGCACACGTGCAGGCGTCGGCGACGCGATAGCTCGCGGCCACCAGCGCCAGCGCCAACCACCTCGTCAGCATGCTATATCTGATGATCTGAAACAAACGACAGCTGTTGTAGGCGTGACCTTCATAATACACCAGTAGGTATGGATGAGAGAATTCCATTGTTTTGCACCATCCATTGATCACACAAATTAAATGATAAATACCATCAGATCGACAGTAACAGCACAATACGACCGTTTATGATTCCTACCGCTGATGTACATTTGTTATGCCGTCATGATTCGTCTGGAATTCCACAAAGTTTGGCGCAGTCCGTATCTGTGCTGTAATCAACGTGCCGCTCTCATAAAACAAGATGTAAAAGACTCTTACAACCTTTAATAAATATAATTGAAACTTAATTTGATATCTAAGTGATCTTTAATTTGGTTTGCGGTTTTTGTTTCATCTCAAATATTTTGCAGACGACTCTGTTTGACCCTCGCTATCCTTTGGCAAGCGTTCGATATTGCCAACCTTAATGTTGGTTTATTTCTATTTTATTTATTCTATTTTCTCACGTTGTCCAGCTGACCATAGTTTACATAAAATACGATCATGTAAACCATTTGCTATTTGTAGTTTGTCACATACATATTGGATGTCATTCACATAGGTCTTCCATATATAATGACTTAGTGAGTATTCATGCCCATATCAATCGTTCACGTTGCATTGATATTACCTTCAGGAATGTTTCAATACATTCCCTCCAATAAAACCTGAAACTACCAGTTCATTACAGGAAAGTTTCGAAGTCCGAGCAATAGATTCTCAATAAAGCAAACTTATGACTTCTCATTACATTCTATTGATCGATATTCCAATACATTAAATAGAAAGCTTTTTATGAAAGCATCTCATCTAATCTTATAGGTAAGTGATATAATACTTCACACTTTAAATTAATTACGTTTGCGAAGGAGCCTATCAATTTGTATCGCGGGCGCGGCGTAGCGAGAGCATGTTACAGATAATTTATTAGCTTAACCACCTCTGGGCTATTGCGATGATGCTTGTGAGTCTTGTGACCTACATCGCGAGCGAGCCTTGTTTTTGTTCTATTGATACTTTGTTGATCTATATATAACGCGGCGATAAACTTTTATTGCCGTACCTCTTTTTTTGCATCCATGAGAATAAAACGTTGCGTCGTCGTCGCCGCCCTGTCATAACCTCGTGTTCATTGTTACTTTGTACGAGGATTGTTAAAGCTTATCCGACGCTGACTTAGAGCGATGTGTCTACCGGCCACGGATATTGTTACACGAGAAGTTTCTTTTATAATTGTTGACGTTAATCCGTTTTGGTCGCATTAAGTCACGCTCTGTGATTCTTTTGTAAGAGGATTACTACCCGCATTTTAAACAAAATATGTCGCACGCAAGACATGAGTAAATGTTTAACGATTTGGAAATTGAAATACAAGAATAGGTTGGATATTGAAGCTTACAAAATGTTTGTTCAAGATTAAGATAATAATTCTTAAATATGTTGTGCCTATGCGTTATTAGGCTTAGTCGGGAACAATGAGCCAGCTATTACGAGCCCTGCGTGGGAGGCTGACTCGTCGCTAGAGTACGGAAATGCGCTAGAGTTGATTGCCTTTACATCACGCGACCCAACTTTTAAAGCCACCTGAACAAAATATAATTGTTTTTTTTGGCTATAAAATATCCAAATTAAAACACAAATTAAACTATTCGTAAAATTACTAACTATTAACGTTAAATGGTCAATAAAAATGACAACTATTATTTATATGCTAAAGGCGTTTCGTTATAGAAATTTCACGGCAGTAAAAGTAATACAAGTTAAATAAAAAATACAAGCTTGACTATGATTAAGAAGTAAATTTATAGCTTTGGAACAAACGGGTTGAGGTGAACTCTGAGTGTTATCAATATTACTATCTTTAAAAAATCTTCAAATATCGAGGATTTTTTATTGAATGTTCGCGAATAACGCTGCTTGTATGGCGTCACCATATTAAATTAATTAATGAATGCGTAGAAATGATTAATGTTATTGTAATCATCTTATTTAACATTCAATTAATCATTACAGACTCTATGTGACAGGCAAGTCTAGGATACATGCTAAGAATATTAACGTCTGGATTTTCTCAAGATATTTTCCTGTACCGGTTGCACCTGTCAATCAATTCGTTAATTAAAAATAAATGCAAATTCAGTTAAGCTCATAGTACTTTTTGCTATGCAGTGCAATTCTGCATTTGTATTGTGATTAACCACTAACGATAGAGAACGAATCGGGATAAAACTTAATTTAAAATTTTATTTATCACATTGTATAAAGTTCTAATAATTAGTCTACTTACATGTGCTATTATTGATCGACGACTTACATAGAAGTGAGATAAAATACACATAACCCACTGCACTCCGGTCGGCAGGATCCTTGATATTGCGTTTTTATGCGGCCCTCATACCATTTGTACCACTTTTTTCATTTTTTTTTGTGTGGGAAATTATCAAATAACTTCTCCCGCTCTGGACGGAGCGGGAGCGGGCGTGTCAGACTTTTACTGACTAAAACCCACCCGTGTTCAGTTCTTCAGTTGCCTGTGTGCCAGGTATCCCTTTCGGACAAACCCCTAACCCTTTTGTACCCCAACGATGTTGTTTAAAATTACAAAAAATAATTAGTCTACTTACAGAGACGCGAGATAAAATTCACATAACCCACTGCACTCCGGTCGGCAGTATCCTTGCGATTGCGTTTTTATGCAGCGCTCATACCTTTTGTACCCCTACGATGAGTGCGGTATAATTCTGCGTTGTATACAGTTTTCGGATAAAAATCACAATGCGGAAATTTTATGGGTGCATTCCCATAGTCGCACCCGTGGTACCGACCGCGGGCCGCTGCAACAATACCTCGTTTGTCAGGGTTCGTCGAGAAACCTGAGGTGAATGTTGACATTATGTGTTTATACTTGTTTACCGACATCTAACATAAAGCGCGCTGTGGGCACGTTTGTCGAATCGAATTATGTTGGTTCCCATGTGCCAGAAGCTTCGATCGTATACGCCGACAATAGGACACCCTATTTCGGGATTCGTTTGGTGCCGGACGTAAAGAATAGCACCATCCCATTTTTTCCCGTGGGTGTCATATAAGGCGACTAATGGACTTACTAGAGAATGGGCAGCAGCGTTCTCTATGCATTTTAACACCATACTGCGATCGCCAACCCACCTGCCAAGCGTGGCGATTATGGCAAACCCCCTTTGGGGGAGGCCTATGTCCAGCAGTGGACGTCTTTCGGCTGAAATGATGATGATGATGATGATTTCGGGATCAAATTACTTTTTCAAGTATTTTTTTAACTTGCTTTTCTATTTGCTGGTCCTGTATCTATTTATTTGAAACACACTTCTAAAACTTACATTAGGTGTATGATGATTTAGACTAATGCTGCCATCAGGACCAATAACACGAATTCTAGGCCTTATGTTTGAAATATTTTAACTTAGGTGTTATGAAAACGTTTCCCGATACGCATATCTTGCGGGAAACCTGTAAGTACTGGTGTTTATCACATATCATAGCTGTTTATTGCATAGTAAAACGTCTGTTTTCTAATGTTGGTACGCCAATAATGTTTATGTCCATTGCTTTGTTAAGGCTTGGGCAACAAACGATTGACCCTATCCATTCTTTGCGGGGATATAAACACTCGAACAATGGACACACTGTGCAATACTCGTCTCCGTGCTAAAGGATTTTCTAAGAAGCTTATAATGTTAATACGACCTTCGTTTATTGCAAGCTTGCATTGCTGCCTAAGTATTAATTATATTAGTACCATAAACCTCTATTAACAATATCGTTAGTAGAACCATCAACACGTTTTTATACGGTTTTTTACTCGACCACCAACTAGCAGCGAGTGTAAAAACGAGAACATGACTAACAGGTGTTTTTATAGATAGGTAGCTAATGTTACGGTAACAACAGCTATCTGTTGAAATAAATTGGAACACGTCCCTTCACGGAACCTGAGGCTGACTAAGTGGCCTGTCGATGTACAAATTGTACACAGCTTCTGTACATTTTGTTGTTTTGGTAAAGCTTTAACGATTGTTTTGTTGAAGCTTTTCTAAGTAATTTTTGAAGAAAAATTTGAATAGTTTTATTGATTGTATTATTTTTCGAAGCCAGTTGTATTTATTAATTATCCTTCTTCCATCTACCATTACAGGTTAACCCAATGCTAAAAATGCGCTTATCCAGACTTAATTATCCTAAATTCTAACATTCATGTACCTACTTATAACAAATTATAAAACATGCATAACAAGTTACGGAAAGAATGCTTAACTTTTTTTACTATAAGCGCGTGCCCTGAAATATGAAAACATAAGGTAAATCATATTCCGAAAGTCATTGAATAGTAATATATTCATGTATTTACCTGCATATTATGTTTATGTGTAAGTATGACTTGTGAGTTACCAACATTCTGCGGTTTTCGGTCAAGGCGTGATCTGAATTGCGGTTTGCCCAAGTTAAATAAAGTATTAATTAAATAAGGTATTTTTCTTCGGAGGTAGAGTACGCGGAATACTTATTAGCTTGAAGTTTCATATTCACGTGGAACGTTAATACCTACTTTAATAATGTTATATATTTGTGTTAGTGCTGTCAGTGAACCTCTTTACTTACGAGTACGTATTACTTGGAATGGATTGTAATGGTGGTTGACTGTGTTATGTCCTATTGAACTTCATAAGCTAATATAGCGTGATTTAGGAACTCTGCGGTTACTTTATAATATGATCGAACAATAGAATTACGGTAAAGTAATACAAACGTCGCCCTAATAATAATAAAAAAATTAAACTATCAAAAACTGTTGTAGCTGGTTGCATGAAATTTTGTGACAACAGCTGAAGCGCGCTCACTGTCAGACTGCATACAAAAGAAATAGAAGCGCGATGACACAACGCTTGTAATTTATTGCAAAATATAAAGGAATTATCTATTTATTCTAAAATGAGTTGAGTAATCGAAAATAAAAAACAACCAAGTTCTGCATTCAAATAAGACGTTCTTGTTATTAGTTAAATACCAACCGTACGTTGATATTTTGTATTAGAACTCATAGTAAAAGGTTAGTTTACCGTTAATTTGTATCGGGATTTTTTTTTAAACGTCTTTTGGTTATAATAACCAAGTTCTGAGAAATATGTTCAAGAATAACATATATTTATTCCGCTACCACAAACTATACATAGATTTGGCAATTTTTTTGTTTAAGACAAGCTGACTTAGATCATTTGCCTCTTGTCAGTGCCTTAAGTATTCACTAACCCACTATGATCGATTCCCCACATGAAACTTTATTATTAAATTAAACATTGTTTCTGCAAATGCTATTACAATATTACGCGCGTTTGCTGCTAACGTTCAATACTCGCGGGTTACGCTTACGCAACTCGGCGCCGCCGCCGCGCCGGTCGTCAATCGCTCCGTAGAACGCGCGGTTCATTATCAACCGAATAACGACCATCCTTGACGTCGCCGCGTCGTCGTCAGCAGTCACAAGAACACACAAACCACATAAATCCATTGGCCAATCCTTAGGCCGACTCGTGACACTTCAATTATACCGGTAAACATGTCAATCAATCTTCACACTGTGATCTATTCATCTCTGTGGTTTACCTGATGTTGGAATGACTGACATTTTCTTTTATACCATATACAATAAATGTCTCAGAGTTATGAGGTCGCGATTTGTTTTATTTTATTTGCAAGATAAAAGTGTATTTTTTCTTTCTTTATGTTAAATAAAAAGGTAGCAACATAGCGAAAAAAATTCCCTGTATTTTTTTCAGCAGTAAGTTTTTACAGACTTCCCGACTTGTTATGTATCCCATTCCAAATATTTCAAATTGGGTTTTGGTCGGTTTTTGTTAACAGGAACGTTTCTTGTACTGATAAGTACTGTAGAGGTTCTATGATAATGCATCATCCTAGCCGCTAGTTGGCATTGGCAGCGTAATAGAAATAAATATTATATTTAAATCAGGGAGACAGACTTAAATTAGCTTACAAAAAAAATGTATTGATTTTAAAAGATATACATATATTAGTGTTTTTATCCAAAAGGATTATTATTTTATTAGTGTATCACGTCCCGCACACTACAGTATATACACCAGAATAGCTAGATATCGAAATTACGTAACTTCCTTCCTTCCTTCCTTCCTTCATAGTAGGTAAAAGTAAGGATAAATCAATTTACAATTGTGGGATTTTCTACCGAGTACCTAATCATTTATTGAATAAAATACTAATAATATGAAACTCTATTCTCCCATAAATGGCATTACTGACGAGATAAGCAAATAATATTAAATCAAGTACCCATGGGCTATTAGTCATCATGGTCACCGCTTATCTTAAGTAGGTTTATCGGATGAATATAATTAGGATAAGAAATCTCAACGTAATAATTGAGGAGGTTCTTTTGAAAACTTGACTATTCCACTTTTTGTGTTTTTTCACAATCTGAGAACATAGTTTTTTGGTAATGTCATTATGACGTGGAATAATCTATTTTTGACGAAATCATGCCGTATAATATATTTTTTTCTGTTGTAATTATCAAGTTTTGGTCCAATTTTATTTTAGCGGAGTGTAAATTTGAATGTTACCAAACAAAAAAAAATAAAAAATTAGTTTTATCGAAAGTCGAATAGTCAAGTTTTGAAAAGAAGCTCCTCAATTAGTTAGTCTGAACATATTTTATACAGTCGGCGCACTTGACAGCAAAATTGATGGAAAAGCTCACTCGACGTTTCTATGTCCGCCCATTAGTTACAGTGGAGGAATGTTAGGTTTTTACTCCATGTATGTCAGTGTCAACGAGACTTTGACAGCTTCATGCATTTTCTTCTAGCGTGTAAAAAGTTTCTCGCATTCATTCATACTAACGAGAGGTCTGAATACTTATTCACAATGAACGAATCGTTTCTAAAGTTAGATGAGAATTTTCGATAAACAGTTGCAATAGAAATGTAAAATATATACATTATATATTGTGGAGTGGAGGCTGGGTTGTGGAGGTCAGATAGGCAGTCGCTCCATGTAAAATATTGGTATTCAGCTGCATGCGGTTAGACTGGAAGCTGACCCCAACATAGTTGGGAAAAGGCTCGGCAGATGATGATATAGAGGGTCAAATTAAATTAGCTAGCGAAACTCCGCAGACGTGATGGGTATCGATATCTAAAACGGACAAAATAAAATAACAAAAGATTTGATGATTTTTCAACGTACCGCTGTTGTTGTTGTTAATTGAAGTATGAGTTGAGAGAACCTGTTTTCTTTTGTTTTCATCATGTTGAGATATCGGTACCCATCACGTCAGTGAAGTATAGAAAAAAAACAAATTTTCAATTGACTACACTAACTGCGGTTACCGACCAAAAAAAAATACTTGTCAAATTAATTTCTTTTTTGTGTGATCATGTTTAGATATCGATACCCATCACGTCTGCGGAGTTTCGCTAGCTAATTTAATTTGACCCTGTATATTAAAATAAATTAAAAAATATATATGTTATATAACGGACATTCTCATGCCAAAGTAATTTGATCAAAGAATGACAGTATCTGTCTAAATCTAATAATTCTCACGATTACAATAAAATGTGACATGATATTCATTATGATTATTACAGATAAATCACGGAGGAGAAATGTGATTCTTATTGTTATTAAATGGACAAACTGAATGAATGATAGCAGATCGTGTCCGTGATATATTTAAAGGTTAACTAGAAGGGTTCGTTTGAATAGATCAGCTTTTGATAACATCGAGATGGGTTACATTTAAGTTTCAAGTACCTACGTATACACAAAGTTATAGTCACAAAATGTAGGGTCGGCCGATCTTTTGCCAGAAATGGGCTACATCAAAGGCATATCAAAGGTTGATCTGCAATTGAGTTAAGTTTTAGTTTTGTTACTATCTAAACTTACAGAGCTGCTATCATCCATACATGATGTTGTAAAATTACAAGAATCCTCAGGTCATCGCTTATCGTGATGACCATGTTAGTAAATGGTACATCATACTGATGGATATCCGAACTTGGTGATGGTATCAGCAGACCTAAAGATTCCGCAATGCACTTAGTTCCTACAATATTATATTTTTCTCTAGATATGAGCCACACAATGATCAATCAATTCTTTTCCATTAAAAATGAGCACAAATAAATCCTTTAAGTAATGACAAACAACGAACAACAAGGATCGAGAAGAATGAAGGAAAACTGAGCAAACTAAACTTTCGAGTAGGTATACTCAATCTATTGTTCACAATACCTACTCAATCTACTGTTCACATTGTCATGAGTTTGACAAACTACCCACAAAATAGTAACGTAAGTGAGTAGTATAGTAAGTGATAGTACTCTACTCTAAACATTAGTTAGTTGGAACACGAACAGCTAGTTTCATGTTCAAAACTTTGAAAGTTGATTAACGAACGATCATATTTCACTGAAATGTACTCGAGGGGTGTTGATGCTGACAGTACCTACTTAAGTGCAACATGCATATTCATTTCCACAAATGAAGCACGATAAAAAGATTCTTTAAAAAAAATCATAAAATGTAGCGTTAAATGTGAATGTTAAGTGTTGAATATAAAGGTAAATATTTTTTTGCTCGATTGACGTTAACACGCATCTCGAGGCGTTAAAGGAAGATATGCATACATTTTGTGCGAAAATATTTACATAATTTGTTTTAAAAAAGCGTGTTGCGTGTATTTGTTGCCTGATTATCGTAAACTTAGCCTTTCATACATATTCACAACAAGCCACGCTGAAGATTATTGCCAATTCTAACTCAAAGATACTTATCTAAGCTTTGGTGGTGAATTTAACCCTGTCGATAATATAAAAAACTTCGACTCTTAAAGATTGAGCTCGCACCTCGCACGGATTATATTAATACAAGTTTGAAATATATGTGCAAATCACAGGAAAAAAAATTGCATCTACGTTCACATGATTGAGTCAAAATAAAAGTCAGTATTCTGGTACAAATAACTTTGAATTTGAAATACCAGCAACTTAGAAACGTACTCTAAAGTCTATTCAAAATTACATTCACATTTCACAGTTAATAAAGGTACATCAGAAATACTAATTAGCTGCGACCCCAGGTGTCCTGGTGTCCGTTTGCATTTCTATAAATAATGTATTAGTGGAAAGCGTCATTAATTGCAAGTGTTCATTGGTGTTACGGTTACACTTTGTAATCGCTACGAGAACAATTGAAACTGTCTAATCTATATTATTATCGATACTCCAACGTTTAACTTTGTTAAAACTGATAGATATCGCAATAGACACTTATTTATAAGTGGGATACAATACAGCACAAGGGGATTTCATTTCAATTCTTCAATTTCGAAGCGAACATTAAACTCGATTTAACACGAGTGAATAAATTGTAAGAATAAGACATTCGCACAGTAAAAGGGAGCCGAAAACGTGCGGTAACATATAGGCTATAAAACCGGACGACCGTCAGGAAAGGAGATAATAAAGTCATGAGACGCTGAATTCGTACATTCACATTTGTTCGGAACCGACATAATTATAAAAAGCCACATACAATGTCCATGCGTTGCCTGCTGAAAGAAATTCAACGTTAAATAATGATATTATATTAAACAGATATGTTATACACTCACAAAACAACCGAGAAATGTGTTCCGCGCAGCAGCCACACACCCACTTTTCATTCATTTTACATTTCACTACAAGTAAAAATGATGGAAAAAGATAGCTTGATAAAAACAACAAGAAAAAAAGAGAACTAGTGTTGTCAATTGCGCGTGAATGTAAACAAACATTATTCTGGCAACCAATCACCGAATGTTGACATCACTAACTAACAAATACGTCCCAATTGAGACGTTTTCGAGTCTTCACGATTGGCCGCTCACAACATATCTGTTTAATTTAATATCATTGACGTTAAAGATTTCATTACCTCCTAATATACAGGCATGCGATCTAGGTTACATACGCGTATTCACGCGGTGACTATTGTCTGTATTATGCGAGACCCGGCCATGTCAGGACACAGCCACACAAACATGTTTGACATCATTTGACACAAATCACCATGACCGCATTGCGCTGCACTTTTGTGTTTTTATTTGTTGGCCTTTTGACGGCGCCGCCTTTCAAAAGGGCATCTCATAAAGGAAAATGTGAGTGATCACATACGCGTCCTTTGATACAACTTGCTACTCGCCTCAATTTTAAATGCCGTGTTGTCGCGAGCCTTAAATGTGAAAACAGTTTTAGTTCGCGTCATAAAAGACGTATTCTCATCAAAATGTTGAAAGCGATCCTGTGTCAGCCCACACGAGCCCACGTAAACTGGAATTACTTGACGAACAACTTCCCTTATTTATTCATAAACAAATGAAAGTATTGAGATGATCTGTGTGAGGTATTCGGATGTTACAATGGAGCGGTGAAGGTAGATACTAATTGGCTTTAACACTGCAGAGATAAACTACGATAACATGGCTCGCCCCTTGAAATTACTGGTTCAATGTGTGTAGTCACATCCTTACGAAAGAGTTTGTATGTAGTTGTAAGTACTCGTAATATCTCATTTATTACCAGATTTGTTGGACAACTAATCATAGCTAGCCGATCGCGCAAGAAAACGCACGTGTCGTTTTCATAGAGTACGTTAGTGCAGCGCCATACTAATAATAATGAGCGATTAATTACGCCACTAGTCGAGCAACTAATCCGTGATTTGTTTTTGTATGACGGTCGTCTCATTACGCACATATGCGTACAAATACTTTCAAACGTTTTGAATTTTGGAGGGGCGTGCCATATTATCGTAGTTAATCTAAAACAAGATCAAGTCTTCTTTAGCTCTTATGTTTGCGTCATTCATCATTGGTCAGTTAAAATTGCGTCGATACATTTGTACAGTGTTCTTATTTTCACGGCCATGTCTATTGTAGACCGGGCAGATAACCAAGTGTCAGTGACACTTTGAACTGCATATTTGCAACAGTGTCACATGATGTAGGCAAAGATATAAATAGGTCTAAATAGACAGTCAAAACTGTGAAATCGTCTCAAAAAGTTGCGTCCAAGAGTTGGTCGCAAAATGCACGCTCACTAGAATAACACAATGACGTGGCGCGAGTGTAAGACGTAGCTGTCACGCACACCAGCATAAAAGTTCCCGTAGATAGGCGTGACACGACACGACATAGCACAATTTCTATGAAAACTTAATGGAAAGCGTCACGCTGCCTGTTGCACCCGCGATGTCACGTACCAGTCTGCACGAACCTTTACAAAGTTGGCCTGTTTGTTTTAGATCTTATGCAGCGCGACACTCTTTCTAAACATATTAATAATCAAAGTGTATCATGTAGTGGGTATCATGTCATTTATCTTCGTGAAAACTTTCATAAACGTTAAAGTGTTGTGATTGTAATCAATTTCCATGTAGCTGACCGGAATAAATTATTATGTCTACAGCCCAAACATAAAATTAATAACTGCTGACTGTTCACTATAAATTCTCATAACAAATTCTTAATAATTACGCATGCACACGGCTACACATCAAGCTATAGAATACCAGTATACTCTGACCTCTCATTGTACGGAAAGCCTATACGATGCGAGATTAGCTTATACTGAAAATGTATATGTTGATGTGCCGTGTGAACCAAATTACTCCCACATCAAATGAGCACTAGATTGAAAATACCTATGTGATAAAAAGCGGAATGTGTTTTCATTTGAAAGCGCCAGCTTACCCCAAAAGGGTTGATGTAATCACTTTGATAGCTATTATCACCAATTCTACATTCGGACGTTCGAACGTAAACTCATTTTCGTTCAAGCCTGCGTACCGCTAACATGGCCTAAAGCTCGTTTTCTTTGAAATGAACTGTTTGTATGTCCGTAAGTGGCCTGTAATTGTTGCGTAGGTGTATTCGGATGCTAAATTGTTACCTTTTATTCTTTTTATAATCAGATACCTATTTATGTTAAGTGGTTAAGTCAAATCTGCATCATTATGGCCTCTAGAGGCGTTTATTAAAACTCTATATCAACAAATAAAATAAAAATAGAATGCATATGTAATGCGCTTAGAAAACACGCTGTTGTTTATTTAAAATACGTACAGACGCAACATGCCCGAAATAATTTGTATTCTAAAATAAGAAACTGGCTAATTGTGTTCACTGTTAAAATTAGATATTTTTAAATTAGATTTAGCGAAAGCTGCGAAGTTGTTTAATAAGTTCAAACAGCATACAGGGGTCAGTAAAAGCGTTAAGTGTGAATCAAGTCGACGAAGAGAGGCGTGTACCGTGGCGCCTCTCAGGACAGTTCAAATAACAAACACTTGCCACTTAATCAACACTCTAGTTGAAATTAAAACATATTTTAGCATGACATGTTTAGTGACTTCAGCATTTAAAATTTTTAACACGAAAAATAAAATTGAAACAATATTTTTTTAACAAAAGCTTTTTGACGAAGCCATAACGTTGGACGAACAGAGCTTTTTAAGTTTTATTAAAGTATACATGAAAGTTTTTTATAGCAGTGCAATTATAGGTAGTTATTGGGTTATACGGGTTTAGTACAGTGGCAATAAAGTGCAATTGGCTCGGTAGTTTCTGACCTAATTTTATATTAACACGATGCATGATACACGCGTCGCCGTCGTAGGGAGCGTATCGTGTTTGTTTATTAATTCAATTTCTCTGTACCTGCTTCTGATTCAATCGTAAATACAAGTGACCCCTGTAACCGACTACTAATAAAATATTTTATGTATTTTAGTGGTTTATAAACGTAAACAGTATGAAGTTAGAATTCAAAATAGGTTCTGAATGTTAAAACATTGTAATTTCACAAAGTTTCACAGTGAGGTAATGTCACGTATAAGGGATATGAGTGTTTTTGGTTTGTGGCCAACTCACGTATAGCGGTGATGTGGACTTTCTGCGGCCGTCGCTGTGGCTGGCGTCGGCGCCGACAGCGCACGCGCATGCACCCGCTTCACACATTTCACCGATGTTATAATTATGTGCTATTGCCAGAAATACTAATAGGTTCTTAAAAATTCTGCACGTTAATCAAACCGTGACGATGAAAAAAAAAATGCTTTTGATGAATTAAAAACATTAAAATCTGTATTTATCACAATTATTTATGTTCTCTTGATGTTCACTTCACTGTAAGTATTAAAATAAAATCGTCCTACGTAATTTTGCAACGCTATTTTAATTGCCACAAGCCGTCCTTACGCTGTTACAGTTTACACTTGTTTGAAGACGATTCATTTGACCACATTATTTATACAACATTCACTATTTGTGTATCGGCACTTTAACCGCATACATTAACCAATATGGCCAATTACTGCGAAATGTGAGCAAACAACCTGTAGTTATAATAACAAAATTAGTTTCCGCGTGAGTCAGTTAGGCGGCTCGTCTATTCTCTACGAGGCGGTGAGCGCTGACCCCGCGACCATCCGACAACTTATTACAACAGAACAAGTGAACTTGACCGCCCACATGCGCACATCATACATATACACTTAGCCCTGCAGAGCACAGCCGCACCGCCACACGTACCCACCACAGATCACACGCATCTGCTACGCGCATCAATACAATCTACAGCAACATATGTTTCACTACGGTTGCGATTAGCGTTTCTATCGGTCAAAATCAATCATTGTCACTCTTTCCACCGCACTACAGTTAATTTGGGGCTTGTCGCTGCCCGCAACGCACCTTAGGAGCTTTCACAACCATTATCCGACAAAGTACATCGCTAGCTGTTCTCGATAACACCCTATCGGCTTTGATCGAACCATTACATCGATTTATGAGACAAGATCTCCAGTTGGCGACACGTAATAAATCTTTTCGCCAATTTTGTCGGATCACAATACTGCCACGTTAAAGCGATGTGAATATTTTTTCTTTTGTTCCGATACTGTTATCTTGTAATCGATATGTGTGAGATGTATCGGATATCCATGCTACTTTGATCGCAATCTATCAATCTGGCCACACTGCTGTTTAACGGGCGTATTAAATTTTATTTTATTTTTAATTGGATTTCAACAGAACTTGTTTGCGGTTTGGTTTGTAGGTTAAAGTAAAAAAAGGATATCAATTAAAATATAACTAATTTGTTGTTGGTTACCTACATTGTCAAGAGCTTACCAATATTCTAAAAATATTTATGACAATGTTGTGAGTCATTATAATTATGCGATGTTCACGTTTGCATTATGTTCGAGACTGGTGGGTCGATGTCTCGCGCTATGAGCATGTACTCTTATAATAACGCCATTTGCTGGCGAAAGCAGCCGCGCAGGCGCACCATTAATCTCATGCTGCACTAAAGCTTCAAGGTTAACTTTCGCGGCCAGCCCCCGTTTGACCACATTATCGCGGAATCGATGCAACACGTGCATTAAACACCTATCCGGCAAAACAAGATCACATTTGCATAGAAGAATGGTTGGCTTCATAATATTCATATTGAGAAATGTCGAAGCGGGCACCCCATATTATAGAAGTGTCTCCGAAAACCCAGTTTCCAAATATGAATTTTTCCGTTGAATAATAAAATACAATAATAATATATTTCCTGAAACTTTCTATTTTCTACTACAAAGTAGGTACCTAAGTACTTTAGGGAGGCTTAAATGGGGCTTATTATAATTATCGGATAGTGATCTCCATTATGCAGGTGCAGTAAGGAATATATAAAATAATGATTTAATTACCTGAAATTGCAACTAATCAAACCTTTATGGCAGTTTTATATCAGCAACTGCATACAGAGATTAATATAATAACCATAACTTAGGTAGAGCTTAAACAAACGGTGATAAACTATACCATTACATAGACATAACTTTGTTGTATGTCAGGCTGACTCATCAGCTGCACCCAACTCAAGCCCTTAGACTATACCGCCTTAGAAAAACGTACTTTAAGCATGAAACTACATCTTTTTAACAGATTTCCCTCGGTGTCACGTAACTTTTTAATTTTGTGCGCACCATGGGCGCATGGCGATGGCGCCTTGCTGGCCGGATAGTTAAAGTTTATTACAAAAATAATAAAATGTTATTCTTCACTGACAAGCAGAAAGTATGTCCTCGGCCATATTACCATATACCGCCCCGGGCGGCATATCAATACCGTCATGCAAATTTTACATTATGCGTAAATTCGCCTAATATTACCTACTACCCAAATGGTACATTGCTAACGTATCGACCGAACAGAATAATGTTTTTAGTACAGCTACTTTGTCACATTTTAGTAGAACAAAAACAGATTTCGATATTTTGTTACGTGTTATGTTCGATTTGAGGCGTCAACATTGTAGAAACGATGTAAACATTGTCTGTCTCAATACTAATGTCAATGTACTACTGCAATCAAATGTAAACATTGTTAAATTAATGATATTACAAAATTTCGTACGTTAATTAAAATTATTTCGTAGAAATTGACTATAAAGCGACGATAAGAGAACTTATAAAGCTGCGTCACTCCCCATAACCATTGAATGGACCATGATTCACGCAAAATTATTTTTAGCACATTGCTGTGTTATTTACTACGAACTACGATGATTCTCACGCCCACTGATATTTTTAATTGGACATACTGTGACAACTTCATTGATACATTTGAGTATGGCGAAAATTTTTAGCACTGTTTTTGTGTTGATTACAAATTTACAATACATAAATACGCTTAATTAGGGAGGGAACTTTAATGATGGTTCATAAAAACGGATGACGAATGGACAAAAAAAGTTCCTCACTGGTTTTACGATGCTGCTCAGTATAATTATATTGTAAATGGAAACCGTAATTTAACACAACATTTTGCACATATTTTTTGCTAGCTCTACAATCATACTCGCAGACACATCGATCAATATCGATGTGAGACCGATAAATCAGCATCAGTCAGCTCAACAAGTGGACAACCTCGGTTAATTCCAGCCACCGGTGACTCACGCACTACATTAATACAGTGATCTGCCTAAAGGCTTTACGCATAAATTTCGTAATTGCAGACGCGTAGACAATGCAGGAACAAGTGAGGCAGGACCCCATGAATAATACATGGTGCTGGTGCAAAAAGTGAGCGATACTACTAACGGACGAAGGGTATGGCGGCGATACGCCAACATTTTATTTTTATTTAATCGTAGTATTTCAGGGTGAGCTTCGGTTCCCAGACGATATGAAATAAGTAAAAGTATATTTTCTTTGTTCGCAGTTACCTGTTTATGGTAATGTTATCTATTTATGCAGACTTCTCTGGCTTAAAGAATTATTATGGGGCTCGTAATTCCGATGTAACTACAAATATATAAATAATTTATTCTGATCTGTGTCATCCCATAAATGATTATGTACTTGCTTAATTTAATAAAAATATGTATTTATTTGTACTACATGTTTTCAAATTACACACACACTACAGGATAGGTATAATTTAACATGTAGGTATAATTTTTGAATTAGATAGGACCTACTGTTTGCATTAGCAATGCACGTTGAGAGAACATTAAGGATAAAAACTTGGGAAAGTACCTACTTACCTAGTCACCATCAATTCATTATATTTTGAAGTTGGGGATTACTGAATTTCATGTGGGTAAATGAAAAACGTACAAGATTTAAGCTCTTATGTAACTTACTGCGAAAGTAACAGGAAAAGATTTTACATATGAATAATGTATCAAAGATTCTTATAGAAAGAACAATGGATCCTTCACATCGAGGAACGTACGTAATGAAAAATACAGACCCAAAAGTTTTTCACTTGTTGGAAAGGTGAAATGGTTTCACGCTTGAAAAGGGACGACACTTAGTTCATGCCTTTTTATTTATTTATTAAACACTAATTTTGTATTGGTATCAAACATTCTTAGATTTTGATTATGGTTCAGAAGTAAACCAAAACTTTTCGTTTGCTTTATAATGACTTAGTTTACACTTTAAAATTTAAAGTTTTAACCATTTATTGGTCAACATTTAACACGCACCTTCGTGGTATTTGTTATTTCGGTAGGCATAGATAACTTAGTTTTCAGAAATAAATCCGTTTATAGCTTTATATAAGCAAACCAAGGTCTTTGTTTACAGCATTCCAAACTTGGAATTTATTGTGTTAATTTATTTGTACAAGCACAAAGTTTGGGCTAACCTTATCGACCTCAAACGTTAGACACGGCGGGCGCCGTTATAAGTTACCAACAACTTAGAGTTCCAGATCTTTCACTGTGGAAATACCGATACTTATAGGTATATTCTCAATTTCAAAATATGAAACAAACATCGCAAGAACAAAAAGTATGTATATTTTTAGAATTTCAATTTATATTTTCGATTTATAACTCGTACGTATTATTGCGGATTTGACGACAATTCCCCTCGGTATTGGAAAATGGCTCTGTTGTTCGTGTTCCATTAATTAAAATATTTCAGGGAAATATGATTTATTATTACAAAGACCATACTTACATGCATTAAGATTTTATCAAAAATTCTTGGCTCCATGTTAATTATGGAACAGGTGGGTAACCATGCATCATATTTATTAGATTTCATCCGTCGATAGAAATAATGATGTAGGATTAAGTGAGTACATGAGCCCCGAGGTGTCATCAATAATGTGTCGCAAGGATAAGGAATGCTGAATATCGGACAAATCGGTGATCAATCACGCAGAGATTAAACGACTTTCTGGTATGTTACCCTTGCCCTTATCCCAGAAATAGATCAAAAAGTGAACCTTTGCATGAGTTTGAAGTTTTGTTACTTTGCCCCACGGAGTACCGTAGGGCAAAGTAACAAAACTTCAAACTCATTCCTGATCAACATTATTTTCCACATTGTTATCTGATTTCAATTCCAGTGCCCTTTAAATAAAGTGGATTATCGTGGCAAGATTTTAACTTTTGCTTTTAAGATAAAACCCTAACTTAAGCCCTGGATAACTCTCAACATTTTTAGAAGCGATAATGTTTTAATTTTGTCATTTATTTTCTTTTAAGTTTCAGCTTTGTCTCACAGTTTCGTTTTCTCTAACTCATAGAGTTAGAGAAAACTGTGTGAACTGTGGAACTGTGTGAACTAGATATTTCTTTGAATTTCTCAAAATATGTGCACCTCTACACATTAAAATAGGTGCGTAACAGATAGGTACCTATTGCAAACATTGAATTGCGATAACCTCTACATTAAACCAATGTGTGAACTTAAGTCTTTGTGAAACTCTATACCTACATAAATACTTGAGTGTCACTGAAACAGTCGTAAACATACCTACATGCATGTGTTGTGTCGTTTGTCTTCGGCCATAAATCAAACATTTAACAAACCGGTCGCTGTCAAACCAATAACATGTTAAGCCCAGTGTGCGGGGACAAGTGTTACAAATTATTACGCCTTTGTAGGTTACCCGGAAAGTATGTGCTTGTAGTCAGTGCCAAGGAGAGCATTATCATTTTATATTTATAGTTCAATAAATAACGTTCTTTAGGTATTAATATTTCATGTTTGTTGTTTTGTATAGAAGGCGTGGACAAATATTTATACCAACAATCGGTACGTGATGTATTTCAGTTTGGAGAGATGTTGATTCTGATGAGCTAGCATTTTTTTTATATTAAAATGATGTAACGATCTAAGGATGTTGACTGACAATAAAAGTCTCCGATTTCTGTTGGATACACAGTGACATTGCCATATCTGATTTCAATAGGAAACTGACTTCAAAAGGTATTGTTAAAACTTAAGTTGCTTTATACGCTATAACAATGCCTGATGAACGTTAAGAAACAATGGCAAGATGGCTCAAGGAATAATTATCTTCCCTTTTCATTTGCATTTTCATAATCAACACGAAATTCCAACATAGTTAAGGAGTATGGACCATACCAACAGGTAGGTCGTGCACGTAAATAAGAATTTCAGAGTATTCAATTTATTGATCAAAATGAGAAAAGCGTATCTTGATTGACACGGCGCGAATCGTTAACGAGCGACGTCCAAAAAGCTGTTGTCGGACGAGAGACATCGACAAATTATCGCGAGGCGACAAATTGTGTTAGAGGTGACGAAGTAGTGTAGACACGACTGATCTCCGACGAGTTTCGTAATAAGACTACAGAAAAATAATTGCTCTTAACAGTTTACTAACAATTGTTTTCAAAGATGTTGTTATTGTTTCCCAACCTTTTAAAATGGGGTCAAGAAGGGCATGGAGCACCTAAATCTGAGGGTCAAGAGAGCGTTAAGTACACTTTTCTCGTAAATAACAACTTTTAATAGAAAAGGGCTTGTTTAGTTTTAGTTTGTTTTTCTTTTTTAAACGTTGCCCCACACTAGGAATTTCTCCTGTATTGTGGGTGCGTTTACAAACATATAAACTCACATACACAAACAGCCAGACCCGGAACAACTACTTGTAGGTCATACAAATATTTGTTCCGTGCGGGAATCGAACCCGCGACACGCAGCGCAGCAGTCAATCGCTTAACCACTGCGCCAACCGTGTCGACACATGTTGTATCTTATTGATACTTAACGTATCACTACACAAAATAAAATATGGCATATAAACCATGATAATCCAGAACATGAGCACATGACATTTATTCAGAACATAATGGATATTGATACTTTTAGGGCCGTACTTGTGACAGAATGATAAAATTTTATGATCATCTACGCTAATTGTCATGACACTTTATAAATCGTGAACTCTCGTAAATGTCAGCCTTGTCATTAGCCACTGTTTTTCTTTTATTTATACCTTGTGATAATGTACCTTGGTGAGCATTACACTTATCTGTATCGCATTAAATTTAATGCAACTTGTATTTTAACTTTTTAAGTGCGCATGCACATTACATACAATGTAAGTATATTAATTTACAAATAAAAGAATCACTTTATTTATAGATACTTACTATAAATCTTTCTTGAAATATACACGGTCTACCTCACCCAAATAAAATTTTACCGCTCTCATTCAGCTCGTATGAATAGATTTTATATTGATTTTCAGGAATTGGTTGCATAATTTCTAATATTAGAACCAAACAGTTTCCAAATGTGCTGACATAAACTGGGATTTACGATCGCTCACGTCTTTAAAATGAAGTTTGGGTTATGAAAGAATACGCAAAAACAATCGGAAAAATACATTCTCACATAAAACCAGGTGGGCTTCGGATACAAAAAAAACAGTGTTCGGCCTTCGTCATTTATTTATGCTTGTGGCTGTTGTGAAGGAAAGTGAATGCTTTGGCCTGGGATTGACGCGACCTCACCTGTTTTCAAAAAGTCAATTTCAAGACTTATTACCCTTTGTTCCCAAGACCCGCCTGCGAGTGCTTACGTCGCCTTTTATTGCTATTCTGCCTTAATGTGATGGCTGCAAATGCGGTGGCAATTCGAATTCATTTTGTTTTTGTTTTAAATTCCCACCAGCAGATAAAATTTAATTCTGTTTTTATTATGGTCGAAAAAGTAGCACTTAACTACGTATTTCAATGAGTTCAGGTGCAACGGTATGTAAATAATGGTAGTTTCCCTTCTGCATTTCTTTTGTTGTTGTGAACCTACTCAACACGGTTTCACCAATTTGCGACGGTTTAGGTACACATTGGAATGTTACAACATGTTCGTTTAGTTGCGTGCTAAACAAACGAAGCGCGACTTTCGACACGGGTGCAGTTATATTAGCGGCCCTTCATATGGAGATGTCAGGCGCCCGCGCCGCCACCACCGCGCCGCCTAACACTAACGACATACTTCGCACGATTTCCATGACATTCTTGACTGAACAAGACGGCAAGAGTCTTCACTTACACGGAATCATCGAAAGTACATACGTGGAACAACACTCAAAACGTAAACTCATTACCTATGTGTTTACCGCAGAAACCTTTAACTCTCGCGGTAAATCAGATGCTTTAGGGCTTTGTGGTAGAATCTAAAAACAGATAACATGGATCGTAAAATTGCTTACAATTACCAGAACTATAAATAAAGTGTATCCAAGACGTAAACAATGAGTCAGCCTAGTCTAGTATAACGGTATCACTAGTAAAATCGATTCTGTACTTTCTCCTAGACTAAAACAGGGTATGGTATGGAGTGAGAATGTTGTACCAGTCTGTTATGGTGCGTGTGTAATGTAATACTAATTGCTAATGTGATCAACTGGAAACTTTAGTTTGTTGACTAACTGCAGTATAAGAAAGAGGAAAGTTAATTATTTGTTTGAGACTGCGTTGACCGATTTCATTCATTTTAGGTACACTTTCAGCTAGCTGTCTTCCTTGGTTTGTAATGAATTAAAATTCGAAGGATGATTAGGAAGCAAAATTTAATGTTCTTAAGAAAACTAAAATAAACAACTAGAAGAGCATTGATCTAGAAAATAATAATAAAAGGTTACGTAAGTAGTAACTGAATACAGAACTTTCAGTTTATTATATTCCTAAAATGCCATGAGTAACGCAATCAGTGTCAGAGCAACACAATGTCGAATTTCCAGAATTTCCCAATGCTAGATGATTTTAGTGCTCGTAATTATGTTCCAGGAATAACTCGCTACTCCTTACGCCTAACATTCAACAATATGCGTTTCTATATCGAGTGTAATTTTCACAGACTGTGTTCCGTCTAGGTCACTCAATGGACTCGGCCTCGACCTATTTAGTGGTCGCATGACACCTAATTTAGTTATTGAGAACAGTTATTCGAACAATCATTGAGGAAACAGGGATTGAAACATAAATTCTAATAGGACCATCTCAACTTTATTTAAATTTCATTCAATTAATCAATTGCCAGGATTCATGGGACGAAATAAACAATTCAATATAGAGGAAACAAAACCATCGTTAATCAAAATCACATTAATTTATTATTAAAACAGACGCAACCGATTTATGTTTAATGAATAAGATATGCGCTGATTGTGAATTGGATTAATTACGATGCTTTTAGCGATGAACAAGAATATTATAATCACGTCGCGTGAATGACATTTATTTGCATATCAAGTGCTTCGATCAATATTACTGTTGATGCATACGATAACGTGGTAACAAAGTTTCTTTATTTCAATAATAGTAAAACTTGCTGATGTGCAACGAAAGCTTTGCTGACAGCTGGAGCGAACTTCGATATCAAAATGGTAAATCAAAAAGACTTTATGCGGAGAAAGTAATGTCCTTCACTGACTTTCTAAGTAAAATACTTTACTGGTTACATCAAGTAAATTGAGCACTCTATATTCACTAGATCCCGACAGTCGTTTCAGACTTGACAACTTAAAAATAAGTAACAAAGTTTTGAGAGATCTGAAGACTTCTTGACAGACGAGCACGTCTCGAGAGCCGGTCGCAAATAATTTTTATCTCGTTGACGCTTTAACAGAATTTCCATGATGTCTTCCGTAATTTAGGAATTATAAATGCAATAAATTCAAGACATTAATTTTGTTAGACAGGGCTTGCTAGTACTAATTAGTTACCAAACGAGTTTCCAGTTTTGGTTAAACGAGGAAAAAAACCCTATTTGCTTTTCCAATCATGCTTTTATTTCTCGTAATAATAAAATTGGTTTAACTGTGATTCATAACAGCATTACTAACTTTACCAGGAGTCCCTCGACATCTACTTAAACAATCTGCGGGACAAGTTTCGTCCATACGATATTTACAGTTCCTAGAAAACTGAAGCAACTGATTGCAATATGAATCACGCGAAATTCTAACAATGGCTAGAGTAAAGAGTAGCTACACTCGCCTTACATTGATAAATGTAATCGCATGCCTACATACGAAGGTAAATGTCAACAATAGCACAGGTTGAAAACTGATCTAGAAATGACAGTCTTAAATGTATTTTTAAGGTTCCGTACATCAAAAAGAAAAAACGGACACCATAAGGATCACTTCGTGGTCCGTCTGTGTGTCTGTCAATACCCTTTTTCTCAGGGACGCGTGGAGGTATCAAGTTAAAATTAATATCAAATACGTAGGTCTGTGGTCTCTTGGAGTTATAAAAAAATCAAGCTTCTAAGTAAACGCAATCAAAATTTACGGCCATTTATGAACACATTTTGATACTCGCAAAACCTTATACTACCTACTTCCTACTGACCTAGAATCATGAATTCTGGCAGGAAGCAAGATCTTACAGCACAAGTAGTGGAAAAAGTCTGAAAATGTACAATTTGTAGTTTTATCTTTATTTTGTTAAATTTTCTGTTAGAGAATTGACCGTGACGTATATCGATGTATGGGAGAACATTTTTTCAACAACAAAGTTAAGTTTGTTTTTGGGATAAATTCATCCCAACTACGGAACCCTTCATTGTGCATGATCCGATACGCAATTTTTTCGGTTTTTTTTATTATTAAGTATAATGAAAGTTAATAACTAAAAATGATCTCCAATTTAATTCGGCTTTTATATAAAATTAATAATATTATAAATAATTAGGCTTTTCGTCCATTGAGTGATGGCTGTTTTTATCCACCGGGCGTATAAATTCCTGTCCACTTTATTCCACGATCCATTATCTTGTTTATAATAAAAACAATCATTGTCTGTCTGTTCGCGTTTTTGTTTAATTACGAGTATTCATCTGTTTTGTGAATAATTGGTGCTGGTTTTAAAAGTTGTACATCGAAGGACGTCGTCTTTACATCTGGAAGACTGTTTGTTATTTATGTATGGACATACGAACGAGATGAGAGACGTAGAAACATTATTGTGACAGCTCTTTGACTGGTGGTATCAGATACCATGTCATGTCTCTGAGGAATTGTGCCAGCACATCTGAAAATAACTTTGTTGTACGATATTTGCATAGAACACTATTTAGTTTTATATCTATTCATTAGTTTTACATATAATATACGGTCTACTTATTAAGCGTTAAATGCTCGAAAGGCAAAAAGATGAAACATCTTTATTGACAAAAGGTTCATTTATCAAATAAATAGTTCTGGCAATGAGTCGATTGATCGGGTGGCCGGCGTAATAGAGCTCATAGGCATCGTGTGCATGATTACCGAACACAATAAAGCCGTTTGTTATTTGTCGATTAGCGATTTGATAAAGCATTTCAATTTATAGCATCATTGAGTCCAGCGTCCTCGAACGCGGGCCAATTACCCCAGTTTCTGTTGATCCTTATATAGTATCGTTTCGTAAACCTAATGGAAACCGCACCGATATTTATATATATATTAGTATAGTATAAAAAGCTGTTTATTTTTCGATGCAACAGAATCATACTCTGGCCTCGATAACGTTATTATCAGGGATGCATCCGATACCGATACTGATACCGATATATCAGCGATACTTCGGGTTTGCCGATATATCGGCATCGGCGATATTTTTATGGCCGATTCTACGATACTTTTCAAATTTCGCAGAAGTACTTTAGTATCCAAATGAGTTCTGTCGCATCTGAGAGACTATTTTCCGCCGCAGGTCTTATTCAAACAGATTTGGGAATTTGCTTTTGTCCGCAAAACTTAAGAATACTTTGTTTTTTTAACAAAAATCTAATCAATGTTAATTACTAAAACTATTAACTAATCTCAACCTGTCTATATTTTTTATACATAGTAAATAAAAAAACTAACCTGACTTGTGTTTTATTTATTTTACCTTCATTTTTGAATTCAATAAGCGTATCGGTATCGGTATCGCCGATATATTTACTAGAGTATCGGTGTCGGTATCGTATCGGCAAAAAGGCGTATCGAGGCATCCCTAGTTATTATCTAACATATTAATTATTGACAAGGTATAACAACATATTTTCATCGGTAATATTAAAGAGTTAATAAGGAAAGGTCAGAAAAACAAAGTTGTGTGGATGCAACTATCTAATAAATTTTACACGTTAGTTAGGTATTTACGAAACCAGATTACTAAGCGATAGCATCACTGTGTCATTATGCATATAATTAACACTGATTAACGTGTCATGGCGGGCTCGTTATCATGTTAATCTTATGCACCGGTGACTCGGTGACACAATCACAGACTGCATGCCTCTCTTATCGCAGCCGCAAGTGTCTGGCCAAGGTCGAGTCTAAGAAAAAAACGTAGTGTTCACCCAAACCATAAAACTGCTGTTTGTTTTAAATGAGTGTCGAATTAATCATCACATGTTGTTGGGGAATTTTGGGTGACCCTTCAAAGAAACTCCAAATATGCTGATATTTAGTCAATCTTATATTGCGTCGATGACGAACAAAAATGGAATGAAAAAATGACACAAGCATGTACAGAAATCCTTACATCTAATTACTACGTTGATTTGCTTATTCTGAACGAGCAGGCGTAGGCTCGAACACATGTAATTCCCACGTTGTATGTACATAATACTTTCAGTTAAGGTACATTCTCCTCTATGTGAAGGACTACACTTACTTTTTATCCGATGTTGCCCATTATTTATGTGTCATTATTGTGTATATCAATAGTTATCTTTGGTTGGAGATCCTAAATAAATAAATTCTTGTCGGCTTGTTTGCACCACAATTTTATCATAATATTGTCGTTACTATTTTTGTTTCTCAGAATATTTATTTTTCGATAGAAATGTTCTTAGGTAACTTATATCTAGAGCATACTACAGATACTCACACAGCACACACTACAGATACTACACACTGCACCGCTGCCGCTGCTGCTCTGCTGCTGATACTGCAGATATTCGGATGCATATTAAGTACAAGTACGTACGTACATATAAGTACGTTTTTTTTTTTCGGCAAAGGATACAAAGTGTGGAAACGGTTTCTTAAAATATGTTTTATCCGGGATCACGTGGTTATATTAATAACAGTGTGTATAAAATTTTGTATTCCAAAACATAACAAATATTTATTATCTATTTAGAACTAGACAAGAATTTTGTGGAAAAAATAACACGTAAAAAATACTATTAAAATTTCTTCAAAAGTCTTTAATCTAAAATGAAATATATTTATTAGCCCGCATACACAGTACGAAAGAGTAGTTCTTAAAAATTCGGCCGTCCTGGCGACACTTTTCCGGTACCGAAGCACACTAATAGATACTAGTCAACTCTCAAACTTTAGGTAAATAGCATCCGTATATCCGATCTCTACACTTATATCAGATAATAGACAGTTAATCGTCTTCACATATAATTATATAACTAATGTACCTATAAAAATATTGTACGAGATTTTAAAAGAGTACCGGTGGAGTTTCTTGCCCATTCTTCTCCATACGAAACTACCTTTTGGAAGGGGCGACTAGAATCAATTCTATTTTTTTGTAAATATTGACGTTCAAAAGTGCCTTTATTGCCTATTTGAAATAAACAATTTGACTTTGACTTTTGACTTTGACTTTGAATATTTAATGTGAGAAGGGAAAATAAATATAATATATAATAATATAAGTATATAATATTCACGTAAAATGTTTAGGCTTTTTCCTGTTTAAGTTTCGAATGGGGGTTTTTTAATTGTAAGTTAGAAGGAGAGAGCAATTACTGTCGGCAGGCGGGCTAGCGGCTGCATGGCCGGTATCGCCGTCGGTGGCCCACATTGTAATCACGGTGATTAGCTCTGAACGCCACCATTACTGCCCAGGCCCACCTTTCAGTTTGAACCAGAAACAGCCCAACGTTAGGATGCGTTATTGCTTGGCACACTCCCTTCATTTCATTTTTGTTGTTCAATCGATTACGCTGGTTAAAAATTCTAATATAACCGAGTTGGGACCTGCCCCGCGGCTTTGCACGAATACTTTATCGTATCAGCTCTGCTTTACAAAGAACGTTAAATTATCCCCTAAAAGTTGCCAAAGAACATTTTGCAATTAACTAAAGTTTGCCGCCAGATGAATTGATGCAGACAAGTTTTTACCTACTTCTACTTGGTGATTATGGACCATTGCATTTGCCAAACAAATAATTGAATAAAGTTTCTCACTTCTTACTTGGAACCAATTGAATAAGTCATAAAACTGTGCCGTCAAATGTACATTTTCAATCGTTTTGTGTCGGCACTTGGGTGGGATCGACAGACACTCGCAACGTGTTCTTTATCTTCATACCCACCTAGAAGTATAGTTCATGTGGGTGTTCGAAAAATGCCATTTATCTTCTATTGGACAATAAAATTTGAATTTTACTGTTATCACAAGCATTTCAACAATGTTTTGGTGTCTTCGCACAACCATTGGCGTTCAGCGTCACTCACGTTTTTCGCCTACCTGAATTATTGATGCGCTGCTAATTTGGGGCAATCAACTGACAACAAGACGTAAACAAACTGATATTAAAATTCGCAGAAACAACTAACAACACGAGTAACTGCCTCATTTAACGTGACCAATGTTATTGTAACTATTAATATGTATTTAAATTCCGTAAAATTATCTTAATTTTGCCATTTATAAATAAACACAATGACGCTAATTCAAGAAAGAACGTCAGGACAATAACAATAAAAAGAGGTCTTTGTTTAATGCCATCGGTATGTTGGTGACGTGCATAAAATAATTATGATGTGTGTTCCACTTGTTCTACAAACCGGGCATAATAACCACGTGTATTGGTCAGTATAAATGGGCCAAGAATTTGCATCGTCGATGTGCATACGAGATCTGAGTCGCGGTCTAATGATAGCGCTCTACGGCTTGTCGCGATACCTGACGCCCAATGAAAAATATACTCGGCATTTACATCAACTATACCATGAATAAAACAAGCAGACAAATACCTGTGTTTTAATTAGTTATCCATTAATTTATTGTGTGGGAAACTCTGTTGTACATCTTTGCTTCCATTTTCTAGTAAACAACCTCTGACTGTGCATTCAAATGTATTATCCATTCATGATCGTGTCACATTTGAAAGGAGCATAATAGAGATATTTTTAGTGTCTGCCCTTTACAGCAAGTCATTAATGCTATGTATTGTGTTAATTGTATAGGTACCTACAACATAACCTAAAGAATAATTCATGTTTTGCTTAAATGTCGAAAGTCATATTGTTACTTTTGAAAAGTGACGTAGGTATTTATGGTACTATAACTTCATATAATTTTAATGTTCTGTATTAGGATGAATGGGAACACTTTCACGCTGTGTGAATAATATAGTGAAACCCTCGAACGTACGTAAATAAGACTCCTGTAACAATTTCTGCCTCAAATACAATTTAATATCATATAAAAAATGTATCAAATTCCAGCATTATTTCGCACAAAAAGGTTATTTTGAGGAAAAATTATGTGTTCACATTTTTGGACAGACAACGTTTTCGCTGACAAGCTGAGCCAGCACGTGATGAAGAGGTCATTAAAATGAGATGCGCGTTTAAAAATATTTGGCGCAATGTTCGCATAAATATTACGTTAGGCATAAAACGTGGCTATAACAAAATAAATAAATAAAATAATGTTACAGGACAAAAATGTGTCAACAAAATATCTCTATGGATATCGCTACGATTTTCGTAGGTCTACGCTACGCGATGCTACGCGAAGCTACACGGGGCTACGCCAAGCTACGCGTGGTAACGAACCACGGTTAAATGTTTCATCACCTTTTCACAACGATTAGTCATACAGTTCTATGTTATATTGGCTTAAGAGAGAGTTTTCATCATTTCACCATATTACTTATTGTACAGCGTAGCACAATGTAAGGTATGAAAGTATTCAACATCGCTAGGTTTTTAATCTCTTTAAAAAGAACAGTGAAGCTCGTGCAGTTGAAAGTGAACCAAAAATAAATTGCACGTAACATAACACCAAAAATAATGCTCGCTAATTGAATTATACACGATGCTTAACGATAACACATGAGTAACAAGCTTTTAAAAATCGTTTATTGCAAGTATTCATCGCGGCAGTTGGTCTTAATTGAAACATTGCAGCTAACCCGTTTTAGAAAGTTTTGGCTGCATGCCAACAGCTGTTCTGCATCAACTTTTTGTACCTACCCGGATTTTTAGTTCACCTTAAAGGTCAAGGTTACAAATATAGGTGTTAATTTGACTGGGTAAGTTTACGTTAGTTGCCCGCATTCATTATACATATTTATACTAGCCTTATCTAGCAGTATCGTATTCACTATTATTTTCTTTAATGTTTTGTATTATAATATAATCGCTCACTCCTTTGAATAAAATTAAAGGTATAATTTATATCCATGATATTAATGCATCACGGTGACGGTAAATATTTTTTATTAAAATACATTTTATATTATCTTCAACCGCGTACCACGTAGTTATCAAGATAATGATTACAGTTCATTGAATAACAATAGACACTTAGACAAGCAGTTACAAGAAAAACACTCAAAGGCTAGATAATAATTATCTTTGATAACACTTCCCTGTATTATAACACTATTTAAATCTAATTATAATTGCCACTTATTGACATTGTTAAACAATTATTTCTTATTATCTATAAAATTCAGTCAATAAAGTTGAATTAAATGCGCATGAAGCTCAACTGCACCTACTTATGTCTGCATTCTACAGACGACAGTAGGTATGTACTTTCACAATGGCGCGTAATGTAAAAAGATTTCATTACTGCAGTTAATATACTCGTAAAATGCGGAATACTCGTATGTTCGTATAAATGGGAAGTTGTACGCGTTTCCCGGTCTAACGTGAGATAGTAAAGCTACGCGGCGCTAACTCTGGCTGTCATCCAACAGGTTTATATTAATGGATGATTAATAGTGCGACGTGTCGGAACGATACATCAAGCTCGGTATGTTCCTGCGACCCACCGAATTTCCATTGAACATGTCTCGTAACACGTTACGATTCCAATTGTGATTCAATCTCAACTTAGAGCAATGACCATCACATGACGACATCTATAAAATTTTACAAGACAACGATGCGAATGCTTACTTTGTACCGAGCGGTATGCGTTTGCGTAGCCATAGAACAAATATTTTGTTCGCGTATGGACTAAGAGTTTTGCATACCAAAGATGTAATACGAGTGAGCTGGCTGTTTACTCCCCTTATCTGATTAATACTTTAGTTTAGACAGGAGTTAGGCAAAAGCAAACTACAAAGTAGCTATGTAGATAAACAGCGAGTGTTTCTAAAACAGCGCTCAACCTTGACCAACTACACTACCTGGATCATGTTATTCACAGTCCGTGAATTCGCAGGATGTTTACATAAAATATAATTTCCCAAGAAAACGAAAAGTAATGGTTGCGTTTTGATGATCATTTATTTTTGTGCTGAAAATATTACACCGGAACGTAGACTCGACTTTTTTCTGATGCCAAAGAAAAAGATTGCATGAAACAAAATACCCCTCGTGTGGGCGAGGTGATTAAATAAATAATGGTAATGTAAGCCATCCATCACATTATGACTACTTGTAGCTTAAAAACTGTCGACAAAGTCCTGACTGTAAAGTGCGAAGAACTGTACACTCAATGTTAATGTAAATAATGGTTAATGACCAGTTATCCTTGGCGATTACATGTAACGAATGTCTCGTGGTGTACAAACACATAAAATAACACAAAGTATCGCCACTCTTGAGTTTATCTTCTATATTCTTATAGTGATGACGTCACGGTGCATCGCTGAAAAAACTCGCTCTGCCTCCGGTCACTATCGACGCCATTGGATTCGTCTGTTATACGTCTAGACTTGAACATTTTCAAACCAGAATTCCAAAAATGTCGTGATTCAACGTCGACTTCAAAGAGAACATCGTTTTTATACGCTTTTATATTAACGAAGTATCTTTACTCAAATTATGTACGTATTTTATTTGTTTTCATTTGTATCTATACTACGCCTTATGATACAAGAGCTCACCGCTCATATTATGCTAGCAAAATGTAAATAAGCATTAGTGGTTTTTAAGAGGCGCTCGAGACGGAAATATTCATAATAAATATTATTTAATGTTTAGCATATCCTTGAGTAATGAGTACGGACAAAACGTTGCTTACGCATTCAAAAAATTAACATGTGAGTCACGCGTTACGCACAGTATCGGGTTAAGTTCAATTCATTCAGTTAATGAACCGTAGTAATCGTGCTCAACTGTGAAAAATGTCAGTCATTAATACGGCTACTGTTTATTTATGCGGCTACACTCACATTATCGGCTGGTATGACGCCTTTCCCGAAATCGTCATCGGTCACGTTTATTTTGGGAGCCACAAACATTGCCCGAGTTGTAGGTACGTACTACACGCATCCGCGGCGAAACGTGACCGATGCACCTCACCGTAATCTAAACTATAATTGCCGAGCACAGTTCTAACAACTCGCACTATTACAATTAAACACTTGATTGAACATCTCAGAGATCTCATACGTGGAAATGTTCCATGTTACGTAATCGTGTGCATTTAATTTAATATCCGGATTTGACAAGGAAATTATGAGTTTATGACTTTTGAGGAGATGATCTAATTTTCGTCAGGGATGATTTCATGTCATAGCTATTTTTGTGCAGATTAAGTCTTATTGATCTCATCGTCATCATTAGACATAGGATTCAAAACAAGATACGGGCCACGATGATCTAACTGACTATTTGTTTGAGCGATTAATTATTAATCACTCCCCAAAACGTGAAACATAACACACAGGTCTAAAATGCTTCAATAGCAAAAACTAGGTACCCGGATCTATGTATTATTTAGTTTTGTAGAAAATTCATTACCTACTGAGTTTCCAAAATCAACAATAGGTATAACAAACAAAATTCTTTGAAAAAAGTTTTACGCTACTGTTAATTATGAAAGAAGCGAAGGGTTGCTCCTTAATTAACAGTAGGCAGCGTAAACTTTTTTCACATAATTTACATTTGAAAGTCTTGGATCACTGATTACGGAAAGTAATTAAACATATTCTAAGGCATTAAAATAAATTAAAATTCAGAATCGTGTTCGTGACTTTATCAGCGATGTCGCAAGTGCACGCTAGGGCTTACTTCAGCGGAGTACCGGCCAGCCTTACATAAGGGTTACTGAGCTGAAGCGGCTCACATGCGGGCCAGGGTTGCGAGTTTGTTCGAAAGGGATATCGTGGCCCTGGCACACAGGCAAATGAAGGAATACGGGTGGGTTTTAGTCAGTAAAAGTCTAACACGCCCTCCCGCTCCGCCCAGAGCGGGAGAAGCTATTTGATCATTTCCCACCCCAAAAAAAAAAATGAAAGGCTTACTTCAGCGGAGTACCGGCCAGCCTTACATAAGGGTTACTGAGCTGAAGCGGGTCACATAATAAAGTTACAGAGTTTTAAGTTTATCAGTCGAATGCCGCGATTTAATAACAGAAAAAGATATACATAATTAACTAGTTAGAATACATCGTGATACGTCAGTATAATATGCAAATGTTAAATGTAAACACTTTAAACCTCTAGCCGGCGACAAATTGCGACGTTACTAGACATAAGCGATCGCCTATGCAGATATTAACACTCATGTTATTATCAAATAATCTTGACGAGCAAACTCATATTCTAACGAAGGATGTAGGTATTGCGACGAAATGCTTATATTTTCTAAGAGGAGTTAAGACAGCTTTTCATGTAATATAATGTATTTGAGTTTAGTTTCTAATGCGCACTATTCATACTCATTTGCTAGTCAAGTATTTGCGGATTCATTATTTGCTGTTAAAACTTGCGAGTTCTCGTAACTACTCATTACGTTTTCAGTGTTCCCTGCACAAGTTGTACAACGCTTTTCACAACATTTGCTCATTTATATTATTTCTCATTAGCAGGATTTCAGATATTGGGTCGTAAAACGAATAGTTTTATTAACTTTGGTGTTCTGATATACGTTATAAAAGTAACACTCGCTATATTAACTTTTGTTTCGATGCCATCAGTTTCATTGCCCTGAATTTGTTATTATTACGACACCGAAACAGGCTGACGTTTTATTACCAATCTGATTCCCTTGACGGTTTCATTAAATTCTTTGTAAGCTTTTATAAGTTCTTACCGTACAATGTTTGTTATCTAATTATTTAAGGAAACGTTGTTTGTAAAGCTGAATACTGCTTTTATTGCTATTCTAATCTTCATGCTTAAATTACGTTTCGAAATGGAACGGAACTCGAGGCGTCACCATCTCTATAGGCCATCGACTAGTTCCTAGTTTATACTTAGGCATGCTTTTTATTATATATCTCACTAGCGACCCGCCCCGGCTTCGCACGGGCAATGTTGATACTAAATATACTACAGAATGTCTTTATATACAACGTTCACAGCTTTTTTGGCATTAGACAATACAAAAATGATGTTTTCTTTAGAGGTTACTCTTGAAAGAGTGACATACAGGGTGTTTGGCAGAACGTTGAACATATGAAAATGGTGGATAGGTGGGGGGGTCGTCTGCTACTTACTCAGCCCTAATTTTTTTGGGCTTTCTTCTAGTTTCACCACTTTCTTAACTTTAAAGTGTAATTTTTATAAAAAATGGGTAAAACAGGCAATATTATTGTTTTTTTTTAATCTTTAATGTTGGCAGATTCTTATAATATTATTGCTTTATTCAGATGTCAGCTAGAAAAAAAGTTATGAGTCCTCAAACTTACAGAAAGATGTAAAATAATACTTAAATCTTAATTTCAACTTGCATTAAAAAAAAAAAACAAATAATGATTGAGGAGTTCCTATTCTAGCAAAACATCTCAACCTAACATCCAACCTTTCTAATGGTATATAATCTGCTTTTATAAAAAAAAAAAAAACTTTAAGAGTTATTTTCACAATTGTATCAAGCAGGAAATTTTCGACGAAACTCTACCTTTACGGAAACTGAAATGTTTTGCAAAATTTAATACTGCAAGGTTGGTAAAAATTAAATGATCAAACAATATTGCCTGTTTTACCCATTTTTAATAAAAATGATACTTTGAAGTTAAGAAAGTGGTGAAACTAGAAGAAAGCCTGCTTTTTTATGATTATCGTAACCGTTAATTTGATTGTATACAACAATAATAGTAGGTCAGATTAATAAAGGAAGATGCATGACTATGTGTCTACGTAGATATTCGTGAAACACAGATCGTGCACCAGCGCGGGCACCGTCGTCGTCACCTAAATACCGCGCGTTTCCGATTGCAACGCGAAACTAATTCAGTTTCACACCACTTGTCGCCATAACTAGAAACGATCAACATAAACTCACGCCTTTTTCCCATGAAAACATATATAGCAGAAACTATAGAACACCATCTGCTACGCTCCTTACATACTCCTTTTGCTTCGCCTACGTTCATAGTTCATAGAAACGATAATTTTCTATTATTAGGTACTCGTCTGTACAGATTTCCATAATTTTCATTACATTAAAATTAAAATAACATTATTTTCATTAATTCAAGAAAGCCTGTTTCAGTAGTGCTTTAAAAAATGAAAGGTCCTTAAAATACATATTTTATGAAAAGTGGTTTCGCTGATATTAAACTTTATATTAAACATCAAATAAAGCAAGTCGAGGCAAATATAAACTGTTACTGTAGTAGATATTATATTTTACGCCTTATAAGTTAACTAATAATAATAAATCAACACCTATTACTCACGCATCTAAGTGTCATTTGATTATGATCTATCTCGTCGACTTATTCATCTATAACTCCTCATATCCTGCATTTATATGTTTTTTTTATCTGTCAGGTACGGACCACCCGGTAAATATCAGTTGTATCGTTACTATCAGATGATCCGAATATAAGGGAAGTGTCAGAGACGGTCTGGAGTGAGCTTAAGCTAGGCATCTTGTATTACCGTTACCGCGACGAGGCGCCAACCACAGGCCGGGGCGGGCGTGCACTTCGTACGCTATATCACAATATTATAAATTGAATACTTATCACGATCTGAACAGCATACATGCTGCTTACCTGTATTTATGAGCAATACACTCTAGCTTGTTTGCTAACATTGTTTCTTCCTACCGGGCTTTATAAGTCTATAGAATCTCATTTGATGCAACTCAGCCTGGATAAGTTACTTACACAGTCGAATGCTTCGCTCAAATCCAAAACTAATGGGACCCAAAGGATTTGAATCTTCGATATATAGATAAATTTAATCAAGCTCAGTGGAAGATAATATGACCGGGTATTAGATTAATAAATTAATGAGAAATCGTAAAAATGAAGGTCTGGCGTGCATTTGCTGGCGCCTCACGTCCAAGATTACATATAAATCGCCGGCTTACGTGGGCGGGGACAATTGTCGGTCTCTACTGATAAACGCTAGAGATGACCTGCGCCCCGGAGGTAAATGTTATCGTGAGAAACTACCTCACATAAAAGAAATCCGAAAGCAATGAATTCTTCATCTTTCTACGAAAATGACACAAATGTAACGTGCAGTTATACCGATGTTGGTGAAATGTGAGCGACATTTACTAGCATTCGCAATTATAATTTGCTGAAATGAAATGGCGCATGTCCCAGTTAGTAACACGTAATAGACTAATGGACACTCTTTAGTCGGTGTCTGAAAATTGTGAATTCTGACGCAATCACTTAAATTTTTAATCATTTTGCGTGATTGTTATGGATAACCAATTCCAACACCTCATACTCTCACCTTTTAGATAGTGTATGTAAAATTCTCACAGATAGACCGAGATTTGCTCTGTCTGCAAATAAACCTTCAATCATTTTCACATTCGCCTTGGCTTTCACTCACTCGCAATCTTTCACATTACGTAACTCTTCCTGGGTTTCTTCAGTCATTAATCTTCTGCTGTCCTTGCTATGGTACTTATGTGTCGCAGTTTGCTGTGGGTTGTGCTGCGCATACTTATTATTAGGTATTTGTATAGCTGGTTCACCGTTCAAAAGCTAGCTACACAACCGCTTTTGTCACCTGCATTCAATAGATGGGCTCATTGTTTTCATTCCTTTGCAATGTAACGTGAGCTTACACAGCTAACTTGCGGTCGCGGCGACCTACGCGAGCTCACACTCCACACTATTCACATTTCCTTCACTATCTAGAAGATTCCTAAAACATGTCCCGTACAATATTTACATTACAAGCATACTCATTTGGCGTTTTCTGTTTAATTTGAAATCGATTCTTCTAGTGGGTTTATGTTAGTGAACTCGATGAATAAAGAGGAACGGCTCGCGGCATTTGAAATTAAGATAACAGTTTTATTGGCTTCTAATTCAATTCGTGGCGGTTTTTTCTTATCGTTTCCACTTAAAGCTCTTACTAGCTTTCACGTAAGTTGCAACATTGCATAGACAAGAATCGTCGGCTGGTTTTCAATCACGAGTCGTGTTTGAACTTGGCCCGTGAGCTGCGACACTGGGTCAACGAGGCAGGGCTGGATATTTCCCGGCGCATTGCAATAAGTATGTTCGATCCAGCGCGACAATTAATATAGTGCAGTGTGCAATAAGCGCAGGCAGCATGTGGGTACCCGGTACAATATTATACGCGATTGACCTTGCTTTATTGTCAACTACGAGATTATTTATAGTCAAGAATTTAGCTTCAACTGTAACAGCCGCTTTTGATTGAAATTATTAACTGCAATTGAAGAAAACAATATACCTAGTTTAGAGTTGCTTCTGTTTACTCACATGCCGCTATGATTGAACTTGATCTCACTAAGTACTTCAGCCACTTAATGAATGACCATTGAACCTATCATGTTAGAGACTTTTACTGATATTGTTTCGTTTCGTGACATTTCGCTGAAAATATGTACCTATTAGTCACTGAACCGCAAAAATAACTTATGAATTTGAAGGATTAAACAATAATAACATTATATTATATTGGTTTTACTAATTAACCACACGTCGCTATGATTTAATCCCAATTAATCGTGCGTCGTGATACCGTGAATGAATAATGTTGAACAAATGCTCAATGAATTACTGGTTTTAATGACTAATTATGCATAGAGACATCCTTAATATTGTTATGGGAATAAAATATTATAGGTGCCATCATAGTAATAGTCGTAGAGAGTTATATTACGTTACATCCTGAAGCGGGGCTCATGATTAACATCTTCCGTGAGCAGGGTCAACGTGCAGGGGTTACGGCCTGACAAGCCTTGTGACTAGACCTTCTAGAAATTTCTAATAAAACATGATTTGTGGCAATAGATTATACTTAACTACGCGTTACAGGACTCATAAATGCGATATGAATTTATCGAAACTTATGTAACAGAAACATTATTGTGTTGGTACTCGTAGTAGAGGCGTAATAATGTGAACTGGTTTTAGTAGTACCTCTTCAAATAAGGGTCACGAGTCGGAAACAAACAAAACATTGTGAACACAACGATCCAAAACAGAGTACGATGATCTAAACGCCTAGTCAACCAATTCGCTCCAAATGGCCATTATGCAATAAAATCATTTGAATTAATCAATAGAGCAGAGTGGGTCCTGGCAGTACAACCGACTAACGACGCACTTCCTCCTGTGCTGCCGGTGCCACTACATCGCCCAGCTCCCTGGGTTCAGCAGCCGACCCGCTTATTGTTGCAATTGAGCACTCTAGGTACTTAATAGTGCTTTAAATATAACTCCGGCTTCTCACGATGCTTATAAATTATGCTAGCATAGAAATCAATGTCAATATTACGTTTTACTATTGGACAGTATTCCCTATATGGAAGTTAATGTTGTCCTTTCATAACGTAATGATGATGTTTAGAAGTTGTATAATAAGGCGAAACAATATTCTTTTTAATTAATTTTATTGGTTTTGCAAAGCTACAAAGGCGGAACATAATATTTTTGAAATAATTAAACTATGTAAATATTTTGAATCATATTGTTTTAGCTGCGAACTGCGCAGATCGTTTATTTTTTTTGTATGTATTACCATAAAAAAACAGCTTGAGGAAATATATAATTCTGAATAATAAAACCAGCAAGATAAATCAATCTTTAAGGCTGCGTGCTTATTGATAATTCAGATCGAGTGTGTATAAATAGCATGTAACGCAGATTCCAAGAATATCACCTGTTTGTTTAAAATTGCGTTTCTAACATCTGTGGAGTAGTTAACCTGTACACTATTACTAGGTATCAGTAGGTAGCCGAGGACGCTAACCAAACGCTAACGATGTTTACAAAATGGATCACGTACTTCACAACTAACATATACTAACTAAAACTGTGCAAACAATTTAGAACGTTGATAAAGTTACATTCTTAATTAGATTATTATCGTTTCATTATAATTTTAAAGGAAATTAAATCTCTAGGTCGATTTTTTTCGTAGTCTTAATATTGCGGATGTAAACAAACCTTGAAACATATGAACAAACAGCTGATTAATAATGACTCGCGACATAAACCTATGCTCCACATTTTTAAATATCTAATTTATGTATAAACTATTATGATTTTATGATAGGTTGCAGACTCGAAACGGTGCCAACTCTCAAATGCACATACGTTCAATTGTGTAATTAGGAACAGATTGTGGTAGTACCGCATATTTTCAAATTAAGCATTCCTTTCTGTTGTGCAACGACTGGCAAGTGAAATATGACACATATATACGTAATACTACGGTAATTATGCATGAACTACGAATTTCGAGACTCGGAGGGATTGTTGTCACGATCCATAGGACTTTGTACTCTTATGCACGTGTAACGTCGTGCATTCTGCATAATTAAACACCACTAAATAAAAAAATCATCATTGCATCACAATACACAGCGATTATCTGAAGGTAATAATTAGGTGCTCATAGCGCATTTGATTTAAATAAGATTGCATCAAGTTATTGCTATAACGAAACATAAAATACAACGAGACACGTCTGACCTAGTATTCTTGCATCTTGTACCTTGAGATAAACGTATGTATTAGAACAATACAGAACATTTTCCTTGAAGAAAGCAAAAACAAATCAGCAAAATTAAATATGTAAACAAATGCACCTGCACTCGTAGGATTTTCGATTCAGCTGATCAGGTCAACTCATCCAATGAGGAAGCACATACACTGCCGAAGACACACTGGTCCCTGTCAAATCGATGTTCAACAAATTGGTAAGTGTCAATAAATATGTATGTGTCGTGTATGCTCTCGCGCACCGGCTCGGAATCGCAGGCGACACGCGCTCCCCGTAACGGACAATCAGTAACTGAACGTTCGGTTGACTCGGTCGGACCAGTTATTATGCGCCCACTGATGCCATCAATAACTTCACCAACACGTGGGTCCGACGATGTCGGCCGACACGACGTGATATCACACATGCACGGTACCACGCTTATCGGTGCATCGCCTGTAAAAAGCTCATGATTCATCAGAATTAGGTTTCGCTCGTGACATCACCATGCTATGCGAGTAATGTAAACAATACGGGTTCGAGTGGCGATCTGCTTCAGCAGGTTCATGTTATGTGCCGGCACACTATGCACACCGAGCTAACGTGTATTATAGAACAGTATGCACTATAGTCACCGTTGTAGCTTGTAAATATTTGTCTCTACCGAGCCATGTGTGAAAATCATTACTTGGAAACGCAGAATTCCTGACATACTTCTGAGTAATAATATCGTAAGGATTTAAACCCGAGCCGGAATTACTGGAAGAGATAGCATTGCGTAAGTTTTCTCTCGATATAAAGAGTATTTACTGGTAATGGAGAGTACATTTTCTCGACTGTAGATAAACAGAGTAAATGATTGTACGAATAAATTTGGGCGGAGTAGGAAGGAAACAAGCTTAATTAAAAAGTTGCTTATAGAAAGTTGTTCTATTACTCTGTCGATATTTTCCTTATATAGTTGGTGAACCTCCCTTATACGATATACCTACCTCTATTTTAGTAGATATCGATAAGCGCAATATTCTAACAAGAAATATAATTCAGGCTATTAACGCAAAAATTAAGTTGCCCAGTAAACCTTAAGCCGTATCATACTTTTTTTTATTAGTGTAATAATTATGTCATTATATTGAAATTATATAATTGTAGTACACAGAATCAATAAATAAATGATTAAGATAGCCATTATTTTAACAGCTGTGTTAATGCGTATGCCATTAAAAGGAGGCACAGGTAGCTTTAGTACGGGTTGAGTCAGCTCTAATAAAGACTTATTCCTCTGTCTCTTTTTTGACAACATTTAATAAAATAATGTAACTGATGATTAAGGCTCTTATCACACGAACGTGCGAAGCGTGGGCGTTATTGAAAGTATGAGCAGGCTATAGATGTTACCTGTACATGTAAAAGCTTTCCTGTTCATTTAGTTTCAATCACCAGTAATAGTGTGTGTATATAAAATTCAAAGTCCTGATTGACTGACTGACTGACTGACTGACTGATATATCAACGCACAGCCTAAACCGCTGATCCTAGAGACATGAAATTTAGAGGGTGTGTTCTTTGTGAAGAGTAGGTATCCACTAAGAAAGGGTTTTTTGAAATTTCACCCCTAAGAGGGTGAAATAAGGGATGGAAGTTTATATGAAAGTCCGTCAGTTTTGAAGTTAGGATCTTCAAATTTGGTGTATAGGCTGGCGATTGAAAATTAACTTACACGTGTCTCAGCGTTTTTGATAATTCCACCCCCGAAGGGTTAAAAAGGGGGATGATGTTGTGCATGAAACGTCCTTAATTTTCGAAGTAAAATCACTAATTAAATAGGCATAAAAATCATAACGTCGAAAATATAAACCATAATGTCAAAATATAAATCATAACGTCAAAATAAAAATTAAAAATGTCCATTATCCGCTAAGAAGGGATTTTTCGAAATTCAACCTATAAGGGGTGAACAAGGGGGATAAATCTTATTCCTTGAGGTAATAAACCTGAAACTTGGCACGAATACTAACCTAAGTAAATTATAAAGTGTGACATTTTTGTTTTTTATTAAACTACTCCATAATGGGGGATTTGCGGATGACAAAGTTTGTATGGAAGAATTTTAACGCGCGGTCCGATTAACTCGAAACTCAGTATTTATACAGTAAACCAAAATAAATAAAAGAATTTATCAGTTTTTCGAAAATTTACCCCTTTTTTCTGCGTGGGAAATTATCAAATAACTTCCTCCGCTCTGGGCGGAGCGGGAGGGCGTGTCAGACTTTTACTGACTAAAACCCACCCGTGTTCCTTCCGTTGCCTGTGCCAGGGCCATGATATCCCTTTCGGACAAACATCACAACCCTGGCAGGCCCTAACGGACCCCGTCAGTTGGTGCTGACATCTATTCGAGGCGCGCGTGGAACACAACGCGCTGTCGAACCGGGCCTGTAGGCTTACTCTCGACACTCGATCCCAATCGGAATTGGAAATTGGGATCGAGATCTTGTCATTTGGCACTCTTGAACGCTACACTAGCTCACGATTGGAATCGTATTTGGTGGATTCTTTTGGAACTAAATGAAATCGACTTTACTCGAACGATGCATTTTTTTGGTACTCTTGACAAGATTTTGACGTTGCCTTATCGAGTTTGAATTCGTGTTTATGATCAAAGTTGAACGATTACAAAAAGTATGCTTTTTCGGGATCGAGTTTGTTATTGTGACTGATTTGTGAAGTTTTTATTGTGAATAATGGCGCATTTAGAACTTATTTGTGATATTTTGGACGATACTCATAAGTTAGATAAGAGACAAAGGCGGTTTTTGAGACGAAAGGCGCGTTATGCAGACAACGCGTTTGCCATGACTGACGATGAATTGACGAAAAATTACCGAGTAAATAAGATTTTGATATGTAAGAATAAATTTTTTACTGTAATTAAAAACCTAATTCAATTATACTAATTTTGTAAATTAATCTTTTTTTTATTCACTACACTTATTTATTATTCATATAGATAGGTAAATTCTATAAGCAAATAAAATTAGTATGGGCTAGAAAGTTTAAACAATAATAAAAACTAGTACCTACTTAAAACCCTAAAGTAACAATAGCTTAAATTAATATAACATTATTTACTGCCTATTTTGTCTCAGGGCATCAGCAATATTATTGAGGGCATTTGCCACAGTTCATACTTAAAGTACAACTAACTTGAACTTGTGCGTAACGTAGGTACCTACCTACACGTACTTTATTACATTCCCAACTAAACACTTGAAAACTTTTAGATAACATCGCTTTGAAACTTTTGTTTATCATAACTCTAATAATTCAGTTTTTATTCAAGGAACCTACTCGTATCCTATGATTTTTAGGTGGCTGACAAATGCGCGGGAAGTTTTTTTTAATGTAACCCAGGCAATGACAAACACAATGAGTCATTGCGACCTAAGTATTTAATGTTAAAATACATATAAATGCAAGCAAATAACACTTTAATGAGTATTTATGTTAAAATAAATATCAGAACAAATTTATTTATAGATTTAACGAGTTATTCAATATTTTAAATTTGGTAATTTTCGTTTTGATTAGTATGGCCACACCAAGTCAATCAGTGTAGACGAACATGCAGTCGATTCCAATCTCAATCTCGATTTCGTTCAAGAGTGCCAATTTTCTGAAGATTGGAATTGAAACTGAACCGGATTGGAATACGATCGAGATTGGGATTGATTTCAAGAGTAAACCTACTAGTCCTTATCGGATGGCGAGCTACCCATCGCTCACCGTCCGCAAGCCCGCGCCTACGGTGGCCGGAAGCCGGCTTGCTACTCCCGACGCCCGGGGCGTCTCCTGCGGCGACTAGGGGCGCGAGGGCGCGAACCTTGCCTCTCCCTCACGCGTTCTGCCTCCTCCTTCACGAGCATTACTGTTTCACAGAAGGAGGTAACGGCCTCCCATGCACTCTCGCTCCGAACCATAGCCTGAACCAGGGCCGGACGCGAGAGACGAGAGAGACGCGAGAGGACACAGTGGTGCTCCGCCCAAGCCGCGCAGACCTCCACCGTATGCTCCACCGTGTCCTCCGGGCGATCCACACAGTGGTGACACCCGGGCGTTTCCTCCCGCTTTATCCTGAACAGGAACCTCCCGAAACAACCGTGTCCGGTTAGGACGCCGTAGCGCCTCTCTAGCCACTCCTCAAAGAGGGGACTTATCGCCACAATTGTGGCGTGCCCAGCGCTGGATTGCGACAATTGTACTCTCCATGCCACCATGAGATCCCGCCGGAGCTCCGTCCGCTGTGCCGTGATTTCTCGCGGCAGCAGAGTTTCGACCCAGTGTTTCGCCTCCTCGCGCCACTCCCAGGTGTGCGCGAGGACTTTTGCCTCCAGATCCCACGGCGGCAGTCTGGCAAGGAGGCTCGCCGCCTCACGGGAGACCGTGCGGTAATGACCCTTAATAGGGTGAAACGGGGTAGTCAATTTTACAAGAGAGGATTCTACTGTGTGGCTTGATTAACCCCAAATTATGACGTGGGCATCAGCTAAGAAGGGGTTTTTGAAAATTCAACCTTTAAGATTTTTCATACACACAAAATCCCCCTTTTCACCCCGAAAAGGGGGATTTTGTGTGTATGAAAAATCTTATTCCTTGAGTTAATAAACCTGAAACTTGGCACGAATACTAACCTAAGTAAAATATAAAGTTTGTAATTTTTTGTTTTTTTAAACTACCCCCTAAAAGGGGATTGGGGGATATGAATTTTTTTATGGAATAATTTTAACGCGCGGTCCGATTAACTTGAAACTCAGGATTTATACTGAAAACAAAAAATAAAGAATAACTTTTATGCGGTTTTTTTTAAATCTGCCCCTAATAATGGGGTGAAAAGGGATAGTCAATTTACAAGGGAGGATTCTACTGTGTGGCTTGATTAACTTGAAAATTGGTATAAATAACCTATAAATCCAATAATAGAAACGTCAAAAACGATGATTCAACAATTTACCCCTTTGAGTGCGTAAAAAGGGGCGATATATTATAGTTTGTATGAACAGAATCTTATTTCTTTTGAAATATAAACTTGAAATTTGGCCCGAGTACTTACGCTTACGCGAGTACGCCGGTCCGATTAACTCGAAACTCAAACCTCATATTGAGTTTTTGAGAATCGGAAAAAGGGGTACATAGTTTTCGGGAGAATTTTACTGCGTACCTTGAATAACTCAAAAGTTGGTATACAAAATTTCTTACAAATAGACTTAGACATGAAATGGAGTAGGACACGTAGGTATATTGAACAAGTATGTACAAAACGAAGTTTGTATTTATATGCTATATAAATATCCTCCATAAAGTTGTAAATCAAACTGCACTCCTATCTGCTTACCACGCTTACGTTGGTTCCAACTAAGATACGGTATAATGTTTTGGGGGAATGCTGCTGATAGAGAAGCTGTTTTTTGTTCGACATCCACGCGGGCGAAGCCGCGGGCGAAAGCTAGTTACCTATAAGTTACAAGGCAAAACAGTGAAAATAGTACGAATTCATTCATAATTATTTTCCAACAAAATAAAGAGGAACTGTCATATACTTAATACGTGTCGCTTGGTTACCGTTGTTGATTACTTTTATGTCATTCAATAAAATACTGCTATCACGAAATATTATGCTTTAATTAGTATCTAATATCTGGCGACGATGTCGTTCGATATAAAGAAAGCAAAACGTTCACGAGCCATCCTACGCGGCTTGTTAACAAAAACTAATAACGTACTTCAAGAAGAACAAAATGTATATACACAAGAAGAATTAGAAACACGATTACTGACACTTCAAAATACTTACCAAGGACTGCAAAACATACAATTACAGATAGAGGAGGAGACCGAAGACGAATACATCGAAGCTGAAACCCATTACAGGTACGAAGTGGACGAAATTTATACAAATTTACGTACAAAAATGATTCGACTGATGAAGACATTTTTCAAACCTCCTGAGCCGTTACCCAACGTGCCATCCACACACCATGCGTGTGAAATCACGAGCGCTCATCGTGAAGTACCTCCTAGACTCAATTTCCAACCGTTTCAAGCAAACGAATCGTTTACAAACTTTATTAAAAGACTGTCTGTTTACATGATGCTTAACAATATCACGGATCCCACTACGAAGGTCTACACCCTGCTGTCCACTTTACCACCTGAAATTCATGAAAGAATTTACGACCTGTGTTCACCCGACGACCCAATCAAGAAGACCTATGAAGAACTTACTGATATCTTGGATAATTTTATCGATCCAAAACCTAGCATATGGGCCTCACAGCACACCTTCATATCCAGGCTACAACAAGCCAATGAATCGATTGCTGTTTACGCGTCAGAACTAAAAAGACTTTCGTCAAAATGTGAATTTAAGTGCTCACATTGTCTGAAACCCACTCTCGATTCATTTTTATCGTTACAATTTATTCGAGGATTAAAAGATGGAGAAATTCGCACAAAAATTCTTCAAACAAAACAAACAGCGTCCTTTTCAGAATTAGTACACACGGCCACGACTATGGAAATGGGAAAAAATGAAAATTCTACCATATCTACATCTATTCGTCCACCACCATTGGACACGATCAACATAGTTTCAAAAGCCCGTAATGAACTACAACCCGCATCGAATAAAGCACATTCAATTAAAAGACCGACTTCTATAAGAGAACTTAAAGGTAAATGTTACCGCTGTGGAAAAGATGACCACAAAGCAAATGAATGTGGGGCCATTAAAAGCACGTGCCGAAAGTGTCAAAAGGAAGGACACCTAGCCCGAGTCTGCCTTCAAGGACATAAACGCAATGAAACGAACTTGCTGAATTACTCTACAAGCAGCGCCAGTACCGACAGCATCGCAGAAATCCACCTCGTAAAGAGTGAAATCTCAGACAAATACATTATAACTATCGAAATTGAAGGAAAGAATACAAACATGGAATTCGACACTGGTGCAACACTCTCTACCATCTCACTTAAGGATTATAAGAAGCTTAACATAAGCAAAAGACTATTTCACACGAGCATCAAACTAAGAACTTATACAGGCGAAGTTTTTGAACCCATCGGTGTCACTTTTGTTCGTTGCAAATTTAAAGACCAATTGTTCTATGGAAAGCTATACGTAATTAACAAAGACGTGGAACCCATCTTGGGTAGAAGCTGGATGAAGGAGTTTGACATTAAACTAGCCGAAATGAAATCGATTGATACATGTGAGAAAATACCGAAACTTGAACAATTACTTAAAGAGTACGAACCCACCGTCTTCAGTACAAACCTAGGCGAAATTCCAAACGTTCGAGGCCACCTGACCCTTAAAGATAATGCACAACCAATCTTTATTAAACCACGGAGAATTCCATATGCCCTACGATCTAAAGTAGATGAAGAAATTGACCGACTTGAAAAACTGGGAATTATTACAAAGATTGATCACTCCGATTGGGGTACTCCTGTCGTCCCAATAGTGAAACCAAATGGAAGCATCAGACTGTGCGCCGATTACAAAATCACCTTAAACAAAATGATAGAAGACGAAAAATACCCAATTCCAATAATTGAAGACATTCTAGCTGAAATGAACGGCGGACAATTTTTCTGCACATTAGACATCACGCAAGCCTACCTAAACATGGTGATGGACGAAGAAAGCTCCCTCTTGCAAACATTAAGTACACATAAAGGTACTTTTAAAGTGAACCGACTCATGTTTGGAGTCAAAGTAGCACCAAGTCTCTGGCAAAAATACATGGACCAATTACTACTGGGCCTCGACGGTATTAAGTGCTTCTTCGATGATATAATAATACAAGGCTCAACAGAAGAACAATTATTATCCAGATTGAAACAAGTTTTGCATAAACTTAAAGACAGCAACCTTCGTGTCAATAAAGAAAAGTGCCAATTCTTCAAAAGAAGTATAAATTACTTGGGACACACAATAGATAAAGAAGGATTACATAAAAATCAGGACAAGATAAAAGCAATTTTAAATGCACAACGCCCAACTAATGTAAATGAACTAAGAACGTTACTAGGCTTAGCAAATTATTACAATAAATTCATACCCAATCTAGCATCCATCACTGCCCCCTTAAATTAACTCTTGAAGAAAGGAGCAAAATTTACTTGGTCTACAAAATGTGAAGAAAGCCTGAAGAACATAAAAAAAGAAATATTAAGCGAAAGAATCCTAATACACTTCGATCAGAATAAACCACTTATACTAGCCACAGACGCTTCACCCGCAGGACTTGGTGCAGTTCTAAGTCACAAATTACCAGATGGCTCAGAGAGACCAATAGCATTTGCTTCTAGATCCCTGACCAGCAGCGAAAAGAATTATAGTCAAATCGATAAAGAGGCGACAGCTATTTTCTGGGGTTTAAAGAAATTCTATCATTATTGTTACGGCCGGAAATTCACACTAATCACAGATCATAAACCTCTTACGTCAATCTTTCACCCGCACCAAACCTTACCAGCCTTGAGTACTATGAGGCTATTCCACTACGCTCACTTTCTATCAGGATTTGATTACCATATCGAATATAGAAGTTCCTCAAAGCACTCCAATGCCGACTACCTCTCACGTTTTCCCGTTGAGAAAATTAATGAGAATAAACATGACCAGCATTACATATTTCAGCTGAATCAGATAAACACATTTAATATTTCACCGGATGTAATAGCAAAAGAAACAAGAGCAGACCCAGAATTACAGAAATTACTCGAAACACTCCATTCAGGCACTTCACTTAGGGAATCTGGATATAAAGATAATGAACTAACGCTTCAGAATGACTGCATCCTAAAAGGCACGAGAGTGATAATTCCACATACACTACGCCAACGCATTTTAGATGAACTTCACGCGGGACATGTCGGGATCTTGAAAATGAAACTTCTTGCGCGGAGTTTCGTATACTGGAAGAATATTGATAAAGATATCGACAACAAAGTTAAATCATGCAGAACCTGTCGATTAAACCAGAATGATCCACCAAAAGCCCCTCTGCATCACTGGGAAGACCCAACTGGCCCGTGGCAAAGAATACACATAGATTTTGCAGGCCCGATATCGGGCTACCAACTTCTAATTGTCGTAGATGCATTTTCCAAGTGGGTAGAAATAATTCCTACAAAAACTACGACGAGCGCATTCTGTATTCAGAAATTAGACGACTTATTCGATACCTTTGGATTACCCTACACTTTGGTGTCGGACAATGGAAGACAATTTGTCTCTCAAGAATTCCAGACGTTCTTAACTAGTAATGGCATTGTACACAAACCGATCGCACCGTACCACCCCTCAACTAATGGACAAGCTGAACGATTTGTCAAGACGGTTAAGAGATCACTGCACAAATTGGAGGGGGAGAGTGGTGGGATACTGCACAAAGTCCGTATGGTTACAAGTCTCCTCCGGGCTACGCCAGTCATCTCAGGCGACTCGCCCTACATGCTTATGTTTGGAAGAGAGGTAAGAACGAGATTGGCCGCCAAGATTAGAGCTCCACCGGGCAAGGCACTACATAGGGACAGAAGAGAAGGAGTGAGAGAGTTTGCAGTCGGTAGCAGAGTGCAAGCTCGCAACTACTCTGTGTCAGGAAGGAAGTGGGAGTTTGGTACAGTGACCCGTCGACTTGGAAACCTTCACTATGAGATAGATACCGACAGTGGACGCACATGGTTGCGCCACCTCGACCAGCTGCTCCCGGCGCCTCTGATTCCTGGGAATCACGGCGGAGGCGTGTCATATACTTAATACGTGTCGCTTGGTTACCGTTGTTGATTACTTTTATGTCATTCAATAAAATACTGCTATCACGAAATATTATGCTTTAATTAGTATCTAATAGGAACGAAATAACAAACAGTTTTATGCTACATCTAACATATTTTCTTCGTAGACGCCACTTGCGAAATCCATGGAAAAGAAGCAAACTTGATCTCAAATGAAATTAAAATTTAGTAACAAAACAAATTCAGCTCTGCAAACTATGCAGATTACTTTGATCTCGCAGACGTCTTTAAAATAAGTAGATTTACAGATCGTTCCGCTGAGTTCTTAGATAACACATAACTTAAAAATGTATCTAAATCATTAAAAAACAGCGGCACTTAACTACCCGTAAAGAGGCAACACTGAGGTGCAATATTTACGGTACATGCGATCTCACTATTCATATCTTTGGCAAAACAATGCTTTATATCTGTTTGTGTGCCACCGTCTTGCCGGACGGAAGTTTCTGGTGTCAAATTGAGCAAAACATTGACACTTTCATGATTGTGTTTCTGTGTTGTCTAGATACTTACGTCGTATATACATCTGGAGATAAAAGAGCAACAGTACGTAGCGATTGTTTGGTTTCCCGTGAAATAGGAAGTCCGTACTTAATTGTGATCGAATGCCGATCTGGCATGATCTTCGGACACAATGCTTTGATACAACTTCTGTTTATAAACCGTACGAGTGTAGTTAGTTAACGTTGATGCTGCATACACTTGAAAGAGTGTCCGTGGAGTTTCTTGCCCGTTCTTCTCCATAGAAACCTACTACGCTTTGGAATGGGGAACTAGCTTCATCTCTCGGACTGACCGACCCCTTGACAATTCAAAAGTGCCTGTAATTGGTTTATTTGAAATAAATGCTTTGAGTTTGAGTTTATATGGGTAGATTAGGTAATGTCTTTGAATTTAAATAATACGACCCATAATTATCATAGGTCGGAACGACAATCGGTAAGACATCGGTACAAACAGGATAATTGTTTAGGGGTTTTGCAATTTACTTACCTAAATATTACACGAGCTAAATCCAATTTAAGAACATGGAGCGGTTACATCATGTCCCAGTATTAACGCAGTTAAATCGCGAAAAAAATCAGCTGTTCCCTACATTTTGACGAGTTATTCGACCATAAACGTAGGGAACAGCTGATTTTTTTTTCGCGCTTTCAGGTTTGGTCCCATAGTAAAAGTTGTTCATAATGATGAGTACAATGACCCCTTAAGAGGCTGTGCGTTAATTCTGGGACATGTTGTATAGTAGACAATTTTGGTTGCTACTTTGAAACATTTTACCATGAAAAATTAATCTTCAATCAGCGGAAGAACCGACAGGTAACCAAAAGCTACATAGTGAACATTTCTGACTACACTTGTATGAATAATACATTCTATCGAATATAAAGAACCATGTAAGTAAATATACTTTTACCATCGCAGAGAACTTTCACGAAAATGTAAATTCAAATCGGGCGGAAAGATGTTGTTAGATAATGTCAATGCAATCAAATCATCGGCATCGTGTCATAGTTACATAAAAACCGGCCAAGTGCGAGTCAGACTCGCGCACGAAGGGTTCCGTACCGTTATCTATAAACATGGCAAAAAAAACACGTTTGTTGTATGGGAGCCCCCCTTAAATATTTGTTTTATTTTGATTTTATTATTTATTTTTAAAGTCAATATATATCTACATAATCTGTGAATATTTCAAGCGTCTACCTATTGCCGTTATCAATATAGAGCAAAAAAGAGCAAAAAAAAATCACGTTTGTTGTATGGGAGCCCCCTTAAATATTTATTTTATTCAATTTTTTAGTGTTTGTTGTTATAGCGGCAACAGAAATACATCATCTGTGAAAATTTCAACTGTCTAGCTATCACGGTTCGTGAGATACAGCCTGGTGACAGACGGACAGACGGACAGACAGACAGACAGACAGACAGACGGCGGAGCCTTAGTAATAGGGTTCCGTTTTACCCTTTGGGTACGGAACCCTAAAAAGGGCCGCAGTCATTCGACTTGAATGTCTAAACCTGTACATTCCTGAGGGTCTACTCCGAACATAAATCCGAAGTGTCGGCCGAATGATCGGCCGTTGCTTGACGACGGCTAACTATGGCTGACTACGGCGAAAATAAAAAAAAATGACAGGATTCAAAGTAAAAAAAAAAAGAAACTACGGAAGTTATAAAACGGCCGAACATTCGGCCGATACTTCAGATTGACGCTTCGGAATAGGCCCTCTGTACACATTCTCAACACATTTGCGTATGACGTTCATTAGGGATTAAGTGATTCGGGTTAACGTTATTTCGGGCTGCAGTTATTTGGGATTCCGTTTTTTGTTAGGGATTCAGTGTAGGCATTCGTTTTGGCAATAGAATATACCTACGTATCACCAGCTTTGTTGCACATCAGGATGACACTACCCATCTCGATGATAAAATCCTTTTTTTGTTTTTTACTATCTATATCTATATCATAATAAACAACATTATTTTGAGTATATGCGAAACCTGAAGATACTCCCCCTTATTACAAAACAAGGTTTATCTTCAGACCCAGGTTTAAAACATGGAGCCATTATTGAATTTCGAACTTTATTCCGACTATGGTAAAGTTTCTAAACACAAAACTGACAACTTAGTACCGAACTAAGTTTTCAGTTTTGTATAAAGAACGGTATTTCAATCACAGTTACGTTCTTATTACAAAAACTGGCTCCATGGTTTAAGCCATGTCAAAATATAAATCTTGTTTTGTAATAAGGCGGACTTTGTTCAGAATAAGGAACTGAATCAATATCAATAATTTTTACACCATGTTATATTTGGTCCCAAAAATATTGAAGTGTGATAGAAAATGTTATCACCATTTAATTACTTACAATACAATCGCCGTACGGTTAGGTACCTACTGCCAAATTATTATCAATGAGCGCAAGACGACCATGGAGGCGCGTGGGCGCCGCGCCGGCGCCGTTAGCATGTTTTTGTACGGACAACCCGGTAACTTAACAACCTTATAACTTTGTGATTTTTCATAATACAGTTTTGAAATTTTGTACATAGATTCTTTACATAAAAATACTAGACACGTGTTTCGGGTTTCGCATATACTAAAACTAATATTGTATATCCATATCACCGGAAAGAAGACTTAATGAGGCCACCTGGATTCTCACGGAGTTCTACTTAACGCCTTGCATCACTTAACTAGTTAATTACGTGCAATTTATCAAAGGGCTCAATAATTCTCAATGCGTGTACCTACTACGCTTGTTTGTAGACACGAGCTATCTCTTATCAATGTGGGTCGAGACAACTTGCCGCAATGTTTCCTTCTCCTTGTGTACCTTCATGGATCCTTGTGTAGTTGTTACAAAAGTACTTAATTCAAGAAGGAAGTAGGACAGTTAAAGATCTCTGGATTTCAGGAATGGAAGACGATCTTTTCAGAATGGCTGCATGGAGTATTGATAGATGAGCGTATGACTGTCGTGTAATAATAGTTACTAGTAATCGCCCCCTGGTCGAAATTCGACCATACATAGTACTTACTAATTCCATGAGTACACTAATTTCATTCTATTTTAAACTACTTACTAATAACATGCTATTATAAAGCACTTACTAATTCCATGCTATTAAAAAGTACTTATTCCATGCTCAAGTTGTCACTTCTGTCACCTATCTATCTTCAAGTCAAGAGGCCCTAGTACTATGTGTGTGTGTCAAACGCATGGGAGTGTGTGTAATGTTTTTTTTATTAATTTAATTTATTTCTAATGCATATTATATAAAAATATTAGCTTTCTGCACTCCTCCTCTATGTTCGAATAAATCGTCAAAATGTAGGGAACAGCAGTTTTTTTTTCGCGATTTGCGGTTTGGTCGCATAGTAAAAGTTAAAATGACCCCTTAAGAGGTTGTGCGTTAATTCTGGGACATGTTGTATAAACTCAAAATGTGCCAAATTTCATACTCCTCAGTCCGCGTAATTTTCGTAAAAAGAGATACAAAGTTTTCGCTTCACGTATTAATATAATATAACATATTTTATAATTTGTGTATTTTATTAGTGTAGGTAGATAGTAAGATAGTAAATAGTAAGAGTTAATATCTACTCACGTAAGTTTCGATCCAATTTAGAATTTATTTATTTTATTTATAGTTAATCAAAACGGTACAACACCAATTACGTTAATTAACATAGAAGCACAAAAAAATAATAAAAAGGATAAGTAGTTGGCCTTCTTAATAACCATCCTCACCTAAGTGATTGTTTGACGATATTACCAGATGTTATCCAACAGAATAGGGGTCAAAATGTTACATTACAAGACCTTTAAGTTTCGAATTATTAACTATTATACAGGGTATTAAAGAGACTTCGTGCCATAGCTTAGGGGTAGGTTCAGTATCGATAAAGGAACCCAGGAAAAAAAATAAAAAATAAACTACAAAAAAAATGTTGCAAGATCAACCTAATTTAGTACCTACTTACTTAAAATAGCAATTGTTTTTGAATTAAAATTATTTTATTTGACGGTACTAAGCCCGTTAAAGTACGAAGTAACTTTTTTTTAATGTTTAGTTAAATTTTTTGTATAATTATAAATTTAAAAAAAAATACTACTACTATACTACCCCTAAGCTATGGCACGCATCTACTTTAACACCCTGTATAGTTCGCGTTTATTGTATGCGTTTCATTTCAGCAACGTTAAGGCACTTTTATAGCATCAGTGACGCATCGGGCAGGTGAACGGGCGCCTATTAATCTGGGATATAAGTCGATTACCATTGGTACTTCAATCGTTCCCATTCGACTCGTTTCCGTTCCAATAGCTTTCGCGTCAATATCAGAAAATGTTGAGTTATGACTTATCAATGTTTTACGATTGACTATAATGACAATTTTAGATTTTTGTTACCTACATATTTTGTTGGAATACCGGGACAAGGCCGTATTGCATTCTATAATATTATTAACGGACGTAAACTGATGTATTAAAATATCTAAAGATATTTAAAGAACTGATATAAGGACTAACCACACTTATTCAGCTCTATTCAGCTTTTGTCCATAAAAAACAACGATTTTGTATGGAGATGCGTACGCATCCGTTCTGCTTTCCGCGTCTATTCAGTATTCGCGGCAAACAAGTATAAAATGAGGACAAAATAATGTGTTTTTATCATGCGATAGCTGATAAGGTTCAGCGCTGTTCCACTGCGTTCAGCGCTGTTCCGCCACGTTCTGGGGGCTTTGGCAGAATCATAATATGATCTGCGTACAATTCATACATCCCTACGAAACTCCATACAAAACTGTCAAACAGATGAATTGCGGGATATGAATTGTACGCAGATCATATTATGATTCTGCCCAAGCGTCCATTTTAGGCCCCCAGGGCTGTACACGGTCGCAACTTGTCGACGAGGAGTCGGGAACAGACCACGTTCAGCGCCGAACGTGGCGGAACAGCGCTGTACACGTGTATGGTTCTCGACTCCTCGTCGACAAATTGAGACCTTTTCACAATCTTACGGTGCTGTACGCGGCTGATAGTAGAAGCAGAACTGTATAAGTGTGACCAAAATCGTTCAGCGTAACGCGAATGGAGCTGAATAAATGTATTTAGTCGCTTAATGCTATTAAAGCTAGAAGACATCACAAGAATCACGCTCGATAGGGTACAGGCTAGTCAGTATCACAAATTAGAATGCTGATAATGTTGTCATTGAGGGATTGGAAACATTGTAATCATCACCACAATCTTTAAAATCCCTTTCAAGGGCTTGTTTATTGTAAAAACAATATTCCCTCTTACAAGAACATAACATCAATGTAGAGCCGATCCCTCAGCGTATTGCCAGCCAAGCCTAGAAACTGTTATCTCAGTCTTCCAGTTAATAAAATGCGTAATGCATAAATAATGAAGCACTAGGCAGGTTAGGAAAATGATACTTAGTTTAATTGAACTGTGTCTTATTAATTATTGCTATTAGAATTTCCTGTTGACTTAATATTAAGGCGACGATAACCAACTTTTAATGATTTTATACTGAAAATAACGTCTAAACGAGTAGTGTTAATGATTTGAAAAAAATAAAGTTAAATTACAGCATTTTCTCAATAACTTATATTACATAGTGAAATTAATTTGTAAACTTATGTCTAACACGGATAAAAAACTGAACATGGCGCTAAATCTACCAAGCGTTTTTTCTGAAACCTTCACCAATTTAAAGATAATTTAATTATTGATCTTTTAGTATACGCGTTTTATTAAAATACCTTTTGGTTTGTGTATAATAAATTAATAATGCGTCAAATTGGGGACAGCGCTCCTTGATAGGCACGTCCTATTACTGGCTGAACGTACGACGCGTTGCGTGAGCTCAGTACAGAACACGCAAGCTAACCACTCAAGGTCACTGGCATATATCTCCGTCTTAAGGGCAATTTCCATTGGATTCTGTATTAGGAATAAAGAGTTACAAACTTTGCTATTTTCACCAATGAAATTGAACGAGATCAGTACATAAACCACGTTTAAGAGCTGTCAGAGTAATTAACACATACACTACGCTGTGCTACTAATAGTCTTAGGTTTTTTTTATTAACACAAGTTTTGGTTTATAAACAAAATGTATGTTTAGGTTAAAGTATTTTTCTAAGGGCCTGTGTCGCCTGAAATAAATGGTATTATTATTATTTTCCTTTGAATATTGACAGCTCTTGGACTCTGTTAAGATGTGCTGATCGCGTTCAGTTTCATTGGTGAAATTCGCCCTTAGTGGTTTCGATGAGTATGGCTACCTATTCAAATAAAACGATATTCCATTTTTTTTTAAATTCATTTATTTACGTAACACGCCCGATTTGGCTCACATAAATTAAAAAAAAAAATATTATCTATATATTCCATATTTAGATATTCCATAATCATTGTCCGTACTCATCTCTGCCGAGCCTTTTCCGAACTATGTTAGGATCGGCTTCCAGTCTAACTGAATGCAGCTGAATACCAGTATTTTGCATGGGGAGACTGCCTATCTGACCTGCACAACCCAGCTACTAGGTAATACGATACCCCTTGGTAGGACTGGTTGTCAGACCTTCAGGCTTCTGACGACCCATAACGACTGTCAAAGATCCACGAATGACAGCCAAGACCAGCGGCTTAACGTGGTTTCCGAGGCATGGCGGGGTCTTGGTACGTAAACCCATCTACGGACCAACCCCGGCAAGCGTAGCTTAACCTAATGGAGTGGTGTGGCTGTTATTACTTAGCCACGATCTCCTCATCATTGTCCGTACTGTTGTTAGATCCTTTGTAAAAATATTGATATAGTCACAAAACTTAATTTAAAAATATTCACGTTTTAAACAATGGTCATTATCGATTGATAATCAACTGCCTATAATTTTAAAAGCAATAATGTTTTATTACTTAATAACATACATTGGCATGTGCTGTAATAACAGTTTAAAAACTTCCTTATAAATATATCAGTTACTATCGTACACTAAGGTCCCACCATAGAATCAATTGAATGACTTTTGAATGGTATCACTTTAAAGACAAAAGGCATGATTAATAATATTATGAGCCTGAATTCCTGTGTAAATCTAACAAAAGTTTGAGACAATGTCACAAGTTAATAGATTACAGTTTGGCAAGTGCGACTTCTCTATTGATTACTGTTACTTCTACAGTAGCAATTATCCTAGCTTAATTTTACAAGCGCGACGTACTTAGGTCAAACCATTAATATAAATGAACAAAAACCGGCCAAGTGCGAGTCGGAGTCGCGCACGTAGGGTTCCGTACCATTATCTATACAAACGGCAAAAAAATCACGTTTGTTGTATGGGAACCCCCCTTAAATATTTGTTTTATTTTAATTTAATTATTTATTTTTAAAGTGAATATATAACTAAAGATTCTGTGAATATTTCAAGCGTCTACCTCTTGCCGTTATCACTATTGAGCAAAAACGAGCAAAAATATCACGTTTGTTGTATGGGTGCCCCCTTAAATATTTATTTTATTCTATTTTTTTGGTATTTTTTGTTATAGCGGCAACAGAAACACCAAAATCTATGACAATTTTGACTGTCTAACTATCATGGTTCATGAGATACAGCCTGGTGACAGACGGACAGACAGACAGACGGCAGAGCCTTAGTAATAGGGTTCCCGTTTTACCCTTTGGGTACAGAACCCTAAAAAATAGTCCCCTGACATGTAGGTACGTTTAAATTTACAAAAAAAAAAACACTCAATCCAGTTGCACATCATTTTTATTACTTCGCTTATCAGGTTGAACGTAACGAACTATACGTTTCTTACCTTCCGTAAAACAGTACCTATAAAATCAAAACAGTTTCATGATCTCACTTAGATTCTTACCCATGAACTCAGATCCTGGATAACCGCACGATGATCATAAAAAGCACACGAATTTAAAGTAGAGACTGGCGCCGTGTGTTTTTTGTGTAATTAGCACCTATTACACATGTCGGTACATTAGAAAATGTAAGCTGCACTGAAGTGATAATGATCGCCGACGTATTACAGTCGATGAACACATCCCTCACCTTGAGTGAGGTCAACTACGGCAATACAGATCAAAATCATGTAATTATTGTAAATTACGAAGTGTATGTACGAACATTTATGCAAAACGTTACACTATTTAACTCCAGGGGGTCTACTCCGAACATAAATCTGAAGTTTCGGCCGAATGTTCAGCCGTTGCTTGACTATGGCTACCTAGAACGAAAAAAAAAACGACAGTCAAAGTCAAAAATGTGACTTTAAGTCGGGTAAGTATTCAAAGTCAAAAAACGAAACCATGGAAGTTACAAAACGACCGAACATTCGGCCGACAGATCCGATTAACGCTTCGGAGTAGACCCCCAGCGGGCTAATTGCGTAACACACTATCAGTAGGAATCGGTTTCAATTTGACAGTACAACAATATTCATTGCGATATTTACTTTGTTGAGCAGACGCATTTTCTAACACATGAAGCAATGGATTAGCAATATACTTCAAAATCATTCCGATTCAAACTGTGTTACGCAATTAGTTAGTTGGTTAAACAAACGCGGACTTGAGGTCTCACGTTTATGATTTACAGGATAAAATGATCTATCAATTTCATACAGAAAATGATTGAGTAGTCGCAAACGATTGTCTTCGAGTCGGTCCAAATTCAAAAGCATGCCCTGCCTCATTGATCTCGATGATACCCTTACCGGATTTATTACAGGAATAGGTACAGGTATAGATGAGAGCTGGCCATTCAATTTCGTTGATATAGCACCGATCACATAGAACTGATTTATGATCGCATTCATACAAGGCGGCAAGATAACATCAAACTTCAAAGGCGGCAATTACAGTGATAAATGACAATTATTATTGTCTTGTCCTTTGCGGACAATAAATACACCATCGAGGACCGCGCGTGCGATATTATTTCTCGCCTGTTTATGATCATTAAGAACTATTGTCAGCGCCCATAATATACCGATATTTGAATTGAATGCTTCCACAGTCGCCACCCCACTATCAGCTAGATTGATCAGCAGATAGCTCACAGATAAAGTGATGCCGCTTAAATGAATGTCATTCAACAGTAGCGCCAAGGAATTCCATTACTAAGATACAAAACCAGGTCTTTTGTAATGGAAGATTGCTGAAAGGACGTCAAAGAACAATAATAAATACTTGTTTACGCTATCATCAAGCAAATATGTCTTTCAGAACAATTACTCATCTGTAACAAACAATGCTTGTGTTCTTTACCGTATTTGCATAAAGCCACAATAAAATGACTAAAATGCAATTATAATGGAAAGACGCATATAACAAACAGAAATTATTATTATTAATTCATTTATTTCAGACATAGTCCATACATTAAATGCAATCAACACAATATTTATCCCTAAACTAGGAAGATTGCTCATAAAATGGAGCTATAATAGTAATTTCACGTCAGTAGCGTAAGCTATCATCAAGCAAACATACCTTTTAGGACAAATCTGTAAAACTACAAGCTTGTTTTCATCACCATATTTTCTTACGTATAACCACAAATTCCTGACTATGCAAATAAAACGAACGGACGTACAATCAAAGCATTATTTATGCCCAAACTAGAAAAATTGCTCATAGATCGTCATAGAACTATAGTCATTTACACTATCATCGAGCAAATATGTCTTTCAGAACAAATCTGTAACAAGGCTTGTTTCCTTTACCATATTTGCATATAGCTACAATACTCTGACTAAGGGACGCAAATAAAGCGAACGGATATACAATCAAAACGTGGAATCCTTCAACTATTCAATTTCACGAGGCTATGTTGGTGACTGTCCATATATAGTATTATACAAGATAATTCTTTACGGAGACGTGCGTCATCGATACAGAGAAGGAAGTGCGTGTTGTTGGAGCGTACAGTGAACAGTCAAACACTTGATGCTGCCGCCCACGGCGATGCCGCAGCCACATCAGCCGCGCGCCATCCGCCTGCACTAACTGTGATTGACACCACATTAATACTATCCTAAGATGAAATGCAGACCTTTCCTAAGATATGGATATACATAGAACATGAAACAATTATAGACTACGTAATATTGGATATGCGTCGACGGCTAACAGTCGTTTGACGTAATAATAGAGCCTATTTACATAAACCTTCAAGAATATCTAAAAATGGACGACTTTATCGACTACTACTAGGCAATAATCGATATCAAATATTTGCCATCCACTTTTAATGAGTGATTCATGTCATTGTTGTCTTTCAATTAGTAGAAAACAGCAGTGGGTCATATCGGCATAAACTTTTATACCAAAGCAAAAACTAAAGTCATATGCTATTAATATAGTATTTTCTATAAATCTATATGTGGTTTTTGCTGATACTAAGTAACAAACACCATTTCTAGTTAAGTAACTAACCACAAGCTGGTCTCTAGTTATTACCACTATTGCCGAACCATGCGTATTTGCCGATCGAATTACATACTTGTTCATGTTATTCTGAATATCTACTTAGTTATCCTATAAAACTTTCTACGTAGCGTTGACAAATAGCAAGAAGAATGAAAAAATACGCAAAATGAATGCCCCTATTATCAAATTTGTACGGAAATAGAAAACGGTTATGTATTGAAGCAGTGCCAAGTGGCAATTTATTCCAATCTGCCAGTATGAATTATACTGCTGGGGTGGGCAGAGTTATTACATTTAATCAATTCAATCTGAATAATACTGGTCTTGGTGTTATTTCCTCATTTTTAAAACAATTAAACCAATCACTTCATGAATAGTACATAAGAACCTTTAGTTAGATGATTGATTGTCAACAGCACAGTATGATCATAGTAATTATGAATCAACAAAATCGAAGGTATCTCAAATTTGATCGCCAAATTCAATGCTTGGGCCTACCATTAACTTCTCTGTGCAATCAATAAGAGGGAAACAAATTAATGGTCTGCGTAGACGACCGTGCCACCAACCTACTTAATACACAATTGCAATCCAATCCATTATTGTTAAACACGTCTGTAGCAATAATATCCAATATTCATTTCCATAAATTCTATTTATAAATCCCTCAACAGAAAATGTGAAATGGTAATAAATATTGACATTAATTTCTTATTTGGTGTTAAATAACCAGAAATTACACATAGCTGGTTAGTGTTAGCAATAACGTAAAATTCATTTTATCCTCCAAGCACTATTGTATTTCTAAGAAAAACGTTGTTTCAATTAAATAAATATCGGCCGACGTAACATAATAATAGTGTAACGTTGAAAAGGAAATTATTTTTCCAGCGAGACCGTCTGGGGACACAATATTTCTTGTTTTTATTTTGTTTAACTTCGTTCGTATAGCTGGCTTTCACTGTAATAACGGCTGCGGTTTAACAGACACGATATGATCTAACCGGTGACAATACAGTCATAGATGATCGTTCCGTGCTTCGAAGCTATTAAGATTATTATCGGTTCCATAAAATTAACTGAAGGTTATGAAACGCTAACAGCACACGTTGCATATGATTTACTCATAACAAACCTATAATTACATTCATGACTTACACAATACGCCCTTATAAATAGAGCTTTGTTTTCACGAATGCGCTGCGCGGAACTTTCCTAAAATCAGTTTTCGTATTTCGGGAAATTCGCCAAATTCAACGTTAGCCATGAAATGTGCAAACCAAATCGAACGATAATTCATGTCAACATAAAATAATCATGACATAAATCAAATTAATGATCCCTGAGAGATTTGCGCGTTAGTTGAGTAATCTAGCAATCACGGAATTGATATAAATAATACTTCGTAACTTATTGATTGTTTGAATATTTCCAAGATTTGTATCTTGCGCGGTAAAGGTATTGCTGTAAGAGAAAATATTGTAGGCAAAGGGTTTATGCTTGGATACTTTCTGAAACAATGGAATCACATAAAGGTCTCGTGAGATCAAGCGAACTGTCGGCTGTGCTCAGTGATCACGATAATGACGTAACGGCCGCATATGATTGTCGCAGGTCACGGCGCCCAGGTTCCCGGTGGTGATCAAGATAGGGCACGCGCACAGCGGCGTCGCCAAGGTGAAAGTGGACGCGGTGGCTGACTTCCAGGTAACGATGCCGATTCACTCTTTCTGTTAAATAATGGCGTAATGAATTGTTATGCATCTCACGAACCTCGTCCTGATTTTACTAAGAAAAGTGCTATAAGGTAAAATATTTAAGGGATGAGTAACAGAATTTAAGAGTAAAGTTATAGTGATTCATCGTAGTAGCTAACAGGCTCATGTTATTTGCTCTTCTAGGACATCGCCGGGGTCGTGGCCATGCTGGGGACCTACTGCACGGTGGAGCCATACATCGATGCGAAATATGACATCCATATACAAAAAATCGGCACTAACTACAAAGCTTTCATGTAAGTATCATTATACTATTTTTAATCGGCAATGTTCTGGCGCCTACGAGAAAGATCAAAGTAGTCTGCAATTCTGATTACAAACAAAATGTTGCAGGCGTTCTCAATGTTGGCAAACACACAATTACGTTAAACAGATTTAAGAATGGTACTACGTGTGAAGTGTGATATCACACTTGATGTCTGTACCAGCCGTATATAAATAATACTGAAATATTTTGCAGGCGCAAATCTATATCGGGAAATTGGAAAACCAATCAAGGATCAGCGATGCTCGAAGCTATTGGCATGAACGATAGATACAAGATGTGGATTGACGAGGTTCGTATCTAGCTTACCCGTTTTTTGATTGGATCCATTGATGGCCAGTTTTTATTAGATTTGAAAATATTACGATCGAAACCCTGGACAAACTATTCAGTTTTCTATCGTTGCTTCGAACATATTTTAATCTTTATAACTTGAAGTGTCTACGGGTACTAATTAATTTAAATATGAATCGTTTGTAAACCTGTCTCGGGAATGGACTATTAATTTATATTAATTTGCTCGCGGAAACTACAAGTTTATTTTATTTATTCCTTGCTTAGCTATTTATTGATTAATTATTGGTATTTATTTATCATAAATCCTCTAGAAATAAACACTGCATAATATTAACACATGATTTCAATACATTTAATACTGTCATGTCACGCTTGTCAATGAAAAACAGGGCAGGTCTACTCCGAAACGATAATCCGACATATCGGCCGAATGTTCGGCCGCTTCTTGACTTTCAAAGTTTCCTTTTTTGCCTTTGAGTCCTTACCCGACTTTAAGTCACAATTTTGACTTTGACTTATCTCTTTGAGTGGTTTTTTTTTTTTCGCCGTAGTCAGCCATAGTTAGCCGTAGTCAGGAAACGGCCGAACGTTCGGCCAATACTTCGGATTTATGTTCGAAGTATACCCCCAGGTATAAAGTTTTTTGCACCTGTAGGAAACTGACTGAGGAAAACGAAGTTATTATTATGGCTAAAAGAAAAGATGATGAATGAGCAACGATTGAACCTAAGTGACGCTGGTTTCAGTACATTCCAAAATTCAAACTCAGCTTTTACTAAATCGCAACCTACCCGCAAATTCCAGGAACATTTAACCAGTATCCCACAAATATGGCGAGGGGGGTGATGGCTGATCTTTGCGTTATGCTCGTGAACGGGTGCTGCTGGTGGTGACTGGTCGTCTTGCTGACCATGTTATTGTTATTAATAATTAACTTTTTTTTTATTTACTTCGATGGTGCTAGTTTATCATTTGTGACTTCGAGTTATAGTTAAAGCTTTATTTAAGCGGGCACGCCCATTATGCCTGGAGGCTTTTATTTACTTAGATACGTTTTGTTTACGTTATTTCTGCTTGTGTATAGTTTTCGACGATTTTTTTTTTGTGTGTAGTAGTGTGTGCTAGCTAACATAAGGCAAATAATTTAATTTAATGTTTTGTGTTGCATTTTACATTTTATTGTCTAAATTCAAGTTTTATATATGAACAGACAGCTGTGCTGCTGGGGAGTTTGTTGCGCCACTTCTTCTTCCCAGCTAAAGCACTAGGAAGTGGTGAAGGGTATGCGGTTTTGGGGGACTGTCTTATGTAATTTTTGACGTTCGAAAAGTGCTGATTCTCAGCCCAGCCAGAATAAATGACTTTTGTTTTTTTGATTATTTCTACGCCTACTAGATTTTGCTAAACTGCCCTTGCGACTGTTGATTACAGGTTTTTTTTATCCTATATTAAAAAGAACCAGGTTCTTAATAATTAATTACAATCTAGCCTATAAGACTAATAAGTAATTTGAATCTAACTTAATTTGCTACGTGATAATTATTTTAAAACTTAGAATAGTGCTGATTGTACTTTACACAAGTCCATTCCACTTTCTTAGAGTCTAATATAATAATATTTATAAACACTTTGTTCACGTGTTATATGTGTGTCATTGTCACTATTATGTCTACACTTTTTACACTACACTAACTCAAAAGGTTTTGTTCGTTTTAGTCTTTGCACTATATTTGTTTGGTCTAACAGCTGAATTGCCTCGATGTTCACATGTCGGTGGTCATGGGCCTCAGCAAATTTTTGGATTATTTTGGTGACTGGTTCCATTTTTAAGTCACGATGGAGGTGGTCATTTCTTATATACCAGGGCGCATTAACAATACTCCTGAGTGCCTTATTCTGGAATGTTTGTATTATTTTTATATTGGTCGGTTTAGTACAGCCCCAGAGTTGGATGCCATATGTCCATATTGGCATAAGAATATGCTTGTATAATAGAATTTTGTTATGTATTGATAGGCAGGAATCCCGTCCAATCAACCAATACATGTTTTTAAAACGCATGTCTAGTTCCTGTCTTTTCTTTTTAACGTGCGCTTTCCAGCGCAGTTTCGCGTCAAGCGTTATGCCAAGGTATTTGGCTGTATTTGCGTATGGCACTTGTTGTCCATTTATGAAGATTGGGTGGTAATCACATTTCCTGTTGGTAAAATCAATGTGAAGTGACTTCGATTCATTTAATTTGATTCTCCATTTTTCTGCCCAGTCATGAGTTTTATTTACATTAATTTGTACCTTACTGGTTGCTTCCATATGGCATGAACCTGTAGCCATAATAGCGGTGTCATCTGCAAAGGTTGCAATAGTATTATTTTCCAGCTCTGGTATATCATACGTATACAACAGGTAGAGGACTGGACCCAGCACACTACCTTGAGGTACGCCAGCTTTAATCATTTTTAACTCGGAAAAGGCATCCTCGTGTCTTACTCGAAACATTCTATCTGTAATGTATGATTGCAAGATATCGGCAAAATCATTGGGCAACATAAGTCTTAGCTTGAATATCAAACCCTTATGCCAAACTCTATCAAAAGCTTGTGCCACATCTAAAAATACTGTGGAGCAGACTTTTTTATCTTCGAGTGTTCTCTCAATGATGTTGGTAATTCTATGTACTTGATCTATTGTTGAGTGTTTCTCTCTGAAACCAAACTGGTGGTCAGGGATCAGGTTTGTCTCGTTTATGATAGGTTTTAACCGTTTTAAAAACAATTTTTCAAACAGCTTTGATAGTATAGGCAACAGGGAAATGGGCCTGTATGATGATGCTTCCTGATTTATTGTGATATTCGTGATTGATTACAGGTGAGCGAGATATTCGGCGGTCTGGAAGTATGTGCGCTTGAGTTGGTGGTGGGCAAGGACGGTCGCGAGCACATCATCGAGCTCAACGACTCCGCCACGTCTTTCATGGGCGACTCGCAGGAGGAAGACCGACGGAATCTTGCTGAACTGGTGTTGCAGCGTATGCAGGTACGTAATTGTAATTTTTTGTTGGGTTTGTGATTTAATAGCGATATATCTACTTACACATATTATAAAATCGGAGCTAAGTCAAAACTGTTTTTTTTTTGTAATAATTTCCAGGTCTGGGAACTAACGCCAATTTTTTTTTTGGATTTTGTCTGTTTGTCTGAATGTTTGTTCCAGTATCACGCAAATACTACCGGATAGATTTTGTTGAAGTTTTGCATAAATATTCTCTATACGTCTGGTCAGTCTATAGGCTATACATAATCACGCTATTTGTAATGGGGGATGAGAAATATTGCAATTTGTTCGTATTCTTCTACAGTTTACCGCAAATTGTAAAAAGATGAGCCAAATGGTGAGAACATTGCAGATAGTTACATATTTAACCTTTTAAATGATTATCATCATGCTATACCTATATACCCTTATTCCTTTACTTATTCCTTATGGAGCTAAGCAATCAGTCATGACTCATGACATATACAGGGTGGATTTTTGAGATTGGGCAATAAGGGCAGGCACCTTAACCGTTGTCGCTCCAAGAAAACGGTCTTAGAAGAAGAAATTTCTCAAAAGGTTAAGAGCAAAAAAGTAAGTTGCGAGTCTTATACCACTGCCACTATTAAACTCATAATACGAAAAAAAACTTTTCCCATACAAGTCTAAACGTTTTAAACTATTGATGGATATTTTTCTCAGAATAACAGAAATCACAAGCAACAAACAATCTAAATTCTATTCTCAAAGTAAATAAAATTATAACGTGTCTTCGTAATCAAAATAGTATAGTAATCAAATAATGTTTAATTATTAGTTTTATTAATAGGTGTTTATGGTTAGATAATGCTGGCGAAACATAAATGTGAACTTTGTTAAAAAAGTTATTACAAGACACAAGACATTCGTTTACCGATTTTCGAAACATATTTTCGTTTACATTTTTCCCTGTTTTATAGATATCAACATTGACATTAAGACGAACAAAATTAACAGGAAAAGCGAAACTTATTTAAATGTTACTGCTGAATTGGGCATACTGCCTGGACACACATATCCAACAAGAATCCAAAATTGCTTGGATCACCTTTTCGGATAATTCGTTCAGACTGCAGTTCAGATAGGTATATCTGATAAACATCTTGAGCAGGATAAATGAGGCTACCTACGTCCTTCATGTATATAAAATAAGTGTACCTACTTTGGGTTCACCGTAAAGTACGGTCACGCACGGCTCGTATATAATTTTCTTTGCGATTTTTTCACCCTGTAACCGCATATGTATTCAACAATGGACTTGATCACAGATTTCATGCCTACAGTCATCCATGGCATAGATGATACGAATTCAAAATCTTCATTCTCGATTTGACCTGGGGCAATAGCCACATCGTCGCGCGTTGTTTGGCGTCGTTATTGCAGTAAGACTAGTTGTTGTGGTATCTCTAAAGGCAAACAATTGGCTTTATAGCTGATTTGCACTTCCACATGCCAGATCAATCATTTGTACGCTGATGTGAATTGTCTAGCTGTAGGATTGTTAAAACCAGGACCTGCTCTAGCACGTAATGCGCTGAAAAGTTTCTAAATGATCTTGAGATAGTTTATAGGTAGGAAGAAACAGAAATTTTCCTGACTCTATGAGATCGACATATAGCTACTTCAAAGCTATGAAACTAATTCGACAAAAAGATATGAAACTAATTTTTCTACGACTCTCTGTCAAAGCCTGCTTATTTTATTTAAGATTTATTCACACACTTTGTCACATTCCATTCAACTAAAATATTTTCATTTCTGCAATTAAAATTTCTTAAACCCGTAGTTGAATAAATTTCCGGAATTGGAAATGTCGAGCTATTGGGTTCTTTTAACTCTGCTGTCGAATACAGGTAAGTAATTTTTATTCCTCTTTGGAGAAAATACTTATTTATATCAACATCATGTTATCGATAGTCGACTGTCAACGTATTATGTCATCAATCTCTAGGTCTACAAATGTGAGGTTAGAAAAAGCAGAAATTCACATACCTATTCGTTATTGTTTTAAATAGAATTCCTGTGCATTCAAAGCATTAATGTGATAAAATGAAATCATTTCCGCGTCCATTTGTGTAATAAATTCTCGCAGTAGTTTTAAAATATTGCTTTTAGGCAGTTAAACATTGCAGTTGTATAAGAAGATTATGTGTGAAATTATAAATTCTCTGGTTTACTTTTTTAGACCCGTAGTCTGGATTTGTGCCCGGTTGATGGCAATAGACTCGCCCCCTATTACATGGGACTCAAACATAACTGGCGAAATGTGGGTGTACTATAGGTACACCTCTGCCTAACCCTTCGGGGATTACAGGCGTGATGTTATGTTATGTTCTTTTTTTAGAAGGGATTCGTAATTTGTGTCTGTAATAACAGCGTGCCCATTTTAGCGGCAGAAATACCTAGGAATGGTAGTTCGTACTCTCCCGGCTAGAGTACTTAATTATGTCTAGGTTCTGCTCGCGACTTCGTTCACGTGGAAGTCGTAGAGTATTCAAAGTCTATACGTTGGCTTTTCGTAGATTAGCTAGTCATCCCTTAGACGGTCAAAACTCAAACTCAAACCATTAATTTTAAATAAACCAATTACAGGCACATTTGAATTGTCAAGAGATCGGTCAGTCCTTGGTCAGTCAGAAAGATGACACCAGTTGCCCATTCCAAAGCGTAGTAGATTCCAATGGAGAAGAACGGGCAAGTAACTCCACGGGCACACTTTGATATTAAAATATTGTTACAAAATATTGGTTACATCATTCATGTTGAAATTATACATGTGAGACCAATGAAGAAAGATGTGAACTTTAAAAGCGTCCGTAAAAGAAGGCAAAAACAAAAAAAAACTACTGAAAAATTAAAATAAGCCGTGGCAGCTACGAAATGACCAGTCTCTACTGATGGCGCCCGTTCACGAACATGACGCATAGATCAGCACCATTCAGCTCAACCATTTTGAAGGGAACTTAATGATCCAACACACACGCCACCATCAGCGAGACATTTGAGTGAGCATGACACACTTTGAGCCGCCAAGGCACATTCCAAGTCAATGAAAGACGTACCCAGTTAATGGTAGTATGTGAATTCAAAACGCACGTTTTCATCGACTGTACATGGACTTGACCAATAGCGCATTTGAAAAATTGGTAATGGGACAAAAACACGATTAGACGAACTACAGCTTTGACCAATATCAAATTTGACGAATTGCCAATTTGACGAATTGCCAATTTGACGAATATCAGACTTGACCAATGTCGTTCAGTCCCTTTCATTTTTACAGTTGATTGTACTTAAATGACTTCACCAATATCGTATGTGGCAAATTTCATAATTGGACAAACAGACGATTTGACGAACTACAGCTTTGACCAATATCAAAGACGAATTGCCGATTTGACGAATATCAGCGGGCCGAGCACGGGCTGCCCAAGACGTTTGTGGCAAGACATGATAAATTATGTCATGTCAATTTGTACTAGCATTTTATGAAAAAACAGTTTTATCGCTCAAACTGTGATAAAATGACTCAAGTCATGTCACAGTAGGCCGTGCTCACAGAACAAAAAAAGTGCTCGCCCCGAGACTTGACCAATGTTGTTCAACCCGTAGGTACATAGTGCTCACACATGTGCTATGCAATTATACAATACTATAAGGAGATTGAATTGATACCATGCAAGATAGGTTTTATAATAATCTTCAGCAGCTCCAACAATATTTTCGAATGCTAATCAATTAGTTTATGCACCCTTGTGGAGCTGGACCAGCGTTTTTTTCAGCGATGTACCTAATCCCCCAACTTATAATATGCTTGGCTGCATACCTAAAGTCAACGCCATGAGACGAGATAAATTTCATACTTTGGGATTTAAAACTTTAACTGAAATTGCGTATGGTTCAGTTTCCACAACTAAAATTATTTTATGACGTTTAGCGATAATTTCTTCATTCATAAATCAACTTAGATATCTTGAGTTTAAAGTTGATAGTTGTATAATTTGCAATTTTATGTATTTATAGCTTCTCATGACGGTTACTTTAGGTGTGTTTTATACAATACTAGCTTCTACCCGCGACTTCGTTCGCGTGAATTTTCTTAACATAAAATATATCCTATGACACTCGGCAATACTGTAGCTTCCCATTAGTGAAAGAATTTTCAAAATCGGTTCAGTAGATCCAGATTACCCTACAACCTCACAAACTTTACCTCTTTATAATATTAGTACAGATTTAAATTTCGTTTCATCCAGTTACGAGTATATGGGGGAGGTACTTTATTTTAACAATTTAAACAGTACCGCATGAAGGATGAGTCTACTTTAATTCAAATTCAAATTCAAATATTTTTATTTGTAGAACATAGGTAAAACAAAGTACAGATGTTAGTATTAATAAAAAAAAACTTTAATTTCGGAAGTCGGTGTCTTTGGATCTGTATTTTAGTTTTTTGCCACCGACTTCCGAAATTAAATTTATTTTTCACTTTGTAGTGTTTTTTTGGAAGTCGGTTGTTTTTTTTTACAAAAAGTTATTTATTTTTCACTTTTTAGTGGGTCAGTTTTAATTTATCTAAGTTACAATAGCCTTAAGTCAACTGCTCATCACCTTTTACAAAATATTGCTTTTCCCTATGCTGGGACGTTAATTGTTGAGGAGTTCTCCTGGTAAGAACCAGGATAACTGCCACTCACCATATGAATTGTGACGAGCATAAATTGCTTAGCAACCATATTAAAGTACCTAATCGAATCGCAACCCGTTAAATACTTATTATTATGTTGTTCCGGTGGCCATCTGTGGTCTCCATCATCAGTTCCACTTCACCAAATGATGATTTTCGGGAGCAAATGCACGAGTTACTATAAAAAATACCCAAATTGATTTAGGTTTGCCTATAAAATTCGAAGGTTTCCCTCGATTTCCATGAGATCCCCTCATCAGATTCTATTTGGTGGCAATGGGACCACCTCGGGAGCATACCCTTTCAAACAAAAAAATAATTTTTGAAATCGGTTCATAATTGACGGAGATATAGGTGAACAAACATAAAAAAATAAAAAAAACATACAGCCGAACATATAACCTCCTCCTTTTTGGAAGTCGGTTAATGAGCGCCATGTCTTGCCGTCAACGGCGTACAAATATTCTAATTATAATTTCTTATGACTAATTGGTTAAAAAATAATAAAAACAATCAAATGAATAATTAAACTCAATTAAGTTTATCAATTAAAAATAAACAAAAATATTAATTAAAAACCTGTTCAATTCATTAATCAAAATAACAATAACTTTGATGAGATAACAAAACATTAAAATTAAATTAGATTATATAAAACAATTAAATTATTCACAATAAACTGAAAAATAAAACATTTAATGAAAAATAAATAAAATGTCATTAGATCACAATTTGTCTTCTAGGTACTCACTGACTGTGTAGTAAGCTTTTTCGCCTAGTAAATTAAAAAGAGCCTTTTTGAAATGGTGTATGCTGTCAAGATCTTTTATACAAATGGGTAACTTATTATATAACTTGGGTTGCCATCCCTAAAAAGCTTTTTGAGTAGAGCGCAGTCTTGTGTGGAATAGCACATATCTCTCTATTTCGTCGTTTTGATCTAATTGTTGGAAATAAATGCAAGTTTGATTTTGTGAATACTGCTGTCTCGTAGATGTACATACAGGGCAAAGTAAGAATTTTATATTGACTAAATAATGGCCTACAACTATCAGTCTTATTCAGCTTAAATACAGCACGCACACACATTTTTTGAGCTTTGAACGCAGTATTTCTATCAGTGGAATTTCCCCAATACATTATTCCAAAACGTAGGGTTGATGAGACATACGCTTTGTATGCTATCAAAACTACAGACTCATTTGATATTTTCGCAAGATTGTAAAGCGCATTTAGCCAGTGAAACCTGGTTGAACTGATTCGTGCCTATTTCTAGTCCTATAATTGTATCTTTCACCTCTTTTAATGAAAAGATTTAGGTTTTCGTACATGTATGATTTTTCATAGATATATTGACAAGGTACCGTCTTATCTTTAAACAGTTCCCTTAGGGAAGCCAGTCCGTCTAACCAGTGTCATAATCGTATACTTACCTAAACTTTTATTGTTGAAAATTTCCAGGCGGTCTGCCGTCCCGGTATAACTAAGGCAACATCCCGGAGCTCTGTATCGGGCACCTCTACAGTCGGGTCCCCGACAGAGGAGCGTGCGCCCCCAGTGGGGGCCCCGGGCCCGCCGAGTGTGCCGCCGCCGGCCCCGCTAGCGTCTGCCGCCAGCATCGACCGCCCGCTGCCACCGATACCCGCCGAGCCAAACCAGCCACCGCCACCACCACTCACCCGGCGTGATTCTCAAGGTTAGCTAAGACACTATTTTCAATAATCCTTCGCAGCTTAACGCTACTTATCCTCCAGAGCCTTTAATGTAATAATGTAACTGGATATAACACGGACAACGGAATCGCTACGATCAACTAGAAACGCCAGTACTAATAACGTTCTGTACTTGCTCGCGCAAGCTGAGCACAAATTCGGCTGTCACAAGCATTGTCAGAATTGTCACAGCCATCGTTAGAATTGTCACAGATATTGTTAGAATTAGGTATCTTCTGTTATTAATGTATCACATAAAGGCTGAGACGTCAAATGTATGAAGTACTTTGAACTTAAATGAACTTTCAATTCAAATTCTTAATCCATGGCCAATTACCATCATCATTTGTTGAACCATCATCAACTGCAACTCGAAAATATACTTTCAGGTCATTGCCTCAGCTAATACAATGTTCTGTCAACAGTATCTCAGTCCTCGACGGTGTCGTCGGTGTCAGCTGCGCCGAGCACCGCTAGCACAGCACCCCCGGCCCCCGCGCCGCCCGCAGGCCCCGCGCCTGGCCGCGGGGGTTTCGCGCGGCAGGGCTCCCTCAGTGCGGCCCTGACAGAAGACGCTGAGGACACCATGAAGAATCTACGCAAGACATTCGCTGGCATATTCGGCGACATGTAAAAAGTCAACCAAACATTCGGACAATAGACGATGTACTAATACGAATGAAGACAACGTTTACGTAAAACCTGATCGCATTTACAAAATTGCGGATAAAAGCCAAATTAAGGCATGCATATATTTGGCAAAGGCAACATTATGCATTCACTACACGTCTGTTGCCCGCTACACTAATACGTAGATAAATAGTCATCAATTTAAACTGAACTTTCAGTACAATATCTACTGAAAGAAACATACATTAACAAAAGATGTACGAACTAAACAACAGGTCCAGAATTTGCATCTGAAGTTGTAACCCAAATGTGTTTATGCTGATTTAAAACACCGGAAATCCCAGCCAGCTGCATCTATTTGAAGGAAACATCCCTCGAATTTAGTGTTGAATGCATCCTTGTATTAAACAGAATATTAAGCATAGTTTAATGTATGGTAACTATAGATTTTTACAATAAGTTTATTATAAATATGAAAATACGAATCAACTGAGCTGCATTGTGATCGAACCCGTTCGGTATCCGCGAGGCGCGTTGCCTCGCGAGTCGCGACTAGTAGTGTTTCTCTCTGTCTCCGACTCCCTTCTACACTTGCTGCACCTTCGTACGAGACCAGTATAAAAATGGGCATTTTATATTAAACACTATTCTCTATTAATAGTTGTTATGGAAGACAAATAATTCAAAGCAATACTAGGATTGGGATGTACAGACGACGTGAAACGCTTCTTCGGAATGATTAAGAGTATCGACATCGATGCCGGAAATTGAACAATAATTGAAAACATTCGATGAAATGTTTTACTATTTATGACGCTGACAACAGGTAAACCGCTGTCACTGTCAGACTGCATACAAAAGAAAGAGAAGCGCGATGACACAACGCTTGTAATTTATTGCAAAATCTGAAGCAATTATTTATTTACTCAAAAATGAGTTGAATAATCGAAAATAATAAACAATTAAGTTCTGCATACAAATAAGACGTTCTTGTTATTAATTGATTGAACCGTACGTTGATATTTAATACAGATATTTTGGATTGAAACTCAAAATAAAGGGTTAGTTTACCGTTAATTTGTATCGAGATTTTTTTCTAAACGTGTTTTGGTAACAACCAAGTTCTGCGGAAATATATTCAAAAATAACATATATTTTTTCCGCTACCACAAACTATATAGATTTGGCAATTTTTTTGTTTAAGACCTAAGCCTACTTTTATCATTTGCCTCTTGTCAGCGCCTTAATAATATTCTGGAAATGACGCATTTTGTAAACTTTGAAAAGGAAAAATAATTTTGCGCTGTCGTCTAAACTTGTTGTGTCGTCTAATATAAAATTGTTGGCAATTGGGATATGAGCAATGCTATTGAAGACAATATTGTTAAACGCAAGAATTGATCCACATTTTATATATTATACCTTATTACTAGTTGTATTTCATAGTATTAAGAATATATTGTTACAATTATGTACGTCTTCGTATGTGTGAATCACGCTTCGTTTATCACGTAGGTTTCTACAAATCAATAGATATTATTTATGCTACTTCTTCATGAACTATTGTATTAAGCGTATGCTATGGGGACTTACGAGTATATCTATTTATGACTACATGTTAGTCATTTCATGGGTTTTTAGAGAGATGATGGGGTTATGTCAACGAAGTGTGATGATACGTCATATCAGAATGACTCGATGCGCATCTGGCTGTTGCATTGTGCTATCATAACTAATCAAAGTTTAAAACTTTATACTATTACTTATATAGCAATGTTATACTATTCTTTAGCTATTGCGAATCAAACGTAGACATTTCAATGTGTAGTTAAATTTTCATTTACGTAATCACACTCTCGTAGAACATTCATAAATTAAATACTAGTAAATTTTAAGCGTTTTTATGTAACAAACAGATAATATTATAACCAAGCCCACTTGTTATCGTAGATTTTACAACGAAAATAGTTATATACGTATACAAATGTAAGTTAAATAACTCATTACGTTAAGGCAGTGGTATCAGGAGCAAGCGTTAAGTTTGAGCAAAACAATAGGTACCTGCGTTTAGTTGGTCGAGATATTAGTTTATAATATTTTATAACTATCCTTCGTTGTTGGCGCCGCGGTACGGGCGGGCATACGTTTATAGTACCTAGGTTACGTTTAGGTAAATATACAATAATTTATTCTCTAAGTATGCACCGGTAGTTAGATTTTGACACGAATCCTTAGTATGGATAGCCACGATGTAGATACGTGTAACTAATTACGTGTCTATAAAATGCGCAATTAGATAATTATTACGACTTTTCATACATATGAATTAAAAAAATAATTGAATTATATTTAGTGGGTGTCATGGATTTCATTTAGTAAGGCAGTTTACTTGTAATTTAGGTATAATTTATTTTATTTATATCCTTTGAAGACGTCGATATTTGTTAATTGTTAAGAGTATAATATTACACTCAAATTAATATAAATGCTGTTGTTGTTGTTGCTAACAAGTTATACAATGTGTACTCAATACGGAAGTGATGGATAAAATCATTATAAGATAGTCACGGTAAGGGACGCGAGTTGGTCACGGGATCACGAGTCCCCTTACCAGTTTACCGTTTTATCGTGACTTAATCTTCTTTAAGTAATATAAAAGGGCATGGTGTGTCACAACATTAGTAGTTAATAATCTGCTTTGACGGATTTAAAATTAACCAGAGGGTTTATGGGACCTCCATATGATCCTAATTATAATTAAAGTTATAAGCCCTGAGAGGTTTTTTGTAGAAGTTTGCAATAAAATGATATTTTTATCTATCGAATGTGACATCCATGTCCTAGGTTCGGATGGAATATGTTAATGGAATTTGAATGCATGTTAATCTATATAATATGAATAATAATAAATACCTCTTTTGGTAAGTCAATACCGATACTGGTGATTTCATTTAAATTATCCTATACTCATAACACCACGAAACGATAAAATGAAACAGGCATAAAAGGATAAATACTTGTTTTATTAAATTATTTATAAACATTTTATGATGCGTTACATAATTCTATTTAAAAAATATGTGCATAAAGTATACTATAAAATTGCATTACATGTTCAATTTTTTCTCTTTTAGTTGCGGTTAAAAGTTACTTTAATATGTATTTAAATGTCACTTTCTTCAATTGTATTTAAATGTTATGTAAAATTGTAAAGCACAAAAATGGCGTAGCCCCACTTAGGCCCGCGTAGACAGCACGTAGGCCCAGCGTAGAGGCCGAGAAATGGGATTTACGTCGCGGAGACAGCGATCCATGGACGTCTGTAGACTTGTCTGTGCTCTTTTAGTGGCCACTGATTTGTGCTCTCTTTGTGGCACTGGCTTGTGCTCTTTTAGTGGCACTTATGTGTACTTATTTTAAATGCCACTACTTTTTAAATAGTCTTTTGGTGACTAAATCCATAGAACATTATATATTACCTTGTAAGAAAGCTACAAGATACGTATTAAAGAAAACACAGGTGTTGCAAAGATAACGAAGAAGATAAATCCATATAATAAAATAAAAAAGAGAATATTTTAACAGGCATTTAACGATTAGAACAGTGCCGACGATTAACGTGCTGCACGTTAATCGTCGGGACTGTTGGCATTTTATTCAATACTACATATTCTAAGAGTAGATATTTTATATCTTTTGAGAGATCTTTTTATGTCAATAAACTTAACATTTAATATAATTATGCACTTTAATCAATTTGAGGACTCATTAAACTATGTTGTCTAGTGCGCTACGAATAGGTTAATTTTAATATTTAAAAACTTAAATTAATGATAAACCCAAGTGACCGTCGTTATGTCAAATTTTATGTTTGAAGATTAATATTTGAAAAGGTTATGTCAAATTTTATGTTTGAAGATTAATATTTGAAAAGGTTGTTAAAGTATATTTTAACTTTTATTTTATAATATCTCATTACAAGTGAACGCGAACAAAACAAACTACTGTTCAGCCTATTGATAAAATTAACGTCAAAAATACAAGTGAAGTTTTTTTCAAAATATCTTTTAATGTAAAATAATTTAAAATACATTTCTACTCATAATCTAAACTTTAGCTCTTTCCTCGCCTTAAACGACCGACGACCCCTAATTTTGCCACAAGTAATCATTTAACATAAACAGTGCATGTAACATAATTAACCAAACGATACTGATACAGTATCACCTTGCCCTAAGCTGTCATACATGGTCAGTTCCATCTTCAGACCGATTTGGCATTTTCAATAGAATTACATAATAACAAATTGTCAATCACAACAAATTTTGTGAATTCAAGTTTCATGAATTATTTATAATTACTAATTGTTACCATTGTAAGTACCTATGTAATTAAACTACCCGGGCGTAATTATGGCACATCAAGTTTTACATTCACTTTCAATCACAATCCGAAAGATTTTGAAGGAAACTGCTCAATATCTGCTCAACGTTATTAACGTTAATAACGCAGTTGTTGAACTGTCCAAATCAAAAGGTATTGTCATTGTAAATGTGCCGCAAGTATGATTCAAAGAGACTAGGCTCTACAAAGACGAAGTTGTTCTATAAGGCCCTTTGTACACGGCACGGTCATTTCTTTACGGTACGGCGGCGTATATACCACGCCATCGCGCCGTAGAAAAAATGTGTCTGTCAACAAGATTCCATAGTCATCCATAGAATACTCTTTATTATGTACACCATCAAAGTTACAGATATAAATGTTGAAATTTTACTTAGGGTGACACAATGGGCGGTTTTATCGCTAAAAGCGATCTTTTACAGACAACCTTTGGATGGATTAAAGGGAGAAGGAGAGACAATACTGGCAGCAGCGGCTATAGCAGGTAGTCAGTGGTGTACCATTTACATGTACAATAAATACATACATACATAAAGCATGCACTTATCTATATACATATATATATATCATACAACACTGCCGACCGTGCCTAAACACGGTGAATAACCCGTAGTTTTTCACGGCAAGAAAAACGTGTGTACAGAGGGCCTAACTCGATATGCCATATTAACGGCAGCATGCTGTAGCTACTGGTACCCTACTTGATCCATGCCGGTGTTGAGGCTGTAGTTCCGGTACATGCCCGCAGCAGACAGGGCATTCGTGAACCTTTGTCCGGCGGGGAAGAACACTGATGGAACTGAATAATATCCTGCAATTATTATTAAAAACAAACTGTTAGCCACTATGTTTTGAGTTACTCAGGCTGGCTTCCCACCAGCGATAAGCAAAAATCGATCAATTTAATAAGAATGAATTCTACTAATGGATATTCCTTGCGATTTTTTCATCTGGTGGAAAACCAGACTAAAGAGTAGGTTTCTTGTGCAAGTAAACTGTAGACAGTCTGTTGTTCTACCATGCAAATCGTAATAGGCGACAGCTGAAAATAATCTTGTCCTAGTTGACAAGCGATAGCCAGTTGATGTCAACGTGCATTTTTAAGAACTAAAGCATGCGGATTCACTATACAATAGAATAGCATAGAATACTATTTCTAAAAAAAAAAAACGTGGCAGTCTTTGGGGACTGCCGATAGAAGTGAAAACAGTATACCTAAAGCTCATGGAAATCTCTCGGTAACGATGACGCGAGTTCCATGATTTATGCTCACATAAAAAGTGCTCAACACGCCTAAAGAAGTTTTCACTTCAAAAAATATACTTATATGAATTTTCATTTTTTACTTTTTTTATTTAGGATGGATTTGCTCTTGACCTTAGTCTAGGGCAGAGATGACAGAGACAAAGTCGACGATGGAGTGAGCTTACCCAGAAGAAGCCAGTTCACTCTCACTTTGAACTTTGATTAGGATTGTATGGGGATATATTGTTATTTCATTCTTTCTTTTTTCTCTTTTTTTTATTTTCTCTTTTGTTTTTCTCTTTTTTTCAATATAGATCTGTTCTGCTGCCTTCTACCTATAATTAATAGTAACTAGATACTGCTTCATAAACAATATTGAAATTTGAAATGATATCTGTCGATAGTAAAACAACATTGTCACCACAGTGTCTAAATGGATTTCCCAGTAAGTTCATTCAATATCAAATTTCTCAAATTAGAGTATGATTCCTAGGTACTCTATGCCTATGATGAAAACGATAATAAAGTGAAAAGTCCAAGACATGGTGACTTCCACCAAGACCAACCCACGCTGGACCTGCATGGTAAGTTACGGTCCACTCCTTCTCACAGGGAAGAGACCCGAGTCACAGTTGTCAAAACAAAAGGTTACTTGCTGATTATGCTATACTGTGTTATTTATTCACTTACGTTCCTTTTACAACTATCTTTACAGATCTTAGACCTAATTTTAAGATCCAGATATATGCCAGTGACCTTGAGTGGTTAGCTTGCGTGTTCTGTACTGAGCTCACGCAACGCGTCGTACGTTCAGCCAGTAATAGGACTCGCCCATTAAGGAGCGCTGTCCCCAATTTGACGCATTATTAATTTATTATACACAAAACAAAAGGTATTTCAAAAAAACGCGTATACTAAAAGATCAATATTTAAATTATCTTTAAATTGGTGAAGGTTTCAGAAAAATACGCTTGGTAGATTTTGCGCCATTCTCAGTTTTTTATCCGCGTTAGACTTTACAAATTAATTTCACTATTTAATATAATTAAACATATTCTAAAATATTCACATATTAAATTATTGAAAAAATTCTCTAATTTAACATAATTATATTTTTTTCAAATCATTGACACTACTCGTTTAGAAGAGATCTTCAGTATAAAATCTTTAAAAGTCGGTTACCGTCGCCTTAATAAAGTAAGTAGCTGATGCAACCATATGGAGGCCCATCGATCGACTGATAGATCAGCAGGCTTAGCATGACACTATCTATTTCAACTCTACTGTAGAATTTAAATCGCTTGTCTACCGATAATGTTGTAGGTATTGTGTACACGGAAACGTCTTTTTTGTCTACTCTTCAATGAACAAAACGGTTTTCTATGGTTATCGTGCCAAGCCTGCAGGTCGTCCTCCATCACAAGCAACACAGAGTGGAGTGTGGGAGTGAGGGTGTGTGTGAGGGCTTTGTGGAAGATGTCTGCTCAGCCACAGGACCGAAAAACAAAAACATTAAAATATTTACAAATCTTAATTTATATATGTAACAGTAAAAGAATATAAGTAACAACATACTTATATGAACTATTACTACATACTTATATTAACAACATACTTAATATAAGTAACTTATATTCTTATAAATTAGTGATACGAGTAGTTTATAGTAAGTACGTTACTTAAATAGTACAAGAACCACAAGACTAGATGACTTTTTATGTAACAGTAACCCCTACATTGTACAAGTTTGTTACTTATATTCTTATAAATTAGTGATAGTTTATAGTAAGTACGTTACGTAAATAGTACAGCAATCATAAGACTAGACTCTTTACACATGCACCCTCGAGCAATGCTTTATGTAATGAGCCGCGGCCTGACATCACCAGTGCGCTGTTCAGTGAGGCCCAAATTCTACAGAGCAAGGACTAGCATTGTTTGCCACCATCGGAATACAGAAACAATCCACTCTAGCTTCTGCAGACATCCAGGAAGCCCCAGCAACACCTTACCTTTATTTTATTTTAAAATCAAAGCTTAAAAATTAATGTATGTGCTCACGCCGTGCAACAGTGTAAGTAATACAAATTCAATAACCCGTCGTTAAAAAATCTTATGATCGCAGCCAGTGTTGAGAGAATAATTCCGATACATGCCAGCTTGAGCCAATTGAGAGGAAAATTTTTGATCTTTAGGGTAATATTCACTGGCAACCGTGTACCAACCTAAAAAATGTTAACAGATATAAGAAAATTGGTAAAAAAGTGGGTTATTCCCAAAGTACTCCAAAAAGAGTTCCCAAACTACTCCATGAAAAATATAATATTTTTAATTAGGTTTCATTCTACAGTGTTGAGAGAATAATTCCGATACATGCCCGCTTGAGCCAATTGAGAGGAAAATTTTTGATCTTTAGGGTAATATTCACTGGCAACCGTGTACCAACCTAAAAAATGTTAACAGAAATAAGAAAATTGGTTATAAAGTGGGTTATTCCCAAAGTAATAAAATACCACTCGATATTCTTCAACTAAATGAGAAGAAATTTAAAACATGCATTAAACGCACACTATGTAGACAAGCATATTATAGGTTGGATGGTTATATCGTAGATAAAAATGCTTGGCTTAATGCTGGTCCTGCTCCACAACCACTTGGGCTCACTTGTTAAAATTATAATATTTGGAAGAGATGCTTCCCTCCTTTTTTATGTTCTGACATTACAATCATATTTATTATATAAAATGTACTTAATCAAGTTTTAGTTGTTGAATACTTCAATAGGTAATTATGTTTATCTTTTTGCTAGTGAAATTTTATTTATCTTTGAAATGCATTGCAAGCTATAGTTTTGTATAATTTAAAAGCATTTTTTCAATTTTTGTAAATGTGAGTACCATGGAGCCGTTTATTATGTTATGATGTATGTTGACTTAAAAACGTTTGGCAGTTAAGAGTATGTCATGCTCACTTAAATGTCTCGCTGATGGTGGCGCGTGTGTTGGATCATTCGGTTCCCTACAAAATGGTTGAGCTGGATGGTGCTGATCCACGCGTCATGCTCGTGAACGGGCGCCGTCAGTTGTGACTGGTCTTCTCCTATCTGCCAGGGCTTATTTGTAATATTTTATATTGTTTTTTAAATAATTTATATTTTTACATTGTTCTCACATATACAAGCGACAAGAATAATGTACCCAGGATTTTGTAATATCTTGATTTAAAAGAGTGTCCTTGGAGTTTCTTGCCTATTCTTCTCCATAGAGATCTACGTTTTGGAATGGGCAAATAGCTTCAACTTTCTGACTAACTGACCGACTCTTTGACAATTCAAAAGTGCCTGTAATTGGTTTAATTGAAATAAATGCTTTGAGTTTGAGTACTCCAAAAAGAGTTCCCAAACTACTCCATGAAAAATATAATATTTTTAATTAGGTTTCATTCTACTCCATGATAATATTAAAATGTTATCAAAGTACTCCACTCCATTTTAATCAAAAAGCTAATTTAAGACGTTATAAAAAAAATGCTAAACTTTAATCTTTCTTTTAAGAATTTTTGTTACTGACTGTAATGAAATTTTATGTATTTTATAGGTAATTATGTAGATGGAGCAGTTTGAGAATTGATAACGAATAATCGGTGGAGTACTTTGAGAATAATTCCAGATACATGGAGCAGAATAGGAACAAAATAATAAGTCTCATTAAATAATAATAATTCCTTGGAGTAACTCAGGAATTAATGTATGAGATTCTTATCTTTTTAGAACAAAAGAATGGAGTACTTTGGGAATAACCCGAAAAAATTACTACTTTATTAGGGTGTCCCCAAGTGTACTTTAGTGACGTCGTTTGTTCGCATCGAGGTTAGCGCGTTATATTATTGAATTATGTTCCTTTCTTAATAATAAATTAATTATTTCGTCATCGTTGAGAATTAGTAAGGTGTTCTATCAACTCAGCCTATCGCAGTCCACTGCTGGACATAGGCCTCTCCCAGGCTGCGCCATAAAACCCTGTCCTCCGCCTTCCGTATCCAGTCTGACCCAGCCATCTTCTTAAGGTCGTCGGTCCATCTAGCTGGGGGGCGTCCCACACTACGCTTGCCGATACGCGGTCTCCACTCCAGGACTCGTCTGCTCCATCGGCCATCGGTCCTTCGACAAACATGGCCAGCCCACTGCCACTTCAGTTTGCTTACTCTGCAAGCTATGTCGGTAACTCCGGTTCTTTTCCGGATAATTTAATTCCTGGTTTTATCCTTCGAAGAGACTCCAAGCATAGCCCGCTCCATAGCGCGCTGGGCGACCTTGAATTTGTGGACCAGCCCGACTGTCAGTGTCCACGTTTCGGCACCGTATGTCATGACGGGCAGGACGCACTGGTTAACGACCTTAGTCTTCAAACATCGCGGGATAGGCGACGAGAAGACTTGACGCAGTTTTCCAAATGCCGCCCAACCCAACTAGATCCTTCTGTAGGCTTCTTTCTCAAAGTTGTGTCTACCGAGCTGGATGACTTGTCCTAGGTAGACATACTCCTTCACAACTTCGAGAAGCGACCCTTCGATGTGGATTGGACTCGGCAAGCCGCGCGTATTGTACATGACTTTTGTATTACGTTTTCTATTAGACGAATATTTAATGTGTCTTTGGTTTTGTTATTTTCGTTTATATGGCCACCGACTTCCGAAATTAAATTAAATATAATATTAAATGTGGGTAAACTACAGGTACACCTCTGCCCAACCCTTCGAGGAAACAAGGCGTGTTTATGTTATGTGCTTCCGAAATTAAAGTTATTTTGCACTTTTTAGTGTTTTTGTTGGAAGTCAGTTGTTTTTTTTTGTAGAAAAGTTTTTTATTTTTCACTTTTTAGTGGTACCTACCCCACACCAATTCGTATACTACTTGCTATGAAAACAACAGTAACAGGAAGTTTTATAACATCATCAACATACACCGAGTGGATTAAATACGTATTATTGAAGAGTTAGCTGTAAATCTGTAATGTATATGAGACCGCGCAAGCTTCCTCTACAAAATAAAAGAATTATAAAAATCAGTTCATAAACAAATAAGTTATGCCTGAACATATATAATACTAGCTTTTGCCTGCGGCTTCACCCGCGTAGATGTCAGAAAAAATCTCACGGGAACCGGGATTAAAAGTACCTACCCTACATAAAAGGACCCCTAGTGCAAAATTTCACGTCGCTCCCAGTAGTTTGGGTTGTGCGTTGATACGTCAGTCAATCAGTCGGTCAGTTTCTCCATTTATTTATACAGATAGATTTGTTATTTAGACCAATACAAAATAATAATAAATCAGGACATATTAGGTTTTTTTTTGGTCTTCGAGTGTAATATTTCAAAATTATTGACCTTTACGAGAACAACGTCCTGACAAACCTTGAAAATGACACCATATTGATTTGTAGACTATTTACCTCTTTACACTTTTTTTTTAAAACGTGAAACACGTTTTATTTATTTGTTGACACGAGTAACCCTGCGAATTGTCGAATTGATACAATTCAAATGTTTTTCCATACAAGATGTGAAACCCCGTTACACCCGTTTAGGAGTTGAATTTTCAAAATTCTGTTTTCAGCGGTTACCTACGTCATAATAACTATCTGTGTGCCAAATTTTAGCCCAATCCATTCAATGATGTGAGTTTTGTGTTGATAGATCATTCAGTAAGTCAGTTATTGTTTCCTTTTGTATGTATTAAATCTATAGTGTAATTCGACATGTTACGAGGACCCTGAATAAATTGGGATTAGGGCAGGAAACTGATGATGAAGAATTCAGTCTAAGTTTCAAGTTAACAGATCAACGAAAGAAGATTTTTTCATACAAACTGTATCCCTTTAGACCCCCAAAGAGGTTAATTTTTAAAGTGGTTTGCGACTTTTCCATTATTTGACTTAAAGGTTATACCAATTTTCGAGTTAATCAAGCTACGTAGTAAAATCCTCTCTTCTAAAACTGACTACCCCTTTTCATCCCGTTATGGGTAGATTTTAGAAAAACCCTGATACATGTTATTCTTCATTTTTGGTTTTAAGTATAAATACTGAGTTTCGAGTTGATCGGACCACGCTTTATAATTCTTCTATACAAGCTTTGACATCCCATCCATTGAAGTTAAGATAACAAAAAAAAGTATTCGTCCAAGTTTCAAGTTTATTAACTCTAGGAATAAGATTTTTCATGCAAACAAGATCCCCCGTTTTCCTCCCTTTAAAGGTCAAATTTCCAAAAACCCCTTCTTAGCGGATGCCTACGTGCCGAATTTCAGCCCAATCTGTCAGTGGTTTGAGCTGTGTTGATAAACCAATCAGTCACTGTTTCCTTTTATATGTAGGTACCTTTATACGGCTAGATATATATATATTGAGAACATCCTCCTTTTTTGAAGTCGGTTAAAAATCATTTATAGCCAGAATGCATCTCATGACAATTGCAATAAGACCAAACACGGGTAGGATAGATTGTTTTATTACCGAGTTCCAGTGCCTACCTTCCAGCTTCATCATCAGATCAGTTTCGATCATCAGATCAAATTTGCTTCGCTTAACTATCTTAATCCAGATATCTCATCGCCACCCGTGAAATACTTATCATTGAGAAGTTCCGGTGGCCATCTGTGGCCTTCTTCAACAGTTCCACTTCACCAAATTATACTTTCTGAATGCAAGTGAATGACTTGTTGATGAAAATATAAAAATCGTTATATGTATGCCTATAATATTTGAGAAGTTCCCTCAATTACTCATGGATCCCAACATCAGATCTGGATTTTGATAAAAATGGGACCAATCTGGAAGTATATCTTTTCAAATAAAAAAATAATTTTCCAAATCGGTTCATAAACGACGGAGTTCTGAGGTAACAAACATTAAAAAAAAAAAAACATACACACGATTTGAGAACCTCCTCCTTTTTGTGAAGTCGCTTAAAAACAGAAGCTTTCGTTTCATATTGTCATAAAATAGAATCAGTAATAAGAATCTATGTCGAAGACATTGAAATAGCCAGCAAAATACCTACATGTAAGTAGGCTGTGACCAACACATAAGTAGGACAGACGGATGATAATGTTCCGTTTGCACCTTTCAGTACAAAACATTAATATTAATTAGCTTTCCTCTGCTTATGTAATTTTAATGATAATAAGGTACAGTCAGTCCCAAAAAGATGTACATACGGACAAGGTTGGCGCAGTGGTTAAGCGATTGACTGCTGCGCTGCGTGTCGCGGGTTCGATTTCCGCACGGAACAAATATTTGTATGACCTACAAGTAGTTGTTTCGGGTCTGGCTGTTTGTGTATGTGAGTATAAATGTTTGTAAACGCACCCACAATATAGGACCAATTACTAGTGTGGCATCGTTATTTAAAAAAATACCCCATAAGAGGTTGTGCGTTATTTATGTTACACCTTGTATAAGTCCAGGTTTCCTCACGATGTTTTCCTTCATCGATTTCAGTGATGTCCAAGATTAACACACATTGCACATTGGTTCTTGCCCGGATTTGAATGTGAAGCAAGGTCATCATGACTGCTGATCAATGTGATTATTCAAAACTTATTTCACTGCGAAAATCAGATTGTCTCGAACAATCGCGGAGACATCGACAGTCTCGTCATGCCATCGCGACGATTCTCTCGTCTGTGGAGATGGCGCCTTAGTGTACCTAAGTATATTTCAACGCAATACATTAACCTATTGGTTGTATTGTGAACGAGCTATTGTGTCTCCACTCCTCTCTAGTTTTATACATGGGGATGGGCTCTAAATCATTCTTGGTTGAACGTAGGTAGAAGTTTAACTACCCTAGGCCGCTAAGAAAGCGGGTCGGTTATAAAAAATGCGATAACTTTTACAATATTTGAGCTATCCTTTTAAAATAAAAACTAAATTAAAGTTTGTTTCATTACAAATATAGGAAGAATTAAAACATTTTTATTTCTTTTTGGTAATTGTATTAAAAAGCATAAATAAAAAATGAATACGTTTATTTTTTTAATTTGAACAACTTTGAAACCATTTGTTTTACTTTTGTTCCTGTTTTTAAATATGTTATTTCTTGTGCAGAAATGCATTATTCTGACCACATTCAATTAAAAACATGCTATGCATGTTTTAGAATTCGGGTATGTAGGTATACCAGATTTCTGACAATGCTTGAAGACCAGCGCAGTCAGCATTATACAGCGGGAACAGTTGGTGTGTCGCTATCAATCGTTCAAAGAGTGCTCCAGCGATTTGAAGATACTGGATCCAATATTCCCAGACCAGCACCAAGCCGAACAAGTGCATGACAGCGTGGGAGGATATATATATTATGGTGTCAACAATCGACTTCAAACGGCTGTTGAAGTCAAAAATCACCTTGAACGTGCTGGAGGGAGCAATCCGTGTACAGTGAGGATGCGTCATGCTGAAGCAAATTTGAAGCCATTAAGAACTGCAAATGGTCCAAAACTCGAAGGCAGCATTTATGTTCAGAAGAAATTCAAGGCTGAGTTACGCTAGAGAACACATGAATTGGACTCAGGATGACTGGTCAAGAGTAATGTTTTCGGTCGAGTCGAGGTTCATGCTATACACGCACGGTGAAAGGCACAGAGTTTATAGAAGACCAGACTATAACCAAGCTTGCATTGAAGAGAAATTGCCATACGGCGGAGGCTCCATACACGTGTGGGTTGGAATTTCATCCGAAGCCGCACCGTGCTACTGGTGATATAAAATAGCACTTAAACTGTAGAAAGATACGTAAATGTAATCTTCTTCATTCATCATGTTTAGTAAACATGGACAGACAAGAGAGCCAAAGTCAAAGTCAAAGATTTATTTCCCATCTTTATGCAAGATAACTCTCGCCGCCATACAGTTCGGATAATGTTTGACTACCTTGAAGATGTCGCTATGACACGCATGGAGTGGCCAGCAGGCAGCCCAAACTGGAACCCCATCGAGCATGCCTGAGACGAACTGGGACGACGTGTAAGCCAACGAAATTCCCCTAAAATCACGCTTCGTAAACTAAAAGAAGCACTGATAGAGGAATGGGAGAATATTCCTCAGCATCGGCTCAGAAATCTGGTGGAAAGCATGCTAAACCGTATAACAGCTGTATTAACAGTGGTGTAAAAATTGCATATTTGATACCGTCGCACTTTTCTCGAAATTAGTGAAAATGGTAATTTTTTCTTAGTTTACTTTTATTCAAAATAAACTTTATAATCTTGAACTTTTATGACATTGATTTAAGCACTATAAAATTGTCTATAATACAGTCTTTATTTCATAAAGCTAGCTCTAATATTTTGAAAGTTATTGAGGTTTTTGTTACCGACCCGCTCTCTTTGGGGCCCAGAGTAAATTGTGTAATTTGTAAATGTAGTTAAATTGTAATCTGTATTTACCTGGGGGGTACCACCCGTATTCACTGGCAGATGTTCTGTAGAACGGGTGTTGCTTGCTCACCTGACACCCGTAGCCGTTGAACCAATCTGAAACGTTCATCATTTTAAATGTTTCTACAGAAAACTATAAGTATACAAAATATTTACAAATTAATGGCAGAATATCCTTTGTTACTATGCAATGCAATTTATGTATTATTGTGAACAACAAAGATTAAAGAACAACTGAAATGATTTCAGAACCAAACAATCGGAAACTAAAAACTAACTATTTAAACTGTTCTCTTATGTATGAAAATACGGAACTCTGAAAGCAAATGTCCCTTCTAATACGTCGGTAAGCTAGCACGTGCTAAGGTTTGGAGATTCTTATCCAGTAAGATTTGGTTAGATATAGTTTCATTACGTTATAATGAGAGTCAAAAGTAGTACTTTAATGAAGTAAGTATTGTACGTCTGTATCTAATCCTAAAATATAAGGAGTGTTACTGAAGCTACTTTTTCGTCTGTTCATTATTGATTACAAGTAAAAGCCCGCATGCTTTTTTAACGAGTACGAGATCAATGACACTATTAAGTTATTGTTTAGTGTATTACAATGTTAACCAGCCGTAGAGATACAAATAAATAAATACACAGTTTTGCAAGAGATATTGTCATGAAGTCTGAGTGAAACTTAGAAGTTACAAGACTGAAGTAGTGCGTAATGTTGCGTACGACAGCGTGACTGTGTGATCACAAATCGCATCATCAATCGAAAGCTGGCGCCACTCTGTCGGGATGGTCTTTGTGAAAATAATTGTTGAACAGTAATGATGGGGAATATCACCGTGACTGTGCACAATCCATATGAGCAGTACATTAGAAATGTCGCGTCACATGCCACAGACGGCAAAAATCTCCGATTTTGTTGAAATTTCGCGATGAGACCCAAATTGTTCTATTTAGTATCTCCATTGAAAATAATTGTACCTCTTGGGTACTATCTCCTCGCGAAACAATTTTGGTATTATCTCCTCGCGAAATTTCTGTGGCGCCAGCTTTCCCATTTGTGGCGTGTGACGCGAAATATCGACCATATTTATTTTTAGTTAATATAATCAGCAGGATATTAAGACATTTCATGTAGATACATGCCTACATTATTTATAACTATACCTTCTGGGTTTTCGGACCCTTAAGTCTTCTACATACCGGCGCGACTTGTCGCGCGACGCGACGCGACACAAAGGCACCGCTCGTCCCGCGACACGCGGGGCCTTTGTGCCGTGTCGCGTCGCGCGACAAGTCGCGCTGGTATGTAGAAGCCTTTACTCAATTTTATGGGGAATATCTCAAAGTTATGGGGAATATCTCCGTGACTGTGTACAATCCATATGAGCAGTACATTAGAAATATCGACCATATTTATTTTTAGTTACTAAAATCAGCAGGATACTATGACATTTCATGTAGGTACCTGCCTACATTATTTATAACTATAACTTCTGGGTTTTCGGACCCTTACTCAATGCTCTCTGTCGGGATGATCTTTATGAAAATAATTGTTGAACGGTAGTTATAGGGAATATCTCCGTGACTGTGCACAATCCATATGAGCAGTACATTACAAATATCGACCATATTTATTTTTAGTTACTTAAATCAGCAGGATACTATGATATTTCATGTAGGTACCTGCCTACATTATTTATAACTATACCTTCTGGGGTTTCGGACCCTTACTCAATGCTGCTTTATTTAAGCGGGCACGCCCATTATACCTGGAGGCTTTTATTTAGATACGTTTTGTTTACGTTATTTCTGCTTGAGTATAGTTTTCGACGATTATTATATATATATATATATATATATATATATTTGTATAATGGTGTGTGCTAGCTAACATAAGGCAAATAATTTAATTTAACGTTTTGTGTTGCGTAATGCAAATTATTTTATATTGTATTGTATAACTTCAAGTTTTTTATGCGAACAGACAGCTGTGCTGCTGGGGAGTTTGTTGCGCCACTTCTTCTTCCCAGCTAAAGCACTAGGAAGTGGTGAAGGGTGGGCGTTTTTGGGGACTATCTCATGTAATTTTTGACGTTCGAAAAGTTCTGATTCTCAGCCTAGTTTGAATAAATGACTTTTGATTTTGATTGATTTGATTTTGCTCTTTGTCGGGATGATCTTTATGAAAATAATTGTTGAACGGTAGTGATGGGGAATATCACCGTGACTGCACAATCCAAGTGTGCAGTACATTAGAAATATCGACCATATTTAGTTTTAGTTACTAAGATCAGCAGGATATTAAGACATTTCATGTACCTGCCTACATTATTTATTTTTTTGATTACGAGTTTCGGACCCTTACTCAATGCTATGATAAGTATTATTAAGCATTATGTTATTACAAGCTGCTCGTGCCCGGCGTCGCTCGGGTGATTTCCGACTTTCCCGGTGGTTTCTCTAAAAAAATATTTCATACAAACCTTGTCCTGACAATTACGAACACAACAAAAAAAATCTGCCGATTCGGTCGAATCGTTCTCAAGTGATGATCTTTCATACATACGGCAATGGTTTTTAGGGTTCCGTAGTAAACAAGGAACCCTTATAGTTTCGCCATGTCCGTCTGTCTGTCTGTCTGTCTGTCTGTCTCTCTGTCTGTCTATCTGTCTGTCTGTCTGTCCGTCCGTCCGTCTGTCCCCGGCTTAGCTCAGAGACGCTAAGTCCTAGAAAGCTGTAATTTGGTATGGGTGTACATACTAATCACGCCGAAAAAGTAGTAAAATAAAACCATGAAAAACATTTTTTTTTTAGGGTACCTCCCTTGCACGTAAACGGGGATGATATTTTTTTTCTCGTCTAATACATGGTGTGGGGTATCGTTGGATAGGCCGTTCAAAAATATTGTGGGTCTGCTAAAAACATTTTTCAATTCAGAGATCCGTTTCCGTAATATTAAGCTTTAAAGTGCTATTTTTTGTTCGAGTCAAGTGTCCCCACCCCCCCCCCCGCCAGCTAAATGGTTGGTTTTGGATATGTGAAAAAATTCATGGCAGTAGTATATATAACGAAATTAAAAGGAAAACTATCACAGCTAAGTAGGGTTTACCAGTTAACGAGCAATCATCGACCAACTTAAATTTGCAGTTGAAGAATTGACCGTAACGTATAAAGATGTATCGGAGAGAATGTTTTTCAACTACAATGTTAAGTTTGTTTTTGGGATGAATTCATCCTAACTACGGAACCCTTCATTGTGCGTGGTCCGACACGTACTTGGCCAGTTTTTTTTATAAACTTGATACTGTCAGTACTCGCTTAGTCCCTGACCGAGTCCCAGAAATGCGAACTCAAGGTTAGTCAAAGACCGACTGGGTAAAGATTTTTATTTTTGTTCAAAGACAACGACTCTTTTTTTATTAGCCGTTATTGTCCCACTGCTGGACAATGGCGTCACTATTCTCCCTCCATCTCTCTCTGTACAAAGCAGCCATTAACCAATCTTTGTGGAAGGAGTCTCCGTCTGGGCCTCCCGCGATATCGTTTGTCATTACGCGGGACCCACTGGATCGTAAGTTTGGCCCATCGATGGACTGACATGCGGCAGATGAGTCCAGCTCAATTCCATTTAAGCGTGGCAGTTTTCCGAGTGACATCAGTTATTTTTGTGATGGAACGGATTGTTTTATTCAAGAATACAGAATTCAGCAGATTTGTGCTGAATTGTCAAAGACCATGTTTGAGAACCATACGTGAGGATCGGAAGAATACACACGTCGATGAGTCTTCTCTTGAGGGATAGAGGAAGATCGCCCTTCATAAGGTAATGGCCCAATAGCTCTTCCAGGCATTTTTGACTGAAGACTGAAGTTGAAAAAAAAAACAAATAACTAGGCAGAATTAAGACTGGGTCTTTCGTACTTAAATCGTATCAGAACATACTTGGCTAGGGCTGAAACGCAATTGGTAGGTATTAATAGGTACTTACGAACGGGTAATATTGCTTATTATAGATTCAGTAAAGTGTTATAGAAAAAAATTGTGAAATGAAGTCAGTTAATTGAAACTTAATTGGGAATCAAACGAGCTTACCTGTTAAGCGAAGTCTTGATTCTAATTTTATGAACGGCGATCTGAAATATAATTAATTAAACAGAGTAGTGTTCCTTACACACACGTATTAACATCGCATTTTTAGAGATAAAATATATAATTTTTTTTAAGTTGGATTTTTATCTCAGCGTTGGCAAGTGGCAACACGAAACTTCACTTATTTTAGAGATCCTTAACTAAGGAACAAGGTTTTCTGTACAGAGTAATTCCGCATACTTACATTCACTAGGGTTTCCTGAAAGGATAAGTGAATTAGGTAGGCTGATTATTGCAGCGTTGGGGTTGTTAGCTAGTGGCGGGTGGGTGATTATATTTCAGATCGCCGTTCATAAAATTATATAAACCGGATTGTTATTAAGGTCCACCAACAACATTAATCTTTGTTTTCCATATTGATTGATTTCTATACCCAGTTGTAGGATGTTTTATTTTGTTATTTACTATAACAAGTCAACTCCTGTTGTGCTATTTAGGTACATGTTCTCAATAGGACTGGTAAGTTTCTCTATTATCATAATAATAATATCAAAGAAATCATTCTAAATAGATACTCGTAATATAAAAAAACAGATTGATAGCATTAGATAACAAGAGTGAATGTCTTGTGGTTTTAATATGTATTAATTAATTATTATTGTTTGTGGCTATAAAATTATATAAGTATGACGGAAGCCATATTGTTTAACAGCTGCGAGAGGCGGCGACTAGATGGCGCTAGTGGAACGTGCACCATAGACAATCATTCATTCTATCGGTCATTTGACTTAAAACACTTGAAGTCAATTGAGTGAAATATTGTAACGTTACCCCCCACTAGCGGATCGCCTTTATAAGAAGCTACGCTGTTGAGTCGGTACGCATTTTGAACGGATGCGTCTTGGTGCACGGACCACTGTCTCTCGACAGTCAGTACTGCCCGGTTATTGGATATGGAACGCTGTCTCCGACAAATTAGTACTATCCTTATTGCGGTGGGTGCATGGACCACTGTCCCTGACAGTCAGTACTGCCCTATGTGACCGCCACTACCATTATTAGTTATTTAATTAATTCTATTTAATTTCTATATTCTCTCGATTTAAAATAACTGATTGTTCGATTGAAATATATTTCTGTATTGCCATATCTGAGTATTACTTCTGATGTCTGAACCTATCCCGACATCAGAAGTGGGATACGAAGACCACCCCACTTCTGGAGACTCAGCTTCCAATATCATGCAAGACCAGATGCTTTTGTTTATTAACGGCATGGAAGCCTTAATTTCTAAAATCATCGGAAGTTTGTCATCTACCGCCTGTACACTAAGTCCATTAGCCTCATTCAACCGTGACGCGTCCGCACACATCGTCTTTAATGAAGGAGAGAATTACTTGTAAATGTAGAGGTAGAAAAGTAAATGATGTGGTACCTTTAGTAGGTATAGGCAATAAAAATATCAATAATACTTTGCAATTGCTGAGTCAAGCACGGAGATTCTATTCCAAGTTTTGCTAGATAAGTACTTGCGTAGTAACATCGTATTGAGTGGCGACATTTTAAATAACGGTTTTTGTTCGAGCAACTGAATTAATTTTGCCTAGAACTATAAACGTGTGTAAAGCTATTCAGACTACGGCAATAATTAATTATATCGATTGGATTCTTGTCGTTTTCTTTTTCGTGATAACTGAGGGGTTGTTTCTTTGGCTAAAATGTTCACATTATCCATTTTAACGTAGTAAATCAATTAAAATTCGGCACGAAATAAGTACAAAGTCAACTCGTTACCAACACTGAGAAAGATGGTCATTTTAAACCTCTGTCAGTTAAAACAATCTCGCGCTCCTGATTGGCTGAAAGTATTTGACGTCTCGCTCCTGATTGACTGAAAGGATTTGACTAAAATTGTTAATAAACTTTGAAGGATTTGACTGAGTTAGATACCGGTGGTAACCGGTTTTTGCCTTAATTTAAATAGATTTGACTACTTTTGTAAATGACAAGCGATAAAAGACTTTGTTTTTTAAAATAACGTTCTTAACTTATTTTCGTTTTTTTTTTTGGAGATGACCAAATTTGATTTTACCAGTTGATAGAAGACGTGACCTTGTAAACATCTTAGAATTATACTCTGGACTTTTTTAGTAACGGTTTTCCGACAACACGTGTTAACACTGGTGAGTTGGAGGTAGGGATTGTAAATGTTCGATAATTTTTAGTATTCGAATACTTCTTCAGCCTTGTTCGAATGTTTGAACTGTTCGAGTGATGTGCTAGTTATTTACTCGTACAACTCGGTATTCGAATATTTGATTGCAATACCTATTTGAAAGTAAGATTGATAGACCCTAATCGTACAGTGCAAAGACGTTCTTACAGACTGTGGAGAGTCTGGAATTAACCCTATCGCGCATGATTCGAATTTCGTCCGGAGGGACGAAATTCGAATCATGCGCGATAGGGTTAATTTACTTTTGCAAGCCTAAATAATTAGACCCAGTAGTAGTAATGTAAATTAATGCGAATTAACCCATCAGTACCCAGTAGTACGCCGTTTGCTAGGCGAGCCCTTTTGGTTATAAAGTATGATGGATCAGACCGTATGTGCATAGATTATAGAGACGTTAATAATCATACAGTGACAGATCGTTATCCATTACCGTTATTTCTGACCAAATTTATTTACAAAGTTAGATTCAAAATCGGACTGTTTGAGGTCATAGAGGTTCTTGACGGTGATCGCTACACATTGAGAGCATTCAATTTCAAGCGTATTTACAAGTACGTGCATGATAGCCATTTGAAGTAGAAGACGTTGAGTTTAGTGATAATGGTGAACTTGGTTCAGCTGGTTGGACCTTACCAGTAGCCATTTCGTAGCCGTAGTCCGTTAGAAGTCGGTATCTGCTTATAGTAGTCCGTGGATGCGCGGTGCGCAGATGGCTCTAGTGGAGGTCGGGTCTTGGGGGTTGTTGAACGGGCTTAGTGAAAAGCCACAGGCCACGGATAAGATTCCTACTTTGTGTTTTGTTATGGTCTAAGGCTGATTTATGAATTGCTCTCACATGTTTAGTTTGATTTTGTCTTTTGCGAGATGCGCGATAAATGTGTAGTCAGATCTTTGACTACGACTTTGAATTTCCTGATTATTTATAACATGTTAATTTTCTTCAAATTTTTCATTGATTTATAGTAATATGGTACTCTAGTTTAATTCAAAATGAAATAAAGAGTAGGTTTAAAGAGTACTTTGACGAACGAAGTAGGGAAAAGGGTATCTGGTATAAAACTATACAGTATCAGCCTCCTCGTATACCGTGGTTTGCTATCAAAGAAATGAATAGGTATCATATTGTTCTGTTTCATAGATTACGCTCTGGTCACTACCCATCCCGCAAGTTTGGTTATTTGATGAACAAAGTAAATCCCAATTGTGAAACATGCAGATCGGTTGAAGATGTTCACCATCTACATAAAGAGTGTGCTAAGACTAAGAAGGAAAGAGAATCATTGTAGAGTGTGGCAAAAGGTAATGAATATGATATTGGTAGATATGTTAAAGTTTTGGTGCAGCCTTCTCCCGAGATAGCAAACCTACTTACTGATTTCTTTAGACATTAATAATTTATATTGTATGTGTAGATTTAATTTAGAATGGGGAAAGGGGATGCAAGAGTTGTGTGTGGTGACCTAGCCCAGTTGTAGCTGGAAGGGTCTCACCTGCTTGTGTGGGTTGATGACCTAGTCCAGCGCTTTGTCGATTTAGACTAGCAAATATGTAGCTGAAGGGGTTTCACCTGCTTTTGTAGGTTGATAACCTAGCCCAGCGCTTTGTGAGCTGCAGGAATCTCACCTGCTTTAGTGGGTGACGATTTAGACCAGTATGTTTGAACTGTAGGGGTTTTCTGTTGTAAAGAAATACCTAGACCAGTGATATTTGGTATTTTGATATGTAACGATGATGATGATGTGAATTAATGAAAGTCCTTTTTTAATTTTTTTTGGATGAATTCATGCACTCGAGGACGAGTGATTTATCAGAATGGCTGTGACGGAAGCCATATTGTTTAACAGCTGCGAGAGGCGGCGACTAGATGGCGCTAGTGGAACGTGCACCATAGACAATCATTCATTCTATCGGTCATTTGACTTAAAACACTTGAAGTCAATTGAGTGAAATATTGTAACGTTACCCCCCACTAGCGGATCGCCTTTATAAGGAGCTACGCTGTTGAGTCGGTACGCATTTAGAACGGATGAGTCTTGGTGCACGGACCACTGTCTCTCGACAGTCAGTACAGCCCGGTTATTGGATATGGAACGCTGTCTCCGACAAATTAGTACTATCCTTATTGCGGTGGGTGCATGGACCACTGTCCCTGACAGTCAGTACTGCCCTATGTGACCGCCACTACCATTATTAGTTATTTAATTAATTCTATTTAATTTCTATATTCTCTCGATTTAAAATAACTGATTGTTCGATTGAAATATATTTCTGTAATGTCATATCTGAGTACTACTGATGTCTGAACCTATCCCGACAAGTACTCAAGTTTGTTATTGTGTCTATTTTTTTTTTTTCAAATAGAGTAAGTTAGCATTCATGTCAAATTTAGAAGCAATATTAGTTATATTCTGGTTTTAAATTGGTAGTATTATATTATTATTTATTTATATTTTAATATTTTTTTATGTTGGCAGGAGTTTTTTGTTGCATCAGCCGAGTCAATCCACTGTTTGTGTTTGTATTATGTTCTTCATGAGCATAAGGCCAGTCATTGCTGTCCCTAAGATAGAGGTAACCAGTCCACCCTGTTTATGTCAATCCCTTGTTCCCTCAGTTAGAGGAATCTGAAACTACGGCTTTTACCTTATAGATAAATAAGGGAGCATTTAATAATACTTTGTATGGTTTTGGTTCATTTCAGTTACATTTAAGGAAATTTCCATAGACATCTGAAGCATTTGTTGTCTGCCGTTGTATCACATAATCATTTTTGCAAAGTATCTTGCACCGTCAGCCATTGCATCACAGAATCATTTTAATGTATCCTGTACTTATAGTATTTGAATGTATGAGTGTAAAAATTACACAATTTTGCTTTACCTATATATATACGTAGTTTACAAAATAGGTATCATTTGTAGGTCAGGATAATTAAGCCACCTGAGTGGCTGATAAAAGGTAACCTGTTGCGAGGTGTGCTTCCATAGTATTATCCTTGATGCAAGAGCTAGGTCACATAGTGTTGGGATAACATGCTATGAGCATATTAAGAGTATTTTATATTCAATGATAACAAATGCTTCGCGAGTGTATTATAGTATCTACATACTACATCATATACTTACACTTTGCATTCATTAATATTATGTATCATACTCTTTTATTGGTTTTGCCATTGACATAGATAGTAAGGACCAGGCTAACCGCGCGACGAAATGGCACCAGCGCGCTGGCCCTAAAATGACAGTTTAGGGCCAATGCGACCCAGTCGAACGCGGTCCACGCGCGGAGGAGTTAATCAGTACAGTTCTGTCATTAAAATGCCTAATTGCGTAGTAAAAGGCCGCAAAAATTATCATACAAAAGTTAAAAAAGAACATGGGATATCATAACATCGATAAATAACCTAAAATTGGCTTTGTTCCAATAAAATTATTCAATAAACACATTTGAATCCACATACGAAATCCACAATGGGGCCATGTCACGCCCTGCCGGCAGCGCCCGCGACGGTAACGAAGTAACCTTGTACGGACGTCATTTTTTATTTGTGTTTTATTTAATAATTATTAAATTAATAATAATTATTATTAAGCTGTTTTCAATTTCAAATAAAGCTGATCGAGATTAATTTGTTTTATTACGTTTTCTGTCAAAGTATGGACGCCTCAGTGGTTAACTTATTTCCGATAAAATGTGATTAAAATAACATTTACGCACGTACATGTCGTACATACAAGGTTACGTCGTCGACCTATGCAACGCGACACTCACGTAGTTCATATGAGTTGTCACAGATGGCGCTACTTTTTGCTTGTATGAAAAAGGTGTCAGTAAAATGTTCTGATGGGCGTATCCTTCCTTTTGAAATCATTGGGTTTTGCATTATTATTTTGCGAATCGATCTAAAACGATTAGTTGTCTTTAATTTTCATATTTTTCAAAGTTATGACACTTACGTCAGGCTGTCAAGCTGTCATTACTTTTTCTTCTAATTTTCTCTCATAGTTTTCTTACTGGCTTAGTCCATGAAGGTTACTTTTGATTTATATAATTTAAATTATTTTTATCAATATGTTTAGCTCAAATATTTTTATCAATATGTTTAGTTTATATAATATATTTTATAGATAATTATAATGGTTTACTGTATAATATTTGTATCCTAACTTACATTTATAATAATAATTGAAACGCTCTCAGAATTCATCAAAGAGGTTTTTGGTACGAATATGTCTGGCCTTTTCGAACACTGAATTTGAAATTAAATTCTGTAAAGAAGAGAAAAACAGATGATGTGAAAAAACACCTGAGACTCTGATATAAAAGGGATTTCTGACACATTCCGGAGAGATCTGATCTGGAAGCGCTCAAGGAAACACCTCCTCTACAAAAGTCTTGCAATTGGTATATATTCATTTCACCTTGATAACATACTCAGTCTTCTCGGTACTACGTTCTTGCCAAGAGGACCATCGACTACCTAAGTGACCTGGACTGGACTGCCTGTGATACTAGGAAGCGGATCTTCAGGCCTCTGAGCTAACGAGGCCTGACGTATGCTACACTGCCTGTGATCCTATCATAATAACTGGGAAGCGGATCTGGATGCTTCAGAGCTGACGAGCCTGACGTGTCGAACCTGAACCCCGTATCGTACCTTCTTTATAAAACCTCCCACCTTTTTCTTTCTAAGAGTGCTAGGAAGGTTTGTTATCTTTTTAAATTATTTTTCTGTATTTTTTTAAATTAACTCCTAAAATATATAATTGACTTGTCTACTTACCCTTTTATTTTTAATAGGCTAGTAGATTCGTTACAGTATAAACGGACAGACAGTGTGCAGGGTTGAGTAAGGCTGTCTCGCAGCTTTCATACTCGTAAGTTAAAAGCATATCAAACCCCCTTTATGACAAATGTCAGTGTCGTTAAGAGTATTTTATACTCAATTATAACAATCCAGGTACGGAGGTAGGTCCAACAGTCACAAGGGCGTATAAGGCTTTTGCAAGTTTATAACACAGACAGTGTGCAGGGTTGTGTAAGGCTGTCTCGCAGCCTTCATACTCGCAAGTTAGAAGCATATCAAACCCCCTTTATGCCAAAAGTCAGTATCGTTAAGAGTATTTTATACTCAATGATAACAATCCAGGTACGGAGGTAGGGTCCCACAGTCACTAGGACCATATAATGCTTTTGCAAGTGTATAACACAGACAGTGTGCAGGGTTGAGTAAGGCTGTCTCGCAGCGTTCATGCTCTTAAGTTAAAAGCATATTAAACCACCTTTTTAAATTTTCTTAACCTTGATCATAGAAATGAGACTTACCTGTTATTACAAGTACATACCCGAGTTAGCTATAGACACTGATAGCTTTCATCCAGCTAGTAACGGGAAGGTGACACGTTACTGGCGTGTCTCGCACGCACTGAATGTTGTCACGTACCTATGTAATGTTGATAAACGCATACCAGTTAGCTATGCACAGTAACATTGCTAAGGGCTTCACGAGCCTCTCTGGCAGCTCCTCATCCAGCTAATATCGTAGAGATAACGATACTGGTGACATCTCGTGTCTCTGGAGAGATAATGCTTTAGCAAAGTTGCAGCAACTGGCAATAGGCAGTAATGTCTGCTAATGTCGACTGTTAATGTCCACCATAGTGCTTATATAAAGCGCTGTCAGTATCACGTACAAGGTGGTCAGTTAAAGCCAGGCACTCTCGCACATTAAGGTTGTGGGAGGCCTCCGGATCTTGGGTCAGGTTTAGTCGTCTGCCTCTGATGTATTTATCTGCTTTCTGTTGATGTCGTTCATGAACGTCGTGGACTCGTGGCCGTCTCAGGTCTCCACTAACGATGCACTGATTACACTTTCTATCACTTGGCATAATTGACCCTTTGTCAAAGATCATCATTTCAGTAAAGAGCACTGTAAACTTATTAAAAATTAACAATTTGACGAGAGAGAATTTTTTCTTGCGATTTCATTTAAGCGCGCGAAAGAAAAGTGACATATCTGTGTTGCCACTTGCCAACTCTGAGATAATAATCCAACTTAAAAAATATATATATTTTATCTCTAAAAATGCGATGTTAATACGTGTGTGTAAGGAACACTACTCTGTTTAATTAATTATATTTCAGATCGCCGTGAAATAAAATTAGGCATTCGATCGCTAAAGATAGCAATAAGGAGATTTAGTGCAGCTATTTATGAAGAGTTTGAGGACGCCAGCAAAGTATCTACGGTTTTGTGTAGAAATAAAGTAAAAAAATAAATAATAAATACCTACATATTTTTCGATTTTAATAAAACTTTGTTAGAAAGTTTTCTGACTTATTATTTTTATTTATACCTATCAGTAACCATGATATTGAAATTACTTGGCCAACTCGGATCGAGTGCTGAATGAAATTTGATTCGATAAACCCTGTTTTTTAAAACTTTTTGATGAATTAATTAAAACGAATTCAAAGACCCTTCCCTTCGCCACCGCGCCGTCAAAATTATTTTCGATAGGTCATACCTATTTGAGGAAAGTTCTAAGATGCTTTTGGTATATTAATAATACAGGGATTATTAGGTATGGAAGCTATGTTTATCTTCCTAAGAGATACATAATGAATTAGCTTAGAAAAAAAAAGTACGAAGTTGTACTTTTTTTTTCTAAGTTAATTCATCTGTATCTCCCTAAAAACACGTTTGATTTGTAGTCCTAAAACTCATACGTGTTTTTAGGGTTCCGTACCTGGAAAGGTAAAAACCTTATAGGATCACTTGTGTGTCTCTGTCTGGCTGTCACAGCCGATTTACTTCAAATCTACTAAACCGATTAAGTTGAAACTTGGTACACTTAAGAGTTTCTGTGACCCAAACACGGACGTGTAACGTAAATGTTTTTTTTTTAATATAGGGTTCACTTTTGGGGTGCAAATTAACACAAACACACACAACATCACGCCTGTAATCCCCAAAGGGTTAGGCAGAGGTGTACCTATAGTACACCTACATTTCGCCAGTTATGTTTAAGTCCCATGTAATAGGGGGCGAGCCTATTGCCATCCACCGGGCACAAACCGGGCATTTTTTGGGTGCAAATTAGAAAATGTAAAAAAAAGTTTTGCAATTGGTACTATGTGACATAACAAGTGAAAGGGCTTGATGTACAATCAATTATTTTTTTACATCGATGAAAATTGACAATCCTTTATCTCCGAAACTACAAAACCAAAAATAGAAAAAAATTAAGAAAATAGTTCTTTACTTATAGTTTATAGGAAAACCTATAAAAAGTCTATAGTCTTAAAATAACATGGTAAATCACTCAATATTGTGCGTACAAACTTACATTTGCAGTTGGAATGTATAGAGGAACATGTTTTTCAACTACAATGTTAAGTTTGTTCTTGGAATAAATTCATTCCAACTACGGAAACCTTCATTATGCGAGGTCCAACACGCATTTGGCCGGTTTTTTATATAAATTGAATCAGCCCAGAATTGAATAGCTTCAATCTTAATAAGAGTGTTCATTAGTTCCTGTAACGTTCACGTTGTCTAGACTGGAGCCGTTGTCTAGACCTACCAAGAGTTTTTTGGTGCTTTATATCAAGGGTCATGTAAGCCGCATGACGCCGAGAAACTGTAGGCATAAATAGCACAGAACTAGTGCCCTGAGACAGGTAGGTGGGGTCACGGCAGGCCACGAAGGACATGGCGGGACGAGCTGGTTAGGTTTCGGCAAAACTGGAAGGAGGACGTGCGGACACGCAAAATCGAAAGATGGAAAAAGTGGTGGGAGGTCTGAGAGGGACAACTCAGGTCAGGAAAAAAAAAACCCGTGGTTGATCGATTTAATACACAGGCGACTTTGCATAAGCTTCTCGAAGTAGACGTTGTAATATGCTTAAAGATCCGCTACATTATCCGAGTAGAAGGCCCTGTGGACGCTTCCAAAGGGCCTTCACAAAACACCTAGCATATTCCTTCGGTGATATATCTCCGCGGTGTCCATACGAACAACGTATCTACTCAATGTTACAATATGATTACTCTGCGCGACCGTCAACTGGTACAATATCTCATGTTCTTTTTCAAATTGGTTAGACTGCGATAAATTAACTGAACAAATTGGACTAAAAGACCCATATAATTTACCCAGATATTCCCCCATTACCCACTTATTCTGCACTAAAGCATCCAAAACAAATAAAGGAGTAAACTCACCTCGCAATAGGCTCAGCCGAGAGATGAATTGTTATAAAATCCACTCCATTTAATGACATATATCATGACTCCGTAAATATCTTTAAAACCCAAAGTTTAAGGTCCCAAACCACGCAACCCATACAATCTAATGATTCATTGTATTAGGTAGTATGTAGGTATTTCTTGCAACCTCTGTAACTTATTTCTTGTGTTATTTTGTATTTCCGTTCAAATAGTTTATTACCACTTAATTTTTATGCATTTCGTTCATACCTTAGGTTATCACTGTATCGGGGTGGGGTCGTCTTGGCGGTGTCTCTTGACATCGCCAATGCTTTCAATACCCTGCCCTGGAGTTGCATTAGGGAGGCACTCCGGTATCACCGGATGCCGACCTACCTCTGTCGAGTGGTCGAGGCCTATTTGACGGACAGGGCCGTCATCTACCCCGGTCACCACGGAGAGTGGAACCGGCGAGAGATGTCGTGCGGTGTCCCACAGGGATCGGTCCTGGGGCCGCATCTGTGGGACATCGGCTACGACTGGGTGCTGCGTGCTGACCTCCCTAACGGCGTCAGCGTGGTCTGCTACGCTGACGACACGCTGGTCCTGGCGCAGGGGAGGTCACATCAGGCGGCAGCCGAACTGGCGGCACGTGGGGTTGCGACAATCGTCAACAGGATCCGGCAATTGGGACTCGAGGTGGCTTTGCACAAGTCTGAGGCCATGTGTTTTTATGGTCCTCGGAATGCGCTACTGTCGGGTTCCCAGATAACGGTAGGAGGGGTTCACATCGGTGTCGAGTCGACGATGAAGTACCTGGGACTCGTCCTCGACAGCCGTTGGAACTTCGTGGAGCATTTTCGACGTTTGGCTCCCAGACTGGAACGGGCCGGGGCTGCCTTAAAGCGGCTCCTACCCAATCTAGGGGGTCCAAACGCCTCCTGCCGGAGGCTCTACGCGGGGATCGTGCGGTCCATGGCCCTTTACGGGGCACCGGTGTGGGCGCGTTCCTTAAGGCTGCGACCAGCCCGCCAATTGAATGCGTCCCAAAGGGTCATGGCCATCAGGCTGGTACGGGGTTACCGCACGGTCTCCCGTGAGGCGGCGGGCCTCCTTGCCGGACTACCGCCATGGGATCTGGAGGCAAAAGTCCTCGCGCACATCTGGGAGTGGCGCGAGGAGGCGAAACGCCGGGGTGAAACTCCGCTGCCGCGAGAAATCACGGCACAGCGGACAGAGCTCCGGCGGGATCTCATGGCGGCATGGAGAGTGCGATTGTCGCAACCCAGCGCTGGGCACGCCACAATTGTGGCGATAAGTCCCCTCTTTGAGGAGTGGCTAGAGAGGCGCCACGGCGTCCTCACCTTCCGCCTGACGCAGGTCCTCACCGGACATGGTTGTTTCGGGAGGTTCCTGTTCAGGATAAAGCGGGAGGAAACGCCCGGGTGTCACCACTGTGTGGATCGCCCGGAGGACACGGTGGAGCATACGGTGGAGGTCTGCCCGGCTTGGGTGGAGCACCGCCGTGTCCTCACGGAGGCGATCGGCGGCGGCGATCTCTCGCGTCCGGCCCTGGTTCGGGCCATGGTTCGGAGCGAGAGTGCATGGGAGGCCGTCACCTCCTTCTGCGAAGCAGTAATGCTTGCGAAGGAGGAGGCGGAACGCGTGAGGGAGAGGCAAGGTTCGCGCCCTCGCGCCCCTAGTCGCCGCAGGAGACGCCCCGGGCGTCGGGAGTCGCAAGCCGATTTCCGGCCACCGTAGGCGCGGGCTTGCGGACGGTGAGCGATGGGTAGTTCACCGTCCGATAAGGACCAGGCCCGGGTCGACGGCGCGTTGTATTCCACGCGCGCCTCAAAGAGTTGTCAGCAGCAACTGACGGGGTCCGTTAGGGCCAATGCCTGCCAGGGTTGCGAGTTTGTCCGAAAGGGATATCGTGGCCCTGGCACACAGGCAAATGAAGGAATACGGGTGGGTTTTAGTCAGTAAAAGTCTGACACGCCCTCCCGCTCCGCCCAGAGCGGGAGAAGTTATTTGATAATTTCCCACCCAAAAAAAAAAAAAAAAAAAAAAAGGTTATCACTGTATGGCAACTATACAAGCCCATGACTCTTATCTACTGTTATTTGATATTTTGAACATAGGAGCTGTTGGTGTACCTTTATAAATAAATAAATAGATACATTTGTTTTAACTGAAATATTCTTGACTCACGGGGATGCTCGAATCTCTTCGGGAGGTTGCAGGTAGCAAACAGATCTGAAGTCTTCAGTTCGGGCTTTGCAAGTTCTGCTCTGCCAGCATGCTTGTCGGTACACGTTGCTGAGCAAAAACCGGGCTCAGCCGATGCTTGTGGCGGACCCTGATCTTGAGCTTGAGCCTGATACTGTGGGTCACTCATTATGTCTTCAAATTTTCAAATGATATATGACTCGAAATCGTAACGAAATCTAAAAGAAACCTATCGTTTTTAATTAAATAGCACAATTTGATTCGCAAACAAAGGCGTTGCCGTCGGTTGTCGTGACAACTTGACAGATTTGTTTTCCTTGGAAACGATATTTTGTTTTGGTTGTTATTTTCTATGGTTACTTCAAGAAAGGTCAAAATTTTTGAGAAAAAAAATTAATAATTAAGTTTCTTGGGGTTAATTATATTTTAATAACATTTTTATATTGTAAAACCCATTGCAAAAGGGTAACAGGCAATAGAAATTTCATTCGATATTGAAATTCAAGGATTGGTGTGCAATAATTAAGTTGGGCTTCACGAAACAAGTAGCTTTATCGGAACGCCATACTTATAATATAAAGCTCACCGTACACACGTCGAACGAGCTACTACTGCTAAATGGCAAGAGAAACTTACAATATTATTAATTTCCTGTTTTGTTTTAGCTATAGACACATCGATCACGCTTCAGATAAACGGAACATCTTTGGGTGTACCGGGGTGATAGCCAGCCGGACACCTATTCCAACACATTAAAAACCGTCCAAGTCCAAATCAGACTCGCACACGAAGGGGAACATCGTACAATATATAGCAAAAAACGCCGAAAAAAACACGATTCTTGTATGTCCCTCTTTAATTTTAAACTTTTTTTTTTGTTAGAGCGGCAATAGAAATACACCATCTGTAAAAATTTCAACTTTCTACCTATTACGGTTCATGAGATAAAGCCCGCTGACGGACCGACGGACGGACGGACAGCAGAGGCTTAGTAATAGAGTTCCGTTTGGCACCCTTCAGGTACGGAACCCTAAAACAGCATACAATTTGACAACACTTTAATATTAAAAATGATCCGAGCTAAGTAAGTACTTATGCATTATAAATGCTCTATAAAAAAACCTCATTAACACACCTAGGTGCAATCGGTACCTATAGGCTTTCTTACAGGTAGTGTCATCACGCTTGTCTGTTGCAAACAGAACTCTATTTTCTCAAACAACCTGATCTTAGTGATGTATAACTAAATAACTATTGCAGATCGATGTTGTAGCGATCTATGCATTTTTTCTACTGTAAATGAATTTTAGCTATTAGGTTATGATTATGGAAAATTCCCATTTTAATTATAAATACCAGTGCCCGCTGACCCTAAGCTCATTGGGCATGCATTCGAATGAATATATTAGTCGTTATCAGCACTATCAGGAGCCAGCCGACACAAACGAGTGGGTGACTATCGCGCCTCCTCCCACCCTGCTGTGTCACTCACTGCTTGACTGCTAATAACTGGTCACAGTTTAAACTTTAATTACCAAACATTTCAGTGTATCGAAGTAATTACTTGAGTGTGACAAAAAAGTGTTGTTAGTTCTGTTTGAAAAGTAACAGAGACATTAAAAATATATTTAAAGAGCCAAAGATTTGTTTACATTAAAAAGTATTTCTGTCATATATCAAAGTCAAACAGCTATCATCAACCCCCTAAATAAACAAATCATTATATCAGTGATTATCAATAACAATCAATAAAGTATATAAATCAAACATAAAATGCAAACCATAAGTGTGCAACAACCGATTAATCTGAAAGTTGTTAGGTTCGAGTTAGATTTCACAGATCTGGTAAATGAAAAACCGAGCTCAGAGAAGAAAAACAAGAAAATTAGGATACCGAAGATCAACAACAAAAAGCAATCTCCGATACCGCCCGCACCATTCATAAAGAATCCTTCACAGGTAGTCAATTCCTATTCAAAGGTAATTTAAAAATAATACATTGAAGCCATGGAAAGGACCACACTGCGATCGCCAACCCGCCTGCCAAGCGTGGCGATAATGGCAAACCGCCCTTTGGAGGAGACCTATGTCCAACAGTGGACGTCTTTCGGCTGAAATGATGATGATGATGGAAGGACAAGGCAAATATTTTAAAATCGTAAATATTTTTTGGTGAAACAATTAAGATATTTGTATATCACCGAACAAATATCACGTTTGTGTACCGGCTGCTGGCGAAAGTGTAGTCGTAGAGCCAGTATAATATACACCAGAGAATAAAACTAGGTACCTACTGGTATTCATTGATGTTTTTAAATTGATCTCTTTTGCCATATTCTGTACTTATTAAACCCACTATAATTATTAATCCAGCTTGACCAGTCTTACTTGATGTTATATTTCTAAATACAGAAACGAGATGTTAAAGATTTGGTAGAAGACTTACTCGACGAATTGTATTCAGACCAGCGTGACTGGGGCGGCCACAGCGGGATCGACTGTAGTCATGTGTAAGTAAAACTTATATGTCTTAGAGTATAAAATGATTTATAATCTAAGTCATAATATATGCACATAAGTTACGTTGCTTGTTCACTTAAAATATAACTATCAAAGCTCCCAAAAAGTGTCACTTATTTTCCAGCCCGCTTATTTACCTATCTTTTACAGTAAACTCACACAACAACACTCTTTTTTGACGCCGAAACATCATCATTATTTAAAAATGGTATCCTAAATATGTAAACTCAGTCAGTGCAAAAGCATATTAAACTCTATGTAGATTATGAGTGTGCTTTGTAGTATCAAAGGAAAAGCTAAATATTTATGCGGCGGTAATAATTTATGATTTACATGTCTGTCTAGGTCCACGTCGGCATCGTTTACTTCGTGTCAATCTAACTGTGGGGAGAAAACAGAATCCATTGAACGAAGCTTTTTGGAATCTATAGGTATGAAACCTTTCACAGAATCGCTGCCCTATCAATTTACATTATCATTATAATTAACTCTCTCAATAGAAATTGTTGGACTCATTTTGAAAAATAACTTTAATATTAAATGTCATGTAGGTATTATGATTTAGTGGCAAGCTTTTTCTGAATCTGTATAGCTGTTTTTAAAGGCATAGAATATGTATGTGTGTGTAATAGCGCAATTATATAACTGATTATACAGAAAAATGTATCTATAGATCGGTAATAGGTTCTAGTAAAGGAAATCATATTTCCTGTGAGTGCGGTGTTTGACTCCCCCCGCGAAGTTTAACAGGGGCGCGCGTGGAAAAATACGCGCCACCACCTTGGGTCTTGTATGATAGAGGGCGGCGTACGTCCCCAAGTCCACCGTCCCTGGACCCATTTAGGGTGGCTGGAAGAGGGCATTAGCTGCCCTCTGCCCGGTGCGCCTGTTACGTGGCCGGAAGAGTACTCGAATCACAGCCGGCAGTGACAGGTCGCTTCCTACTTCTGAAACGAGGGCACGGCGTGGCGCGGCTCCTCCCAGGCTGCACACTCTGCAAGCGTATGCCACGCCGTCTCCTCCCAATAGTGGACGCAAAATGTCATTTCGCAGAAGGAGATCACCGCGTCTCACGACGCTGCGCCACCGGCCATAGAATGAATTACAGCTGGCAGTGACAGGTCGCTTCCCACTTCTAAAACGAGGGCAAGGCGCGGCGCGGCTCCTCCCAGGCCGCACACTCTGCAAGCGTATGCCACGCCCTGTCCTCCCAACAGTGGACGCAGTGTTGACACCGAGAGTCTGGCTCCCTGCCTATGCGACACAGGTACTTCCCGAAGCAGCCGTGCCCCGAGAGCACCTGCGTCGCCCTAAATAACAGGGAGCCGTGCCTCCTCCCAAACCAGTCGTTGAGCTCCGGCCGGACCGCTCCGATGGTGACGAGGCGGCCAGCGGTAGGGCTCAGAAGCCTGTCCCACCAGTCCAATTCCAAGTGGACGTGGTGAAGCCCCGATACTATGACGAAAAATGTGATAGACATCGACAAAAAGCATATAGTCAGGGATGTCTCGGTGATTAATAGGTTCAACACCGTGTGATCACAGACTTGCTCTCTGAATATTAACTTCAAGCTCAAGCGAACTCGTTTGATGAAGTCTAGGCTCCGTCCAAACATGCTCCAAGCTATGTTACGATCTGAAGCGTTCCAGTCAGACTTGGAGAACAGATTTGCTGCCGTGGAAACCACAAATGATGTTGACGTTGGCGGAAATCCTCAGGAAGGAAGGCACGCAATTTTGTAAAATGCGGCGTACGTGCAAGAGGTTCAAACATTCGGAAGAGATTCTGTAGCTTATGACGGAAAGACGTGAAAACCCACGAATTACCTTGGTGGAACAACGGGCACTCCAAAAATATTAGAACACTGGTACGATGCGACCTCCGACGCTCCTATACGCGCTCTATAGAGTAAGCGATTGAAAAAAATCGGGGGTCGAAAGTGTTCGTCCAGTCAGGTATGGAGGAGCCACCCGACGAAGCTGACCAAATCCAGTGGGGATATCGTCGTTTCGAAGCCGGAGATAATTTCGCAAGTAAAAAACTTCTACGGCCAATAATACGCATCGCACGCATCTTGGCCTGATCCCGAAAATGAGGATTGCAGATTGGATAGAAGAGCCACCTTAACCCGCCATTTCACGGAAGACCTGCCGGAAGTCAGCCAAGACGAAATCGAGGCAACTCTTAAACAGCTTAAACATGGAAAAGCCCCTGGTGAGGACGGGATTAAGAGAACGGGACACTCACGGTACGGCTGGTCCATAAATTCGTGGTCGCTCAGCAAGCTATGGAACGGGCTATGTTTAGAGACTCTCCGATGGATCGAATCTGAAACGAGGTGTTCTGGCAGAGAACCAAAGTTGTTGACTCACAGCTCACAGCAATAAGCAAGCTGAAGTGGCAATGGGCCAGCCATATTAGCCGTAGAACCGATGACCGTTGGGGTAGAAGTGTTCTTGAATGGAGACCGCCAATCGGCAAACTTAAGGTAGGACGCCCTCAAGCTAGGTGGAGCGACGATCTTCGCAGAGTGGCTGGTAGCAGCTGGATTAGAGTTATCGAGAATCGAGCTGAATTGCGTGCAATAAGAGAGGCCTTTGTCCAGCAGTTGAGAGTTATGGGCTCATGATGGTGATAATGAATATCCTAGTCCTTATGTGTCATAACCCCTAGAATGTAGTGGACCTGTCGCCTTTTTGAGAAATAAACAAAAGAATAACTCACGTTGATATCTATAGAATTATCCAACAATGAAACACGACAATACACTGGCAGGCAATATTGCTGAATAAAATCTATTAGATCATTAATTTTGCTCAAACATTAATTATTCCGCTGAACATAATGTGAAAGTTAATTTTGTAGCGAAACATAGACGATGCCTATTAGATCGTTAATAGCGATTACTATCGGGAAATTGTATTTACCAATTACTTACTTTACGTAAAATATAGTCATATTCATTCATTATTCATAGGCTGTATTGAATGTTTATTTATTTCATAGACACTACCGAACTTTGGGAACAAAAAATAGAATGGGAAGAGAGACTTCAAATAGCGGGAGAGCGACTTGCGAAGAAAGTTCGCATCCGGGACCGACTGAGGAGGCAACAGAACCGACTTTGCGCAGCCATGACCGTGCTTCTGAAACATATCAGTAAGTTCCCATTCGACACCAAGGAATTCCCTACTATCCACTACCAACATTAGATTTTCACAATGTCCTGTTTTTTTCCGAAAAGCCAGGCTTTCCAAAAACCTTCCGCCTAGGTGGCGGCAAACATGTCTTTTGCTAATTTGAAAACAATGTCTTCGGTAATAGGAATTGTGAAAATATCACAGAACGATAGTATGCACCATAAATGACACTGATCTTATTGGTTGTTAGAAAGACTACCAGTTGCTGTGATTCTGATACTGTCACAATTGTATCGTTACTGGTCAAACGTTCACTGGTCGATATGATGGGTATTAAATCAATAGCATAACGACCGAAACGATAAACGTGTAAATTATTGTCAGTTTCTGGAAATTAATTATCACCTAACGTCCCTAAAAGGCCTCCGGCTCTATATTCCGCAGAATCTAATTTCTATATTACAGCTAATGGGTCGTGCATTTTCATTAGCAAATAACCACAGCGCGGTGCGTTACCAAAAGCTCTCCATACAACTTCAATGGTTTAACAATGAATCGTTATATTACAATTTCCAATGAAACATTTATGAACCTTATTCATGGCCAATATCATGACAGTTTCATTCATGGGAGCTTAAAATAGATTTACGCATATCAAAGCTAACTCTAGTGGGTATGGGGTGCTTTTCCCGTCTATCTGTTTCCGAAACTGACGTACACAGCAGCGCTCAATCGATACATAACGCACACAGACAACTGTCCGGAGTCCGATTGCGCATGCTCCCTGGCGTGTACCACGAAACACTGTCACTAAACAACATGACAAGAGTGTATTTTCCCTCTGAGCATACAAGCAGTTTGTACTACCGTAATCTGAAGACTGATTCAGTATTGTGGTACGAGGTTGGAAGCCCCGCCGCTTCGTTTCACGACTTTCCCAGTAAACATCACATCAGCTGGTCGACTACGCAGTTTCAAATGCTCTCGAGATATGGCTCATCATTTTTCACAATTCTGTTATAAATTATCGGTGTCTAATCCTAAAGTAGCTGGTAAAGTTGGTTCTTAGCGCCAGGATGTCGTGTCCGTATCCGCCTGCAGTGCCACTGCATAGACTTAAGCCGTCAGGTCGTTAACTTAGTGCTTAGTGCAGTTGTAAAGATATGCGTTTATTGTCAAATGCGTGCCACTTACAAGACAGATGAGTGCACTCCTAAACTCCCTGAGGAGCTTGGCAGGTGCATCGAAGGCCGGCTCAGGTACGTCGATTCATTTATATCAAATGTATGCACTGAACAAATTATCCTTAGGAAACCTTTGAAGTTCTCCATTAAACGTGATCTTTGTTATATGTCCATGATTGACGATTCGTTTCTACGTTTAAATGATAAATTCCACGTCAATGTTATTTCATTATTTTCTCATTAAGATATTATTTATCATAATCCTAGCGCTAGACGCTCCTTCTTTATTGTCTGAACTAAATTACTTTATTATGTAAATGTGAAGTATAGTTCCGTCATCGGCGACTCTTATGAAATAATCCTGACTGTACATGTGTGGGTTTTCCATGAAAACAATAACGCGGTTATCAGAACAGTTTTCCGTAGATAGTTAAGTAATGTTATTTTTTAGGTTATAAAATTTACCAGTACAGTATTTGTTTAAATACAGCATACAGTTTTTTATTCATTCATTGATGTTAGTGTCGTCTTCTATATTTATTTGTTTCACTTTCTTTATTACTTCAAGAAAATGGGATTGGTTTTCAAATTAATATTCTGTGTGACATACATAATCGAAGGACCCATTAAGCTCGAGAGCGCCCTATGCCCTGTAGGCCTGCTTGATAATGGAGTTGATTAAGGCGGCTTTTGATGTGTAGCAGGTGAAAGTGGTGCTGTGTCCTGCAATAGGCCTGCTTGATAATGGAACTCATTAAAGGAGACTTTTGACTTGTAGTGGACGAAAGAGGTGCTGTGTCCTGCAATAGGCCTGCTTGATAATGGAGCTCATTAAATGGAGACTTTTGATTTGTAGTGGACGAAAGTGGTGCTGTGTCCTGCAATAGGCCTGCTTAGTAACGGAGACCATTAAAGGAGGCTTTTGGTGTGTAGTGGACGAAAGTGTTGCTAGGTCCTGCATTAGGCCTGCTTGGTAACGGAGCTCATTAAAGGAGGCTTTTGGTGTGTAGTGGACGAAAGTGTTGCTAGGTCCTGCATTAGGCCCGCTTGATAACGAAGCTCATTAAATGAGTCTTCTGATGTGTAGTGGACGAAAGTGGTGCTGTGTCCTGCAAATAGGCCCGCTTGATAATGGAGCTCATTAAATGAGTCTTTTGATGTGTAGTGGACGAAAGTGGTGCTGTGTCCCGCAATAGGCCTGCCTGATATTGGAGCTCATTAAAGGAGACTTTTGACTTGTAGTGGATGAAAGTGGTGCTGTGTCCTGCAATAGGCCTGCTTGATAATGGAGCTCATTAAAGGAGACTTTTGATTTGTAGCAGGCGAAAGTGGTGCTGTGTCCTGCAATAGGCCTGCTTGATAATGGAACTCATTAAAGGAGACTTTTGACTTGTAGTGGACGAAAGTGGTGCTGTGTCCTGCAATAGGCCTGCTTGGTAACGGAGCTCATTAAAGGAGGCTTTTGGTGTGTAGTGGACGAAAGTGTTGCTAGGTCCTGCATTAGGCCCGCTTGATAACGGAGCTCATTAAATGAGTCTTCTGATGTGTAGTGGACGAAAGTGGTGCTGTGTCCTGCAAATAGGCCCGCTTGATAATGGAGCTCATTAAATGAGTCTTTTGATGTGTAGTGGACGAAAGTGGTGCTGTGTCCCGCAATAGGCCTGCCTGATATTGGAGCTCATTAAAGGAGACTTTTGACTTGTAGTGGATGAAAGTGGTGCTGTGTCCTGCAATAGGCCTGCTTGATAATGGAGCTCATTAAAGGAGACTTTTGATTTGTAGCAGGCGAAAGTGGTGCTGTGTCCTGCAATAGGCCTGCTTGGTAACGGAGCTCATTAAAGGAGGCTTTTGGTGTGTAGTGGACGAAAGTGGTGCTGTGTCCTGCAATAGGCCTGCTTGATAATGGGGTTGATTAAGACGACTTTTTATGTATAGCGGGCGAAAGTGGTGCTCGTTTCGGAGTGACGCCGGGCGGAGGCGAAGGGCCCGGCGAGGGCGGCTACGCAGAGTGGCTGCACGCGATGCGCCTGGTTGCACGCCTGCCCGCCGGCGTGCCTCAACACTTCCGCAGAAAGGTAACTCATGTGGCGCTGACCAGACGATGGACAATTTGTCCGCGACGATGGAAACCGATGCAATAACGCACACGGAGGACAAAACGACCGCGCCGCCGATGCTTGCCGGATGATGTTTCCCGCAGTTATCATTCGCGGACAAAATGACCGCCGTCTGCGGAGCGTTTATTTAACAACAAACAACCCGCACAAAAATACTATAGTGTTACTCTCAGTCTAAATTAACTGTGTTTTTGTCTATTGTGTTTTTTGTTGTTGCACCGAATTTAATGTTCCTTCTACTTGAACTACTATTAAGATACGTTATCTTAATAGTAGATAACGTGCCAAACAGTGTTTGGCACTCGGCATTGAAAGACCTACGAAGTTGTTATATTGAACTCTACTATTATGTCCCAGTTATTCGTGAACATGACAATTTAAATAGGCACGCAGCACGCTCCTTGTAAAAAAAATACTGCTATTCTGTTGCAGATAATGATGATCCGTCAAAATAGAATACAGAACTTACTTATTAATTTGTAAAATGGACTGTGATACAAAAACTCGTTAGTATTACCTATATCCTGTCTGTGATTGCGTCTCCTTAAACGCCTCAAAACCTTTTTATTCAACCAATTTTCAATATCCCATAACCCCGCACATCTCATCTTTCCCGCCGATTAGCCACCAGTTCAATAAAGTATTCTCATTCTTAACGGTTTTGTACGGATTTTTAATAAAAATAGCTTCGGTCACTGTTTATCAATCTAGCTAACCTACTGAAAGCACAACCATTATCACCACATTTATTCCTGATCGAGTAACACGACTTTGTGATAGGTAGAACTATAGCTGGCAAGGTACCTAAAGATTACGGAAAATACGTGAAAAATCTAAAAATATCCAAATAGTCAACACAACGAGGAAACGAAGCATAATATATCTGGAACACATATGCAAATATTCTTGTCTATTTAGGAAAGTTCGAAGAGCTCACTAGCGAGAACAGCCTTACGTAAATACCTAAGTTACTTTTGACGTCATTCCTATTTACATCTTCCCTCTTAAGATCATCGACTTTTAGAAGCTTTTATCATACCTAATTAATGCAGCAACAAATCAAAAGGTTGCCTCGATGTTGTTGTTCAGACTTAGTTAAAAGATAGCAATCTATGCGCTCTTTGTAACAGTCGTCCCATAACAACTAACGACGAAGTCCATTGTGGCTTTCATCCGCGACTCCACACAATTACGGTCGAACAAAGTGAGAATACTGCGGTCATTTCCACTTTAATTTATGGTATAATACTAGTTGTCAGTATAAGATTTATCTCGGGTGATTTCGATTTGGTGGTTTGTGCCCTGTTCACCTAGATTTGGAATTGACTTACACCATGCCAGTTTAAATGTCTTTATTTTCTAAAGATTCTACTCAAGTAAATTATAAGTCTTGCCACAACAAACAACGCCGCCCATTATTCTAAAAGTAATAGGTACTTATACATATTCTGACGCCTTTTATAAGTACAGTTTATAACTATATAAGTAGGTACTAGAGTTACTCTCGTTATATACAAATTCATCCTCTACATAATAGTTTACAACTGCCATGATTTTTAGTATACTTACTTTGTTTGTTGTTTAAACTATGCTTTTATGTCGATAAGGTGGGCCGCCCACAAAGTGGACCGACAACTTGGTGAAGGTTGCGGGAATCTGCTGGATGCATGAAGCCCAGGACCAGGGTTGTTTTGTTACGACGATACTTGGGAGATGCTTATGTCCAGCAATGGACGTCTTTCAGCTGAATGATCATAATGGTGTTATCAATACTGATTTCTTTGATAAAATTTCATTCTAATCTCAGCTATGGCTGCAACTGTCGGAGCGTCACCTGACGGCGAGGAGCATCGACTGGCCGTCAGCGGAGCGCGGCTGTTTCCGCGGCACCGCACAACCCGATGACACTGAGCTTGGCGCGCAAATACTGAAAGTAAGCAATAAAATCTAGATTTCATCTGTTGTTACATAACACGTTTGCTATAAACTTCAGTAACCATAATGATCAAAAATTCGAAATTTGGTTTTACATAATTATCTTTACTTCTAAAACTATTCTGTCATAATATCGAGTACTATAATAAGTCATATATCCTAAGTATTGTATTATATAATGTGCATTATTCCGAATGTTCATTTATAGTAAAAATGTTTGCTGCATTTGCTAAAAAATAGGTTTTAGTAACAGAAACGATTCGCTGTAAATCCGACTCCACGTAGTCTTGTATGCCCTACCCCTAGTGTGTAATTTAGAATCGCGTAGGCGCGGAGGGGCCCCGCAGCGCCGGAGCCGTGACAGAAACCATGCCTGCTGCATGTTGCATGCTCGCTTGCATGCTGCATGCTTGCTTGCATGCTTGCTTGCATGTTGCATGCTTGCTTGCTTGCTCATTTCATGCTGCATGCATGCTTGCTTTCGCATTGCATGCTGCATGCTTGCTGCATGCATGGTGTATTACAGGGAAATAAAAACCCCATGTTAAAAAAATATTATTAGGATAATTATACAAATAATTTGAATTTAGAACTTATAACTTTTATTGAAAACGGTTTTATGTCTTTTATATATTATTGATTGTAATATTTATGACAAACAAATTTAGGGCATATTGTATTTAGGGATTTTAATTTTATGGCATGTGATATTATGTGACATTAAGTTCAGGCAAGCTATCATTCGGACAAATGATGATTAGGAGAAAAAAAAATATTGCACTTTAGATTATGGATAAAAAAGTTAGGGAACACAATAGAGAACCATTATGGTTATACTGAATAATATACATAACTGTATTATGTAGATAGGTATATAATATGCAATATGTCTGTCTAGCTAGTCTATGAAATAAATGTGTAGGTTTGTGAAGGTTGTCAGAGGACAAATGCCTTGTTAGAAACAAGATATTCTTCGTGAGATTAGAAGAGATTGATGATTTATTTTTCTCACTGAAACTTAATATTTTCCAAGGATTTACACCGGACCGGGTGCTCTCTGTTCTGCGGGGCAGAAGGGCGGGAAAATCAGGCGATGCTTCGAAGAGTGCTGTTAGCTTACGCAAGGTATTTTATATATCTTTATCTTCTATATATTGTTGGTAAGTCTGGCTGGTGTCCGCAACTCCACGTCAAAGCGCGTATTTTGTGTAGTAGGGATTTATCCCGTTTATAAAAAGTAGATGAATAAGTTGATCTAGTTTTGCAAACGAGAATGCAAAGTCAATCTACAATTAGGCAGAATATGTTATTGCTATCGATGGGACTAAACAAACATTGTATAATTTAAGATGGAACAAAGACGTCGGTTACTGCCAAGGTTTCAATATGTTAGCTGCCATCATACTAGAAGTTATGGACAAATCAGAATCGGATTCACTGAAGGTAAATATGACCTATATATGAAAGGCGACTAAGGGACTTACAAGAGAATGGGCAGTAGCGTTCTCTATGCATTTTAACACCATACTGCGATCGCCAACCCGCCTCTCAAGCGTGGCGATTATGGCAATCCCCCTTTGGAGGAGGCCTATGTCCAGCAGTAGACGTCTTTCGGTTGAAATGATGATGATGATGAAATATGACCTAGGTATCAAAGTCACTAGATACGACCCGAGAACTAAATATACTTACTCGTATTGACAAGTGCTCTTCTCATTTGAAAAATTGCATAATTTTTTAGTTTTCACTCTGTTCTGATCTTCATAATATTAATTGGTAGGTAATGATATACCTAGTGGAGGCCGTACTACCTGAGGGGTACTTCGCAGACGACCTCCGCGGTTTATCAGCAGACATGGCAGCATTTAGAGACCTCCTCCGACTACGCCTTCCACGCCTAGCCCAACACATGGACCATTTACAAAGGGTATCTGATGGTAACAACTCTTTCATTCCCATATTATTTTAAGTTTGATTCTGCAGACGTTTAAGCACAACGCGTAAATAACAAAATGAAATAAAAACGAAAAGAAGCTATTTCAATAAGTCTGAACGCCGGAAATATCAGCAGTAAAAATAATGTTAAAATAATAATATGACTTTAGAGCATTTATCTTATTCCAAAATTTCCAGGTGGAGGCGTGGAACCTCCTTTACCAGATGTGTTTACTATGCAATGGTTCCTTACATTGTACGCGACGTGGTTACCGAGAGAGTTTCTTTTGAAGATATGGGACCTTGTCCTTCTGGATGGGAATGAAGTGCTTCTTCTGACTGCGCTGGCTATCTGGGATATGCTCCAAGAGTAAGTTTTTAATACAGCAGATCATTTGGTCTACGACTATTTCATGTTGCTATTTTGCCTTCAAGTATACAAGTAGGTACTGTTCATTACTCATTTATGCCTTTCATTAAAGCGTAGGATTATTTAAAGCTGACTGTAAAGTATGAGGAAAATTCTACTAGGTATAATTGAGTGTATGACATCAGCATCCCGGGAATCCCGAATTGATATGCGTTCCTCTTTTATATTTTTATTGTATTTCAACACACATGAAGGTTATTACGCCCCCGATTAGAGAGCTATCAATGTTAGAAGTAAGAAACGCTTTTTCCACACCGTGGTAACTGAGTAAACAATAATGCAATATCTATATTTAGTTCTTTAATCTTGCTATCGGAAACCTTTAGTAGATGCGTTCTGTGTTTGATGGCGTTTCGAGAACGGTCCTCCAGTGAGGACCATCCATCTTCTTGTTGCTTGCCTAGATCAACCTAGGCTTTGTCCCATATATGCTGCCTTTTCAATCTACGGTGTTCCAGTGGGTTGGTCAGTTCAGAAGCCAGACTGTTGACGTGCTTTTCAATGCACACTTTGTAATGTTTTGTTCTGTGCTCAAGCTCTTCATTTACAGTATTGATTTTGAGGCATTCGGGTAGCTCAGACATTATGGTAAACCCAGTAGTGTATTTACCCTTAGACCAAGAGCGCCATGGCCTGGGGCGGCAGACTACGAAGTGTCCCCTGTGGTTCCCCTTGCAGTCTGCCTGTTTTATTTTTATTCAAGATTCAAGCACTACTTATCTTCTGGCTTTTTTTTTTTTCTTCACGGGTGGAAAATCCTCATGGATGTCCTCCGCCCTGGGGCGGGCGGAGGGGTCTGTCAGACTTTTACTGACTAAAAACCACCCTAGTGTTCCCTTCCCACACTTGCACCGGGGATCTTGGGATGTGTTATTACTCGTACTTCCGCAATCCCTGGCTAGTGCCGGCCCGCCTCCGCGGGCCACCTCAAGTCTAGGGAGAGGGGGGGGGTGTTTGACCCCCCCCCGCGACGTATAAAAGGGCGCGTGTGGAACACTACGCGCCGCCACCTCGGGTCCAGTGTGATAGGGGGCGGTGGACGACCCCAAGTCCGCCGTCCCTGGACCCATTTAGGGGGCTGGAAGAGGGCATTGTCTGCCCTCCGCCGACGCCCAGTGCGCCTGCTGCGGGCTGGGTGAGCGGACGAGATCTCCCGCTCCCTTTCCGCAGTCTCCTTCTGCGACACGACTGTTTCGCAGAAGGATACCACCACGTCCCATGTATAATATGCAACTCTAGAGGAGCTCGTGGCGAAATAGTAACAGCCGCACTGGTCGAACGAACGTTAAGCTACACTTGCCGAGGTTGTTCCATGGATGGGTGACCATCCATTACATATTGAGACCCTTCCGTGCCTCGGAGAGCACGTTAAAAAGGCACGGAGGGGTTCACGAACCGACCCATGCCTCGGAAACCACATTAAGCCGTTGGTCCCGGCTGTCAATTGTAGATCTTTGACAATCGTTACGGGTAGTCAAAATCTGACAACCAGTCTTACTAAGGGGTATCGTATTACCTAGTTACTGGGTTGTGGATGTCAGATAGGATATCGATCCATGTAGAATACTGCTATTCAGCTGCATCCGTTTAGACTGGGAGCCGACCCCAACATATAATTTGCAAAAGGCTGGGCAGATGCAACTCTTGATGACATGGGTGAAACTGATATAAAACGCATAATCGCATAGGAGACCACCCCCGCTTTTCTGATATCAATGTTATCTATATCCGAATGTGACTGATAAGCGATAATAGTTTATATTGCTCAGTCTTGTTTTAGTTAAAAATAATAGTTACAAATTCGCGCACCAAAGGCACGAGTTCTTTAAGAATTATTTTTTTGTCAGTTTCTAAATCTATAATAAGTGTGAGCTGTTTCCTATAATTGAAACTGCATGTTGTGTAAGTTTTTATGTACGGTATTTAAGCTTGTTTCTCATTCATTGAATAGTTGGCAAAAGTTAAATAAATAATATAATGAAAGTAGCTCTCGATAGGTTATTCCAAAAGTAGGTTGCGTAAATACGACGTGGCATCATGGGAACCATGAAATTGTGACACAGATTAAAGAAGATTTTCACAGGACAGAGAAGGCTGATGCCCAGTATTGGGTCGAACCCGACTGATCATGGGAATACCTCCATCCAACAGATAGAGGATGCATTTTGCCAAATAATTAACATTTAATTTCATATAATTTTTTTTATTATCTAAACTATGCATAATGTACCTGTTCTAATTCATTAATTTGTGCTAATATCTGCGCATAATGTAGTGCATGCTGTGCTTTTCTATAAGTAATGAGGCGCTTAGACTTAAGTTTGCAATATACAAATTGTAAAGTAATAGTGTACTCATTGTTGAAGAGCTTAATTATTAAATTAATAAATAAACATTTAAAAATCTTAAATCAAGTTTTTCCTTTCAGTCGTATTCTATCGGCTCGTTCGGCAGACGAGTTCTACAGCTGCATGGGTGGAGGTGCCGGCGCCGTGTGGGAGGCGGGTGACTCTCTCGTGGCGAGGGTCGTGGCGTTCGGGTCGGCTCCCGAGTTGCCCCGATTGCGCAGCCTACACAGATACCGGGTTGCACCGCCAGCACCGCCCACTTCAGCCCCCATTTATCACCCGCCCTTACACTCTGCAGTACGGTCTTCTATATTTTTATGGACTTGTAATGATGCAACTAGACTGTGATTGAACGATGACATCGTGATATACTTTGAAACATATGATACGAGGTGACATATTATTTTGAGGTGACTGTCGACGTCGATCAACCGCCATCTAGTAGCACCCTTAGTTGGTACTGAATCAACAGTTGTATAATATACATAGTTGAGGAGCTATGATGATCTATTGAAACATTACTATATTTCAGATGCAGTCAATGACAAAACGTGGACTTCGACTATTTTATTCAGAAGATGAAGGAGATTCCAGTGATGATGGCAATAAAATGGCTTTAGCTACGGTAAGTAGGTATATCATATAAACTAATCGTGTATGATGTAAATGAATATTGAAAATACGAGTTGTTTTAGTTCGTGCCTCGTCGAGAAGATCGTTTGGCAGCAGGCGACAGACTTTCTTTAGACATTGGGGCCTTGAAACGGCAATACGCCCGCCTTCGAGAAAGGCAGAGACAAGCTCATGTAATCTTAGCTGCGGCTTGTGCTCGCCATGCTGCAGGTATAAAACAAACATACTTATTGTAATCACTTGAGATGGACATTCTATACTTTTGCTACTTGAAAAACACTATTTATTTTCAGTGGGTGTATCTACCTCTCCGACATCACTTACGGTAAACAATCTACTTCTGGGCAAAAGTGCACTAGTAAGTTCTAGAGGACGAAGACTTGGTCCACCTCCGGGAGCGGTGCCACCCTCAAGGCAAACATCAACACTAGATAAAATAGAGCACCGTTCACGTGGACCAACCAGTGAAACCATCAGTTGGAATGAAGAAAAAAGTCGTAAAACACTAAGCAGGCGGAATTCAGTTAAATGGAAAGATATAAAGAAGGATAAAACTAAACAAAAGGAAAGAAAAGCGTCGATTGACTTAGATGAGGCTGGCGACGGTATTATAGTTTCTGAAATTGAAGCCAATCGAATGATTGCTACAGTGAGATCTCGCAGCTCAAGTGAGACATCTTCTTATTCATCACATAGTGCTTCAAGTACAGATACAAGTCTATGTGATGAAAATGAACGTAGTGAATCTGAGCCAGAAATTCCAGAAGATGAAAAAGTAAAGCATAACTTGAATATGAAGAATAAGAAGATTTCCTCCTCCCCGACTCTTAAACAAACCAAAATTAGCCATTCACAAACCAAAAAAGAAACCGCTAAAATACGTACTCCTGAAAAGGAGGCAGAAATAAACTTGATTGATAAACCCATCAAAAGTATTTCAGACTATTTAGATTCTGCAGCAGGGGAACCATTACGTACTTACATCGATGGCTTTGAAAGTAAATTGAAAGACAGTCTAAATCTTACCAATGAGATCGCTGTTTTTAATCCTACTAATCTATCACCCTGCTCTCCACGCATGACTTCTGACAGAAATGAAGTATTGCAAAGACTCAATAGAACAAAATATGAAGAAAACTCTACAAGCAGAGAAATAATAAGGCCTACAAGTTTTACGAAATCACCAAATATTTTTACTGAACTCAGTCCTATTGACTTATCGCCTTGTAATTGTGGCATAGGTCATAAATCCCCGTACGAATATGACTTTGAAACTAACTTTAAACGACCCTCTGTAAATGAGTCTATAACTAGACCCCCAGACATCATCGATAGCTTCACGATGTATCCAAATTTTGTGCCTGACATAGATTTATCTGATAAAAATGTATCTGACTTTGAAAGTCCACCGGGAAGTCCTGGTGCAGAAAGTATTATAGTAAGTGAAGACGAACCACCGATACCTTTAAAAATTGATAAGTACTTTGAACATAGTCCAGAGTTCTTTGGTGCACGTGTAACAGATCCCAATAGCGTAGATATTCCAAATCGTCGTTCCACTAAACGACTCTCACGGCTGCCAAAAAAACCGGACTCATTGACATTGCAAAGTAACCACAATGATAAACTTATCAAAGAAGAAGTAGAAAGAGCATCATCATTACCACAAAGTCATAGTTTTGCAAAGAAAATAATCGATGACTACAAAGAAACCATAGACTTTTATTCCATTCAAAAACAGGAGACGCCGGAAAAAAGTAAAGAACAAAAAGATATATTTTCTCCAAAAGATTATATTTTACAAACCGGACGAAAAAATAGTGAAAGAGCTTTACAAATTATTCAAGAAAATTCAAAAATCTTGAGTAGGATCTTAACAAAACAAAATATTACTGACATAAAGAGTCCTAGAAAATATCAAATCACGAAAGGTGACGAAAATGTGCTCGAAAAACAACGAAATATTTACTCCAAAATGGTTCCTGAAAAAACTGTTGAGAGTAAACTAATTGAATCGCCTTTACTGAAAGAATCTACCTCGGATTCGTTAATAGGCTATAGGAAAAGAAATGTTAATGCAGGAGCTAATGAAAACAATGATTTCGTGCGAATACGACCTATTTCTATTGATGACCCTTTTTCCTTGGAAGTTCGAAATTCAACCACCAGAGAAGAGGAATTTTCTATTAAAAACACAAAAAGTCCAAGTAGTGAATGTTTAGGTAATAAAACCGATTTATATGGATGGGAAAATAAAGGGTTTTTAGCAAAATGTGATCACAAAAGTTTTTTAGAGAAAACTGAAAATTTTGATTTCGAATACCAAAGAAAAACCAGCGATCTATCAAGTTACGGTGACTTGTCAAATAAAGAAATCAAACCTGCAACCGCGTCAGACTGGACTCGACATTCTTTTTCGGGCGAGTCCAAACCGTCAGTTACTTTACCGTCTTCGGAACAAAAAGATACCTCGACATACGAAAAACGTTTCACATCCGATGACTATAATTACCCCTTTTCAAGCAAATATAACGACTTTGTATTGTCCAAAGCTAGTGATATTTGTAGCAAAACGGTTAATCAAGGACCGAAAGTTTGCGAAAACGTATCTAAGACTGATAACAGCCAAGTTAGTGACTTTGCTCATGTTGTGACTTCCTCTATTAGTTTCACGTACGAAGCATCAGCGGAGGACGACTCACCGACGGGAGCGAAGACCAACTCTAGTGATACTCTGTGTCAAATCACGTCGTTAGATCAAGTGTCTACGCCAATATCGCCAAAGATATTTCCCAACAGAGAAACTCCCACTATTCCTAAAGACTACACAGAAAAGAGTGATAGAACAAAAGTAGAGTCAGACGATACTTGCAGTGCTATCACTTCGCTCATCGAGACAGACACGTTGTCGTCACTATCTTACCCCCGCAGTCCTTCGACAGGCTCGTACCATCCCTTTCCCACGCGCCCTGTGCTCCGCATGCCTAAAGAGTTAGGAGTGAGATTGGGAATGTACCCAAAAGATGTGATGAATTCCCCACCAAAATAAGAATAATTAAATAAGTTACCGATAGTTAAAGACACTATTTCTAAGGTTGTTTTTTATCTTGAACATTCAAGATTAATTTTATTACGTGAAAATGTATTTTTATTGATATTTCTGCTTTAATAAAAATCTAGTTAACTTTAACACAGATTTATACAACTTTATTGTTTGAGTCTAGTTTTATGTTTTACTTAATTAAGTTACAGTCTATTTTTTTTCATTTAAATCTTGTCTGCTACTAGTTTACAATTTTAAGTCTTTATTTTGTGTTAAAGCTTTGAAGCTGAAAATGTTTGCTCTGTTAATATTACCTACAGTTTTATTATACGTACATTTGAAATACAGAATGTTTCACTAAATATAAAATGCACGCGGGAAGTTTACAAATTAATAATATTGTTATGTAATGTGAAGCCTTTGGTATTTCAGATAGTTATTTGAGCTACTCGTAGTAACAAAACAAACACGTTGCCTTGAATCCAATTTAAATGTTATGCGTAATAAATAAATAATAATCCTTCGCAATATTAAAATATTTGTACAATAATAAGGTAGATAGATTACTGTTTGAAGTCAATATAATTTACGGCAATTACTTATTTGTACTGCTATAGATTAATATGCAAAATGAAGAAGATTATGTTGTTAGAAGACAATATTTTATCCTACAACAGTATTGAGAAATTATACATAATGCGACAGATGGTCAACTTGTTTATTATTCATTGTCATAACCCTATAGTACACAATACAAAACAAAGAGACAGATGAGGATCTTAACAAAATATTTTGATTGAATGTCTTCCCTTAAATTAATTTAAATAGATCTTGTAAATAAATAAGTTAGAAATCGTCAAGCACTGGTGGACAAGTGCAAACAAGGTGTTTATCTCCGTACATGTCATCGATACGACCGACCGTTGGCCAGATCTTCGTCTCTCCTTTTACAAATGGCTGAAACAAAAAAAAAAAATTATAAACACTTGCTGGAAACTTAAAACTATTATTTATTACTGGCTTAATATCTAAAATACTCACTGCAGGAAAAGCTGCTTGTTCTCGACTGTATGGGCGGCTCCAATCTTCAGAGATTACTTCCTCTTGCGTATGTGGTGCCATCTGAAAAAACTCAACATGTAACCAAACCATATCTTGCAAAATCTGTTATATAAATTCCTGGCCTTTCCTCAATTAAAGCGAAAAAACTAATTTAAGAAAACAGTGACTAGACCTTCAAAGGATTTAACCGCTTGTCCATGGTTCCATCTTCGATGTCTTTAATTTCATTCCGGATTGCGATGAGAGCTTCACAGAAGCGCTCCATCTCCTGAAGATCTTCAGATTCGGTGGGTTCGATCATCAGGGTACCGGCTACTGGCCATGACATCGTGGGAGCATGGAAACCTTACATAGATAAATAAAATGTTAAAACAACTCTGATAAATTTTCAGGGTTATAAATAAAAGCATAGTTTTCAATGTTGATTCTGTCTTTTCAGGTTGTTTCACTTGTTTTAAAACTTACCAAAGTCCATAAGTCTTTTAGCAATATCTCCAGGTTCTATATTAGCAGTCTTCTTCAAATCTCTGACGTCAATAATAAATTCGTGTGCAACAAGTCCTCTCTCGCCCTTGTACAAAGTTTTATAATGACCTTCAAGTCTTTTAGACATGTAGTTGGCGTTGAGAATAGCCACTTGGGTCGCACGTCTCAATCCTTTGGGACCCATCATCTAGAACATAATAAGAAAGTTTTTACATTTAATCGTCTTGTTAGTTTACTTAAGCAAAAGTTTTCGCTTCAAAACAATGAAAACACATTTTTCTTCCAAACAGAACAAAAATTTGAACTTACTTTGATGTATGCCCAAGAAATGGGGAGGATAGCTGATGACCCAAACGGTGCAGCGCTCACTGAGCCGAAACTATGCGCTGCATCACCCAAATCTGCTAATGGGTCGATTACTGGATGTGACGGCAAAAACGGCGCCAGATGAGCCTTCCTAAACAGGGAAATATCGTCATCATCACGTTAAAAGAATCTGACGATCATTTTAACGCACACGAATCGAAACAGTGACGAGACGGGAATAACTCGTATTTATATTCAAAGACTAAAGTAACCGTTCGTCCTAACCAAAAAATATCATCGCGCGTATACGCCGTCGGCGTCGACACGATCGTTTGTATGAATTAGGACGTACAACCACTCCTTGATTAATCGCGCCAGTGCAGCAGTGTCATCCATAACTAATATTATTTTATGCGAAAGTGAGTTTGTTTGTTACGCTTTCACGCTAAAACGGCTGAATAGATTTTGATGAAATTTGGCACATACGTAGACCATGACCTGGGTTAGGATATCGAATACTTTTTATTCAGATATTCCCACGGGATCAAGACTTATGCGGATCAAACCGCGGGGTGCGGCTAATATTCATATAAAAGAGCGCGACGATCGCGTACTCATCCGACGGTCGCTTTTGGTTAGAACGCGGCCTAAGAAGAAAAACAAAAATGTCTAAAGATAGTTATGTGGCTTCGATGATGCTTACACTCCAATGGGTCCCATGCCCGGACCTCCTCCACCATGAGGGATGCAGAACGTTTTGTGTAAGTTCAAATGTGATACATCGCTGCCGTAGTCTCCGGGACGGCAAAGTCCTACCTAAAATAACAAATATTTTGTTCTTAGCAAGGTTAGGTATTCAATATTGGTATAGTTACAAAACACTAATTAGTTGTTTTCTAATGCCAGTTTCCAGACCTACCGAACCTCTTGTTATTAGTTACAATTAACAATCTCCTATGTCTGACTGAAAGTTTTATTAAAGTCCGTCAAACCTGTGCGTTCATATTGGCGCCGTCCAAGTACACTTGACCGCCATGTTTGTGCACCAGCGCGCACACGTCCGCCGCACGCTCTTCGAACACGCCGAACGTACTCGGGTACGTCAACATCAGACAGGATATTTTGTCGCTGTGCTCCTCCACCTGAAACGTAATAATTTTTTTGCTAAAGAGATGGTGGAACTTGGGATAATTTTTCAAATGCTTCTTACCAAGATAATTAACGATGGTTGAACATTAATTATTGAAACCCAGTTTGTGTCTAATGCTGCATCTTACGGCAGCTACTACGCGACATAGCAACAAAACGTCAATGCGGCATTTACGAAGCGTCTACGCGGCGTGGCCGCAGATATTGATGCGGATGCTGCAAAGCGTATTCGTGGCGGCGCGGCGAAGCAACGACACGTCAACTAACTCTGTGATTTTTGAAACAAAGTTTTTTTACGCGGCTTTCGGTAGGAGTTGACTGGTAGAAATCGTCATGCAAAGAAAAAAGCGCCATGCGACTTTCTCTCTCTCTCTCTCTCTCTGTCTCTTTCTATTATAAACGAGTGTGTTTATGCGTGCGAGTATCGCATAAGGAACTTCATTCCTGACGGGGATTCCCCGACCGCAACCGTTTTCATCAAAGTGGTAATATTGTCACAAAAGATTATTTTCTAACCGACTTCCAAAAAGAAGGAGGTTCTCAATTCGGCGGTATGTTTTTTTTTTTTTTTTGTATTTTTATTACTCGATTACTCCGTCAATTATGGACCGATTTTGAAAATTCTTATTTTGTTTGAAAGGATATACTCCCGAGGTGGTCCCATTGCCACCAAATCAGAATCTGATTAGGGAATCCCATGGAAATCGAGGGAAATCCTCAAATTTATAGGCAAACCTGTAGCGATTTGGGTATTTTTTATAGTAACTCGTGCATTTGCTCTCGGAAAGCACCATTTGGTGAAGTGGAACTGATGATGGAGACCACAGATGGCCACCGGAACAATATTATAATGAGTACTTATTTAACGGGTTGCGATTAAGCAATTTATGTTCGTCACTACGCATATGGTGAGTGGCAGTTCTCCTGGTTCTTACAAGGAAAACTCCTCAACAATCAACGTCCCAGCACCGAGAAAAGCAATATTTTGTAAAAGGTGATGAGCAGTTAACTTTAGGCTATTGTAACTTAGGTAAATTCCAAACTACCCACAAAAAAGTGTAAAATAAAAAACTTTTTACAAAAAAATAATAACCGACTAGTAAGTTATTTTTCAATTTGTAGTGTTATTTTTGGCAGTCGGTTATAACTTTTTTGTAAAAAAAAATTTTTGTTGTGTTATTGATAATTTGGGGGCTCTTAAAAACTTTCATTCTCCACGACAAATGGCTTTTGAGAAAAATGGAAATTTATTAATGCTTATAACAAGAGTGTCATTGTCGTAACAAGACTTCTTACCTTTTCTTTAAGATGCGCCATATCTATATCACCAGAGGGCGTAACTCGAATGGCGCAGACAAGCATACCAGCCATATGCGCCGACGCAGGGTTGGTGCCGTGCGCGCTCACCGGGATAAGGCAGATGTTGCGCTTAGTGTCGCCACGGAATTCGTGGTAGCGCTTTATTGTACGCAAACCAGCGTACTCACCTTGGGCACCACTGTAAAAATCAATTTAGTTAAAAAAAGATCCTGGCCTGTTGTCGTCACATGCAAGGCAAGTCTTTTTTGAGTATTATCGAACCATGATCGCCACATTCGCCACACTATTGGTTGGCGTATTCTGGTTGGTATTTTTACTCAATACCCACTCAATATATTTTTTGCTCCCGCATGTGAGCTTAGGTGGTAGGTTTTTACAAAAGTATGATCATTGTTAATGTTGTTGTTTTAATGTTAGACATACCTCCTTACGTAGTTCTTAACTATCGAAATTTAACATCAACTTGCCTGTTAGGTTGGAAAGAGACGCGGTCGTATCCAGTAACTGCGCACAGATCGTTAGCTAACTCGTCAAACAGCTGGTGGTATCCCTTGCACTGGTCTAGTGGCGCAAATGGATGAATGTCTGTGAAGTGTTTGAACGAACACGGCATCATCTCCGTGGTTGAGTTCAGCTTCATCGTACAAGAGCCCTGAAGTAAATAAAAGTCATTTGTTAATAGCAAGATAATCACGTGCAAATAACTTGATGATAAGGACCCCCCGAACTTTCCACGATGTATTCTTATCTTAGTAATAACAATAAGTTATCAATGTTTTTCTTACGCTTAAAGGTCAGCAGATAAAGATTTGAAATTAGCCACATACTTACCAAGTAATATTAAAATTAACTTACCAAAGGTATCATAGAATGTACAAGAGACACGTCTTTGTTCTCTAGACGCTTCATATATCGAACTATCCTCGTTTCGGAATGGTGCATATTGAATACAGGATGCGTAAGGAACGGAGAAGTCCTCCTGAATGGACCTTGCTGCACACTGCGAGCCCTCACGTCTCCAGTTTTTGTTACCTGGAAAATGTCAATGAAGTATTTAGGGAGTTTTAAACTTATTACGGCTTTTGACGAAGGCGCCGGCGTTCAGAGTCAACCTGCTTAAATACCTGTAGCACGATGAACCTATCTAGATCTATCATTTAGTTCCAGTAAGAGTCAACAATCACTATGAAATAACGGGAAAAAGAACAATTCTTTCAACTTTACCTCTTCAACAGGCTTGCAATCAAATATCCACAGCAGGTCATTAACATCCTCCATGGTAGTAGTCTCGTCTAAGGCCACTCCCACAGCCCCGTCATCGAAGTACCTCAGGTTAAGCTTCTTTTGCTGTGCGCGCACTTTGATCTCCGTAGCGTCATGTTCAGAAAGGGGAACTACGTGGAGTGTGTCGAAATATACGTCATTGGATTGTTTGTGTCCACGTTGTCTTATTCCTGAAATATGAACAAAGTAAAGTATAATTCCACTTATTGCGTCAGTCAGCTTTTTGCTAAAAAAGCATGCAGTTTAATGTAATACTTACGCATGATTCAAAGGTCAAAGTTATTGCCAATAGCTATTGGCAAATATCAGAACGAAAAAGACGAAAAACTTGAGCATTGATTGAAAAATTCCTTGGTTATGCTTATGTGTTTAGTTTCCTTACCATGATCAAGTACTAATGTGGCGTTGTGAACTCTGTTTGCGATGTCCCTCAAACCTTGTGGGCCGTGGTAGACTGCGTACATAGCGGACATATTGGCCAACAACGCTTGTGCTGTACAAATATTGGAGGTCGCTTTGTCTCTTCGTATATGCTGCTCTCTTGTCTGAAGTGCTAACCTGAACAAGTAAATATTCATGGTCACTTATGTCACTTATACCCATCTTATACCCAACTTAGCACATCTTTTCAAATATGAGGCCTAATTCGATTTACATGTCAGTATGATACATTAAAATTGTGATAGATAAAATTGTAATGTTAGGGCGCATTGAACATGAGACGTTGTCATCGTTAATCAGGATAAGGAATTATAAAAATAATAATTCTTTGGAATGATGACTGTACCTGTAAGCATCTCTCCCCGTAGCATCTCTAGTAACACCAACCATACGGCCGGGCATAAGTCGCACCAGCTGGTGTTCAGCTGCAAAGAACCCAGCATGAGGCCCTCCGTAGCCTAGAGGTACTCCCAAACGTTGTGAAGTTCCTACTGCAAGGGCAGCTCCACATTCTGCGGGTGGTCGCAAAAGAGCGAGGGCTAGCAAGTCGGTAGCCACTACCACTAAGGTCTGTGAACAGATAGTTAGAATTTATCAAAGTGGTAATTTTCGTCAAAGTCAAATCGTTTATTTCAATAAGTAGGTTATTAGTTTAATGCGATAAACTTTGAAACGTCAAAATTTACAAGAAAATTGGATTGATTCTAGTTACCCCTTCCAAAACGTAGTTTGAAAAGGAGAAGAATGGGCAAGAGTAGTTGAAATGGAGAAGAATGGGCAAGAATAGTTGAAATGGAGAAGAATGGGCAATAATTACTCTTTTAAAATGTTTTACAATATTTTTTATATTATACATTCATTTTATAATTATACGTGAAGACAATACATGGTGCTGGCATATTTACAAATATTATCACCATAGACGATTTCCCTAAAATTTTTACAAATAATGAATCAGTGTGTGATTTAAAGTAATCACAGAATGTGTCGTAACACAACAAATAGTGCGGCATATAACACATATCGAAAACTCACGCCATGCTCATGTGCAGCAGCTGCAAGGCCAGAATAGTCATAAACCAAGCCCCTTGTGTCTGGACACTGTAGTAACACCGCAGATATGTCTCTCTGAGCGAAGTCCACTTGCCGAACATCTGGTACCACATCGACCTCTAAGCCCAGAGCGTCCAGTCGTGTTTGGACTACAGCTAATGTTTGAGGGTGCAGTCTCTCCGACACCACGAATTTCATTCTTTTATTAAGCCTGTAGGAAAAAAGCTTTAGTTTTTAACGGTAATATATAATAAATAAATATATTCTCATTTAACGCCTTTTTTCCAGATCTCCGTCAAAGACCGCAAAAATATCCCGGGCGTCGGGAGTCGCAAGCTGATTTCCAGCCACCGTAGGCGCGGGCCTGCGGACGGTGAGCGATGGGTAGCTCGCCGTCCGATAAGGACCAGCACCCTAATTGCGTAACACAGTTTGAATCGGAATCGGAATGATTTTGAAGTATATTGCTAATCCATTGCTTCAATGTTAGAAAAAAATGTCTGCTCAACAACGTAAATAACGCAATGAATTTTGATGAACTGTCAAATTGAAACCGATTCCTACTGATTGTGTGTTACGCAATTAGCCCTCTGGCCCGGGTCGACGGCGCGTTGTGTTTCACGCGCGCCTCAAAGAGATGTCAGCACCAACTGACGGGGTCCGTTAAGGCCAATGCCTGCCAGGGTTGCGAGTTTGTCCGAAAGGGATATCGTGGCCCAGGCACACAGGCAACGGAATGAACACGGGTGGGTTTTAGTCAGTAAAAGTCTGACACGCCCTCCCGCTCAGCCCAGAGCGGGAGAAGTTATTTGACAATTTCGCACCCAAAAAAAAAAAAAAAGACCGCAAAAATATAAGGATAAAAAGAATACGTTTCGCGGTGGTACTGATACTTATTGTGGATGTGAAAACAGCGCATAATTTAATGTTCTGTCTTAATAAATTAATAAAAATTACCTTTTATCACACTTAAGGCCTGCGCAGACGGGGACTTTTTTCCGCGGACAATTTGGAATCGTATACAAATGCCGGCATTTTGTCCTACGTGTGGATTAATTGCCTTACGATTCCTAATTGTCCGCGGACAAAAGTCCCTCGTCTGCGCAAGTCTTAAGTTGATATTTTTATCATTTGGAACCTCAATAATTAACTAAGTATAACGTGCGTGCACAAACCTATGGCAAAGAGATAACCCTTCGGCAGCGGCAGTGCCTTCATCCAGCAACGAAGCATTGGCGACATCAAGTCCTGTGAGATCACTGACCATGGTCTGATAGTTAAGAAGGCTCTCTAATCTTCCTTGCGCTATTTCTGGTTGATACGGTGTGTATTGTGTTGTCCTGGAATGTCATCGAATAAAAAACAAAAAGATGTATGTTTAGCTTGTTGGTAAAAGAAAAACCGCCCAAGTGCGTGTCGGACCATGCACAATGAAGGGTTCCGTTGTTGGGATGAATTTATCCCAAAACAAAACTTAATATTGTAGTTGAAAAACATATTCTCTCATACATCGATATACGTCACAAATTAGATTTTCAGACTTTTTCCTTTACTTATACTGTGAGACCTTGCTTCTTGCCAAATTTCATGATTCTACATTTCATTCAACAGAAAGTACCCAGAAACACAGGTTTTGATTTGTTTGCGAGTATCATAATATGTCGCATAAATTACCATATTTTTTATTGCGCTGACTTGGAAGCTTGATTTTATTAGAGCTTCAAGGGACCATAGACTGACGTATTTGATATTAATTTTAACTTGGGTCTTGACAGACTGACCGACAGACAGACGGACAACGAAGTGATCCTATAAGGGTTCCGTTTTTTCCATTTGAGGTACGGAACCCAAAAAAAGAGGAAAGATGTCAGATTGTCATTATGTCTTCATCTAAGACTATACACATTGTCTTATCTAAGGTCTCTATAGTTACGGAAATGACCGACCACTTCTAAGATTAGAAGTACTAAACTTAAGTATTAGTAAATTATAAGAAAAAAGTTACCATCCTGGGTTCTCGAACAAATTGCGCATAATAGAATGTGGGACACAACAGTTGTGATACCCCATACCTATGTAAGACCGCCATATTTGATTCTTCTCAGATATTTTTTGCACTGTTTTAATGAGATCATATTCACCTGAAATACGTTTTATTATCAATTAACAAAACTGTTAAAGCAATTCAGTATGCACATAACATTTATGTAATGTTAAGCGTAGATACTTACTCACGGGGTCACTGATGTCCATGAGACCTTGGAGTTGAATTTTCTTTGGGACTGCATCGTCCGTTAATTGATCCAAGCTCTAGAATAGATTAATGAATATTATGTTAATTATCACAATTAAAAAAGGAGCACGATGTTCCAATGATGTGATTTACTAACCTTATAACCGAGTAAATCCAACATAGTCACTACATCTTGATCTCTAGGTCCAATATGCCTGCTAGGAAAGTCTACACGTTCAGGAAACAAACTATCTGATTTTGTGGTTTGAGTTATACAACGAACACCATTTCTCCATAACTTTCCATTAGGAAAGTCTTTTTGGAGACAAAAAAATGCATGTTTTGGAACTAAACCACGTTTAATAAATCTGTACATTTTTAATTATTAGCAGATGTGCAACCACTAAAATGTATTAACCATTTTATTGTCTGACTTACGAAAGCGACAGTAATGTACTGATAGAGGGGTCAAAGCGACTCTCAAGTACAGATGATAACAAGAAATAAGTAAATGTTATAATGATTATTGTAGTACACAATCGTGGTCATAAAACGGGTGATTATCATTACTGCTATTGACTTCATCAGTAAATGACGACATACAAATAAAGTTTTAGAAAATAATATTTTCCACTAGATTAGTACTTATATCAGTATAAAGTAAAGTTCATATACTTATATTAATAATGCCTATTAAATTATAATTCGTTTTTATATAATAATAAATAATAATAGCTCAAGGTACTTAAAAAATAAGATTGCTGCAACGTGTGTTTACAAATGCTTCTTCATGCCCACACTTGTACGGGGTAGTGCTAAAGAAGCCTTGGGGCAGACTCATTGTAAATACGAGCTCCGTTTGCTACGTATGCCCAACCCAACCCTGTACATGAGCAGTGTTGCAAACGCAACAACTATTGTAACCTAACAACTGTTGTAAACTTGTAACTATTGGAAGCAGGTAATTGATGATGGTTTTTTTCTTATTAATTAACTATCGTAGTTTTTAGGTGTTGTTGTTGCGGAACACATTAATTAAGTACCTACCTAGATACCTATAGAAACTAAACAGAGGTCTCAAGTCTCTCCATTAAGTATTCCATCTCTCTTACCTTATAACTTACCAACTACCTAACTGTGCTCTCTCCGAATCGGTATGCTTGACAGCTTGTCTATTGTGCTGCACACGTCCACTATTGTGAAAGTAAAGAGAATATTTTCGTCTATGTTTCGCTGTAACCCTTGATTGAAAGATTCTGGTGATTTCAAATGCATAGACTTTGAAGTAGCTGTAACAGTTTGTTTTTGTCGATGATTGACTTCATTAGCTGCACCCTATTTGTTTATTAACGGGACTTTTCCAATTTACCTACTTACCTTTCGCATTAAATGCTTAATCAGCTAAGCTAGCTTTAAGTGTTAGGGTCGTCACATCAACGTTTACTCTTCATATTCAGATTGACTGGTTATGTTTAGGTAAGTTGTTAGGTTCACGCCCATTATGCCTGGAGGCTTTTATTAAGATACGTTTTGTTTACGTTATTAATTCTGCTTGAGTATAGTTTTCGACGATTATTATATATATATTTTTGTATAATGGTGTGTGCTAGCTACCATAAGGCAAATAATTTAATTTAACGTTTTGTGTTGCGTATTGCAAATTATTTTATATTGTATTGTATAGCTTCAAGTTTTATATGCGAACAGCCAGCTGTGCTGCTGGGGAGTTTGTTGCGGCACTTCTTCTTCCCAGCTAAAGCACTAGGAAGTGGTGAAGGATGGGCGTTTTTGGGGGGACTGTCTCATGTTATTTTTGACGTTCGAAATATAGTTAGGTACACTGCGAGTATTTAATTCACCATAACATACAAACAGCAAAAACGCCTATTTTATTAGCTTTGAATTGAAATAACAAACATGAAAGTTTTGTCTGTGTAGTGGTGAGTCTTTTTGGTTCTGCTACTTGATGAACGGTGTAGGATAAGAGTAGGATAAAGATGGTGTTAAATTCAGTAAAGGAAAGACTTAATTTTAAGTAAATTAATTAATTTTTACTATTTTTATGAAAGTAAGTTAAAATCGGCTTCGCTTCGGCTTCTCTCATACAAAAATTGACACCTCGCACTGCTACTTATTACCTACATCATCATCATTATTCTGCCCTTATCCTAATTTATTTGGGGTCGGCGCAACATGTCGCTTTTTTCCACACTTCTCTATTAGTCGTCATCTCGGTAGTCCACCCCTTTTTAGCCATATGATCTTTCACACAGTCCATCCGTCGTTTCTTTGGTCTTTTAAGAATAAGAATCATTTATTTGCAGAAAATATAGGTATTACTAGTTGTAAGAGTTGGTGGTTTAAGTACAGTCCATATTTTGCCTGTCTATGGCATTCAAATTAATTTTACATTAATACCTAATAGGTACTTATTTTACTAAGATATTATACGGAAAAACGAGAAAATATCTGATCTATTAGGATTTTTAAATAATGATACATTTAATGTTACAATAATATATACACACATAACAAAACTTCCTTTCCCCTAACAGTTACCTACACATCAAACTATAAAGTTAATGGCTCAAAATGGCTTTAGGTAAATCTTTGAACGTCAGATGACGTTTGTTAAGATAGGTGACTTAATTGTAGAGATGCTGTGGCGACCGACACATTTATGTCGAAACATCGAGATTTATTTATGTTAAATGTTAATAGCTGTGGGTGTACTATTATAGCTCCCTACACCTGTGACGAACCCTTCGGGGAATACTGGCGTTATGTTATGTTTTCTAAGATAAATAAAGTAAAACAGTCATCCTGACTGAATTTCGGTAAAGGCGGCCAATCTTAGCGGAGACTAGCCATCGACGCAGGACATTTTATAGACTATAGTGAATAGTGTGTGCTCAGACACAGCCCACAGGTGCACTCGACTCTTTTCCCTCACTCTCATAGTCCTATGGGACGGCAATCCAACACGACAGAAGAGATCTGGCGCAGGATCGACGGCTTAACGTGCTTTGCGAGGCAAGGTACCACACCGTCACTTCCAAAATCCGCCACTGACAAACTCCGGACTACTCGATTCCTAATGGAAAAACCTGGAAAATTCTTGAACCCTCGGCGGTCACCCATGCCACCACGAACCAGTCACGGGGTAGTTTAAGTTAAATATTAATGTAGGTATGATACACAGCATACCTTCCTGAATAAATTCTCTAAATGATACAGATGGCGAAAACCGCATCAAAATCTATTGTGTAGATAAATTGTGTAAAGTCAGCTTCAACTCTTGATTAGAGGCTTGACGCAAGGGTACTCTGAGTCTGACCGTAGCTTAAGGTAGGTAATACGTCGCCATTTCAAAAAAAAAAAAAGAAAGTTTTTTTCCAAACAGGAAAACCACATTAGCACTCTCCCGAGTCCGCCTCATTATACCTAGTTACTTATTTTAAACATTATTAGGTATTTATGATCCTGTAAAACAACCATATTTTTGGCAATTATAGATTATACATTTCTGTTCTATTCAAGTCCTAGACCAATCATGTCCTTATAATAGGTAACCAATCATCCTCTTCACACATTTGGCAACCATTTACATGAGTTAGGTACCTAAGTTTTTTTGTTCATGAAATTTTGCATTTTGCAACCCGATATCAATGCCAAATGCCAACAGTGCATGAGTGCACTGCTATGATACACTGCTTGTAAGCACCGTAAGCGGTAAACTGATGCCGCTCTTCTCTACCGCTCTACGTATAGCCTCTACGTGGAAATGGGAAACCCCCTTTCGTAAATAAAATGACGAATACTGATGCGGCAGTTCGTTTTACGACGACATTGTAATATTAATGACAACTGTTTTTTTTGTAAACTTTGAAACAAACCGCCTTTATGCTGATGCAGAAATAAATTGTACAAAGAAAAAGTTTGACAAAAAACATAAATTTCTTTAGAGTGTTTAATTCTCACAAAATCCCATTGAATTAGCAATGTTTGCTGCTAAGGTAAAAGCACTATGTGAATTGGAATGTCATTGGTTTATGTCAGTGTCGTTTTTGACAGGAACAGTAAACTTACTGAATCTGGCTGAACTGAACTCCTAAAAGTCCGAAAACGTAATTCAAGTACTCGAAATAATTATCTAGCTATTTAGATAATATTTAATTTGCTGCATACCTATTATTTTATTAACTCAGTTTTACATTTTACTTCTTGACGTTCTATATATAATTTGAAACGTGCCTATCTACACTGTTCACGTTGTTGGAACTTAGTGCAGTGTAATATTTCCTTTTCATTTTAAGATCTTTGTTAAGACACTAAAATGACTTTGTCGGATTATTGCCAATTAAAACAATACATAGTATTCTCAGTGGGAACAAACGAAAGACATAGTGAAATACTGAGTTCCATGAAAGAGTTTTTCAAAGACACCATCAATTCAGTGAGAAGGTTTGAACAAATAAACAGCATTGGACACCTGTTGAAGGTTCTGGAAGTACGAGACTTGTTATCTGAGGATAACGTAGAGTGCCTGAAGAATATTGCTTTGAAACTCCCCAACTCCAAAGATGTGTTGCAGAAAATAACAGACTATGAAAGCAACCACATGCCGAGGGAGTATGTCAACTATTATGGTGAGTTTTTTTGTCTATAAATATTTATACAACAACACAGACAGTTCTCCCTCATAAGGGTTGCATACAAAAAAAATGTTGATGGCATTAAAAATAATATTATGATGATGACACATAACATAATACACATACATACATAAACTCACGCCTTCTTCACATGGGGGTAGGAAGAAACTATAGAACGCCACTTGCAACGCTCCTTACATACTCCTTTTGCTTCGCCTACATTCATACATCTAGTCATACACACACGCCAAACATAACACAACACAAAATAACATAACACAACATAATATCACGCGTGTAATCCCCGAAAGGGTTGGCAGAGGTATAGGTACCTATAGTACACCTACATTTCGCCAATTATGTTTAAGTCCTATGTACGAGCCTATTGCCGTCAACCGAGCACCAATCCAGACTCCGGGCTGCTACTGAGAAGTACCCAATGGAAAAACCAATAACACTGCCCAACCCGGGAATTAAACCCAGGACCTCATGCTCAGCAGTAGAGCTTGCAACCACTAGACCAACGAGGCAGTCAGTGTGATGATCTAATATATCAATAAAACTGATTTATTCTGGACTAGCTTCTAGTTGAGACTTCGTCCTTGTGCAAATTCTTGTTTTAACATAAAATATATCCTATGACACTGCAATACTGTAGTTTCCCATTAGTAAAAGAACTTTCGGAATTGGATCAGTAGTTCTGAAGACTATCCCATAGACAAACTCTCAAATTTGACCTCTTTATAATATTATGAGTAATAAGTATAGATTTAATGAATCATTTAATATCACTAAGTTGAATTATGGGGTAACCAGCTTATTGAAGATGCTTTTAATTAGACACTTCTGTTCACTGACAGTTATCCAGTCCATGTGCAATAACACTTTTCTAACACATAATCTTCTAAGGCTAGAATTACAAGTAACTACAACATTTATTCCTATGCATAGTTATATCATTCAAAATAATTAATTCCCTACACACTTTAATAAAATTAACATATTGCAGAAAAGGTAGAAATAACAATTGTATTATGAAGAACTGTTTAAATTAGTAAAGTACTCCCGATCCATCTTAAAGTAAGTTAAATATCTTGTCTGAAAAATTTAATAATCATTACCACAAAGTGGAACATAACCATTTGTACCCAACTCGTTTATCTAAGAACTAAGAAGACACTTGCTGTTCCAAAAGTACTACTTTGGTAACAAGAACAACACAAGAAGGTACATAGTACCAACATCAGTGAATGAGCTACCCCCAAAACTGATATTACATTTCAAGTCTAATGCTACGGCTACATTGTCGCGATAACGCGAGCTGTAGCTCGAAGTGTACTTCGCGCGCTCTCTCTCGCACACCGCTCAACGTCTTGCTGTACAACAGAGAGCGTGCGAAGTGTAGTTCCGTTATCGCGACAATGTAGCCGTAGCATTAGGGTCGACTTAAATGAGTTATTACACAAACACATTATCTCTCATTGTCTCCTGCTATGTCTGTAATGCTACGGCTACATTGTCGCGATAACGCGAACTACACTTCGCGCGCTCTCTGTTGTACAGCGAAACGTCGAGCGGTGTGCAAGAGAGAGCGCGCGAAGTTTACTTTGCGTTATCGCGACAATGTAGCCGTAGCATTACAATCCTCACTTTTGCGAAGATGCCTTTTTTATTTTTGTAAAATGTAAGATTTTGGATCTCGACTGTAGGTATTATTATTTTACAGTTTTCTTAGCGTATTTAAGTTTTAGCATATTTGTTTTAGCAGCTTTGAAGGTCCGTTGCATACCTACAGTCCGCCATTTTTTTTTTTCAAAATGGCGGCTACTCATGAACCAGAAATCGATAGCTGACATAAAATTAAATGCAAACAGAAAACATTATCATAAAAACCCCGTAAAGTGTCAGTTTCCGAGATATTAACGTTCAAAATTGATCAAGTGACATCTTTTTAGGGTTCGGTACCCAAAGGGTAATACGGGACCCTATTACTAAGGCTCCGCTGTCCGTCCGTCTGTCCGTCCGTCTGTCTGTCTGTCTGTCGTCTGTCAGTCTGTCCGTCTGTCACCAGGCTGTAGCTCATGAACCGTGATAGTTAGACAGTTGAAATTTTCGTAAGATGTAAGTATTTCTGTTGCCGCTATAACAACAAATACTAAAAAACAGAATAAAATAAATATTTAAGTGGGCTCCCATACAACAAACGTGATTTGCCGTTTTTATAGATAATAGTACGGAACCCTTCGTGCGCGAGTCCGACTCGCACTTGGCCGGTTTTTTTAACTTGCTTAGGTACATTTTGTTGCAGAGATGCTTGAAATAACTACCTAATCACTCTGAATGTTTAAAGTAATAATTTTAGTAATGCTATGCTTCGCCCGCGTGGAGGTCTGAAATTAGCCCACGGAAACGTAAGTACTACCAGGATTAAATACCCTCTGTCCAGTAATCCAGGTTATTAACTATTTGTGTGCAAAATTTCATCCAAGCCGAAAATAGATCCTATTTCATTTCATATCAACTGACCAGGACCGAACCCTAGGCGCGCTGAAAAAACCCGACAACTCATATAATATACAACAACTGACCATGAAACCAGCAAGGTCCTTCTAAAGACTCACTTTCCGGACTGCAAACTCCTGAAAGACAGGACGTGGGAGGTTGTGCCGGAATGGACCCCAACGGATCAGGACTGGTCAAGAGCCCATAATATAGCAACAGAAGCTCGTATAAAGTGGGCTATCAACACGTTTCAGCCATTTACGTCAGCAGGGCTGGATGGCATCTTCCCATTCCCAGCCCTGCTACAGTGGGGGATAGATCATCTGACGCCGTGGCTAATGGAGATCTATCGAGCGTGTATAGCACTCAGACTCATACCACTAGCATGGCGCGAAGTGAAAGTCATTTTCATACCCAAACCGGGCAAAACCGACTACACACAACCCAAGGCTTATAGGCCTATCAGTCTTACATCCTTCCTACTGAAAAACTTGGAGAGACTGTGATAGACATATTCGAGACGGATCCCTTCGGGTAAAACCACTCCATAAACAACTGCATGCGTACTCCACAGGCAAATCAACAGAATCCGCGCTACACAGCGTGGTCTCTAAGATAGAATGCGCAGTGGATCACAAATGCTCATCACTGGCCGCCTTCTGACATCGAGGGCGCCTTTGACAAAACCATGTTCAACAGCAAACATGGCTCAGACACAACGCTAACAGACACAACATAGACTCGACCGTGAGAGGCTGGATCACCAATATGCTCAAAATGAGATCTGTACAAGTCACGGTAAATGACACCACAAGGGCCATCGTGGCGAAGGGCTGCCCGCAAGGGGGTGTCCTCTCGCCGCTTCTATGGAACCTGGTTGTAGACAGCCTCATCGAAACACTCACAACACAAGGTTATTTTACCGTAGGCTACGCCGACGACATAACCATAATAATAAATGGCACCCACGAAAACACCTTATGCAATCTAATGCGGCAAGCTTTGAAAATAGTAGAGGACTGGTGCAACAAACACCAACTGTCGGTGAATCAAACAAAAACCGAACTGATTCTCTTCACAAAAAAGAGGAAGTTGGCGACACTACAACTGCCACGACTCTTTGGAACTACCCTAAGCCTTTCAACTGAAACCAAATACCTGGGCATCTATTTGGACAAACAGCTGAACTGGGCAAAACACGCCAACTACATCACCACAAAAGCCAACATATCCCTATGGCAGTGCAAACGACTGCTTGGAAGGAACTGGGGCATCAGCCCCAAGGTCACCCACTGGCTATACGCAACAGTCATCCGACCAATTATCACATATGGCTCACTGGTCTGGTGGCCCAGGACGGACCTGAGCACAACCCGAAAAGACCTCGAAAAACTGCAGTGGTTTGCTTGTGTAGCAATAACTGGCAGTATGAGGACTGCACCCACTGCCGCACTACAAGTAATGCTAGGACTGCCACCCCTACACTTCTTTCACAAGCACTACAATGTTATACTCACAGAAGAACGGTGTGACTACTCAGGCCCGAAAGAGATGAGAGTATACACCGACGGATCAAAGACCAACTCCGGAACCGGAGTCGGAGTCTTTTCACACGACTGTAACATAAATATATCCAGCCCGCTGGGAATGTTAAACACCGTCTTTCAGGCGGAATGTGTGGGCATTATACAAGCGGCTTACGCCATAGAAGCCAGGAAAGTTACGGACACCCGTATACGTATACTGTCCGACAGTGCCTCAGTTCTGCAATCCCTAAAGGAAAAATATATTACCTCCAGACTAACACTAGAATGTCACAATGCACTGGAGCGGGCGACGGTGTGCAACCGTAACACAGTGACACTGCAATGGATAAAAGGACACAGCGGATCACTGGGTAACGACGCAGCTGACGAACTTGCTAGGAGAGCATCCAGCGCGTCAGTCTTGGGACCCGAAACCATCGTACCCATCCCCTTTAACCAACTACGCAGGTGGCTACAGGAGTTCACCCACACACAAGCGGAGAACTGGTGGACCTCGACACCGGGCTGCAGGCAATCCAGGGAAGCCATGCCATCCCTAGATAGCAGGCTAACCAAGCGTTTGCTACGCCTGGACAGGAACGGCCTGCGCCTGGTGACGGGGACCATCACGGGACACTGCTCACTAAACAAACACTTCCACACAATAGGCATAACGGACAGCTCTCTGTGCAGGGCCTGGGAGGCTGAAGAAACCGTTGCGCACGTGCTCTTTGACTGCGCAGGCGTCACCCAGATCAGGACAGAAACCCTCGGGTCACCCAAATCCTTCACAGATATCCTATGCAGACCAGAAGACCTAATCAGCTTCTGGAGGGAGGTGGGCTGGTTGGAATAAACAACTGACGGCCGCCATGGCCCACGCACAACGGTCCACATGAAGGACTAAGTGCGGAAACCAAACCCTCTAACATAGAACAGAACATGAATATGGGGACATCTCACACACGGCCATACAAGGCAAACACAAATGTTTGTCCTGGGCGGAATTCGACATTCAAAGTGATTATTTCAAACATCTATGCAACAAGATGTACTTACGCAAACTATTTTTTTTTTTTTACTATACTGAACCTACCCCTAAGCTATGGCACGCAGTCTCTTTAACACCCTTTATAATAGGTATCATGCGTCGCCGCCGTTATGAAAAAAAAAAAAAAAAATGGCGGACAGTAGGAATGCCAGGCTCCTTATAAAAGGTTTCAATCCCCTTTGTAATCCATTGCTAGACGAGTACTGCCGACCAACTGGTAAGCCGGGTGCTGCGCCATGTGTTCGTGTTATAAAAACACCTAACATCGTTACCTACCCGATCTGGGGTGCCAATTCGCCAAATCGGTTATGTAACGATGTTAGGTGTTTTTATAACACGAACACATGGCGCAGCGGACCCGACTTTATGCAGTTTGGCAGCCGTTATGTAATTATGTTATTCTCAATACAGATTTTGAATAAAAAAATAAAATAAAACATTGTTTTTATGTTACAGCTTCCACGCCTCAAAGTCATAAGAAAGAGCTAGAAGACAGTTTTATTACCAGCAGTCCATTGGGTTCTCTGAGCAAGAGAAAGAGACAGAGGATTTTTGATACTATTATCAATGAGATCGGTAGTTTCTGGCGTGACCTTGCAAGGAATTTGAAAATTCGCGAACGTGACATTGATGATATTGATTTTCAAAACAAAACATTAGATGTAAAAGCTACAAAATTAATGGAAAAATATGATTCCATTGCAGACCCACAAAGATGGTTTTTCGTACTCTGTGATGCATTAGAAAGAACACGAAGGAAAGACCTAGTAAGGTCCATACAGGATATTATGGCAATGAATATCTGACAGTTAATTTTATGACTTGATTTCTTATGTGTATGATATATAGATTATTATTAATGTTACTAAGTGTTTTATCATGGATTTAATAAGAACGGAAGAGTCACGGCATGCCTTCATAGAACATGTACCAGATAAAGATAATAATATCGTAAAGTCGTCGCGAAGTGTCATGGGGGAGTCATACATTATTAATGTTAGTTAAAAAGGAAAATTAACTAAATAAATAGTGTTTCTTAAAACAATTTAATATTCCGAAACAACTGACCTTCACGGTCAGATAGGCAGTCGCTCCATGTAAAATACTGGTATTCAGCTGCATCCGGTTAGACTGGAAGCTGACCCCAACATACTTGGGAAAAGGCTGGGCAGATTGATTGATTGATACTTACATTTGTAGTGATTGTGTAGGAAGACATCATCATCAATCAGACAGAACATAACAACAACATCGGATCATTTTATTAAAAGACTAGCTGCGCCCCGCGGTTTCACCCGCGTAAGTCTCGATCCCGTGGGAAAGCCACCCTTAAAAATAGATAGTAGCCGATTCTCAGATCTACTGAATATACATATAAAATTTCATCAAAATCGGTCAAGCCGTTTCGGAGGAGTATGGTAACTAACATTGTGACACGAGAATTTTATATATAAGATTTTAATTTAATTTGTACTATACACAAAATAAACTTAATTCATAATATAAAATATTGTTTCATTAAATTTTATAGTACTATAAATATAATTAAAACAAAATATTTCCTATAAAAATAGCACAGCGCATAATAACATCGAATGTGAAGAAGACAATATGTGGCCTTTTTGTTATTTCATATCACGACCTTATCAATTGTGTCAGACGACTAATATACGGTTACTCACTGCATACAGCATAAATATTTATACAGGGCGCAGCTATGGACTATTGAAACTTACACAATTATGAGCTCTGCTCACCAAACTTAACAATATTCGAGAAAAATAGGAATTCAATTTCTAATTATTACAATATTCATCTTAAAAAATGCTTAGGTAGGTACTCATAATTTAACAACAATGCATCCAAAACATGAAGTCAAAGTGGAATGCTAGACACATTATTTCAGAAACTCATACTCAAAGCATTTATTTCAATTAAACCACTTTTGAATTGTCAGAGTCGGTCAGTCAGAAATATGAACTTGAAGCTAGTTGCCCATTCCAAAGCGTAGTAGGTACTTATGGAGAAAAACGGGCAGGAAACTCCATGGACAGTGGACACCCTTTTAAATTATATCTTTTCAAAAATAATAGTTACATTACATTTTACAACTATAAGTGAGAACGATGTAAAAAAAAAGCGCCCAGAGTACTTAAGGGGATGCGCTCCGCGATCTTATTGAATGATTATTTCAGAAATAATCATTCCATTTCATTCATTCAAAAAAATCCTACTTTTTTTTACTTACACTTTAAAGCCATATTTGTTATACAACCTGTTACTGATCTGCAAATTGCAAAAAACGTATGAAAATTTGAATTTCGCGGGCGACCTTAGCGCATCCACAGAAAATATATAAAAAAAATTGCTCTGGCCATGGTGGAATAGGGACTAACCACACTTATTCAGCTCTGTGCGGAAAGTTGAACGGATGCGTACGTATCTCCATACAAAATCGTTGTTTTGTATGGACAAAAGCTGAACAGAGCTGAATAAGTGTGATTAGTCCCATAGATACTCAAAGCGAACTCTACCAAAAAAATTGCGACCGCAAAATGCACGCTTAAAAGAATAACACAATGACGTGGCGTGACTGTAAGACGTAGCTGTCACTCACACCAGCCTATCAAAGTTGGCCTGTTTTTTTGCAGCGCAACACTATCTAAACCATTGTTATATCAATGATCTAGGGGTCCATATTGGCTCAACTAAAGTTCTTGTTAACCGAAAATGTTCTTCCTAACGATTTGTAATCCGAATGATCACTCTTCCTAAAATTTTTCATCCTAAAGTTTTCATTCATACTATTTGTAGTGCTACCGGCGATGTTCATAACACTCATGTTTCCGAAAATTGTAATTAATAATATCATTAATGTAAATATATTTAAACTCCTACTGTTTTTTATCATAACGCTTTTATCCCTAAAACTATAACTATACATGAGATAATTATGTCTAAAAAACCAACTGTTTAGAATGATTTAAGGTCGTTTCACAGATTTTTGTCTTAAATGAATGAAATTCAGGTCAGAATGGCGTCTTGCGGGCACTATAAAAAAATACTTATAAAAATTTCGCGACCAATTTCGAGGTAGCGCTCGCCGGCCCCTGCCGCGGCGCCGCTCGCTTCGCTCGCTCGGCTCGCGCGTAGTTGGTCACAGTTCTAACCTAACCTAACCTATGGATATCTTTGCAGGTACACACCGCTATAAATAAAATTAAAATATGACTTTGAATAATATTGTAAAAGATGGTTATGTTGAGAAAATATAGGAAAACAAATAAAAGTCTATTAGATGTTTATTGCTACTGACATTATGAAGTTAAATGCTTCGGAATTATGAACATTAGAGACAGAGTAGTTAGGAATTGTGATTGTTAGGATAAAAAATGTTAGGAAGAACATTTTCGGATTTCCAATTATCGGAGTTGAAAATTTAGGTGAACTTTGGCGCAACCATGATCGAGACATCAATAATCAAAGGCTGTGGCAGCTAAGAGATGACCCAACTGACAGCCCGTTCACGAACATGATACATGGATTTATTTCTATTCTACACCATTTTCGGCTCAACCATTTTGAAGGGAGCTAAATGATCCAACACACGCGCCACCATCAGCGAGACATCTGAGTGAGAATGACATACTCTTCAGGCTTCATTTCCTCAATGAGGCAGTCAGGGTGTAACAAGACCCATTACATAGCCGTTATCAAACTAACTAACATTGAGAAAACCGAACGATGATAATTTTATTTATCTGTTTACTACCTACTGCTAATGCAACTTGTCTTTTACTTTTTAGGTAGTTTTTTGGCAGGGCAGTCGTTTTTTTAATTTCTTAATTTTTTTTTTTCATACATTTTAGTGACGTACTAAGTTTTATAACATGTAATGCTAAGTGGTGGTATTTTTATTATACACACCCAGATTACGCTTTTTTTAAGCACTAGGTGGTTTTATACTCTCGCGGCGGCGAGGTGAGGCGTGGATGGAGGGGGGGTGAAATGCTTGTTAGGTGGCGTGCTTCACGTGCTTAGTACCCATATTTATATAATTGAAGTATTTTTTTTCACATCCGTAAATGGAGCCATACTGCCGCCAAATTGTTTTTTTTTTTTCAGAATAATTTTATAACCCATGTCATTCAGGATGATGTAAGGATTCTAACGATACCCCACCATACATCTAAATCTGTTCAGGCATTCAAACGTTATGGTGGCACAAAGAAACTCACATAGATACATAGGTACCTACTTATATGAACCCTAAACACATTACCTACATTACACTCGTTTTTGGGCCGTCGTGTAAAAATCATTGATGGGGAAACGACTTTTTCAATAAATTCTCCGTAACTAGAAGGTTCCCAGGTATAGTCTGGTCAGCCCCGGATTTCCACCTAGGCATACAAGGCCCTAGCCTCATCAGCCTAGGGGCCCCACCCCACCCACCCTGCTACCTGCATTGCCTACCGGCAGGCGGACAAGGCTTGGTTAACTATGTAGCAAGTGTAGCAAATGGTAATACAGGCCCCGCGCTCATATCATAGTACCTTTACTACCCGTAGGTCCAATGGAATATCTATCAAAGGTCAAAAGAAATGCAAAATATTTACGACCTTGCTTGGCTCGCTCCTGCATCATAATTACTCTTAATTTTTCAACATTCTTGCATAAGTCGACATCCGTGACATCGACATATTACCTACTGTATGAATAGTCAAAAGAAACCTAACATAAATGAGGTGCAAAATTTTGCTTCGGGGTGGGGGGCCCAAATGACAAGTACCTATGGGCCGGCGTTTCTAAGCGCGGGTCTAGTACAAAAAAAATATCTCAATGACGGAGAGTTTAAGTGACTGTCAGCTTCGTTATGCGTCTTTTACATCCGTTATAGTCATGCTTCTCCATATATTGTTGTGAAGCCCACGAGTATGCGGTCTGGAAGACTCTCATTCAGGGCGACACTTGGCTGGCGCGGTCTGCGGTACCGACGCGTGAGGCTGTGGTCACCGCGCACTGTCAGCGCTGCATACAGCGCACCGGATGCGGCATTATGCCCACGTGACGTCTGTCGCGGGAGCTCACCCTGCTGGTGATGCCCACTGTCGACAACACATTCATTTCAAATGAAGGTCAAGTTATGCTAGCGAAACTCCGCAGACGTATTGATATTATATCTAAACGGTCGTTAAACCCAAAAAATAAAACGGTCGTTTTTGTTTTATCGTATTTCAAAAATAAGTACCTACATAATTTAGTCATTCATCATTTAGGTATGTGATCTGATTGCAAAGGGCCGAGAGTTAGCCCTGAGACACTCCCAAATTTAATTTTTTTGCCCCTTCGACGTTAAATAGAAAGAGATTGAGCTGTTCAATGAATTCCTTAAAAGGATATACCTAAACCGCGTACTTGACCGCCTTCTAAATAACTGCATTCGATTCGTTTTTAATCTTCGTAAGTATGATCGTGTGCCTGCGCACCGATTGGTTTTAAAATGGTTGCCCATTCGTCAGCGCAGGGAGTTGAGGGCTTTTTCTATGTTGTTTTCCATACTCGACAAACCCACTTCTCCTTATTCTAAACTAACTTCTCATGTTCAATACCTACTGTGCTCTGCCCATAATAAAAATTTTCGTTCCACCAACAATCGTCTTCTACGATGTCCTCACCGCTCTGGTTTCATTCACTCTTCTTTCTTTGTCCAGGCGGTTTTTCTTTTGGCAACCGGTCGGTTAACATTTAAATTAAAGTGAAGGCACGGGAATATATTCGTAAGAAGTTGGCAGAATCATCCCAGCGCTGATTTGTTTTCTCCTCCACCAATCGTTATTTCTCCTGACAGTATTTATTTTAGTATACATTTTTGATTTTAGAGTTATCTATCCCCTATGTTGCGCCTACCATATTTGTCTCTGCATCACCCTAAGGTTGACTGGTAGAAAATGCCTCAGGCATTAAGTCCGCCTTTGTACAGTATTTTTTTCTATTTGTGCATAAAGTTTTATAAATAAATATAAATAAGAAATTAAGTGATTCACGAAATCAAGAGTTTTGGACAATCACACAAATTGGTAGCAAAATTCTGTATCGCTCCAATTTGGGAATGCAGCCTACCTACAAATCAATCTTTCATAACAATAAGTTGTTTGCCACAACTCATTAAAACTTAGTTCGTTAACTACCTGGGGCTTCTATTTGGATGCATAGGCTAGACTTCAGTAGGGTTTGCCATCATCGTCTACATATTGCACGGCAACTTGTCCGTTGTTCGAGACAGCAGACGCGGCTCCGACACCGTGAACCAGCCCTCGGCGTGCGCGACTCACAATCCGTGCGCCTAGTGTGAGTTTTTTACATTTTTTATTAAAGAATTGATTTAAAACATGCTTAAATAATTAAAACTAGTGTACTTACCTATTCATTTCAGTTAGGGTGAATTCGACTAAACTTTTATACTTTACCTACTTAGTCATAACCTGCAAATATTTAAACTTTTTAGTTTTTCCATCTACTGATGACTGACACTTCACGACTCTGTTGTCTAGTGGTTCTGTGGTCGCAAGCGCTGCTGGTGAGGATGAGGTCCTGGGTTCAATTCCCTGGTCGGGCTAAGTGGTATTGGGCTTTACCTCCAGGAATTTCTCAGCAACAACCTGGAGTCTGGATTAGTGCCTGGTTGATAGTAATAGGTTCGCCCCCTATTACATGGTACTTACACATAACTGGCAAATTGTGGGTGTACTATAATAAGTAGGTACACCTCTGCCTAACCCTTCGGGGAATACAAGCATGATGATGATGTAAAAAAGTGAGTAGAGAGATGAGTAAAAAATATGTTTGCATTAAAACACCTTGTGATAATCTCATAAACTTAACAAAAAAAAAACCGACTTCCAAAAAAACACTATCAAGTGAAATATAACTTTAATTTCGGAAGTCAGTGTCTTTGGATCTGTATTTTATTTTTATGCCACCGACAAGTTGGTAATTTTTTTTTTTTGTAAATCGTTTTTATTTTTCACTTTTTAGAGGGTCAGTTTTTAATTGATCTAAATTACAATAGCCTAATGTCAACTGCTCTTGGTTTTCCTGATGCTGGGACGTTAATGTTGAGTTCTCCTGGTAAGAACCAGGAGAACTGCCACTCACCATGTGTATTGTGACGAGCTTATATTGCTTAGCAACCATAATATAGTAGGTACCTAATCGAATCGCAACCAATGATGTATAAAACTATAGATACGTTGTCCGCACTCTAAAATGGCAACATGAAATGAAGCCAATTGGCCACATTGCGCTCAGTCACCATATATGTTCTGTGTCAGTCACGCACTAACCTGTCGCGCGACGCTATGTTTGTTTTTAATTTATATCGTGTGTGAAAACCTGTGAAAAACATAAAGAAAACATGCCGTCGTTTTCAGAGGATGTACAAAATAGATCCCAAAAGTTAAAGACAAAAATGTGTCATTTCACGCGTAAGTTTACAAAACTACATTATTTTATTTTATTTTGTACGACGCTGCGTCTAATGGCGGCCGGCGCATGAAGTTAGTAGTCACGTGACGTTAGGGGAGGTTGGGACACTATTATTATCTCCCTCTCTCTAGCAACACGCATCCCGCCGTACGGTGTCATATTTTCTTTCCCTTTCTTTACGCGTATAAGTAGGTAATTATCTAGTATTTTCGCCGTTTTTAAACGCCGAGATGTTGGTTGATAACGTGTCTATTATATAATACGTCATTGATCGCAACCGTTACATACATATCGTTAAATACTTATTAGGTATTATGTTTTTCCGGTGGCCATCTGTGGTCTCCATCATCAGTTCCACTTCACCAAATGGTGCTTTTCGAGAGCAAATGCATGAGTTACTATAAATAATACCCAAATCGCTATAGGTGTGCCTATAAAATTCGAGGGTTTCCCTCGATTTCCATGGGGTCCCCTCATCAGATTCTAATTTGGTGGCAATGGGACCACCTCGAGAGCATGCCCTTTCAAACAAAAAAAAGATTGTTCCAAATAGGTCCAAAATTGACGGAGAAATCGCGTAACAAACATACAAAAAAAAAACATACTGCCGAATTGAGAACCTCCTCCTTTTTGAAGTCGGTTAAAAACTGATTGAGCCTGGATTGGCAATTTTATTAATTAATCAAATTAATATCACAAAGTTGAATTAAGGGTTAACCAACTTATTTGATGCTTTTATTTAAACCCTTGTTCCAGTAAAAAAAATCAACTCACTATAGCGTAAGGCTGGAACTACCTAACTACAAAATTCTATTCGTAAGCATAAACATCATTCAAAATAGTTAAATAATGTTTTTATGTTACAGCTCAAAGTCATAAGAAAGAGCCAGAAGACCACAGACCAGAAACAGGTTTTATTACCAGCAGCCCATTGGGTTCTCCGAGCAAGAGAAAGAGGATGTATGAAACTATAATTAAAGAGATTGGTAGTTGCTGGCTTTTATTTGGAAGTAATTTAAAAATTCTTGAATGTGACATTTCTGTTATTAATTCGCAAAACAAATTATTAGATGTTAACGTTACAAAATTAATGGAAAATATGATGCCATTGCAGACCCACAAAGATAGTTTTTCGTACTCTGTGATGCATTAGAAAGAACGCGAAGGAAAGACCTAGTAAGATCCATACAGGATATTATGACTAATGATTAGATTAGCTGACAGTTAATTTTATAACTTGGTTTCTTGTTTATTAATAAATAAATGAATAAAAACATTTATTGCAGACCATAAAATGATTAGATGAGACCATGAGATCCATAAAAAGCACATTAAAAAAAATATAGATAGGTACACTCGGCTACACATCAAGCTATACATTTCCAGTATACGCTGACCTCGTATTGTGTAGGATTTCCGTACAATGAGAGGTCAGCGTATACTAGAAATGTATAGCTTGATGTGTAGCCGTGTGTACGTGATACAATAAAATAGCAAACAAACAAACTCATGCCTTTCTTAATATATACGCGGCTTTTTTCAAACACCGCATGTTAGCTTTGCTTGGTTTTGGTATCATACATCCTAAAGCAAGATCCTTAGCTTTACTGTTTCTACACGCACCAACCACCGGATATGAATGATGCAATTATGCTTCTATCTGGATGGCATTGAACGCGTTCAAGCCTTCAAACTCGCTTTCGCGAACATTCCAGATGCACTTCAACCCCATTAGGTGTCTGTAGATGTTATTGCCGTATGGAACGAACGTAAAGAGTATCACCATCCTATTTCTTCCTGTGGGTGTCGTAAAAGGCGACTAAGGGATTTACTAGAGAATGGGCAGCAGCGTTCTCTATGCATTTTAACACCATACTGCGATCGCCAACCCGCCTGCCAGTGTGACTGACACTGGCATGGCCACAATCAAGGATTTTAATTTTGATAACACAAAAAATTTGTCGCTAATTATCAATTAAAAAGCTAAACCTTCCTAATGAATCACTCCGTCCATTAGTGAAAACTGTATGAAAATCCGTTTGGAAGTTTTTGAGTTTGTCGTTCAGACAGACAGACGCGGCTGGAGTACTTTGTTTTATAATATTGTTACGAGCTTGGGGTTCGTGACAATAAAAACTGCCGATTTAGTAACTAAAAAATAGACACTTTAATTAGGAACACCAATTTAAACACACTACTACTTTAAACACAATTAAAACACAATCACTTAATGACACTCTCAAATATCGTTCAGTTGTTCTCGCTTGTCTCGTTTTCAAAAGTAAACTAACTCCGTCGCTTTTTTTTTTTTTTTATGAATGGCATCTCGTAGCAGACCTAGAGAGGTCGTGTGCGTCAGAATGGCTGGTTGCCTGTGGCTTTGGTCTATGAGAGTTGATTAGAAAATTGCTACATAATTGCTTATATTTGCTACATTTAATAAATAATTGCTACATACTATATATATTTAGAAATAACATTTTTTTTTTGTACAGCCATCCTGACGTTTGGTTGGCTGGTCGCCTCATAGTTTCAAAGCCAAGCATGCAGAGTTTCCCGAAATGTATTGCGTCAATAATTGCTACATATTTGCTTCATTTATCTAATTTAGTTGTATCTTCAAACATATGTTAAATAAAGGATGTAGCAATTATTTTAATTATCCCAAGGAAAAGTGCCTGATAAAACAATAAAGGCAAATAGTTGCAGTGTGTCTTCAGTCAACGGTATTGCTACTTTAGGGGGCTCTATTATTGCTACTTTATGTTATGAGTAGGTAAGTGGAAGTGGTGGCAAGTGGAAGCCACATTGTATATTATACAATGTGGTATAACCTATATATTTTTTTTTAACGCAAGAATCGCATTACTTACGCTGTTGCCAGAGCCTAAACGATTAAACCGATTCAACATAACTAAGTATTTGCCTTTATTGTTTTATCAGGCACTTTTCCTTGGGATAATTAAAATAATTGCTACATCCTTTATTTAACATATGTTTGAAGATACAACTAAATTAGATAAATGAAGCAAATATGTAGCAATTATTGACGCAATACATTTCGGGAAACTCTGCATGCTTGGCTTTAAACTAGGAGGCGACCAGCCAACCAAACGTCAGGATGGCTGTACAAAAAAAATATGTTATTTCTAAATATATATAGTATGTAGCAATTATTTATTAAATGTAGCAAAAATAAGCAATTATGTAGCAATTTTCTAATCAACTCTCACAGACCAAAGCCACAGGCAACCAGCCATTCTGACGCACACGAGAGGTCGTTGCTACTTAACCGGATATTCCTGTGGCTGCCCTAAGGTTTTTAATCTTAAAGCCTCCAGCCAGGGCGCAAATTATATATATTAAAACTAAACGACAGCGCACTAAGGGCACCCCCTGTGGGGTACGGACCTCGGCTCAGGGCGTCGTCGTTGGGGGATCACAAAATTAGTAACAATTTGGGGACGGGCTGGATCAACATTTTGATCATGATTATTATCAGGGGATATTATATTTATTGCTACGGCGCTCTCAGCCTCTAACCGGGCGGGTGGCGCATCGACATTCAAGGGACGGGGGGAGGACTTTTATTACCATTTACTCGGGAAGTTCGCGTGGTACCTCGGCGGCGAGGACGGAAGGTCGGTTTGTGTATTTTGTGCACTGTACTCGTGGCCCTATTGCTTTCCTGAAGGAGAGTGACGGGGTCATCCGGATCTAAGAGAGTGTGCCTCGGTCGGCGAGTCTGACTAATGGCAGAAGGCCTGTAACTAGCGGCCTGCACAACCAAGGGGTTGCGATGACGTTCCGCGGATTCGAAAAAGCGCTTTGCAAGGCGCTTCATAAACTGTTTGATGGTAGGCATCTTAAGGTCTACGTGAAGTTGTTCGTTCCGAACGAACCAAGGAGCCTTCGTAATTCTGCGGAGAAATCGGTTTTGAAGTGTCTGCATCTTATGGATGTGATACGACTTTGCGTGAGCGAGGACTACGCAGGCGTAAGTCATGATCGGTCGAATGCACGCGGTGTAAATACGCAATTTGCACTTAAGGGACAACTTGCTGCGCGGGTTGAGTACGGAGTGTAGTCGGCCGAGAGCAAAACTGGCGCGCGAGCGCACCTGTTTTATGTGCTCGCCGAACGTCATGTGGTGGTCTAAGACCACACCGAGATATTTGGCTCGCTTCTCCCAAGGGATAGGCTTGCCGAACATGGTGATCGGTTGGGTAACTCCGTCGCGGCCCATACCGGCCTTATATAGGGCCTCGGATAGTTCCCGAAACATCTAGAACATTCGAGTACATACCGGCCCCGACTGACCGGGTGTCGATAGTTCTAGAATCGAACTTTCTCGAAGCATCTTGACTCTATTAGTTTCGCTACCTGATACTAGATGGCGCTAGTAGTAGGGTTTTTAGTTGTGCGCGCAACAATATTTATTGATATTATAATTGATTTTGTTTTTTTTTATTATTAATTATTATTTTGTTTTTTTTTCATTATTAATTATTATTTTGTTTTTTTTATTATTAATTATTGTTATTAAGTGTTGTATTATAGATTTAATCAAAGGTACTACAGAGTCACTTATGGCTTCATAGAGCATGTACCAGAGAAAGCTATTAATATCGCAAAGTTGCATTGGAGTCTTACAACATTACAAAACAAAATAAAAAGAAGAATGAATCTTAAAACAATTTAATATTCCGAAACAATACATGTTGTGATTGTAATTATGTACACACGGCTACATGTCAAGCTATATATTTCCAGAATAAGCTGACCTCTCATTGTACGGAAATCCTATACAATGCGAGATCAGCTTACACTGGAATGTATAGCTTCTTATGTAGCCGTGTATACACATCATTTTATAAAAATATTTTGATTTTGTACTTCATAGAAAATAAACTAACTAGGTACTATTATAAAATATTATTTCTTTAAATATTATAGTACGAAAATATAATTTTGTGTATAAAAAATGGATTTCCTACATACAAAAAAAAGGCAAAACGTTAATAACATGGAATTTAAATTGGGAGAATGTGTGGCCCTATAATTATTTCTTTACATGACCAATTGTTTTATACTGTACAATGCACCCAGAAAATAAACATTGTACAGTAGTACCCTATTGATATGGCTTACCGATGTACCTGCGCAGAAAGTGAATTTTAAAAGTGCGGGAATTGCTATTGACCAATCGGCACGCTCCACGCACCGCGGTTCTTTTTCCTGTACCGCTATTGGTCGGCAGCTGCCGCAATGTTAGCGCGCGCCGCGGGGCATGTTTGTCAGCCGTCATACTTCTGATCGAGTGCACGCTAGCAGCTCCAGTGTATTATGAACCTTATAATAGTGACCTAAGGTTGATTGTAAGTTTTAAGCATTCTTTCGTTAATCTTCGGGGCCATACTTTCTTTTCTGTGCGAACGAAGATTCACGACGCGCCTTATCAATTGGGTACCACTGTACATATTTTATCCTGGGCGCAGCTATGGTCTATTGAAACCTATAATATTAATCACACAATTGTGAGCTCTGCTTACCTAACATCACAATATTCGAGAAAATAGGAATGCCTTTTCTAATTATAATATTCATCTCTAAAGAATGCTCTTCTTTTTACAACATAATGCATCAAAAACGGGTGGAAAAAAGAACTTATAATTATTATTAATGGTTCTTTTGTATATGCACAATTCCACATGTAGTCATAGTGAATGCTAGACAACATTTCCTCAATGAAGCAGTCTATACAGGGTGTAACAAGACCCATTACATGGCCGTCATCTACGCATTCTGATCAAACAAACAACATTAACATTGAGCAGAAATCATTGCTGGGGAAACGACTTTTTTCAATTCTCCGTAAATAGAAGGAGACGTATAAGAGTAGAAGTGACTGTCGCCTTCGTTAAGCGTCTTTTACACCCGTTATAGTCTTGCTTCTAAATCTATTGTTGTGAAGCCCACGAGTATGCGTTTTGGAAGAGTCTCGTCCAAGGCGACGCTTGGCTGGCGCAGTCCGCGGCGCCGGCGGGTGCAGCTGCGGTGACCGCACACTGCCAGCGCAGCACGCAGCGCTCCGGGTGCGGCATCATGGCCACGTGCCGCCCGTCGCGGGACCGCAGCCCGGCGATACCCTCTGTTGACAACATACATGATCAACCTTTAGTGTCCCCACGGACACAGGCCTCCCTCTCTGTGAGAGGGAGGGTCATAATCCACCACGCGGGCACAGTGCGGGTTGGTATATGTCACATGTCTTCGAATTTTTAGTTCTAGGATATGGCGGTTTCTTCACGATTTTTTCCTTCAACGTTTTGAGAGCAGTGGTGATGAAATAATTTGCACAAAGTAGATATACATGGTGCTCACATATTTACAGAAATTGTAATAGTACCTATCTATAAAATCCACACTAAGCCAAGCGCCTGTCTGGGTCCGAATCCATGACCGAGGCCGAGTTTGTCCGAAAGGGATATCGTGGCCCTGGCACACAGGCAACGGAACTAAAGGCAACGGAAAAATCTCCTTCCGCTCCGCCCTGAGCGGGAGAAATTATTGGATAATTTCCCACCCAAAAAAAAAAAGGGCCATCACTGTTCTCATTGTTGACAACATGTAATTGATTTACTTCATGTTTAAAAAACAAGTCAATACATACTAAACTCAGCCATGAAGTTAGGCAGAAACATCGGAACCAGGTACAATTTTTTTTTTTTTTTTTCATTTCTTAAAATTTAGATGAGAGATCATTTTATGTGGGTTGATTAAAAAGGGCCGTGTTAAATTCTGACGTACTCTCTTAAGTTTAGAAATAATAGATAGTTTTTAATTTGAAATTAAAGTGAATCACGAATTTGTACATTTTGAAACTTCACAAAATGGGGCAACAAGATTTCACACCTATATGATATATAGGTATGAGTGCAATTTGGGAATGCAACTGTGACACTTACACTTCGGTTTTGTAGAATGTCTAGTAAGCTATATTTGTTAACTACCTGGGCTTCCATTTGGATTCATAGGGTAGACCTCGGTAGGCGCACCGTCATCGTCTACATATTGCATGGCAACTTGTCCGTTGTTTTGAAGTTGTTGAAGAAGACGCGGCTCTGACACCGTAAAGCGACCTTCGCCGTGCGCGACCCACACGCCGAGCACACTGCCGCCCATGCCACGGAACCACACGTCCGATTTATCTTCGGTTAACTTCACTGCGCTCCAGCGACATTCGAATCTAGAGAGTAGAAGAATTAATTTATAACAATAATTAATTAAAAAAAAAATAAGATCTTATAAGATCAAAACTAAGTATGTATTTCAGTTAGGGTGAATTCGACCAACACATAAGTACATATTCAGTCTGCAAATAAATGTTGAATTTTTTAGTCTTTCCATTCAAAAAATGTCAGTGTCAGTTTTATTCTATGCATTAAAGATCTGACTTTGGATAATCACCATTAGGCACTTTTGAACTGTCAAGAAGTCTATCCGTGATAAAGTAAGTTGCGTGCTCCACAGAGGCCTGATCCCGATCATACCCATAAGTGCTGTTATGTCATGAGTAGTGGTTAATAAAACGTATAGCCCCAAAACATAACACAATATGTGTACAAAACGTTTAGCAGTGGCTATATCGCCCAGATTGTATGATTCGTTGTTGTACAAACGCTCGCAGTTTTGAAATATGTCGAAGGTAAATTGGCAATTCAAGCGGTGCCGCGGCAGCGGCCGAGGAGCGCTTTTAGAAATAGGTTTACATTTTGCCTTCGGTATAATATGTAATAACTGCGAGCGTTTTTAAACGGACGACGGCGTTTGTAAAAAGCGGAATCATACAAATTGCCTACGACAGCTTTATCGGGTCTGACTTCGCGCTCTAATAGAACGGATCAACAAACTAATCGTGTTAACGTATAAATGCGCACAGCGGGGCCAGAACGGGATAGCGACTCTGCGCGTCAGGCGAAATCGTGCGGCAGTCGACCAATTTTTAAGCCACGGATAAAAAAGATCTGACTTTGAATAAATCGGCCATTAAGCACCTTTGAAATGTCAAGAAGTCTATGAGAAAGTTAGTAGCCCGTTCCCAATCTGCTCATAGCTGCTGTTATCGTCATGAGCGTCGTCGTGACTGACACTGACATGTCGCGTTCAACTTTAACAATAAATTATTAGTGTTTTACGTAGTCGCCATAAAAATGAGATTTCGGTACCTTTCTGAAGCGTTGTGGTCGAGGAATACTTGAGTCTTGTTAGCGCTCTTTGCTGTGGTTTCTGGGTCTATCCAACCGAGGAGAGCCATCAATTGACATCCATTGCATACTCCCAAAGAGAATGTATCATTTCTATTCTTGAAATGGGCAAATTGAGAGCTTAGCGAATCTGAGAATAGAATGCCTGCCGCCCACCCCTTTGCTGAACCTAACGTATCTGTTAGGAAAAAAAAAATTGTTATCAAATGATTGTTTTATTTTTAACTAGCCTTCGCCCGCGTGGATGTCAAAAAAAAAGCAGCTTCTCTATCAGCAGCATTCATATCTTAGTTGGAACCAACGTAAGAGTGGTAAGCAGATAGGAGTGCAGTTTGATTTACAACTTTACGGAGGATATACATAGCATATAAATACATACTTCGTTTTGTACATACTTGTTCAATATACCTACGTGTCCTCGTCCATTTCATGTCTAAGTCTATTTGTAAGAAATTTTGTATTGTTTATTTTTTCTACGTTTTTGTTCTTAAATAATAATTGATGTACCAACTTTTGAGTTATTCAAGGTACGCAATAAAATTCTCCCGAATACTATGTACCCCTTTTTCCGATTCTCGAAAACTCATTATAAGGTCTGAGTTTCGAGTTAATCGGACCGCGCGTTAAGATTCTTTAAATACAAACCATAACACTCCCTAAAATCCTTTTGAGAGGTAGTTTTGAAAAACGCAAAAGTTATGACAAACTTTGTTATTTAAGCAATGACTGCCTCGTTAGTCTAGTAGTCACAGGCGCGACTGCTGAGAATGAGGGGTGGGTTTGTTTCCCAGGTCGGGCAAAGTGTTATTGGATTTTCCATTAGGAATTTCTTAGTAGCAGCTCGAAGTCTGCATTTATGCCCGGTTGATGGCAATAGGCTCGCCCCCATTACATGGGACTTAAACAAAACTGTCGAAATGTGGTTGTACGAAAGATACACCTCTACCTAACCCTTTGGGGATTGCAGGCTTGATGTTATGTAAATAAGTACTCGGGCCAAATTACAAGTTTATATAAAAGAAATAAGATTCTGTTCACACAAACTATATCGCCCCTTTTTACGCACTCAAAGGGGTAAATTATTGAAACATCGTTTTTGACGTTTCTATTATTGGATTTATAGGTTATTTATACCAATTTTTAAATTAATCAAGCCACACAGTAGAATCCTCTCTTGTAAAATTGACTACCCCTTTTCACCCTATTAAGGGTCATTACCGCACGGTCTCCCGTGAGGCGGCGAGCCTCCTTGCCGGACTGCCGCCGTGGGATCTGGAGGCAAAAGTCCTCGCGCACATCTGGGAGTGGCGCGAGGAGGCGAAACGCTGGGTCGAAACTCCACTGCCGCGAGAAATCACGGCACAGCGGACGGAGCTCCGGCGGGATCTCATGGTGGCATGGAGAATGCGATTGTCGCAATCCAGCGCTGGGCACGCCACAATTATGGCGATAAGTCCCCTCTTTGAGGAGTGGCTAGAGAGGCGTCACGGCGTCCTCACCAGACACGGTTGTTTCGGGAGGTTCCTGTTCAGGATAAAGCGGGAGGAAACGCCCGGGTGTCACCACTGTGTGGATCGCCCGGAAGACACGGTGGAGGTCTGCCCGGCTTGGGCGGAGCACCGCCGTGACCTCACGGAGGCGATCGGTGGCGGCGATCTCTCGCGTCCGGCCCTGGTTCAGGCCATGATTCGGAGCGAGAGTGCACGGGAGACCGTTACCTCCTTCTGTGAAACAGTAATGCTCGCGAAGGAGGAGGCAGAACGCGTGAGGGAGAGGCAAGGTTCGCGCCCTCGCGCCCCTAGTCGCCGCAGGAGACGCCCCGGGCGTTGGGAGTAGCAAGCCATCTTCCAGCCACTATAGGCACGGGCTTGCGTACGGTGAGCGATGGGTAGGCCGCCATCCGATAAGGACCAGGCCCGGTTCGACTGCGCGTTGTGTTCCACGCGCGCCTGAAAGAGATGTCAGCACCAACTGACGGGGTCCGTTAGGGCCTGCCAGGGTTGTGATGTTTGTCCGAAAGGGATATCATGGCCCTGGCACACAGGCAACGGAAGGAACACGGGTGGGTTTTAATCAGTAAAAGTCTGACACGCCCTCCCGCTCCGCCCCGAGCGGGAGAAGTTATTTGATAATTTCCCACGCAAAAAAAGGGTCAATTTTCGAAAAACTGATAAATTATTTTATTTATTTTGGTTTACAGTATAAATACTGAGATTCGAGTTAATCGGACCGTGCGTTAAAATTCTTCCATACAAACTTTGTCATCCGCAAATCCCCCATTATGGAGTAGTTTAAAAAAAAACAAAAATGTCACACTTTATAATTTACTTAGGTTAGTATTCGTGCCAAGTTTCAGGTTTATTAACTCAAGGAATAAGATTTATCCCCCTTGTTCACCTCTTAAAGGTTGAATTTCGAAAAATCCCTTCTTAGCGGATGCCTATAGTTTCCAACAATAAGCCGAAATATTAGTGATGTTAACTTAAAAAGAAATTTCATTAAAAATAAAATTTTATTCCCTTTTTCACCCCTTATGGGTTCAAATTCTAACAACACCGTTGCGTTAGCTTCCAACCATAAGCCTAGATAACAAATTTAGTGATTTTACTTCGAAAATTAAGGACTGTCCATACACAACATCATCCCCCTTTTTAACCCTTCGGGGGTGGAATTATCAAAAACGCTGAGACATGTATCAATTAATTTTCAATCGTCAGCCTAAACACAAAATTTGAATATTCTAACTTCAAAACTGACGGACTTTCATATAAACTTCCATCCCCTATTTCATCCTCTTAGGGGTAGAATTTCGAAAAACCCTTTCTTAGTGGATACCTACTCTTTACAAAGAACACACTCTCCAAATTTCATGTCTCTAGGACCAGCGGTTTAGGCTGTGCGTTGATATATCAGTCAGTCAGTCAGGACTTTGAATTTTATATATATAGATGTATTAAAAATAAAATTGTAAGTTTAATTTACCAGCATAACTGAAACCACCAGGGAACACCAAGCCTTGGAAAGCGTCCAAAGTGATCTTCTTGTTTTGTAGGTCACTCATTGTCACATCGAAAACATCGAAGTTCGCCATCATTAGAGACGCAATCATCTCCCTGTCACCGTTTGTGCCTAGAAAAAACCATAGAGTTGAATTGTAGGGCCTCGAAATCCAAATATTAAAAAAACCAACTGTAAATACACGTTGCGTCAAAATCATCAGACCAGTCTAATTGGAGTCTAACGCGTAATTAAGTTTTCGCATTTTACCGCGCAATTAGCGTTTGGCGGCTCTCCATTTCATTTTGACGTCCCCATCGTAAACTATTTTGCAGCTCTCGCTCCATTTTCGAATTACTTTGTGATAATAATATTTATTTTCCTACCTTCTTCACGAAGTACAGCTACTCTTATCGGTTTTGTTTTTAAAACAGCCGCTGAAGGGTCGAAGGTAACATTGTATGTCACTCCCTTGCGCTTCTCAAGTCCTACAAAGAAATATAATTTCATTCGTTAGTTTACATTACACATTCAAAGGGTCAAATAAAAATAACTTGTGAATCATGACATGACGGGTATCAGGATCCATATCCGGTACGGTTCTAATAATCCTTCCATATCCCAAGGGCACGTGTTCCCTACCATTATCGCGCCCCCTGGTCTACTCTCTGATATACAATGGTCTCTGTACTCCCATGAAACATGAGGCTCCAGGGGCTAGTGTGAATCTTTGGGTTCATTCGAGCAATCGAGTCTGGTTCAACCACGCTGAGGTCGGTGCATTTAATTCATTCATTCAAAAAATCATGACAAACAGGTATTAGGATCCATATCCGGTACGGCTCTAATAATCCTTCCATATCCCAAGGGCACGTCTTCTTACCATTATCGCGTCCCCCGGTCTACTATTTCATATACAAGGTCAAATTAAATTAGTTAACTAAACGCGCGAGTTTCGCTAGCTTATTTAATTTGACCCTGTATATAATGGTCTCTGTAGTCCCATGAAACATAAGGCTCTAGTGGCTAGTGTGAATCTTTGGGTTCATTTGAGAAATCGAGCCTGGTTCAACCAAGCAGGAGTATTTCATTAATTCAAAAAATCATGACAAAAGGTATGATTTTATAAACTCATAACTTTTTGTCTACATGTACTAGGGGTCAACGGCCGCAGGTTGCACAAATAATGATAAATAATACCCGTCATGTTAGTGATGTTTCGGCAAAAAAATTAATATGGCTTTGTATGTTGTTAAATTCTTCAATAATATAGTACCTCGCCATTCCTGACGAACGCAGTCTGTGTTTGCTTGTAAACATTCTAGTTGATAACTTGTTTCTTCCCACATTCTGAACACTTCAATCAACTTTGTGTCGAGAACTTTTTTACCGTTGACTTTTATAATGACCTGCAAAAATACAATTAAAATTGTAAATAAAATGGTCTGAATTGAATCCATGTTATTAAAACTAAAAATTTTTGAAGAAAAGTACATACCTCAGAATTCATTCCATATTTCCCTGTGCTGCCAATTTGTTTGGCACTTACTCCGTTCTTCTTGAACTCGTCGAGTACATACGTTACATTACTGCGTGATACTTCGAGAATGATTCCAAGTTCCTCATTGAAAAGTGCTTGAATTTCTGATACATTCGGTTCTACATTGATATCGATATTCATACCGCGAATACCACCAATACCCATCTCTAGAGCTGTGGTTACAAAACCTCCTTCGCTGACATCGTGTCCTGACAGTAGCTTACCCTCTGAAATAGATAAGAGAGAAATAAGTTTGTAAAAAAAGAAGAGTTAAATGTTTAGAGGAAGCGAGTTTTAGAAAAACATCGGCTTGATGTCGTCTCACACGGGCCTGTGTGAGTCTCTTTATTAAACTCTAGTACTTCGCTTCTACGAATGTACGCAACTTACCCTTCAATAGTTTCTGAGTAACTTTGAACAAAGATTTGAGAACAGCAGTATTATCAAGGTCTGGTGGGTTGTCGCCTAGTTGTTTGTAACATTGCGCCAACGCGGATCCGCCAAGTCTGTAAGAACATATTTTTTTATAGGGGAATTATTTCAAAGAAATATTTGTTTGAAAGCACAAATGAAATATTAAGTTTTATATTTTACAATATTTAGTCTAATTTCTCGAGTTAGAATATAAAAATCACTAAGCAATCATTATCACATAATACAAGTAAGTACATACCTGTACTTTCCAGGGCTGACTGGAACATAAACGAGAGCTGATCCTTCTTCTAATAAAGCTGGTTCGATTTTGACCGTTATATCTGGGCATGGTGCGTAAGTTGACACTACCAAAGTTCCAGGTGATTTCACTATAATAAAAAATTAAAATAATATTTAAATTATCTACTTTAGCATTATATATTCAAAACAGATTTAAAAAAAGATTCTTAATCATATGTCATCATATGATTACATGGGGTCAAGAGGTCCTAAAAAATTATGCTTGCTCTGGAAACTTTGTCATGGTATGACAATGAGTTTGTTCCAAAACTTGATAATTATCTCCAAATTCTAAATTCAAAACAGACCTTTCTCCCCGGCGACTTGCGCGCACATAGACAGAGAGTCCTTCCCGCCGTCTACGGCTACACCGAGGCTTCCCATAGCATCACACACGGCGCGACACGCCTGCAACAGCGCTCCGCCCTCGGCGCCTGTTTTGCCCGCCCACATCCAGTTGCCTGAACACTTGACGTCTTCTAGCTCACTTATGCCCGCAAACACCTGGTTATAGTGCATGTTTAGTAAAGACAATTGACAATTGAAATGTGACTTTTTAATGGTGTTCCGCCCACGAGCGATCTTTTCGGCGATTTTTGTCACAGAAATACATTCACACAAATCGATCGTGGGCGAGCACCCTAAAGCTTACCAGCTACTTTTGAATACAACATAGAATAGCAAAAATAAAATTGAGCCGTCACGTCACGGTACGACTGGCAGATGTGAAACATCGCACTATACACACATTTACACTACTACATATAGACTGTGTAGTGGCCGATCGCCACGCAGCATGCGTCGCCCCGCCAGCAATCGGTTTTACGTGCGCCTATAGATGTTTCACTTAAAAAAATAAAAATTATTGCTGCCCCCAAAAGTATTACCATGATACGGGTACTACTTTAAGAACCTATATAGAAATTATCCTATCTGTTATTCCCGTGCCAAGATTCATCCAAATCCGTTTAACTGTTGATGCACGAACGAGTACCAAATATCTTGACAATTTGACCACATCAAACTTTAATATCCAAATCAATAATACGAATAACATTAGAAAAACAATACTTACTAAATTAGTAAGGGCTTCACCAAGTGACATGCGGGCACCGGCCGCAGGGTCCAACAGACCCTTGATATTCTGCGTACCGATAGACGTAGCAGACCCGACGAGGTCGTAATACGACAGTGCGATGATCGCACAGTCCGCGAGAGGCGTGTGTAGTGGACCTACGCACTGCTGTTGAGCTATCAGCCCTGTGACGCAACGGTCCACCTGTGTAACAAAAATAAGGCTATATTTCAGGCTCTTCCAATGTCAACTTAAAATGCAGCCCATTCAGCAGTACAATATGGTCACCCGATCACATTTTGGGGTCATATTGTCACCCGTACGGAAGAAGCTGACGCGGTCATTTACACACTTCCCTTGCGCGGTAACTACAATATTCTCGCACATCTTTTATGGACTAAACACACTTATTCATGAATAAATGTGTTTAGTCCCTATATTATGTGCGAGAATATTGTAAAGTCGTTGTTTTCTATAGAAAACAACGATTTTGTATGGAGGTGCGTACGCATCCGTTCAGCTTTCCGCGTCGAACAGATGCGTACGCATCTCCATACAAAATCATTGTTTTCTGTAGACAAAAGCTGAGCAGCTGAATAAGTGTGCTTATCCCTTATTTCTGGGGCTTTACACAATTTCTCTCAAACTAAGACACTAGATTTAGAATAACTATCTGTAGGTCATAAAAATATTTGTTCTGTGTGGGAATCGAACATGTTCATCATTGCGCAAGTAGCAGTCCATCCTCAAACTCAGTAAAAAAAGCTGATATTACAAACTCAATCAATCTAACCGAATGCAGCTGAATACAAGTAATTTACATGGAGCGTCTGCCTATCTGATCTCCACAACCCAGTAACTGGGTAATACGATACCCCTTGGTAAAACTGGTTGTCAGACTTTCGGGCTTCTGACGACCCGTAACGACTGTCAAAGATCCACGAATGACAGCCGGGACCAACGGCTTATCGTGCTTTCCGAGGCTCGGAGGAGTCTCGGTATGGAAAGACGGTCACCCATCCACGGACCAATTTGCCGGGGGCAAGCGTAGTTTAACCTGATGGAAGCGGCTATTATTACTTAACCACGAGCTGAATGACAATCTAATGCAGTATAAAATGGTCTTCTGTACACGTAACTTGGCAAGGATTTGGGATAGTGGGGGTAAGTTCGTGCATACACTTCGTTTAGTTTAGCTTAGTTCGCGTGCACTTATGCAACAAAAAATTGTCACTTTTTCGTTTGTCTTTTTTGTTTGTCATTATTCTATGGTTATTGCCATCATTTATTTTAAACATGTCTGTTTACAAGAAAGTTAGAGAAAGGAGAGGAATTCGTGAAATTTATTAAGTGTTATAAATCAAATTGATAAAATATTTTTAGTTATTGTGGCCTTCAAAAAACAATGTTAACGAGAACTAAAGGTCAACAAGCTTCATTAGTAGCTGCTGCAAACATACACTCGTAAAATAAACTTAATTTAAAATAGTAACAACAATTCGTGACAAAAACTTAACAAAGGGTATAATTTTAGTGCACGCAAGTGTAATCGGGAGCGAACGGAACGCGGGTCGAGGTGCGGGAGGCAAGTGTCGACTGACGCACCAATCGCGTGCTCGGAACGGTGCTCCACCAAAGAGACCTAAAAATGAGTTCTGCGCATCTAACTACTCTTGACAACTTACATGCCGGGGACTGTATCTCTAAAAATTCTCTAAACGAAGATGTATTCAACCTACCTTATTCGTCAAATACCTCTTGCTAGCAACATTGACCAGCCTCAAAACTCTGTTAAGGGCATCATGAACTGTAATATTTTGTGGCAAAGACAGCGGAAGTTTTGTTCTCTTCTCAGTGATCAAATCGAATGTCTTCCTTGGCATATTACCTAGATTAAAAAAAAACATTATTTAATTTAATATAAAATCACATCTGTATTCCCCCTCTATGTCCGTCAACTGAAATCTCTGATCCGTCAAAACAAGTGACAAATTCAATTCGGGTAAATACACATCGGGATTAGGGACAACTGTCAAATCATATTATCGTTCATTTTTAATTCGTGCCCTGAAAACTAATCTCATGCCCGTAAGTGATACGGAGTAGGAAATGTCCGAAACTACGGATTTCGTGATTAGGGAGTAGACCCCCAGAGATGGACGCACATTATGCCAGTTAAGCTACAAGTCACATGTGTGGTGGGGAACAGATTGCCATTAACTGAGCCCAAATCCAGTAACACTGCACAACATGGGGATCGAACCCAGAACCTCACACTCTGCAGTTTGCTACATCTAGAGCAACGAAACCATGTTACTTCCATAATTATAACAGATACGAGGTCATTATTATTGCGTATAAACAGATGATTATTGTCTGTAATTTGACGTAAATGCTTAATTTAAACGCTCTTATCTATAAATCGGTATTGATACAAGTAAACGGTGTGTATGTTGCTAATACAGCGAGATTTAATAAGTGTACATTCATGACGCAAAAGTGTAAGTGACCTCGAATATGATAATTATGTGGAATATTGTCATAAAAACAAATTAATACAACTGATGACATACCTATTTAGAACAGATCAAATGGTATGTACAGGATAACGTAATAAAATGGTGTCTTCTAACATAAAATACAGGATGTTTCCAAATATGTTTTCACAACATTTTTTTTTTTTTTTTTAAACAATTAAATGGTGTACATACCTAGTACAGCTTCTAAATGAAGATCAAATGGCAACTTAGATTTGGTGTCAGGTTTGAGCCTCTCAGTTCTGTTCAAATACTTGTTGGTGTATGAATCTTCCACAAGACTCATGTAACCATCTCCTGTGACTTCGCCTACAAATGATACAGGGCATCTTTCGCGACGACAGATATCTGTAAATAAAATGAAGAGTTAGGCTGCGTTCAGACAACACGCGCCCGCTCCGCGCCTGCCCCGCTCGCTTTGAAATTTGTTTTATATAATTTGAGTTTTACGACACATCAATAGATCTCAAATTGCATTTTTCGAAGTCGACCCACGCCCGCCTCAAATTCAAATTCATTTATTTGTACACATAGGTATAATGTTGTTACATGTTGTAGTAAAATAAAATGAAATATTGTATCACTATGTGCTGCCCTGTACAAAAAGATTCTTACAAAGAATAGGTGTACATGTTAAATACTACTAAGTGAAAGTCTTAAAAACTTTAGCAATAAACATAGACAAACAAAATAATAAAAATTGCGCCCGCCCTGTGTCCGCGCTTCGGCTTGTGCCGTATTGACTGTGATCAAGGGCGTCTTTTGATTAAATAATAAGTAGTATAAGCGAGTCAGCGAGAGACGGGCGCAGATTTTGTGCATGGCGAACGCGGGTGCAAAGCGGGAACAACGCGTGTGCGGGTGTGCGCGTGGTCGGCGCGGGTTATGCGCGTGTTGTCCGAACGCAGCCTTATGCAGCATTGAGTTACAATTAATGACAGAGAGCTAGAGATACAATGTTGTATATGGTAATTGAAGTTTCTAAAAAGTTTTCAAAACAGATTACTGTCCTCAACACTAACAAATTGTCTTTAGATGGCTTTCCACTTCTCTAGAACTATGAGGTGTTCTCATAAAGATAATAGATACTAGAATTACTTACACCTTAATTATTTCTAAAGACATACCTTCTAGAACCTGTCTATTTTCTTTGGAACAAAGTAAAGCGTCATTTTCCTGGTACTCAGCGCCCCAAAGCTCTAGGGTGGTGATAGTAGGGTCTCCCAACTGGAACTCTTTGTTGTAAACGACTGCCCCTTCTGGTTCTACTAACTCTTTTAGCACATTGCCGTTACCACCTGCGCCTTGGTCATGGATAGCTATGAAGAACACAAGAAAATTAAAAATTGTGTCTTATTTGTTAGAGCCTAAGGTTCAATTTTCATTTTACTTACATTCAACAGGGTTGATTTCCGCTTCTAGACATCCTCGAACAACTCTGTTCAGACGGTTTCCCATTTCCGGATCACCTGTAATATAGCTTTGTATGTATTAGTAAAATAATTTGCTTCACTTTTAAGGGTACCTAGGTACCCAAAACGATCAATTGCAATTGTCAATTTTTACGCTATCGATTGATGCGCAAATTGATCGTCTACCAAGTGCAATTGATGCGATTGACAATATTACCAATAGAAATTGATAGAGATTGATCAATTGCAATTGATCGTTTCGGGGACCCCTTAGAAGCACTCTATATAATAGGACTGACTATACTGTCTTTAGCAAACTGTACGTTGTAGTTGAAATATCAGCGTTATCCTGGCGACAGCGCATTTTGTGTTAGTTGTTAATAAACGTTTTGCTTTCTTTCTTTCGACAGTATAAAATATCCGCAAAACCTTTGGAAGGTTAAAGACTTGATGATTATATGCATATTTCATAAGATTAGCTCTGTTATCTCACCTCTTTGCACTGCTCCAAAATCTAAAGCGTGATCTCTTGAGTCGCCTCCTTGTACGGCCACAGACGAAGCGGCGCCGCCACCCACTCCAATACGGTAGACTGGACCACCGACCTTTACCAGCATCATACCTGCAAACAATTATTAATTATAGTAGACAAAAGAGGATTATTTGATGTCTTACTACAAGAAAAAAGCAAAGATAATTGTAAAAATTCGATAAGACTTACTGAATGCAAATTACTCAAAATAATTTATTGCATATAGTGCATCAGATAAAACACTGTTGACACAAAATCTTCAAGAAATTAAGAAAGGTCTATGTAACAATGGGTTAAATAAGAAGGTGCCTCAAACCTTTTTCTGGTTTATTTTTTTTAATCATATTGTGGGGCATGTATCCAATACCACCGCTAAACATGATTGGCTTCACGAATTCCTCTCTGACATTATCGCCATTCTTCAAACCATATGATTGAACAAATCCTGCAATGCAAAATTCAAAACACATAAGAAATTATACTTATTATTGTAAGTATATTGAAATATTATTTATCTTATAAAAATGAGAGATAATAAAATAAGTTTACCTGAGATTAATGGCTCTCCAAACTTGTTACCATAGTCCGATGCACCATTACTGGCATCAATAATGATTTGCAGGGGACTTGCAAAGTTGTTAGGGTACTCCCAACCTTTCTCTTCCCAAGGCATTTCATAGCCTAGAATATAAGAACATAATAGTATAAGTTAAATTATGTGATGCAACAAATAAACAGTATCCAGTTTTTTATGAAACTGTGTTTGTCTATTTATGTATGTATTGAATATGTACTCACCGGGTACATGCAGATTGCCAACACTGTAACCCGCAGTGCCAGCAACAGTGTGTCCACCACGTCCCACTCCCTGTACATCTCTTATACGTCCACCAGTGCCTGTAGTGGCTCCACTAAATGGTGCCACTGCGGTCGGCATGTTGTGAGTCTCAGCCGTAAATATGATGTCAGACTCTGTCACCTCCTTAACAATCTGAGATGCATCGCAGACATTTTTTGGCCGCAGTTTTGTATGTTGGAAACCTTTGATGGCACTATAATTAAAAAACAATTTAGGTTGAGATATTATTTTAATTTCCTTGTTTAAAATTCTATTGAATAATTCAACATACCTGCTGTTGTCACCGAATTTAATGACATTATTGTCATTTGATGTTTTCTGTGTTGAAGCTACCATATCAATTAGAGACTCGTCTATCTCTTCACCATCTAATAATAGTTTCCCCTGTGGATAAAAACATAATCATACTATGTAATATTTGATAGAGGTATTTATAAGTTTAATGATAAGAGTTTTCAATACAATGTACCTTGAAGAACCAATGACGCGAATGCTCACTATTACTCTGAGCAAGGTCAAATAATTCAACACTTGTTGGGTCACGCTTCAATTTATTAACAAACATATCCATATAAAAGTCCATGTCCCAGGAGTCAAAGGCAAGCCCTACAAGAAATCATAATAGGTTAGTTTACATTAATTTATTCACTTTAGAAAATAATAAAAGTAAAAATGAATCCCATAAAACTGACCCAATTTTTGGTTGACTTTCTCCATAGCTGGTCTACCTTCTTTCTGGAGAGGTACCACAAACCAAGGTTCTAAATCCTTTGGCAATCCTTCATTGAAACTAGTCCTAGGAAGGTTATCCTTTGTGTAAATACATTGTGTCATCCTGTCATGCAATGGTGCGGCCAAGGCCTCATGTAACTTTTCAGGGATATTTTTTGCCTTTGCAAATGTGATAAGGTATCTTGTTGAAACTTCCAACCGAATGACATCACGCAAGCCAACACTCTCACAGATTTGAACAGAATTACTTGAGTCGGCTGTAGAGAAATTAAACCTGCAAGATTTGTTTAATTAGGTACACAGTCCACAATTTTAATTTGATGTATTTAATGTAAGAACATAAATTAGTAAATATTGCAAACATACCTTGGCCCAATCTCAATAACAATTTGATTTCCTTGAACATTCTTGTACACAGTCTCATTTCTCAAAGCTTGAGGCTGTAAAGGGGAACTGAGCAACCACTTCAGAACTTTAATCTGATTGATGTTAAGATAGTCACAACCTTCTCGTAGCTCCACATGGTAACAGAGTTCAGTTGACAACTGTGCTACATCAGCATCAACTAGTTGCAACTTCTCAAGGATCTCCTTCGTCTTATGTGCACTAAATGCTTCAGAACAGAAGAATCGTATTATACACATGTTGAACTCAATGTACAAACAGAACAATATCCGAATTCAGAATGATTGGAGACTGAAGTTCATAGACGTTGCTAGTAAATATCTTACATCAATGTCAGAGTTCAATTGTTATCAATTATTCAATGATATCTGTAACAAATTAAAGACAAACAACTTTAGCTTATGCAATTCTATTAATGAGCATTCAAATAAAAATAACACAATCCGCCTTATTACAAAACAAGATTTATTTTTTGACAGGGCTTAGACCATGGAGCCAGTTTTTGTAATAAGAACGTAACAGTGATTGAAATACCGTTCTTTATACAAAACAGAAAACTTAGTTCGGTACTAAGTTGTCAGTTTTTTGTTTAGGAACTTTACCATAGTCGGAATAAAGTTCGAAATTCAATAATGGCTCCATGTTTTAAACCTGGGTCTGAAGAAAAACTTTGTTTTGGAATAAGGGGGAATAAGTTTGGAGGGTCACTATCAGTGATTTATAATGTGTCAAATAATTAACCTTTTGTGTGAAAATACCTAGTAGATCTGCATTTTATGTATTATTTTTTAATCATGAATTCAAATATCAAAAATGCTGATCCTGCAATTTACTAGGTTCTCACCAAGCATGAATTTGAGAAATATGTAGGTCTTCAATCCAATTACAGTGATATTTAAAAAAAGTGCCTGTATAAATCATATCCGTTTGATAATAAACTTATAAAATTAAGTACTTTTGCCATTAAACCTTTTAACCTTTTTTTAATAAGTATTAGGTTGTTGCCTACCTATTGTTTATTTTAAGGTCAGTGGGTCGTCTTAGGGGCGGTTAGGGTATAGCGTGGAGAATGTTTCTCATATAGTATATAATGTAATATTTCTGTTCAAAATCGGAAATTAAATGACAGGGTAAACGTAGACAAGACAAGCAAGACCTACTTACGAGTGTATCAGTAAAGTACATTTCGGTAAAAAAAGATTGTAAGCTACACGTGCTCTCAGGAATCACGCACAGTCTTATTGTCCTAAACAAAACTACATTCTTCGATCAAATTAATCAAGCATGAAATTATGTATAAAGTAAGTACTTACTTAGGTGTTTATTATTAAAAGTTCTTACCAACTTTTTTTTATTCCATTGTAAAGTGATATTCAACGAACAGAAATAATTGCAGCAAATTCTTGTTGGTCTCTTGTCGATTATGTACTCAATATTTTACACACAGAAAGTTAATATTGTTTACCTAGCTAGCTTTTGCAAGTTTATGAATAAAATCGCAAAACTGAGTCTTATTAGAAGTCAGAATACTATTCTTAACTTTTTATTTACAGCAAAACAATTTTATGTATTTAAAATAACCTTAGTTCAAATAAAGTTATTGGAAAACAAAACGAAAATGCGGTAAAACGAAACCAAAACAAACAAAAACAGTAGGTAGGTACTAGGTAGCTTATCTGTGGTCTGTTTTAAACCTTAGAAAATGTGATGGGGCAAAGGTATGTGGCAGCCGTACAGCCACTATCTATTTTACCATTCGTTGAGGACCACGACCATCATTTCCAGTTTTCCTCATCGCTGCCATAACCACAGACAGACTAGAAGCGTTGCCACATCAACAGCTGCCGTGCTACTGCTACTCACTTATCTATAGTGGATTCCCAAGAGTTTTCTATTTGGCGCAGCCGCATTTATCTAGGTATTTGTATTTTTATATATTTTTTTATGTTAAGTTTGTGCTAATTTTAAATATTTTCTTTCTTTCTTTCTCCAGGGTCATAGAGCCACTTTGTAGGACTTATAGCACCGATGCAATAATAAGGTTCCAATCAACTCAGCTTATCGCAGTCGACTGCTGGACATAGGCCTCTCCCAGGCTGCGCCAAAACCCCCTGTCCTCCACGTTCCGTATCCAGTCTGACCCAGCTACCTTCTTATGGTCGTGGATCCATCTAGCTGGGGGGCGTCCCACACTACACTTGCCGATACGTGGTCTCCCAGTTCTCCACTCGTCTGCTCCACCGGCTATCGGTCCTTTTACAAACATGGGCAGCTCACTGCTACTTCAGTTTGCTTACTCTGCAAGCTATGTCGGTTACTCCGGTTCGTTTCCGGTTATCTTCATTTCAAGAAACTCATAGCCCTCTCCATAGCGCGCTGATCGACCTTGAATTTGTGGACCAGCCCGACTGTCAGTGTTCACTGGTGTCCACGTTTCGGCACCGTATGTCTTAACGGGCAAGACGCACTGGTTAAAGTCCTTTGTCTTCAAACATTGCGGGCTAAGCGACGAGAAGACTTAACGAAGTTTTCCAAACGCTTCCCAACTATTGCCTTCTTTCTTTAAAAAAAAAGGTTATAGGTGGTCTAGAAAGGCTCTAGAAATAGTAAAGTTTATAATAATACCAGCCTATTATTGTCCCACTGCAGGGCAAAGGCCCCTTCTCATACAGAGAAGGCACGAGCATTGATCACCACCACTACCATTGGTACTTACCCGGATTTGAACCCCCTCTGCGTCCTCTGCTAACCCCTTGTGCGTGAGAGACAGGCTTTTAACATTGGGCCATCACGACATGGGGTCCTTTACGGTTTATGTCTTAAAATATAATTTAAATAATACCTACATTTTGACATGCTATGTGAAAACGAAGTATGTTGGTGCCCTGAAACAGTGAGATAGGGTCACGGGGTCGTGCTAATGCTAAGCCATGAAGGAGATGGGGGGTCAAGGGGGGGATCCAGGGGAGGGGGAGGTGTAATGGTACTCCTGACCATTGCTATCCCCCCCCTGACAAATTTTCTATCTCTTATTACTTTGTTTGATGTTGCCAGCGAATGACAGGTTAATAATAACACTTTATTGTGCTGATATTATAATAATTATGATGATGGACCGTGGAGTTTCTTGCCGGCTCTTTTCCGTACGAAACGACCAAATGGAACCCTGCACCTAGCTTCTGACGTTTCTTATGTGCCCATGTAGGTATAAGTGAAATAAAATATTTTGATGCACCAGTTCTTTCATCTGTACTATAATATTATAACTAGCTGCTGCCCGCGGCTTCGCCCGCGTGGCTTTTTCTAAACATATAAAACTTCCTCTTGAATCACTCTATCTATTCCGCATCAAAATCCGTAGTTTTAAAGATCTAAGCATACATAGGGACCGACCAGGGACAGACAGGAAGCGGGAAGCGACTTTGTTTTATACTATGTAGTGAAGAGGTAAAGTTTCTGAGGTTGTAGAAGTAGAGGGTCTTTGGAACTACTGATCCGATTCCGAAAAATCTTTAAATATTGGGTAGCTACAGTATTGCCGAGTGTCATAGGATATATTTTATGTTAAAACAAGAAACACGCGAACGAAGTCGCGGGCAGAGGCTAATTGTGAATAAATTAATATTGTTCGCACGAAACCAAGTTTGATTTTGCCGCGCCGGGCCGCCCGCTGTCCCATTCGTTCGTAGCTTTGAGTACTCGTATAAATACTCAAAGGTTCGCAGCCGCGCTCCCCGATCATGACTTACGCCTGCGTAGTCTTCGCTCACGTTAAGCCACATCACATCCAAGATGCAGACGCTTCAAAATCGATTTCGCCGTAGAATTACGAAGGCTCCTTGGTTCGTTCGGAACGAACAACTTCACGTAGATCTTAAGATGCCTACCATCAAGCAGTTTATGAAGCGCATTGCAAAGCGTTTCTTCGAATCCGCAGAACGTCACCGCAACCCCTTGGTTGTGCAGGCCGCTAGTTATAGGCCTTCTACCATTAGTCAGACTCGCCGACCGAGGCATACTCTCTCAGATCCAGATGACCCCATTACTCTCCTCCAGGAAAGCAGTAGGGCCACGAGTACAGTGCACAAATTACACAAACCGTCATTCCGTCCTCGCCGCCGAGGTACCACGCGAACTTCCCGACTAAATAATAAAAGTCCTCCCCCCCGTCCCTTGAATGTCAATGCGCCAGCCGCCCGGTTAGAGTCTGAGAGCGCAGCAGCATTAAAAGTAACCCCTGTTAATAATCATGATCTAAATATTGATCCAGCCCGTCCCCAAACTAATTTTGTGATCCCCAGCGACGCCCTAAGCCGAGGTCCGTACCCTACAGGGGGTGCCCTTAGTGCGCTGTCGTTTTAGTTTTAATAAATATATTTTACGCCCTGGCTGGCTACGCCTGGCTTTAAGCTTAAAAACCTTAGGGCAACCACAGGAATATCCGGTTAATTCATTTTACGATATCTTAATCCGCAAACCAGCTAACTCCTTATGAGCAAATTTAGTGTTAGCAGACACTTAAAACTTTATAATATTTGGTTTAGACTACTTATGAAAAAATCTAAAATACCGTTGGTGGATCTGCTGTTATAATCAGGGACTATTTTGGTTACCCATTGAAAGGGTTTTCAATAGGGTTTTTCTAAGCACTTAAACAAAAACCCATACGATATGGGTAACTCTTATGAACGGCCTAAATTAAATTTTGGTAACCCATTGAATGAGTTTTCGATAAAAACCCATACGGTGTGGGTAAACCTATTGAACGGCTTAATTTAAAAGCCATTCAAAATTACCCACACCGTATGGGTTTTTGATTAACTGCTTAGTTTTTCTAAAATAGTAACCAAAATGGTCCCTAGGTAGAATAGAGATAGAATTGGTCATGCTACGCGAGCTGGGCGGATATCGAAATAACTTATTATGATTTATTCATGTTACTGGGTTTCAAGTAGGTATAGAACCCATTGAATGAGTTATCATGTAACCCTTTCACTGGGTTTCAAGTAAAAAACCCATTCAATGGGTTATCATGTAACGCTTTCAATGGGTTTCTAGTATAAAACCCTTTCAATGGGTTACATCATGATAAAGGTAACCCATTGAATGGGTTACCCCTTCGAAAGGCTTAACTCTTAACCGGGGTTGTACGGTCCCTGGTTAAAATGTTAAACAAAAAAAAAACTTAAAAAAAAATCAAAATGGTAATCTAAATCAACATCAACATGTATTTGACGAAATGTGGAATTGGCTGGTTTGCGAAATATCGGTATCGTTTATTTTCTTGTGCACTTGCCTAATTTCTCCTTGCTAAATTACGAAACAAAACAAAAATTATGTGTTTGCTATCTTAGTTATGAACCGATGCGGGTATGGCTCCATTGCCATAGTCTATAGTTCATAGTCATATGTCTGAATGATGACGACTAGAGGAAATCACTGATTATTGAAATGTACCAATTTATTGTCGAACACATTTCTGCGGATCTACTTTTTTGGTTAACACTAGATTCACATATTTGGTAGATACACTATTCATAAACATTCGCCTGTCAGACGTATACATTTTTCTCGAGGATTTTAGTTTTATAAAAAACAATAAAATACATTGAACTTTTAAAAGTTGTTTATGTATTAATAATTACTTAAATGAAATAGAAATGAGAAAAATAGTTATTCAGAGCAATCAACACATAGTATTCCTCGGTGATCCATACAAATGATTTGTTTTCACTGGGTACAACAGAACATTATTATTCGAAGTTTTTTTTAAATCGCACAAACCACATTTTTTTTTCTGTAACGCACTGGGTTGTGATTGAGCATTGGACGAAGTTTCGCTAAGTACTTCAACAATTTTCCTATTTAGGCATCGCTTTAAAGTTCATCAGACAGATATGTCGATACTTTTAATTGTGATTAAACATAACGCGTATTTCTTTTCTGATACACTTCATCTCCTGTTTCACTCTAATCTCCAAGAAAACAAAGATGTTTCTTTTCGTAATTTCACTATTGTCTAGTGGTTTAAAGAATACACCTTCCTTCCAATAAAGTTCCATTTTATCGAAATAGTGCCAACTTGCCAAGCATTGTTCTGAGGTGCCAAGTCTCCGAGTAACGGCCGTGAAGGGACATAGACAGCCAGGACGAAATTATAAGGGTCATGTACACACGGCTACACATCAAGCTATACAGTTTAAGCTGATCTTGCATTGTATAGGATTTCCGTACAGTTCGAGATCAACATAAACTGGAAATGTATAGCTGTAGACGGCTACACATCAGTGTAGCCGTCTGTACAAGACTCACGTTTCTTGATAATAGAGTTAGAACGAGGTTAAGCTCGAGTGCTAAGTACACACGCAGCGACTTTAGTAGCCAGCCAGTCGCTGGCGACTAAAGTCATTGCGTGTGTACATACCTAGAGGCGCACTCAAATAAAGTACTTACTAATTCCTGTTTTATTTCCATGTGTACATCATTATAAAATTCTCTATTCCTTCATATTTGTTTTCTCTACTCTATGACTCTATCTACAAATTCTCATTTCTCAATCCTTGATTTCAATTTCAATATGGCGGTTAGTCACATTTTCGCGTTTTGCAGATTTTTATAATCTTGTGTGGATTGTGCTGAGATTTATGTAATGTGCGTTCTGTTATTTTCAGAAAACAGCAATTGGTTATTACGAACAATTGTAGTTTCGTGTTCTAAGAGAATTCAAGTGAGGACGACTTCGGCGTCCTCACGCCTTGGGATCTTCGCCCTAGGCTCCATCGTGTGAAATATTGATTTTATTCATTCATCCTAAAAATGATGATGTATACGGTAAGACAAACGAAATTTATTACATTTGTAAGTCCAATGTGTTTTTAAAATGCATGTTTATGTTGAGGTTGACTGCGATCTTCATTGATGTTCTATAGACATTTTAGCAATAGGAATGAAATAAAAAGCAGTTTTAGAATTCAACGGTTCAACCCAAACGCCACCCGGCTTGTTTTTAATAAGATCTTACCTTCTCGTAATACCTTCAGTGATCACGGTCGAGAGCTATATTATGAGAACTTGTACACGAATTTATAGATAAAATTGATAGGTTGACAAGTTATGGATTTCATAACTTCTTGCTTTCTTTATTTGCCGCTTGCGTGATGGATCATTTCAACGAAATAATGTTTATTGTTTAAAATCCAGTAGAATCAGTGTAATTGTTGTTTTAATTTCTCAAATCTATTGTTATAATTATAACCTCAATGTTGATTTAGGGCACAAGTACGGAGCAGGACACCCGCTTCAGCGACAAGGAGAAGAAGCTGATGAAGCAGATGAAGTTTGGTGACTGTTTAACTCAGCAGGTACATTAGGAATTCAAATAAACATTAAATTCTTAAAAAAATACACAACAGAACCTTTAAAATAATGAATACAATTCAGCCTTTATTGCTCGCACTGCTGGGACACAGGAATAATATTGATGATTAAAAAAGAAAAACTTAAAATCGGAATCCAAGTAATTCATAAGAGTTCAATGGTAAATAAAACACAACTTTTAATTCAATAAGTTGTAACAAGTTTTGAGCAAAATAGAATATTTTTTTAAACTAACACTTCGCCCGCGACTTTGGCCACTCGGATTTCGTACTTTCCCCTACGAACTTCCCCACCTACCTTCTACCACCCCCTTTACTGGGTAATTTTGGAAAATTAATCATTATGATCAATATTTAGCTAAATAAATATTTGTCCCAAGTTTCAAGTCTTCATATATACCCACCCTTTTCCCCCTTTTCACCCTGACAGAGCTTGATCTTTGAAAAATCGTTTACCTATCATTTCCATTAATTGACTTGTAAGATTTAAAAAAAAAAAATTAGTGAGATAATGAGCTTCTAAAATCGTATTTCATACTTTCCCCTATGAACTTCAACACCCTCACCACCCCATATAAAGCAGTTTTAGAAATAAATAATTACCATCTTTATTATTTACCTAAAGATACCAAGTATTGTTACCAGGTATTTGTGCCAAGTTTCAAAGCAAGTATGGAATGTGCGACTAGCTTCATATTTTTAATTGACTGACTCCTTGACAGTTCAAAAGTGCCTTTAAATGGTTTAATTGAAATAAAAACTATGACTGAGTATAAAAAGCCTTTCCTAAAAACTTCCCTTTTTTACTCAATTAGGGGTTGATTTTTGAAAAACGTCAAATACTCTCAATTTTATCATACCAAGTTTCAAATTATTCGGACTGCAATCAGGAATCTTCAATATAAACTTTAACACCCCCTAAACCCCTGCAGTTTTGAAGGTTACTATTATTATAAATAAGCTATTGTATGTAGGTGGACATGTCCAAGGTGAAGCTGGATGTGCTGAAGCCTTGGATCACCCAGAAGATCACAGAAATACTCAAGATGGAAGATGATGTAGTCATTGACTATGTCAACAACCAGCTTGAGGAGAAGGTGAGTGACTATCCTTTATAACCTATGTTGTGTATTTCTATTCATAACAAAATGTAATCATTGCAGTTTCTTTACAGTTAGACTTTAGATTATATTACTTAATTACTCAAAATTACTAATTAATACGTACTTATTCAGGAAGTTTATATAATCTATCACTGTTCAAAGGAAACTGCAATTGAAGTATGATGTCAAATGTATATTGATTGCGTATGGATATTTTTATGGTCCACACCGGTTAGTGCGCCGTCGAAGCCGCCTCAGCCCGCTGCCGCCAGCTCCCGCCGCCGCCCGCCGGCTCCGCTCTTTCGGAGGCCCTTAGCATTCTCAATCGGTATTTACGGGGAAATTAAATACTATAACCATGCTAACTGTAAAGCATCAAACGCAGTGGAAGTTCCCTTGTTTGCGACATTTAAATGGTCAATGTATTGATAACAGATTTGTTAAAGTCGTTAAGAGATTGATTGATTTGACTCGAGGTATGGAAGTCCCATGTTTAGGCCTTGCGATCAGCATAATGTGGTTGTGTTCGCAAAACCCTTACAGATGCAAGTGGTTGAAGAGAGGAGAAAGAAGACCGCGCTGCATCGTCGTCCGGCGGCGCCGCGTAAGCTGAGCTTCGTAGCAGCCAGCGCGCGACGCCGCGTCTTCTCGCTGCCAGCGCGTCGTCGTCGCTGATCCGGCTCCAGCACTAATGAAAATTAATATTACACAACATGTACATACCACTTGCTTCCTTACCCGAGTCATTTCTATGCTGACCATCGATTGCCAATCACCTAAACGCGGCGCTCTTAACGGCTTTTCAATTATTTTTATTTTTCTTAAAATTTGTTTTTATTTTTTTGTATAAATGAGAAAACATTAGTGGAACAAATAGAGTTATAAAATATGGGCAAAAAGGTAGGGTGTAAAATAACGAATTTGATGAAGATTAATAATGTAAGCTCTTTTCTTTCCCGATCCTGTTTCCTCGACTCCTAGTTCCCTTGTCCCAAGAAAATGCAGATCAACTTAACTGGGTTCTTGAACGGGAAGAATGCGCGTCTCTTCATGGGCGAACTTTGGGAGCTGCTGCTGAGTGCTCAGGCCAGCGAGAATGGTATACCAGAGTCATTCACACAGCAGAAGAAAGAAGAGATTAAGAAAAGAATGGTAAATAATTGACTTTATCTTGTTCAAGTTTTACTCATCAGCCTATATAACAGTAGCTTCTGTTTTAAATACTATCCATTAGCACATCTTTATATGTGTAAACAAATTTATGTGTCAATTATAACTCTAGGAGGAACAGCAGAAGGACAAGGATAAAGAAAAGGATCGTCGCAGATCGCGGACTCGGTCGCGGTCCCGGCGTCGTTCCCGGGAGCGGAGGCGCTCGCGATCAAGGACACGAGACCGTTCTGCTGATAGGAAGTGAGTCACATTTTATGGTTATTATTATCTTTGTAAGAGACCTTTTCATGTTAAATGCTAAGTGTTCTTATTCAAACCATATGTGTTATTCACAGTGCTAAAGTTGACAACTATAAGTATATGCTGCACGCGTAGCATGACCACCGTAGAAACGGGTTTTGTCGACGGAAGAATCGACAAAATGACAGATTGTAAAAAGATTTCTACCGCCCTAAGTATGGCGATGTTAAAACTGAAGAGAAGAAAATGTTCAAAGAAAAATTCTATTCTTCAGTAGACAAAAGTCTAATGTCAAGCATGACAACCAATTATTATTTTTCTCTACTTTTGACACTTGAGGTAGAAACATTTCTTCTCGACAAGTGCTACATAGACATTGACGACACGGTTGGCGCAGTTAGTTAAGTGATTGACTGCTGCGCTGCGTGTTGCGGGTTCGATTCCCGCTCGGAACAAATATTTGTATGACCTACAAGTAGTAGTTCCGAGTCTGGCTGTTTGTGTATGTGAGTTTAAATGTTTGTAAACGCACCCACAATACAGGAAAAATTCCTAGTGTGGGGCAACGTTTTATAATCAAAAAAAATTGTCTACATCACATTTGACCTAGACAAGAATCTATATTGATTTTGAATACTCAATTCAATATTTTCACCGTCCAAATTTTTTCTCACTGAACAATCTGGTCAGTGGGTCGTCTTAGGGGCGGAGTTGTAGGAGTTGGAGTATAAGCTTAGGGGCACATGAGCAGAAAATTGTGGGAAAGAAATTGTTGTTCTAGGTAGTCGAAAACCGTCCTTAAACGCCATGTCGCCGTCCCCCATGGCGTTTAACGTGTTAAGATAAAAAAAAAAACATTATCATGTTGGTTTTTTTTTAACTTAAATTCATGTTGGCATGCTGCTTGCACGGAGAACACAGGGGGGCAAAATGTTTGTAATTTTTTGACTAGGACGCACCGTTTTCGAGATATTTGAATTAATTTTTTTATTCGTTAAAAAAAAAACTATTTTCGCTGGTTTTTGTTAATTAGGAACTTGACGTTTGACAATTTTTTCCGAAAACGAAACTTAATAATTATCGTAGAATTCATATTTTATCTACATCACTCCCCGTTGCTATGGAAAGAATAAATGTCTTTGTCTTCATAGAAACGCGAGTCTACGGGTCGCGCCGTGCTCGGGCAGAAGAGATATCGAGTTGGATAGAAAGGGCTTTGTCTATTCTTGGTAGAATAGAGATAACAAGTCCGTGTTTTAGGTTTCCTAAATCTCGATTGTTTTAATGTATTATTTAGGCACCGCAACGGAGGCAGCCCGCGACGCTCGAGGAGGCGCAGTCGCGAAAAGAGCAGCCAGTCGAAGTCTTCACATGTAGAAGAGATTAAAGCAGCAGAACCTAAAGGTATGTGGTTATTCAGCATTTCTTATTTTCAATATAAGCCCAATAACACGTACATTATCGGTATTGTCATACACACACTAATAAATCTCAATCTCTAAGCGGTAACTTCTGACATGCACATACATATAAAATTTTATGAGTAGCAGAGTTTATTTTGTGGATTTATGTTTCATATAATTATGAATGTGTTTTGGTAGAAAATGGAAAATCTCCAGAGAAGGAGAAGAAAGAAGAGCCGGAGGTAAAGGAGGAGGTGAACCACAACACGACAAATGACACCAGCAGAGATGAGAGCAAAGAAAATGTGCCCAAGGAAGATAAAACTGAAGATGAAGGCCGCAAGTCTCGATCAGCTTCACCCGCAAAGTGAGTTTATGAAGAATGACATTTTTAGAAAATTAAATAACTGCATCATACTTACATCAAGTTGGAGAGAATCTAGAACTATTAAAGAATGCTCATGTTTACCATAACGCTTTATACAGGTCCACTGGAGACAAAGGCGCCGAAGAAAAACCAGCTGAAAAAGCCAGGCGCTCGTCCAGTGAAAGACGATCCACGTCTGCATCATCACGTTAGTATAATTGAGATCTCCTGTCCTCCTCCCCTCCCACCTTTAGTTTATTAACAACCTCTGATGAGACAATTATCAAGAAGTTCTCTTCTTATGCTATATCGATAAGTTAGTCAAATGTTATCATTGTTATAGGTGGTAGTGCAAAGAAAAGGTCGTCACATAAGAAACGCCAGTATCGCTCAAACCGCGATTCGTCGACTAGCGTCAGCCCCCGACGCAGTTCCCGCAGAGAAAGGTAAATAAGCGAAACAACTTTTTCTGCATTATGTTTTTCGGGGGTACCCAATTATTTTATGAAATCAGAGCCTTTACTCATGCTCTTACGCGGCTAGGTCGCGACCGCGCGAGAGTTCGGCTCGTCAGGCGAGTCCGAAACTGTGAGTATTGCCGCACAAGGACGATATGCAAAAAATTGCACTTTTGCAATTTATCCACTAATACGTTCTTCTGAATGATACAGGAGTAAATCTCGTCGTCGCAGCAGCCGTCGCCGGTCGTTAGAGCGCCGCGACAGGGAGCGAGAACGGGAACGCGAGAGGGAGCGAGAAAGGGAACGTCGGCGACGTGAAAGGGAGAGGAGAGAAAGGTGAACTTGCCATAAATTTCTTTGTACTCATAAAAAAGAGAGAATTATTTGTTACATGTTCTCAATATTTAGTTATGTATAATAATATGATGACCTAAAAACACAACTTGGTTGTTTAATGTTTGTTTGTATCTGTTTAATTTCATAAATAAATAGTCCATATGTCACATAGTAAATGAAACTGAACACTAATAAACTCTTAATAAATTATATCTGTCCTTATCATTTGAATATAAATCAACGCCTTTTTAATTTTAATTATGGTGATGAAATTTATAAATTACTAATACCATTGCATTGATACAAATGCGCCGTGGATACAAATTATCGATACAGATATAATATCAACACTTAACTTTCTGCTTCATCATGCCATCCATGCCATGCCATAGTAGCTCATATTAGATTGATTTTACAGAATAATCGGAATGGTTCTTAATCTTGCCAATTTTTTTATAAGGTCCCGAGAACGTCGCCGGTCACTGGAGCGACGCAGGCGGACGCGTTCACGTTCACGAAGACGCGTTACTAGAGAGAGGTAACATATTTATTTATTTTGTGGTCAACTCAGTTGAGGAAGCTTGTATGCTGATTAGCTTAGTAGTCACTTGAAGGGGTTGAATGTATGTATTGTTCGATCATTTGTGTGATGAGGTCTCGTGATCGTCGACGTTCCCGGTCTCGCAGGCGGAGCGCATCTCGTTCTCGACGCCGCTCGGGCCGCGGCTCGCGCGAGCGACGCTCGAAGGACAGACGATCCAGGGATAGGCGCTCGAGAGATAGGTCTAGGTAATCACAAATTGGCATTTCTTTTTCATAGTCCCATAGTGTCAGTTTCGTGTAAACTGCGTTCACAATTTAGTTTCCAATTTATGTGATTTCAGTCAGTAAAATAGCTACATAGTAAAACAGCCACTACAAATTAAATTCCTTTATGATATTTTCAATAGAATTAGTCATTCTGAAATTAAATTAATTAAGACTCGTATAATGTATTTGTTTAACTGAAAATAGCGGCCAGCGGAAAGTATTTAAATATAATTGAAACATTTGATATATAACTCTTACCACAGGGAGAGGAGATCCAAGGACCGCACCAAGGAAAGAAGATCAAGAGACAGGAAGTCACGTGACAGAAGATCCAGCGACCTGATCAAAGAACGATTGGAAAAATCTGTCTCTATTCCCCGGAAAGGTTAGTTATTGTCATAATTTATATCCCACTTATGAAACGTCCATAGTAACATCCATAGATTATTGACCTTTCTCGAAAAGTTAGGGTGGATTGAGTGATACAACTACCCATCCATATGCAAAAAACGTGCTCAGGCGTAGAGTTGCGAACGTAATCCGTTATACCATTACCAATCTCATTTTTTAAACCAGAAAAGAAAAATTAAAAATGACACACTATTCCATTTATTTTATAGAAAACTTGGAGAAACTGCGTAAGAAGTCGTCCGAGCGAAAGTCACTGCCGCGCGAGCAGTCTAAAGAACGAGCTGTATCTAGTTCAAGTAGGGAATCATCTGTGGCGAACGAAAAGCCTGCTCCGCAAAACGATGATCCGGCAAAGCCAGCGCAATCATCTGATGACGAAGAAAGAGAAGATATCATTGCGATACCGACGTTGCGTGAATTTTCAAAGAGTTTATCTCGTACTCCTTCACCTTTCCTACGAAAACATGAAATTGAACACAAGAAGTCTGATAGATCCGGAGATGAAGTGTCACTTAAAGAACAACACGAGGAGGAAACAGCTAAGCCGAGAGAAGCAAAGAAGGGCAAACGCAAAACGCAACAATCGGAATCTGAGAGTGAGACTAGTGGGGAAGTCAAGGCGAAGGCCAAGCCTAAAGTAAAACGCAAGGATAAAGCAACTTCTAAAAAAACAAAGAAACCCAAGAAAGAAAGCTCGTCAAGTGAAAGTGATTCAGAAGATAGTTCGTCAAGCGATTCAGAAGATGATAGGAAGAAGAAGAGCAAAAAGAGTGCTAAAAAGAAATTGGCAAAGAAATCACGTAAAAAACGAGCGCGTTCATCTAGTTCGGAATCAAGCTCAGAAGAAGAAGTTAAACACAAGAGCTCGAAATCTAAGCAAAAGAACATTCCAGAAGAATCTGATGTAGACAAAAAGTCGAAAAAGCGTAACAAAGATACAACTGTTGAACACTCGCGGTCGGAAAAGAGTGACGGAAAGCAAAGTAAGTCAAAGAAAGTTGAGAACACAGATGATTCACGTGATGACAGTTCTGACAGTGATGAAAAGTCAAGCAAGAAAAAAGTTGTTAAACGAGACACAAGTTCCGAAAAAGAAACGAGACGTTCGAAGAAGGTAGAACCTTCTAAAGAACGTGCAACTTCACCAGATGGTGGTGGTAAAATTAGAAAGGCAGAAGACAAAGTTGTAAAAGCAAAGCATTCAGAGGAAGTTAAATCCAAATCACGCGACGATACTGAAAAGAAAGCTAAGAAACGTGAGAAAGAAGAATCTTCTTCAGACAGTGATCAGGTATCGAAGAAAAAGGCCAGGAAGAAGGTCTCTGACTCTGATTCAGAATCTGACAGTGATGAACCTAAGAAGTCTAAAAAAACTAAGAAACATAAGAAGCATTCTAAGAAGCACAAAAAACACAAAAAGCATAAGAAATCCTCAAAGAAGAAGGATGACTCTTCCGACAGCGAAGAGGCCGAGGAGGAGGAAGAGGAGGGAAAGGTGAATAACGAAGATTTGGAAAAAAAACTTCGTGAAAGAGCTTTGAAATCGATGAAAAAGCAAACAAGTGTTTCAGGGTCTGACTAACCCATACCTTTTTTTGTCCACCGCGCTTACAAAACTGACTTTGAATGGAGGTTCAGTGGCTTAGAATAATTGTCTTTATTTTACGGTATGTTACGTCTTTAAAATGAAATAACATGTATGATTTTAAGATAACGTGTATGTCACATTGTTAGTAATAAAGTTTTAAATTGTGCATTACTTGTTTTATTTTTACATTCATCCAACAATAGTTGCAAACAATGAAAATGTTAATGTTTTAAACGTCAATGTACAAAATTATTAAAAAATATATTGTCGTTAAGGTAAAGGTTCATTAAGAAAACGATTATTATAATTTAAAGTACATAATTTATTATGAATGTGGGCTATAGGTACAGTTGGTAACGAGACTGCGATGATATACTTAAAATATAAACTTTGGATGTACTTTGGTAACTTACACTGAAAATAAATAGCATCTTCCTAAAACATAACTCACTTCTTTGAGTAACCCCTATAACCGGTAACCAAGCTTGGAGTAATGCCGCTACTGTAAATATTGCCATATCCGGGTCTTCTATAATAGCCGTATCCTAAGTGGTTTGCTCCCTGGTACGATGGATTATTGTAGCCGTAGTAGGAGTTGAGGCCACCACTGCCGGAGTAACCACCGTAGCCTCCATAGCCTCCGCTGTAACCGCCTTTGCTGTAGCCGCTGTAACCTGGGCTGGCGTAACTGCCGTAACCCGAGTTGCCAGCATAACCCGAGTTACCGGCGTAACTTCCGTAACCTGAGTTGCCAGAGTAACCTGCACCGTGTCTCGTATTGCTGTCATAACCATTGTAGCCGTAAGGGCTATCGTAACCCCCGAATCCTCCATTGTTGTATCTGCTGTCTACAGAACCGTATCCTGTTACTCCTTGAGCACTTGGGTATCGACCCCAGTCCGAATAGCGATCAGCTGCGTCTGAAAAAAAAAACTACATATATTCCATTGGTTTCAGCAGAGGCGGTAGGTACCTGGATGAGGAGATTGCTAATCAATATCAAACTTCAATTTGCGTTAGGAAAGCCTTAAATCTCGTTCATTTAAGTAAGTAGGCATATTAATCTATTTATTATTATATTAATTACACACAATAATTCCCACGTGTCTTACATCCACTGCTCGCAGCAGTTTTCAAGTCGTCTTTGTCATCGCTCAGACCCTGAGAGTCTCCAACAGATTTAAGTGATCCCGAAGCTTCGCTAGCCGGCGCAGCACACGTGTGTTCAAATAACACTACAGCAGCCAGAAGAAGAATGATCCGCGACGTCATCTGGCGGGCAAAAATATTCATATTAATACTAATGTTTTTTTTTAATGAAAGCTTGAGACTCAAGCTTTCATAAAAAAGTTAGTAGTAAGTTAGTCTGTCTATCTTTAATCACCTACTAACAAATTTACAGTCTACCAAACACTAGGACTATAGGTATCGGTGTAGAGCTGTCATATTATAATTGACCCCTGGGATCTGAACTAAAAGTAAACACGCTCATCAGAAAGCATAATCGAGTTCTCTTGGTTGAAATAAAATCTACCTTAGTTCCTTAGCAATTCCGAATTGAATATCAACGTGCTGAGCATGGCTAATTAATGAGCCACCGTATAATATGTATTAGTATGGTAGGTAGGTACACCTATCAATGAACGGCAATTTGGTGATTTGTCATTGTAATGACCCACGCTTGGTTAGTACCTAGAGGCCGTGCACCGCTGACCATTCTCTTGAAATAAAATGCATGTGTGCTGTAGTAAGTTATTTTTAACTTATGCACTGTGAACCAAGAAAGTATAAATAATAGGTATTTTAGCGATAAAACCGGTCAAGAGCGAGTGGGACTCGCGTACCGAGCCGTACGTATTTAATGATGTTGATGATTTCTGAAAAACTGTGCTATATTTAGAGACATCGTTTTATTTTTCCTGTAATCTTTACATACAATTCTATCACATAGAATAATTTCAGATTTTTCTCTATGCAAACTTCGGAGATAAGGGGGGGGGGGGGGGGGGTATTTTTGTTTACATTTTTCATCAAAAGTTGAAACGAATGCTGCCTAAAAAAAATAAAAAATGTTTGAGAATGTGCAAACAGCGTTCTTTCATATGATACCCCACATGCAACGTGTAATAGTTGGGCAAACGTCATCTAAAACTATTCAAAATTTTAAGTTGATAGCATTAGTAGTTCTTGAGATATCCAGGGTGTGACAGACAGACAGACTTAGTCTCACCATAAGGGTTCCTTTTTACCATTTTAGTATGGAACCCTAAAAACTATCCCATCGCCAACGCTTCGTGTGTAGAGAAGGAAAGGGCATTGAGTATCACGCTTGCTCCATTGTTACTTGTCAGTATTCGAACCCGCAACTTCACGCTCGAGCAGCAAACACTTCCGGGCCACCACGACATTTAAATTTTAGATGTAAACATAGAGGAGAGAGCATTCGAGGTAAGCATGCATCCTAATCTAACGACCTTATTATTAATTTAATATTATGAAACTTTACAACATCTCAGGTGCCGTATCACTCATACATAATAGTTCCGTTCTTCCAAGTTCCGCTGTATTTTAATTAGCTCTATGCGAAATTATTAGTATGCCAACACCTTTGACCCTCGAAACAATAATGATCACGTTGTTAAGACTATGTTATTCTCACGCAACGTTTATGGGTAGGTTCAACAGTAGTTAGATAACCTACTCAATTATTCATTGTCGAGGTTCAAGTTCGAATACGGACTCGTTATTGTGTTGTGTGAGTAGGTACCTATGTCCATAGTGTTCTTAATCTTAATCAAGGTAGTGACTCCAGGTGGTTAAATTGAGTGCTGGGACCCATTGACACTGATGTTCGATTGCCTGTACCCTGTACCTTCATTGTCTTCCGAAACCAAGAAGGAGCGGCTCAAGTAAATTGTCTTTCTACTCAGATTAGATTAAATATTCACAAACGGCCATTCATAGGAATAACATTTTTAGGATCCGTGCCTCAAAAGTAAAAAAACCGACCAAGAGGGAGTCGGACTCGCGCACCGAGGGTTCCGTACGTAGGTATATATGATGTTTCTGATTCCTGAAAAACTGATATTTTAGAGACATACCTAGTTTTATTTTTCCCGTAATCTTTACATAAACATCACATAGAATAATTTCAGATTTTTATCTATGCAAACTTCGGAGATAAGTGGAACGGTATTTTTTTACATTTTTCATCAAAAGTCGGAAAATATGCAGTCTAAAAAATATGTTTGAAATGTGCAAACAGCTTTCTTTCATATGATACCCCACATCCTACACCCTACATCATTATAGTAGCCCCACTTCAAAATTTTGAGACCCGCTTTCAGTCCCTTTTGCAAAAAAGGTATTTTTTTAAAATTTCTTTCTTGTTTGCAAAATAGTTGGGCAAACGTCATCTAAAACTATTCTAAATTTCAAGTTGATAGCGTTAGTAGTTCTTGAGATTTCCAGGTGTGACAGACAGACAGACAGACAGACATAGTCTCACCATAAGGGTTCCTTTTTACAATTTTGGTACGGAACCCTAAAAACGGAACCCTTTTAAGATCACTCGTGTGTATGTCTGTCCATCTGTCACAGCCAATTTGCTCCGAATCTACTGGACCGATTAAGTAATTGTTTGGTGGGTATACGTAAAATAAAAAATTCTGTGACCCAAACACGGACGTGTAACGTAAAAAAATGAATTTTGAATATGGGGGTCACTTTTGGGGTGCAAATAAGAAAAGTAAAAAAAAAAAAGTTTCGCAAACTTGTACCGTGTGAGATATCAAATGATGTAAGGATTGAGATATATTTTTTTATAATTTTAAAATTAATCGTTTTAAATTTATTTAAGAAAATAGATGCAAATTGTCGATTCCTCCGGGACCTCCGAATATGCTGAGCCAATTTTTTTTTAATGTAGAAAATAATTGTATACAGTTTATAAGGATTATTATTATTTTATTTAGATTACAGGAAAACCTTTATGAAGTTTATGGTTTTAAAATAACATGGTAGGTAAATCTCTTAATATTGTGCGTACAAACTTACATTTTCAGTTGGAATGTATGAGGGAACATAAAAATGTATGTTTCAAAAACAACGCAAACTAGACAGAAAAATAATGCCTTCATAGATGAACCACCTTTTGTATTGAATTTAAAATCTTTAGAAGCTGGGTCGATATCACGGGCGCGACAGGCAGCGACTAAGAAATTGTGCTACAAAAGTCGCGTCGCGCCCACGATGTCGCGCCAGTCTGCACTAGCCTTTATTCAATTATAAAGGCTCGTACAGACTGGTGCGATACCGTTGGCGCGACGCGACACTAGTAGCACAATTTCTATGTCGCTGCCTGTCGCGCAAGCGATATCGCGTGAGTCTGTAAGAGCCTTAAGACATATTATATTATAGGTATCTATCTACAAGCAAAATCCTTGCGGTAACACTAATCCGTATAAGCCTAACAAAAGCGTTTAAATCATAAATTCATGTAGGTAGGTACCTGGTATAGGTATCTACTTAACGTCGTCATGCAAATTGCTCGAATGAACTTGCAAAATTGTGTTTTGCTTAGGATTAGGAAGATACTTTACAATAACAACATATAACATCACGGCTGTAATCCCCGAAGGGTTAGGCAGGGGTACCTGTATGTACACCCACATTACGCCATAGTTGGCGAGCCTGTTGCCACCAAACGGGCACAAATACAGCTTGTGGGCTGCGACTGAAACATTCCTGTTGGAAAAACAGTTTCCTCTACCTGGGAATCAAACCTAGGGCCTCATGATCGAGACGGAACGCGTGAGGGTGAGGCAGGGTTTGCGCCCTCATGCCCCTAGTCGCCGCAGGAGACGCCCTGGGCGTCGGGAGGCGCAAGCCGCTTTGGCCACCGAAGGTGCGGGCCAGCGGACGGTGAGCGATGGGTAGCTCACCGTCCGATAAGGACCAGGCCCGGGTCGACGGCGCGTTGTGTTCCACGCGCGCCTCAAAGAGATGTCAGCACCAATTGACGGGGGCCGTCCGTTAGGGCCAATGCCTGCCAGGGTTGCGAGTTTGTCCGAAAGGGATATCGTGGCCCTGGCACACAGGAAAATAAAGGAACACGGGTGGGTTTTTAGTCAGTAAAAGTCTGACACGCCCGCTCCGCCCAGAGCGGGAGAAGTTATTTGATAATTTCCCACCCAGAAAAAAAAAAAGGAAAAAAAAGGGCCTCATGCTCAGTAATACCAACGACGCTAAAACAATGATACTTTTAACTAGCAGAAGTAATATTTTATAGTCGTGTAAGAAATGTAAGTACGAGTATCTTATATAAATTGCATAAGTAATGGATACAAAGTAAAAATGAACTGGCCACTGAAAAACAAAAAACTTACGTTTGAACTGCAAACTTTCACAGAATTGAATAAGAAATTGCAATTTGGGGATTAGATAGTTAAACTACATACAGCAAGTAATTTGACTGACAGGTCCTATTGTTAATGCAGTGGTTTCGAAATTGACCAGCAACAGAATTGTTTCGAGACCGTATGTTTTGGGTGGGTCGAATCCAGACTGAACAATACCGATTTCGGTAAACTGTTAGGGTAGGTATTGCCCAACTGGTATCAGCTACTCCTGCTAAATTAAAGCGTGTTATTTAAGTATTAATTTGAATATGATAGGAGTGATTTTAAATATTTTTCATTTTCAATCAATTTGATATAGTTAGGTACTTTTACACAGTTTTTACCTGTATAAAATTGAATTTAGCTATTTACTACTACTATAAACCATTATTTTATATTAAGCTGGATCGCTGGTACGATTTAAATATTATTTATTTCTCTTTTTTACGGTAATATTTGCACACACCAAAATAAACCTATAACAATCTCCAAATAATATAAAAGTTATTACTTACGGTAGCAATATTTTTCAGGAACAAACTTTACGTATTTTGATTTTCACCAAATGTTTAGAGTAAATCACAGACACAGGTAGTACGGTACAGGTTGAGATGCGCTCTGTGTACGTGTGCATACGTTCCAACCTTTATAAACCGTGGGAGTTTTTGTCTTGTAATTGACAATGGTCACTGGGGAGGTAATGAGTCCGTTTGTAGGCAGCTCGTCCTTCTGTCAAGAAGACTGACGCATACGTACGTAAATGTATTACAATCATAATCGCTATACATATACCTAATGATACCTCTATGCTCCCAGGAGGTAGTGGTGTGGTCCCAAACTGCATGCATGACAATATACGGAAGCTCTGCGACTAACCCTGAAGCTGACTATTCGCATCGGTACTTTGGTACCACGAAATGGACAATGGCGGTATTTATTAATGTTTACGTTGTCAAGTTCATGCATCTCAAACAATATTTTAGAAAAGAATTTTAGTATTGATTTTTAAAATTAAAATTAACATTATTTTGATGAAATGTACAAGTATCCTATTGGCAATAAGTAAATTATAAATGATTTTTATTTCTGTAAGTAGGTTTGACCAAACACTTTTACACGTCAATCATACGAGTATTTTAAAAATTAGATGAGGTAATACTGTATACTATAATCCTAGGTAATACTGTACAAGAGTTTATTATGGGGATCTTCAATCCATCAATAACTCTCATTGGTCTGACGTTTGCAGGCTCAGCTGCTGTCGAGCTCGGAGTTCTGAGTTCGATTCTGTTCAAGCAGTGACAGCATTCCCAATACCGACAAAGTCTGATATTTCGATGTCCACTATACGAGCAGTGAATTTTTATTTCTTTCTTCTCCCTTAATGCACCTGAGTTGCCATTATTTTTGCTGAAAAATTGCTGAGTGTTTTCCCACGGTCTTAATATTGAAATTATACTCCAATAAACTTAAATATTAAGTAGAGATGTAATAATCGTAGCAGCTAGGTGGCGTTTTGTAGTTTCTGCCTACCCCCATGGGAAGAAGGCGTGAGTTTATGTAGTTAAGTAATGATATACCTATGTATATTTTTATTATTTAAGGCTCGTGCAGACTGACTGCCTGCGCGACGCGACACTAATAGCACAATTTCTATGTCGCTGCCTGTCGCTGCCCGCGATATCGCGCGAGTCTGTACGAGCTTTTAATAAGGGCCTGTGCACACCACGTTTTTTAAACGCACCGTTGACGCGCGTTTTAGAAACGTGCGTCGACGGCGCGCTTTTATCCTACAGAAGGTCTACAGGCTGCGTCTGACTCGCGTGCGTATCGCGTCTGTATCGCTACAAACGCGCGTCAACGGCGCGTTTAAAAAACGTGATGCGCACAGGCCCTAAGTGTGCAGTACTTAAGGTATTTTCCAAAAAATAATGATGTAGGTATTCAGAATTATTTATAAAGAACAACGAAAAAAATATTTCAACTTCGTCGTGAAGGACACCGGTAATTTTCGATCACATGCTATTCAAAGTCAAATTATTTCGTTTTCGCTGTCCCGTGCAGTTATTATGGAACTGATGGAAACGGTGAAGGATTTAGCAAAGTTAAGTACTTACTAGTATCATACAAAAGGAACGTTCAAGAAACGTTATGCTAACAAAGTAAACATAATACTATAATTAACACAAATAATTGATGAAATGTATACGGGAGGTATTGTACTCTCACGCTTGACTGGCTGGTTGGAGGTCGTTTAGCCAAGGTTGCACTCATCCCTTCGTTGGTCACACGACTTCTTCTAACTACTCGTCACCATTTACGTAGGTAAAGTCAAGAAAATTGATTGCGAAGCAAATTGACTATCAACTTATTCTATTCTATTTTTGTTATATGCCAAGCAAAGCCGCAAAGCACATTTTTTTGCAAATATCTTTAATTTTTTACACTTTTTATTGCTTTTATTTTTGCTTGTAATATAATATGTTCTGTTGTGTACCTTTTAGTCTGTGCTAAATAAATGTATTTTCTTGCTTTTCTTTTCTTTCTTTCAAATCACAATTGTCATTCTTTGACAGTTATATGAAATGGCTCTAACACGGCAAATAGACGTAGGGTGGCACGCCACAATTGTAGCGATAAGTCCCCTCTTTGAGGAGTGGCTAGAGAGACGCCACGGCGTCCTCACCTTCCGCCTGACGCAGGTCTTCACCGGACATGGTTGTTTCGGGAGGTTCCTGTTCAGGTTAAAGCGGGAGGAAACGACCGGGTGTCACCACTGTGTGGATCGCCCGGAGGACACGGTAGAGCATACGGTGGAGGTCTGACCGGCTCGGGCGGAGCACCTCCGTGTCCTGACGGAGGCGATCGGCGGCGGCGATCCCTCACGTCCGGCCCTGGTTCAGGCCATGGTTTGGAGCGAGAGTGCATGCGAGGCCGTCACCTCCTTCTGTGAAGTAATAATGCTCGCGAAGGAGGAGGCGGAACGCGTGAGTGAGAGGCAAGAGAGGCGCCCTCGCGCCCCTAGGCGCCGCAGGAGACGCCCCGGGCGTCGGGAGTCGCAAGCCGACTTCCGGCCACCGTAGGCGCGGGCTAGCGGACGGTGAGCGATGGGTAGCTCGCCGTCCGATAAGGACAATGCTCGGGTCGACGGCGCGTTGTGTTCCACGCTCGCCTCAAAGATATGTCAGCGCCAACTGGCGGGATCCGTTAGGACCAATGCCTAGCAGGGTTGCGAGTTTGTCCGAAAGGGATATTGTGGCCCTGGCACACAGGCAACGGAAGGAACATGGGTGGGTTTTAGTCAGTAAAAGTCTGATACCTACTCTGCTCCGCCCAGAGCGGGACAAGTTATTTGATAATTTCCCACCACAAAAAAAAGGTGTCAAATTGATTTACAATTAATATCCCTTACTGTACAATTGTCAGTAATGCGTCTAATGATCTTTCACCACTCTGTCCAAACAAGCAAGCTTGTTTTAATTTTCAATGCTAAAAGAACGAGTACGGGCGTAACAGTTACCTTCGCTTCCTTAATAGGATTGCCCAATGATGTACTTAAACTTAAAGCAATGTTGTTAGTAGGGAAAACCGTTTTCTTGTGTGACATAAACTTTACGACACAATTTTATGTCAAAATGGTGGATTAGTCATCCGTGTTTACTTCTTAGTCCGTTTAGGTACCACAACACAGTCATAGTTCTAAACGGTGTGCAATGCTCTGGGAACAATTAGGTATAATTAGACATTATCAAGCTCTATCAAGTTAGTTACGTGAGCCATTATATCATTTGTCATCATGCTGACGCAATCGATGTAAGTTAATTTCCTGGTTGTAAAAAAATCATCATCACCATTCATAATTTCAGCCGAAAGACGTCCACTGCTGGACATAGGACTCCCCCAGAGGGGGGGGGGATTGCCATAATCGCCACGCTTGCCAGGCAGATTGGCGATCGCAGTATGATGTCAAAACGCATAGAGAACGGTGCTGCCCATCCTCTAGTATGTCTCTTAGTCGCCTTTTATGACACCCACGGGAAGAAATAGGATGGTGCTATTCTTTACGTCTGGCACCACACGGAAAAAAGAAGACAAAAAAAATACATTGTGTGAATTATATATTTCATATTTCTCTTGTGGGAACTATTATACAAGATTGCCTGAAACACCTTTTTTTGTTTCTTGAATCTGGTGCATTTGATTGGACACAACAGAAACTGTCCGTAGGCCAAACAAATGGCCAGAGACTGCATACAGCAATGATATTATATTAAACATACATTATAACCACTCACAAAACAACCGTAAAAAGGGGTCCGCGCAGCAGCGGCAGCACACATACCCACTTTTCATTCATTTTACATTTCACTACAAGTAAAAATGATGGCTTGATAAAAACAACAAGAAAAAAAGAGATAGCTAGTGTTGTCAATTGCACGTGAATGTAAGCAAATATTATTCCGGTCACCAATCACCGAATGTTGGCATCACAGACTAACAAATACGTCCCAACTAGGACGTTTTCGAGTCTTCACGATTGCGTGCTCACAACATATACTCATTGACATACAGTCTTACAAACTTTAATTTCATGCGGTAATCGAAGGTGCCACTGTACCTACCTGAAATGCAAGACTTATTATTTTATTCATGTACTTACCTTAAAAGTTTTCTGAAGAGGAAAAGTTGATATTATTTGATATTAGTAAACCATACTTTATTTAGTAGGTATAAAATAAAGAGCAAGCCTTACAGTAGTCGCGTAAGATGTGTATGTAACATCTGACATCTCACCTTGGTATTAATATAAGCAACTGAGCAGCGGCAGAAATAAACCTCAACATTTTAAAAAAAGCTAAATACAGGAATATTTTATTCGAATAATTTATTCATTAAACACTAGTGGTCGTCCACTGGTCGAAATTCGACCCCCTCTACTTACAATATTTATAGTACGAGTACTTATTAATTTCATGAGCCTATAATGTTCCCACTGCTGGGACACAGGCCTCCTCTCTTCGAGAGGGACTGAGCTGTAATCCACCACACGGGCCCAATGTGGTTTGGTAGATGTCTTCGAATATTTGGTTCTAGGACATGCCGGTTTCCTCAAGATGTTTTGCTTCACCGTTTTGAGAGCAGTGGTCTTTTTTTTCTTTTTAGGGTTCCTTACCACAATGGTAAAAAAGAACCCTTATGGTGAGACTAATTCTGTCTGTCTGTCTGTCACACCTCGATATCTCAAGAACTACTAATGCTATCAACTTGAAATTTAGAATGGTTTTAGATGACGTTTGTTCAACTATTTTGCAAACAAGAAAGAAATTTAAAAAAATATATCTTTTTTGCAAAAGGGACTGAAAGGGGGTCTTAAAAAATGTAAGTGGGGCTACTAAGGCATGTGGGGTATCATATGAAAGAACGCTGTTTGGACGTTCCCAAACATTTTTTATTTTTATTTTAGGCAGCATAGTTTCCGACTTTTGACGAAAAATGAAAAATAAATACCGTTCCCCCCCTCTTATCTCCGAAGTTTGCATTGATACAAATCTGAAATTATTCTATGTGATAGAAGTATACGTACTGGAACCCTCGGTGCGCGAGTCCGACTCGCTCTTGACCGGTTTTCTTTTTAATAAAAACGTTGCTCCACACTAGGAATTTCTCCTGTATTGTGGGTGCGTTTACAAACATTTAAACTCACATACACAAACAGTCAGACCCGGAACAACTACTTGTAGGTCATACAAATATTTGTTCCGTTTGGGAATCGAACCCGCGACACGCAGCGCAGCAGTCAATCGCTTAACCACTGCGCCAACCGTGTCGTCAAAGTGGTGATGAAATTACTTACACAAAGTAAAACGTCTGCCTAAGTTCGATTGTGTGTTTGTTTGTTACGCTTTTACGTTAAAACGGGTGAAAGGATTTGGATTAAATTTGCCACATGGGTAGACCATATTTGATCTGGGTTAGAACATAGGATACTTTTATCCAGATACTCCCGCGGGATCAAGACTTATGCGGGTGAAACCACGGGGCGCATGTAGTACTTATTATACAACATTAGTTTTTGTTTAAAAAAAATCTGCTGTTCCATACATTTTGTCGATTTAAGTGAACACAAATGTATGGAACAGCAAATTCTTTTTTCGTGATTATAAGGTTGGATAGAAAAAGTTGTTTAAAATTATGAGTACAATGACCCCTTTTCGGGTTTTGGATAAACAAAAACTAATGTTGTATATTTTAAGAAAATTACCTCCTGTTATTAAGCATTTTATTCACATTCGCAATTTTAAGCAGTTCTCCCTTGATTCTCCATTGATGACGATTTGTGAGTCGTTCTCTTCATTTTGATGTTGGTTAAAAAAACTTCCTCATATATATATATATATATATATTATTACACATTATTATGTATTCGAGGAATTTAGAGTTATTTATATTCAGCTACCTACGCAAGCCATTATAAACTTGTCATGGAGTCCTCAAAATTGTCGTTTTTGTACAATTTGTGTGACAATTACGGTAGCTGCTCTACGTAAGTTTAAAGTTGAAAACAGTATGGCCGATGATTTAGTATGGTGGTCTCGGACAAGGACATGACTCACATAATATTGTAATGGCCATGCCTTAAAAGATATAAGATTGTCGTATTTACGACAGCAATTTTTTTAGTGTAGGTATGTCATGGTAGTGAGAATCTAAATCTTATTGTTTGGTAAAAATGTCTTGTTTTGGCTATTAACATTGAATTCTTGGCGATGCTTATAGTTGATGTCAGCTTTTTGGAGATTGCATTGAATAGAATAGAATAGAATACTCTTTAATATACACACCCTAAAAGTTACAGATATAAATGTTGAAATTTTACATAGGGTGAGGTCTCGCTAAAAGCGATCTTTTACAGACAACCTTTGGATGAGTTAGAAGGGAGAAGGAGAGACAATGCTGCTGGTAGTCAGTGGTGTACCATTTACATATACAATAAATACATACATACATAAAGCATACACTTATCTTTATAAATATTATATATATATACAATAATAATCATGAAACAAGAACAAGGAACAGAATAATAACCGTTTTGTATCGTTGGGTAATTATCATGATTATACACAAATACTCGTAGTCACCATCAACACATTGATAGCAACCATCATCTCATTAGCATTTGCTTGAAGTTGATGACACCCATTTTAAATTAACGATGCAACCATAAAATGCAAAAGACGCTGCCGGTTCTGCATTTAGCTGCGATTTTGAGAACAAGGTCGGCAGCACTCGACACGGTCTAGCTATATAAAGCTTGGTATTCACTAAGCGACAAAAGTCCCGCGACGGAACCCTGTGGCAGTCCCGACTCCACAGTAGACATTTGTCTTTGTCTTGTGAATAGTTGAGTCACAGTTAAAAAGTATAATTACTACGTTCAGTTGTAGTCAGAGAAGTTGCACTGCTAATGAGCGATGATTTATTTCGAAATTCGACACTATACTTCAAAAATGTTGTTATTTCAGGTGGGGACAAGCCGTAATAACCTGAAAAATATGGTGTAACTTTTGTTTGTCCAGAGCCGCCTGAAATAACAAAATTCTATAGATTATAATGCATGTTTTGTCTTTTCAGTTACGTGTTTTTGCAGTCGGGTGTTTTATTGTGTTTTATTTAATAATTTGCTTTATTTCAAGCTTTGTTCATTTAAGTATTGTTATGAAAACAAGCTCTCTATGACTAGAATTTATTTGATACCAATATTATTGTATTTTTTTTTAATTCCTCCCCCTTTCCCCTCTCTTTTTTGTATTTGCAGATGCAATATACAAATATTATATGTATAGCCTATGTCACTCCCACAAATAAGACGAATCTAACGACACCTCATGTTAAAATCCATCATGTCATTTAGGATAAAGAGCGTGCCAAAGAAATATACATACCTACATACACTCGAAAACCCTCGTAGGGCAGTCAGGTAAAAAGTCCGTGTTAAAAAGATAAATGTACCTGCGGGCTAATTGCGTAACACTATCAGTAGGAATCGGTTTCAATTTGACAGTACAACAATATTCATTGCGTTATTTACGTTGTTGAGCAGACAAATTTTCTAACACATGAAGCAATGGATTAGCAATATACTTCAAAATCATTCCGATTCCGATTCAAACTGTGTTACGCAATTAGGGTGCTGTTTATAAATGATCAGATTCTTTAACATAACTTTGGTAGAAAGTTGTTGCAAACGATTTATAAAAAGTATTTATAAGTCCTCCTCTACGAAAGTTTATTCTATATTCTTACATTTACTTGTTGGATTATGTATTCTGAGTTGTATGGAAGCCCTGTCAGCTGTAGGATAATGTCTAGAGCCTCGCAGTGACCCGTGACGCCGCATCGGAGTCACGGCTGTTGTGGTACACAATGCATGATACGTAATTCACTACTTACATGCATTTATGCGAAATGTGCGATAAGGGGATATTGTATACAAATGGTTTTATTCGGCAATGTATTCTAAAGCGATTATATTCCCAAATCTGTTCATTGAACCGGGTAACCGGGTAGGTACATGTTCAGCAGCGAACGTTGACGCTCATTATGAAAATATTGTGAGTTTGGAATCCCTATTCCTAATCGAGTATTCGTAAAATGATCGAATTACTTATTGTTCCCGGTTTGCTTATTTTTTTTTTTTTTTTTTGGTACTGACCTATTGCAGATGGCTCCGGAGTGCCTTTTCTGCTTAACCGATCTTTGGCGGGGCCAGAAGGGCCTCTCGCCGTGTTAGAAAAATAATTTAAATAGCACAGCTAAGGGCGTCCCATAGTGGGACTCGAACCTAGGCTTAGGGCGCTATTGACTACTGAACCATTGGGGGTATGCAGTATCTGATTATTATTATTGGGGACATTTGATGTGATTACTTGCTCCGCGCGGGCGGGCGGGGGCAAGGGACGGGGGGGGTGACATACTATTCTAGCTCGCGGTGGTACTTGCCGGCGAATACGGAATGTATGTGTAGTGTTAAGAGATTTGCGAAGTAATTTGACATTCTCTTGATATAGAGTGATGTCGTCGTCGCTGTCTGTTAGGGCGTGTTTTGGTCGCCGTATGCGTGATATGCATGAGGGCGTGTATCGGGCGGCTGATGCCACTAGTGGGTTAGTGTGTGTGGTAGCATTATCGAAGTGTTTGCTTATTCTTCATTTATATATATTTATACATTACTAGCTTCTGCCCGCGTCTTCAAAATCAAAATATATTTTTTCACATACGCCTACATGGGCACTTATGAAACGTTAGAAGCTAGGTGCACCATTCCAATTGATCGTTTCCTATGGAGAAGAGCTGGCAAGAAACTCTACGGTTACTCTTTAAAAAAATAATTGGCTTTTACATTTACACTGACAAAAGGGTCTTGACAGACAGATATACGGACGGACGAACGGACAACGAAATGATCCTATAAGGGTTCCGTTTTTTTTATTACACGTATAGTAAAGGTGGACTTAAGACATCTGCTTATAGAAGACTGAAGCCAGGAAGTCAGTCACAGATTTTAAGTAACTGAACTTAGGACTACGTGCGCCCAAAGGGTCATGGCCATCAGGCTGGTCCGAGGATACCGCACGGTCTCCCGTGAGGCGGCGAGCCTCCGTGCCGGACTACCGCCATGGGATCTGGAGGCAAAAGTCCTCGCGCACGTCTGGGAGTGGCGCGAGGAGGCGAAACGCCGGGGTGAAACTCCGCTGCCGCGAGAAATCACGGCACAGCGGACAGAGCTCCGGCGGGATCTTATGGCGGCATGGAGAGTGCGATTGTCGCAACCCAGCGCTGGGCACGCCACAATTGTGGCGATAAGTCCCCTCTTTGAGGAGTGGCTAGAGAGGCGCCACGGCGTCCTCACCTTCCGCCTGACGCAGGTCCTCACCGACATGGTTGTTTCGGGAGGTTCCTGTTCAGGATAAAGCGGGAGGAAACGCCCGGGTGTCACCACTGTGTGGATCGCCCGGAGGACACGGTGGAGCATACGGTGGAGGTCTGCCCAGCTTGGGCGGAGCACCGCCGTGTCCTCACGGAGGCGATCGGCGGCGGCGATCTCTCGCGTCCGGCCCTGGTTCAGGCCATGGTTCGGAGCGAGAGTGCATGGGAGGCCGTCACCTCCTTCTGCGAAGCAGTAATGCTTGCGAAGGAGGAGGCGGAACGCGCGAGGGAGAGGCAAGGTTCGCGCCCTCGCACCCCTAGTCGCCGCAAGAGACGCCCCGGGCGTCGGGAGTCGCAAGCTGGTCGTATGTGTCGTCAAGTCGCATTTCCGGCCACCGTAGGCGCGGGCCTGCGGACGGTGAGCGATGGGTAGCTCACCGTCCGATAAGGACCAGGCCCGGGTCGACGGCGCGTCGTATTCCACGCGCGCCTCAAAGAGTTGTCAGCACCAACTGACGGGGTCCGCTAGGGCCAATGCCTGCCAGGGTTGCGAGTTTGTCCGAAAGGGATATCGTGGCCCTGGCATACAGGCAAATGAAGGCATACGGGTGGGTTTTAGTCAGTAAAAGTCTGACACGCCCTCCCGCTCGGCCCAGAGCGGGAGAAGTTATTTGATAATTTCCCACCCAAAAAAAAAAAAATCACGCTTGACTTAAAGTTGCTGTGGAGTCCTCACATAACATCACTTGCAGGGCGGCTAAGTTCAGCCGCCTACGCTGTTTGGGAAATCCGCCATTTAACAGTAGCGTACAGCGAGACTGGTCTATTTTAGTTACTTTCATAGCATCATGTCTTACAGTATTTTGCTGTGGGGAAGGGCTGCAGATATTGTATCTATCTTTATTCTGCAAAAGGGGGCTATCAGAACCATCTACAACCTCCTTAGACTACCTCTAAGGGAACTGTTTAAAATAATTAACATCATGACGGTACCTTGCCAATATATATATGAAAATATTATGTATGTTAGAAAAACCTACATCTTTTCAGTAAGGTTAGTGACGGGCATAATTTTAACAATAAAATTAGGAACAAATAAGATCAACCACGTTTCAGATTGTCAAAAGTACACACTTCTTTTATGGGGTACCTACTGTGTAAAATGCTATACTTAATAAAATACCACTAGATATTCTTCAACTAAATGAGAAGAAATTTATAACATGCATTAAACGCACACTATGTAGACTAGCATATTAAAAGTTGGATGATTATATCGTAGATACAAATGCTTGGCTTTGTGCTGGTCCTGCTCCACAACCACTTGGGCTCACTTGTTAAAATTTTAATATTTGGAAGAGATGCTTCCCCTTTTTTTTTTGTTCTGACATTACAATCATATTGATTATTTGTAATCAAGTTTTAGTTGTTGAATACTTCAATAGGAAATAATGATTTTCCTTTTGCTAGTAAAATTTTATTAATCTTTGAAATACATTGCAAGTTATAGTTTTGTATAATTTAAAAGCATTTTTCTATTTTTGTAAATGTGAGTACCATGGAGCAGTTTGTTATAATATATGTTGACTTAAAAAAGCGTGGCAGTTGAGAGTATGTCATGCTCACTTAAATGTCTCGCTGATGGTGGCGCGTGTGTTGAATCATTCGGTTCCCTACAAAATGGTTGAGCTGGATGGTGCTGATCCACGCGTCATGTTCGGAAACGGGCGCCGTCAGTTGATACTGGTTATCTCTTCTGTCAGGGCTTATTTGTAATCTTATATGTCGGATCGTCAGTTACTCTGTTAGATTCGGTCATCATGTGGGCAGAAGATGGGTTTCGTGCAATGAAAACACACTGGGTGCGATACACAGCGTTTATTGAAATCACAAATTGTCACAATCACTACAAATTACAATTATCACAATAACTAAGCATAACGAATCGAGTACAGTTCCGCGACGTCTTAACTCCGATGCGATCAGACTAGACACTGAATCTTGAATGACCTCCTCGCCATCCATCGGCTCAAAACATCACTCTGTAGAAGCGCGTTTGATTCGTTACGTGTCCGTACTAATGACCGGATCCAACATATATATATTTTTTACATTGTTCTCACATATAGAAGCGACAAGAATTATGTACCCAGGATTTTGTAATATCTTGATATAAAATAGTGTCCTTGGAGTTTCTTGCCTGTCCTTCTCCAAGAGATGTACGTTTTGGAATGGGCAAATAGCTTCAACTTTCGGATTAACTGACCGACTCTTTGACAATTCAAAAGTGCTTGTTATTGGTTTAATTGAAATAAATGCTTTGAGTATGAAATAAATTAAATGTTATACAATATCAAATTAAATTAGCTAGCGAAACTCCGTAGACGTGATGGAAATCGATATCTCTACATAATCAAACAAAAAATAAATTAATTTGATGACGGTTTTTTCTGGGGTCATCAACCGCAGGTAGTGTAGACACTTGACATATCAGTTTTCGTTGTGTAAACATCACATACCACAAGACAATATATGTATAAGTATATTTTTGGCTACTTTGTATTAGTGTGTATTTTGTAAAAGAAAAAAAAAGTGCAGGTTAAACAATTTTTAGATAACATCACGCCTGTAATCCCCAAAGGGTTAGGCAGAGGTGTACCTATAATAAAGCCACATTTCGCCAGTTATTTTATATATGGGGCGAACCTATTGCCACGAACAATATATCGACATAAACAATTTTTCCTTCTTTCTTTTCTTTTTTACCCATCACGAGTGCGGAGTTTTGCTAGCTAATTTAATTTGACCTTGTAGATAGATATAAGTAACTTAAGTACGTAAAAAAAAAAATCTGAACTGGAGAACCTCAACTAGGCATGGAACTAGAAAGCTTCATGAACCTCAACGAGGTGCATGTGTGTGTGCTAAGCGCACCTGGATTATAATTTAGCTGTAGTATCTACCTATGTACGATGGGGAATGGCGTGAGATTGATTAAAACGACTAGATTATTATTTTTAAATATAAATTTATTATTTCTTCACAGTTCGCATAAATGATGGCGCTAATGATGAAATTCAATTAACAACATAAATGGCAACATCGAATTGAAAATTTTAATTTGTAAATATTACATACAGAAGCGTATCATGAAATAATAAAATACTAAGTTAGCATACTTAAATATCATACAATTTACTATAATCATAAAAATAATGACGTATATATTTGTGGGTAATAAATATTGTGATTTACGTCATCTTCCAAATTTTGAGATCGTCCAAGAATTTTTACCATCAGACAGTCTCAAAATTATCTAGGTTGTATGTAGATACCCAAAGAACTTTACAAAAATTCTTGGCATACAACCAATCCCAACCAACTTAGCTACTTAGTTTTTCTTGATCTTAGTACTGGTTTTATTTTCATTCTTAGTTTCATTCTTATTTTCATTGTTATTTGCATTCTTATTTTCATTCTTATTTACATCCTTCTTTTCTTCTTTCTTTTCGTTCGTTTCGTCAAGTATTCGCGGATGAGCAGCAATAGTGCGTATACTCTTCTGTAAAGGTTTGATCTGATTTCTGAGGAGGTCATCCAATTCATTAAGAGATTTAATTTCTTTGAGATCTTTGAAGTAATCTTTGCCTGTGCTTCGTCCTCTATTCAGTCTACCGAAGTACTGGTAAATGTCTCTGTTGGCCTGGCATTGTGCGCAGTTGTATTGCACAGGTACTGCATTCGGGAAGTTTTGTTGAGCGCTGTTCATGCCGGAACCGTTTCCTGGGCAGTATGGTACGAATACCACGGGAACAAATCCAATTATACCGTAAGGTGCGTACTGCGGCTGGTTCTGATTTTGGTACTGTGGCGGGGCAGTTGCCTGGGGCGGTTGTCCTGGCTGTCCTTGTGTTGTATCGTTCTGTCCAGGTTTCAGCAGATAGCATGGGCATGACGCTGGACTAGGAACGATAGGCAGTGGGTACGGAATGACGTAGATGGGGAATGGTGGCATTTGACCAGATGGTACAGTTGCAGGTGGCTGGACTCCAGTGCCCGATGGTGACCCTTCGGAATCTGTAAAAATTAGAAGACATTCAATGGTTTGAATGTTGCAGTGTAGTGTGTTATTTTTTTGTAATGTGCGTTTTGTTTGTGCAGAATAAACAATTTTTTTTCTTTAGTTTTTTTGGTTAGAATAAAGTGCTGTTTTTTGTTTACAATGTACCGGTGTGTGTAATCTATTACGAATAGATTAGATTATCTTTCGTCTAAAAAGAAAGATATATATTAAACATATCTACCTAATCATATTCATTTTGAAAAATTGATGTAAGAAAGAAATAATAATTATTACAATTTGGAAATCTAATTAAACATACCTGGGTATTGTCCTGGGTATCCTGGCTGTCCGGGTTGTCCTGGATATCCTGGTTGCCCAGTTTGTCCTGGGTACCCAGGTTGTCCTGGTTGTCCGGGTTGTCCTGGCTGGCCTGGTTGACCTGGTTTACCGGGTTCACCCGGATATCCCGGTTGTCCAGGTTGTCCTGGGTATCCTGGTTGTCCGGGTTGTCCTGGCTGGCCTGGGTATCCGGGTTGACCTGGTTTTCCAGGTTGTCCTGGGTAACCCGGTTGTCCAGGTTGTCCTGGGTATCCTGGTTCTCCGGGCTGTCCTGGTCCACCGGGTTGTCCTGGCTGGCCTGGTTTACCAGGTTGTCCTGGGTATTCCGGTTGTCCGGGTTGTCCTGGGTATCCTGGTTGTCCGGGTTGTCCTGGCTGGCCTGGGTATCCGGGTTGACCTGGTTTTCCAGGTTGTCCTGGGTAACCCGGTTGTCCAGGTTGTCCTGGGTATCCTGGTTCTCCGGGCTGTCCTGGTCCACCAGGTTGTCCTGGCTGACCTGGTTTACCAGGTTGTCCTGGGTATCCTGGTTGCCCGGGTTGTCCTGGATATCCTGGTTGCCCAGTTTGTCCTGGGTACCCAGGTTGTCCTGGTTGTCCGGGTTGTCCTGGCTGGCCTGGTTGACCTGGTTTACCGGGTTGACCCGGGTATCCCGGTTGTCCAGGTTGTCCTGGGTATCCTGGTTGTCCTGGCTGGCCTGGGTATCCGGGTTGACCTGGTTTTCCAGGTTGTCCTGGGTAACCCGCTTGTCCAGGTTGTCCTGGGTATCCTGGTTCTCCGGGCTGTCCTGGTCCACCGGGTTGTCCTGGCTGGCCTGGTTTACCAGGTTGTCCTGGGTATTCCGGTTGTCCGGGTTGTCCTGGGTATCCTGGTTTTCCGGGCTGTCCTGATCCACTGGGTAGTCCTGGCTGGCCTGGTTTACCAGGTTGTCCTGGGTATCCCGGTTGTCCGGGTTGTCCTGGGTATCCCGGTTCCCCAGGTTGTCCTGGTCCACCGGGTTGTCCTGGCTGGCCTGGGTATCCGGGTTGACCTGGTTTTCCTGGTTGCCCTGGGTAGCCTGGTTGTCCAGGTTGTTCTGGGTATCCTGGTTCTCCAGGCTGTCCTGGGTATCCTGGTTCGCCTGGCTGTCCTGGGAAACCTGGTTCTCCGGGCTGTCCTGGTCCACCAGGTTGTCCTGGCTGGCCTGGGTATCCAGGTTGACCTGGTTTCCCAGGTTGTCCTGGGTATCCCGGTTGTCCAGGTTGTCCTGGGTATCCTGGTTCTCCAGGCTGTCCTGGCTGACCTGGGTGTCCGGGTTGTCCTTGCTCACCTTTAAAAACATAAAAAGGTATTTTTGTACAATATGTGCGTAGAAGGCAACCTAATACTTTTAAAAAGAATGAGAGAAAAAAACAAATACGGGTTGTTAAATACTGTTTTACTATTAAATGGAAGCATAACAACTCATTGTACTACGAGTACTAGAATGACGGATGGTGGAGTGATGAAATTACTACTTCAAGCCAATCAGTGTTAGATTTAAAAATAAAATGTATAGATTTGTTGGAGAGCCTTTCTTCTTTTTCGCAAAAATAATATCAGGGGACGTGAATCTTAATTTTTACCTGGCTGTCCTGGTTGTCCTGGGTATTCAGGCTGTCCTGGTCCACCTTGTTGTCCGGGCTGTCCTGGGTTGCCTGGCTGTCCAGGTTGTCCTGGTTTTCCAGGTTGCCCTGGGTATCCAGGTTGACCTGGCTCGCCTTTAATAGACAAAAGGGATTATAATCAAATGAAAAATTAACGAAAAGTTAAAAAAAGCACATGGAATTGAGAAACATTACAAAAAAGAGTGATGGGTAGGGTAGGGCACGGTGCTGCTGTTTAAAGTTAAGTTTTACCTGGTTGTCCTGGGTATCCGGGTTGGCCTGGCTGGCCTGGTTTACCAGGTTGTCCTGGATAACCTGGCTGTCCAGGCTGTCCTGGTCCACCTGGTTGTCCTGGCTGGCCTGGCTGTCCTGGGTATCCAGGTTGTCCAGGTTGACTTGGATTGCCAGGTTGTCCTGGATATCCCGGCTGGCCAGGATGTCCTGGGTATCCCGGCTGTCCAGGCTGTCCTGGATATCCAGGTTGTCCTGGAGTACCTAAAAAATATGGCCTTGCAGTTAGTTATCCGCATTAAGGAAAATTTTACAAACCTTTTTCTTTATTATTTTTTACAGCTTTAGAATGGTGAAACAGAGAAATAACAATAATAATACTAGCAAACAACTCTGTGCCCATAGAAAACTCAATTAATTTGGTAAGTAACCGTAACTCGGTTACTTACCAAATTAATTGAGTATAATTATAATTGCTGAAGAAACTTTTAAATACTTTTTTATATAATTAAGACTTAATATTGACCTGGTTGTCCTGGTTCTCCGGGTTGTCCAGGCCCACCTGGCTGTCCTTGCTGACCTGGTTTGCCTGGTTGCCCAGGGAATCCTGGTTGACCAGGCTGGCCTGGGTATCCTGGCTGTCCTGGTTTTCCTGGTTCACCTGGCTGTCCAGACTGTCCTGGGTATCCCGGTTGTTCTGGTTTACCCGGTTCTCCGGGTTCTCCTGGGTAACCCGGTTGGCCGGGCTGTCCTGGGTATCCTGGTTGTCCTGGTTTACCCGGTACTCCGGGTTGGTCTGGGTATCCTGGTTGCCCAGGCCCACCTTGCTGGCCAGGTTGTCCTGGCTGGCCTGGGTATCCGGGTTGTCCAGGTTGTCCTGGGAATCCGGGTTGTCCTGGTTTACCCTGTTCTCCGGGTTGGCCTGGGTATTCTGGTTGGCCTGGACCACCTTGTTGACCAGGTTGCCCTGGCTGGCCTGGATATCCGGGTTGTCCTGGTTTGCCTGGCTGTCCTGGTTTGCCTGGTTCTCCAGGTTGTCCTGGGTATCCTGGTTGACCAGGTTGTCCTGGGTATCCTGGTTGTCCTGGTTTTCCTGGTTGTCCTGGGTATCCAGGTTGTCCGGGCTGTCCAGGTTTACCTAAACATGAAGGAACAGAGTTAATTAAATGAAAAACAAAATACGTCTCTTGCGGTAAATATTATGTTAAAGAAACGAATTCTAGTTAGGCGGAACCAACCCAGTCGACTTAAGATTGAATTTTATGTGCAATGTTACAAATTATGAAGTAGGGTTTATAATGTAGAGTTTACCTGGTTGACCTGGGTATCCTGGCTGTCCTGGTTGACCGGATTGCTCTAATTGTCCTGGGTATCCTGGTTGCCCTGGCTGTCCTGGGTATCCGGGTTGACCTGGTTTGCCTGGCTGTCCTGGTTTTCCTGGTTCACCTGGCTGTCCAGACTGTCCTGGGTATCCTGGTTGTCCTGGTTTACCCGGCTCTCCGGGTTGTCCTGGGTATCCCGGTTGACCGGGCTGTCCTGGGTATCCTGGTTGTCCTGGTTTACCCGGTTCTCCGGGTTGGCCTGGGTATCCGGGCTGGCCTGGTTGTCCTGGTTCACCTTGTTGGCCAGGCTGTCCCGGCTGTCCTGGGTATCCGGATTGTCCTGGTTGATATAATTAAATAAAAAAAAACTGGCCAAGTGCATGTCAGACCACACACAATGGAGAGTTTCGTAGTTGAAAGACATGTTTCCTCATACATTCCAACTGCAAATGTAAATTTCTACTCACAATATTGAATGATTTACCATGTTATTTTAAGACCATAGACTTCTTATAGGGGTTTCTGTAATCTATAAGTAAGGAACTATTTTCTGAATTTTAGGCTCAGTAGTTTCGGTGATAAGGGTAGGGGGAATGATACATATTCATTGATTTTCTTAAAATAACTTTAAAAGTAAATATATTTTAAAATTATAAAAAAAGTACATCTGACATCCTTACATCAAGCCCTTTCATTTGATACATCACATGGTACCAATTGCAAAACTTTTTTTTTTAATTTTGTGTCTGCCCTCAAAAGTGAAATTTTGAATATTCAAAATTTATATATTTACGTTACACATTCGTGTTTGGGTAACAGAAATTCATATGTGTATTTAGTTTTAACTTATAAATTGGTCCAGTTGATTCGGAGTAAATCGGCTGTGACAGATGGACAGATAGACAGACAGACAGACAGATACACGAGTGATCCTTCAAGGTCTTCATTTTCCCTTGTGAGGTACGGAACCCAAAAAAATAATAAAAGGAACTATCCGTACTATTTGTTTATCCGGATAGTAAAACACATGATATCCGAATAATATATTTGACAGATATCCGGATAGCATGCCTTATACGAAACGTAAGCGTATGGTTAATACTATTAACCATAGATTTACGTTACTTCATGCTAAAACTTTTCTTTCTTGCTTAAAAGAAACTAAAGAAGAAAGTACTAGGTCAGCGAATTCTTACTTATTTCTTGCCTAGCGAATGAGCGATAGAAGCACTGTAACGACGTTGGTGAAACAAAGAAAATTATTTGAATTTACTCCTTCTAGCTGAGCGGAACCCACACCGTTGACTCGAGATTTAATGTGATGGTCTAACCGTAACATTTTAAATAATTAAGTTAGTTTTACCTGGTTGTCCTGGGTATCCGGGCTGTCCTGGTTTCCCTGGTTGCCCTGGGTATCCTGGTTGTCCAGGCTGTCCTGGTCCACCTTCTTGGCCTGGTTGGCCGGGCTGTCCTGGGTGTCCGGGCTGGCCTGGATGGCCGGGCTGTCCTGGGTGTCCGGGCTGTCCTGGTTGTCCAGGCTGTCCTGGTCCGCCTTCTTGGCCAGATTGACCTGGTTGCCCAGGGTATCCGGGTTGTCCTGGTTTGCCAGGTTCTCCTGGGTGTCCAGGTTGTCCAGGTTGTCCTGGCTGTCCTGGGTATCCGGGCTGTCCTGGTTTACCTGGTTGTCCTGGGTATCCAGGTTGTCCTGGCTGTCCTGGGTATCCAGGTTGTCCTGGCTGTCCTGGGTATCCGGGTAGTCCTGGTTTACCTGGTTGTCCTGGGTATCCTGGTTGTCCAGGCTGTCCTGGACCACCTTCTTGCCCTGGTTGGCCAGGCTGTTCTGGGTATCCGGGCTGTTGTGGTTTGCCTGGCTGTCCTGGGTATCCTGGTTGTCCAGGCTGTCCTGGGTATCCTGGTTGTCCTGGCTGTCCTGGGTATCCGGGTTGTCCTGGTTTGCCAGGTTCTCCTGGGTGACCAGGTTGTCCAGGTTGTCCTGGCTGTCCTGGGTATCCGGGCTGTCCTGGTTTACCTGGTTGTCCTGGGTATCCAGGTTGTCCTGGCTGTCCTGGGTATCCAGGTTGTCCTGGCTGTCCTGGGTATCCGGGTTGTCCTGGTTTACCTGGATGTCCTGGGTATCCTGTTTGTCCAGGCTGTCCTGGACCACCTTCTTGCCCTGGTTGGCCAGGCTGTTCTGGGTATCCGGGCTGTTCTGGTTTGCCTGGCTGTCCTGGGTATCCTGGTTGTCCAGGCTGTCCTGGGTATCCGGGTTGTCCTGGCTGTCCTGGGTATCCGGGCTGTCCTGGTTTGCCTGGTTGCCCTGGGTATCCTGGTTGTCCAGGCTGTCCTGGTCCGCCTTCTTGTCCAGGTTGGCCTGGTTGTCCAGGGTATCCGGGTTGTCCCGGTTTGCCTGGTTCTCCTGGGTGTCCAGGTTGTCCAGGCTGTCCTGGGTATCCGGGTTGTCCTGGCTGTCCTGGGTATCCGGGCTGTCCTGGTTTACCTGGTTGTCCTGGGTATCCTGGTTGCCCAGGCTGTCCTGGTCCACCTTCTTGTCCTGGTTGGCCAGGCTGTCCTGGTTTGCCTGGTTCTTCAGGTTGTCCGGGGTATCCTGGTTGACCAAGTTGTCCTGGGTATCCGGGTTGTCCTGGTTTTCCTGGTTGTCCTGGGTATCCTGGGTGCCCAGGCTGTCCTGGTCCTCCTTCTTGCCCCGGGTATCCGGGCTGTCCTGGTTTGCCTGGTTGTCCTGGGTATCCAGGTTGTCCAGGCTGTCCTGGTTCACCTTAACAAAAAGACGCAGAGTTAGAATAGATTTCGCTGCAAAAAAAGACTAATATGGTGGTTTCGTACGCACAAGTTGCGTACGAAACAAAAAATCTACAACGTTAGGTAGTACAGTCATGAGCACTAATATGTAACGCTTAGCAGAATTCAAAGTCGATTTTCTTGTGGAATAACGATTGAAACCTAGAGAAAAGATCTTTTTTATAATAGTTTGGGTCCCAAAATACTATGTTCGTAGTAAAATAATTTTTCAATCAATAAAGTTGGAGGAAATCACTTTTAAAAGTTGCTTAGTGTATACATATTGGTGCTCGTGACTGTACATGTTATCTACATTACGACTACCAAAAATAACACTACAAAGTGAAAAATAACGTTAATTTCGGAAGTCGGTGTCATTGGATCTGAATTTGAGTTTTTGCCACCGACTTCCGAAATTAAAGTTATTTTTCACTTTGTAGTGTTATTTTTGGTATTCGGTTATTATTTTTTTGTAAAAAAAAATATTTTTTAGTGGGTCAGTTTTGAATTTATCTAAGTTACAATAGCCTAATATTAACTGCTCATCACCTTTTACAATTTAATGCTTTTCCCGATGCTGGGACGTTGATTCAAAATCAAAATCAATCAAAAATATTTTTATTTCACATAAGCCTACATGGACACTTATGAAACGTCAGAAGCTAGGTGCACCTGATTGTTGAGGAATTCTCCTGGTAAGAACCAGGAGAACTGGGACTCACCACATGCATAGTGACGAGCATAAATTGCTTAAACGCAACCCGTTAAATAGGTACTCATTATTATATTGTTCCGGTGGCCATCTGTGGTCTCCATCATTAGTTCCACTTCACCAAATGGTGCTTTCCGAGAGCAAATTCACGAGTTACTATAAAAATACCTAAATAGCTATAAGTTTGCCTATAAAATTTGATGGTTTTCCTCGATTTCCATGGGATTCCCTCATCAGATTCTGATTTGGTGGCAATGGGACTACCTCGAGAGTATACCCTCCTAAACAAAAAATAAAAATTCAATATCGGTCCATAATTGACGGAGTAATCACGTACCTAAGAAACATACAAAAAAAAAAATCACTGCCGAGTTCAGAACCTTCTCTTTTTTGGAAGTGTCGGGTAAAATTGCTGTATTGATGGTTATTTTGAAAATATTGATATAAAAAAACAATCTGTACCGTTGCAGTGAGCTGTTTGTGCCAATAAATCAATCTTATTATTTCTGTCGACTAATTCAAAAGGTTCATTAACGTATGACATCAGCAGGTTGGTGAGGACTAGCAAAGTATGTTTTACCTGGTTGTCCAGGCTGTCCTGGGTATCCGGGCTGTCCTGGCTGTCCTGGGTATCCGGGCTGTCCTGGTTTTCCTGGTTGTCCCGGGTGTCCTGGTTGTCCAGGCTGTCCTGGTCCACCTTCTTGGCCTGGTTGGCCGGGCTGTCCTGGGTATCCGGGCTGTCCTGGTTGTCCAGACTGTCCTGGGTATCCGGGCTGGCCTGGTTGTGCTGGGTATCCGGGCTGTCCAGGTTTGCCTGGTTGTCCTGGGTATCCAGGTTGTCCGGGCTGTCCTGGTTTACCTAAACAAACATACGCAGAGTTAAAATAGATGTCTCTCAAGGAGACATTATACGAGTATGGCAGTGATTTCGTACGGTCAGTTCTCTGCATTACCTGACCCCTCTTACAAATAAGAAGAGGGGTCGGGTTATACAGGTCACTGACGCAGAAATTACGTACTAGACAACAAAGTCTACAACATTAGGTAGTACATATAGCTACTTAAATAAAATGCTGATTTGAACCATCAAAAGAACCATCTTTTGGTAACATTGGATAAAAAAAAAATACTGTGTACCTTTGCAGTGTGTTGTTTGTGCCAATAAATCAATCTTATTTCTGTCTACTAATTCAAAAGGTTCTTTAACGTATGACATCACCAGTTGAAGCCTAGTTGTAAATAATGCAGCAAGTATATTTACCTGGTTGTCCTGGGAATCCTGGTTGCCCGGGTTTACCAGGTTGTCCTGGTTGTCCGGGTCCACCATGTTGATTTTCTGATTCAGGCTTTCCCGGGTATTCTGGTTGGCCTGGGTATCCTGGTTGACCTGGTTGTCCCGGGTATCCTGGCTGTCCGGGCTTACCAGGTTGTCCTGGTTGGCCTGGGTATCCTGGCTGACCTGGTTGTCCAGGTCCACCGGGTTGACTGGGTTGTCCTTCTTGTCCTGGGTATCCTGGCTGCCCTGGTTGTCCTGGGTATCCTGGCTGTCCGGGCTTACCAGGTTGTCCTGGTTGGCCTGGGTATCCTGGCTGACCTGGTTGTCCAGGTCCACCAGGTTGACCGGGTTGTCCTTCTTGTCCTGGGTATCCTGGTTGTCCGGGTTTACCAGGTTGACCTGGCTGGCTTGGATATCCTGTTTGTCCTGGTTTCCCTGGCTGTCCCGGTTGAATTGGCTGTCCTGGCTGGGAATCTGGTAAGAAAGAAAAATAGTAGATTGTTATACAAGGGTCGAAAGGAATTGGTGACTTTCACCCGTGTTATATATATACACTCTACTTTTCATTTCGAATATAAGGAAAGTAAAAAAAAAATGTTTTTTTTAAATATTTTATTTTCATAAAATCATTGTACTCGTATGTATTTAAAATTTTAAATATCTGTTCTTAGAAATTTCTGGCAAAAGATTTTTGATTAGGTACTGTATTTGCCTCGTCTTTAACCGAATCTGGGGTCAACATTTCAGAATCGCTTGAACTCATTTTTGTTAACTAATCAAATAGTTAATAGTCTTTAAACCGAGATTTTGAATTTAGTATCCCGCCAAATTATATAGGTAGTCTTTTTTAAATTTCCAACATAGAACACACCGCGTCACCGCCGCGGGCCGTCCCGCTTTAATATTCTAGGTATTTTTTTGAAGTGAACATTTCTTTAGGCCCGTTGAGCACTTTTTGGGTGAACAAAAATCATGGAACTCGCGTCAGCGTCACCGAACGCTGACCATAAGTTATATGTATACTGTTTTCACTTCTATCGGCAGTCCACAAAGACTGCTCAGCATGTTTTTTTTTAAATTCACATTGCTGTTTATACACTCACAAGACCGCAGCATTTATTTTTATTTTACTCGATATTTTATTAATTAAGTATGTAAAATTATTCGTAGCCGACTACCTAACCTTTAGTTCTTTATTTAATATTAATTCCCGTTAGAGAGGGAACCAATTACTTTGAGTCTTTCCCGCCCATGGGTAGGTAGCAGCGTCTTCCACCCGCTACTCGGATCAAACAAACACTACTTTCCGAGTATGAGAAATGAAAAAATAATTTAATGTTCCCAAAATTATAGAATCGATCAGTCATATTCATAGTACAGTCAACCGCATTTCGCTAATTAATAATGTATTCTATCTATCTTATCTACGTCGTTATAATATTTTATTTATTTATTCATAATGGATAGTCATGCATTGTGTAAAGATGTTTGATTTGGAAAGTAATCTAGGTGATCTGTATGGTGGCTGTTTAGTATTATGAGGCACCGCACCGTATGAAGACGCTAGAACGGCACGTCTGAATAATACTAGATCGCGTTATGTAGGGTACTTCACTACTATCAAAAATGTATATGAATGAATAATAACTTTAAATGAGGTTGCAAAAAAAATATCGGAAGAAATATGGAGCAGTTACAGGCTTTGTTAATAAATTTTATCATTAGGTATTGTTGGCTAGAATAGCGCGAAGTTACTATGGCGTTTCTGTGTTATATGACGTCAGCAAGCTTAGCATGACGCTTTCTATTTTTACTCTACTGTAGAATAAAAATCGCTTTTCTACCGAAAATGTTTTACTGTCTACACGGAAACGTCATTTTTGTCTAGTCTTCCGTCGACAAAACGCTTCTCTACGGTACTCGTGCTAAGCCTGCAGATCGCAGTAAGCACTGTATCTGTGTAACATACTTTAAATCGCTTAGAACATCGCCATTTTTATATTGTTTTTACTGTATCTTACGAGTTTTTTTTTTAAACCTGTCAAATACCCTATTGAGTGACGTATAACAAACACATTTTTAGAAATTACCTGGTCCTCCCGGTCCTCCTGGTCCTCCTGGTCCTCCCGGTCCTCCAGGTCCACCTGGTCCTCCTGGAGTGCCGGGTGAGCCGGGTGAGCCTGGAGATCCGGGCTTGCCGGGTTGTCCTGGGTAGTAACCACCGGTGGATGGTCCACCGGGGCCATTAGGACCACCTGGGCCTCCTGGACCTCCGGGTCCTCCTGGGCCGCCTGGGGTGCCGGGTGATCCTGGACTGCCGGGGCTGCCTGGTGTTCCGGGTTGTCCTGGGTAGTAACCACCAGTAGACGGACCATTGGGGCTAGTTGGACCACCGGGGCCACCTGGTCCTCCAGGTCCTCCTGGGCCTCCTGGAGTGCCGGGTGATCCGGGAGAGCCTGGAGATCCAGGCTTGCCGGGTTGTCCGGGATGAGTCATGCCACCGGAGGGGCCGCTAGGTCCACCGGGACCACCTGGGCCGCCGGGACCACCTACATGAAATTAAGCTTAGTATTAATTGAATTTAAGGCGCAACTAGTCGATACATTTCCATACAAATTTGGGGGGGGTTTTACTCCACTGTTACACATTGTACATCTAAAGTAAAACATGATATCGTTTTGTCTTATTATTAATTCTGTCTGTACAGAAGCAGAATAGTAAAACAAAAGGCATTAAAAAGTTATGACCCAACAAAGATTCGTTTTTCCTGCTAATTTTAACGCAACTTTGGGCGTAAATAAGTAATAAAAGAAGTATAAAATCTCGAAAACAAAGCTCATCCCGACAAAGCTCAATTGTCGAAGATAATAATAAACTTTATTCGTAATTGATTTATGCAGTAGTTTTTTTCATAAAACCCCACCTTCCAAATGAGTTTTCATATTTTTTTACGCGCGCGGTTTTGTATGAATTATCGTGCACTGTGTTTGTGTGCGTGCGATTAGACGTTATGCGTGTAGACTAGCTTCTAACTGCTCATCACTGGTGCTATCTCTGTCGGACACGATGCTAGGTGAGACAGCGTGCTTTTTGGCTGCGCCCGCCAGTGAGTTCGAGCCCGCAACTAGATGGCTCATTTAGCACTAAACGTATCAAAACATTACTTATTTATTGTACAATGTACTCGCAGTTGTTTGCAATGAATCGGTTAAACTAAGTACATGACCCTTTTAAGCAAGTAGAAACATTTAACTTAAAGCTACATTGGTACATTGTTCTGTTTCTCTCAACCGTTTGACGAAAGAATAAAGAGATTTGATCCAGAAAGATGACAGAGACACAATGATGTTTTGAAGGTTTTGCGTTAAATGCATTTAGCGAGTTGTGGTGCAATCAGGCCAGTGTGCTTCTTCACATTATTCATAGGTTAATCGATTACTTTTACTTCAGTGACGTTTTTTACGATTTTTTTATTACTTTTACTTCGAAGACATTTTAGCGAGCGTTTTAATTAAAAAGTTGCAGAATAATCAGTTCAAACTGTGGTCACCACTCAACGTGCTTGAAGTCGGTTTAAAACCAGTTGAATAATAAATTTGATTTTTTAAGAACCATTAAAGTGCTGCCTTTACCACGTGCCAGCAAATAAGCTAACGTCTATTAGTTGGTAACGTCAGGGAACTTGATTTTTAAGCAACTCGTTAGTATAAATGTAAGTTATCCGAAAATTTTAATCGAAATAGTCATCCTTTGTCAGTCGTATGAAATTATTGGCTGTTGCTGAATGTTGACTACAATTATAAAACCGCAAATTGTTCGATAGGTAAGTTTTTTGACATAAAATAAAATATTCATATTACCAACCAAGGGTGGTGGAGTGATATCTTGTAAAATAATAAGAGTAACGGTGGAGTTTCTTGCCCATTCTTCTCCATATGAAACTACCTTTTGGAAGGGGCAACTAGAATCAATTTTATTGTAAATATTCACGTTCAAAAGTGACTTATGTGCCTATTTGAAATAAATAATTAAAATTTGACTTGACTTGATATTATCATGGCAGGCGCATTGTTAGTGAGTGAAAAAAAAAGTATACTGAAAAGGTATCATAATCTGTCTAAATAAAAATCAAATGGTGTTCGTTGGTAAGTAAGCACATCACTTGGTAACGGCTGGACCGATTTGGTTTTTTACGTAAATATAGTCCGATTATGGTTTTTAGGGAAAGAAAAAGTGGAAAAACAGTAACTCCTATTTTTACGGGATTATTGTACAAACTCAAGACCATAAATTCTCACGATGTCATGATTCGAACGTGAACAGGACGTCTGTCAGTCGCTTGTTATAAGTAAACTAAGTACACAAGTACGTAGTGGTTTACCTGGGCCTCCTGGTGTTCCCGGTGAGCCTGGTGCTCCTGGAGAGCCGGGTTGTCCTGGGTAGTAACCGCCAGTGGATGGACCGTTGGGGCCATTTGGACCACCGGGGCCTCCTACAAAAGTAGACATTGATTATTGATACCTGACGTCGACGAAAACGAAGAAGCATATATCGAACAAAGCATGAAACGGTCTCTAGTATCTGATATTCTGTCCTTCATAAAATAAAGGCGAGAAATTAAGGTGCCTTTCTTGTTCTATCTATACTAATATTATAAAGAGGTAAAGTTTGTGAGGTTGTAGGGGGTAATCTCAAATCTGGATGTACTGAACCGATTTTAAAAATTCTTTCACAAATGGGAAGCTACAGCGTATTGCCGAGTGTCATAGGATATGTTTTATGTTAAATCAAGAAATTTCACGCGGAAGAAGTCGCGGGCAGAAGTAAAAGACCATTCGTTTATTTTTTATTAGGTACAAGCCGTGCGCCCGATGGGTGTATACATACTTTCATCACCTATTTATTACTTTAGGAAATTAATTTTCTTATTCGATATAACAGAAACATGTGCAAAATGTCCTACTTCTAGACCCAGTGGTTCAGGCTGTGCGTTGTCTGTCACTGAATTTAAGATTATTATCAAGCAGATAACGTCCGCACAAACGATGTAAAGAAAAAGAGACTAACCTGGGCCGCCTGGTCCTCCGGGTCCGCCTGGTGTTCCTGGGGATCCCGGGCTTCCTGGAGAGCCTGGGCTGCCTGGTTTTCCTGGGTAGTAACCGCCAGTAGAGGGACCGTTAGGCCCATCTGGACCACCGGGGCCGCCTGGGCCTCCTGGTCCTCCTGGGCCTCCAGGTCCACCTGGAGTGCCAGGGGATCCTGGGCTGCCTGGTGTGCCTGGTTTTCCTGGGTAGTAACCGCCAGTAGAGGGACCGTTAGGCCCATCTGGACCACCGGGGCCGCCTGGGCCTCCTGGTCCTCCTGGGCCTCCAGGTCCTCCTGGAGTGCCAGGGGATCCTGAGCTGCCTGGTGTACCGGGTTGTCCTGGGTAGTAGCCGCCAGTAGATGGACCACTGGGGCCATTCGGACCACCGGGGCCTCCTGGTCCTCCGGGTCCGCCTGGTCCTCCAGGAGTGCCGGGTGATCCTGGGCTGCCTGGTGTACCGGGTTGTCCTGGGTAGTAACCGCCAGTAGATGGACCACTGGGGCCATTCGGACCACCGGGGCCTCCTGGTCCTCCGGGTCCGCCTGGTCCTCCTGGAGTGCCAGGGTATCCTGGGCTACCTGGTGTGCCGGGTTGTCCTGGGTAGTGACCACCAGTGGAGGGTCCACCAGGGCCATTGGGTCCACCGGGGCCGCCTGGACCTCCTGGTCCTCCTGGGCCTCCTGGAGTGCCGGGTGATCCTGGGCTGCCTGGTGTGCCGGGTTGTCCTGGGTAGTAACCGCCAGTAGATGGACCGCCGGAGCCATTCGGTCCACCGGGGCCATTGGGTCCGCCTGGGCCTCCTGGTCCTCCTGGGCCACCTGGACCTCCGGGAGTGCCGGGTGATCCTGGGCTGCCTGGTGTGCCAGGTTTACCGGGTTGTCCGGGGTAGTAACCGCCAGTAGAGGGACCGCCGGGGCCGTTAGGACCACCGGGTCCTCCTGGGCCTCCTGGACCTCCTGAAAATAAAACAAACACTCAATTACTTTTGTATATTTTTTCACCCTTTATTAGAAACTTACCAGTCTACAGAACTGTCTGCTGCAGACCATCGAGTATCTTATGATATTTTTGACAATTATACAGGGTGATAAAAGACCCACCACGAAGCCGTCATCTACTTATTATTTTTGGCGTGAAAATTCCCTGTTTACGGTAGTGCGGAATGTAACACACGCAAAAAGTTGTGCTTACGGCGCTGACAAGAGGCAAATGATCTTAAGTAGGCTTGTTTTAAATAAAAAAAAATTGTCATATTAAGTAGTTTGTGGTAGCGAAAAATATATAAATATGTCATTCTTGATCATTTGTTTTTTTTTTATGCTATTTTTGTATTGTGCGTCTCCCAAATAAAATATTTTTCTTTCTTTCTTTCTTTTCTTTATTTTTCAGAACTTGGTTGTTACAAAAACACGCTTAGAAAAAAAGTCGATTCAAATTAATGGTAAACTAACTTTTTACTTTGAGTTCCAATCCAAAATATCTGTATTAAATATCAACGTACGGTTGATATTTAATAAGTAACTAAAAGATTCCTAGGTATGGTCCAGTAAAAAAAATGTCATAATAATGGGAAGAACATGTGACTCTTGGCTTCGTTAAGGGTAGTTTTACAACCGTTATTTCTCTTTACCTGGTCCACCGGGGCCGCCGGGGCCACCAGGTCCCCCTGGTGCGCCTGGAGAGCCGGGACTACCGGGTGTTCCTGGAGTGCCCGGATAGTAACCACCAGAGCCAAATGAGCCATCTGGACCTAATGGTCCGCCTAAAGCCACACACAGTATAGGTTAGACACAAACGGTTAATAAGCTGCTTTTAGTTAAGTCACATTTGTTAGCACACACAAGCTACCAGAAGGCCAATTCCCGGAATTAAAATCGTTTAAAATCTAGCCGCAAGTGACAATCAGTTTTAAAAACTTGTCAAAAATGTAGTTAAAATCGAGGTATTTTTGATGGACTGTGACCGATCTTAAAAATATGGGAATTGTCCCTCAGATTAGAACGCACTAGGTATATTTTGATATATACCGGTACAATTACATTAAAATTCAGCTGATTCATTTCTCATTTGTATCTGAGTTTCGTTTCTTTTAGATTTCTCATGTGAATCTAAATCTAGTTTCTTTTTTTTTCATTTTTGATATATTATTAAGCATGCTTTTTAATTAATCAACAGAACTTTATTGGATTTAATTTCGAAAAGATGTCTTTTTCGGTGGTTTTCCAAGTTCTAGAATATGGTATTTCCAATATTAATCAGGCGTTCGTTCATAGTGCGTTCTAACCTCAGTATTTCACATTAAAACCATACTGATTGATGGACGTAGAGTGATTTATGATGCTACTCCAAAAGGATTGGCCGCATCATGTCATGTCAATGCATGGCGGAGTGCCATAAAAATGATAAATTCCTCTTTTTATTTGAGAAATAAAATAATCCTCTTATTTTGCACAACCACAAAAAAGTGAATTTGTTTTGAATACTTAATCATTTTATCTTTTCAGAAATGAGGTATGTTATGAATTATGATAGTTGTTTAGTAGTTGATTTCGTACCTGGTCCTGTAGGTTGTCCTGGGTAATATCCTCCTGTGCCTGTAAGAGTTAGCACAAATGGACGGGTTAGCGACAAAGCTGGGGTGCGTTAAATTGCATTAATAATGTTTCAGGCGCTATTTTAAACGTGTAGGTAATTTGAATGAAAAATACCATTATATTATGTTAGGTACTGATGGCACTGAACCGATCACAAAGTTAGACGGTAAAATAAAAACTTCGAACGAAACCATCACGGAATTCAGTATAGGCACAGTCACAAAGAGTAGTAACATTCTCAAAATGCCTTCACAAAATTCCGTGATTCTTTTCGTTTCTCTACATCAAACGAAACTTGTATGACTTTCCCGTGTTTCGAATGGTCGAGCAACTATAGAATGAACCCAACATTGAACAGATTAAAGTTTAGTAGTTATTAGGTCTGCCAGTAGAAATATACAAGTTGAAATTAAATAAGCTAGCGAAACTCAGCAGACGTGATGAATCGTTTTTGTTTTATTATGTTTAAATATCGATTATTTAAACAGAATAAAACACATTTTTTTTTTCAAACGTTTGTACGCTAGGAATTTCTCCTGTATTGTGGGCATTTGTGGGTGCGTTACAAACATATAAACTGACATAAATAAACAGCCAGACCCGGAACAAGTACTTGTAGGTCATACAAGTATTCCACCATATCCATTCCATATTCTTTTTTTTTATTTTTATTTAGCACCTATGTACTTTACCCATGTTTGCAAAGAAATAAAGAAAGAAAGAAAGAACAATTGTTTATTGGTTTTTAAATAAATGATTTTATTTCATTTTTCCCGTGCGGGAATCGAACCCTGAAACAAAAACGATTTCAAGGCATGTTTTCTTGGTATTCAACGACCGTTGGTCGTTTAGTTACTTGAAGTATGAGTTGGGAAAATCTGTTTTGTATTTTGTTTTCTGAAGTTTTACATATCGATACTTACCCATCACAACTGCGGAGTTTCACTGGCAAATTTATTTTTACCCTGTCTATTTTCCAATAATTTAGGCGTTAACGAGCGTTAGTCACGTCTTACCTGGGTAGTAGCCTGGGGTGCCAGCCGTGCCTGGGAATCCTGGGGTACCTGGGGTACCTGGGCTACCGGGAGTACCTGGGGTGCCTGGAGATCCTGCGGTGCCTGGGGTCCCACCGCTGCCGGGGTAGTAGCTGCCTGGAGGTCCGCCGGGGCCACCTGGGCCGCCAGGACCACCTGTTACCAAGAGAGAGTATTAGAGTCCGCCTCTGTACATTTGTGTGTTTGAAGTAAGTATCAAATAAATAAATTTAATAATTTTTATAAACAAGTGCCAAGCAAAATCAAAGTCAGAAAGACTGCAACGCGAAAACGAACAGGTAAGTATTAACGACGGGGACCGAGGGAGTTTATAAAAATGTGGCTGTTATTTTAGTATATTGTGTATTTATTCCACGCGAACGAAGTCGCGGGCAGAAGCTAGTGTTTGTTACTTCTTCACGCTCAAACGGCTGGACCAATTTTGATAAAATTTTGTATGGAGGTAGCTGACACCCTGGATTAACATATATAGGCTTTTTATCTTGATATTCCCACGGGATCGAGACTTACGCGGATGAAACCGCGGGGCGCAGCTAGTATATTATAAATTAAAGTCGCTTTTGGCGTCTGTGTGACCGCGTTGTTCTTCTAAACTTTGCAATAGATTTGGATGCTGTTTTCACCATCATTTAGAGAATTTATTCCGGACTTTTATGGGCCAAACCTGAAATCATGAAAAAAAAATCAGCTGTTTACAGCTGTGTACATTTTAACGAATTATTCGAGTTTAAATGTCAGCTGGTTTTTTTTTTCGCGATTTCAGTTTTGGTCACATAGTAAAAGTTGTTCATAATGATGAGTACAATGATCCCTTAAGAGGTTATAGACGTTTTAAAAATAACCCTGTATACACATATCTTCCGGAATACATTTTCTAAATGATGGTGAAAACAGCATCCAAATCTATTGCATAGTTTAGAAGAACAACGCTGTCACACAGACGCCAAAAGCGACTTTAATTTATAATATACTAGCTGCGCCCCGCGGTTTCACCCGCGTAAGTATCGATCCCGTGGGAATATCAAGATAAAAAGCCTATATGTTTATCCAGGGTGTCAGCTACCTCCATACAATTTTTTTTCAAAATTGGTCCAGCCGTTTGATCGTGAAGAAGTAACAAACATACACACACACACTCAAACTTTCGCCTTTATAATATTAGTATGATATAGATTATGATTTTACCTGGTCCACCTGGCGTGCCTGGTGATCCGGGAGTTCCAGCGGTGCCTGGAGTTCCTGGTGTACCAGGAGTGCCTGGTTTACCGGGGGTACCGGGCTTGCCTGGCTGGCCTTGCCCTGGAAACAATAAATTGAAAAATGTAAGTAAAATGACGGTTTTAAAATTTTAAAGACTAAAGCAGATTTGGGCGGGCCGCAGCGCAATTTCATTAAAAAAAAAGAACCGTCACGGGACGCCTGGCAGATGTGGAACATCGAAATTATTTATCATATAGCGTGGTGACGCGACGCCACGGCATGCGTCGCCCCACCAGCTTGATGCATAAAAAATGTACGAAAGAGATAAAGGAGGATACTTGCAATGCGTTGCAAAAATCCTCCTTTATCTCTTCCTAAATTTAAGGAAACTTACATGATCCAGGTCCGTTGGGTCCTGAAAAGATAGGAAAGTAAATTTTGATCAGTCTCGGTGCTAGGTGATTTAGTAGTAAAAGGGCACGTTTTCCTCATTTTATTGAGAAAAAGGTCATGTGGAGAATGTTAAAGTCATCATCTGCCCAGCATTTTCCCAGCTATGTTGGGGTCAGCTTCCAGTCTAACTGGATGCAGTTGAATACCAGTATTTTAAATGGAGCGACTGCCTATCTGACCTCCACAACCCAGTTACTGGGTAATACGAGACCCCTTGGTAAGACTGGTTGACAGACTTTAGGCCCTCTGACGACCCATGACATGTCGGCTCGTGGATGTGTGACCTTTCATTAAATATCGAGACCCTTCGGTACCTCGGAAAGCACGTTAAGTTGTAGGCCCTGACTGTCATTCTTATACAGCATTATTTTTAGTATATGCGAAACCGGAAACACGTGTCTAGTATTTTTATGTAAAGAATCTAATTTTTGGGACAAAATATAACATGGTGTAAAAATGATTCAAATCGATTCAGTTCCTTATTCTGAACATACTACAGGATGTAAGGGACAGCCCTCCGCAAATTAAATAATTTCATGTACCGGTCATCTTACTACGATATACTGAATTCACCCCATAAGTCTGGGCTGGAGGGCTGTCCCTTACACCCTGTGTATTCAGGTTTTGCATATACTAAAAATAATGTTGTATATCAGTAACTGGGTTGTCGAGGTCAGATAGGCAGTCGCTCCATGTAAAATACTGGTATTCTGCTGCATCCGGTTACAATGGAAGACGACCCCAATTTAGATGGGAAAAGACTAGGCAGATTGATTTTTTGAAGTACGCACGCTTGACTTGGGGAGTAAGCTGGTGAATGCGTGACGAGAGCGTTACGGAAAGAGGCGAACGGAAGTTGTTTAAGGCGTCCCCCACATTAGGCGTGCGCATTCCTCGGGCGTGTGAGCGGTGTGACCGACTCGAGCGCCGCGTGCACTCACGCCGCAGGGCAGCAAAACGCGACGCTCCACACCCGAGGAACGCGCACACCTAATGTGGGGTTAGCCTAAATTTTAAACATGGAACACACCGCGTAACTCTGCAGGCCGTCCCGCTTAATAGGTATTTTTTTTAATTCACACTGGCTGTTTATACATTCACAAGACCGCAGCTTTTTTGAAGTAAAACTTCTTTTGCTAGCGAACGGTGATTTCTGTTTTACTTCAGTCGTGCGGTCTAAAGCACACTCGTTTTTTTAAGCTACAGGTATTGCCAACCGTACTTTGAAGGAAGGTAAAGGGTTATCTATTATCTTTATGTCTTTACCTTGTCCAGTTTGTACGGGTGTAACGTTGCTTGATCCACTGCTGCTGTCTATGGGACGAGGTGGTTTCGGTGTCGGTTTCGGCAAAGGCTTGGCTGGTATTCCACCGGGAGTACGACCACAACCTTTGGGGAAGTATAATTTCTTCCACGGGATGGTTTGACCTGGCTGAGTGTTTGCGGCTTGTCCAGTCCTGAAATAGTAGTTTTTTAAATGAAGGCTCTGGTTTTTACTTTTGCGTGCTACTTCTTGTTGGTTCGTTCATGCAAAGAACGAAGGACCTGATACCACAGCTGATACCAATGAATTAATGTGTACACTATGTAAAAATAACAACTTGTAGCATAGCTTACATAGATATAATAGAAATGACATCAGTTTTAGATCATCTTTAAACAAATGGAGACTGCACCCAAGGCAACAAAGTTATCGCTATTGTAAATAAGGTATTGCCTACTTACGCTTCATCATATTCGTATTTCTCGTCAGGGAAGACTTCGACTGGTTTCTCTGGCTCCACTACTCTGTACCCGTGGCTGTCAGCGACGTAGTGAGTAGCGCGGAGGAAGTTGTCAGGGTCCAAGTAACCATAGCAACCGTAGGTGACGCCGTCCGGACCACGATTCTCGTGGTGGAACTGCCCGTTCGGACCAACGTCATAACCGAATCCGTATGCACCTGGATTAGAGATAAAACTGGTTTAGACAAAATTATATAATATATAGAATTAGCTACAGCCATAATGTTATGTCTAAAACCTGTTTGTCTAAACTGAGCAACTTAAATTCCAACGCGATTATTTCGCGGATTGTGATAAAATATTGCGACTATTATTTTTTGTGTTACAAGGTGTTTTCAGTGAAAGGAGTTGACGAATTTAGAACATTTATCTCACCAGGCGGCGCCACTGTGATAAATGGCAAAGTTTATTACGGAAAACTAGCCGTTGCTGAGTCGGGGCGAAAGAGGAAGTTCATAGTTTAATCGATCTTATATTATTAATTATTTATACATGTATCTTACTTATTAATCAATCAAGAATCAAGGAAAATTAAAATCGTAAATCTTAGCAAATTGAATAATGGCTTTATCAATTTTGTGTCAATCTGTGCAGGAAGCATTTTATTTTTAGTATGCATTAAACGGAATAAACGTTATTAAGTTAATCACACGGCGGTAGCTTAGCATTTATCATATCAATATAAATCTCGGTACTGGTTCTACAAGTTTTAAAATACTAGTTTCTAGAGAAATAAAATCTATACCTACTGTAACAATTTTCTATGTTGTTGGTTGAAACAAAGTCTATACTTACGATGTTTCATAAATCTTTACAACTTGAAGAATTGCCGTTGTGTAAATGTGAAGTAAAACATTGTTATTTATTATTATATGTATGGTGTTGTTAAAAAAGAATATTCGTCATCTATTACTTTTAATTTAGCAGAAACTCATAGTTCTTTTATTTTATTTTATTTATTTGGGAAAATAAACAGTTACACATTATTTATTACATGAAATTTGAGCTGTAGAGTGAGTAAATGTATACCCACGACATTTTCCACATATTATAAAAACAAATTATAAAACTAATGCGATATGCTCTTACAATTAGTATGTACAATTAAATTATGCTGTTAAGGATAAAACTAAACACTAAAAAGGCATGCAAATAAAAAATAAAAACAAGAAATTACAAATATATAGACTAAGAGTTAAAAATATTACGGAGCAATATCCAACATAGTTCCACGAACAAGGCCTCTAAATTTATCAGTTGGCAAAGCGAAGATGTCAATATTCTGAAAGAGATTGTTATATTGACCAGTAAGACGACGTAGGGGTGCTCGCAAGCCTGCGTTCGTACGACTAGAAGATACTGCAAATACAGGTCATGCGCGCACCCCACGGCTTATGGTTGTTCTAGGTACTACGTAGCTAATCTTATTAGTGATATCCATATTGATGTCATTAATAAATATGATGAATAAAAGAGGTCCTAGAATGGAGCCCTGAGGCACTCCCGAAGTAACACCTAGGGTGCTGGAAATGAAACCATTTATCACAACCCTCTGAGTCCTATTAAAAACGTAAGAAGAGAACCATCTCAGAAGATCACCACGTATACCATTGAATGCAATCTTTTGCAAGAGAAGCTGATGATCGACCTTGTCAAAAGCTTTCCGAAAATCGGTATGTATAGTATCAACTTGAATACGAGAGTCCATGTTGTTGAACAAGTAGTCCACAAAAGTTACCATGTTGGTTGTAGTTGACCTTCTTTTGACGAATCCATGTTGTTGTTGAATGATAGTATTGTGCAGTAGAGGGTATACTTTATCATGAACTAGTCTCTCGAAAACTTTCGACAAAGCTGACAGTATTGATATAAGACGATAATTCACGACATCATCCTTAGGTCCCGATTTATAAATAGGGGTTATATTTGCAAGCTTCCATGCTTGAGGAAACCGCCCTTGAGATACAGATTGGTTAAAAACAATATGCAGGGGTACACACAGATTAATGGCTGTCTGTCTAATGAAAGCTACTGGAAGACCATCCGATCCTGGCCCTTTAGAAGGATCCAATGACTTGAGCGCACTAAGTACTTCATCAATAGTAAACTGAATGTCATTTAACAGAGTGCAGCTTTCAGAGCAGTCGTCATACGTGGATGGAATATTAGTAGAAGTGGATGGTTCGTAAACCGAATTAAAAAAGTCTGAAAAAAGATTACAAATAATTTCTGGAGTGCTAGTTGACTGGTTGTTATACCTCATAGTCGATGGAATGCCAGCAGATTTTTTTCTATTGGAAATGAACGTCCAAAAATGCTTAACGTTGTTCCGAATACCATCTTCCACCGAATTAATGTATTTTTTATAACAGTTTTTGGATTCTTCCTTTAATCTAGATCGGTAAAGTGCGAATTGCTCGTAATCTGAAACATTGTGATACATTTTCCATCTAACCCAGGCCTTAGCCTTATTTTTATAAATGTGTATAAGAGGTTTTGAGAACCACACGGGAAACTTAGAAGATCTGCAAGTAGTCAGTGGTACATGTTTCTTAATAATACCAAAAATAATGTTATAGAAAGTGTCGAGAGATTCGTCAACGGATTGGTAATTCAAGGCGTCTCTCCAATTAATTTCCTTTAAGTCGTCATTAATTTCGTCATAACTTGCCTTATAGTAATTGTATTTTTTTATCGTCTTGTGTACCATTGAACTATGAGGCAAACGTAGCGAAATGAACACACAGTATGGAGGATGGTGGTTGTCAAGCTGTAATAAATAATCGGTGGGGGCAGAAATTGTGCAATCATCATTACTTATGACCAAGTCTAATATTCTCCCATTCAGATTTTTTATAGTATTAAAAAATATATGAGATGAGCATTTAGGAGGGACATAAACACACTCAAGTGACTACTTATAGGAGAATTACCTCTACAGATCTGTGTTTTGTTTTTAAAGCTTCATCTCTCCTACAATTTGCTGTGCCCGACACGGTCCAAAATGATCTCATTAAATTTTACGTTACAACCTAAGTAACAATTGTGGAATGCAATAAATTATTGAGCATTAAGCATTGATGTATTAAATAGGAAGATATGGTACGCGCTCCTCGATGTGGACCGTTTAAATAAGGGGAAAGGACACAATCGACCTACATTACTCCCTTTTTGCGGGAAATACCCGAATCGTAGTTTGTTTGCGAGTTGTTATGGGTACGTAACAGTGACAATTATTGCGATCTCGTTCCCGCTATTGCCCGCGTAATATGTCTATCTATTTCGGTTGTCGAGCACATGACGCACGATATCGGGTCCATATTTATGTGATGTTAGAGAGTGGCCTATCTTCCTATTTAATACATCAATGGCATTAAGTATTGAAATGAATACTGGGGTTTCAAGTTCTCGTAAAGGAACAGAAGTGAGACGGAAAAGTGTTGAATCATCTTTTTAGTGCTAAAACGTGTCTAGATTAATAAGAAAGTTACAGTAAGCGTGTCTCACGAGGAATGATAACAAAAGCAGCTGTTACTCGACAACAAGCATAATATGCGACAGATGAGGGTATTTCGTAATTGTCTTTACTCATGTTAGCATCATTTTATGCGCCATGTTTTAGACTCAACGTTTATATTATAGCGTCATTTTTTGCGGAACATTTATCTTGGATTTCATAGATGATGGACAATATCGCGATCTTTTTAACTTTGTGGTACTGGAATCTGGTATTTGCCTTATCATGCTCTGGTTAATGGTATCACAGATAAAATAACGTTCGGGATGAAACGGTACATTTGCATAATATCAAAAAGGTAATGCTATAAAACTGTAAGAGTAAGCGTAACCGTAACCGTAAGAGTTGCAAAATGGGTTTGATTCAGACCCGAAGTCAGTATAAAATAAAACGGTGTAAGTACCTAAGTATATGTTTCCTTGCGGAATTTATTTATCTTAGTATGCGTGTAGGTATGTTTATTGGATACCTGTGTGGGAATTCATATCCAATTCAAGCTGTCTCATTAAAATTCACAATTCGAATCCCGACCACAATTAAGTCCCGAGTGTGTGGACCACCGGACAATCCATTATATTGAAACGGATAGACGTTATCTACTGAATTGTATGCAACAGCTTTTATTTTAAGTCCCAGTTTATAAAATCAACAGCTTAATGATTTTATTATGCAGTTTTGACAATGAGCAGAATTTAATTAATTTTCATTTTATAGTTTTTCTCTAAATAAAAAATCTAAATAAATACATAATTTTCATTGCAAGCATGAAAAATAAAGGCATATCGTCGTTGCAAAATTTTAAATCTCTTATGTGTATAGAGTAACTTTTCGAGTAAATATTAAAAACTTCCTAGCACAAAATAGGCGCAAAATTGTAGTGCTTGACGTTGGGCGATCACATAAGATTTTTTTTTTTTTTTACACAAAACATTTACTAAAATCTCTCATAAGGACATTTTGATTTACAATTAAATCTAGGCAAACATATGAGATAAAAAAAAAATGTACACACGGCTACACATCAAGCTATACATTATTTAATTCTAATTATAACTGTTAACGAAGGGATAAACTGCTTTTAAAAATAATTAAGAGTTGTCTTGGAAGATTTTTTTGATGTATTAAATTATGTTTTGAGTTTCATCACCGCACAAAAGACTTGAAAATATCATACTGTTTTTGTTTTCGAAAAAATATTGACGGTTTAAGAGACACTGCTTTAAAACACATTTTTTCAGAAAGTTTGCCGCCTTAAGAGTTGACATCAATGTTGATCGCTTCACAGGGATGGAAAGAGCGGGTGGGTCTCTACACAATGACATAATATCGAATCGAGACAAACCTAACGAGTTGTCCAGATATAGGTACCTACAGGTATATCACACATATAAAAGAATACCGGTTTGAAACTGAGATTAGACCAATTTGTAATGTGGTCGCATGAATAGAATTATGCGAAATGAAAGCCTCTAAAATCGAGTGCTTCGTTGGTTTGGTGGTCGCAAGTTTGACTGCTATTCTATGCCCAGTTCGGGCGGGAAATGTGTTATTGGGGTTTTTTACTATGAATATTGCAGCCACGTGTCTGAATGTAAGTCCAATTGAACTTTCTTCCTATTACATGTGACCTACATAAACAAAATTGTCGAAATGAGGCCAACCTTTTTCAAATTCAAAATACAAAAATATTCACATAAACCTACGTGAGTTTATGAAACATCAGAAGCTAGGTGTATGATTCTAATTGGTCGTTTCCTATGGAGAAGAGCAGGCAAGAAGCTCCATGGTTACTCTTTTTCTCTTTCTCCTACCACATTCGGGAAATTCAGGCATGATGTTATGTTTTTCAAAACTTCACTTACTTGTGTCGTAGTTAGTTTCGTAATACTGTTTCTTCTCATCGTCTTCGATGTCCACGACCACTTCGTTGTCTATCTGTCCCTGGTATGGGACATACTGTCGAGCCTCTCTTTCCTCTGCTAATGCTTTGGCATCATCTTTTGGTGGTTTCTTTGGAGTAAGCTCACTGGCTTGTATTATTACCAGTGCCGCCTGTGAACAAAAGAAAATAACATTTAATTCAGAAGTTCATCTTACGTACTTTAGTTCTAAAGTCTACACTTCTTTTAACATAATATTGTCAACCATAAGCCGAACTTAATCTACTGCACATAATCTCTCTTCATCTCTTTTGTCTTTTGTAATTACTTTTCTAATTGCTTGCTTCAAAACACTGTCAAATTGGATTTGTCTCCCGAATTAGAACGGATTAACTCGTTTGTATTTAATTATCCATACCTTCTTTAAGAAATGGTTGGCATGATTTTAAATGACACAAATCTAAGTCTATTAAAGTCGGCCTTATTAGATGAACTAAAATAATTAAGAAACAAGAAATGTACCGACTGCCTAATATGAACTAGAGTCTGGCCGTCGAATATGTGTTTTGCGAATTTGATCCTTATTTACCTACTAGAAATTGCCAACTGACAGATGTCTGGAACGCATTCTCTCGACGGCCGGGCTGTATTAAGGGTCCCCGAAACGATCAATTGCAATGGTAAATTTGTATTTGATTTATATACATTGATGCGCAAATTGATCGTGTACCAAATGTAATTGAAAAGATTGACAATAATACTACAATACAAATTGATGGCAATTGATCAACTTCCCTCGGCTTTGTTTTATCTGGTAGGTACTGGACTAAATTGGCTACAATTAGTTAATGTTTATATCCATAACGAGCAAATTTTCGCTAAAGCGGCTCGTGTGATCGTGTCGTTTAGTCAATTTAGTAATTAGGAAAATTAGGGTAATTATGTTTAGGTAATTAGCTGGTGTACACTTAATGTTGGGACTACCAAAATATTATTATTAAAATATCATGTGCAAATTAGTTGACTATCGACATACTTTAAAAAAAATGTTAAGGATACTATTGTGTTGTCGTAGCAATCTTGCTAAACGAAGGTAAAGCTCAGCAAGTAAGGAGATAAGGAAAAGTTTAGTACAGAGACGTAAGTTCTCATCACAACCCTTCACGACAAAAGACAAATATTGCACGACATAATACTACAGCACTGTCTTATTACATTAATTCCAATTCTAATAACAATCTAATGACGATGTTAATTACCTAACAAAATTCAATTTAACTAAATGTTGTCACAACGAACATAGAATTCCTACACATAATAAAATTATGTGAACATTCTGAAAAGTTGTGCGGAAATCGGTTGTCATGGTATGGGCATGTGATGCGGAGGAATGCGGAAATTTTTGTGAGGAAAGTTATGAGTATGGATGTCAATGGCTATAAAAGTAGGGGAAGACCAAAGAAACGATGGATGGACTGTGTGGAAGTTGATATGGCTAGAAAGGGTGTGACTACCGAGATGACGACTAAATAGAGAAGTGTGGAAGAAAGGGACATGTTTCGCCGACCGCAAATAAAGGCTTCTTCTACATACTGGCACGACTTGTCGCGCCAGTATGTACGAGTAGAAGGCTTAAATTGGGATAAGGGCTGGAGAATGATGAATAAAATTATGTGAACAAAGAGTAGGTTGAGTTAACTTTGCCGAACGAAAATAGCAAGTTGCATCTATAGTCAAAACTCGTAGTAGTGGTGTGATCAAATATTGAATTATATTTAAAGGCAATACGTCGACTTTATCAGAAGAGGTCTTATTATCTCTTATTATGCGTGCATGCGAGCAAGGAGATGTAAGTAAATGAAGTCAATGCCTCCAAGAAAGCGTACTACAGCATTTACGAATTTTTTAATGATAAATTAATCTAGTATTCCTAATTGTTTTGACATTTAATTTAATTGACTAATACTATCTATGACGAGTTGATGCCACTGTTCTGTAGTACATTTTATTTTTTTATTTATTATAATTTGAATTGTTAATTTTTGAATAATAGTTAAATTTATAATTATTTGATGTTAATTTAATAACCCACCTATTTATATTTGTACGCTGTTAAGGCAAAACATGACTGTAAAATAATGTTATTGTAACATCTTGCATGCCATATGTGTGTATAGGACCCATGTTTTGGACAAATAAATGATCTTATCTTATGTTATAAATAATATTCTGAATACATTAGATGACCAATAACGTGATCAGTACGATGAGATCGAGTGAGGCACAAGCGCAAATCAATCAACTCACTGCACTGTAAGGGTAGTCACAATGATCACCTATATCACGGTTACAATAAATCAATGTTGGCTTTTCGATTGATCTCCTCGATCTTCGTTTGTTTTTCATTTCGACGGGCTGCCGCCCGGGATTTCGTCAAGTTGACAGCTGTCAAATTATTTCTAAAATCAACTCTGTAGATGGCGCAAAACCTTTTTACGGACGCGTCGTTATATTCTTTTATGAAAGCAGTGGTGTAATTGGGTAACACACTATCATGACTATTCATATTGACAGTTCAATAACATTCATTGCGTTTTTTGCGTTGTTGAGCTGACAATTTCGATCATATTTTGAAGCAACGGATTAGCAATATACTTCAAACTCATTCAGATTGTGATAGCAATTCCCGGTGCAGGTGCTGTTATAACAATTGAAGTATTTGTTACTACTTAATCTAATTCCAGCAGAAAGTGTAAGTGATTCTTCTATTTGACTATGTATATAATATTAGTTTTAGTATACCTATGCGAAACCCGAAACACGTGTCTAGTATTTTTATGTAAAGAATCTATGTACAAAATTTCAAAACTGTATCATGAAAAATCACAAAGTTATAAGGTTGTTATGTTACCGGGTTGTCCGTACAAAAACATGCAAACCGCGCGGCGGCGCCCCCGCGCCGTACGTACCGTACGGCGATTGTATTGTAAGCAATTAAATGGTGATAACATTTACCATCACACTTAAATATTTTTGGGACAAAATATAACATGGTTTAAAAATTATTGAAATCGATTCAGCTCCGAATTCGAACAAACCGAATTCGAACCGCTCCGATTCTGAACGAACTATATTCAGGTTTCACATATACTGAAAATTATGTTATATAGGATCGGTTGAGTGATATCAGTCTCATAGCAGCTATAGGTCATATTGACGAACTGCGCCAGGCGCTTGCGGCAGGTTGCACAATAAAACTATTGGGCGAGGCACTATACGCAATCGTTTACAAATATTATTGTCTAGAGGCACTACTATGTCATCTTTAACATCTTTCAGTCTATTTACATAGACAATTTATTCGAAAGACTGTTTAGCATTATTATATTTGGAAAAGCTTTGATTTCTTCATATCATAATATAAATCTTATACAAAGCCAAATTCAATACATTGTCCTTTTTTTGGGTCAGATAATCAAGGATATATTCAAGGATACATGACCTAACATAATTTAAGGTTTTAACACTTCAAAAATTCTTAAGGCATATGAGTAAGGTGTGAAAAAACAGGGTGGGTAAGTATCTGAAAACATTATGTTTGCTCCTTGATTAAACATGAGACGCGAGGCAAGGCAATGTGTTGCAAAGCTGTCAAGGAGCCACTCCGCTGAGTACATCGTAAATACCAAATGCTCAACAAGTTTTATTGATAAAAGCAACACATGATGGCAAATCACTCGACGCATCAAGCTCATTGCGTGAGTACCTATTGTATGAATTGAAGAATTAAAGTAAAGGTTACTTACTCTATCAGACATACATTAGAGTTGTTATGGTAATTTTATGAACACATTTTATTGATCGGATTACGAAACACACACATACGTTGCGTGATGTACCTATTACATACACATTGGCAAAATTGCAGTTTAGTGCATATTTACACAGTTTGCGTAAAGGGAATATTGAAGAATGATAACGCGGAAGCAAAGATAGGACAAATGCGAATGATGCTTTATTGAGATGACTCAACTTGGACTGTCGGTTGAATCAGTAGAATGAAATGGTTTTGTTTTTGTGTCAATTCTATTTTCGTAAATAAATCTGATCACAGATAACAATCAAGTCGGTCAAAGTAAAAGAAGTATTCAGTTAACGTTTGGACTTTGCATAAATGTATCCCATTGTCACGCTAAACACGTCTGGTTCAACTTTTGCAGTGTCCGTCAATATCCGTGACCGTAACCCCCAAAACTGTCGCCTTATGTTTCAATCTCACGTACCAGCAAAACAAGCATCAGAAACAAATTGTTTTTTGATCTGGGACATAAACGTGTAAACATTTAAAAAAGGATTCGCAAGTCACGGCGAATTGTTAAAGAGAAAAATCGCTAAACAATGGAGTTGACACAGAAACCCAAAGTTATTCTGATCCTCTGAATGGCGGCACGTGGTCTAGAGTGGAGCGATTAAATTTACGAGTTCATCATTTGTCAAGTTACTGAACTCAAACTACAGTTTATCATTATTAGAATTTGGAGTCACAGAATGTTTAACAAAGTTTAAGTTGGGTTCCCAGTATTTGTCGATGTAACTTTCGTTTGGTTTGTTATTTCTGGTTTAAGCGACGACGCCCACCGTATAATTGTTTTCATTTACTTCGACAACTTTGTGATTAATTTACCTACTTTCGGTTTATCCAAAATCGATTGAATGATTTAAGTCTAGTCTTTCGTTAACATCTCGTCCTATTTGGCGAAGAGTTAAACAAATTTTAGCGTTGAAACTAATTATGTTTTTAATTTCTGTAATGAAATTAGTCTGTTGTTACCTTTGGTATCTGTTATGGATTTCCGCACTCCTTTAAAGATTAAAGATATAGTTTGAATTGTTTCTATATAACCGCACATAGTTTACACTGGTATCGTAGGTAAGTTAGTAATGTATGCAGGTATGAAATGTTTCACCGTAAACATGTCGCATACATACATCAGTTTCAGGTTTTATTTCTAAGCAGATCTCCGCAGCACGCGCGCCCTTGCTTATTGCCGTTAAATATTTATTTAATTGCAATTTCAACCAGTTCATAATGCAAACATCTATTATGATTCTCTACCTCAACGTGACATTAAACAACGTCAATATTTTAAGCATCATTACTAGTATAATGTTGCTAAGTAGTACGCGTCAAACACTGTGCAAGTGGAATTACTAATTACAGTAGGTACTACCCAGCTTTGCTTACTTTGTCACCATCCGATACTTATTGTCATATTTTGTACAAAAATACTTCTGAATGCTAAAATATCCCTGCATGAATCACGATTGAATCTTTTACGTAACGTGTTGTATTGTTTTATTTCGTCAATAGCCCTTCAGTGTACTCTGTCTGGTTGTAAAGGATTTCCATACTTTATTGCCGAATCTGGCACACGATCCTCGACATAATTCGAAGCTGCAAAAATATGTTGTGAAATATTACGGGCGAGAGCACAATGTATTGTATAAGGACTCTCTGAATTGAAATCGCTTATTATCTTTAATCAAAACTTGTTTTTTATAAGTCTTCTAAAACATTGAATTAATATGAGTGCCATTAATCAATGTATAGTTTTCGTAGTTCGTAATAATTTTTAACAGTTTAGTGGGAGTGTTTAAGGCTAGAGTTCAAATGTCAACACTTGAGTTAGCATATTATTTTCGTCTAGGTCAGCCGGTAATTGTTTTTCGAGGACATTTAATAGTTGCCATATTAGGACGGAAAATCAGCCTGGCTTTCAAAGGCAGATAACTTTACCTAGTACCTACCTATGTTAAATGGGCTGTTTATTTACCTTTTGTGTTTCTAAAACCCTAATAAAGACTGATCAGTAAATGTGCTATTTATTATGTATTCATCATTCATTCATACATTGTATTGAAGAGATAAAGATGACGAAAAATCATATTTTTTTAGTCAAGGAGAATGAGACTTGCGTGTATAATTGGATGAAAAATCCACCTGAATTATAAATAGATTTTCGATCAGTAGACGTTAACCAGTATGTATATTATGTCAAGGTGCGGTTGGGTGACGCCACCGGGTTATGTCACACACTCTCCGACGCTCGCTTCTAATCTAAGCGCTAAGTAAGACTGCAAACCGTCGAAGGTCGCTTGCATCCGGCACCCATAGCGATCCGTGCTTATTTACTTACTCCGTGACTAACAGTGAAAGTGGTTGGACTCTTTTAACCTTTGCTATTGACCACTTTTGATATCAATAGGTCATAATTTTGTATTATAAAATTTAACCGACATTTTTCCGTGACACAAACTTGCATCACAGGTTGAATCAAAAATTTTATCGTCATTCAAATCGGTGCCGATGTCGTCACTGGTCCGAGAGGTCACTCGACCTTCTTATGTTGTTTTTATTCTTTGAACTTTAATTATGAAGTCATCAACAAAAGAGATTTTTAATCTGACATTTCACGACGTGATAGTCATTACTTATATTTTCAACAGATAATAAAAAATAAAAAAAATACTTATAGGGCATCTGTGTTTAATATGATTAATATTATAGGGTAAGATATGCAGAAAAAAAATAATCTTAAGATAATATTATTGTTAACCATTATTATAATCATGTTTGATTAATATATAGGCACGTAATGCGATCTTAACCTTGTAGGTATATCTGCTCATCCACTCATTAGACTTGATTTGTTCATTAAGAAGACAATTAGAATTTCATAATAACGGTCAAACAGCGTGTTTAGTGGAGTAGTGTCGTGAGAATTGGACGTGATTGCTTCATCTGCGGGATCACGATAAAGCTTGCGACGTTACACAGATCGATGGCGAGCACACTTCGGCTAGATTAGTCCAATTTTCCTAACATTGTTGTCTAGTCTAGAACAATCCGACCCAATAACGCTGGGTGAATGGGGCAAAGAAAACGACCTAGCGATCGTCTGACATCTCTGTGCGTGGCGTGAGAACAAGAAAGAATTGCCCAACAACAGCGCATTATACCCAATAATACGTTCATCTTCAGCTTTAGTTACTATTATCAACCCTACTATGCTCGGAATGTCAAAATCTCCGAAGCTAGTTCATCGTTTTATAAACTACATGCAATTGCCAAACCTACAAATATTTTCCATGATGTTCTAATTTGGTGCAGGTTTGATGTAAATAAAATATGACCTATTGCGTTTTGTTGATATTGCAAAACAGATGTACATTGTAAATTCAATATAAATATTATATTTTGTTTAGTAACTTTGGAATATGTAATTCCTTTAATTATTATATTATTATTCTCTTTCATTTGTTTTATTTAAAATATACACTTTTGTTTATTTAAACTTGTGTCATTAATATTTTGTCTTCGTTGTTGAAGGCCAAATTTTTGTTTGAAAGCTTTTTTTGGGTATCATAAAACATAAGTTGTCGACCCGGAAGTATTTAAGAACATTCTGAAATCGGTTCGTTTCAATTGTTTACAAAGTATTATTGAAGAATTCTTCATGAAAACTTTTGAAAAACTTTGAATGATATTTGAAGTAGCTTCCGGATATATTATTTATCCAAGTGCTTCTTAAGCGAAACGGGCATGACCTATAAATAAATTATTAAGTAGGTATATATTGTTGGTATTTTCCTGAAAATATTTCCTAAACCAAAATGTAATTTGACTGCTTAGATCTGAGTCTAATAAAAGCTTTGATTGCTTTTAAATATTTTAAACATGGCTTCCAAAGGGTAGAGGTATTTATTTGTATATTAAATGCAGCACCTAACCACAACGCACTTAGGTAGTCAATTGTTGCAATAAAATTCTAAACAAGGTAGGTGCCTATAGTTATTTGATTTAAAATTAATTTTACAGCGCCAAGGAACATACTCTAAAAGGACTATAAGTAAATGGGTAAGCGGTTTATTATAAAAAAAGGTTTGTTTTGACATCGTTTCTGTAAGAAAACCCTTTATGATTGATGACAGCAAAACCATGTTCAGTACGATACAACATTTTGTATACAAATGCTTATTTGGCTAAGCATAGTAAAGTTATTTTCGAGAATGTTAAACTTAAACATCATTCATCGTGTTAATATGCACCTGTCAGGCTGTCAACAGGTGTTTGTCTTGAGTTAGACAGCCTAAACCTAGATTGATATTTTTGAAAGGCCGCTGCAGTCACATCAGCTAGGAGTCTTACGTCATGGCATGACCGCCGGTGAGCTGGCTAGCAAACATCCTCAACCTTTAAACTATTTGTATCCTCCTGTACAAACGACATTACTTCATTATTTAATACCGATCGAAACAACCGGTATTTCTGTATCCGAAGAGTTTAAAAGTAGAGATGACTCACATTAAGCATTCTTAATATGTCTATTTAATGCCAGCGACGGATTCTTACTTTATTAGGGTACCAATATAAAATAACTTTGCCCAAAACGTGATCTCATTTATGTGGAAAATTTAGAATATTCATTGGTTCATTCAAATGTTATCGTTATGAAAATACTCTCATATTTTCATAACGATAACATTTGTTTGCCTGATATAATAATAGATTTTATAACACTTTCATAAATATAAAAGGCAATGTTCTGAAGGCTGTTCTGTGACCTCCCGTAACTTAAAAAAGATCTTCATTTGATGACCTTTGAGTTAATAATATAAATAAATGTGTTTGTAATATATGTTTATATGACATCATATGTCTAAACCTCGGTACACAGACAAACAACCGGACATTTATAACAAAAAAAAAAACATCAATATATCACTGTTTGAATTAAAATGAGATTTCATGCATGTAAAATGTTAAACATCGAAGGTGCAAAGTAAGTACTAAATAGGAGGACACTCACAATCGATGAGATTATTATGAAACGTCGATCGAAAAGAAATGCCACAACATGCATAACAATGTTAGTATGTGAACTGTTTTTTCTTTCATATTAAATTGTAATCCGATTGTAATGAAGACCTTACATGAACTTGCGGTTTTCTTGTCCTGCATACTCGTAATACTGAGGTCGGCGGTAAAAAATAAGGAGTTTATTTGTTAATGATATTACGATGGATGTGTCCGGTGGTAAGCGGGCTTTTTAAATCATGCAAGAGGATTTTGACGAAATGATTGACAGGACAATGAAGGAGACAGATCTCCATCGGCTGGTATCAGACCGCCCATCTGTACTCCCTCGCGGTAAAACAATGTCAATGTCCTGTTATAAGTTCCCGTGTGAGTCGTTAACCTTCTCACGTAAACCAAGTAGGAAACTTAACGCGGTCGTCCCTCCCAAAACTGTATTTGTGGGGTTTCTCTTATTTCCATGTCTCGTACAAAAAAACTGTTCAACACTGGTTTTACAAAAACGTTGATCGTCGCGACATGATGTGGGCGATTCGGCGTCGCTAGTTTTAGTGGACATAATTAACATTCTACTTGTTATTATTAATAGATTTTATTGAAAAGATTTCTCAAGTATCGGAAGTTAGAAGAAGCAAATGTCAAACTGAATGATTACAATCTATATTTTAGGGTCAAGCGTTTCCGCACGACCGGAGCGGTCGCGGTCTTCGAGGAAGCGGAAATTAAGAACATCTAGCGAGAGCATGAGAAGTGCTTAGCGACTGGAGACAAGACAAGTGTACACCGTGAGTCAGACAGCCAGTGTACGATACACGTCAGTCACGTCACGTCGACGTCGACACTCATAGATCTCTGGTCATAACGGACCGTTATTGTCACGTGTCCCAACGCCACGCTCCACTATCCAATCATTCATTATGTAAACCAAACAATGCGTTGTCACATTTAACTTAATGATGTCTGTGGTACACACCATGTCAATGAAACTAACCCAGTTCTTTCCACTTTTGTCTTTTAATCTATTCACGAATCTCGGTTGAATGCCACTGAATAGTGTGACTACAGCTGAGAAGACAATGCTAAATTAATATTGCTTGGGGTTTACCAATTCAAATATTGATCTCTATTTTCATTGGAAAATGACACAGGCTATTAAAGAGAATAAACCAAGCGAAGAAGTTAGGTTTACAGCTGAAAATTTTAACGAATTGAGGTCATTTAACATTTTGCGTCGTTTCAAAGCTAATGACACTACATTTTGTTTACTTTGTTCGTAATAGCTGTTACCGTTAAAAAGAAAAATCTTGTTCCTTTTTATTTTTTTTTGCAAACAAACCTGTTGTATTTCCGGCGCAATTTATGTCATGTAATTAGGTGCAGTGAATCTAAATTTAAACTTGATTTAAAATAGAGTCGTAGCTCATATTGACGCTGAAATCATAATTTATGCAACTCCGGCCACATCATTTACACGTTCATATTAATAAAAGTTTTTTGAACAATAGAGTTGGCACGAAATATAGTTTAATTTGCAATAGCCGCAACTAAATCGAATATCCAATCAACTTGGTTTTAGGCAATCATATTTGATAAAAAGTGCCAATATTTATTGCAGTTCTACGCGCTATAATTGATTTCAAACGCGCGATATCCGCACGAAAACAATCAAATTTATAGGTCACGTCAGCGAAAAAAAAGGCGTGGGTGAAACATCCCTAATTTGCGTATGGACCTGATATCATCACTCCTTCATTGCTCTGTTTCAGCCAACAGAGAGCATTCAACTTTACTCTTTATTATAATATCATAATGCCTCTCTGATCGATGATGTCTCCATTGTAATTGTAGACTTAAAGAAAAATACGACATTACATTAGATGGTACAGATACGATTCAATTCAATCCAACGAGATGAATGATTAAAATAAAGAAGCAATGTAACTGTAATTTTATACAAATGGATGTTACATTAGATTAATGTAAGTAACTAACTTACATTAAACATCTGTAACAAACGGAATAGGTTTGAATTCCTTATTGAGAAATCTTGAAATGATACGAATCCAAGAAAATTGCTTTACAAATATTTTCCTCGAATTAAGGGAAACTCAATCACCCATGATCCTATGATCTGCTGGTACATCATCTGATTCAGAAGACTCGCTGTGACGAATTTACGAAAAATATTGTTTCTTTTATGTTATTTCGAAAAGTATTGTTATTTTCACGAATCATGGATAATATATTAATATTATAACAGTGCAGCTATTAGCTTTAACTAAATTGCAGTAACTGGTTCGTTTACATTTGGATGGAAGTATGCCATTTCTAAGAACTTCAGCAAACACCATTTTAATAAAGGGTTTCAAATTAATTTAGCATAAGAAACTTTGAGATCGAGGAGTAAGATAGGGTGGCTCTCATCTTTAAACACGCTCGTGTCTTTGTGTTTTCGTGACACACGAGATAAAATATATAATCATTAGTGACATGATACAAGATCGTGATTGAACTTTGAATGACCCGTTCAATTGACAACTTTCTGAAAACAATAATTGAACATTTCAATTTGTTTCTACGCTTTTGCGTCATTTTTGGTTTAGTAAATAAAACTTACATAATTTTGATTCGTTACAACATCAGTTTTGGATTTACATATCGCACCTCTGCTTAAATAGTGTCGTAAGTCAAAAAAATCAGTCATAAGTAAGACACTATCTGAGATAAGATTTAGAAGTGTTCTGAAACGAATGGTACACACAGCTTGTGAGAGGTTACCCCTCCAAAAGACATATGAGTTCAAATCCGAGATAGGCCCAAGTTGGTTTTTGTATTTTGAGGGGTTAGCACATAGTGACGCAGTGTTTTTCCAATTTTTTATGTTGTGACACTATTTGAGCGGAGGTGCGATATATTGTTAGTTTTAAAAGGGTCCTTGTGATATTGGTTTTCCAAGATAATAATACTAAGTTAGTTTTGTTTCTTTTTGTGATTTGAATATATTTGTCGTAGAAGTGAGGCTTGCACACATAATGTTTAATTTATTAGCAATAAGTGTTGTATACATATTATAAACAGTAATAAAAATTTCGCATGAAAAGTTCTAGGACAAGATTAACTTTTAATTATTTTATTTTATTGATTTTAAAAGTGCAATTCATCAATGTACTTTTAAAAGATAATCTTGTGGAACTCTACAAATGTTTGACCTAATAAAGAAACGTTTTTATTTAAGCTGCGGTCTCGTTTTCTATAATCCATAAACCAGTTGAAATTCAAAGTAGGCTTTGCTGTACCGAGGTGCGATAAGGTATTGAATCGAAGTATTAGTACGTCGGTCACGTGTTACAAGCTCGTAAACGTCCAAATTGTCATCCGGCGTTGATATAAAGTGTGAACATATTTTAACTTCTGTGTAGTTGTAGATTACTTTACAAACAAAATATTTTATTACCTCTTACAGAGGTTAATTTAAATGTTTGGTTGCAAAACTATATTGGGAAATACTTTTTACAGGAGTTTACTAGATATAATCTTAACTTTATTGTTCCTAGTAGCTGCGCCCTGCGGTTTCACCCGCATATGCCTCGATCCCGTGGGAATATCGAAATAAAAAGTAGCCTATATGTTAATCCAGGGTGTCAGCTACCTCCACACAAAATGTTATCAAAATAGGTCCAGCCGTTTGAGCGTGATGAAGTAACAAACACACACACAGTCATAAACTTTCGCTTTTATAATTTTAGTATGATGTGATGTGACTATCTATCTATACAGCGTAAAATTAAATAGCTAGCAAAACTACACAGACGTGATGGGCATCAAAACTAAACACGACAAAAAAAAAAAGATTTGATGATTTGTTTTAGAGTCAACTACCGCTGGTCCAAAAAAAAAGCTAGTTTCGCTAGCTAATTCAATTTGACCCTGTATAATAAGAATGAATGGCTAAAGGTGTTGCTAAGCGCAAAACTCGAGTCCGGCTGGAACAAAGGTCTAAAAAGTTAGTTACGAACATTTTCGTTAGTGTTACAGCCAAATTAGGCCGATTTTTAATTTTCCATAGAAACAGAGATTTCCAGTTATCTGTTTTTAAATAAGATATTTCGAAAATGTTCTTAACTAACTTTTTAGACCTTTGTATCCTGCTTATGCGTATGAAGTTTAGTTAAAATCGGTTCAGTCATTTCGAAAAACAAGGGCTTGAAAGTTTGTATGAAATGCCGTACGTCGTAAATGCTCTTAAGAGAAAAATATGAAAAGTGATCAGGAAAATTAATTAATTCGGAAAAACTAAAAGTGCGATTTCTATGGCACTTTTGTATGAATTATTATTTGAACAGGACAACGCCTGTATGGTCAGCTAGTTTATATTTTTTAAATTAATTTATCTTTTTATTTGCTGATTCTGTAGTTAGGTACTTCATTAAGGCTTCCGCAAACAAGCGCGACGCGACACTAATCCCACAATTTCTATGAAAACTTCATGGAAAGTGTCGCGCTGCCTGTCGTGCCAGTTTGTACGAGCCTTTAAACTAAAATAGTAGGTGAAGCTCTCTTCCTTAATCTCTCTACCGCAAAATTTGAAAAGTATTAAGTAGTTACAGTCACGTTCATAAATGGCCTTAATCAAGTACTTAACAGTAAATGGGGCAATTTATAGTAATTGAATTTCAGCCGTTTGAGTTTATCTGAGTGCGAAATGGTGATGGCTGAATCAAAGGGTGTTTAATACTTGATTAACTGGAAACATTTTCATCCCTCGTTTCATTGATGACATAGGAACATTCGGGAACAATGCTGTGGCTAACGATGAAAAGCTTAGTTAGAAATGGCTACGTTACATTTTTGATTTATGCCTCTATTGACATTGGCAGGTTAACTTAAATATGTATTGAGGAAGATAATTTATTAAAAAAAAATGTTGCTAAACATTCAGAGGAAAAATATTAGATAACCTAAAAATGCTCTGTTGCATTACTATTAAAAGTTGTGAAACACTTAAAAAAATGTATTTTTTAAAGAAGAAAAGTAATACAGGAGGATTCATAAAAAAAGAAACAAATCTTCTCGCTATAGACAACTTATAAAAACAATATTCCGTTTATAAACGAAATCTATAGATTCGATTAACATTTAAAAATAATTGGAAAAAATAACATTCATTCAATAAACATGTCAACTATTTTGAAATAAATATTCATAAAACTGTGAATTATCAAGTGTATTTAAATAAATATAAAATATAAAAATATGTAGTATTCTTTAGCGTCAATAATTATTTTAAAAAAACTTACCAAGAAATATAAGAGTGTTCCCGGCCCCATGGCACGGGATGCGGCCCTGTAGGCCTAGCTACGACCTTGAGGCGCAGGCTGCTCGACACAACCTCAGTCCCGACAACACAAAGAAAAGCCTATAAGGCGCCAATCAAGCATGTATTTTGCTAAAATTCGCTAACATGACCCGCTCTCCAACGGCCGGCTTTTAAAACTAAAATGTGCAAACTCGAAGATGCGCCTCTTATATTACCTCTTACGTTAACGTCGGATACCGCAACGTATTTGGCATATAGGTGTAGTCTTGTAAACATGTGTGGGTGTATTTCGGCGTTGAAGCCTCTGATTGCTCATTCGTGTGCGTGGTTTTGGCGACACGCGTGATAACGACACGCCTGTGTGCGCTAGGGAATGTGTGTCCTTTTACCATATTTTAAACTAAGTAGAAACGTAAATCTCTTATCGCCCTAATTAATTTAATATTAATCTTTTTGTAACTTTCCATTACTCTGATTTATTGCATATCCTAACTAATATTATAAATGCGAAAGTCAATTTGTTTGTTTGTTACGCTTTCATTCTAAAACTGCGAACAGATTTGGATAAAATTTGGCATATGGGTAGACCATGAACTGGAGAAGGACATAGGTTACTTTTCATTCTGGATCGCAGACGAAGTCACGGGCAACAGCTAGTATTAAATAAATTCTGGTTGAAGGTAAAACATAAAAGCTTCTGTTTATTTTTATGGTGTTCTTCAAGTAGGTATATTTTACTATGTTCGCTTCGCGGCCGGTTAAATTAGATATTTAAATTCTAGTAGCGTTGGTACATATCATCTGAGACGTTAAGGTATAAAAACATAACATTTGCTCTTCGTGTTAGGGCATAGAAAGAAGTTAATAAAATTGTGTCACCAGCCCATCAGGGAATGGCAGGTCTCTTTAGTCAATTTGCTTTAATTTGAGCACCACATGATAAGAGAAGATATAAATTCCCACAAGTAATGTAATAAATTACTTAGATTTTACTTGTCGACACACATTTTCAAAAAAGCTCTTTAAGCTTTCAATGAAGTTATGGGTATAAGATAAATAACTTATTGTAATGCATGTACAAACTCAGGTACATCTCGGCTTCTTTCCAAAAGATTTTGTTTTTTCTAACAACATGAAAAGCATGATTATTACGCTTTTATTTTATTCTTGGGATAATTTTATTTTCATGTTTAGTGACGTAGGTCCGACACAGATATTTTTCGGGGAATGTCGTTTACTAATTAATGATGAAATTTGTTTATTTGGCGTCGTTATAATGAATCGGTCTATTGAACTTGGACCAGACTGCGAACATAATGTGGTCGTGCCGCCCGCCGGCTTGGACGCATAAATTAAAACATATTCTTAACAACCGTTCAGCTGTTAATATCTAGGTCTACTAACATGAAAACATTCTTTGACATTTTAATAATATCCTTTAGTTAATCATCTGATGAGAATCAAAATTTTATTGTATCTTCATCTATCAAGACATAAAATGATGTAGGTATCAGTCGGTTGCTGCTTTGTTGCCGAATCAAAAGCTTTATAAGATACATTTTATTATTTAGTATCCCATAAAATGTTATCTTATCTCAACATGTTCTGAATTTCCGGTTACACTCAGGTATCTTGAATTCAGTGCGGTTTTTATGTTATGTGACGTTAGCTTGCGGTTAACGTTTGACACCGCCAACATTTTCTTAGAAACTTTGTAAATAAATGTCATAATTTCCACGCAGCTTAGGTGCTTTCCTTGTTTTAGGGTTTTTCTTTTTTAGTTTAGTTATTATCTTTTGTATAATACTTGCTTAGGCACACATACATTATCTCTTATAGGTAAACTTTGTTTAACTTGTTTTATTATTTTTCCAATATGTACTAAATATTTTTGGTATTTTTAGGGTTCCGTACCTCAAAAAGGAAAAAAACTTATAGGATCACTTCGTTGTTCATCTGTCTGTCAGTCTGTCAATACCCTTTTTCTCAAGAACGCGTGGAGGTATCAAGTTGAGATTAATATTGAATACGAAAGTATACGGTCCCTTGGAGCTCTAAAAAAGTCAAGCTTATCAGTCAACGCAATAAAAAAATACGGTGATTTATGCAATATATTTTGATACTCAATGGCAATAGGCTCGCCCCCTATTACACGGGACTCAAAAATAACTGGCGAAATGTGGGTGTACTACAGGTATACCTCTGCCTAACCCTTCGGGGAAACAAGGCGTAATGTTATGTGTTATTTTGATACTCGCAAATAAATCAAAACCTAAGCCGCCTTATTACAAAACAAGATTTATATTTTGACATGGCTTAAACCATGGAGCCAATTTTTGTAATAAGAACGTAACTGTGATTGAAATACCGTTCTTTATCCAAAACTGAAAACTTAGTTCGGTACTAAGTTGTCAGTTTTGTGTTTAGGAACTTCACCATAGTGGAATAAAGTTCGAAATTCAATAATGGCTCCATGTTTTAAACCTGGGTCTGTAGATAAACCTTTGTTTTGTAATAAGGGGGATAGGGTACTTCCCGTTGACCTAGAATCATGAAATTTGCACAAGTAAAGGAAATATTCCGAAAATCGTTAAATTGTAGTTCTAACATATAAAAAAATAAAAAATGTGATTACACACTTACATTTGCAGTTGGAAAATTGACCGTGGCGTATATGGGATGTATGGGAGAACATGTTTTTCAACTAAAATGTTAAGTTTGTTTTTGAGATAGATTCATCCCAACTACGGAACCCTTAATTGTATGTGGTCCAACACGCACTTGGCCGGTTTTTACAAATAATTAATGTTTAATTTCGCTGGATGTTCTTGTCAGATATACCTAGTTGTCAAAAGGGCAAGAAACTGTTACTATTATTCCTCTCATTATTATTTGTGACAAATTTAAATTCCAATTCAAATCCATCGCTGATTCAAAGAAATTCCTTACTGATCACGTAATATAATATGCACATAATTATTATTTTCTACAGTCCGGGCGGTTGTATTGATTGAAAACTTCTGCAACATTCATCGTAATTATGTACAGGTTTTATTTCACCTTCGATTCGATGGAACTGTCATGGAGGACGATGGCCCAGCGTGTACTTGTATTTATTGGACAGCCCTGAGACAAGCAGCTGAGTGGCACAGCCTTTATGAGGCAAACAGCTGAGTCAGATCATTGTTTCCACAATTATGGTCATTGCTCGTTTCTATGTTTTTGGTTATATTCATAACTAGCGTCCCGCCCCTGCGTCGTACGGCTTTTACGACCTGAGAAAACATTGAGATTTCGTTATTATATTCATCATCATTTCAGCCTAGAGACGCATACTGCTGGACATAGGCCTCCCCCAAAGGGTTTGCCATAATCGCCACGCTTGGCAAGCGGGTTGGCGATCGCAGTATGTTATTAAAATGCATAGAGAACGCTGCTGCCCATTCTCTAGTAAGTCCCATAATCGCTTTATACGACACTTACGAGAAGAAATAGGATGGTGCTATTCTTTACGTCCGGCACCACACGGCACATTATGATTTAATTCGCGGTATAATGTATAATATTTGTGTAAATACACATAAACCTTCCGAAATACATTTTCTAAATGATGGTCAAAACCGCATCAAAATCTTTAGCGCTTAGAATAAAGAAAGAAAGAAAGAACAATGCGTTTATTGGCATTACAGCAAAAAATACACCTTATAAATATAAAAACAGAAAACACTTATTATAATGCCAAAAGGGCCTCAGCTCAGCATAATGTCAGATGACAACACAAGGAGTACCATTGACGCTGATTTTCAGCTGCAACCCACGAGTTCCATATGCTACAATAATAAACACATAGAGAAGTGTGTGTCCATTTTTAATTAATTAAGAGAATAAATTAAAGGTAATAATATAAAAAGCTCATACAAAATAAATTAAAATGTTGTGACATACATGTGTGTGTGTGTGCGTGAATAACACAATATACCGACATAGCCTGCAGAGTAAGCAAGCTGAAGTGGCAGTGGTCTGGCCATGTTTGTCGAAGGACCGATGACCGGTGGAGCAGACGAGTCCAGACCCTGCATCTCGACAGTCAAAATTGCTTGACAAGCACGAAACAATCACAATCTTGTCAAGCAATTTTGACCGTCTAGACTCTAGAGACTCCAATAGGACTTTGCGAACGAATTCGGTCGTAAAGCGATCGCTATCTATGTCGAGACAGAAGCCCCTGCGGGTCGAGCACGGGCGTGTCAAGACGTTTGTGACAAGACATGATAAATTATATCATGTCAATTTGTACTAGCATTTTATGACAAAACAGTTTTATCGCTCAAACTGTGATAAAATGTGTGACTCAAGTCATGTCACAGTAGGCCGTGCTCGCCCCGCTCTGGATTGGAGACCGCGTATCGGCTAACGTAGTGTGGGACGCCCCCAGCTAGACGGACCGACGACCGCCGACGGCCGCCGACGGCCGCCTCGCCCCTCGGCGCCTACGCGATTCTAAATTACACTCTAGGGGTACATACATGACTACGTGGAGTCGGATTTACTGCGATTCGTTTCTGTTACTAAAACCATACATGACTACGTGGAGTCGGATTTACTGCGATTCGTTTCTGTTACTAAAACCAAACTTTTTGCTAGTGCAGCAAACAATTTGATTATAAATGAACATTCGGAATAATACACATTATATAATACAATACTTAGGACATATGACTTTATTTCATTCAAAATTAGGAGATCAATTATTATGGTACACGATTTTATGATAGAATAGTTTTAGAAGTACCTAAAGATAATTATGTAAAACAAAATTTCGAACATTATGGTTACTGAAGTTTATAGCAAACGTGTTATGGATAATGGTTTTCGGACAAACAATTTTAGGAGAAGAAAGGGAGTACCTAAAAAGGTGGCTAGGACAGACGATGCGGAAAGCGGAGGACAAGGTGTTGTGGCGCACCCTGGGAGAAGCCTATGTCCAACAGTGGACTACTATAGGCTGAGTTAATTGAGAATAACAACGCGGTCAAACAGACTGAATGTCAATCTGCCTAGCCTTTTCCCAACTAACTATGTTGGGTTCGGCACTTTACAACAATTTATAATATGTATAGACAGATATTTTATTTATTTATTTATTAAAACTTTTTGCACAGGTAAAAAAAAAACTGTACAAAGGCGGTCATATTGCCTGAGGCATTTTCTACCAGTCAACCTTAGGGTGATGCAGGGATAAAACATGGCAGGTGCAACGTACGGGATAGATAACTCGAAAATAAAATACTAATACATGGATACATACATACTTATAAACAAAATAAAAAGTGTCAGGAGAAATAACGATAACGAAGATATAGCTGGTGAGTTCATAAATAATGCTTGTTAGTCGTTATTTATACAACTTAACCGGATATCAATGATTCCGTCACCATTTATGACTTGAAAAACCAGTGGCCAAGTAATTATGACAGGTATTGAAAATGATTGTAATTATTAAAGAATGCGTATGCTTATTATTATTCATATGAGATGTAGTGATCGTTTATATTACCTGTACTCGTTGAGCAGTCCTTGTACAATATTTACCTATGAGATTGCATGCATTGCATCCGTATATTTGCGGGTGCTGTGACTCAGGTACGTGGTTATTGCAGAATTTTCATTGTTTTTATAAGAGAAAAACGAATCATTACATGGGACAGTCACGCGGTCAGTCAGTGCGATCGCCAACCCGCCTGCCAAGCGTGGCGATTATGGCAAACCTTTGTGGGAGGCCTATGTCCAGCAGTGGACGTCTTTCGGCTGAAATGATGATGATAATAAGCGACAGTAAGAAGAACTAAACAATAATGCCTTTTGAATAAACATTTCTGACTATGACTGGTCAAAATGTTTATGGTGACTTATTTACAAAGCCCATTCAGAGTTTCCGTCATTGTATCGATGTGACGAATGATCAACCTTTGTATGGCGTGTGCTAGAAAATTATTAGCGTCCTCAATTCAAAGTTGTTTTTTTATAATTTTTATAAACTGAAGTTTAGGCTGGAACATTTTTATTTATATGACTACTATAAAACGAGAAGTACAATAACTCAAGATAAACACATTTATGTTTAATTTCCTTAAATAACTAAGGTAGGTATTTATGAACACCCTTTAATTTTTAGCCGAATAAAAATAAAGATGCGCAATTCTGTAGCGAAGTGTTTTTACAATACGCTAGATATCGTAGATGCGTAGCAAACATTAAAATTAGTACAATAATTAGAGCTACGAAGTTTCGTAGCTGTTTATTCTATTCCTCTGGATGTCGTAGCCGCGTAGCTACGGCTACGCCGTCTACGCTCCCGTAGATCCCGTGAGGCGGCATGGCCTGTGGAACATTCTGGTTAGGGTTACTGCTACTTACCTTTGAAACTCAAATGGGAGTACTCTTGTCATCTGATATAATGTACCTAAACTTGGTGTGGTAAAAGGGTTAAGAATTATTGAAGTGAAAACTTCTTTAGGCGCGTTGAGCACTTCTTAGGTGAACACAAATCATGGAACTCACGTCATCGTCACCGAACGCTTTCCGTGAGCTATATGTATACTGTTTTCACTTCTATCGGCCGTCGCCAAAGACTGCCCCGCATGTTTTTTATATTTCCAGTAATTATAGTTTAATTTGGTTTAAGGAACTATAAATAATTCTCTGTGTTTTATTTTTTGAAAACTCGTGGTTTCTTGTAACGAAAAATGAAAATGGTTTATTATTTAAACTTTTAAGCAGATATGCCTGTGTTAGGAGACTCCGCTCTTCCATTACTTAAATAAGTATCATTTACTTGTTTTATGCAAAGGTCTAAACAATATTACGCTAGACAAAATCAAACAGGTTGCTATTTTAATTTAATTGTATAAGTTATTATTTTTATGATATTTTATTTTTTATTTTACAATGTTTGTAAATATGTGAGCACCATGTCTATCACAAAATGAATTTATCTGTCATTGCTTCATTATTAATTATTTTTACCTGTTGTGGTATAGTAATTTTATTCTTAGTGCATCGTCTTCACATATAATTTTATAATTGATGCACCTATACAAAATATTGTAAAACATTTTAAAAGACTAACGGTGGAGTTTCTTGCCCATTCTTCTCCATACGAAGCTACCTTTTGGAAGGGGCGACTAGAATCAATTCTATTTTCTTTGTAAATTTTGACGTTCAAAAGTGCCTTTTATATTTGAAATAAATAATTTGACCTTGACTTTATTAAATAAAAATAAAAAAGAGAGTTAAAGCTAAACATGCAGCACGCACGCAGGCATGCTAGTGTGTGAGTAAGTGATGATGTGTGAATGTGTGTGAATGTGAACACGAATGAATCAGTAGTGCTATTCTGTAACTATCTCACCGTGAAAAATTAGGTGAAGTGAGCTTGAATTGAGCATCAATACATTGTCAGTCCCTAGCATCAATGGAATGACAGCTCACATCACCTGAGTTTTCACGGTGAGTTTTTTACAGAATAGACCGGCTGAGTGTATGCGTGAGGTTAAGAAGGCAGAGACAGGCATTGATTAGGTGTAGGGTTATATTTTATTCCAGCAGCGTCTCCGTGTCGTCATAAGTAAGTGGTTTTATCCAATTAGTTAATTTCTTTTTAAATTATTTTTGTTTCATATTATACAAGTAAATCTCTTTGTTAAGTCTATTAATGTATAGCTGAGCTGAGCGTTTTTTGTATTGTATACGGGCGAACTTGGTTTTAGTTTGAGGAACTTCCGCTATTATATCTTTCCTTCTTTTCAAGGTTAAGCTGGGGTCAAAAGGCAGAGTATTGTGTTTCTTTAGATTCGTTCTAACTATGTATAGTTTTCGCACAGATAGTAAACCGCTTATATGTTAAAATAAACACTTTGTGTAGGATATCTAAGGTTTTTAAAATAAATTAGTTTTATTAAAGCCCGTTGTATCCACTCATCATTATGAACCACTTTTACTATGGGACCAAACATGTAATCACGAAAAAAAAACAGCTCTTCCCTACATTCATGTTCTCTAAACTTGTCAAAATGTAAGGAACAGCAGATTTTTTTTCGCGATTTACGGTTTGGTCCCATAGTAAAAGTTGTTCATAATGATGAGTGACCATAGAAGCTATAAGCTACGAAACTTCGTAGCTCTAATTATTGTACCTACTTATTTTAATGTTTGCTACGCATCTACGATTTATACGATAAAAACACTTCGCTACACAATTACCTCTTAAGAGGTTGTGCGTTAATTCTGGGACATGTTGTATATATCGTTGAGTAGATTTCTGGGGTTATTTGTGCTGATGGGTACTTTTTTGGTACAATATAGGTACATCAGCGTTTTGAATATCCAGCTCAGTTTTCTGGTTCTGTTAGTGACCTGTTCAAGATTGGGGTACCATAATAGTCTCTGGTCAACAATAACACCAAGATATTTAGTTTGCGATACTTTTACCAGTATTGGACATTGACTGTTATTAGCATCATTGCACGTATGTACTCTTATTTTAAGATATTTGGTTGAGTTCCGTGCGAAATACTTAAACATATGTAGTAAGTTTTAGCTGTCTTAAGCATAAGCAGGTTATTTTAGAGCCATTCGGCTATTTGGGTCATACCAGTTTTAGCAGTTTTGGCAACATCCTCCCAAGAATTCCCAGAAAGGACTACAGCAGTATCGTTTAATGATGTGGTGCATACTAATGAATGCATCTCATCATTTCAGCCGAAAGACGTCCACTGCTGGACATAGGCCTCCCCTAAAAGGGGGTTTGCCATAATCGCCACGCTGGGCAGGCGGGTTGGCGATCGCAGTATGGTGTTAAAATGCATAGAGATCGCTGCTGCCCATTATCTAGTAAGTCCCTTAGTCGCCTTTTACGACACCCACGGGAAGAAATGGGATGGTGCTATTTTTTACGTCCGGCACCAAACGGATCTCCGGCACCAAACGGATCTTCGGCACCAAACGGATCCTCCGGCACCAAACGGATCTCCGGCACCAAACGGATTTAGAGAAGCGAGCTCCTTTAGATGAATGCACCTACTTAAGTTTTATACTTTAACAGCTTGGATTTATCACTTGGCAGTCGAGAAAACAAGTAAAGATTCTCTAAATAGGACATTAAGAGACACAGACTTGATAAGAAAGTGGGCATTCCTTTTCAATACAAACCAGTCGTACCTTCCTAAAAATAATATTCTTATAAAGCGTGCGTAATGTAGCGTAACATTTATTTTGGGCGCAACAACGACGTAGCGGTATATTTGTGAAAAACACGCATTAAATTTGGGTCCATGGTCCATTCTTCGAAGGCAGAGGACGAGAATTTCAAGATTCGATAAATGGAATACTTTTTTCCTCTTGATTCTCTGGGTCAATGGCCTCAGCTCAGATCCGCCTGCTCGCGAGAAGGTTCCTATTTAAATGCGGACGTGAAGCGAGATCTTACCTCAGTAATAAAAAAAAACAAAAACAAACATGTGGGTTTGCTTCCCCGTATTCTGTTATTTAACGAAGAAATTGCTCCTTTGAATGTATCGTCCTCTCATTAATATAATCAAGCTGAATGCAAAATGAGGGTCTTATTTACTTATCAAACTGTTAACCTTTTATTTTTAACCTTGCTCTACCAAGTTTGTTTTAGAAATCGTTTTAATTTGTTTTTTAAAGTTCTGTACATCCGATTGAAAAAACGGAATCCTTATAGGACCACTTGTGTGTCTATCTCTGTCTGTCACAGCCTATTTGGTCCGAATGCAATGGACAGATTATGTTGAAATTTGGTATGGTTTGTTGATATGAATTTCTATGACCCGAATACAAACGTTCATGTAAATAAATTAATTTTGAATGACACTTTTGGGAGGCAAAGATTTTTTTTTTTTAATTACTAACTGTGCCGTGTAATGATATTAAATGAACTGTGAGGGTCTCATGTTTTTTATAATTTTAAAATAATGAATTTTAAAGTTATTTAAGAAAATAAGTGAAAATTGACCAAGGGGCTCCGAAACTACTAACACTAACTAAAAAAAAAACACAGAAAATTGTTCTATACTTATAGATTACAGCAAGTCCTGACCTGTGAGAAGTTGAGAGAATCTTAAAATAACATTAAAAATCTCTCAATATTGTGCGTACAAACTTACATTTGCAGTTGGAATAAATCAAAATCAAAATCAAAAGTCATTTATTCAAACTAGGCTGAGAATCAGCACTTTTCGAACGTCAAAAATTACATGAGACAGTCCCCCAAAAACGCCCACCCTTCACCACTTCCTAGTGCTTTAGCTGGGAAGAAGAAGTGGCGCAACAAACTCCCCAGCAGCACAGCTGTCTGTTCGCATAAAAAACTTGAAGTTATACAATACAATATAAAATAATTTGCATTACGCAACACAAAACGTTAAATTATATTATTTGCCATATGTTAGCTAGCACACACCATTATACAAATATATATATATATATATATAATAATCGTCGAAAACTATACTCAAGCAGAAATAACGTAAACAAAACGTATCTAAATAAAAGCCTCCAGGCATAATGGGCGTGCCCGCTTAAATAAAGCTACAGCTATAACTCGAAGTCACAAATGATAAACTAGCACCATCGAAGTAAAATAAAAACAGTTAATTATTAATAACAATAACAAAACCATGGTCAGCAAGACGACCAGTCACCACTAGCAGCATCCGTTCACGAGCATAACGCAAAGATCAGCCATCACCCCCCTCGCCATATTTGAGGGAAGGAGGCAACCCGACCCCCGACGCTACCGCAAGCAGTGACATCTAAGGGAGCATGACGAACTTGCTGCCGGTTGCTCAGGCAAGAATAAAGTGATCAATTTGTTAAGGTCACTAGCTAACCACTTATTGCAATACAACTCATAAAAGAACATTGTAATGAGTAGATTTTGTCATATATGGGAGAACATGTTTTTGAACTAAAATGTTAAGTTTATTCTTAAGATACATTCATCCCAACTACGGAACCCTTCATTGTGTGTGGTCCAATACGCACTTGGCCGGTTTTATCTATTCTGTTTTCAAATATTTGGATACTGCGATAAAGGTTCGTTGGTCGAAACTCGAAAGTCCTGTACATTTCTATTCTTGCAACGTATTTGAATCTAAATCTAAATGGACACGAATCTAATACTTATTATTTACGAGTGCAATTCTTTTACATTCTAGGTCTACGTTACCCACATTACTGCGCTAGATTGTAAGCAGTTCTTTGTTTTTTGCAACATTTAAAAACAAACAACGTTTTAAGGACACATGGACAAACAGTTGTGGGCAAAGTAGGTGGTATACAGTAGTTGATGTTTGTGTACCTACATGCACTGTATGTATTCTTACTTTTAAGGTAAAGAATGAGGAATGTGCTGGATGTACCGTTAAAGGCACAAATTATCTGTTTGTTCGGGACACCTGTATCACATTGTCGCTAAACATACACAAAGCAAGATTTTTATTATTCTTTTTCGCAAGTCTGACATTGTGTCAGAGTCAGTCAACTCATGGCTCAAGTCTTGCCGTTATTGGAGATCCTTTTTCTGAGATTTCCCTAAGGACCTGAAGCCTTATGTTATCAAGCCCCTGATAGGTAAATCAGGGGCTTGATAACTGTAATCCCATAACCTTTTGTCAAATTTCATGTTAGTTGATGAAAATATTAACAGGTATAAGATTTGCTTATAGGTAGTAATTTAGTAATTTATTTCTAAACTATTTACATAATTTAAAAACTAAAAGATTTAAAATAATAATATTTACAAGTGTATGAAAAAGGAGGGGAATAATCATAGGCATTTATAGGTTGAATTTAATGGCAGGGACAGAGAATAGGAATAGATCAGTTAGATGAGAATGATGAATCACTTTCTTTATCTCTCCTGTCCCCGGAATTACTTTCAAAGTCATTAATTTTAAGTCGAGTTGAAACATCTTGGTTTCAAGTTCATTAATAAAAGGACCTTCCTAAATTGTAATCACCTCAATTTTATTTCAGAATTTAGGTAGGTAATCTAAAACAATTCTGTCAGTTATACAATCTATGCAAAACTCAACCTTATTTCTAGGCTTTGATACAGCTATGCAGCCCAGATTATCTGTGGGCACAGATAATTTGTGTGCATACTACATCGGCGGCATGCTTAACCAGAGAAAAAGATATGAAACGTAGAACGTCAAAAAACTTTTTGTTATTGGCAAAGCAATTAGAATTTCAGATAATATAATTATGCAAAAAGTTGTAATAAAATCCGGGAGTTTCTCGAAACAGGTAACCACTCTGCTGACTCGCAGAACCCATTAAAAAGTTTGCGCATTTAAGTTCAAAATACCTATACGTGACGTCTTCTTCGGAAAGAAATACTCAAAAATTGATTTGATACCAGACATGATTTGCCATTAATATCGGAAACAAAGTAATATCAGAATTGGGTTCACAATACAAGTAATTTACGATTCACACCTGCAAGCTTTTTTTTTTTCTGGGTGGTAATTTATCAAATAATTTCTCCCGCTCTGGGCGGAAAAAACCCACCCGTGTAGCTTCAGATGCCTGTGTGCCAGGGCCACGATATCCCTTTCGGACAAACTCTCAACCCAGGCAGGCATTGGCACTATCAGACCCCGTCAGTTGGTGCTGCCATCTCTTTGAGGCGCGCGTGGGACACAATGCGCTGTCGACCCAGGCCTGGTTCTTATCAGACGGTGGGCTACCCATCGCTCACCGTCCGCAAGCCCACGCCTATGGTGGCCGGCAATCAGCCTGCGACTCCCGACGCCCGGGTCATCTCCCGCGGCGACTAGGGGCGTGAGAGCGCGTATTTTGCCTCTCCCTCACGCATTCAGCCTCCTCCTTCGCAAGCATTACTGCTTCGCAGAAGGAGGTGACGGCCTCCCATGCACTCTTGCTCCGAACCATGGCCTGAACTAGGGATCACCGCCGTCGATCGCGTCCGTGAGGGCACGGCGGTGCTCCGCCCAAACACCTGCTGGTAGAAAAGCGTTTTGTCGACGGAAGAGTAGACAAAAATGACGTTTCCGTGCAGACAGTAGAACATTTTCGGTAGACAATCGACTTCTATTCTACAGTAGAGTAGAAATATAAAGCTTCATGCTAAGCCAGCTGACGGAGCGCGTTTGATTACATCGGCGTGCGTCAAGCTCGTGCGTTCGTCAATTCTTTCAGTGCAAGTCCAGTTATGGCGTTTTACTCGCACAATTCCGCGATACGTAGGTAATACCTACGGGCCGCAAAATACATTTGACCGAATCTGCATGTTACGCTGTTTTGGCTCATTTTAGGTATGCGTGCCAATACAATAAAGATCCAAGCTTTTTGTTACATTCGTCTTTGTTTCGAGGTTTGAGTTTTTGTAATAAAAGCTTTTTTTGTTATAGGAAGTGAAATATCAATTTTGTTGTGACTAATTTTAAAATATCACCATTTATGATACCAATGCATAAAATACTAAAATTAGCTTTTTCAATCACTTATTAGGATAGGATAAAACGTATTGAATACTCCGATTTAGATAATTCTGCTTCTTGCATGAGCCTCATCCACAGCATAATTCAGTAGGTGCAAAATTGTACCTCAATGTCAAAAGTATGTTTAAATTCATTATAATATCATTATTTATGTTCACATTATTTATATTAAATGATACATACAATTTCAATATTTTTAGGGACAATCACAATAAAATCAAGATTGAAATACCTAAACACAAGGGATTTAAAGGAACAGAGATAAACGAAAAAGTTACATACAACGTACGTATAAGTACGTACGTTACGTATAAGTTACATTCGTTTTTGAACAAATAATAGGAACTAACAGGGCGTTAGAACTACTTAGTTGCTTGGAATAAGTGTTATTTAAAATAAATAATTGAGTTACTTTTGGTTAGTATAAGCAATTTCTAAATCTTTAAACATCATTCATCATCATCATTTCAGCCGAAAGACGTCCACTGCTGGACATAAGCCTCCATAAACTTCAAAATGTTTAAATTTCAATATTGACGTCCCGAAAAAAACGCTCTAGCGAATTTAATTAATGGTTACGGCAGGAGCCGATTGGTTTGCGTGCTCCATGTTAAAAGAACATCAATTCGCGACTGCCTCTTTTTTCGGCTAATTTATTCCGTTCCGTTTACGCTTTATTTATGAATCGGAAAGATCTCAATATTTTATCGCGTAAGTAAAACTTATACCGCCTTATTACAAAACAAGATTTATATTTTGACATGGCGTAGACCATGCAGCCAGTTTTTGTAATAAGAACGTAACAGTGATTGAAATACCGTTCTTTATACAAAACTGAAAACTTAGTTCGGTACCTACTAAGTTGTCAGTTTTGTGTTTAGGAACTTTACTATAGTCGGAATAAAGTTCGAAATTCAATAATGGCTCCATGTTTTAAACCTGGGTCTGAAGATAAACCTTGTTTTGTAATAAGGGGGTGTGCGTTTAATTTATTTATGCATCATCAGTGTCTAAAGTCAAATGAATCCATATTGGAGGAACTCAACATCACCAAGCGGGTATCTACGTAAATATGCCAGGAACTTACTTTTTCGGACATATTTTGCGTTCACCTAAGCATTGTCTATAAAGGCTTATGATACTGGTCCAGGTGGGAGGGAAACGCGCTCAATGCAAAGCACTGGCAAGATGGTCAGACGCGATCAAGAAGGCTGTTGGAAGAAGTATTTACTGAGCGATCCATTCTGCAGAAGACCGCATAACTTGGAGACGCGTCGTATGTGGTCGCCATCCTCAGCATTCAGGGAACTACGACGAAGAAGAAAAGAAGTGTTTTAAGACTAAACGTGCATAGAGTGTTAACTGCCGTAAATACTTTTAACATTTAGAAGCTATTGATTGATGTTTCTGCGTGTGAGTTGAGACGTTTTGACTTTGATGTGATTAAAGATTAATAAACTCACTTTTACGCAATGAATCCAAACTTTGAACATTCGTTAAGATTGACAACACTCATTAATTCATTAAGTTTTGTTTCCCAGTTTACCTTAATATGCTGGTAAAACCCTTAATAAATTAATATGCCTATTTGAAAAACATTAAGGCGTGACTCAACAATGTGTCAAGTCATAAAAACAATTAAATACAACTTTCAAGGGTCATCAACATCAAATATCGCTACGTTAACTTAATCCTGAAGACGATGTGATAAATGAGGATTCTGCTTATAAACCCTTGTTCATGGCGACGTTTTGTTTTTATCAACATTCCACACAATACCAACGCCAAAGATACGTTATCCAATAATTTGATATTCAAATAAATGATGTGGTTATATGAACAATAAAGTTGGTATTTATCTCCAATATAAATGATAGTGTAGTTGGACTTAATAAACCTTCTTTATTCGTCCAATTTGGTATGATGTCAACGGGAAGTAATTCAGAAACAAATGCTTATGCTGAATACATAGTGGTACCTATATCTATTATTTCTATCTGAATTGTTATTCGATCATTAAGTTGATCTTAATTCGCGGTTCAGTTCCGTTGTGAGCGGGTCTTTAATAGTTTGGCGATCGATTTATATGATAGAATTAAATGTGCTACGACTGTTCACCGGTTGATTATGGGGGTGAATGACCCAACATGTGACAAAGAGGGTATCCACCTACATTCGACTATTTTGCATTGTAAATTCATCGCGGAAAGTTATGATTCCCTTATTTATGACTTTCAATGCTCATAATAGTGGTTTTAGACATTATTTTTTTATCGCAAAACCGCAAACTCCAGGATGTAGACCGTTAACAATTTTAACTCCGACCAGATTTTTATCTAACAGGTAAAAAAACATGGTTTAGGTCATCTTGTCACATTATATGTAGGCTATATGGAATCCTGTACTATGTAGATTTAAGATTAAAGCCTAACGTAGGTACAGTCAGTGCTCTGCATAATCTTGCCCCTCTTCTTCTTTGTAAAAGGGGTCAGGTAATGCAGAGCACTGACCGTACCTAAATGTATCTAAAATAAAATCACATTCCACTTACAGTCCGGCTGTCGTCGAGAGAATGCGTTTTTGGCACCTGTCAGTTTCGTGCTTACGAATAAGTGTTTTGCGAATTTGATCCTTATTAAAACTAGAAATTGTCTAACTGACAGGTGTCTGGAAAGCCGTACTGTAATTACCGTATTTTTGGAAGGGTATTTACACAATTTCTTTGATGAGGAACAGAAAAGATATTAAATTGCCTGAGATATTATGATTCTATTAGCATTGATAAATCGAGTTTCAAATAAGACGGTTTCTTAAGAGATCAAAATACTAATTTGAATTTTCGCCATAATACTAATTTAAATGGTGAACCAAATTCAAATTAATATTTTGGCGAGAACATTAAAGGGAACTTATACCGTCTTATTACAAAACAAGATTTATATTTTGACATGGCTTAAATCATGGAGCCCGTTTTTGTAATAAGAACGTAACAGTGATTGAAATACCGTTATTTATACAAAACTGAAAACTTAGTTCGGTACCTACTAAATTGTCAGTTTTGTGTTTAGGAACTTTACCATAGTCGGAATAAAGTTCTAAATTCAATAATGGCTCCATGTTTTAAACCTGGGTCTGAAGATAAACCTTGTTTTGTAATAAGGCGGATAGAGTTTAGAATCCTGACCGTTCGTTCATTCTTCTTTTCCAACCTCTGAACAGTAATCTTGAAAATAGCTATAAGATTACTTTAGCATAAATACCTTAGTCATTCATAAATATCTTAGTAGCTACACACTAACGTACTGAATCCTTTTACGTAGACTTATTTGAGAAATAACGTTGAAATCTAAAATGGTTCTTGTTTTTTTCTCTATTTCATCGGTAGTAAAGTTAACGTTTTCCTAGTAATAGAAACTTTATACTATTATGCTGCTGTAAACTTGCACCTTGTCTATTATTTTTATGGCTAAAACTGTTTAATATTTCGGAGTTGCCCCAATGAACCTGTTACGGTCAATTTAACGGTTCCTTACAAAATTTAATTTATTCGTGATTTTCTGCCAACTATTTTAAGCAATTATTTAAATGATATTACTGGAAACTGTTGACCTTGGTACTGTTGCTAATGCTTATCAAATTAAATGGTTTTAAATATTTTACAGTTCAATTCTTCGTAGCACTCTTGTCAGAGTGGTAGTGGTCTTCATGTAGTTTCTTGTCCAGGAGCTGATGGGATTCGTCTCACGATTTCTCGTCATCTACTCCAAATTTACGCAAATACACACCACCCCATTTCTTCCCATGGGTGTCGTAAAAGGTGACTAAGAGACTTACTAGAGAATGGGCAGCAGCGTTCTCTATGCATTTTAACACCATACTGCGATCGCCAACCCGCCTGCCAAGCGTGGCGATTATGGCAAACCCCCCCCCCTTCTTTTGGGGGAGGCCTATGTCCAGGAGTGGACGTCATTCGGCTGAAATGATGACTCCTTTTTTTGGTGGTCTCATACAAGGTATCGCCCGCTGTAGTTTTAATTTGGTCAGTCTATCTCATGGGTGAGCTTCCGCGTGGTCTACCCTCCACGACAATAAGCCGCTCTATAAAGTCACCCTCACGCCTCGAGACGTGTCCGAAGTATTTAAGGATGCGCGTTTGGACCAGCATAGCTATTCACAATCGTTTTATACGCTTCCGTGCCGAATCGAGCATAAATCAATGTTATCGAAGGAGTCCTCTAAAGGCTATTTACAAATCCAAAACACTTAAGTTTTGTCAGTTTAAATCAAATAGACGACCGCCATTCTTCCGACAGCTGTTAGCTGTCGGGGGTATATAAGGTAAATCAGTTATTGAAAATGTGCCATTTTCGATACGACAACTTGTCGAATGGTTGTGAATTACTATGCAGAACAGACAGACACTTTTCGATGAAACACAATTTAATTACGTCATTGTAAATTCGTTATTTTACGTAATTTTAATTCATATATAATAAGGCTCGCATCTCTAAAGCGTGATTGTAGTTATATGACATGTGAGTGCACTTGGCAATTTTCAGTTCAGTCACCGGTTTATGGTATCGTCTAAAGTTAAAGAATGTTAATTACTACATATAGAAAGACTAATGTTACTTTTTCTTATATTGAAGGTGTAACATAATTTAAATGACTTAGAAATACCTACTTATGTCAGAAGTGAATACCTATGCTATAAAATATATGGATGCTAACGGTAAAGTCTAGAAAAGATGCATCGAACTTGTGTATCCTGTCAGTTAAACTTGTAAATGCTTTGCTGTTTACGCACACTAGATAATAAATGACAGGAAAATTAAGTATATAACAATTTAAAGCCAAAACATGACAAGAGACGATGTGTAACCGTCACCGCGTCGCTAATTTTGTCCATTGATGTCAGTTTATCAATAAACCACACCTTATGCCGTCGAGAGACTAATGACATCTGTTAAATTTCTATTGAATGCCGAAAGAGCAAAACACTTGAAAAATTTTTATTTTTTTTTATTATGGTTCTAATAAAAAGGTACCTATCTCTAATGATTACGTCATTCGAGAATAAACGAATGCACCGTCTATTTATTTTTGTTGTTCCTTTGCAGTCGTTACTTCGATAGCAATCTTGTGTAATTGAAACACAGATGCTTCCTACTTCTTAGTCGTGTGCTCTCTTGGGATCATGAGTCTTATCACGAGGATGTCTTCTTTATGCCGGGTATCTTCATAGGTTTGTAGATAGCGTTGATGATAATAAGACCATGATCTTTTTTTTTTTTTTGCTTTTACCTTTTGAACCAAACAGTGTTTTAAAAGTACTTGTATATAGACTTAAAAAAAAAAACAAACTGATTTATAACATATACGTAACCATCTAGATATCCAGGCCTTAACGTAACCATCTAGATACTTAATTATAAAACTTTTATCTATTAATTAGTTTTAAAAACTAAAATTATTATGTACCTACAATTATTTTACTACTAACTATTAATTAAGTAACTATACAAAAATATACAAAAACAAAAGGATTTTTCATTATAAAATAATTTTCTTAATAAAATCTTTGATTTTTGAGGGTTTAACGATCCTAGGGAATGAACTAGGTAATAATAATTATTACCTAAATTATTATAATAGGACCTAAAAATATAATTATTATAAAATGAAGATAGTTTCGGGAAAAAAACTGCCCAGGTAAAAAGTTTTAGCTAAAAGTTTTTGTACTTTCTACCGGGGCCGGGGCGTCGAATTTGTCATTTATAATAAATGCACGTTCTTTTGAAACACTTGTAAACAAAATAATGAATACAGAGACATTTGATTTGCATATTGTTCCTTGTGTGTGTGAGAGATATCTCGTAAAATTCCTTACGGTTCTCTTTATTCCACACATCGACTGCTTTTACCAACACAGTAACAATAAAAGTATTATTGTAGTGTTAAAGTTATGAAAATCTAGTTACATTAGGTATTTAAATGCCAAATAATAAAATGTTTACGACTTTATTTTATCAAAAGTCTACCGATCAAAGTATTTTTGCCTTTAGGCGAAGTGTTTGTGTACTTATTATGCAATGTTTATAACCTATTGTCAATTGCTTACGTAATGATTATTTGGTTTTGGAAAAATTATAATATTTTATTAACATTGCAGTGTTAAATACAATTATTTTGGAATGTACTATAAAATTATCACATCGCAATGTCCGTAAAAGGAAGTCCGTCTAGTGCTTACTAATTTGTGAGTACATACAAAGAATACATACGTAGGTACACTAATAAAGATTCCAATTAGGGAAGCTACATTAAACCATTGGGATTTTCTCAACAATAACTAAACGGAACTAACTGAGCTACGAGACATTTATTTACTTACTGTAACCTTGGTTGTACATCATGTGGTACTTAATACAATTATCACATGCCCGGTGATTCCTCGGTAAAATTTAGAATTGTTTACCAAGTCTGGTATGTTTACGTACTTAGTTATTTTAAATTGAACCCTAGATCCGTTTCCAAGCGAAGTGTATTTAACTCTTTATTTTATTTTAAACTAGCTGACCCTTCAGACGTCCAAATTTTAATAGTTAATACTTTATCCCGGTAAAAGGACGTTAAGTTTTCCCGAATTTGTTTATATTCCGGGATTTTTTCCAATTTTTCATTCCTAATAACCAAATTCGGACTATTACGAACATTTTAATACAAATAATAGCCTAATAGGTCCAGCCGGTCTCAAGTGATGCGCTTACCAACGAATAGCATTTCATTTTATTTATGTAGTATATTTAATATAATAAATGTATAATATAAAAATGATATAATATATAACTAAAATATATAATACGAGTATAATATTAAACTAAGCTCGCGGCTACGTAATAACAGCCGCAGGCCAATCCATCAGGTTAAGCTTCGCTTGCTGGGGTTGACCCATGGATGGGTGATCATCTTTACATAACGAGACTCCTCCGTGCCTCGGAAAGCACGTTAAGCCGTTGGTGGATCTTTGACAGTCGTTACAGGTCGTCAGAAGTCCGAAATTCTGACAACCGGTCTTAGCAAGGGGTATCGCATTACTCAGTTACTGGGTTGTGGAGGTCAGATAGGCAGTCGCTCCATGTAAAATACTGGTATTCAGCTGCATCCGGTTAAACTCTAAGGCGTCCCCAAAGTGGCTGGAATAAAATATATTTTTTTTTACAAAAAAATAAACAACACGACTGCCAAGCCGAACAAGGAACTAAAAAGTAAATAACAAAAAGTTGTATTAGTTAATCTGTTTATACAAAGTGAAAGCTCACTTATTTAATCGCTGACTAAACAGATAAATAACATTGCGATTGCTGTCGGGGGACCGTCCTGTGGAAAACTTTTTAATCTAAGAGGCCACCCGACAGCAATCACTAGTCACTAGTTTTGGAATGTGCTCATCAAGGCCTTCAATTTGGTACCCATATTATAATAATTAAAGACTTTTTTTCGCGTTTGGAAATGGAGCCATAAAAAAATAGCCAGTGTCACTCGGGGTGATGTAAGGATTCTAACGATACCCCATACATCCAAATCTGTTTAGGCATTTAAAAGTTGTGGTGGAACAAAGAAACTGTCACAGATACATACATAATACATGAACCCTGAAAATATTACACTCTTTTTTTGGGCAGTCGTGTAAAAAAGCTAGGCAGATTGATTGAATATAATATTATACCATGTAGGTAGTACCTACAAAGATGCATTAGAATGAACTTCGCCAAGAACAAGTAGGGCGTGAAACAGCAAGTAGTTTAAGTTCCTACATCGCGCGACATTCTGATAAGCAGCTTACAAACTCTTGCAGAGTGGAATAATTTGATAGACCTACTCGTACGTAAATAACCTGCTAAGCACATTTATGAACTACATAATTTAGGAACTCATACCATTTGTATGAGCCTAGCCTATCTACCGAGCCTTATCCCAACTATGTTAGGGTCAGCCGGATGCAGCTGAATACCAGTATTTTACATGGAGCGACTGCCTATCTGACCTCCATAACCCAGTTACTGGGTAATACGATACCCCTTGGTAAGACTGGTTGTCAGACTTTTGGGCTTCTGACGACCCCTAACGACTGTCAAAGATCCACAAATGACAGCCGGGACCAACGGTTAAACGTGCTTTCCGAGGCACGCAGGAGTCTCGGTATGTAAAGATGGTCACCCATCTACGGCCAACCCCGGCAAGCGTAGCTTAACCTGATGGATCGACCCGTGCAGCTGTTATTACTTAGCCGCGAGCTTAGTATACAACATGTCCCAGAATTAACGCACAACCTCTTAAGGGGTCAGTGTACTCATCATTATGAGCAACTTTTACTATGGGACGAAACCTGAAATCGCAAAAAAAAATCAGCTGTTCCCTACATTTTGACGAGTTATTCGAACATACATGTAGGGAACAGCTGATTTTTTTTTCGATTTCAGGTTTGGTCCCATAGTAAAAGTTGTTCATAAAGATGAGTAGCTACAATGGCCTGCGGTTCCCTTCATTTATGTAGGGTTTATGGCATTTATGTAGGTTCCATACCTCGTCAAAATGTAGGGAACAGCTGATTTTTCTTTTCGCGATTTCAGGTTTGGTCCCATAGTAAAAGTTGTTCATATTAATGAGTACAATCACCCCTTAAGAGGTCGTGATTTAATTCTGGGACATGTTGTATATTTGTATTGTGCTATTAATAAAAAAAATCAATGCAGTAATTATGCTGTGCGCCTACTACTGTTTACGTATCAGAGGGTTTAAACTTCATTTGCCTGCCAATACTTTTATTTTTTTTCTCTTTAGGGAGCAATACTGACTATGCTCTATCGCTCCATCATAGCCAAAATTTGAATTAGAAATTATTTTATATGATTTTAATAAATTTTGTACAGAGTTCTAGCCTCGTTCGACATAGGCTTAGGTAATATACTATTTGAAGTACCAATTCCAAACATATTCTGGAAATTAAACAGATTTCTCCTGAGGCGTTCGCCCCGCTCACACTCGATCAAGATGTGATGACGTCCTCCTCGATTATTCCACATTTCTCGCAATTAGGTGAAGGTGTGATACCCATAAGGAACGTAAACTTCCTCGATGGGGTGTGACCGGATCGAAGCCTCATGGCAGTAACAATATAATTATCCAGGGAATTATTAGAGGCTCAGGCTGAATGGTGTTGTACCAGATACCTTTTTTTCTTGATCTCACATCATGAAATTCTTTCCACAATAATTTATGACAATATTTTTTTACCACATAGAAGTTACCTGAGAATCTGCCAATACTTAATAATAAAATAATATCTAAAAATGAATATATCAGTAAAAAACATCATTAATTAATTAAATTAAATTAATTATTTTATTAATCAATTTAAAATCTATATTTTCTTTACAGTTTGTAAATGTTAATTTATTGCGACCAGAGTTCGAAGACCCTAAATATAGTTTATAAACCACAAGCTTTCTATCTTTGGAAGTACCGTTTTTAGGGTTCTGTACGCAAAGGGTAAAACGGGAACCCTATTACTAAGGCTCCGCCGCTTGTCTGTCAGTCTGTCTGTCCGTCTGTCATCAGGCTGTATCTCATGAAGTTATGAACCGTGATAGTTAGGTAGTTGAGTATTTCTGTTGCCGCTATAACAAAAAATACTAAAAAACAGAATAAAATAAATATTTAAGGGGGCTCCCATACAACAAACGTGACTCTTTTTGGTCGTTTTTGTTCTATATTGATAACGGCAACAGGTAGATGCTTGAAATATTCACAGAATATTTAGTTATATATTCACTTTAAAAATAAATAATTAAATTAAAATAAAACAAATATTAAGGGGGGCTCTCATGCAACAAACGTGATTTTTTGCCATTTTTATAGATAATGGTACGGAACCCTTCGTACGCGAGTCCGATTCGCACTTGGCCGGTTTTTATTAGTTTTTGTTAGACATATGACTATCGTACTTAGACATATCAGGAACCAGTTTGTATAAACGGCATGCTTACATTCATTTAGTATAAAACGGAAATTATTTTATAGTGGAGTAAGTACCTACTCAGACTTTGAATAGATCCTAGATTATTTCTGAAAAGATATATAGATTTTTGTAAAAAAGAACGTGTATTCCCGTTGTCCCCGTACGCCGTGTCTCCGTTCTACGGGGACAGCGGTACTTCAATTTAATATTTAAAAATACTTCCCGTTGTCCCCGTGGTTTGGTTTTACATTCAAAAATATGTTTCTGGCACTCGCCGGCCGCTGCCGCGGAACCGCTCGCTTCGCTCGCTCGGCTCGTGCGTTGTGTGGTCACAGTTCTAACCTAACCTAGCTGTTTCGATTTAAAAAAGGTTTACTTGGTACGATAAGGGGACAACGGGAAATAAATTTAATCACGTCCCGCTGTCCCCGTAACGGGGATATGGCAAACGGGGACAACGGGAATACAAAGGGTGATGAATTATAATATTAATATACATAGTAGGGTAGGGCAGAAAATATAACCTAATGGCTCCCACGGGCAGGTGCGACGCGACAGCGCGGTGCGACTCTTGTAGAACAATTTATATGAACATTTCATGGAAGTTGTTCTACCAGAATCGCGTCGCGCCTTTTTGCAGGAGCCTTTATGATAAATATCTGTTTATTTAAAATTAATTTCGGACTTAAGATTCTAGGCGCAGGTACCTACTGTAAAATCAATTATTCAGTATTATTCTGTCGTCCTTGTAACTTTTATCCATGCTTAAAAGCTTTATCAATTAAGGCGTTTAACACACGGCACCGCGCACCGCCGCGGTAGGCGGTGAAGCGGATCTCATGTCGCATTGGCCTCTCATAAATCCGTTGATGCCTAACGCACGTATACCTAAGTCAAAGTCAAAGATTTATTTGCAAACTAATTGTACATTTTGGTGTTATTTTATAATATAGGTGATTACAACTTAGCGGCCTTTTCCAGGCACTGCAAATTTGAGGGTTATTAACATTAAAAAAATAAAATAACTAGGTATGCTATTGTCACGATTTTACATTAATAACTTCAATAATTTACTTAATCAAATCTACTTATTATACTACTTACTTATACTTTCTACTTATAATATACTATTACTTATTTACTTATTAATTACTTACTCATTCAAATAATACCTACCGGCCGACCGCGCGGTCGAGCGGTGCTCTCACCATCTACCTATCGCGCCGCGGCGCGGCGGTGCGCGGTGCCGTGTGTTAATCGCCTAAGTCGCCTAAGAGACTACGGATTCAAGAGCGAGCGCAGTGTGCTCGAAAATGTTATCACCCCGCCTCGGATTGGTTAGGTTTCCCTTTGACCATTCCTACAGGTATTACCCGTAGAAGTTACATCGTCCGTCAACTTATTGATAAAAGTTTAGTTTATTGATAAAAATTGAGAGAATGCATACGTGCTCGCTCATGCATTCTCTCAATTTTTATCAATAAATATGAGCTCGAAAATTGTAGCACCTCGCCTCGGAGGTATTTTTTTTTATTGTTCATAAAGATGATATTGAAGTTACTTTGTCAATTCATGCAAAAAGCTTCAAAATAATTAAGAGATTGTGGGATGCAAAAAGAGAGCTAAGCGAGCTCAAAAATGTTAGCACCCCGGCTCAGATAGGTTTTTTTACCATTCAAACAGATTAGAAGTTAGCCGGCTAGAAGATAAGTAGTGCTTGAATCAAGAAAATCAGGCAGACTACAAGGGGCGCTTTGCGTCGCCCTTCGCAGTCTGCCGCACTGGGCCATGGCCCTCTTGGCCTAAGGGTAAATACGCCACTGCTTGCGATGTCGACGTTGATGATTATAACAAAAGCTGCAAATATCCTCATAAGCTCGTGTTGATAAAGTGAAAATATAATCTCTGAGTGCATCCCGTGTTAGCATTACTCCGGCTCGGTACTCAAGGCACGTTCCTCAACGATTGCCCGCATCTGATTGTGATATGCCTCTTATCACAGTAGCTGTCGCTTGAACACGCAATTTCAGCTGTTGAATGAGAGTAGAATCGTAAACACCGGGAAGGGAGTGTACACCTTAAGATTAACTAATGTAAAAAGCTAGCAAAATACTTAAAAATTTTTTTTTTGGTTTTGCATTCGTCTTGGTATTGTGGCCATAAAATATAATGCACATGTAAATATGTAAAGTATTGCATCGTTTGTTTTACAAAATCAGAAGATATTCATATTCTACTATATATATATATTTTTTTAATCATTATGATTGATGAATGATTATGATCATGAATCCTTGTGTTGTTGCTTTGGAGATAAAACGTAAGATATGATATGATTAAAAATCTACACCGACTTCTCGTCGTTCTTGTGAAAAATGTTGGTTGAAAAGTTTGCGTTTTCTTATTTACTTGCAAGTACCAAGGTACAACGTGTTTGTCATCCGTAAATGGGGAATTCGCATTTACTTAAGGTAAACCGTATGTGTCCTGTTAACAATATGAAATACGGTTTGTTGGACCGATTTTCATGTTTGTACGAAGAAAACAAAGTACCTACTTGTGTGTCAACATTTTGCTTTATGATGTAGAAAAGTTAGTCTGTTAGCTTGAAGCTACCTAATAACGTGAATATTCAATAGAGAACAGGGGCGAAAGCACCGTATAACACGATTCCTACCGGCTTCCCGTCGGAAATTCGGAACACAACCACTCTATCGTCATTGAAAAATGGCAAAGTCAAAATTTTGATGGTTTAATAATGCCAAATAATATCATCACACTATAGGTATTTAATACACCGTAAAATTAAAATATTACAAAACGAATAAATTACATTTTTTGTCTTTATATCCCAACAACAAAACATTTTGCTCTAAAATAACTCGTACGCGTGTCCGGCTTGCCGTGAGTTCAATTTCTTCGACGTCATGACTAGTTTATTTTGTATAGACACTAGACAGTATATTTTTTTGCTCCAGCTTACCTTTCTCATAAAATCACCCTTCGCCACTGATAGAGAATGAGGTAATTATCTAACAGTAGAAGCTTCGTGCTTTTAGTTTGAAGTTCATATTTTGCCTGTTATAAGTTTCTCCATTCGTGGAATCCAGCAGCAAGTCAGAGAAAATATACGTATCTAGGTATGGTCTGCAGAAATTTAGTACCTGTTTAAACAGGTTCAAAAGGAGTCATCTGTAATAACTAATTAAAGGAACATGGAATTATCTTACACATAATATTTTAGAATAAAAAAACTTCTTTTAAATAGATAAGCGTAATAGTTGACTTTGGCTACTAAGTCATCAGTTTTAATTCTCTGCTCAAATAGGATATTCATCATCATCATCAGCCCATAGCAGTCCACTGCTGGACATAGGCCTCTCCAATTGCACGCTATTCAGCTCGATTCTCGGCAACTCTCGTCCAGCTGCCACCAGCCACCCTGCGAATTTCGTCGCTCCACCTAGCCTGAGGGCGTCCTACCTTACGTTTGCCGATTCGCGGTCTCCACTCAAGAACACGTCTACCCCAACGGTCATCGGTTCTACGGCTAATATGGCCGGCCCATTGCCACAGCTTCCTTAGGCCGCATTCCGAATTAAGACCATAATCGCTGTTATCGATTTTAGCGCGCTCAAACGCGTTCGCTATTACCGGTTAGCGCGCTAAAATCGATTACAGCGATTATGGTCTTAATTCGGAAAGTGGCCTTATTCTGTGGGCTATGTCGACAACTTTGGTTCTCTGCCGGATCACCTCGTAAATAGGATATTGGCATTTGCCTTTTATAGATTACTAGCTGTTGTCCGCGACTTCGTCCGCGATTCAGGATGAAAAGTAGCCTATATCCTTTTCCAGGTGCCCATGTGCCAAATATCATCCAAATCCGTTCAGCCGTTTTAGCGTGAAAGCTTAACAAACAAACAAACTCACTTTAGCATTTATAATATTAGTTAGGATTTCGATTTTGCCAAATAGGTAAACTTTACTCGTAGATACTAATATCGTAAGTCATGATCGAATGACTAATAAAAAGTGATGTCATTTATATTTGCACTCCTGTAAACCTATAAACAGAACTACCTATAAAATTATGTAATAGATACCTAGTACTTTTCCCAAATTTTTAGATCAAGTCTATTTGAAAAAATAACCGCGCGAAATAATAATAATAGATTTTGAGTCTATAAATTCAAGTATTTTATTTTTGTCTCAGTTTAATAAACATAAAAAAAATCACATTACTTTTGGTCCACAATAAGTTAGTACGAGTATTACATGAATTACCTTAAAACTGTTAGCAATGCCGCAATCAATTAATGCGTTGGGTAACTTATAAATAATCCAAGTAAATAATTAAAAATAAATTTAATTTAAAATAAAATGGAAATATATAATTGAAATAAAATAAAATTAAAAATAATAGCACCGATGCAATGCCGTAGTTTAAACAGTGAATGAGTGATGACATCAATTACTTTCCGTTTTGGAGATGTCTACAACGATACAGCACTATTTAATACAACAGGCGTCTGGGGGCGTAGGTAGTTGATGATCCGTGCCTGCCTGCTTTATCACCCGCGTTCGAAAATGTCACAGATTCTATCTCAAACTGCGACTTGAATATTAAAATCCTATAGGTAGGCAACATTAAAAAAACGGTTCCGAGGATAACTGTAAATACGAGTTTAGTCATAATACTGCTACACGTTTGTCGCTTCTATGCTGGACTGCCTAAAGTCGTTCAACAAGTGAAAAGGTCCTAAAAGTTCGTGCAGACCAGCGCGATATCGCGGGCGTGACCACGAACGCGTTGCCTGCTGCGCCGCGTTATTTCACCAGTCTGCAAGAGCCTTAATGTTCCAACAATAGACTTATGGATGTAGGCTGTTGTCGGAACATTAAGGCTTATGCTCGATGGAATTAACCGCTAAGCATTGCTAATTTTAGAACAAGCAAGCTCCAAATAAATTAAACTGTGGCATATACGGTCACACTGACAATAAATTATAGATGACAGAATAACAATCTATAGAATGTGAACGTATTTTTAAACCGTTAAAAGAAACGCCCAAAGCAATTTATTTGTGCTAGCGTTTGGCAGCGAACTATGTTTTGGTCGGTGTATCTACAAAATTTATAAATAGTTAACACAACTATTTTATGCCTGGCGACGTACACGACACTTCTATATGTAGGTAGGTAGCTAGCCTTTTTGATATGGTATGTCTGATAGCATCAAATACCATAAACAGAACAATGCCTTTTACCGAATTCAGTTTTGTGTCAGTGTCCTATATGTAGCTCTCAGAGGCATACATAATCACACTTATTGTTTCATTAAATAACCATATTTTTTGTATGAAGCTGCGAAGTTAGTTGATTCAGGTAGCAACAATTTGGATACGTATGTAGAACATCTTTTTAAGGGGCAAAAAACAAAATTATTTTAAATGAATTAAATGTATTTGCAAAATAAAATTGAGTATCACTTAAAATAAGTGAAAATATATACAAATAGTTATTGTACAACTAGTTTCAGCTTTGCAACTATAGTTTACATTATTTACAACCTGTAAATTTCAAACCCGGAATTTGAGGCGTCGACGTTGATGTTGGGGTCGACGTCGACGTCGCCGTCGTCGCCGTCGTCTATATTATCTTCTACGTGAATGATCTTTTCAACGTTCTCATTGAACGTTACTACAGATTTTCTTGGCTTTGCGCTAACTTCCCCAAATTCATCATCCGAGGACTCCTCGGCATCTTTCAATTTGTCAATTGATTGTATCACTATTGGCGCGCTAGGTTCCAGTATAGGCAAATCAAGAATAGATTCGACAGGAGCCTCCGTTTTCCTCGGCATCGGTTCTACAGTAACCTCTTGAACAGGAGCATTCAACATTTCTTGCAGTCTCTTTTCGCTTCTCTTCAGATCTTCGATGTTTAGTCGCGGTGGCACAACTTCGGGTTTTGGTAGTTCTCCTAGTGATGCATTTCTTGATGCTAAGCTGTTTTCTTCATTAAATTCATCGTAGTTTTTGTTTCTCCTCCTAGAGATAAAAGATGAAAGTATCAATCAGTTTTCTATCTTGTAGGATGGTCATATTAGGCAAGAGCTCATTTTAATAACTGTCACTTACCATCTAAGGAAGAACCAAATGGCTACCAGCAAGATAACTGTAAAGAGTAGTATGCTAAGGATTATCGTGGCTACTAACAAGCCAATTTGACGATCGAAAATGTCCATATCTCCTAAATGTTCTTCCAGTGGGATAGTACTGACAACACTCGCTATTGCGGCGTTAGTACTTATATCTCTGGAAAATAAAATATTTTTTATAAAACAAATGATAATTGCACTGTAGTTAACTAGTTATTATTTTCTGTACATTCATAATGTTCTTACGCGGCAAGCTGCTCAACGGCGACGGGTTCTCTCTCGTTTATTCCATAAACATAAAGTTGTAGTGAAGCTCTAGGAGTGACAGTTTCAGCTTTCCTGGTCTCTGGATCTATGTCATCAGATATGACGACTGACCTCAATGTTTTGACTTCATATCCGACGGCATCACTCAACTGAGTTAAAATAGTCGTTTCATCGTCTAGGAAGGCATCTCGGACGGTCACTACGGCTATATGGTTGAAGTCTAAAAGTTTTACCTGGAAATATAAATATTATCGTGGCTTCAAGTTATGAGACACTAAACGGAATTAGCAGGTTAACGCACTGGTTACAAAAGACCTGGAGAGTTAATATACCTACTAGCTTTATATTTATAATTAAATTAAAGTGTAAAGTCGCCACTCACAGAAGCAAACAATATTTAATTATGCTTGTGTTGTTATTTCGTTGATAAAATTATCATAATTTTAATGTTTTGTAGTTTAAATAAGTAACTTAAATTACTAAGTTGTTTCTTTATTGCATGCAGTGGGATTACTTAAACAGGATGTCGTCCCATCCGGTAAGTTCTGTTGCCCCCGAGCAAGTTTTTTTGTAGCTTAATAAAAAATTGATTTGTTACTGGAGTAGATTTATCAGGCGCAATAAATTCTAAGCAAATTGTAGCTGGTTCTAATTTACTAAGTGTTATAACTGTCTTCTCGTTAAGATTGGATTAGGAGAAGGTAGCAACTGACATCTTTAAACAAACTTAAGGACACTTTCATTACAGATGATTATCATTAACCTAAACCATCACCGCATGTGTACCTACCTATCGTGAGTAGTTAAGTGCCGAACTATTCTTTATTAAATAATTGAGTGTTTGCGCTTGTTACGTTAAACAAACAATGAACTTTCATGGCCAATTAAAGTCGGTAGCAAGTACCTAATCAACTCTGTAGAGCGTGTTTTTTCCTTTACATAAGGTTATGACGTAATTTTAAACACAAGTTGGCCAAAATTAATTTAAGCTTATAGGTTTGAAGTATTTAGGTATATTAATCAAAGTAAGAACGTAAACAATTTTAAAGGATTACGATAATGACGGTGATGAAAGTATTTATATCAATCTTATGCCTATGCAACAATTCCCAGAATTAACGCACAACCTCTTAAGGGGTCATTGTACTCATCATTATGAACAACTTTTACTATTGGACCAAACCTGAAATAGCGACAAAAAACAGCTATTCCCTACATTTTGACGAGTTGTTCGAACATAAATGTAGGGAACAGCTGATTTTTTTTTCGCGATTTCAGGTTTAGTCCCATAGTAAAAGTTGTTCACAATGATGAGTACAATGACCCCTTAAGAGGTTGTGCGTTAATTCTGGGACATGTTGTTTATTATGATATAGGTGTAAAGGTCATTAATTTGTGACAATGTACCTATCATGCTTCATAGTTACCGTAAAAACTTCCGATAATGGTGTCATTGTATGAATACATCAAAAATTTATTATTAATGGCAAAGCGTATTCCTAATTTAATAGAAGCCTAATATGGCTATTTTAAATATTTCTTAGTCTTCATTAAAATGTAAATATAAGGCTCTTATTAGTTTATCAACTTTACCAATCTCTTACCAAATCCGAAGTTGAAGGTTTTGGGCTTATTCGATGCTTAAGTAGTATTTTATTTGATTATTCTATGTTGTTTAAAAAATATTATCATATTATTTAAATCGATTTTTTGAGTGAGATAATAACCGATTTAGAGATGAGAATCTTTAAATGTATAAAATTTTGTACCTAGATATTTTGTTACTTAGATAAATTCGCAATTTAAGGGGGATAATCTAAGTTCATAAAATCCTACTTAATGATTATTTCTGAAATAATCATCCAGTAAGATTTTATGAACTTAGAGAGTTGTAATGCTGATTCTAATTATTATAATTCTGTAAAGCCATATTTTTTATGGCCGCGAATCATATTTAGATCAACATTCAACCTGCAAACTGCAAAAAACTTAAGAAAATTTGAATTTCGCGGGCTACCTTAGCGCATCCCCCTTAACATCTTTCATCCATACGATCATCATTCAAACTCAAACTCAAAGCATTTATTTCAAAGAAGCCAATTACAGGCACTTTTGAATTGTCAAGGGGTCGGTCGGTCAGAAAGATGAAGCTAGTTGCCCATTCCAAATCGTCGTTATAGGTTCCTATGGAGAAGAACGGGCAAGAAACTACACGGGCACTCTTTTAAATTAAAATATTGTTTCAAAATATTGGGTTACATTATCATTACCTTTCTCAACTATGTTGGGATCGGCTTCATACATACTATACTCTGATATCCCATTTTAGAGCTGTTAAAATCACAAATATCATGATATTATAATTACCACAAGTTGAATAGTTCCATCGAGCCCCTCTCCATTCTCGTCTGTGGCGGCGACGGTGAGGAACTGGTTGTGTTGTAGCTGTGCCCCAGAGCGCACGTGCACGAACCCAGTCGTCGGTGCCACAGCCAACACGCTTTCAGAACTCCAGTACCTCAACGCTGCGTTTTCGCCAATGTCAGCGTCTGTTGCCTGTTTTATAAATGCATTCGATTATGATGTGACGTAAAACCATCCAGCTTTAGAAAGGGCCTGTACCACAGGTATAGAGGTAGAGAGTACAGGTAGAGCCGAGTCGACGCTCTATTGAGCCGAATTTATTCAAAAAATCGACGTCACAATATTTAAGGCCCTATACTGTAATGGACGTTGATAAGCCATTTATGTTGTAAATTACTATTCTTAGCGTTAACTCTAGCTAAACTATATAAAACATGCAAGTGCCAGGAGTTGTTTAACCCAGGGCATAACGACGTATGAATATAAACGGACTGTTGAAAAGTCACCAGTCTAAAGTTGTCGACTGCTTCAGATTCCGATTCAGATTCATTTATTTGCAAAAACAGGTGTAGATAATACACATGGTATGATGATTATTTTAGGTGTAACAAGGTATTTTTTGGATCAACATGTTTCACCATGGTGGTGTACAAATTAGATCGAAAGACAATAGGATTTCAAAACTAAGATACAAAGAATAATAATATAAACAAATCAACAATTAATATTAAATTAAAGAAAAAAGGTCAATAGTCATAGACGTCCCGTACTCCGCCACTCTCATTCGGCTAATACCAGCCACCCTGCGTAGATCGTCCTTTTTCCAAACCTGTCTTTCCCGCGAGCACAAACGAATGATGCAAACATTTCACGTCCTTTCGCTTGTCAGGTCCGAGCCCAAACAGTTGGGCTATTGCCGGTTAATTATTACAAAAGCGGCTTATTGATTGATTCGCACGAATATATTCGCCTGAAACAGGCGAATCGGCACTTTTAAATAATATATTGTTTTCTGTAGGCGATTCGCATGAAGTTAATTATTAGTTGGAGAATCGACAATTCCAGAGATTCGTATTAGGTAATTGGCACACACAATATTTTCTTTTATATATTTACTCATAAACATTTGCTGAATAAAATATAAACTTGAATAATAATTGTTAAATGTAGTTTCTAGTGTACTTTTTTCATAACTTTATTGCATAAAACTCAAAATTTGCCAATTGCCTAATACGTATTTCTGTAGTTGTCGACTCGCCGACTGTAGATTACTTTCGTGCGAATCGCCTACAGAAAAAACATATTCCGTTCCGGGCGAGTAATTTCGTGCGAATCGACCAATAAGCCACAAAAACATGTCCCGTGTGCTTACTAATGTTTTGGAAAAGCTTATCGGACTTCATTACAGTTGTTTGTTATTAGCCGTGGGCAATGGTACGATAAGCTTTTAATATCGACATGACTGTGTGGTGTGCCGCCAAGCTTTTAGTGTGACGTCGTTTATTCCACGCCCACACATTTATAGGTAATAGGCATATCCGGCTACCGGCCCTATATTTGTTTAATAATTTGTATGTAAGGTCAGGGAAATTATTTTGTTAAGCAAACTGACTACTAACTTAAATTTTTCGTATATTTAAATCATTATTTGACAGCTATATAAAATAGCTTTAACACAATTTGCTTATCAACTAATTTCTCTGACTTACAATATTGGGGCATATGGCGGACAAAATGCATTTGGGTTTTATAAAATGCATTGAGGTGTGTACAACAAAATACTAAATTCGCGGTCTGCTCAACAATTTATGACGAAATAGCACCGCGTCTGTTACTTTACAGCGAATCGAGAAAATTGAAATGAAAACATTTCAAGTAAGCTGGCAAGTTTTATTTATATTGATTGATATGTTTGTTTGATTTTTGGTTTGATTTTTCAAATTTTAACAAAGTACAGGAAATTGCTATCGATATTGCAACCAAAATTGTTTTGTGATTTACCTACATATGTTGAATATGAATTTAATGATTGTTTTTGCTATTAGAGAGTTGAAATAGATTAATTGCTTGTGACTAGGTTTGATTTTTTAAATAGCCGTGATTATTATACATGTCGTCCATTGGCGTAGCTACCGGAGGGCTATATAGACGGGGCAGTGCCCCGGGGCCCCCAAGCTCAAGGGGCCCCTCGGACTCTGACTTACAAACTATAAATTGAATCTAGTGAAAATTTCTACCACATTCGGAATTTAAATAAACCAGATTCCAGGAACGCGACTTTGATAATGTTCGACTTTAATTGTTCATTAAAATAAGTTACAATTTGTATTTGGTTTTTAATTTTACTATGGAGTCGACTGTATTACGAAGAATCTGGATTATGACAAATTTAGAGTAGGTACGTTGAATTTTAAATAGTTTAGTTGGGGCCCTACTTTATTTTTTGCCCCAGGGCCTTTGGTTACCTAGCTACGCCACTGCTGTCGTCACATATTAAACTTATTCTGCATTGACGAACGCTTGAGATACAAAACATCCTTGTCATTAATAACGTTGGGTTTGGCGGCAATGAGTCAGTCAGCTAAGACAGTCGGTTTAATATTCAAAGATAAAACTCTTTCCCGACGTGAATCATGTTACAACGTGGGAACTAAAAATAAAATATACATGCAAGACACAGAGTTTACGACGTTCATGTTGGAGGTATAAAAAACATTTGCATAATGCAAACCTACCTTTAACTCCGCCAAAGAACGGGGTAATATCCTCTCCTCGAGCTCACCAGTGGGGTATCCGACGGCAATCGGTTCGTTTTCTTTACCGACAAATATGGGATGGTTGTCGTTGATGTCGTTCACAATTAGATTCACTAAGCTCCGTCTCGAGTTGTACGGGATCGTGTCTGTGAGGATCCATTTATTTGAACCGTAGTCGTAGGGACCGAGTCGTTCTGTTCTTTGTGAGCGTTTTTCACGTGCAGCGTTATCTGAGTCGCAATGTAATATCAGTTCTATTTGAACCTGCGAAAGCGCCATAAAGGCTATAGATGCGTGTTCTCTATCGATGGGTATTGTGTGCAGTCCGTTTTCGTCGACGTACAGCCACGGCTGGTTAGTGGGCCAACGGTTCGTTAAGGTGAAGTGGCATCCCGCATGTTGCGTAGAGTCAAGAACGACAAGATTCTGATGCGCTGCTTCCTCATTTCTATCTAATACGACCAGTGGAGGCATTACGATGCCTTGGTCATCACAAACCGTGACTGCTTGTACTGTTAAATGAACCTGCGAAACCAATTTACGTAACTTAATAACAAGGGTCGACAAACTGACAAAGAGTCTACTTTTCTGACGAAATACTATTTAGGTTTTTTTTTCTACGGGGAAAATCATTTCGAAATGGTTTTGATGATTAACAACCATAAACAAACCCATGTCTTTAAAAATAAAAAGTAAGTAGGTATTTCATATGAATAAGAACGTACATTGAGAATGGATATGTATAATATTTAGGTATTTATAGAAGAATTCATACCGAAGCTGTACCCGTCGCTCGTGTATTGACTGTTGTGGCAATGACTTGGAAACTGTAGACACCACTGTTAGCCGGAGCAGACAAAAACAGTTCACCCTCATTGCTTATAGAAAGACGAGTCTGAAGATGTGCTGCAAACAATATGAGAATTTTATATTAAATTTTGAAGAACTTAGTAGGTCAACGCTCGCATTTTCATTAGTTCTCTGTAAGAAAAACATGTACCTAGTACCTAAACACATACCTACCTATGTTAAGACGGAGATATATGCCAGTGACCTTGAGTACCTAGCTTGTGTGTTCTGTACTGAGCTCACGCAACGCGTCGTACGTTCAGCCAGTAATAGGACTCATCCATCAAGGAGCGCTGTCCCCAATTTGACGCATTATTAATGTATTATTCACAAAACAAAAGGTATTTTAATTAAACGCGTACATTAAACGATCAATAATTAAATTATCTTTAAATTGGTGAAGGTTTTGGAAAAATATGCTTGCTAGATTTTGCGCCATTCTCATTTTCTTATCCGCATTTGACATAACTTTACAAATTAATTTTACTATGTAATATAAACATAATCTAAAATATTCACATATTAAGTTGTTGAGAAAATTCTCTAATTTATCATATATATTTTTAAAATCATTAACACTACTCGTTCAGTCGTGATTTTCAGTATAAAATCATTAAAAGTCGGTTATCGTCCCCTTAATATGCCTAGAATTAAATTTCATTGGATCTCTACAATTTCTCGTATTTAAATTCAAACTTTTATGCATAAAGCGCATCGTGTTGTGTAGTGAAGAAGGAATTAACTTCACTTTGGCGCCTACTTAAGAACAACAATTACCTACTTCGCGAAGTAAAATTGCTTTCAAAGAATTTAAGGCGCGCGCTGAAATTTACCGTTTGGGCACGATAAACAAACTAAGAGAATTAAGCACTAACTAGTGACTTACTTTTAAACTTAAACACTAGATGATAAATCCTTTTTTTATTTCTAGAAGACTTTTACGAAAAATACTATTTAATTCAGCGCACAGATTTATCCCAGTGTTAAAATAAAAAGATGTGAATTAAATTTCTGTACCTACCTACACTAAAGGGCGGAATAATGCTAGCCATTCTTCCCAAAAAGGGAACTTTATCTGCTTTGTGCAATTAACCTCATTACGTTATGAGTGAATTTTCTATATTTTCGTCTACCTATTATAGGTACGTAACAAAATTCGTGAAATTAATTGCAATTTATGCCACGTTTCTACAAAATATTCAAAAAATAAATCAAATTACAGCTGTTTACCTTTTTTTTTTTTTTTTGGGTGGGAAATTATCAAATAACTTCTCCCGCTCTGGGCTGAGCGGGAGGGCGTGTCAGACTTTTACTGACTAAAACCCACCCGTATTCCTTCATTTGCCTGTGCGCCAGGGCCACGATATTCCTTTCGGACAAACTCGCAACCCTGGCAGGCATTGGCCCTATCGGACCCCGTCAGTTGGTGCTGACAACTCTTTGAGGAACCTCCCGAAACAACCGTGTCCGGTGAGGACCTGCGTCAGGCGGAAGGTGAGGACGCCGTGGCGCCTCTCTAGCCACTCCTCAAAGAGGGGACTTATCGCCACAATTGTGGCGTGCCCAGCGCTGGGTTGCGACAATCGCACTCTCCATGCCGCCATAAGATCCCGCCGGAGCTCTGTCCGCTGTGCCGTGATTTCTCGTGGCAGCGGAGTTTCACCCCGGCGTTTCACCTCCTCGCGCCACTCCCAGTCAAATACCTACAAGTCAAATAAGAGCAAATAGAACCAGCTGCCAATGATCTCGTCTTAGCTTCCGCGTAATCAGTAAGGAACGTATGTAAGTACGTAAATAAGGGTCCGTAAGGATTCTGTTTTTTCTGTTCTGTGGGTTGACCTGTAGTAAAGTCAAATTATTCATTTCAAATAGGCACATAAAAGGCACTTTTGAATGTCAAAATTTACAATGAAATAGAATTGATTCTAGTCGCCCCTTCCAAGAGGTACTTTCATATGGAGAAGAATGGGCAAGAAGCTCCACAGTTATTCTTTTAAAATGTTTTACAATATTTTGTATAGGTACACTAATTATATAATTATATGTCAAGACGATGCACCTAGAATAAAATTACTACGTATACCACAATCGGTAAAATGGCAGTTAATTTAATTATGTGATAGATATACCTACATATAATATATAATCAGCCTATAATGTTCCCACTGCTGGGACACAGGGCTCCTCTCTGTGAGAGGGAGTGGGCCGTAATCCACCACGCGGACCCAGTGCGGATTGGTATATGTCACATGTCCTCGAATTTTTAGTTCTAGGACATGCCGGTTTCCTCACGATGTTTTCCTTCACCGTTTTGAGAGCAGTGGTGATGAAATTTTTTGCACAAAGTAAATATACATGGTGCTCACATATTTACAGAAATTGTAATTGTATCTATAAGATCCAGTTTATACTTGAGAAATTTTTAATCTAAAAGGATGACTATTCAAGATTGGCTATTGGGGCGGTACAATCTCGCAGGTACAACGACACCTTGAACGTATAAGTGCTTTAAACCTGGATAATTAATGTGGTTGGGATGTTCCACCCGTGTAAATCTAGAAGAAAATCATTCTTCACTTAGCATTATAAATCTTCTGAGGGGGCTTGGGCTGAATAACAAAGTAGAAATATTACAAACAACTTTGACAAAAGTTGTGTTCATTCAAATGCAAAACGTATTATGTGAAGTTTGATCCTGCTCACAACTTGTATTACAACAACAAAGCGTTGTTTATTCGTTTTGTTATGGCTATTCATGTCAACTTTTGTATTTTTAAAAGTTATTCAAGGTTTTGGTAGCTTAATCCAAAGTTAAACATACTTTGCCATGAGTCGGAGAAAAGAAATAAAAACGTTTCTTAAGCGTACTGCCTACCACAAGTCTTGACGTCCTCGAACAAGTAAAGGCTTCTACATACTGGCGCGACACGTCGCGAGTCGCGCTGGTCTGTAGAGGCCTTAAATTGAAAATGTGTGTTGGCAATGGTAACATTATAATTATTTAGGTACTTTGTGACATATTTTATATCAATTAGTTTTTATGACTTACGAGAAGATAAGGTGGCCATAAACCTTTGTTGGTGCAGGATATCGCACAAAATTTGAGGCTCATCAAGAAATAAGGTTATCCAGTATCCAGCTAACTTGTAGAAAGCAAAGATTCTGGCCAGCAAGATCGGGCCCAATATTGAACCTAGCTTAGCTTTAGTTAAAGACCACAATGAAATGCTTACCATCATCTGTTCCGAGTGAGTAGATAACCTCCTCGCTGTTGTCAGCAGTCGCGGAGACGCGACCCACGAGGCCTGTCTGCGTCATGCTCACAGACAGCACGTAAGACTCCGAGGAGAACGTCACGGATGGGTCCAAAGGCGCATCTGGTGGAATCATATAAGAGATCTTCATTATGTGAACATCTTAATATAAAATCACGCTTGTGTTTTATTTTAGGTGCAGTTGTATAGGTACAGTACCGGGCCGTTAATGTGGCACATAACCGAGTTTAAGGAAAGGATCGAACTTGCAAGCACCCCACTGCAAGATCATCGAGGCAGTCATAATACATCCTCATAAGACTGTTTTATGGAACGGAGCCTTACTTACTAGCTACGCTTGACTCTAAAATAGAAGTAAATAAAATAATGTTTTCTTAAGAATCTGTGGCGGAACAATAAATAATTGGACCACCACCTTACATTTTAGAGCGGAATCGCTCCGCTTATGAATCTTGGGCCAAACATACAGATCATACGATGTTTGCACCGAATGACCGCGCGCTTACACGTGCCGCGCAGTAGATAAGGAACGCGTGATATTGTACTGGCGACGGCGACAACGACCTTGGACTGCCGGAGACTGCGTGCACATACTTCCACCGGCGCGATGGCCGAGCTGCAGAGACACAGTCTTCATTCGACCGCCTACCGAACTGTTCGGATCGCGCCGCGCTTAATATTGCTTATTGTTTTATTCTGTTAATTTTAATTGTCCGTTTAATTTATACAATATATAACTTTCTAATAATTCTAATAATATCCTTCATTTCTTCATCTGTTCTCGCATCATTCTTTCATCCTTCCGCTTACGCTACGCTATACGCTACGCTATACGCTACGCTATACGCTTGAAGCTAAATAATCATTAGTACGGGTTCGATTCCCGATCTAGTAGAAGATTGGTGAACATACCAATTTTCTACATTGGTGACCCTCGACTACCGCGCATATTGAAGACTCGAGTGCAGCAAGAAGGAGCAAGCAGTTTCATTGAAGCAAGAAGAGTGGTGATTCAACTGGTTATCAGAGTTTTTTTTACGAGTACCTACATCGGAGCGAGGAAAAAGTAGGCTGTGGTCCAAAACATAAGCGGTGAGCGATTTTATATTTTTTTAAAGATGTCCGATACAGAGAATTTTGCCGACGCTGACGCTAAAGATGCAGTAGCTGTTGTCTCTGGAGAGGTGTCAAAAATAGGGCTACCACTACGATGCCCACCTTTTTGTCCAGAGGAACCGGCATTATGGTTTGCCCAATTAGAGGGCCAATTTATCCTGTCAAGGATATCCAGCGACACGACAAAATTCTATGTCGTGACTACACAGCTGGAAACTAAATACGCACTTCAAGTTAAGGACATCATCACAAAACCACCGGAGACAGACAAGTACGACAAATTAAAAACTGAACTAATTAATCGCCTGTCAGCCTCACAGGAAAAGCGGATACAGCAACTTTTAATTCACGAGGAGCTAGGCGATCGCAGGCCATCTCAGTTTCTTCGGCACCTGCAAAACCTAGCTGGACCCGCTGGTGCTTCGGATTTTGTGAAAACTCTCTGGACTAACCGCTTGCCTCAAAATATACAGACTGTAATTGCTTCACAGATTGCCGACTTACAGGTAGAAAAACTAGCCGAGATTGCTGACAGGGTGTACGAAATTGTACCATCGACTCCACAAATTGCTGCCACCGCTGCCTCTACCAGCTCTTCACCAGACTTGCTCAAGCAAGTAAGCGAGCTCACAAAGCAAGTGGCATTGCTGACTTCGCAGATGAACAGTAACTGGAGAGGACGTTCCCGCTCACGCTCACAATCCCGTAATCAAAAAAGGTATGAACGCAATCGCTCAAATAGCTCTAGACCACAGCAGCCGCCACCGAATCACCCACATTGCTACTACCACTATACCTACGGGGACAAGGCGAACAAATGTAAGGAACCCTGCACATTCACGTCGGAAAACTCAAAGGGCGGTCGCAAGTAGCGGCTAACGACTGCCCTACTTCAACAGGCCGTTTATTCATAACCGACCGGACTACGAAAATGCAGTTCCTTGTGGACACTGGCTCAGACTTGTGTGTTTTCCCTCGGTCGGCAGTAAAGACGCCTGTCAAACAATCAAAATATGATTTAGTCGCTGCCAATAATACTGTGATACACACGTACGGACCAACACAGCTGCGACTTAACTTAGGTCTCAGAAGAGACTACACCTGGAGATTCACAGTAGCAGATGTGTCACGACCTATCATAGGGGTCGACTTCCTTAGTTTCTACAACTTACTTGTAGACTGCAGAAACCACCGCTTGATAGACAACATAACTACACTATCAGTTTCAGGAGCTCATTGCAAATCAATGGACGATATTTCATCCGTAAAGGCTGTGATTGGAGACACAGCCTACCACGAAATTCTACGCGAGTATCCGGAAATCACGCGGCCTCCAGGTACACACTTACCGGGTAAACATAACACGTTGCACCACATAAGGACAACTGCAGGTCCACCAGCTGCAAGCAAACCTCGACGCCTTGATCCTGCTCGAACGCTAGTTGCTAAGAAGGAGTTTGAAGACATGCTAACTAGTGGCGTGGCCAGACGATCGGAGAGTGCCTGGTCTGCTCCACTTCACCTGGTTAAGAAGAAGGACGATGGATGGAGACCATGCGGCGACTACAGAGCACTAAATGCAAGAAAAATACCAGACAGGTACCCCATCCGCCACATTCATGATTTCTCCTACCAGCTATCAGGGTGTGCAGTATTTTCCACCATTGATCTTGTCAAGGCATATAATCAAATAGCAATCAATCCAGACGATATTCCAAAGACTGCCATCACTACACCATTCGGTCTTTACGAGTTCCCATACATGACCTTTGGTTTGAGGAATGCTGCTCAAACTTTCCAAAGGTTTATCGATGAAGTTCTGCTTGGTTTGGACTTCTGCTACGGGTATATCGATGACATTCTCGTGTTCTCACAGACTCCAGAACAGCACAAACAGCATTTACGGCAACTGTTCGACCGCTTGAAAGGCTACGGTATTGTGGTAAATACATCAAAGTGTAATATCGGACACTCAGAGGTAACTTTTCTAGGATACCATGTAACAGCTGCAGGTACGAAACCTCTCGAGACCAAAATACAGGCTATCCAGGAGTATCCAGTCCCTAAGACAGTCAAGGAGCTTCGACGATTCTTGGGTATGATAAATTTTTATCGCCGATTTGTCCCAAACGCAGCTAAACTCCAAGCCCCATTGAATGCTGTCCTTGCTGGCCCTAAAATTAAAGGAGCACATCCAGTCGACATGACTCCAGAACTTCTAAAGGCTTTCGAAGAAATCAAGACATCATTATGCAACGCAACTCTCCTAGCTCATCCAGATCCATCAGCGGAGTTGACCATAGTCACTGATGCGTCTGATATCGCCATCGGCGCTGTACTGCAACAGCGAAAAGGAGACGACTGGGAACCTCTAGCCTTTTACTCACACAAACTTAGTGGTGCTCAAAAGAAATACAGCCCGTACGACCGCGAATTGTTAGCGGCATATGAAGCAGTAAAATACTTTCGGCATATGGTCGAGGCTAAGAACTTTGCCATCTTCACCGACCACAAACCGCTGGTGTTCGCATTCAAGACGAACCGAGACAGCCATTCGCCAAGACAATTCAGGTACCTAGATTTCATAGGACAATTCACTACAGATATACGGTACTTACCTGGCACAGAAAATGTCGTCGCTGATGCATTGTCACGGGTTGAAGAGGTATCAGCAGCAATAAACTTAGAGGATCTTGCAAAATTTCAGGAAACAGATCCAGAACTGCAAGACCTGATTCGAAACGGCTCTTCACTCAAGCTGGAAAAGATCGCTACACTGACGGGAAACGCACACATATTATGCGATACTTCAATGCCGATGCCTCGCCCATATGTGACACCACAACTAAGGAAGCAAGTCTTCCAATCGTTGCACAACATACATCATCCAGGATGTTCTGCTACAGTGCGACTGGTGACACAAAGCTTTGTGTGGCCAGGGATCCGCAAAAACTGTAGAGAGTGGGCAAGACAATGCTTGCAATGTCAAGCAAGTAAAATTACCCGCCATACAGTAACTCCTCTTTCCTCTTTCCTTACTCCATCTTCCAGATTTACCCATATACACCTCGACATTGTAGGGCCCTTAACCATTTCTTGTGATTACAGGTACTGCCTAACTGTCATCGATCGATTTACTCGGTGGCCTGAGGCGTACCCGATGAAGGACATAACCGCGGAGACCTGCGCAGCTGCCCTGGTGTCCGGCTGGATAGCTAGATTTGGCTGTCCGGCACGGGTGACTACGGACCGTGGTCGCCAATTTGAGAGCCACCTGTTCAAGGCCCTCACTACTTTGGTTGGTGCGAATCACTTCCGCACCACCGCCTACCACCCAGCTGCGAATGGCATCGTTGAGCGGCTGCACCGTCAGCTCAAGGCAGCCATCATGTGCCACACTTCTTCGCAGTGGACAGAAGTCCTACCACTGGTGCTACTCGGCATGCGCAACTCTTGGAAAGAAGACATCCAAGCCACGCCTGCTGAGCTTGTGTATGGTGAAGCTATTAATTTACCAAGCCAGTTTCTGTCTCCTACAGATTACACAGCAGCCGACGTCACACAGTACGCAACACGTCTGCGTACACACATGGCCAAACTCACTCCCAGGCCGACTTCCTGGCATACAACTTCTCCCTTCTACATACCTCGAGATCTGCATTCCTCTACGCATATCTTTCTACGCCGAGACTATGTCCGAAGCCCACTAGAACCACCTTACGCCGGCCCCTACAAAGTGATACAAAGGCATCCAAAGTATTACACAATAGAGGTAAAGGGAAAAACAACTAACGTTTCTGTTGACAGATTAAAACCCGCCTATATTTTAAAAGAGGAGGAAAAGCAACCAAAAGTCAAGTCAACACCAACGGCCGCCCCAACAACCATTACAACACCAGCAACAACAGACACAGAGAAGAGAACAAGAAGCGGCCGGCGAGTAAGATTCCCCGATTATTATCGACCGTAGTTACGATCTGGCCGGGGGGAATATGTGGCGGAACAATAAATAATTGGACCACCACCTTACATTTTAGAGCGGAATCGCTCCGCTTATGAATCTTGGGCCAAACATACAGATCATACGATGTTTGCACCGAATGACCGCGCGCTTACACGTGCCGCGCAGTAGATAAGGAACGCGTGATATTGTACTGGCGACGGCGACAACGACCTTGGACTGCCGGAGACTGCGTGCACATACTTCCACCGGCGCGATGGCCGAGCTGCAGAGACACAGTCTTCATTCGACCGCCTACCGAACTGTTCGGATCGCGCCGCGCTTAATATTGCTTATTGTTTTATTCTGTTAATTTTAATTGTCCGTTTAATTTATACAATATATAACTTTCTAATAATTCTAATAATATCCTTCATTTCTTCATCTGTTCTCGCATCATTCTTTCATCCTTCCGCTTACGCTACGCTATACGCTACGCTATACGCTACGCTATACGCTTGAAGCTAAATAATCATTAGTACGGGTTCGATTCCCGATCTAGTAGAAGATTGGTGAACATACCAATTTTCTACAAATCCTAATACCTCAAATTACTTAGCATGATTCTCTGTTATATCGAAAATATTGCAGCATAAATTATGAAATATATTTTGGTAAAGTTGAGAATTAATGTTAAGTAACTACTATGTTCTTATTATGTTTGACAAAAACACGATTCCATAAAATTTACTAGAGTAAAAAAATGTAACAACGTGTGTACAATTGACCTCCAAGCTGAACAATAAACTGCTAGTATTACAAAAACACTTCAAATTAAATCATGAAACTTTGCATATTAACTGAACTAAATATAAAGCAGATACTGAGAGAACGAGATACGTAAAAAAGACATGACCTAAACTATCGGCGCCTTGGAGCCTTCTCCCTGCCGCTCTGACTCGCTTGCTCGCGTGACGCGAGCAGTAGTGTGCGACCGAGATAAAGAGTGAGGTGGCTCTGAGGTATTATGTACTCGTAATAGCAAACAACAAGGACACGGTTGACACCCTTGAAATATTCTGATCAACATGAAAATACTCTGATTTCAGTACGTGCAATGGCATTGTAGCCTCTATTGTTTATCTCTATCTAAATCACTCTGTTTAGTTTTGTTTTTTGTAATTTCTTGTCTCGTTTTAATCATAAGCAGTAGGTTAACTATTTTTTGTCTTTAGGTAGGTTTAAAGATAATCTGGCTGGAGTTTCCTATACCTATTAAGGTACAGGATACTCCAGGCAGATTATCTAGAGAGCTTTCGGCGAAATTCGTAGAAATTTATTAATTTATCAGAAATTCTAAAACTGAACAGCTTAGGTATCTGTAAAGCTTAAAGATTTAGGACGGTGGCCGCCAAATTGTGTCCGCAATTTACGGGTGAATGACGTCACTAAAACGTTATTTACGAAACTATCTTGGTGTCCTAGAGAGCTTTTTTGACACCGTAAAGCCAAACTCCACTACCCAAAGATTTAAATCATTAGATTTGCCATCACCGTACACCGTACGTAAGTGTCCATACTAAGAATAGTGAGCTCACACATAATTAAATAGCGTTTCCATGACAATCAAGTCTATCTTATATGTTTTTCTCTCTGGCAATATTGCCGATGTCGACAATTCTGCCAAAGTCACATTGTTGAGAGAAACAAGTCAAGTAACTGCGGCTTTGTGTGTAAGATGTGTCAAAACGAACCAGAAACGCAAGGCCGGTGTCATCATGTTCATGAAAGCTGTCATTTTGGCCGTCCGTTCTTCTAGGAAAACGTATGGCATAAGACAAAAGAATATGCCTGGAATAATGTAAAACTTGTGGCGGCATCTACAATGCCACATGCGAACTACGCATCAAAGACCTGACGTTACACAAATCCTGCATCGCGCAACTAAAGTTTACCGAGCGACTTTACAACATCCCGACATCAACCGTCGGGCAGTTGTCTAAGTGTAGGTATATCCTCCGTTATTTAGAAATATAAAACTTTGAAAAATACAGAGTATAGTTCTATACTTATAGATTACAGGAAAACCTAAAAGAAGTCCATGGTCTTAAAATAACATGGTAAATCACTCAACATTGTGTGTGCAAACTTACATTTGCAGTTGGAATGTATGGGGGAACATGTTTTTCAACTACTGGGATAAATTCTTCCCAACGACGGAACCCTTCATCTTGCTTGGTCCCACACACACTTGGCCGGTTTTAGGTAACAATAATATGGTTTTCTTTACGTTTTTTTTAAGAAATCCATCCCAGATAAAAATATCAAAGACCACGCCGCCGAAACGCCACCGCCGCCGTGGAAGGTGCTCATATCTAATATGTATATGCCAATCTGGCATATATACATAACTAGCTGACCCGTGCCCACTTCGTTGGGCGGTAAACATTTTACCATCTTTTCATTTTTCGGATTAAATTATGGTCTTATGTTATGACACTCACAAAATAATAACGTGGCTTTCAATGGGTAAAAGATTTTTCAAAATCGGTTCAGTAGATCCAGAGATTACCCCTACAACCTCACAAACTATAAAATATTAATATAAGTAGATGATGCAACGGTTTAGCAATATCCTTAAAAAAAAAAGACTCGCATTCCGTTTGCTCACTATAGGCAAGCGACTTCTCGACAAAATCAATAGCAGTGAATTGGGACTGGGATTGTGTATTCAACTGCACATTTACCGCTGAGTCGGTGACGGTCGGTGATTCTTCAATTTTGCCGGCGTGAGGCGTCTAAAGATATTTTTAGAGTTCCGTACCCAAAGGGTAAAACGGGAACCCTATTACTAAGGCTCCGCCGTTTGTCCGTCTGTCACCAGGCTGTATCTCATGAACCGTGATAGTTAGACAGTTGAAATGTTCACAGATGATGTATTTCTGTTGCCGGTATAACAACTAATACTAAAAAACAGAATAAAAAAATATTTAAGGGGGCTCCGATACAACAAACGTGATTTTTTTGCTCGTTTTTGCTAGATATTGATAACGGCAACAGGTAGACGCTTGAAATATTCACAGAATATTAAGTTATACAGGGTGATTGGAAGATGGGTGCAAAGCTTTAAGGCGAAGATAGTACAGACAATTTAGAACCATTTAAGCTATGGTTGTCTTAGACGAAGTCTTACCAAATATTTTTAACCAAATTTTTAAGTTTTTTTTCGGAAATTCTCAAAATTTAATGTAAACTGCATAATTATGGCCAAATTGAATGATAAATGAATTCATTTTTTATTTATTTAATTAAAGTAATGTGTAAGCAATCAAGCAAAACATGTTTTAGGCTTCTGTGTCATTAGACATTGTTTTTACAGACATTTAAAGCTCAGAAAAAATAAAAAATTTGTACAATACGTCTTTTAAACCTTATTAAAAAAAAAAACGGAGGGTGCTTTTTTTGTTCAAACCTTTTTGAAGACAAGCTTGATAATCGCTCTTTCTTTTGAGATATCATTTATGCGGATATCTTACAAATTATTGAAATTAGGGCCTACAAACCAATTTGAGGGAGAAATTTTTTATTTTAGGCAGACTAATTAAAACAACATTTGAATTGAAATTATTTATTTTTCATGTTCAAAATGACGGCCGTGATTCCTAATACAAGCACGGCCCCGTCTTCTAACTTCTGTAGTCGTTATTTTCAACATCATCTCCTGCTTCATTGTCTCAAACGCTGAATTTATTCTTTGTATCAATTCTTCTCTAGTGTTTATTTCTATGTTGTTATACACCAGTTCCTTGGCCCGGCCCTACACGAAAAAGTCCAACGGGGTCAGATCTGGGGAGCGAGCGGGCCAAGGGATGGGTCCATCCCTGCCGATCCAGCTATCAGGAAAGCAATTGTTGAGGTGTTCCCTTACATTTAAAGTCCAATGCGCTGGACAGCCGTCTTGCTGAAAGATGACTGTCCGGTCTCTTTCGAAGATCGGGACACCTGATTCCTCTACCAGCAGTGGTAAATCAATTTGCAGAAATTGCAAATAATTTTCGCCATTCAATGGATCAGGCAAAAAGTGGGGCCCAATCAATGTTCTGCCAATTATTCCAGCCCATACATTCACAGAGAATTTCATCTGAAATGACACCTGCTTCTTAAAATGTGGATTGTTGTCTGCGTCGGCCCATTCATGGATGTTGTGAAAGTTTGTAATACCTTCCCTTGAAAATTTACTTTCATCCGTCCACAAGATTGATTTCAGAAACCACGCATCTTCGATGTCTCTGTTGAGGAGGAAACGGCAGAACTGAATTCTTCTTTGAGGATCTTGCTCTACTAGACCTTGCACACTCCTGCTATGGAACGGATACTTATCATTTTTGTGCATTGTATGCCACACCTTCCATTGAGAAATGTTTAAATTTCGAGCTACTGCTCTAGTACTGGTAGTAGGATCCGCTTGAAATGCTGCTAAAATGTCTTCGTCGACGGCAGTTTCGTGTCTGCCCGGGTTGACTCCAGGTTCCACGCGGTGAAACCCATCTTGGGCAAGACGACGAAACGTGTTGTAAAACACTCGGACATTCGGTATCCTGCGATTCGGATAGCGCTCTTGATACATCCGTCGCGCCAAAGATCCATTGCCGTCTGCTCTACCGTACATAAATACGATATCCGCATATTCTTGATTGGAAAAAGTAGCCATAGTCACTTAACAATTAAGAAAAACGGCGTAGGAGCGCACTAAATGTCAACTCAACACAATTAAGTCAAAAATCAACACGTGCAGGAGCGCGAGGCTACGACTGGACACGGTGAAACAAAAAAGTTCAAAACTAACGCAAACAACACGTGCAGGAACGCAAAGGGCTACAACTGAACACGGTAAATTGTGAATCAACACGACAACGTCCACTCACAAGGGCAGTAGTTTGACTAATAAGTAAAAGATGTAACGGCTTCATCACAGACCGACTGACCCTGACTAAAGAAAAACGACTTTGTTGCCTCAGTAACTAAGACCATTTTGCTGTAAAAACCAACTCTTATCGCTTTTTGCTATTCATTGGGCGTTCTACCTGGAAAAGCCGTCGCACCGCGCTCGGTGGCCATTGTTTAGAGAATCCCCTCAATGGGTTCTCCTCAATTGATTCCTGCATGTGCCAAAAATTCTTAGAATTGAATAATGTTATCATTTCGAGCACATAAAGTATTCTTTTAAGCAAAAATTTTGTGTTTTGTTAGACTGCCTAAAATTTAAAATTTCTCCCTCGAATTGGTTTGTAGGTCCTAATTTCAATAATTTGTAAGATATCCGCATAAATGATACCTCAAAAGAAAGAGCGATTATCAAGCATGTCTTCAAAAAGGTTTGAACAAAAAAAGCACCCTCCGTTTTTTTTTTAAATAAGGCTTAAAAGACGTATTGTATAAACTTTTTATTTTTTCTGAGCTTTAAATATCTGTAAAAAAAATGTCTAATGACACAGAAGCCTAAAACATGTTTTGCTTGGTTGCTTACACATTACTTTAATTAAATAAATAAAAAAATAATTCATTTATCATTCAATTTGGCTATAATTATACAGTTTACATTAAATTTTGAGAATTTCCGAAAAAAAACTTAAAAATTTGGTTAAAAATATTTGGTAAGATTTCGTCTAAGACAACCATGGCTTAAATGGTTCTAAATTGTCTATACTATTTTCACCTTAAAGCTTTGCACCCATCTTCCAATCACTCTGTATATTCACTTTAAAAATAAATAATTAAATTAAAATAAACCAAATATTTAAGGGGGGCTCCCATACAACATACGTGATTTTTTTGCCATTTTTATAGATAATGGTACGGAACCCTTCGTAGGCGAGTCCGACTAGCACTTGGCCGGTTTTTTTATTATTTAAATTACCCAACGGAATTAAAACATCAAAATGACCTTCAATAAAGTTTCCTGAGAATCAGATTTTTTTTTTTGGTTGGTAAATTATCTAATAACTTCTCCCGCTCTGGTCGGAGCGGGGAGGGCGTGTCAGACTGTTACTAACTAAAACCCACCCGTGTTCCTTCAAATGCCTGTGTGCCAGGGCCACGATATCCCTTTCAGACAGACTCGTAACCCTGGCAGGCATTAGCCCTTTCGGACCCCGTCAATTGGTGCTGACATCTCTTTGAGGCGCGCGTGGAACACAACGCGCCGTCGACCCAGGCCTGGTCATTATCGGACGGCGACCTACCCATCGCTCACCGTCCGCAAGCCCGCGTCCACGGTGGCCGGGAATCGGCCTGCGATTCCCGACGCCCGGGGCGTCTCCGGCGGTGACTAAGAGCGTGAGGGCGCGAACCCTGCCTCACCCTCACGCGTTCCGCCTGCTCCTTCGCATGCATTACTGCTTTGCAGAAGGAGGTGACGGCCTCCCGTGCACTCTCGCTCCGAACCATGGCCTGAACCAGGGCCAGATGCGAGAGATCGCCGCCGCCGATCGCCTCCGTGAGGACATGGCGGTGCTCCGCCCAAGCAGGGCAGAACTCAACCGTATGCTCCACCGTGTCCTCCGGGCGATCCACACAGTGGTGACACCCGGGCGTTTCCTCCCGCTTTATTCTGAATAGGAACCTCCCGAAACAACCGTGTCCGGTGAGGACGTGCGTCAGGCGGAAGGTGAGGAAGCCGTGGCGCCTCTAGCCACTCCTCATAGAGGGGACTTATCGCCACAATTGTGGCATGCAAATTCTTTGCCAAATAGTAAATATCCCTGGCGATGGCGCATGCTTATTTTCATCTCTCTCCTATTTGGTGAACAGTAACGTGGCCATGTCATTGTCTTCTCAAATTCGAGACAGCATTGAGCGCCATGTGTCTAAAAACTGGGAAATATTCCAACCTTTCACCCAGGATCGGTCAGGAGGAGCTGTTTATGGTTCAAAGCGTGAATACGTCGCTGAAATGTCTTGTAATGGCACCTACGGAACCACTTGTGAACTCATGGCAGCGGGAGAACTAATCCCATTTGAGTTCCAGGTGTTTCAAGATGGTATTTTTATTGCTGGTTTTGGAGACGCACAACAGGGAGTAAAAATAATCTGATTCTCAGGAAATTTCAATGAAGGTCATTTTGATGCGTGTCAGACTTTTACTGACTAAAACCCACCCGTGTTCCTTCAAATGCCTGTGTGTGCCAGGGCCACGATATCCCTTTCGGACAGGCTCATAACCCTGGCAGGCATTGGCCCTTTCGGACCCCGTCAGTTGGTGCTGACATCCATTTAAAATGGGAATAGTTCTCCCGCCTTTTTCCAACCCTTACAACACCAGCCTAAACCAAAGATACTAAGCAATAAAATTAAAATACGAACGTAGGTATTCACGGACACTTTTTCTAGTAAGAACGACTAATACTAAAAACTATTATAGTAATACCACAGTGTGAAATACCTACACAATAAGTAATTCGCAAAGAAATAGAAATAACAAAATTCCAACCCGGCAATAGGTAAAAACACATTTAACGACGATGAAAAATATTTCAAAGCAAATTAGTAGTAAGTAATAACAAAATATCGCTGAACAGAAATTTCGGTAACTATAGCTTGAACGTGTATCGCTTAGGTTTGTATTCTGTGATAGATACATGACTTCGTTTTTTGATACGATCGGCTTGCAAGCCGCGATTAAGGTTAAACATTGTGAAGTTTTCCCCTTGGCATTCTCGACTTTAATGCTATAAAAGCAACGTTCAAATTACCGTTAGAATACCAATTAGAACCTCATTTCATTATTTTTTAGCAGATGCCAGCATACTGAAAAATACTGGCCCCCTAGAACTGGCATAAAAACTTTAGAACGTTATCACGCCTGCACTGAAACATACTGGCCACCTAGAAAAAAAACTAAATATAAACCTCAAGAAACTTCCAAAAATTCTTATTTCAATGTAAAATATGCATTAACGCGTTGTCGTAAAATTCAATTTAGATCTTTATCGGCCTCTGAATTATAATTTCAATGTAAAGTATGCAATAACTCGTTGCCGTAAGATTCAATTTGGATCTTAACTGCATTTGGTACATTTTTCATACAAACATTAAAAACCCTTATTTTCACCCTTAAGCGCCGGATTTCGTAAAATCCTTTCTTAGTGAGCACCTAGAAGTCGAAAGGTACAATCAGGCCAGCATTCATGTCTCTAACTTTAAAAACATAGGAGTTTCATACAAACTTTGACACCCCTTTTCAACCGCTTAAGGTGCGAATTTATAAAAATCCTTTCTTAGTGCGCGCCTGCACCCCATAGAGAGTGCTTGTGCCAAATTTTAGACCTCACGGCCCAGTAGTTTCCAAGATTTCGTGATGAGTGGTCAGTGAGTGGACTTCTCTTTTATATATATATAGATAATATACAACTGTGGATGCGTAGTTCGCATGTGGCATTGTAGATGCCACCATTTCATTCATTTCATTTAATTTATTCGTGAACAATTTACATTGTGTTGAATATACATGCAATTTACATAAAAATTATAAGACCATGAATAATTAATTAAAATTACAAGAAATTCAAAATATAGTGCTTATCAGTTACAAATATAATGTCGAAACAGTTTTAAAATACTACTAGACAATTCCAAAATGATGATTTTAAAAGTACAATGTCAAAAACAGTTTTAAAAGTACAATGTCAAAAACAGTTTTAAAAGTACAATGTCAAAAACAGTTTTAAAACAATATAATTAAAATGTCAAACAGTTTTAAATATGATGTCAAGGGATTATAGATTTGCCACATCCTTATTGTCCTAGCGTGGAGCTATAGCATGGTTTCATCAGCTTAAATATTCTGTACTTACTCATTTATTTATCCTATCTATAATAACGAGATATTATACATAATAATTTTATGAGAGGTATGATAAACTCGTATTGATTTTAGTACAAGTCCAGGTTTTGGATATTGCAAGTTATCCTCATGTACGTATATATATCTAACCTGATTGACAAAGCCCACTAGTTAAAAACATATTGATATTTTCTCTTTTATTATTGATGTAGTATATAATCTTGGTTTACATATACATTTAAATAATTATCTCATAAATAAGCAATATTAATCATCATCATCATCATCATTTCAGCCGAAAGACCTCCACTGCTGGATATAGGCCTCCCCCAAAGGGGGGGTTTGCCATAATCGCCACGCTTGGCAGGCGGGTTGGCCATCGCAGTTTGGTGTTAAAATGTATAGAGAACGCTGCTGCTCATTCTCTAGTAAGACCCTTAGTCGCCTTTTACGACACCCACGGGAAGAAATCGGATGGTGCTATTCTCTACGTCCGGCACACACCGGATTATTATGCAATAATGCAATATTAATATGTCATGTTTATACATATCATATATTCAAACAAAGAAATACCTCTCTATGTTTTGTTTAACATAACATAAACATAACATCACGCCTGCAATCCCCGAAGGGTTAGGCAGAGGTGTACCTACCTTTAGTACACATAATCTTAATGTTTTGTTAAATTCAATAAAAGGTATTTGGCTGATCCACAGATAGGACGAAGATTTAATAATACGCTCCGGTGCATCTAAATGTTTGCCTCACTTGCCTTTACGATCTCATTCTCATGCCCATTGATTGTATCTTTTCTCCATATCACAATGCTATTACGAGACAGATATAAAATGTTATATTAAAAGATTAAGATTTTATATTATATGGAGCCCAAACCCAAAGTCGTAAAATCTTGCCTTGGATAACCCAATATTCGAATTTTTCGATAAAACGATAATTCAGAATTGATGAGGAACATCGATCACCAATCGAAGCTCTTACTTCAGTTACGTCTGGTTAACATTGAAACTATCCGTGTGGTGCCAGACGTAAAGAATAGCACCATCCCATTTCTTCCCGTGGGCGTCGTAAAAGGCGACTAAGGGACTTACTAGAGAATAGGCAGCACCGTTCTCTATGCATTTTAACACCATACTGCGATCGCCAACCCGCCTGCCAAGCGTGGCGATTATGGCAAACCGCCCTTTAGGGGAGGCCTATGTAGAGCAGTGGACGTCTTTCGGCTGAAATGATGATGATGATGAACATTGAAGTTTAGTAAATATTATGAACTAGCTGACCCGACAAAACCGATCGTCCTGTCAAAACTTCAATCAAGGTCTTGAATTCATACAAAAATCCCACAGAAAAAAAGCACTTCCAGTTTATTCCGAGTTATCCAATTTACCGGGCAATTTTTCAACGTATACGGATTATCTATACAAAAAAAAAATTAGCCAAATCGATCCAGCCGTTCTCAAGTGATGCGCTTACCAACCTCAAAGTAACCAACGAACAGCATTTCATTTTTATTATTTATACAACATTATTTTTAGTATAATTATGAGAAATCTGAATATAGTTTGTACAGAATAAGGAACTGAATCGATTTCAATAATTTTTACATCATATTATATTTTGTCCAAAAAATATTTAAGTGTGATGGAAAATGTTATTACCATTTAATTACTTACAATCCATTCGCCGTACGGTTAGGTACCTACTGCCAAATTATTATCAATGTGTGCAAGACGACCCTGGAGGCGCGGGGGCGCCGTTAGCATGTTTTTGTACGGACAATCCGGTGACATAACAATCTTATTTATAACTTTGTGATTTTTCATGATATAGTTTTAAATTTTTTACATAGATTTACATAAAAATACTAGACACGTGTTTCGGGTTTCACTTATACTTATAAAAATATTGTATATTCAATTCAATTCAATTTTTATTCAGGAACAATTCACATTGTGTTGGAAATCTTAGATAATTGATTCGTATATTTTTTTTATAGAAGATATAATTATGTAGATAAAAGGAATTTGCGTTACAGTTAGTTCAAGTACCTGATTCTAAGACGTCTAGAAGCAGCACAGCTCTGGCACCTGCTGCATGCAGTTCAAGGGCCAGACTCGTGACGTCAGCGGGCAGGGCCAGCGACCCCACCGCCTGCACCCTCACCTCGCCATCCGACACGTGGCCTTCGAACAAGCTTGAGTATTCTGAAAAAAAAAATATTTGTCATAAGATTTTATTTTTACAAAGTAAGTTTCCAGCTAGGTAATAGGTTGCCTGCCACGGTTGTGAGTTTGGCCGAAAGGGATATCGTGGCCCTGGCACACAGGCAACGGAAGCAACACGGGTGGGTTTTAGTCAGTAAAAGTCTGACATCCCACTCCGCCCAGAGCGGGAGAAGTTATTTGATAATTCCCCACCCAAAAAAAAAAAAAGCTAGGTTATAGGCACATAATGCGCCGGAAAATCATCATGAAAATGATAAGCTACTTTTTTATCGACAAGGATAATGTTTTAGTTGTTTTCGTCATCGCTTCTCAATGATGATGTCAATTCTTTGGAAACTTATCGCTATTGCGATAGCGATAAGTTTCCAAGGAACCCTGTGGGGTTCCCCTAGTTTAGGGGTTTTTCACTATTTGTGCAGCCTTTTCCCAAAATCCAATGTACCTATTGTGAAATGTATTGGTATGTATACAAAGGTATTTTGTGTCAATAAACTTATTTTTTTTTATCTCCCTCTTAAAGAATTAGATTATACAGGTACAGTCGCCAGCACATCAGGTTATACCAAACTGTCAAATTTCTCCAAATGATTTTAAACCTTAACATGTTGATGGTTAAGATCAAAATCGAATAAGAAAATTTGATAGTTTGTTGGTAACTTGATGTGCTGGAACATTAAATTAGGTAGCGAAACTCCGCAGACGTAATGGATATCGATATCTAAACAAGAAAAAATACAAATGAACAAGATTGTATGATTTTTTGAGGTCTTCGACCGCTGGTAGATAGTGTTGTTACTGGAAGAATGAGTTAAGAAAATGTTTAATTTATCATGTTTTGTTATTGATACCCATCACGTATATGTTACACAAAAAAACTGATTTCTGAACTGATATTTCAAGTGACTACACTACCGGCTGAAGGACCAAAAAAAACTCAACAAACTATTATTATTTATCTTTTTTTTTTGTATAGTTGTGTGTAAATAGAGTATAAGGTACAATGGTGTTGACGTATCCGTGTGGATAAAACCCCTTATTAATAAAGAATAATAAAAAAAAAATTGTTTTATCATGTTTAGCTATACCCATGTTTAGCGATACCCATCACGACTGCGGAGTTTCGCTAGCTAATTTAATTTGACCCAGTATATTATAGTCTGTTTTGGCCACAGATTTATAATCAACTGGTTTTGATACATTTTGTGATACAGAAACCCTCGGGTCACCCAGATCCTTCACAGATATCTTAAGACGCTGCGCGCTGACAACAGGTAAACCGCTGTCACTGTCAGACTGCATACAAAATAAAAAGAAGCGCAATGACACAACGTTTGTAATGTATTGCAAAATATGAAGCAATTATTTATTTTCTCAGAAATGAGTTGAGTAATCGAAAATAAAAAACAACCAAGTTCTGCATACAAATGAGACCTTCTTGCTATTAATGAAATATCAACCGTACGTTGATATTTAATACAGATATTTTGGAATGAAACTCAAAGTAAAGAGTTAGTTTACCGTTAATTTGTATCGAGATTTTTTTTCTAATCGTGTTTTGGTAACAACGAAGTTCTGAGAAATATGTTCAAGAGTAACATATATTTTTTCCGCTACCACAAACTATATAGATTTGCCAATTTTTTTTTTGAAGAAAAGCCTACTCTTATCATTTGCCTCGTGTCAGTGCCTTAAGCAGACCAGGAGACCTAATCAGCTTCTGGAGGGAGGTGGGCTGGTTGGAATAACCAACGACGGCCGCCATGGCCCACGCACAATGGTCCACATGAAGGACTAAGTGCGGAAAAAACCAAACCCGCTAACATAGAACATAGTTACATTTTGTTCACTGTTTGTGAGAGCAGGAAAATCAATTTAAACAAAATTTCTTGTGTTTTGAAAAGTGAATTCATAGTTTTGCAGGTGGCTTGAAGGGAAATTCAAATAATTTAAGAATTATTATATTTCATACAGTAATACACCATAAATAATTCTGTAAAACAGAGAGTTACTGATCATTTTTCGTCCAAAATTTAATTTTTTATCTACGAATATATAATCCAAATTCAAACAAAAACTATTTAATAACTAAGGTGACTATGTTACCTTGGTCGAAAAAATAATAATTGTGTATTTAAAAGTAAAATAACGGCGAAAATCAACAGTGAAATAAGCTATATTTTCGAGGGCACAAAACTGATGAAACTATTAACGGGTGCTGAGACTGACACGAATGGTTTATCACCACGAAAACTGTACTTTTATAGTTACACAGACTTAATGTTTCGATTATTTCACGCTTTCTCACAATTAGATAAGAAATTGACGAAAAACGTTTTTTTTTGTGATAGCACCCTTAAATGTCTTTGGTTTTGCCTTTTATCAAGTGCGCAGGATTTTTTTACAAACAAATTATTGATACAAATGTACCTAGGTAATATACCTAAACTTTCATAAAACCCGAATACTCGTAAAAATGCTGATAACACTTTAATTTTATACAATCAGCCAATAGGATTACAATCAGACTTTTATAAAATCCTGTTCCCCAGATTTACAAATAGCTGAGTAGCAAAATCGATGAAATTGCGTTGCAGAGACCAATTATCTCATAATTAAAAGACGTTCAAAGTAAAGTCGCAAGCTCATCTCAGCGACATCAATGTCGAAAACTTTCAAACATTTTTGACAAGTTTTACACGTTGACTGTCGCTAGGCTTTTGTACTAAATTTTTGTTATGTCATATCTCTTTGTATTTTTCTGTGTGTACATAAATAATAAAATAAATAAATAAAATAAATAAATAAATAGGTAGGTAAAATGCTTAAATGATTGCATTTTTGACAGATTAGGATTGACATTAGAATACGAACATTCTTAAAAATACGAGAATTGCCCCTCAAATAGCGTCGCTCCCTATAAAGTACCTACCTACTGATATTTTTAGCCGCAAAATGGCTGAAATCGATTGCGTAATCCGATGCCAACAAGATTTGTTAGAAAAGGGATTGGATGATCAAAATCCTGTTAAAGAAGACAGAACTAAAACGAAAGATTCGAGTGTCACTGGGGCTGGTTTTCACTTACGGATTCTGCCGAAAGTTCCATTGTCAGGGCTGTTTTAGATGTAAAATGATATATACAAGGTGTAAGGGATATCGAAGCACAAACACAGACACTTCACTCATTTTTAAAATCAAACGTCAGCTAGTCAATTTTGAACATGTTAACGATGCACTCTCTAAAGTTGTCCATTGGTTTAATGTAAATAATCTTCTCCTGAACGAGAAAAAGACTAAACTCATTAAATTTTCAATGCCAAATGTCAGGCAGCTAACTACTAATGTTCAACTTAATGGAATAGAGTTGGACCCTGTTGAGTCGACAGTTTTTCTTGGAATAACTATTGACGGTAAATTACAATGGGGCCCACACGTAGAAAAATTGTCAGGAAGGCTTAGTTCGGCCGCCTATGCTGTTAAAAAAATTAGACAGATTACTGATGTAGATACTGCCAGAATTGTTTATTTTAGTTATTTTCATAGTCTTATGTCGTATGGGATCCTTCTCTGGGGAACATGTGCGGACATTAATAATATCTTTATTTTACAGAAAAGGGCTGTTCGAGCCATTTACAATCTAGGTCCAAGAGATTCACTTCGTGAAATATTCAAAGAAATAGATATTCTGACTGTAGCCTCTCAATATATACTTGAAAATCTATTATATGTACACAAAAATAAATCAAATTTTAAGAAAATGTCCAATATTCATAGTTTAAATACCAGGAATAAACACAATCTTGCTGTACATCGCACTCGCCTCCACAGAGTAGGCAACTCTTTCATGGGTCAATGTATACGCTTTTACAACCAACTTCCTACTGACATTCGGAACTTACCCATTAAACGATTTAAAATCTGTATTAAAACTAAACTTTGTAAAAAAGGGTACTATAAGATTTCTGATTATTTAGAGGACAAAAAAGCTTGGGATTGAGCTGCTCGCTCTGCTAGCCTTGTGATATAACTTGACATTTTAATTATTATGCATGATTTTATATACATATTGACATTGCAGAATATTGTATACAATTTTACATGAATGTTTACTTTGAAAAGTATTATATTTACTGCTTTAATTTATTGTGAATGTGAGCACTATGTGGGTCATTTTTTTTTTTTTCTTTAAATGTTTTCCTTTCTTTTCTCAGTTAAGTTTTAATGATGGTCTGACATTTTGAGCGCTTTATGCGGCCTACGCAAATGTCCTTTTTTTGGTACTGTTCGTCGAGTCGTTGAGCTCCTTAAGTTTTGAGTTGAGCTGCACGATTACTGACAAATGCTTACATTGATTGGTCAGGTCCGCTCAAATTTGCGTGGTTCTTTCCTCAAAAGACCATTTCAGACACGGATCTACATGGTCCTCACATGATCTGACCAAGATTATGTCTGGACTTTAAAAGAGACTTTGACCCCTGAGTTTGTTTCGCCATTTCTTCTCAGGGGTAGTCAGATAGGAAATGTCGGCTACATCTATATATTTTTTTTTTTTATATGACGTGTAAAAGTGATTTTAATATCCTATTTACAGAATAAACGATTTCATTTCATTTCATTTCATTTCATTTCATTTCAAACTGTTACCATGAATTTAGTACTTGATTCTAGACAAACCAGAGTTAAAAATTATAGCCAGTTATTAAAAAAGTTAAAAGAAAGAAAGAAAAATAATTTTAGTTGTTACAGAAACACGTGCATACGAAAACATAATTAACTCGAGTACGGTAGGTAAACAAAAAGAAATAATAAAACAGATCTACATATAATCACGAGCACAAAAAATTAATAGGTGGTCGGCTGAAAGCTTCCACTCAGCATGATGCTATGCTATGCACGAAAATACGTACGGAAACCAAGTCAGGTTTAATGAGTTGTAAATAAGTAGGTAACAAAATAAAATAAAATAAACAATCATCATCCGAAAGACGTCACCACTGCTGGACATAGGCCTCCTCCAAAGGAGGCGGTTTCCCTTAATCACCACGCTTGGCAGGCGGGTTGGCGATCGCAGTATGGTGTTCAAATGCATAGAGAACGCTACTGGCCATTCTCTAGTAAGTCTCTTAGTCGCCTTTTACGACACACACGGGAAGAAATAGGGTGGTGCTATCCTTTACGTCCGGCATCACACGGGACAATAAACAGATAAACAGTATCTACTTAGAATACCTGCCCTATTAAAATAATTTAATTTAATTAAAAGAACGAAACCGCATATTAAAAAAAAAATTGCGAACATTTTAATTGTGAAGGTATAAATAACCGACACAAAATTTCTTCGCTGGGGGTGTAGGATCAGGGGTTGGATTCATGGTAATAATTTGCGCTTCCCTTGCACCGTGCTTAGGTATGCTTAAATTCTATAGATTTTCAAGCTCCCTGTAAAATCTCCTCCGGAGAAATTAGTTTTCTAACCGTAGCGACCGTGTCGTATATCAAAATGTCGGGCCGAAAAGGAGGATAGTTTTTTTGTTATAAAATAATTGAATTATTTGGCTTTCCATCTGTGACCGATTACCGTTGTCAACTAAATGTATATCTATAGATTGTACATACCACACTACAAGTCATAGCGTGTAGTGTGGAACTGCCCTTTTATTTAATCCTTCAGGAATGATACTGGTGAATATTTAAGGTTTACTAGCTGCGCCCCGCGGTTGCACCCATATAAGTCTCGATCCCGTCGGAATATCGTGCCTAATTTCATCCAAATCAGGTCAGCCGCTGTAGCGTAAAAGCTACAAGTAACTAACAAACAAACTCACTTTCGCATTTAGAGTTTAGATTACAATATGTCGGGTTCGCTAAAATACTACCGGTTTTGAGGTAGGTAGATTAGTTTACAAAGCATATTTGACATTATAGTAGTAAATATCGGATTACCTACACTACATAATTATCAACTGAATGAATTATTGGCTAAAGTCAAAAGCCTACCAACATAGAATGGAGTTGAGCTATTTGAGTAAATATCACGGAGTCAAATCGTTACGCACACAACTGGCAACGGTACGATAAAATACAATAATTAACTCAACCTATCGCAGTCCATTGCTGGACATAGGCCTCTCCCACGCTGAGCCATAATACCCTGGCCTCCGCCTTTCGCTTTCAATTGGTCCCAGCCACCTTTTTGTCAGTCCAAAATAGTAATAGAATTTTGTACCTGAGAATGTAGATGTTTAAAACAAATAACTGATATCAAAATTTTTAGGAAGCTACCGCCAATTTCATAGCCATCAAGCGATAAAAAATTAAATCTAAGTGCGACTCAGACTCGCGCACGAATGGTTCCCTACTATTATCTATAAAAACGGCAAAAAAATCACGTTTTTTTGTATAGGAGCCCCCCTTAAATATTTGTTTTATTTTAATTTAATTATTTATTTTTAAGGTTAATATATAACTCAATATTCTGTGAATATTTCAAGCGTCTACCTGTTGCCAATATCAAAATAGAGCAAAAACGAGCAAAAAGTCACGTTTGTTGTATGGGAGTCCCCTTAAATATTTATTTTATTCTGTTTTTTTAGTATTTGATGTTATAGCGGCAACAGAGATACATCATCTGTGAAAATTTCAACTATCTAACTATCACGGTTCATGATAGTTCAGATACAGTCTGGTGACAGACGGACAGACAGACAGACGGCGGAGCCTTAGTAATAGGGTTCCCGTTTTACCCTTTGGGTACGGAACCTTAAAAATTACCACAATGACGGAGAGAAAAATGATAAGATTTTCCGTATAGTGAACCACGAACTACATAATGTTACTACCATGCCATGTTACGGTAAACAATTTCAGGGAACTTTACATAATATTACCTAAACACTTATCTAATTAAATTATGGTCATTAACCTCATATTTGTGTTTGTCAGGAAAAACAAGGTATTAAGTGAAACGTCATTAAATTATAAGGTTCCAAACACAGGGATGTAGGATGACACACAAAAATGCGATCCGTGTGGAAATACGGTATTTGAAATTACTTGGTGACATGACACCAGTAATGAAGTCATTGCTAAAAATAAACAACCTATACATAAGTAGGTATGAATTATTTATAGCTCATACCTGTTATATATGTTACAGGCAACTTGAGAATTCCGGTCACTATGAATAATGGCCGGTCAGTGTACATAATACCCGTATCAAGTGGGAAGTGTATGAAAACTGCATGACTAATCACTTTTCCCGATCAGTATGTATATTGACCACCCTGTCTTGAGCAAAGTAATAAAAGAGAGGATCTGTAGTGTTTTTGTTTATTATATGAAATTAAACTTACATAATTCATAATGGAAGGTACCAAAGAAAAGCAATTCAGCAAATCGAATCACACTTTATACATCTATCACACTAATACTATAAAGGCAAAAGTTTGTGAGTGTATGTGTTTTTTGCTTCTTCAAGCTCAAATGGCTGGACCAATTTTGATAAAATTTTGTATGGAGGTAGCTAACACCCTGGATTAACATAAAGGCTACTTTTTATTCCAATATTCCCACGGGATCGAGAACTACGCGGGTGAAACCGCGGGGCGCAGCTAGTATAATATTATAAAAATAGTGCTTGAACAACAGTTTAAAAAGAAGTCAGACAGTAAGTTTAAAAAAAAGTAGGGAAGTATTCATACTGTCCGGTCCAAATTATAAATTCAAGTTATCTCAAACCTTAATTTATTAAATGGATCACGGGCCGTCGGGCATTATTAATATGGGCCGGCCAAAGTAATAAATTTATCAATTTGACCGACGTGACGCTCTGGGTCATTATTCATAATGATCGGTCCATATTAATAATGCCCGCTTAATCAAGTTGCCTGTAACATACATACATAACTACTACATATATGTGAAATAAATACATTCTTAATGAAAATCGTTATTATTATTTAAGTTTCTTTCGCTTTATTGTTTCTATGGCCGTGACGGAAGTTAAGACTAAAACTTTTATTAATAATAATGTTATTAACTTTCCTCAAACTTTTTCGGACCGTTACACGTCTTGAATATTAATATAACACAAAGTTTTATCGTGACCAAAAAGATTTCTTGTTACCTTTTTATTGCATTTTTACATAGTATAAACTGTATGAAAGGAGTAGGTAAATCGTTATTTCTCACTTGTTGGTTTCAAGTTCTTGTAACAACATTACATAGGTTAAAAGTTTACCTGTATAGTTTACGCCATACTTTTCTAGTAACTGATGTTACGTCGGGCTGACATGCGGTTTACAATAACAAAGTTTATTAATTCAATATTTTATTTTTATAAATTTATCATAATCATTATCATATGTTATTCCCACATCTATTTTTTATTTTGTTTTTGAAGTAAAACTTCTTTAAGCACGCTAGACTTGGGAGTAAGCTGGTGAATGCATGACGAGAGCGTTACGGAAGTGACGAGAGCGTTACGGAAGTATAATTAGTATTATTATTTGTAAGTTTTACTTCAGTCGTGTGGTCTTAGCACACTTTTTTTTATTTATTTCTGTATCTATCCGTGACATCACAGCAGGCCCTACCAGAATACCAGCGCTGCGACACTTATTTTTAAATGTCGCAGCATCATGTTGAGATAGAAGCCTTTTGGCCTCGTACAGGTTTTATTTTTCTTTTACTTTATTTTTGTTTTATATTTCTATGAGTGTGTTTTAGTTTAATTTGTGATCTCCTGTGGGAGTCCCAATAAATACTTTTTCTTCTTTTCTTAAGTTTTAACGAAAAGAAAAAAGTCTTTATACCTACAGCGTGAATCAGATAGGTGTGGTCATATTTAAGGATGTGGGATAGACCATCAAACTGAACAAAACGAAAAAATGTGGGAGTCCAAGCAAAAGGGGTCCAATATTGAGTTAAGACTAAAATCGGTATCTAATATAGTGAATTGATAATAAGGATTCAAAGAATATTCAAAATATGGCACATGTTTTTTTGTCAGTCATTTGAATTGGAATCTCTGAAAAAGCTTGATTTGGGTAAAACTATAATTATGAACTTGTAGCATTAATTAATAAATCAATTGAATTCATAAAATTGTACGCATAACATAATTATGTCAATAAACATAATATTATTATTATTTGGGTTAAATTTAATTTTCTCAGGTTATTTATTACCTGATGAAAATATCAGGTAATAAATAACCTGAGAAAATTAAATTAAGAATCTCACGGCCAACAATCCTAGTTATTATTCTGGGAAGGTAAATTGCTCTGTACTGCAGTTATTATTATTATTAATTTATTAAAATCGTGAAATGCAATTTTTTCACCCAACTTTACAAACTAAATGCCGAGAACTGGACCCATTTTGCTTGGACGTCTACAAATAATCAGCAATCCCATACATTTGGGTCGAGTAGGTATTGAATGTTTTGATGTGTAACATCTTTCTTCTCGCTTTTTATGGGAATGATTTCATGAAAAGGGACGGAGTGTGTAACAAGAAGTGACATCTTGAGCGTGGAATAAGTAAGTACTTTTTAATAGCATGGAATTAGTAAGTACTACATACATTGTAAATAGAGGGATCGAATTTCGACCAGTGGGCGATCACTAGTAATGAATAATTATTCGAATAAAGATTTCAGTATTAAGCTTATTTATATTTTGAGGTTAATTTTTGTCGCAGCCCAGTTGCTTATTACCAAGGTGATATGTCAGATGTTACACATCATACGCAAGAACTGTAAGGCTCCCTCGTTTTTTTTTTTTGTATGGGACAGGTCATAATTATTTCGCGATTACAAGTTCAGTTTGGTGGTCTGTACCATACCTACCCTTAAATATGTCCAGACCTTTCTGATTTTTTTTTGTGTGGGAAATTATCAAATAACTTCTCCCGCTCTGGTCAGAGCGGGAGGGCGTGTCAGACTTTTACTGACTAAAACCCACCCGTTTTCCTTCCGTTGCCTGTGTGCCAGGGCCACGATATCCCTTTCGGACAAACTCGCAACCCTGGCAGGCATTGGTCCTAACGGACCTCGTCAGTTGGGGCTGACATCTCTTTGAGGCGCGCGTGGAACACAACGCGCCGTCGCCGTCGACTCGGGCTTGGTCCTTATCGGACGGCGAGCTACCCATCGCTCACCATCCGCAAGCCCGCGCCTACGGTGGCCGGAAGTCGGCTTGCGACTCCCGACGCCCAGAGGGGCGCGAAGGCGCGAACCTTGCATCTCCCTCACGCGTTCCGCCTCCTCCTTTGCGAGCATTGCTGCTTTACAGAAGGAGGTGACGGCCTCCCAGTTGAATAGGTACCATGGGAATATATTTTTTTCGAAATGTTGTAAATGGTGTAGATATTTACACGGATAGTAATAAGATAACACTTATAGTAGGAACCTATTAAACTCGGTTATATTGATCAGAGTTATCGTTAATGTTCAATGTAAGTAATACATTTGTGTGTTTTGATACCCTTTGGATCTTAAAGTTATTAAAATTGTGTAACACTTGAACCTTGGGAACTTTGTAGACTATAATATCATTATGAGAATTATAATAGTTATTATTACGTGGTTCGAAAATATCACGTTATTTTTTCAAACAAAATATTGTCCTGCATTATTGTGCTGGTGTTTGTGTGCCATTCCGTCTTAGGACTTGACTACATCTTCGAATTCTCAATGTTTACGTTAATTGTATTGGTCATCTATAAATTGTTCACAAAAAAAATTGTTTCACTTAAAATTATATACTGAACTACACTTACCTCCAACTACCACCACACTTGTTCCATCATAGCCAGTTATTGTGATCAATTCGTGTCGGATCTCATCCAGTTGAATATTTCCCTCATAGAGTACTTTCTCGAACGATACATCATCTCCAGTCTGCGAATCTGCGGGGACACACAAAGAACAACTTAATTTAGCTCTTTTTTGGATTTTTGGTAGTACTTTCTAGTCCTTACTTAAGCTTAATTTCCGTAACGAAAACCACAGTATTTTTTGTGTGAAAAAGTATTGCTGAAAAAAATAACACAATTTTATTATTGGAAAGTATATGAAAAACAAATGAAGACATCAACATCAAGATATAACATGGTGCTGAAAATGTTTCCAGCCATATTTTAAAGCACTGAATAAAAAAAAGACGGATAAGAAGTGATCATAAAAAGGTAGTTTTTTCCTTTTCATCTAAGTAAATATTAATAATAATAAGTATAATTTTATTTCTCTCTTCACAAAGAGAGAGTAAATATAATTTAACTTTTTCAACAGGTATATTTATTTTAAAAGACAATACTCGTAGTTCGGCCACGGATATTTTGACCGAAAACCGAAAATGAAATGCGGTCGGAATCTATTTAAAACTAAGTATTATTAAGAAAATGCTGTGTAACAATGGATTAATTTAAAACCTTACTATCATTAATTAGTTTTATTAAAATTAAAATAATTAAAGAAAATAGACCTCGGACGAGCGGACTTCTCTTTGGTTTATTAATTCAATTTCAAAAACTCAGAGCAAAAAACAAAAATCACTTAATTATTAAAATCCAATTCCAAATTAGATCCAAAAGACGTTTTTAATGTTTGTAACATCTTTGCTTTCGCTTTCTGTGGGAGAGATTTCGTGAAAAGGGATGGAAGTGTGTAACAGGAAATGACAACATGAGCATGGAATAAGTAAGTACTTTTTAATAGCATATAATTAGTGTACTCATGGAATTAGTAAGTACTGTATAGAGTGAGATGTCAGATGTTACACATGTCATCATATATATATATTTTTTTTTTTTAAACGTTGCCCCACACTAGGAATTTCTCCTGTATTGTGGGTGCGTTTACAAACATTTAAACTCACATACACAAACAGCCAGACCCGGATCAACTACTTGTAGGTCATACAAATATTTTGTTCCGTGTGGGAATCGAACCCGCGACACGCAGCGCAACAGTCAATCGCTTAACCACTGTGACAACCGTGTCGTCAAAAATAATAAGCGACTATTGTAAGGCTCGTTCTATTTTCAGATACCTCAAGTTTAGGTACAACAGGTAAAATTACAGCTTGTGCATGGAATAAGTAAGTACTTTTTAATAGAATGGAATTAGTGTACTCATGGAATTATTAAGAGTAATATAGAGTGAGATGTCAGATGTTACGCGTCATATGCGACTATTGTAAGGTTGCTCGTTTTTTTTTCAGTTACCACCAGTTTAGGTACATTTATTATCAGTTGGTACACAATTGAATATAAGAATGCGGATGTTGTATATTTCAGTCTACTAAAACATGGAATGCTTTGTTTGCTTTTAGACTTTTCCCCTCGACTTCCTGCAATTTTTTGGACGACTTTGGACGGGATGAGCCTTGAAGGCTATTCAAACGACGTTGCCTATGCTTTCACTAGGGCTACGCTTCACTACGTTTGAAAAGGGTGTGTTATAAATATATATTCTGTTATGTTAAAAGCTTACACTCTATGTTAGATTACACGGATTACTTCCATTTCATAAAACAGAACTATATACAACATTATTTTTAGTATACGCGAAACCAGAATATAGTTTGTTCAGAATAAGGAACAGAATCGATTTCAATAATTTTTACACCATGTTATATTTTGTCCCAATAATATTTTTTTAAGTATGATGGAAAATGTTATCACCATTTAATTACTTACGATACAATCGCCGTACGGTTAGGTACCTACTGCCAAACTATTATCAATGAGCGCAAGACGACCCTGGAGGCGCGGGAGCGCCGTTAGCATGTTTTTGTGCGGACAACCCGGTAACATAAAAACCTTATAACTTTGTGATTTTTCATGATACAAAATTTGTTTTGAAATTTTGTACATAGATTCTTTCCATAAAAATACTAGACACGTGTTTCGGGTTTCGCATATATCTACTAAAACGAATGTTGTATAGAACTATTTATGTTTATAATCTGTATGGAGAATCAAGTTCTTCTAACTGAACAGACAGCTGTTCTGTTGGGGAGTTTATTGCGCCACTTCTTCTTCCCAGCTAAAGCAATAGAAAGTGGTGAAGGGCGGCAGTTTTTGGGGGACTGTCTTATGTAATTTTGATGTTAGAAAAGTGCTGATTCTCAGCCTTGTTTTAATAAATAGACTTTTGAATTAAATGTCTGAATTAGAACAAATATTTTGGTAATCTACAAAAATATAATATTCGATGAAATGCTTTGCTTAATGACTGGAAGCTGACCCAAAATTAGTTGGGAAAACGCTAGGCAGATGATGATGCTTAACTAAACGCCCTTTTTTTTTAAACGTTGCCCCACACTAGGAATTACTCCTGTATTGTGGATGCGTTTACAAACATTTAAACTCACATACACAAACAGCCAGACCCGGAACAACTACTTGCAGGTCATACAAATATTTGTTCCGTGCGGGAATCGAACCCGCGACACGCAGCGCAACAGTCAATCGCTTAACCACTGCGCCAACCGTGCCGTCAATTACAAAAGTATTTTTTTGTAAGTCAACTTGTTACCTACTGAAAAATTGTAAAACATACGTAGATGACCAGAGTAAAGGCTTCTACAGACCGGCGCGACTCGCGACGGGACACAAAGGCACCGCTCCTCGCGCGACACGCGGGGCCTTTTTGTCGCGTTGTTTGTAAAGTACCTATAGTCTGTTCCAAAACTATCTAATGAAAGTGAACCAAACCCGGTTCAGGTTAAATTCTTATGCAAACATCTACATATGGGAATTAGTAACACATTCAACCGTACCTGTTATGAAGGTTAATTCGTTGAATTGCTGATTCCTATGATTACAATTCTGTAGAATCATATTTTTTACGGCCGCGAATCATATTAAGATCAACATACAACCTGTTACTGACCTGCAAATAGCAAAAAACTTAAGAATACTTGAATATCGCGAGCTACCCTGACACTTTCGCCTTATGCTGATCTAAATTTCGAAGCGTTCAATGCACAGGTTCATTGGCACCACAGGTACGTTTTCTAATCCAATTGCTTACATTTTCATCATCAATATTAATAATAATATTAAACTTTCATCATCAAACCACAATTAATCCATACAGTAGTGTTAGTATAGACACCTTATAATTGAAAATAGTGATAGAGCTAACAATGTCCCAGTTTTCAACTAAGCTCACTACGTCGGGAAATATTCCGAGCAAGGTACTGAGAACCCAACGCTCTTGATTTAATGTAGCCATACTCAAAGTGTGCTCCGCGGAGCCCTAGGGCTACGCGAAGCCTCTGTGGGGGCTCCGCGAAAATACTGGTCATAATGGAATAAAAAATACTAAAGGGGTACTTACTATATTTCGCCACTGGCAGTGAGTGTACCCTTCCCAAACCTGGAAATCCTGTCTACTATCCGTCTGTAACCTTAAGTCGCATGGTGCAGGCATCCTGAACGTATTTATACAGTATGTAAAACAACCCTGTTGTTCCTTTTAGGGACCTATACATTAACCTACAAGCACAACATTGGTGGAGTTATAATTATAAAAAAATAAGAATTGGCTAGTCGAGAAGTCAAAATCAAAGAACTAAAGAAGTAAGAAATCAGTTAGACATTACAAATATTAATAATTCAATATTTATTTTCATTATTTTTGTTGAACAGTTTTTATAAATGACTTGCTTTATTACGTATGTATACCGATTCTTAAAACGTAGGTAGAAGGAACAACAGGGTTTTTGTTACATATTGTATATTTATTTATCACATACTAGGTATATGATAGGTTAGGGCTGTAGGGGCTTGTAAAGCTTAGAGTCGTAACGACTGTTAGGCTTGTAGGTCTTTGTAGGTTCCTTTAACTTATCATATATTTTCATGTACTGTCACACCCTTGCCATCTTACGTGACGTTTGTTAAGGGTGGATGTACAATTCCAACATAAAGTAAAATAATATGAATACATAATAGAAAACAATTTTTGATTATTTTAAGGCTCCGTCAAATATTTATTTCGTTTTCCAAAGGGGTTCCTTTGCCAAAAAAGTTTGAGATACACTGATTTAGTAAATCCATTTCCATCACTTTGGGTGGTTGTTAGATAATGACGTGGGATGCCAACACGACACGAGTTACGTTTAATCAAAGTTCAAGGATTTCAAGATTGTCTGTCTGGGACGTATTTTCAGGCACACAATATAAGAGGGTAGTCCCGAATAAGCTCAGATCAATCAATTGATATAGAGTTACGAAACATCCGGGATTAGTTTGTATAGTGATGTTGTATTTATCTATACATTTAATACAATAGTGACGAAGTAAGATCTGAAAATTTTATATTTTTGAAAAAAAAGTAATTGCTACAACAAGTCTGATGCCAAAAATATAGTTTTTAGAATTTTTGTCCATTTGACTGGATGTATGTTCCGGATTGGTGCAAAAACGGCTGAACGGATTTGAACGAAATTGGGCCCACACATAGTCTATAACCTGGATTAACACATTAGGTACTTTTAATCCCGATAGTACGTTGCCAAGGGATATTTTCTGACATCCACGCGGGTGAAGCCGAGGGCAAAAGCTAGTTTAAGATATAATGAATATCTATCAAACCTGTCCATCAGCTAAACTGATAAAACATGAGAGAATACATTATCAAGGCACTACGTCGTATCTACTGTTCAATTATAATCGTGACGATATATTTGACATATCCGAAGTATCGGCCGTATGTTCCGCCGTTTCCTGACTATGGTAAAAGAAAAAAATAAAGGACAGTCAAAGAGATAAGTCAAAGTCAAAAAGGAAACTTAGGAAATCAAGAAACGGTCGATACTTAGAATTATAGCTTCGGAGTAGACCCCCAGGATCGTCGGACCTTTGATTGGGTAACATGGAGGAATTAATCGAAGCGTGTGCACATGAAAAGCGGCAGCTGGTGAGTAACCATTCTCCCGTGCTCAGTCAGTCATAGAAATGGGTAGGTAAGCGATTTCTCTAAGACGTTCCAAGATTACTTTTTTTTTTTTTTTTTTTCCTTCTGGCTTCGCACGGTTTGTGCATTTAGCCAATGTCACGTTTTAGTTCTTGTAAAATATTGATGAAATGAATTATAAATGCATGATGATGATATCCCCGCCCACTCCCCTTGAGTTTCAGTAAAGATGTGGCACTTTACTGAGACCTCACGCGGACTTCTTGAGAGAACTTGAAGCGAAGTTGCACTGTTTTGTTTAATTTGCCTACACTAATGCACGTTCACAAACACTTAATGGTTAACAATCCACCATTATTACACATTAATATTCGGCTAAACACAAATTTTGGAAAATTAAACAAACTGCTGAACATGACGCTTCACTTTCCCGCCAAGAAGTCCCAGCTGACTTGTTCCCAAGATTACTTATCCCTATATCTGTGCAACAATGGTACAGTCAGCCTCAAAAATATGTATACAACGACAAGAATTCATTTGATTGTCTTCAATCTGAACTAATATTATATAGAGGAAAGTTATTTTTTGTTTGTTTTTATGTTTGTAACGAATAGGCTCCGCAACTACTGAACCGATTTACTATAAATCTTTCACCAGTAGATAGCTACCTTATTACGGAATAACATAGGCTATAATTTATTTTAAAAAAATAGGGATCCGTAAGAAAATTGCAAAATTGTAAGCCAAGGTAAGAGAAAACCCAAAATTAATTTTGGCGTGCGCTGCGAAAACTATTAATGATATAACAAAATAATGGAAATGGAAAATTAAAAATCCACATCAACCGTGTCCTTATCAAAAAAGCATATTATAATAAAGACTACGTTGAAGACAAGGAAGTTTGGCATTAATTCCTTCTGCACATGTGGCTTCCCTGGTACCTTATTAACGGCAAAAATATGTAAATGTCTATTAACTGGTCCCAAGTTGCCATGTTTATGTTATTTATTTTTTACATACTTCCCTGACACAATCGATGTTTTTTTTTTTTAATAATTTTATGTTCAACAAGGTTCTAACTTTTATTGTTTTAATTTTTAATCATATTCTATATTGTTTTTTTTTGTTAATGCGAGGACGTTGTAGGCATAATATACTGTAGATCTGTAAACCATTTTCTATTTTGTTAAGTACCTGGTACTTTTGACGGGCCTACGCTGTCCTCTCATACTTATTAACACTGTAATTTGAAAACATTGTAAAAGCCATTTTTTTTTAAAGAGTAACCGTGGTGTTTCTTGCCGGCTCTTCTCCATAGAAAACGACCAATTGGAACCATGCACCTAGCTTCTGACGTTTCATAAGTGCCCATGTAGGCTTATGTGAAATAAAAATATTTTTGATTTTGATTTTTTGATTTTAATGTACTATAGGTTTATAGGTCTTATTAATGTCTCGATCTCCACGCACGCAAAGCCACGGGCAAAAGCTAGTTTGTTATATAACTGTATAAATGTGTAGCTGTGTAATATATTTCAACCAACTCAGTCAATCGCAGTCCACTGCTGGACATAGGCCTCTCCCAGGCTGCACCACAACACATTGTCTTCCGCCTTCCGCATCCAGTCTGACCCAGCCACCTTCTTAAGGTCGTCGGTCCATCTAGCTGCGGGGCGTCCCACACTACGCTTACCGATACGCGCGATATTTTGTGGCTACACATTGTAGACATACACACAAAAAGTTTGTAGAAAATCATATGACTTTTTGTCGATGTATCCTACAGCTTTTTGAGGATGACTGTACATAGGTACTACTTACAACAATTGGATGTAAAATATATATCAAGAAATAGAAAAATCTTATGTGTAGGAGAAGGGGAAATCCGATCAAATTACAGAGTAAATTAGTTTTTTTCTACTTTATGTCAATATTCAATTATAGGTGCAGTGCATATAAGACGTGACCTAGGGCGGACTGCTGGAAACCAAGAGTCCAACCATAAAGGCTTTCCGGAGCAATGGCCAGTGAGGTAACAATAATTAATTAAGGCAAATAATTTAATTTAACGTTTTGTGTTGCGTAATGCAAATTATTTTATATTGTATTGTATAGCTTCAAGTTTTTTATGCGAACAGACAGCTGTGCTGCTGGGGAGTTTGTTGCGCCACTTCTTCTTCCCAGCTAAAGCACTAGGAAGTGGTGAAGGGTGAGCGTTTTTGGGGGACTGTCTCATGTAATTTTTGACGTTCGAAAAGTGCTGATTTGAGAATCAGCACTTTTCGAACGTCAAAAATTAGCCTAGTTTTAGTTAGTTACCATATTTTTTAACCGACTTCACAAAAAGGAGGAGGTTCTCAAGTCGTGTGTATGTACACACGACTTGAGAACCTCAACTATGAAATTAGTAGATTTATTTTCGCATGATGTACAAATGGACTACCTAAGTCACGGAAAAGCATGACCTAAGCGCGGGTTTAGGTCACACAGTGCTATAAATCTTATATTAAAATCAAAAATCAAAAGTAATTTATTCAAACTAGGCTAATTTTTGACGTTCGAAAAGTGCTGATTTGAGAATCAGCACTTTTCGAATTTCATAGTTGACACTTAGAAATTCACAGCACAAAAATTAGTCAAAAGGGGGGGGGGGGGGTTAGCATTTCGCCTAAAACATGCTGTAGAAAAGTAATAACGCCATTTCAGACGAAACACTAACTAGCTAGACTTGGTTTTCAGTTAGTAATATTTTCTAAAGCCAGTTTGTTGTTCGTGGAGTACCATATTTTTTAACCGACTTCACAAAAAGGAGGAGGTTCTCAAGTCGTGTGTACATACACACGACTTGAGAACCTCCTCCTTTTTTTTTTTTTTAATGTTTCGGAAGTCGGTGGCCATATAAACGAAAATACAAAACCAAAGACACCGACTTCCGAAATTAAATTAAATAAAATATTAAATGTGGGTATACTACAGGTACACCTCTGCCCAACCCTTCGAGGAAACAAGGCGTGATTATGTTATGTGCTTCCGAAATTAAAGTTATTTTGCACTTTTTAGTGTTTTTGTTGGAAGTCGGTTGTTTTTTTTGTAAAAAAGTTTTTTTTCAGTGATTACACTGTGATTTTGATATGTACTACTCAGAAAGTGAATTAAGTGAAGATGAGAGTGGTGACATTGTCTCTGGAGTAATTAGAGAAATGGTCAAAAACATAACATTGAATTTGTTGCTTAATAAATCTAAAAGATTGTATACTTCGTAAAAAAATACGCACCATCAAGTTTATGGGCTACCTAATACTCAATTTTGAAATGCAAAATCAATACATATGACCAAATTGATATTAGTCGTTATAATCAGTTAACAAAGTTCTTGAAAAAGAATTGTGTGGGTTAAAGAGCAAAGAAGTCTCAAGTATTTTCAAAAACAAATTTCTAAGTTCCTCAACGAAGCACCTGATGATGTATTCATATGTGAAAAGGTATATACGACTTTGACATTATACATACTTTAAATTTAAATTATTAATTAATTTAAGTTATTTGAATTTTGCATATTATATATTGTTATGATCTAATCTATATCTCTATTGTTACGTACATACATTGCTTAATAAACGTTCGTGTATAAAAAAAATGAAAATATAAATTTATAAAAAAAAAAAATAAAAGATGGCTGGTTTATGTCATGAACTTTGATATCAAATTCACACAGCGAGTTTGATACCTTGGAGAATATCCAGAAAAGTCTATTAATGCACGGCGTTTAGCAACCTCGCTGCGCTCGGGCGCTACCTTCACGCCGTACAATAATGGACTACTTAAGTCACACGTATCGTAATGTACTATGATAACAATATTATTATTATTTATTCAGTTTCAATGATTAAATATAAGTACGTATGACACTTGATAAAAGGTCACAAAGGCCTGTAACTCTATGTTAATTTAGTACTAAATAGTTAAGATAATTGTGTGACTCATGAGTACCATTTACCTTTTTCAATATCGATGGATACAGCCGAGCGTGCAGCTAACGCTCCAGGCTTCGAAGCAATGACGGTCAATAGAATCTGGTTATTTGCTTGTAATACCTCATTCGATATAGGCGCGGAAGCAACGATGCTTAGCGAATTAGTATCTCGCGGATCCAAGTTAAACAGCGACCTAAGTTCTGTAACAAATTTAAAATAAAATAAGAACGTTGAATGTGACCTAAAAGCGTTAATTAATTGTTTCTTTGAAGATTACCTCCGTCCAAGGAAAATGAAACCGTTTCATCGTAGCCGTACAATAAGGAGATTACTTGGTTAAACTGCAATCCCGATTCAGCGTTATAAGCACCCCTGTAATACGCTTGCGTAAATACTGGAGAAATAATTTCTTGTCTAATTATATCAATGACTACACTTGTCCAATCAGATACAGCTCCTACTCTTCTCGCTTCTATCTCCAACACTATAAATGTGATATCAGTTGCATCAATAGGCAGAGGATTGGAAAGAGACAACGATACAACGTTGGCATTGGGTGTTAACGTGAAATGTTCGAAGTAATCTGAAATAATGAAAGTGGATTAGTCCATACTGTTGTTAATTTTGCGAGTCAAAATTAAGCTGACAAGTAGCTTGTTATAATGAAAATCTTACCTCTAGTGAGTATAAAGTCAGTGCCTGGCGCATATCCTGTGCTAAGGACAATGCTATCAGCTGTTAGACCACTGCTCCCTATGGTTCCAGTGTAGGTATTCTGCGAGAACCTCATAATGACTCGATCTGTTAAGTCTATAACAAAATATAATAATGTTATAAATAACGCAGTGCCTTATAGAATCTCCCGCGTACAATGATTTTGTCAAGTGCCAAAGCGCGTGTAAAAGCAACTCTTGACAAAAAAATAGGATCTGCTCTACTGTTGACCGTGGAAACTTTATCGATACTTATTTAAATTAAAATCGCTTTTCGTGCCTGTCTACTGACCGCGATTTTCTTTTTAACTCCACAGTGGACTTTGGTGCGGTTAACACCATCGTTTAGAGAAATTAATTTAACTAACATAATTATAATAAACATGTTTTTTCAAATCTTAAAAACCGTGAGAAGCAGGGCGGGTCGCTAGTTATGTATAAAACAGTTCCATGCATATTCAATCAATCTGGGAAGCACGACAATTGAATGAAACACTGAAGATCTCTGCAACGTCCATTTCTTTGAAATAATTTATATTTGTCGGAATTTATTTTTGGTTTTCTGTCTTAAGCATGCTGTGACGTACTATGCGAGACGAGGGACGCCTATTTATGCTTGCTTCCTGGACTTGTCAAAGGCATTTGATCTGGTTTCCTATGATGTGTTGGGAAGTAAATTAGAGCGGGTAAATTTACCCACAACATTTGTTAACATTTTAAAGTTTTGGTATGGAAACCAGATCAACACTGTACGATGGGCTGGGGTGTTTTCTCGTCCTTAGGGGTAGGAGTGTGGGGTGAGGCAGGGTGGATTGAGCTCACCAACGTTTTTCAACCTTTATGTAAACGATTTGATTGGCGAGCTCAGCAGTACCAGGCTCGGATGTTATATAGACGGTACCTGCGTCAATAATATCAGTTACGCGGATGCCATGCTGAGCGCGCCTGAGATAATTGGTTGCTCAACGTGAGGCGTATGCTAAAGTTCATGGCTTGGCATACAACACCAAGAAGTCGGAGGTCATGGTCTTTGAGGCTGGGGGTAAAAGTCCTGATGCAGTACCACCTGTACTACTTTATGGTATACCTTTGCAGAGAGTCTACAGGTTTAAATATCTTGGTCATATATTGACTCCCAAACTCAAAGACGATGATGACATTGAACGGGAGCGGAGGGCATTGTCGGTTAGAGTGAATATGCTGGCTCGCAGGTTTGCATGATGCTCACTTCCAGTAAAAATCACGCTTTTTCGAGCCTACTGTACTGTTTTTTACACGTGCAGCCTGTGGGCTAGATATACGCAAAGATCGTACAGCGCTCTCCGCGTTTAATATAATGATGCGTTTAGGTTACTGGTGGGGTTGCCCCGTTTCTGTAGTGCGTCAGGGATGTTTGCAGATGCGCATGAGATTGCTTTAATGCAACAATGCGTAAAAGGTGCGCTTCCCTGGTGCGCAGGGTGCGGGGCAGCTCCAACAGTATCTTAAGCATGGTTGCGAGTCGCCTGGAGTTAGTTTACGTGGGTCACTGTTGTGCCGTCTCTCATGGAATGTTGCAACGGTGACCAATAATTATTTCTTGTATTGTTTTTGTTTAGTGTCTCTGCTTACTAACATAGTTGTAAGTTTTACTAACAAATCATGTTGAATTTTGGTTACTCGAATAAAGAAAATTCTATTCTATTCTATTAACTAAAAATGAGGTCCCTATGACATTGACACACGGCGTCCAGTGACTGTCACCCTATGCAAATCAAGCACTAAATCGTTAAGATGACTCATGAGTGCAGTTTACCTTTTTCAATATCGATGGATACAGCCGAGCGTGCAGCTAACGCTCCAGGCTTCGAAGCAATGACGGTCAATAGAATCTGGTTATTTGCTTGTAATACCTCATTCGATATGGGCGCGGAAGCAACAATACTTAGCGAATTAGTATCCGTCGGATCCAAGTTAAACAGTAACCTAAATTCTGTAACAAAATATAATTTTAAATAAAATAAGAACGTTGAATGTGACCTAAAAGTAGTGGTAAATTATTTCTTTGAAAATTACCTCCGTCCAAGGAAAATGAAACCGTTTCATCGTAGCCATGCAATAGGGAGATTACTTGGTTAAACTGCAATCCCGATTCAGCGTTATAAGCACCCCTGTAATACGCTTGCGTAAATACTGGAGAAATAATTTCTTGTCTAATTATATCAATGACTACACTTGTCCAATCAGATACAGCTCCTACTCTTCGGGCTTCTATCTCCAACACTATAAATGTGATATCAGTTGCATCAATAGGCAGAGGATTGGAAAGAGACAACGATACAACGTTGGCATTGGGTGTTAACGTGAAATGTTCGAAGTAATCTGAAATAATGAAAAGAGGATTAGTCCATAGTGTCATTAATTTTGCGAGTCAATATTAAGCTGACTAGTAGTTTGTTATAATGAATATCATACCTCCAGTGAGTATAAAGTCAGTGCCTGGCGCATATCCTGTACTAAGGACAATGCTATCAGCTGTTAGACCACTGCTCCTTATGGTTCCAGTGTAGGTATTCTGCGAGAACCTCATAATGACTCGATCTGTTAAGTCTGTAACATAATATAATAATGTTATAAATAACGCAGTGCCTTATAGAATCTCCTGCGTACAATGATTTTGTCAAGTGCCAAAGCACGTGTTTACCTTTTTCAATATCTATGGATACAGCCGAGCGTGCAGCTAACGCTCCAGGCTTCGAAGCAATGACGGTCAATAGAATCTGGTTATTTGCTTGTAATACCTCATTCGATATGGGCGCGGAAGCAACAATGCTTAGCGAATTAGTATTCGTCGGATCCAAGTTAAACATTGACCTAAATTCTGTAACAAAATATAATTTTAAATAAAATAAGAACGTTGAATGTGACCTAAAACTGGTGGTAAATTATTTCTTTGGAGATTACCTCCGTCCAAGGAAAATGAAACCGTTTCATCGTAGCCGTACAATAGGGAGATTACTTGGTTAAACTGCAATCCCGATTCAGCGTTATAAGCACCCCTGTAATACGCTTGCGTAAATACTGGAGAAATAATTTCTTGTCTAATTATATCAATGACTACACTTGTCCAATCAGATACAGCTCCTACTCTTCTGGCTTCTATCTCCAACACTATAAATGTGATATCAGTTGCATCAATAGGCAGAGGACTGGAAAGAGACAACGATACAACGTTGGCGTTGGGTGTTAACGTGAAATGTTCGAAGTAATCTGAAATAATGAAAAGAGGATTAGTCCATAGTGTCATTAATTTTGCGAGTCAATATTAAGCTGACTAGTAGTTTGTTATAATGAATATCATACCTCCAGTGAGTATAAAGTCAGTGCCTGGCGCATATCCTGTACTAAGGACAATGCTATCAGCTGTTAGACCACTGCTCCTTATGGTTCCAGTGTAGGTATTCTGCGAGAACCTCATAATGACTCGATCTGTTAAGTCTATAACAAAATATAATAATGTTATATATAAATAACGTAGTGCCTTATAGAATCTCCTGCGTACAATGATTTTGTCAAGTGCCAAAGCGCGTGTTTACCTTTTTCAATATCGATGGATACAGCCGAGCGTGCAGCTAACGCTCCAGGCTTCGAAGCAATGACGGTCAATAGAATCTGGTTATTTGCTTGTAATACCTCATTCGTTATGGGCGCGGAAGCAACAATGCTTAGCGAATTAGTATTCGTCGGATCCAAGTTAAACAGTGACCTAAATTCTGTAACAAAATATAATTTTAAATAAAATAAGAACGTTGAATGTGACCTAAAACTGGTGGTAAATTATTTCTTTGGAGATTACCTCCGTCCAAGGAAAATGAAACCGTTTCATCGTAGCCGTACAATAGGGAGATTACTTGGTTAAACTGCAATCCCGATTCAGCGTTATAAGCACCCCTGTAATACGCTTGCGTAAATACTGGAGAAATAATTTCTTGTCTAATTATATCAATGACTACACTTGTCCAATCAGATACAGCTCCTACTCTTCTGGCTTCTATCTCCAACACTATAAATGTGATATCAGTTGCATCAATAGGCAGAGGACTGGAAAGAGACAACGATACAACGTTGGCGTTGGGTGTTAACGTGAAATGTTCGAAGTAATCTGAAATAATGAAAAGAGGATTAGTCCATAGTGTCATTAATTTTGCGAGTCAAAATTAAGCTGACTAGTAGTTCGTTATAATGAATATCATACCTCCAGTGAGTATAAAGTCAGTGCCTGGCGCATATCCTGTACTAAGGACAATGCTATCAGCTGTTAGACCACTGCTCCTTATGGTTCCAGTGTAGGTATTCTGCGAGAACCTCATAATGACTCGATCTGTTAAGTCTATAACAAAATATAATAATGTTATAAATAACGTAGTGCCTTATAGAATCTCCTGCGTACAATGATTTTGTCAAGTGCCAAAGCGCGTGTTTACCTTTTTCAATATCGATGGATACAGCCGAGCGTGCAGCTAACGCTCCAGGCTTCGAAGCAATGACGGTCAATAGAATCTGGTTATTTGCTTGTAATACCTCATTCGTTATGGGCGTGGAAGCAACAATGCTTAGCGAATTAGTATTCGTCGGATCCAAGTTAAACAGTGACCTAAATTCTGTAACAAAATATAATTTTAAATAAAATAAGAACGTTGAATGTGACCTAAAACTGGTGGTAAATTATTTCTTTGGAGATTACCTCCGTCCAAGGAAAATGAAACCGTTTCATCGTAGCCGTACAATAGGGAGATTACTTGGTTAAACTGCAATCCCGATTCAGCGTTATAAGCACCCCTGTAATACGCTTGCGTAAATACTGGAGAAATAATTTCTTGTCTAATTATATCAATGACTACAATTGTCCAATCAGATACAGCTCCTACTCTTCTGGCTTCTATCTCCAACACTATAAATGTGATATCAGTTGCATCAATAGGCAGAGGTCTGGAAAGAGACAACGATACAACGTTGGCGTTGGGTGTTAACGTGAAATGTTCGAAGTAATCTGAAATAATGAAAAGAGGATTAGTCCATAGTGTCATTAATTTTGCGAGTCAATATTAAGCTGACTAGTAGTTTGTTATAATGAATATCATACCTCCAGTGAGTATAAAGTCAGTGCCTGGCGCATATCCTGTACTAAGGACAATGCTATCAGCTGTTAGACCACTGCTCCTTATGGTTCCAGTGTAGGTATTCTGCGAGAACCTCATAATGACTCGATCTGTTAAGTCTATAACAAAATATAATAATGTTATAAATAACGTAGTGCCTTATAGAATCTCCTGCGTACAATGATTTTGTCAAGTGCCAAAGCGCGTGTTTACCTTTTTCAATATCGATGGATACAGCCGAGCGTGCAGCTAACGCTCCAGGCTTCGAAGCAATGACGGTCAATAGAATCTGGTTATTTGCTTGTAATACCTCATTCGTTATGGGCGCGGAAGCAACAATGCTTAGCGAATTAGTATTCGTCGGATCCAAGTTAAACAGTGACCTAAATTCTGTAACAAAATATAATTTTAAATAAAATAAGAACGTTGAATGTGACCTAAAACTGGTGGTAAATTATTTCTTTGGAGATTACCTCCGTCCAAGGAAAATGAAACCGTTTCATCGTAGCCGTACAATAGGGAGATTACTTGGTTAAACTGCAATCCCGATTCAGCGTTATAAGCACCCCTGTAATACGCTTGCGTAAATACTGGAGAAATATTTTCTTGTCTAATTATATCAATGACTACACTTGTCCAATCAGATATAGCTCCTACTCTTCTGGCTTCTATCTCCAACACTATAAATGTGATATCAGTTGCATCAATAGGCAGAGGACTGGAAAGAGACAACGATACAACGTTGGCGTTGGGTGTTAACGTGAAATGTTCGAAGTAATCTGAAATAATGAAAAGAGGATTAGTCCATAGTGTCATTAATTTTGCGAGTCAATATTAAGCTGACTAGTAGTTTGTTATAATGAATATCATACCTCCAGTGAGTATAAAGTCAGTGCCTGGCGCATATCCTGTACTAAGGAAAATGCTATCAGCTGTTAGACCACTGCTCCTTATGGTTCCAGTGTAGGTATTCTGCGAGAACCTCATAATGACTCGATCTGTTAAGTCTATAACAAAATATAATAATGTTATATATAAATAACGTAGTGCCTTATAGAATCTCCTGCGTACAATGATTTTGTCAAGTGCCAAAGCGCGTGTTTACCTTTTTCAATATCGATGGATACAGCCGAGCGTGCAGCTAACGCTCCAGGCTTCGAAGCAATGACGGTCAATAGAATCTGGTTATTTGCTTGTAATACCTCATTCGTTATGGGCGCGGAAGCAACAATGCTTAGCGAATTAGTATTCGTCGGATCCAAGTTAAACAGTGACCTAAATTCTGTAACAAAATATAATTTTAAATAAAATAAGAACGTTGAATGTGACCTAAAACTGGTGGTAAATTATTTCTTTGGAGATTACCTCCGTCCAAGGAAAATGAAACCGTTTCATCGTAGCCGTACAATAGGGAGATTACTTGGTTAAACTGCAATCCCGATTCAGCGTTATAAGCACCCCTGTAATACGCTTGCGTAAATACTGGAGAAATAATTTCTTGTCTAATTATATCAATGACTACACTTGTCCAATCAGATACAGCTCCTACTCTTCTGGCTTCTATCTCCAACACTATAAATGTGATATCAGTTGCATCAATAGGCAGAGGACTGGAAAGAGACAACGATACAACGTTGGCGTTGGGTGTTAACGTGAAATGTTCGAAGTAATCTGAAATAATGAAAAGAGGATTAGTCCATAGTGTCATTAATTTTGCGAGTCAATATTAAGCTGACTAGTAGTTTGTTATAATGAATATCATACCTCCAGTGAGTATAAAGTCAGTGCCTGGCGCATATCCTGTACTAAGGACAATGCTATCAGCTGTTAGACCACTGCTCCTTATGGTTCCAGTGTAGGTATTCTGCGAGAACCTCATAATGACTCGATCTGTTAAGTCTATAACAAAATATAATAATGTTATAAATAACGTAGTGCCTTATAGAATCTCTTGCGTACAATGATTTTGTCAAGTGCCAAAGCGCGTGTTTACCTTTTTCAATATCGATGGATACAGCCGAGCGTGCAGCTAACGCTCCAGGCTTCGAAGCAATGACGGTCAATAGAATCTGGTTATTTGCTTGTAATACCTCATTCGTTATGGGCGCGGAAGCAACAATGCTTAGCGAATTAGTATTCGTCGGATCCAAGTTAAACAGTGACCTAAATTCTGTAACAAAATATAATTTTAAATAAAATAAGAACGTTGAATGTGACCTAAAACTGGTGGTAAATTATTTCTTTGGAGATTACCTCCGTCCAAGGAAAATGAAACCGTTTCATCGTAGCCGTACAATAGGGAGATTACTTGGTTAAACTGCAATCCCGATTCAGCGTTATAAGCACCCCTGTAATACGCTTGCGTAAATACTGGAGAAATAATTTCTTGTCTAATTATATCAATGACTACACTTGTCCAATCAGATATAGCTCCTACTCTTCTGGCTTCTATCTCCAACACTATAAATGTGATATCAGTTGCATCAATAGGCAGAGGACTGGAAAGAGACAACGATACAACGTTGGCGTTGGGTGTTAACGTGAAATGTTCGAAGTAATCTGAAATAATGAAAAGAGGATTAGTCCATAGTGTCATTAATTTTGCGAGTCAATATTAAGCTGACTAGTAGTTTGTTATAATGAATATCATACCTCCAGTGAGTATAAAGTCAGTGCCTGGCGCATATCCTGTACTAAGGACAATGCTATCAGCTGTTAGACCACTGCTCCTTATGGTTCCAGTGTAGGTATTCTGCGAGAACCTCATAATGACTCGATCTGTTAAGTCTATAACAAAATATAATAATGTTATAAATAACGTAGTGCCTTATAGAATCTCCTGCGTACAATGATTTTGTCAAGTGCCAAAGCGCGTGTTTACCTTTTTCAATATCGATGGATACAGCCGAGCGTGCAGCTAACGCTCCAGGCTTCGAAGCAATGACGGTCAATAGAATCTGGTTATTTGCTTGTAATACCTCATTCGTTATGGGCGCGGAAGCAACAATGCTTAGCGAATTAGTATTCGTCGGATCCAAGTTAAACAGTGACCTAAATTCTGTAACAAAATATAATTTTAAATAAAATAAGAACGTTGAATGTAACCTAAAACTGGTGGTAAATTATTTCTTTGGAGATTACCTCCGTCCAAGGAAAATGAAACCGTTTCATCGTAGCCGTACAATAGGGAGATTACTTGGTTAAACTGCAATCCCGATTCAGCGTTATAAGCACCCCTGTAATACGCTTGCGTAAATACTGGAGAAATAATTTCTTGTCTAATTATATCAATGACTACACTTGTCCAATCAGATATAGCTCCTACTCTTCTGGCTTCTATCTCCAACACTATAAATGTGATATCAGTTGCATCAATAGGCAGAGGACTGGAAAGAGACAACGATACAACGTTGGCGTTGGGTGTTAACGTGAAATGTTCGAAGTAATCTGAAATAATGAAAAGAGGATTAGTCCATAGTGTCATTAATTTTGCGAGTCAATATTAAGCTGACTAGTAGTTTGTTATAATGAATATCATACCTCCAGTGAGTATAAAGTCAGTGCCTGGCGCATATCCTGTACTAAGGACAATGCTATCAGCTGTTAGACCACTGCTCCCTATGGTTCCAGTGTAGGTATTCTGCGAGAACCTCATAATGACTCGATTTGTTAAGTCTAAAACAAAATAAAATAATGTTATAAATAACGCAGTGCCCTACAGAATCTCCTGCGTACAAGTTTTTTTTAAATCTGTGACAAAATATGAGTGGTCTACATCCTTGTCAAGTGCCAAAGCGCGTGTAAAAGCAACTCTTGACAAAAAAATAAACGTGATAGTAGCGTTTTCTTTAAGAAAAAACTCACACTCATTTTCTTTAAGAAAAAACTCACACTCAGGGTACTGTACCCTGAGTGTGAGTTTTTTCTTAAAGAAAACGCTACTATCACGTTTCTGTATCGAGTATTAAATATATGAAAACGTAAAAAGCGCCCCTGCCGGAAAGTATTGTAAACCAAAACAGCGAGTGTAAGATTTTTAACGGTACTAGAATAGTTCGGTATTTTAAACGTGACTTACGTAGTAGCGTTTCAGAGAACATTTTGCGGGTTAACTCACTGTGTCCGTATGGATTGAGGAGCCATGTCTCATATTTAAACGAGGGTACTACCAATATTTAGTAGTAAATTTACTGATTTTGTAGGCCCGATCCTGGAATTTGTAGTAAAACCGTTAAAAAGTTATAGGACGTTTAAGGTGGCTCCTCAATCCAGACATCTGGATTGAGGAGCCACCTTAGAACTCGAAAACTAGCCAACAAATGTTTTTGAAAATTTGGTAGGATTTTGTAGTGTTTATGAGTAATCTGTACAAAAAAAATGGGTTTTGTACAGCTGAATTTGAGGTAACTACAATGCTTTGATTTTTCTTAAAAATCCATAATTTTCACCACGCTGTTTCTCGGAAACTTATCAACCGATTAAAACGCATTTTTAGTATAATTTAGTAGTAAATGAGTTCTAATTTGTAGTATAAAAATAAAATGGAAAGACTATACAATTTCGGTGATACAACACATTTTATGTGGCTCCTCAATCCTGACGGTCTAGAAAAAATATATGTTCGTAGCTACTAAAGCAGTTGATAAAATTGGATAAAAATAGCACCAATATTTAGTAGAAATTTCTACTAAATATTGGCATCATCAAACATCCTACACAATCAGTATTTCAAAAGATATTAATAATTTAAACATTCCTTAACAATTTTGTGTATAGGGTGACCTTAAACGTCCTATAACTTTTTAACGGTTTTACTACAAATTCCAGGATCGGGGCTACAAAATCAGCAAATTTACTACTAAATATTGGTAGTACCCTCGTTTAAATATGAGACATGGCTCCTCAATCCATACGGACACAACTCACTTGGTGTGTGGCAGGTGAAATGTTGTTTATATTAGTTATGTTCGTATTATTTGCATGTAATTTTATGGTAAATGGTGTTTTTTAATGACAGAACGTAATTTTTTCGCATGAAAAATGATGATGACTGCTCAAGATGAACGGAATCATCTGAGAAAACAAAGAGCCGATTTTCGAGCCTGTTTTAATCCAGTGGACGATCTCAACGATACTGAATTTAGGAATGGATATCGTTTGTCAAAGGAAGCCCTTCTATTTCTTTGTCAAGAACTATAGTATTCTCCGAGGTTACTTATTAATTGATTAATTAAGAGAGATTATCTAATTCGAGGAAGAGTATTGCGTGATCTAATAGCCTGATGATTACATCAGTTATTTCTTCATTTTTATTTAAAAAAAAATCTGACCCTTTATTTATTTTTACCTGGTCTATGTCTACACACAAACTATATTTATTTAAGTACTTCTTATTCCATACAAAACACATTTAAACCATTACATTAATGAATCACCTCTATCAAATTTATAATAATTGTTATTTGGTAAAGAAAATATACTTTATTATTCACATCTGGCGAAAGTGTGTACTACCGGTACACCTCTGCCCGACCCTTCGGGGAAACAAGGCGTGATGTTATGTTATTATAAACATAGTAGAATAGCCTTTATTTACAATAACTTGAATTTGACGCCACATACAATTTATTTCACATCTCCCTTACTCACTGCACGTTAAAACGAAATGGAATACCTCATTCATAAACAATATTGTACGTCTAAATTACGTCGGGCACGCATACCGCTTGTTAACATGGTTGCGATCAATCTGTATTTTAGTCGTATTATCTCGCCCAAACCATTCTAAGTTTAGTAGGCAACATAACGCTATGATTATGGTCCTGGTTTACTGTAAATAATTTGGTATTAAATGAGAAGAAAACTAAATGCATAAGATTTGCGTTACCGAATGTTAGAAGTAGTGCATGTCACGTTGTATTGAACAAAGAGATACTAGAATTCGACGAAAAAACTGTTTTCCTGGGAATCACGCTTGACTCTAAGCTGCAGTGGAGTCCTCACTTAACATCACTTGTAGGGCGGCTAAGTTCAGCCGCCTACGCTGTTTGGAAAATTCGCCAATTAACAGACGTGGATACAGCGAGACTGGTCTATTTTAGTTACTTTCATAGCATCATGTCTTACGGTATTTTGCTGTGGGGACGGGCTGCAGATATTGTTTTTATCTTTGTTCTGCAAAAGAGGGCTATCAGAGCCATCTACAACCTCCGCAGACGCGACTCTCTAAGGGAACTGTTTAAAGAAATTAACATCATGACGGTACCTTGCCGATATATTTATGAAAATATTATGTATGTTAGAAAAAACCTACATCTTTTCAGTAAGATAAGTGACAGGCATAATTTTAATACTAGAAATAGGAACAAATTAGGTCAACCACGTTTCAGATTGTCAAAAGTACACACTTCTTTTATGGGGTATTGTGTAAAATGTTATAATAAAATACCACTCGATATTCTTCAACTAAATGAGAAGAAATTTAAAACATGCATTAAACGCACACTATGTAGACAAGCATAATTATAGGTTGGATGATTATATCGTAGATAAAAATGCTTGGCTTAATGCTGGTCCTGCTCCACAACCACTTGGGCTCACTTGTTAAAATTATAATATTTGGAAGAGATGCTTCCCCCCTTTTTTATGTTCTGACATTACAATCATATTTATTAAAAATAAAATGTACTTAACCAAGTTTTAGTTGTTGAATACTTCAATAGGTAATTATGTTTATCCTTTTGCTAGTAAAATTTTATTTATCTTTGAAATGCATTGCAAGCTATAGTTTTGTATAATTTAAAAGCATTTTATCAATTTTTGTAAATGTGAGTACCATGGAGCCGTTTATTATGTTAGGATGTATGTTGACTTAAAAAAGTTTGGCAGTTAAGAGTATGTCATGCTCACTTAAATGTCTCGCTGATGGTGGCGCGTGTCTTGGATCATTCGGTTCCCTACAAAATGGTTGAGCTGGATGGTGCTGATCCACGCGTCATGCTCGTGAACGGGCGCCGTCAGTTGTGACTGGTCTTCTCCTATCTGCCAGGGCTTATTTGTAATATTTTATATTGTTTTTTAAATCATTTATATTTTTACATTGTTCTCACATATAGAAGCGACAAGAATAATGTACCCAGGATTTTGTAATATCTTGATTTAAAAGAGTGTCCTTGGAGTTTCTTGCCTATTCTTCTCCATAGAGATCTACGTTTTGGAATGGGCAAATAGCTTCAACTTTCTGACTAACTGACCGACTCTTTGACAATTCAAAAGTGCCTGTAATTGGTTTAATTGAAATAAATGCTTTGAGTTTGAGTTTGATTAAAAAAATAACAAAACGTTCGGGTTACTATCGGACAAGTGACGATACGAGCTGATGATTGTACGACAAACTTCAACTCACACTCGCACCGTTTTTAAATACCATCGCTCATTAGTTTGCTCGATTAACTTGATCGTCGCGTATTTCGTGATACGGCAAGAAACTCACACTCGGGGTACTGCTCTACTGTTGAACCGTGGAAACTTTATCGATACTTATTTAAATTAAAATCGCTTTTCGTGCCTATCTACTGACCGCGATTTTATTTTTAACTCCACAGCGGACCTTAGTGCGGTTAACACCATCATTTAGAGAATTTAATTTAACTAACATAATTATAATAAACAAAACTCATGTCCGTGACTACCGCCGCCCCACCAACGCCAATCGTTTCCATATTTGGCAAATAATTAGTGCTCAATTGGTGCTAATTAGTGCTCGAACAACAGAATTGGTGCCTTAGTAGTTTTCGAGATAATCGACTTTGAAGGTGGTCCTGCGGTAGTCATGCTCCCTTCAGCAGGACCACCATGAGCGCTGAAAAAGGGGGCATGCTACAGCAATTCTAAGTATACAAATAATTAGTGCTCTTAAATGTGATTAATTTCGTAACAAAAAAAGAACTGAAACATTTGTATATACCGAGAAATCAACGATGATAACTTTCGCGCGCTCGTTCAGCAGGACCACGACTTTGAGTGTTGATTCCAAGTTTCAGGAGCTAGTCGCTTTCCTCAAACCTACATAGAAAATTAGTGCTCGGCGAGATAAAATTGATACCCAAAATTAAAAATTACTACTCCAGTAGTTTACGAGATATACCATACCATTGGTGGGGTGGCGGTAGTCACGGTGTTAAATTTTCATTTGAAGATTTCTCTATTAAAAACTCTGTGATTTCTTCCCAAATTTATAAAAAAAATTGTGCTCCTAAAGAAGTTATAGTGACCAAAAATTCAGATTCCCAAGTGTTGTATTTTAAGAGAAATTAGCTTTCATTACTTTTCCATACTAAATGTCCGCATATAACCCGACCAAATTAAGTTGTCAATGGTATTGAGCTGTTTATGAGATGTACACTCGTGCACATAAATTGATGGATGTCGGAATAGTAATAACAACAGTTCAATATCTATAATTTTTATACAAACTGTGTACCTTTACTCAAATTGAAATAAGATTAGACATTTAAATAAACATTTTTTACAATCCGTTCAGGCGATGTTGACTTCTATTGCTGTGGTGGCATGACAACTGGCAGCTGTAACAAACAGTTGGTATTGTAACCACGTTTTTGCTTTTAATGCCATCCTTATGCCTACGGAAAAGAAGTCAAAATTGGTTGAACGGACTGTAAAACAGTTTATTTAAATTTCTGATCTTATATCAAATGGAGTAAGGTAAGTACATATTAAACAGGGATCGGTCCTGGGGCCGCATCTGTGGGACATCGGCTACGACTGGGTGCTGCGTGCTGACCTCCCTAGCGGCGTTAAGAAAACAAATAACGTGTAATGTGATACCTTTGTTAATGATGTGGGTAGGTAGGTACTCCAATAATGATTTTTCTGTATTGTAAGTCCTTTTGTCAGCGACAGCGATAGGTATTTCTTATTTATCTCTTTCCTACTAATTTACCGTTGCTACAAGCAGTACCTAAGTATTATGATGGCCTGAAACACAGGTTTGAATAAACCTAGATCGGGCGGGTCGCTAGCTAACATTCTAATTCCAAACGATCATTACTTGCTGTTGAAGATATATCACCTTCATGTACTTACTTAGACTGGCTAGATAGAAAGCTATCTAGCTAATAGTTGACATATGGTTAGATTCCATTGTTACATTGTTCTGAGTACCTTTACACCTATTATATGCTTTACAGTATTTCCTGTGTTTTATCTCTGCAAACCTCCCCAACAAAGGTTATGGGCCCAGAACAGTAAAGCCCAGAGCAGTAAAGTGTATGTTGTTGTATGTTGTGAAAATAATTCGAAATTGGTAAAGTACATGTGAGAAGAAAAATGACTTCGAATGTACGAATAGAATTATTGACGAAGGACAACTACGACAGTTGAAAGGTACAGGTGGAAGCATTGTTAATAAAAAATGACTTCTGGGAATATGTCAGTGGAGAAAAGCCAAAACCTACGACCGATGCTGCTATATTGACATGGAAGACGGCTGACAGAAAAGCAAAGTCTGAGTTGATATTGGCATTAGATCCGAGTGTAGTTCGTCATGTAAAAAGGGTGGAGACTGCACAAAAGGTATGGTTAAAATTAGAGAGCTTGTTTGCATCAAGAGGACCTGCAAAGAAAGCGAATTTAATGAAAAGGCTCATGTTACAAAGGATGAGTGAAAACCAAAAGGTATGTGAGCACCTTGATTCTTTTTTTGAAGCTGTCGACAAATTGGAAGAAATGGATATAAAAATCCGTGATAATTTGTTAACGATCATGTTGTTGTATAGTCTTCCGGGAAGTTACGAAAACTTTAGATGTGCCATAGAGTCTAGAGATGAACTCCCAAAGCCAGAACAACTAAGAGTTAAAATAATCGAAGAGGATAGTTCAAGAGGAAACGCTCAAATTGACAAAATAGAAGGCGCCATGTATTTGGACAAACATCCGAAGAAAAAGACTGGAAACACATTTAAGTTTAAATGTTTTAAATGCCACAATTTTGGCCAAAAGGCATCGGACTGCACTAAGATAAGGGAGAAGACTCAAGAAACCCAATGTGTGGAGTCATGCACTAGTCATGAAAGTTGTGAAGCTTTAACCATTAATCATGTTTCAGATGACTGCCGCATCGCTGTTGATGCGAAGCGCCGTCAGGAATGGATTTTTGATAGTGATTGCACTTCTCATATGTGCAATGACGCGGAAAGGTTTGCTGAGATACTCCCTGCGAGTCAAAAATTAAAATTAGCCACAGATTCTTTGACAACCGTGCAAGGTACAGTTAAGTTATTAGCATGCAATGATGATCGAACGCGTAAAATTCAATTTGAAAATACCCTATTGGTTCCCGATTTACGTAGTAATTTAATTTCCATCGCCCAACTTACTGAACGAGGCTGTGAAGTCACGTTCAAGCAAGACGTAGCCTATGCTATTAAAAAAGGTGAGGTAAAACTGACCGCCGATCGACGAGGCGATTTATATTACTTGAGGGAGCTGGACGCTTCAGCGTCTGTGGTATGTAGTGAAAGAGTTGATCTGTATAGATGGCATGAGCGTATGGGACATCTGAATGCTAGGGATCTTATGAAAGTACTGAAGAAATCGGATATTGATCCAATAAAGATCGATAGTAACTTGCATGATTGTGATGTGTGTGCTAAAGGGAAAATGGTGTCGTTGCCTTTTGTGAAATCCAGTTCATGCTGCAATGCGAAGTTGCAAATAATATACTCTGATGTGGTAGGTCCAATGAGAGTTCAATCGAATGGCGGAAATAAATACTTTGTTACTTTTATTGACGACTGTACTCGTTGGTGTGAAGTCTTTGTACTGAAAAATAAAAGTGACGTTTTGTCAAAGTTTAAAAATTTTAAATGTCATGTCGAAAATTTGACAGAACGAAAAATACAATGTTTACATACGGATAACGGAACTGAATACAAAAATAAGTTTTTCGATGAATTTTTAGACAATGAAGGGATTAAGAGACGTTTTACGACGCCATACTCACCTCAAAGTAACGGCATCGTGGAACGGATGAACCGTACGTTAATTGAGATGGCAAGGTGCATGATCTTATCGTCAGGTATTTCACCAAGTTTTTGGGCAGAAGCTGTAGCTACTGCATGCTATTTGCGTAATAGGTGCCCAACTAGCAGTCTGAATGGTGAAATCCCATACGAAAAATGGTTTGAGAGACCTGTGACAATAGCCTGTTGAAAGAACTAGGTTTATATCAACTATGTAAGGTAAGAATGCATGCTGATAATTTAAGTGCTATGTGCCTTGCTGAGGATCATGGTATACATCATGCGAAACGTAAGCACATTGATATTAGACATTTCTTTATAAGGGATGTGCTACGTGACAATAAAGCTATAACGTTGTAATATTTGTCGACTCATAAGATGTTGGCAGATGTACTCACCAAACCTTTGCCTCGCGTAAGACACGAGTTACTAACAAGTGCGTTAGGATTGTGTGTGCGAAAGTAAAGATAGGTTTATTTTGGTGAATCGTATCGTACATTAGTTGAGGTGGTGTGTTGAAGATATATCACCTTCATGTACTTACTTAGACTGGCTAGATAGAAAGCTATCTAGCTAATAGTTGACATATGGTTTTGTACGAGATTCCATTGTTACATTGTTCTGAGTACCTTTACACCTATTATATGCTTTACAGTATTTCCTGTGTTTTATCTCTGCAAACCTCCCCAACACTTGCACCTGTATTTAAAAATATATTAGCTTTAGTTTATTATTAGGCACTATTATTGCATAGAATATTTATACTACTATTGGCTTTAAGTACACCTTTTGTAAACGTTTTTACTAAATAAAATTATTATTATTATTATTTATTAAAAACCTAATTTATTGCATTAAAAAAAACTGTAATTTTGAAGTAGTTAGTAGTTAATGATTAATTTAATGGTATATAATTTAATAATAATTAATTTAACAGTATACAATTTAATAATGGTTAATTTAATGGTATATAATTTAATAATAAATAACTTACTAACAATAGATAATAATTTGATGTAAATGAAATGATGTTTGTTTATTTTTTGTAGATGTGTTTTGTGTAATGTTTACTTACTCGAGTTTATGTTTTTGTATGCACGTGTTTCTGTGAGAAATAAAATTATTTTTCTTTCTTTCTAAATATTTGCATGCCGAATGGCAAAATATGGCTGATCTTTGTACAGTACTAACACCTATTGATGTATCATCTACCCATATTTGCGAAAATAAATTTATTCTTATTCTTCAAACTAATTTTCATTCTATACATAATTGTTGTAACTACGAGTATGCATGAATATCCAAGGTTTTTCTATTCTGTTCTATCGAACCTATTTGTTAGATATATAACATATTTCTAGTTTTGTTTATGGTTCTACCTAGTTACCTACTAGTCGGTCTATCTTAATAGTCTAATCGAGTTGATTGATTTGTGTTAATAAATTTAAGTGCACATTTTATATTGTTGATTTTTAAGTACCTACTTAAAATTCTACTGATTTTACAAATTGTTATAAAACTGTGATCAATGAAACTTATTCCATTTATAAATGTATTTTCCGTTAAAAATACACCTACTAATTCATAAACCTTAACCTAGTTTTAATAAAGTAAGTATTGAATTGGTAACTAAAAGTACACTCAAGGTCCATACACAATTTTCCACTGACATACATATGTCAGTGGAAATTTGATAAAATCGACTTCAGGTACTGAAGAATTCATAACTATTACTTATGCATTACTTTTATACTAACGTTATTAGCAACATATTATTAATGCAATAAATTAGGTTTTTAATACTAAGGTACCTACTGCTTGCAGCAACGTTAAATTAGTAGGAAAGAAATAAATAAGAAATACCTATCGCTCTTATATTCTTATAACAACACAAAAGGTAGGTACTTACAATACAGAAAAATAATTATTCGAGTACCTACCTACCCATGTCATTAACAAAGGTATCTCAGGCCATGGGTAACGTGGTTCGGAGCGAGAGTGCATGGGAGGCCGTCACCTCCTTCTGCGAAGCAGTAATGCTTGCGAAGGAGGAGGTGGAACGCGTGAGGGAGAGGCAAGGTTCGCCTTGGGCGTCGGGAGTCGCAAGCCGATTTCCGGCCACCGTAGGCGCGGGCTTGCGGACGGTGAGCGATGGGTAGCTCACCGTCCGATAAGGACCAGGCCCGGGTCGACGGCGCGTTGTATTCCACGCGCGCCTCAAAGAGTTGTCAGCAGCAACTGACGGGGTCCGTTAGGGCCAATGCCTGCCAGGGTTGCGAGTTTGTCCGAAAGGGATATCGTGGCCCTGGCACACAGGCAAATGAAGGAATACGGGTGGGTTTTAGTCAGTAAAAGTCTGACACGCCCTCCCGCTCCGCCCAGAGCGGGAGAAGTTATTTAATAATTTCCCATAGAAAAAAAAAAAAAAAATAGGCCATGGGTAACGATAGGTTATTTTTTTTTAAATATGTACCCAAGTACACAGTTTGTATAAAAAATATAGATATTAAACTGTTGTTATTACTTTTCCGACATCCATCAATTTATGTGCACGAGTGTACATCTCATAAACAGCTCAATACCATTGACAACTTAATTTAGTCGGGTTATATGCGGACATTTAGTATGGAAAAGTAATGAAGCTAATTTCTCTTAAAATACAACACTTGGGAATCTGAATTTTTGGTCACTATAACTTCTTTAGGAGCACTAATTTTTGTATAAATTTGGGAAGAAATCACAGAGGTTTTAATAGGGAAATCATCAAATGAAAATTTAACACCGTGACTACCGCCACCCCACCAATGGTATGGTATATCTCGTAAACTACTGGAGTAGTAATTTTGAATTTTGGGTATCAATTTTATCTCGCAGAGCACTCATTTTCTATGTAGGTTTGAGGAAAGCAACTAGCTCCTGAAACTTGGAATCAACCCTCAAAGTCGTGGTCCTGCTGAACGAGCGCGCGAAAGCTATCATCGTTTGTTTCTCGGTAAATAAAAATGTTTCAGTTTTTTTTTGTAACGAAATGAATCACATTTAAGAGCACTAATTATTTGTATACTTAGAATTGCTGTAGCATGCCCCCTTTTTCGGCACTCATGGTGGTCCTGCTGAAGGGAGCGTGACTACCGCAGAACCACCTTCAAAGTCGATTATCTCGAAAACTACTAAGGCACCAATTCTGTTGTTCGAGCACTAATTAGCAACAATTGAGCACTAATTATTTACCAAATATAGAAGCAATTGGCGTTGTGGTCCTGCGGTAGTCACGGACATCAAAACTCCATGTTTTTTTCAAATCGTAAAAACCGTGAGATGCAGGGCGGGTCGCTAGCTATGTATAAAACAGTTCCATGCATATTCCATCAATCTGGGAAGCACAACAATTGAATGAAACTCTGAAGATCTCTGCAACGTCCGTTTCTTTGAGTTAATTTTTATTTGTCGGAATTTATCGTTTAGTCGTATAATGCCTAATTCGCAAAATGGCACACAGTCGCAAAAAGGCCAATTCGCGAATGGACTAGTTCTCAAAAGGACTAATTCGCGAAATGGCTAATTCTCAAAAGGACTAAGTAGTAAAATACCTAATTCGTGAAAGAACTCATTCGTAAAAGAACTAATTCGTAAAATGTCTAATTCTCCAAATGGCCAACTTTTACCAACTCATGCCATGAGTTAAATGACTAATGAAAAATCTAACTTAATTTTCTAGGTTACTTAAAAACAACGCATCTTACAATCTGTCATACAACCAACAAAAAAAAAACATTATGATTATTATGGCGAAAAAGTATTAAATCAACACAGCAAATAAAAAAAAAAATAAATAAAAAAGTGAGGTCCCCATGACATTGACACACGGCGTCCAGTGACTGTCACCCTATGCAAATCAAGTACTAAATCGTTAAGATGACTCATGAGTTCAGTTTACCTTTTTCAATATCGATGGATACAGCCGAGCGTGCAGCTAACGCTCCAGGCTTCGAAGCAATGACGGTCAATAGAATCTGGTTATTTGCTTGTAATACCTCATTTGATATGGGCGCGGAAGCAACAATACTTAACGAATTAGTATCCGTCGGATCCAAGTTAAATAGTGACCTAAATTCTGCAACAAAATATAATTTTAAATAAAATAAGAACGTTGAATGTGAACTAAAACTAGTAGTAAATTTTTTCTTTGAAGATTACCTCCGTCCAAGGAAAATGAAACCGTTTCATCGTAGCCGTACAATAGGGAGATTACTTGGTTAAACTGCAATCCCGATTCAGCGTTATAAGCACCCCTGTAATACGCTTGCGTAAACACTGGAGAAATAATTTCTTGTCTAATTATATCAATGACTACACTTGTCCAATCAGATACAGCTCCTACTCTTGTGGCTTCTATCTCCAACACTATAAATGTGATATCAGTTGCATCAATAGGCAGAGGACTGGAAAGAGACAACGATACAACGTTGGCGTTGGGTGTTAACGTGAAATGTTCGAAGTAATCTGAAATAATGAAAAGAGGATTAGTCCATAGTGTCATTAATTTTGCGAGTCAATATTAAGCTGACTAGTAGTTTGTTATAATGAATATCATACCTCCAGTGAGTATAAAGTCAGTGCCTGGCGCATATCCTGTACTAAGGACAATGCTATCAGCTGTTAGACCACTGTTTCCTATGGTTCCGGTGTAGGTGTTCTGCGAGAACCTCATAATGACTCGATCTGTTAAGTCTATAACAAAATATAATAATGTTATAAATAACGCAGTACCCTATAGAATCTCCTGCGTACAATGATTTTGTCAAGTGCCAAAGAGCGTGTAAAAGCAACTCTTGACAAAAAAAATAGGATCTGCTCTACTGTTGAACCGTGGAAACTTTATCGATACTTATTTAAATTAAAATCACTTTTCGTGCCTGTCTACTGACCGCGATTTTCTTTTTAACTCCACAGCGGACCTTGGTGCGGTTAACATCATCATTTAGAGAATTTAATTTAACTAACATAAATTATAATAAACAAAACTCCATATTTTTTCGAATCGTAAAAACCGTGAAAAGCCGGGCGGGTCGCTAGCCATGTATAAAACAGTCACATGCATATTCCATCAATCTGGGAAGCACAACAATTGAATGCAACTCTGAAGATCTCTGCAACGTCCGTTTCTTTGAGTTCATTTTTATTTGTCGGAATTTATTACCTAAAAATGAGGTCCCCATGACATTGACACACGGCGTCCAGTGACTGTCACCCCATGCAAATCAAGTACTAAATCGTAAAGATGACTCATGAGTGCAGTTTACCTTTTTCAATATCGATGGATACAGCCGAGCGTGCAGCTAACGCTCCAGGCTTCGAAGCAATGACGGTCAATAGAATCTGGTTATTTGCTTGTAATACCTCATTTGATATGGGCGCGGAAGCAACAATACTTAACGAATTAGTATCCGTCGGATCCAAGTTAAACAGTGACCTAAATTCTGCAACAAAATATTATTTTAAATAGGTTGTTTCTTTTATTTAGTTAGAATTAAAATATTAAGTACATAAATAACAACTTATAACTAATTAATTTATAAAAATAACAAAATTATATACTAAATTAAACTAAAACTATAAAACATTAAAATATAGCGTCGAAAAATTCCTCCGCATCGCTGTCGACTGGTAATGTACCCAAGAGACTGGCGGCATTGCCACGTTGTATGGCAATGCTTAACCTCTGGCCAAGGTAAAAGCCAGCCCTTGGGACACGGGAAGTGTCAACCAGCCGTTTGGAGATATCTTTGAACAAATCATGAGCACTCGGACCCCACGGCCCGAGGGTTTCAACCCCAAACGGCTCGAAAATATAATTACCAATAAGGTTAATATACTTTCGCCGCTTGAGATTTTCCGCAGACGCAGCAGCAGCGCCAGCACAGCACGCGGAGTCAGGAAGATGGGATGGCGCAAGAGTATCGACACACGTTGCGTCCCACACTAAAGGCCTACCCACCTTCCATGGAAATAAAGACATGCTGTCCGGTCTCTTGCCATCGTCACGTGCCAAGCCATTAGGTTCTAATACAGCTGGAACGCCGACGGTGACAAGAGCTCGTCGGATAATGTCATTAATATTCGCGTGCCGCGCTAAGCGACCTGCACTACGGCTGCAAGACAGGCCGTGGTGTCCGAGGCTGTTGACAACTTCGCCACAGTGACAGCGATGAGGAGAACAACAAGGAGCTCCTAGTCGGAGGGAAGCAGCGAGGCGGAAAGTAGTGTCGTCGAACAAAGTACCTATGTTCGACGATGGTAGTGCATGAAGCCACAGACCCGACTCCCATTTACCCACAGCCAGCAAGTGCGCACGCTCCGCAGTAGTAGCAGACGTGTCAAGTAAATTATTCTGTACTACTCTGCAGAGCTGCTCATCCCACCGTCTCTGGGAAGATGGATTGTCGGGTGCATCTGAGTTCGGGCAAGCGAGTCTCCAGGCATCCATAGCCTCGGAGAACCACGGCACATCAAAATCAATCAGAGTGGGGGCTAGGATTTTCCTGATTAATTTCTCAGTGCCGTGGACCGAGGAAATGAAAGCCGGTAAACTAATACTTGTAATTTTGCGGACGCCGAGGCCTCCCATACGAATGGGAAGAGTAGCTTGTGCTCAAGCTCGGTCGTCCATGGCCACATTTAAGATCGAAGATATTGTATGCCGGATAATTTGGTCCATTTTGTCTAATAGGTGAGTGTGCTTCCATAAATGGGAAGCGCGAAGGAAATATGTTAATTTAGGGCCGAAACAGCAGTAACGGATTAAGGTTATAGCCGAATGCATGTTAATTTGGAACAATCTTTCCGAAACGTCACTGAAATTTTGTATTTTTTCCTCAATAAAATCGGGAAAGGAATTCTCAAAGATTGGAGACCCAAGGAGACGAAGAGAAGTTTTTTCAATAATTTTGATTTCTGGGGCTATTGCGTTAAATTTAGGAAGTGTCAGATGTCTGTCAGTACTGTCCGCTAAATAAAGTTCACATTTAGAAAGGTTGAGATTAAGGCCAATGGAAAATAGTTTATGTTTTAAGAATTGAAAGTCTTTTAAAACCGTTTCTACATCGCCTCCCAAAGTTCCATCATCAAGATACCAAAAGTTAAATTTGGAATTTAGCTGTCGAATGATTGGGTGAATTGCTAAACTAAAAATCACTGGCCTGAGAGGGTCACCTTGTTGACAGCCAACAGCAGATTCCAGAAGGTTGTCCCGATAAAATAATTTAGAAGAGTGTCTGTAACATTGCCAAAGGAAACTACAAATTTGAGGTATTTCTCTTTTAGTTTCTGCCAGCAAGGTGTCCCTATTAACAGAATTGAAGGCATTCTTTATGTCAACCTTCAGGATGACCTCTCCTTTGCCAGAATTTAGGTAGGTTGACAAAGCGTGTACGGCAGCCTCACAGCCCCCTTTCGAGCCGTAACCTAGCTGCAGGGGCTGAAATTTTTCCGAAACAACCTCACCAAAAAATTTACAGCAAATCTTGGCTGCCATACGACGGTATGTAGTTCCCACGGCAATAGGACGAATGCCGCCATCCCTCTTACGCAGGGCGCATAGATTGGCCCCGTACAGAACGTCGATGACGGCCTCGTTCACCTCGTTTTTTATTTAATTTTAAGTAAAATAAGAACGTTGAATGTGAACTAAAACTGGTAGTAAATTTTTTCTTTGAAGATTACCTCCGTCCAAGGAAAATGAAACCGTTTCATCGTAGCCGTACAATAGGGAGATTACTTGGTTAAACTGCAATCCCGATTCAGCGTTATAAGCACCCCTGTAATACGCTTGCGTAAATACTGGAGAAATAATTTCTTGTCTAATTATATCAATGACTACACTTGTCCAATCAGATACAGCTCCTACTCTTCTGGCTTCTATCTCCAACACTATAAATGTGATATCAGTTGTATCAATAGGCAGAGGATTGGAAAGAGACAACGATACAACGTTGGCGTTGGGTGTTAACGTGAAATGTTCGAAGTAATCTGAAATAATGAAAAGAAGATTAGTCCATAGTGTCATTAATTTTGCGAGTCAATATTAAGCTGACTAGTAGTTTGTTATAATGAATATCATACCTCCAGTGAGTATAAAGTCAGTGCCTGGCGCATATCCTGTACTAAGGACAATGCTATCAGCTGTTAGACCACTGCTTCCTATGGTTCCGGTGTAGGTGTTCTGCGAGAACCTCATAATGACTAGTTCCGGTAAGTCTAAAACAAAATATAATGGTGTTTTATATAAACCTGTACCCTACTGCACCTCATTAATGTAATGATTTAATTTGTGATATATTAGAGATGGTCTACATCCTAAATTAAAGCTACTCCTGCCAAACAAAGCAAGATCTGTTCTAATGTTTAACCGTGGAAACGTTATTATATTATATAATTACAATCCGGGCGCCCGATGGGATTTTTCATCGGCAAATATGACGAACTTTCAAACAAACTTTCAACTCATATTTCACCCTTTAAGAGATGAATTTTCATAAAGCCCTTCATTTGTTCACACTTTGGATTTTAAAGGAACTATTGTGCAACATTTAATGATTCTGGATACAGCGGTTCGGGCTGTGCGTTGTCTGTCAGTGAAATAATGAATTAAATATTTTTTTTTAGAAGTTAATAATGTAGGTACTTATTGCATAAAAATATTTTATTATTTGACCATTTTTTGCTGTCCAGATTATTTATTAAATACAATGAATTTATCCTTAAGTAAATTAAATCGAGTCGAAAACATGAAAAAAATTGTTCAATTTTATTAATTTTGATGGGTAATCTGTAATTGACTAAAAACTAATTATTCCAAAATTTATAATATGAAAAAGAGATTCGTATTGGGACTTCCCCATGTTGTCCTAGTAAAAAAGACACAGTGTGTTGGAATCTTATAATTTCACGAGTTATTGTAATCGGCAGGTAGCGTTCTATAGTTTCAGCCAACCTCCATGGGAAGAAGGAGTGAGTTTATATATCTATGTAAATATTGTAATCTAAAAAGACTGTGTGGGGGGTGTGGGTGTGGGTTTTTTCCTTTTCTTTTATTCTCAGTTAGTGTTAATCATGGTCTGGCAGTTTGAGTCATATAAGTGGCCTACCCAAATGTCCTTTCTTTGGTATTGATCGTCGCATCGTTGAGCTCCTTAAATTCTGAGTAGAGCTGCACGATTACTGACAAATGCGTGCACTGACTGCTCAAGTCCACTCAACCTGTGTGGTTCTTTCCTCAAAATACCATTTCAGACACCAATATACATGGTCTTCACATGATCTGACCAAGATTATGTCTGGACTTTAAAAGAGACTGACCTCTGAGTTTGTTTCGGCCTTTCTTCTCAGAGTAGTCAGATAATAAACGCCGACCTCATCTAGTTTTTAAAATATGATTGACGTGTAAAAGTGTTTGTACAAACCTACTTACAGAAATAAAATCATTTATCATTTAATCAATCCGAGAAGCACATCAGCTAAATGAAGCTCTGGGAATCTCTGGAACGCCCTTTTGCATTGAGTTTTTTTTTTATTTGTTGGAATTCTATAGGTCCCTATGACATTCCCAACGGCGACTAGTGCCTGTTACTTTTTGTAAATTTGGTACTAAATCGTTAAGATATGTGACTAATGAGTGCCGTTTACCTTTTTCAATATCGATAGATACAGCCGAGCGTGCAGCTAACGCTCCAGGCTTCGTAGCGACGACAGTCAATAGAATCTGGTTATTTGCTTGTAATACCTCATTTGATATGGGCGCGGAAGCAACAATACTTAGCGAATTAGTATCTCGCGGATACAAAGTAAACAGCGACCTAAATTCTGTAACAAAATACAATTTTATATAAAATAAGAACGTTGAATGTGAATTAAAACTGTTGTAAATTTTTATTTTTGAATTTTACCTCCGTCCAAGGAAAAGGAAACTGTTTCATCGTAGCCGTACAATAAGGAAATTGCTTGGTTAAACTGCAATCCTGATTCAGCGTTATATGCACCCCTGTAATACGCTTGCGTAAATATCGGAGAAATAATTTCTTGTCTAATAATATCAATGACTACACTTGTCCAATCAGATACAGCTCCTTCTCTTCTGGCTTCTATCTCCAACACTATAAATGTGTTTTCAATTGCATCAATAGGCAGAGGATTGGAAAGTGACAATGATACAACGTTGTTATTGGGCGTTAACGTGAAATGTTCGAAGTAATCTGAAATAATTAAAAGGGGATTAGTTCATAGTCTTATTAATTTTTCGAGTCAATATTAAGCTGACTAATAGTTTGTTATAATGAAAATCATACCTCCTGTGAGTATAAAGTCAGTGCCTGGCGCATATCCTGTACTAAGGACAATGCTATCAGCTGTTAGACCACTGCTTCCTATGGTTCCAGTGTAGGTGTTCTGCGAAAACCTCATAATGACTCGATCTGTTAGGTCTAAAAGAAAATTAAATTATATTTTGAGTAAAACGGTACCCTACGATGTAACGATTTTTCATAAAAATTGGTCTACATACTTTTTCTGATGCTAGAGTAAAAGCTACTCCTGCCTTACGAAGCAAGATCTGTTTCATTGTTTATTTTTTGACACGGTTAACGTAAGTACCGTTACATATTTTGTCTAACGACAGTTCCCTATAATTCCACAAGTAATTATAATTTACCTGTCTTTTGATTTTTCCAGACACTTTCTTGTAAATTGTTATGAACAAAAATTAACCTTATGCGTGATCCTGCTCTTAAAGGCTGATCAATCCAATAATACGGATTTACCTGTATTGTAAGGGTTTTAGCCTAACCCGCATAAACAATCCGATTAAAACACCTATACAGCTAACCCTATGGGATCCTGGTATAAAGCTCTTGGGGATCTCTGCAATGATGTTACCCAAGTATTTCGTTCATAGTTCTATTTATCTAACTATATATTGTGAGTTATTTCGTCTTCTCCCGCAATTAATTTTTGATATATAACATCCTCCCGCTATCCCTCTCGCTTTCTGTGGGAGTGTTTTCGTGAAAAGGGACGGAAGTGTGAAACAGGAAGTGACATTTTGAGCATGGAATAAGTAAGTACTTTTTGATAGCATGGAATTAGTAAGTACTTTATAATAGCATGGAATTAGTGTAGGTACTCATGGAATTAGTAAGTACTATATAGACTGTAAGTAGAGGGGGTAGAATTTCAACCAGTGGGCGACCACTAGTACTGAATAATTATTCGAATAAATATTTCAGTATTTAGCATTTTACATTTTTAATTTCTGTCGCTGATCAGTTGCTAATTACCAAGGTGAGACAGAGATATCAGATATTATATTACACATCATATGCGACTACTGTTAAGGCTTGCTCGTTTTTTATATGTTGGAACACTCGTTTCATTCGTTTTTATTATAATGATGAATTGATAACGTTTATTTTTAATTTTTAATCATTATTAGGTATAAATGTTGATTGTTATAGTTAACACTGATCCCGGTAGTAGGTATTGTTTAGAAAAAAAATCTTGTTATCTACCGCTGAGGCTTTAGTTAATGAAAGTATTGTTGTGTTGATAGAAACGTTTGTCTTGTAGGTATGTAGCTTACTCACCTGACGGGAAACTAATTGAAATAGCCGCACTCGCGCCAACAGTAAGTGGTCTCGCAGCTAAAACGTTAAAAACTAAAACCTTCTCCGTGAAAATAACGTCTTCGGGGATAGCAGCTCGCGGAAAAACCGTAACTTCGTTCCCGTTATTTGTAATATCAAAAAATTGTGCATGGTCTGTAAATAATTGTTCGAGTTAGACATGTTAAAAGCACATTAGCTATGTTAAAAATATATTCTAGCATTTAATTACGAGTTAGCTTACCTCCATCGAGACTGAAAGTTACGGTACTATCAAAGCCTCGTATCAAGTAAATATCGTTTATATCAAAGTTCGATGAGCCCAAGTAAGTACCGTAGTAAATATTTTTACTGAATACAGGTGTCGTCGTGTCATCCTTTATTATATCCAGTAGTACACTTGTGGTGGTCGTTACAGCGTTAAGAGCAGATGCGGCAAGAGTCAAGATTACGACATTGTTCTCTGATATAACATTGTCGGGAATCTGTTCCGCCAGAGTTATTATGGCCGGATTTTGATCACTCGTTACGCGGAAGTTATCCTCGTAATCTAAAAATATCAATTAAATTGATTATGGTTTTTGTATTTCTAAAATAATTGTATTTTTTCTCAGTAGAATATTCAAAGCGATCGATCTCATATACAGCTAGATAAACATATTATCATTAATTGACTCACCTCCAGTGATAGTAAATACCACGCTACTATCATAACCAACCGTTAACGCTATCGGATCAAGAGTTAGCACATTATCCTGCAAACGTCCTCTGTGAGTAGATGCTCCAAATTCCAAATCTCTAGCTGTAATAGGTAAAGTAAGAAAAAGTAAAGGAACGATAGCCCAGCATCCCTCTTAGACTAGGATATCTAAAGTAAGCAAAGTGGAGATTTATAAGAAAAAGTAAAAGACAGGAATAAAGGGTTAGAAGAAATGTATAAAAGTAATAATGTTGTTTTATTCTTCTCTTCTTGTTCTCACACTCTTATTGTCTTCCTACATTTCTTTCCAGTGATAGTAAATACCACGCTACTATCATAACCAACCGTTAACGCTATCGGATCAAGAGTTAGCACATTATCCTGCAAACGTCCTGTGTGCGTAGATGCTCCAAATTTCAATTCTCTAGCTGTAATAGGTAAAGTAAGAAAAAGTAAAGAAAAGATACCCCAGCAACCCTCTTAGACTGGATATCTAAAGTAAGCTAAGTGAAGATTTATAAGAAAGAGTAAGAAACAGGAATATAGGGTTATAAGCAATGTATAAAAGTAATAATGTTGTGTTATTCTTCTCTTCTTGTTCTCACACTCTTATTATCTTCATATATTTATTTTTAAGTTCTCCTTTCGCAGGTTTACTAGAAGAAATTCTTCACTTTTGTATTAAGTAGTTATCATGTCGTTTTCCAATGTGTTTTACTGTGTGTCTGTGTACATTTTCTATATAAGAATAATGAAACGGTGTTCCTACGAACACCATTTCAACGTACCCGAATTCCTTGCTTGATTGTTGATCCTTGATGTGGCTAATTTTGGTTTTAAAATTCATAATTGTTCGAATTAGGGTCTTACTGAAAGAAAAATTGAAAAGTCTCCCGAAAAAAAGAAAATTTGGGAAAAACTGAATGGTCTTTTTTGTAAGAATTATTGAAATTTAGACAGGATAACTTGTATCGGGTCAGCTAGTAAGTAATAAATAAATATTATACTTAACACCAAACTTACCGTAATGTAAGTATGTACCTACACGCACACATAATACTGTGGTTTTCGTCTTACAAACAATAAAAAACGGAAAAAACCTAGCTCTATCTAAAATTAACATTTCGAAACATCAAGCCTAATTGTCTAATTCCAGGATTAGTTCCTATAATTCCATAATTTAGGGATCTTTTTAGTCACATTGAAAATTAATACGGCAATAAATCTAACTTGTAATGAAAATTGAACATACGTTTTCAGAATTTCAATAGGCGAGATGATCCCAAATGACTAATTTTCCAGTAAGCCATAATATAGGTACTTGGAACAAAACATAACCACGAAATGTTTTTCGTTAAGTAAACAAAGAATAATTTAATGATGTCATCATTGTTGTTAGTACGCTGATTGGTATATTATTCATATTTATACTTGATTATGATTATCAAAAAATATTAAGATCTTGGTACGTATTAAGATAAAACAAGCTAATCTTAGATATCACCGAGTAAATTCCCGTGTAATGCATTTTTGTAGAATTTGAAAGCATTTGTCCAGCCTTTGACTACATAATGATAATACCAGCTGGTTAAGAAGACCTAAGCTTGTAAACGGCTGCTTAACGCGATAACATATCTACCTCATTTAAAGCTGTGAGCTGTATTAGAGAATCAAATTTAGCCATTAGATTTTTTATGGTTTACACGAATTCTATTATGTATAAGATAATTATCTTCTTCGTATAAGAAGGCCCAAAATGCATTTCATAATTCATAATATCCCACTTTTTAAAATGATAACATTTTATAAACAGCGGAACAATAATAGAACAGAACAATAATAATAAGTGATATACATTATTATTAATAATAATGTATAATTACTTACCTGCTGGCAAATTTATTATAATTGTAGCACTAGCGCCCACTGTTCTTGGTTTCTCGACTTCTAAGGACAAAACTATACGTTCTCTGCCATATATTTCTGGTGGAATAGGTTCAGAAACCTGTATCGTGACAGTGGCTTCGTTTAACTCCGCTTTGAAGTAATCTTTGTAATCTACGAATAAAAAAAAACAATGTTTTAAGTATTCGTGCAAACCTATAGTAAAGTTATGAGATTTTTTAAAAGGTAGGATTTATAAAGAAAATTATGAAAGCTGTCTAATTCGAAATCCAGATTAGGAATTTTCGGTTACTTAGACATTACTTAAAACAGCTCTTAATAAATCTTTATTAAGGGTTAATTTACTTAATGTCCAAGTACAAACTAAAAGCTCTCATTTAGTACCTGCTTACTACACAAATGAGCAATTTTGTGCAAAAAAGGTCGTGGAAATAAACTTCACGGAATAATGTTGAAGTACAAGAATTAGGAAACCCAATAAAAGCCTGCCTACTATAATAATATGAGTTACAATGAAGGATTACTTTTCTTTGTACATATCGGAAACTTATTCTGTTGATGGTGATGTAATTGGGTTATTCCCTGAGTACCCCGATCCCCGAGGCCCCCGTCCCGGAGGACCCTGATTTATTTTTATCTTGACAAACTCAATTAAAAGTCAGTTTAGATTAAAAGTACCGCCAGCAGATGATATGTTAAATAAAATTTTATTACTTACTAAAATAATAATACTTAACTTTAAGGATCAGGAAAAAATAATAATGTCTTGCTTGGTGGAGGTAAATATTATAAATAGAGAATACTTTAGTAATTAACGTTATAAAAATCAAAATATTGACATGATCAATCAGTCTTTTCAAAACATACAAAATCAGTGTAATGTCAAATTATTCTTCTGACAGTAATTCGATAATTATAAATAATTAACATAAGATTTTTTTTCATTTAAAACACAAAATATTAACAATTTTAGTCAGTTTTTTTAGGCGTTATGAGCACGATTTTACTAAGTTCTTCTAAAAACACTAAGTTTTTAGAAGAACTTAGTAAAATCGTGCAATATTTATTGTCTTTCTTCATAGTTCTTTGCCAGCTTTGCGATAGCCTTTTCGTTGACTTCTGCGCTTCTTTTTGGTGATGGGTTTCGATTTGAACCGCAATTGTCTTGTGCCGTATCGTAGCTTGCTATATCAATCATAATTGTTCATTATCATTTGTAAAAATAATAACAAAGTGGGGTTTGAACCTAAATGACATTTCAATCTGTAATTCCATGCATTTACTAAATTAGTGCTGCTGTCATTTAAGCACTTGTTATGTCGACCGTACAAGTTGAAAACAATAGAAAAAAAATATATATCATATTTATCGTATTCGGCGTCCTCGGGGACGGGGGCCTCGGGGATCGGGGTACTCAGGGAATAACCCATGAAATTATCTAAATCGATACCAGAAGGCCGATTCCCTTAATTAAAAACATTAATCGTTAACGTTAAACGTTAACGTAGTCTCATTTCAGTGACAATCAATGTCAAAAACTTGTCAAAACTGTGGGAAAAGTTAAAGGTATTTTTGTCAGATCGTGACTGAGATTTGAATGCGTTCTTATAAATACGGGGATTGCCCCTCAGATCGTATTATATAAAAAACGAAAAATGACATGCAATAGAATATTAATGTAAGTAAGTACCTCCATACAAATCCACTGCATCAATTCCATCATGACCCTGAACTAGTACAATTTGCTCAAGGGTCAAACCGGCAGGGTCATACGATCCTATGTATATGGGCTTATTGAAGACCGGTGTTACATTGTCGTCCTTTATAATCTCAAGGGTGACGATAGCGCTCGTAGTACTGTGGCCATTGGTGACAATTATCTCGAGATTAAGGAAGCTGTTCTCATTTATGATACTTTCGTCCAATGATGTCATTGATAGCGTGACTATATTCTCGTGAACGTTGGCAGTGAAGTATGATGTGTGTTCTGGAAAACGAAGTTTGAAATGTAAGAAGGCTTCAGACGGCAATTGCTGGGGTCTACTCCTAACATACATAAGTCCGATGTATCGGCCGCATGTTCGGCCGTTCCTTGACTACGGCTAACGATAGCTGACTACGGCGAAAAAAAAAAAACGACAGTCAAAGAGATAAGTCAAAGTCAAACATGTGACTAAGTCGGATAAGGACTCAAAGTCAAAAAAGGAAACCATGGAAGTTATAAAACTGCCGAACATCGGATTAACGCTTCGGAGTAGAGACCGCCTTATCCAATTTTCCCCATTTTGTACGGTAAGCGATATAATGCAGTGAAACGGATTTGCTTCTCCTAATGAGTTTATTCTTGCTGACTGTAAAAGAGCTCGCTTTAGTACTTATTTTACAATAGTTCGAACACTTTAGTTCAAGCAAAATTATTTATTTCAAAATGGCACATAAAAGGCACTTTTGAACGTCAGAATTTATTCTAGTTGCCCCTTCCAAAAGTTAGTTTCGTATGGAGAAGAATGGGCAAGAAATTCCACCGAGAAGATTGATTATTAAAAGAGTGCCTAAGCACTCTTTTAAAAATCATCATTTGTCATTATAATTAGGTAGGTAATTCTAGAAAATATTAGATGAATTTACAACTTACCATTAATTACAGTGGCAAATACAGTTGCTTCCCCATATCCTTGACTTAAAATCAGCTGTGGGACGTGTAAGTAATTGTTTTCAATCGTTCCTTCATAATGAGCTCTTTGAAATTCCAGAGGCACCACTGAAATATATGGTTTTCGATAAGCTTTATGAATCGGTTCTAAGAATGTAAATTAAAACGGTAAATTATATTTGTGATTCTGATGGTCAAAGGTAGATCAGAACATTATTATCAAGCCGGGTGCCTGGTTTTTAATAACACTTACACATAACTCGTAACTGCCTAACTATGATAACAATATTCTAGTGTATACACTTACATAAAAAAACAAACAAAAATCTAACAGAGAAAGTGTATTCTGTCTATTTAAAATATATTTACACTATTGAGTCTTTGGTCAACTGGACCCACTTGAACTGGACCCACGGGATCACTCAACCCAATTACATTTTAAATACGTCAACTGGACCTACTGCCCAATGTCATTATTAGTAGTCACGGAGTAAAGTCGAATCTTTTATTTTTATGATTTAAATTTACGAATATTATTCAATTAGGTATTTACACTTACGGACCACACTTACCACCAGTTGCACGTATTCCCCATTTAAAGTAATGCTGTCTCTATCCAACGGAACGTATCAGAAAGTGACAGCATTAGTTTTAATGGGGAACTAAATTTAAAGGACTTACGTGCGACTGGCGGTTAATCACTAACACTAAATGTAACGGAAAATTTGTTGATGATATTCTCGGTAACAGTCAAACTCAAACTCAAAGCATTTATTACAAATAAACCTATTACAGGCACTTTTGAATTGTCAAGGGGTCGGTCAGTCAGAGAGATGAAGCTAGTTGCCCATTCCAAAGCGTAGTAGGTTCCTATGGAGAAGAACGGGCAAGAAACTCCACGGACACTTTTTAATCAAAATATTGTTACATAGTATTGGTTACATCATTTATGTTGAAATTATACATGTGAGAACAATGTAGAAAGACGTGCACGTTCAAAGCGTCCGTAATAAAAATATAAAAACAAAAAACCATTAAAATACCTTAGTTAAATTAAGCCGTGGCAGCTAAGAAATGACCAGTCCCTACTAACGGCGCCCGTTCACGAACATGACGCATGGATCAGCACCATTTAGCTCAACCATTTTGAAGGGAACTTAATGATCCAACACACACGCCACCATCAGCTAGACATTTGAGTGAGCATGACACTTCAGCCGCCAGGGCACATTCAAGTCAATAAATAAGACGTACTCAGAAAATGGTAGGTACATAGTGCTCACACATGTCCTATGCAATTATACAATACTAAGAGATTGAATTTATACAATATAAAGATAGTATTTACAATCTTCAGCAGCTCCAACAATATTTTTGAATGCTATTCAATTAGTTTATGCGCCCTAGTGGAGCAGGACCAACTCGAAAGTGCAAAGACATTACAACAAAACAACATAGACTTAAAGGCTCGTACAGACTGTTGGAATATCGCGGGCGCGACAGGCACCGACAAAGAATTGTGCTACTGGTGTCGCGTCGCGCCCGCGATATCGCACCAGTCTGTACGAGCCTTAAGGCATGGTTTACCTTCAGGTAATCGTAGTACGACTGTTGCCGAAGCTCCGCTCGTGTGTTCCCGGTCTGCTGTCACTATTAAGTGGATGATGCTTTCCCTGAGAATGTCGCCTTCTAACGGATTAACGACACGGATTGATCTCTGATTTTCTTGATCTGGATTCGGGACAAGCTCAAAGTTGTCTGAGAAATCTGTGAAATAAAATAAAATGTAAAAAATAAATAGTATTTTTATAAACTCTTATCATCGTATTGTTAACCATTATGCTTAATTATTATGTTCCAAATTAGAGGGACCGGAGGAAAGAAAAGGGAAATCGTTGTACTTATATTAATATTTATTAGAATTTTGATGCTTGTTTATTATGTGTAAGTATATTTATTCACGACGGACGGGTCCGTGTGGTGCCAGACGTAAAGAATAGCACTAACCCATTTCTTCCCGTGGGTGTCGTAAAAGGCGACTAAGGTAATTACTAGAGAATGAGCAGCAGCGTTCTCTACGCATTTTAACACCATACTGTGATCACCAACCCACCTGCCAAGCGTGGCGATTATGGCAAACCCCCCCTTTGGGACAGGTTTATGTCCAGCAGTGGACGTCTTTCGGCTGAGATGATGATAAATTATGATATTTATGTGTCAGTAAACAAACCATCAGAGACGGCTATGCATCATACTAGTTACTCAAGTTTAATAAAGCATAGAAACATCTTTGACAAAATCTGCCAATGTACTAAGATACACTACACACAAAAATCCGGACTTTTTGTTTACAAAATGATGTAGAAATCAATCATTTCTGCTTTATAACAATGCATTCCAACTGCTGGACGTGAACTTGTCAAAGATGCGCCAATGGCAAAGTCTTAATTCATTTATACAGAATGTAATAGCTTAGGGGTAGGTTCAGTATCGATAAAAGAACCCAGGTTTTATTTTTTTTTAATTAAACATAAAAATAAATAAAAATAAGTCTCTTCGTACTTTACCGGACTTAGGACAGTCAAATAAAATAATTCTAAACGATTGCTATTTTAAGTTAGTAGGTACTAAATTAGCTTGATCTTGCAATATTTTATTTGGGTTTTAAATTTTTTTTCCTGGGTCTTTTATCGATATTGAACCTACCCCACGCAGTTACTTTAACATCCTGTATAATTCACTTCATTATAATTAAACGTTGGGACCTTTCTTCGTGTTAACATAGTTTTAACATAGTTACCTCCTTCGATATTAAACTGCACAAGACTGTCATAGCCACTATTTAGAGTTATCGGTTCAGTTAGGACCACTCGATTGTCATCTGTGTAGTCAGCGAGATAAAACGTTTCGGTGAACACTGGCTCTTCGGGGAGTACAAAATCGGAATTTCCAATAATAGTAATAGTTGTTTCCGTAGTTATTGGTGGATCACCAGTTAGATCAGAGTCCTGTTAAAAATGAAAAATGTGTAAGGTATTTTTCGATATCAACATAAATAGAACATTCATTATTAGACCTAAAAATAAAGCAGTCTCATCCGCGATGAAATTTTATTGAAGGGTATTGATAAATAAGTGACAAGGTCAAAGGACAATGATCAAAGACGAAAAACCCAGCTCATCAATCACAACGAAAATTATACCATTAAGAGCGGCCAACCTGTCATACTTTTCATACAAATGCTCGTACGTGATTATGGCGTTGAAACAAATCTTTGAAATTTTTGAACTAATAGGTATCTTGTGCACTATATCTAGGCTTCTAAGAAATCAAACAATAAAAATTTGGAGAAAAATATTCAGTATACAGGCTGGATTTTTGAGATGGAGCAGTAAGGGCAGCTACCCTACCGTTGTAAAAAAACCGGCCAAGTGCGAGTCGGACTCGTGCATGAAGGGTTCCGTACCATTATCTATAAAAATGCCAAAAAAATCACGTTTGTTGTATGGGAGCCCCCCTTAAATATTTGTTTTATTTTAATTTAATTATTTATTTTTAAAGTGAATATATAACTAAATATTCTGTGAATATTTCAAGCGTCTAACTGTTGCCTTTATCAATATAGAGCAAAAACGAGCAAAAAAAAACACGTTTGTTGTATGGGAGCCCCCTTAAATATTTATTTTATTTTATTTTTTTGTATTTTTTGTTTTTGCGGCAACAGAAATACATCATCTGTGAAAATTTCAACTGACTAACTATCACGGTTCATGAGATACAGCCTGGTGACAGACGGACAGACAGACAGAAAGACGGCGGAGCCTTAGTAATAGGGTTCCCGTTTTACCCTTTGGGTACGGAACCCTAAAAACGGTCAGGATCAGGCGGATCAGGACTGCGTGGTGGTCACGGTATAGGACCATAATTATGTTTCTATCCACTGCCTTGCGAATTGCCGGAATTCGATTGATGCGATTTCGAAATTCGAAGTTTTTTTTTTTTTTTGTTTATTTTTGGCCAGTCTTCACTGTAGCGGTCCATCTATCCATCATAAAACACTAAGTTGGAGTATCAGTTCTTACGAAATGTTTGGGATTTTTTTTTTGCGATTTATGATTTTTCTAGTACTCAAACCTCAATTGGTTCAATAGAGGTTTTTGATCCTTATAAGAAAGAGGATGGATTGGCCTAATTTTTTTTTTGTGAAAATGGCCACTTTTCCTGTTGACTGTACATTTTTTTCAAAATCTGTGAATGCAGATCAAAATTTTTCAAAAAGTTAAGGACAGTCTCTTAAGACCGTTTTCCTGTAGCTACAACGGTTAAGGTGTTACAGCCCCATCTCAAAAATCCACCATGTATAAGCCTGCTAAAATCTGCTTTTTGCACAAATTTTACCTGATCTTTGGCCGTGCATAATAGTACCTACTCATAAATTGTAAAAGTAAGAAAACATCTTCATAGAAATTTCGCACATGTAGGTAATAGTGGAGATTCTAAATGACAAACATTAATTTCAGAAACGTGCAAGGCTTACTCAAAAACACGTATTTCCTAGAACAAGATTTATGAAATATCCGCACACTATTTGTCGTTCAATGTTATCGCGTTCTCACTTGATTGTTAGTAGTTCTCACTTGCGCTGGACGAAACAATAAGCTTTTCGACCATGCTTGCGTTGACGATAGATGGACCGGGAAGGGCCCTCTTAAATCTAACACAACGCCTTTTATGTCTGTCTGCGTGACCACTTAGTTGACAATGGATTCTGATGTGGTTTTCACCATCACTTAGAGATACATTAATATTAAACTTAGATAACATAAAATCACGCCATGTTTCCCCTAAGGGTTAGGCAGAGGTGTAAGTATCTATAGAATACCCATATTTCGCAAGTTATGTCTAAGTCTCATGTAATAGGGGGTGAGCCTATTGCCATCAACCGGGCACAAAATCACGCTGCTACTGAGAAATTCCTGATGGATAAACCCAATAACACTTTGCCCAACCTGGGAATCGAACCCATTTCAGGACCTTATGCTCAGTAATAGCCACTTGCGACTACTAGACACAGCAGAGCACATAAATCTAGTTGTTTGGAATATGTCACCACATAGAGAGTAGATTACTCCCGAGCGAAGCAAAGGTGGGTCACTAGTTAGCTATGATGAGCAATTTATGTTGTTCAAAACTCAAAATTCATGAATTTAGCCTGGTCTACCTATTTTATTTCATCATCAGATACTCATCAGCTACCTATTTCATTATCTGAGGGCCTAGACAAATTACATTCGCTTCGGAGCGATTCTATTTCTACAATTCTACAATCGCTATCGTTATTTCACTTTTTGACAATCGTTATAGCTAGTTTTCGATTCGAATTCCTTCATACGAATCGAACACTAGCGATAACGCTTGTTAAAAAGTGCCACTTGGCTATGAATCACTATGGAAGTTATCGTTCGACGCTGTCCATTCGTTTCATAGAATCAAATGATGATAACATTGTATAAATAGATAATTTCTATTCGTTTACCGATAATCACGTGACATTTCGATAGTTTATGTCAACCATATACATATTGTGGCTTTTCTACTAGCGTTATCACTAAACTTTGTTTAAGCCCTCAGTTCGTAAAATTGTATTGTTACCTACTCATCTCAGATGCAAACTATAGGTATCGAAGTTGTCATCCTACTTTGTTATAAACTGTACCTCTTTTTTATGAAATAAAAATTACTATTGCTATTATTTATTTATGCCAAGAGCATAGACAATGCACAATAATTAGTAAAAGTTAACATTATACTGCTATTAGGTCATATGTATGTTCCAATAAAGATACTATAATAACCTAAATATAATTTTAATTTTGGTTGAGTTTGTGGGTTATACTTGTCCTTGCGACAACTTTGAACCATGGAAGCATAATAAATTTATGACGCGAGGGCAAATTGGGTTTATAAATTATCATAATGAGCCTTTATTTATTGGTAATTCCGCAAATATATCTAAATCGTTCCCGAAAATAGAGTTTTATTTGGTTGTCTTAATTGATTAAAAGTTCCTTGATTAAATCTCTGTCTGAGGCATCAAATATATTAAAAGGAGGAAGATACGTTACGCGCTAACATCACAGTCAGTAAGCCTGGGCTCAGCGCAGTCTGTATCGCAACTCGCGCGTATCGTGTCTCTCACGCATGTTTGTAATTATCTCTATCTCGCTCGTGCCACTACAGGCATCACCTAGTTTGATAGGACCACATCACATAGTTAAGTCCCGTATCTACCGCTTTTAATACATCAATGGTCTGAGGGTATTTATCTGCTTAAAGCTAGATATTTTTAATGAGGTACCGAATAAGGCCCCTTGAATCCTTGATCGAAGTTTTTATGAGAATGAAGAGAAAATGCGAGCATTATAAAATGTTAAGCTTACCGTAGCGAAGATGGTTAATTTTATTGGTTCTGGAATACTCCTTATAAACGTCTTTGACCTTAATATTGCTTTAAACTCTTTAGGCGTAGTAGGGTTTGCTTGGATTTCGTTCTCAACTTCAAAATATGGGTTATCTTCAATTTCGAAGATAATTTTTTGCGTCGTGAGATCGATATCTCTCACAATTAAGTCGTGGAAGCAGCCAGTAACTTCGAACCCTGGCGGTACTGGCGCAGCAATGGTGAAGACAAATTCACCCGAAGGCGGCAGAATGAACGTTGGCGGGTTATTGTTTGTATCAATCACATTTATTATAACTGGCTAAAAAAAAACAAATTATATAAGGATAGGTAAACCTGGTGTGGAAAAAGTATAAAGCACTTTTTTATAGCACTTACTTTACGATATATGTCAAATCAAAGGCTCGACTTATGATGGCAAAAGTATGAATGGAAAATTAATGTAAAACCTTATAAAAACTTAACTAATGCAACTTTAAGTACCTAATTCAAGTACCTAATTGCAATAGTAGCTAAAGTAAACAGCATTTGTAATATTTAATAGTTTTTACGTCGTCGTACATTAATTTATCATACCATTCAGGAAAATTAATGCACAATGCAAATTTTACAAAAGATTAGGGTATCAGACCAAAATCAAACATAGTTTAATTTGATTACATTATAAATTCTGATAGTCTGATGCCCTAATCTCCGTGAGAAGCACAAGGCTTGCAGTCAACAATGATTGCTATGGCAATCGCCGAGTTAACTCTTACAAGACAAGAAGGTGTACAGAAATTAAATGCTCTTACTAGTGGCGGAGAACTAATTGCGCCTCCCGTACATCTGAATGTCGCAGAGATTGTCATAAAATCAGAAACCTCGTTTTCTTCATATTCAGCGAAAAGGGCAGTCGTAGACAACTCGAAACGAGAATCAACAACGTCTCCACTTATGTACGGTCTGTTACCTGTCAATTCACCTAAATCGAAAGTGTTAAGTCCTGAAAAAAGATTTTATTGAATATATCAGTTTTTTGTACACACTACATATTCCTAACTTAAAATAATACTATTTAATGGTTACAAGTCGCTACATTGAGGCTAAATCTGGTTAAGAATAAAAAAAATAGAGAGAATGGGTATTCGACTGCTATCAAAAATATACATGAACTATACTTACTCATTTTTAAAGGTTAAAATGATTTCTAAACAAAACATTTGTGAAAAAAATAATAAAACCGGTGAAAAAATGGAGAAGTTGCGCACTTTTGAAATTATTCTACTATCCTTGTCTCGCAAAACGATCATTGTACTGAATGGCGCGAAGTTACTATGGCGTTCCTGTGTTGTGACGTCAGAACCCAGCAGTGCTATCTCTGTCTACAAAAGTCTTTAAAACGCATACAATTTCGGCATTTTTTGAGATATTGAAACCACTTTTTTTACCATGCCTTACTTTTTTTGTTGATTTCGAAAAATCTATATTAAAAAAATAGTCAGGTACCCTATTGTCTCTTTATTATAGTTCATTCACAGAGTTTCTAAAAACTTGGTCGTCTACAGCGAATATCCGGCCATCCTATAAACTGGATAGGCGGATATCCGGTGAGTGAGCTCGCGCAGGTGAGGCTCGAACATTCGGGGCAGGTTCGTATGGTTTCGGGCATCGTCGTTCATGAGTAAAGCGATGGTTGATCAATGATTTATTATTGTTTGATACTAGCTGTTGACCGCGATTTCGTCCGCAATCCAGGATAAAAAGTAGCCTATGTCATTCTTCAGGTCCCAGGCTACCTATCCGCTAAAATTCACAGCTATAGGTTCAGTGGTTTATGCGTGAAAAGGATACAGACCGACAGACAGAGCTACTTTTGCATTTATAATATATATATATATTTTTTTTATTCAATTTTATTTATAGAGAGTTTAATCATAAACTGATTATGCCACCCTCATCGGTACAAACAATTATTCTTTATAATCTAAATCCTAATTTTGCTACCTTATATAAGACTCTTGCATCCTTTGACAATGGGGACGCAAGAATGCTACTACACCTTCCAACATCCAGTGACTTAGATAACAATGTGGCTCTTCGGACTCGTTCCGGACGCACTCCATCAGTATATGGTAAGTGTCTTCCACTATATTACACTCCGGACAATTTGCTGAAGCAATTTTACCCATGAGAAACGCAAAACTGTTCATTGGTATGTGTCCCGATCGAAGCCGAAGGGCCATTACAATTTCCGGCTGACTCATGTTTGCCTGGTCGAACCAGGAACAACGAGAGAGTGTTGGCTGGATCGTCCGATACCAGATTCCCTTCCTCAGTGACCTCTGATCGAAGTGTTCATGCCACATTTTAGTGCATTTTTCCTTAACAACACACAGAAAATCACTGTGCACGGGAAAGTGAGGACAAATCAACCCATCATCATTTATAATATTAAAATAATAAAATGTTATCTAAACACGGGTAGAATCGAAAGATGATTACATTCATGCCATGATATTAATCCTCATCCAACTAAATAGTTTAATAATCAAGGTTGTTTATTTACCTACATGATTTTTTTTTTCTTTAAATTATTCAAATCATCTCAATCTCTCATCTATCTAAACGAAAGGTCGTTAATTTAGAAGTTACGATGGGTATAAAAATACAAAAAGTAAAAAAAATGCCGCGGTGTGAGCGAACAGCCATACGTTTAATCAATCAGTTATCTACACATTTTATTTTGTGGATTAACAGATAGGATTCACTAAGCTAGAGCTAGTAATTTTATACGAGTAAGTATGGATGTTGTGAATTTTCAAAGATTTACTCTAAATGATCTTTGCAGGCAAAAATATGTTTGTTTGTAGTTTATGCCCTAGCCAATGATATTATATTAAACAGATATGTTGCGAGCGCGCAATTGTGAAGACTCGAAAACGTCCTAATTGAGACGTATTTTACTTGTAGTGAAATGTAAAATATGAAAAGTGGGGGTGTGCTGCCGCTGCTGCGCGGTACACTTTTTCCGGTTGTTTTGTGAGTGTATAACATATCTGTTTAATATAATATCATTGGCCCTAGCCTAGTAGTTACAGCCAACGTTTTGGTCACATTCCTACCTCTAACCTAACCTATTTAAGGCCGAGGCTTAGCTACTACGGCTAGCGTTAACGGTACAGATAGTTTAAAAAAAATCTAAAACGTTAAAAAAAAGGCGACCCGTAAAGGGTCAGAAAGTTTGTAAATTATTGGGTACAACATTATGACTGATGTCCTTTCATTTGTTAATATGTATGAGGTTACCCGAAAAATGAGGATATTGAAAAATTATCTCAGGTATCTCTTAACGCTTTAGTTAATATCTTTTTTAGAAAATAAAATTTTCATTATTTCTTGAATATACGGTATCGGACCGGATACCGGATAGTTGCCTGATATCCGTTTTATCTCTAGTAGGTATCAGCCTACCTATCACATGATTGTTAAATAGGTAGGTACTTACTACTACATTTTCAATAAATTATGAATGATAAAGAAAAGAGAAATTAACTCTAGTCTGGGGATAGACGAAAGAGATTTAGAAGGCAATTTTTTTGTTAAAATGATTGTAGATGCTTACCCTCAATATCCGTAGTCTGATTTTGCCAAAAGGTGCCTCTGTATATATCTGTGATCCATGCATGCGAGGGCAGAGGCGGAAAGGTACCATCGACGATACATCCTGAAAAATGTATATAATGGATAGGATGAAGCCTAATAAATTAAAAGACACTATTTTGATACTTTACGTTAATTTAAATCGTTTTCTTACCATTACTGTAGTAGAAACACGCCGTAAATATAAATGAAAATAATATAATCTTAGGTCTCCAATACCCCATGATCTTACTTTGGTTTTATACGCATAAATATAGTCATACCTGAAATGTTACGGAATTATAGGGAAAGGTGTAATTATTCACTTTTGTAACTTTTTTCATAACATCACTTAGTTTATCATTAACACGCACTTTCACTTACCGAATAGGAACATACACACAACATGTATAATAAGGCTTTAATAAAATAATTGATGACACAAAACAACTAACAAACAATAACTATTGAGCACTGTAACATCCGGCTTTTACGTCCTTTATTATCAAGGTACGTCAGATACCCAAAAAACTTCATAAAGAACTGAATTTAGTGTTGATAAGTATCAATGAATTGATGATGATTACAATATCTGACGATTCATATCTGCGAGGAAATAATGTGATAACAATATCATTATACATACAAATACTTAAACGTAACACAATACACCAGTTATTATTTGCCCAAATACAATATTTCCTGTGAGGAAAGTCAATTTTGAGTTATGCTCTCCCTTCTGCACTAATAGGTACGTCATCTCAAAACACTGAAATAAAGGGGCAGCGTATTGGATATTACTATAGGATGGATGTACTATAGGATATTGCGCACAGAGCCTCTACTTCCAAAGGGCCACACACCACACATTATGTAGAATTAAGCATTATGTACCGGGGGCTCGTAATGCCGGTACCGGTGCCGGAAATGTGTAGGAGCCTAAGGCCGTTCGCCACGTTAACGGAACATCAGCGAGAACGAGATGACGCATGACGGCGCCGAAGTAGCGATACGTACATTTACTATGGCCACGTGTCTACCGCACACCGCCACACCCGCACCGCCCCGTTTGGACATCACGTTCGGTTCTAATAATCTCGTTTCTCGTTGACCTCCCGTTGACGGTGGCGGTGGACAAACAGTGTTAATGGAGATAACGGATCCGCAAATGGACCAGAGAAACTTGGATAAAAACACTGCCAGTGAACAACCTCTACAGTAAGAGGCTGATAATGATAACGAATCCCTACCGCCATAACTACTAAAGCCAATAAAACATATTCTATCCCTACGACGTGATATCGTGGTTGAAGCTATTCACACAGAAGATCGGATTTTGAACTATGTAGTTTTTTTACTGCGCATGTGTCATTCTAACTGTTTCAGTTTTTGAAACTTGCTGTAAAACATCTTTTAAGCGGGGTTTTGGATAATATTCATGAATTCAAAATATCAAAAACATGTCGTCGAATTGTAGCCTGAGTTGAAAACACTGAACGTCTTATTACATTTTTTAACTTCTAAAAGAAATAGTTCCATATCAGATTTGTTCCAGGCAGTCGAGTCAGGATTTTTTTTCTATTCTATAGGGCTGTTAATGTCTGCATAGGTATAGTTACGATGACTAACGAATAATTTGAATAGTTATCAGATTAAGACGTTTTTTATCCGTGTATATATTTTGTTATCAAATGATTAGAATTTCATTTTTTTAAACACTAACATGACGTACGCGGATAATCGAAAACATTATCGGTTTTATCTTTGCATTATAGATATGCGTACATAATAAACAAATATTTTTTTTATTGGCAAATGGTTATAAATAGAATAAGTTGAAAAATGCTCGGGAATAATTTGCGACGATACAAACTGCACAAGTCTGTTATTAGTTCAACTATAGCACAGAAGTTGTGCAGTGATTGGGGTAGGCCTTTGCCTAGCAGTGGACGTCTTTTGGCTAAAATTTTGATAGGAAAGGAAGTAAAATATTTTATTTGGGACACGCACAGGAAATACAAACAATAAAAAAAAAAACACTAATACTAACAAAATCATGAAAACAATAAAAATAACATAAAAGCTAACAAAACAGGTAAAACAAAAAAAAATTAAGATCGTGAGAGGCCAAAAAGGCTCCTAACTCAGCATGATGCTGCGTTATTGAAAAAAAAAAAAACAAATAGGTACCCCAGCGCTGGTATTCTGGCATGATGATGACAGAAATTGTGTACTATGGTACATAATCAATACATTGTAATAGTTACCGACTTCTTCTTTCTCTTCGTCGTTCCCTCAATGCTGAGGATTGTGACCACATACGACGTGTCTCTAAGCTATGCGGTCGTCTGTAGTGTGGACCACATGGTAAATACTAGCTCCAACAGCCTTCGTGATTGCGTCTGACCATTATAAAATACAATATTTGAGCTAAACATATTGATAAAAAGAATTTAAATTATATAAATCAAAAGTAACCTTCATGGACTAAGCCAGTAAGAACACTATGAGAGAAAATTAGAAGAAAAAAGTAATGACAGCTTGACAGCCTGACGTAAGTGTCATAACATTGAAAAATATGAAAATTAAAGAAAACTAATCGTTTTTAGAACGATTCGCAAAATAATAATGTTCGCAAAAAAAACCAATATTAATGAATGCAAAGTGTAAGTATATGATGTATGATGTAGTGTCTGTAGTATGTAGATACTATATTTTTTTTTGTTATATTAATATACAGGGTGTTAAAGTAACTGCGTGCCATAGCTTAGGGGTAGGTTCAGTATCGATAAAGGAACCCAGGCAAAAAATAAAAAAAACATTAACAAAAAATAAGTTTCTTCGTACTTTAACGGGCATAAGGCCGTCAAATAAATTAATTTTAATTCTAAACGATTGCTATTTTAAGTTAGTAGGTACTAAATTAGGTTAATCTTGCAATATTTTTTTTGAGTTTTCATTTTTGATTTTTTTTTTAAATTTGCAGTTACTTTGCAGTTACTGTAACAACCTGTATATGTATGTATAATTATATAGGTAGGTATATCTATCTAAAAATATATTAATCTTATAACGTCAAGTCTCTAGTTTGTGTCTAATTGAGAGTATAGAAACGATTTTATGTTGGAAAATATTGACAAAGCATATCGAGAGTAGAGCACTCCTACACGCTGAACGTTGTGAGGCGTGCAAATAGATCAGCTTTGATTTTATTCGGTGGATTTTATTGTTATGGATTTGTTCTAAGTGTAGGAAATGCTTAAAATAAATCTCTGTCTGAGGGTGTGCATAATTTATGTAGTGATTTATGAGATACCGAGAAAATCCTCTTAATTGAGGTTTTTAGGAAAATTAAGTGAAACGAGCATTATAAAATTTTAGACTTTTCTCGTGGTGTTGTTTAATGTGATTAGTGTCCGGGAAACTCCTTTAAAATGTCTTTGTCCTAAGTAGGATGCTTTAATCTGTATGTAGAATAAGACGCAGCGTCTAAATTAATTTCTAATTATGGGCAATCTTTGCAGAGTCACCAACTACCCTCAAAGAAATGTTAGTAGAGCTAGCTAAAGAAAGCGGGTTAGTTCGACTTTCTATGAATACCGAAAAAACAAAACTTATTAACTAACCATCAAAAGCAAGAAATCATGGTAAACAACAAAACTATCGAATATCAAGATGATTACTTATACTTAGGACAAATTATTTCCAGAAATAACCAGGGCGTAAAAGAAATTGATCGACGAGTAGCGCAGGCATGGAACAGGTATTGGTCCCTGAAAGAGATTATGAAGAGCCCGGATTTTAGTCTAAAATTAAAAGGGAAATTATTTGATTCGTGCGTGCTGCCGGTCCTAACATATGGATGCCAGACTTGGGCGTTAACAAAATCACAAGCCAACAAATTAGCTGTATGTCAACGTGCCATGGAATGAAGCATGATGGGAGTAAAAAGAAAAGCCCGAGTTAAAAACGAAGTAATAAGACAGGGTACGACAGTGACTGACGTCGAAACTTAAATGGAAATGGGCTGGTCACACCCTCAGAGGCTCAGACAAATGGAGCAAAAGAGTAACCGTCTGGTATCCGAGAAATGGCAAACGACATAGAGCAAGGCAGAGAAAACGCTGGAGCGACGAGATGGAAATCACGGCAGGAAAATTATGGACTCGAATAGTAGTCGATAGAGAGAAATGGAAGGAAATGGAGGAGGCCTTTGCCAATGGGCCCACAGACTAAAACAGCCGGTGTCAGTAATAGAATTATTTTCATTTTACTTTTCAACTTTTTTTTTTACAACTTGTCAATAATTTTATTTTAGTAGCATAAGTTTCAATGGTCTGAATAAATGGCTTTTATTATTATGGGCAATCTACAATGGCGAAGTCACTTCTTTCTGCTGTGAGATCAAAATTTCAAAAAGTAAAGCAGCCAGTAACTTTAAAACAAGAGAGCGTAGACAAAATCACATTTCTATCAGCGAAGCAATATCTAACTATGATGGAAAAGTCAAAAAAGTATTTGCTTCATTTGCATCCTTTGTCGTCAAACCGATTTATGTCAATCCAGTTGAAAGTCGTTGTAGAAAAACGAAGCGCTTTGAAAGCGATTGTCACTTGGTGGAAGGTGCTGGACGATGGTCGAAGTCAAAGTTAAAATATTTATTTCAAATGTACACATAAAAAGCAACATTTACAAAAAAAAAATATTGATTCTAGTCGCCCCTACTAAAAAGTAGTTTCGTATGGAGAAGAATGGGCAAGAAACTCTACCGTTACTCTTTTAAACAATATTATGTATAGGTACCTACAGTCACCATCACATCAGGTAAAACCTTAAATTTTTTATGGTATAGTTAAAAATCGAATGACAAAATTTGACAGTTTGTGGTAACTTAATTTGCTGGCGACTGTACATTAATTTTATGTGAAGACGAAGCATCTAGAATAAAATTAATATACCATGATTAGGAAAAACAATTAAAAATGAAGCAATGACTTGACATGATGGTGAAAACAAAATCAATAGATGGAATGACTGTGACTCATTGTTTCTCTTTCTCTTTCGTGTGGTTACTGACTAACCTGGTGTCTAGAGTATTTAAGGGGACGATAACCGACTTTTAATGATTTTATACTGAAGATCACGTCTAAACGAGTAGTATTAATGCTTTGAAAAAAATATATGTTAATTATGAACATTTTCTCAACAACTTAATATGTGAATATTTTGATTATGTTTATATTACATAGCGACATTAATTTGTAAAGTTATGTCTAACGCGGGTAAAAAACAGAACGGCGCAAAATCTACCAAGCGTATTTTCTGAAATCTTCAACAATTTATAGATAATTTAATTATTGATCTTTTAGTATACGAGTTTTATTAAAATATTCTTTTGTATTGTATAATAATATAATAAGTTAATAATGCGTCAAATTGGGGACAGCGCTCCTTGATGGGCGAGTCCTATTACTGGCTGAACGTACGACGCGTTGCGTGAGCTCAGTACAAAACACGCAAGCTAACCACTCAAGATCACTGGCATATATCTGCGTCTTAAGCCTCTGACTGGGCTTCACATGCCGTCGAGAAATATAGGTATCTCAGGCAAGCCCCGGTTTCCTCACGATGTTTTCCTTCACCATTTTTTAAGCAAGTGATAATTGTACAATACGCACATGAATCCGAAAACTCGGAGGTGCGTGCCATGGGTTGGCTCATTGTAGTTTGTACCTACTACTGTTATCATGATAATCTGAAAGTATCAAATAAGTTTTATTAAGTGCGAGATAACGCCATATCGTTTACCTACTCGTACCTATTAAGCTTACAAACGTTTTATAAGTGGGGGAAATCCCGCTTTTGATGTTATTTAGTTAGGATTGATTATTTTCGAGTAATTTACCAGGGAAATGTAGGTTTTTATAAAATAGAGGCCCGCTGGGACGGGGAGCTAGAGTTAGTTGTTTCGATACAAACAGAGATTTATGACGTCAAGTGTGCTCATCATTCTCCTGCCCTTATTCCAATTTATTTAGGGTCGGCGCAGCATGTCCTTTTTTAGGGTGTCGTACCCAAAGTGTAAAACGGGAACCCTATTACTAAGGCTCCGCCATCTGTCTGTCTGTCTGTCCGTCTGTCTGTGTGTCACCAGGCTGTATCTCATGCCGTGATAGTTAGACAGTTGAAATTTTCACAGATGATGTATTTCTGTTGCCGCTATAACAACAAATACTAAAAAATAAAATAAAATTAATATTTAAGGGGGCTCCCATACAACAAACGTGTTTTTTTTGCTCGTTTTTGCTCGATATTGATAACGGCAACAGGTAGACGCTTGAAATATTCAGATAATATTTCGTTATATATTCACTTAAAAAATATATATATATATATATAAAAAAAATATTTAATGGGGCTCCCATACAACAAACGTGATTTTTTCGCCATTTTTACTGAAAAAAAAAATTAAATGAAAAAGTGTTTATTCAGATTACTAATATAAATACAGAACATTTACTTCTGCCAAACTGCACAGCAGTTTGTTGGCAGACGTAGCTCCTTTTTTATAACTAAAGTTTAAAATTTGGTTTTTATAATGACTCTTTCACATAGGTACCTATAAACATACAAACCATTAAATTTTTCCCTTTTATGTATCCTCTGCAGCGAGGCTTACGTTACGGTACGGAACCCTTCGTGCGCGAGTCCGACTCGCATTTGGCCGGTTTTTTCCATACTTCTCTTTTAGTCGTCATCTCGGTAGTCACTCCCTTTCTAGCCATATTATCTTTCTCACAGTCCATCTATCGTTTCTTTAGTCTTCCCCTACTCGTATAGCCATTCACCTGCTTGCTTGCATGCATTATTCTATCCATTCTGGTAACACCACACGTCCCTCTTAGCATTCTCATTTCAGCTGCATGCAATTGCCTTTCATTCATCCCTTTTGTGGCCCAACATTCCGATTCATACAAGATGGTTGGTAAAAAAAAACAATGGTCTAACCATTGTTAAAATTTAAATCTCCACCTAAGTTTAAGGGGAATGCGGGAGTCGCAGATTGTTCCCATGACCTGCCGCCATTTCATCCATCCAGTGTTAGTTCATTCATGACGGCAAGTGTACTACACCAAAAATAAATAAATGCAGTCAGAGGCATCCAAGATGTTACGAACGCCTTAAAATTTGCCTCCGACTGCATTTATTCATTTTTGGTACTTACTTAAAGGATACTCGTTTTATTTTCATCTTATTTCCATCTTTTCAGTTCATGTTTTTGCAGTCGGGATTTATGTTTTTTTAAATAACTTTTTTTATTTTATAGTTTTTAGTTAGGAATAAAATTCGGTAAATTAGATTATACATATACTTACTTTAATATAACCGCGTGATAATTACCTCTTACTCACTCACTACAAAAGTTCGGGATATATTTTTATCATTTCTCATTTAAATTACTTTTAAACATATATTTTTGTAATCACCTTTTAAACCCTTCATTTTGATACCCCACTCGATAGGCTTGGGTGGGTAAAAAATAAGATGGTGTGTGCATGAATTACCACATGATAGAAGTGAAAACTTGAACGACTGCAGCCGAGTATACGCGATTCAGCGCCGAGTATACGGAATTCAGCGCCGAGTATATGCCATTCAGCATCGAGTATACGCGATTCAGCGCTGAGTATACGCGATTCAGCGCTGAGTATACGCGATTCAGCACCGAGTATATGCGATTCAACGCCGAGTATACGCGATTATGCGCCGAGTATACGCGATTTAGCGCCGAGTATTCGCGATTTAGCACCGAGTATAAGCGATTCAGCGTCGAGTATACGCGATTCAGCGCCGAGTATTCGCGATTCAGCACCGAATATACGCGATTCAGAGCCATCGGCAAACTGGAGCCAAGTATACCCGATTCACCGCCACTGACTCGAGCGTGACGGTTCAGTTTCGGTCACTGTGCAGAAAGAACGCAAAGTGCGCCTAAAAAAGATTTCACTTCAAAAATTGCAAAAACTTGGTAGCATTTTCCTAACATCCACCTATTGATTGATTTGGTTTTTAAAGCTATGGTCCAAGAGTTTTTATACGTTATTTATTACCCTTGAAACCAATATGAAAACCAAGATTGCAATGGGTAGTTATACGTGCGCTAGAATTTTTTTCTGTCTTGTCTTGTCTTGTGTGCGTCTTTGAATGCCAAAAACAGCAGGCCTGAATTTCTATGGTAACTAGCATTTAGCATTAGTTACCTACATGGCAATTATTATTTTAAAGTAAAGCTTTTTTTTGACGTTCAAAGTTTTCAACTATTAATGTTATTTTTATGTTGCAGGTACTTTTTTTTACGCAATAAGCTTGAATTGTGATTTGAGATAATTACGCTTTTTTAGTGCTTGTCTTAAAGCGATTAAAGCTTCACTTGAAATCCTCTACTTAATTATGCAGATTAAAATTTAAAAGCCAATAAGGTTAATGATAAATGATTTTATTTCTGTAAGTAGGTTTGTACAAACACTTACTTTTAAAGGGTGCAATAAGGGGTAAAATAGGGGTAGCATAGCTTATTAAACCTTATTATTTTAAGCCTAACCTTTTTATTGCATTGACATAGAAACTTTATGTTAGGTTTGTCCTGGAACTATCGATTATGTATTTAATTTCAATTGGTCTTTTTGTATTGTTTCAGCTTTTTAGGGTTCCGTACCCAAAGGGTAAAACAGGAAGCCTATTACTAAGGCTCCGCCGTCTGTCTGTCTAGCTCTCTGTCCGTCTGTCACCAGGCTGTATCTCATGAACCGTGATAGCTAGACAGTTGAAATTTTCAGTGATGATGTATTTCTGTTGCCGCTATAACAACAAACACAAAAAACGGAATAAAAGAAATATTTAAGGGGCTTCAATACAACAAACGTGTTTTTTTTGCTCGTTTTTGCTCGATATTGATAACGGCATCAGGTAGACGCTTGAAATATTCACAGAATCTTTATTTTTAGATTCACTATAAGAATAAATAATAAAATTAAAATAAAACAAATACTTAAGGCGGACCATACAACAAACGTGATTTTTTTGCCGTTTTTATAGATAATGGTACGGAACCCTTCGTGCGCGAGTTCGACTCGCACTTGGCCGGTTTTTTTAATTACCTATGCATCGCACGATAAGTTTTATTATATTTTCGAACAAACCGGCTTCACCTTTATTTCTACATGTGACATACGCGTATGATCGAAAATATAATCTGTGTTATCTATATATAGATTTGGATTTAAAAGCCTACATATTAAACAAAATACTTTATTTATAGAAATAAAAATAAAACTTGTTGATACAAAAGACGAGAATCCTTAAAACATTTTTCATATAAATTGGGTTACAGACATACGTCATAAAATGAGAAAAGAACAAGTTGAACATGAAGCCAGTTTAATGCCAAGCATCAATTGTGGTGACGTCATGGTTTTGCTCCATACTGTCTTGAGGTTTTCTGTTTACAGACACATTTAACGCCAACAAATGTTGTATGGGTAACCGAGGTGAAAGATTCACCATGCTTGCCCATTGACCGGCACAAAGTTCAGGAAACTTCAGTTTTTTGAGAAAGTGACCTTCAAGGTACCAGGGTGACACGCAGGTCGGAGAGTAGTCCCAGATCTTCATCTCATTCAGGCGAACCCAGCTAAAAAGGAAATCAAATGGAAATCAGTGACCTTGTGAACAATAATTTAACCAGACCAGAGAATCGTACTTCTGATGATTCTGTTCCACACCGTTATGTGAGATGCCCTGGTGCCGGTTACGAGGAAACATAAAAGAGAAAGTAAAGAAGTTTTTACAATAACACACGTTTTGTTAAATAAATGATTACAGGATAGCAATTACACGTATTCGCTTCGCCTCTCTCAACAACGGTCATCTACCATAGACACAATACATGTTTTTTATTTTTAAATATTATTCTATGAAATGAGTATTGGTCATAAACAGATGAAAGAATGACAGATGAGAATGATTACATACATAACATCACGCCTGAAATCCCCAAAGGGTTAGACAGAGGTCTACCTATAGTACACCCACATTTCACCAGGTTTTGTTTAAGTCCCATGTAATAGGGGGCGAGCCTATTGCCATCAACCGGGCATAAATCCAGACTCCGGGCTGCTACTTAGAAATTCCTAATGGAAAATCCAATAACACTTTGCCCAACCTGGGAATCGAACCCAGGACCTCATGCTCAGCAGTCGCGCTTGCGACCGCTAGACCAACGAGGCAGTCAGTATTTCTAATGATTATAATTATGTAAATACATATTGATTACTGTCGCGAATCATACTTTGATCAACATACAACCTGACAGTGACTTACAAATTGCAAAACCTAAGAAATTTTCGGGCTGCCTTATTGCATCCCCCTTACGCTGGTAGCACACCTCCGCCACGAAACCATAGCAGCGAAACCGCAGTAGTTCAATTCAACTGGCTCGCGTCATGTTCCGCTACTCGAATCGGATGCGAGTTTCATCTTAAAAAGTCTGATAAAAATAATGTGCCAGATTTTTAATATTTATTTAATTCATATTATTGTCAATTAGTCTGCATTTGTTTTCAGTGTAAGCAAACGGATTTTCACACGGTTTGCACCATCATTTAGAGAATTAATTCCGAAAGATTTATGTCTGTATGGTTACTTATTTTACTAAGATATTTTATGGAATATACGAGAAAATATCTAATAGGATTGTTAAATTATGATCAATTTTAAGTTTCAATAAAATAAACACACATAACTAAACTTAAATTCATAAAATAATATTTTTCTTTATGTAACAAAAGACATATTTAAAGTTAAACTATTAAAAACACAGCACATCATAGGAAATTAAACTATAGTAAACTTAAAATATTTTTTTTTTCTTTTTGTGTTGCAGAAAGCTTGTAAACTATAAAAACAACGTTCTAATTTAATTTTAAAATATTTAAATGGTTAAATTATGATCTTCGGTAATTTATTAAAAATTGTAATGCACATAATGATAAACATTATTTTTACTAAGAGTTGTATTACAAAAAGGAACTTTGCTTGGACGTGGACTTCGATGTATGGAACAGGATTGTTTCCTGAGGTCTGTTCAAGGCACTGTTTAATGTAGGTCGTTTTTGGGTTTTCATAATTAGTTTTTGTTATTTAATCCCCGAGTAAAATATAAAAGTAAGTTAGGTACGACCTACATATTAATTATAATGGTCCTATAAATTATGGCTGGATTGTTTTAACGGAAAATAAAAGGGACGTATAACAGTATTTATATTTAAGGCCTCATATTTTAACAAAGAAATAATGTACATACATACATACTTATACTCACTCCTTTTGCTTCGAAATAATGTGATTTCTATAAATTTGAGCCAAGACGATCTAATCGCTTCTATTACTTACTGTGATTGGGATCGAACTGATATACCTACATTTAATTGCTCGGGCTTAGAGATAAAACTAATTAGCTCTATAAGAACCGAATAAAAGCAACATTTGGATTGTTATCGCTACATAATTATAATAAATGGGTATTTATGACAGTTCCGTGACTGCCTGACTAAATAACCGAAAACGACATGAGTCAACGTTTTATCCAAAGGTGAGGAGGTGCAATTAAACATGAATTTTCTGAAGTAAAATAAGTGGATTAGACGTGGAAACATTTGTAGGAAACATCCAGTTACTTAAGGCACTGACAAGAGGCAAATGATAAAAGTAGGCTCGTCTTAAACAAAAAAGTTGCCAAATCTATATAGTTTGTGGTAGCAGAAAAATATTATATTGTTATTCTTGAACATATTTCTCAGAACTTGGTTGTTACCAAAACACGTTAAGAAAAATAAACTCGATACAAATTATTGGTAAACTAACCCTTTACTTTGAGTTTCAATCCAAAATATCTGTATTAAATATCAACGTACAGATGGTATTTGATTAATAACAAGAACGTCTTATTTGTATGCAGAACTTGGTTGTTTTTGATTTTCGATTACTCAACTTATTTTTGAGTAGGTACATATACAACATTATTTTTAGTAAAGGTATGCGAAACCCGAAATACGTGTCTAGTATTTTTATGTAAAAAATCCATGTTCAAAATTACAAATCTGTTTCATGAAAAATCACAAAGTTATAAGGTTGTTATGTTACCGGGTTGTCCGTATAAAATCATGCTAACGGCGCCCCCGCGCCTCCAGAGTCGTCTTGTGCTCATTGATAATAATTTGGCAGTAGGTACCTAACCGTACGGCGATTGTATTGTAACTTTGTAATTAATTAAATGGTGATAACAATTTCCATCACACATAAATATTTGGGACAAAATATAACATGGTGTAAAAATTATTGAAATCGATTCAGTTCCTTATTCTGAAAAAACAATATTCAGGTTTCGCGTATACTCAAAATAATGTTGTATAATTGCTTCATATTTTACAATAAATTACACGCGTTGTGTCATCGCACTTCTCTTTCTTTTGTATGTAGTCTGACAGTGACCGCTGTTTGACATGAATTTTCTGAAGTAAAATAAGCGGATTCGACGTTCCAAGCCGGAAACATTTGTAGGAAACATCTAGAAAAAGAAACTTCACTTAAACTAGCGATCCGCCCCTGCTTCGCACCGTTTTTACTACTTAAAAAACATGATTATTTCTTTATGATATCTAAATAATATATGAATGTAATACACATTTAAATTCGCTAAATGATGTTGAAAACCGCATAAAAATCTATTGCGCAGTTTAGAAGAACAACGCGGTCACACAGACAGACACGAAAAGTGACTTGAATTTATAATATACAGGGTCAAATTGAATTAGCTAGCGAAACGATATCTAAACACGGCACAAAAAAACTTTTTACAAAAAAAAAATATCCGACTTCCAAAAAAACACTACAAATTGAAAAATAATTTTAAATTCGGAAGTCGGTGTCTTTGAATCTGTATTAAAAGTTTTTGCCACCGACTTCCGAAATTAAAGTTATTTTTCACTTTGTAGTGTTTTTTGGAAGTCGGTTATTTTTTTTTGAAAAAAATTTTTATTTTTCACTTTTTAGTGGGTCATTTTTTAATTTATCTAAGTTGCAATAGCCTATTGTCAACAGTTCACCACCTTTTACAAAATATTGCTTTTCCCGATGCTGGGACGTTAATTGTTAAGGAGTTCTCCTGGTAAGAACCGGGAAAACTGCCACTCACCATATGCATTGTGACGAGCATAAATTGCTTAGCAACCATATTAATGTACCTAATCGAATCGCCCGTTCCGTTGAGGAGTTCCCTGAACTGTCCTTCGTCTTCATTATCAGACTCCTAATGACAGTCACAACCCATCTAGGTGTAAAAATCTTATCAATACAAATTAATTAAGCTCGAACACAAGGTAGCTACTGTAAACCGTTGAGGAGTTCCCTGAACTGTCCTTTGTCTTCGTCATCAGACCCCTAATGACAGTCACAACCTATCTAGGTGTAAAGTTCTAATCAATACAAATTAATCAAGCTGAAACACAAGGTAGCTACTGTAAACCGCTGAGGAGTTCCCTGAACTGTCCTTCGTCTTCATCATCAGACCCCTAATGACAGTCACAACCTATCTAGGTGTAAAGTTCTTATCAATACAAATTAATCAAGCTCAAACACAAGGTAGCTGCTGTGAATCGTTGAGGAGTTCCCTTGACTGTCTCTCGGCTTCATCATCAGATCTACTCCAGACCTTTATTAAATTGTAGTGGTTTAAAATACTTAATGAAAAAACTTACAAACGAATTAGTCGCCCCTGCGATTTTTGAAAGTTCCCCTTGATATGTCTGGTCTGCCATCATCAAACCCTGACTTTCGTATCACTGGACCACCTTTGAAATATCTTCTTTCCAACAAAAAAAGAATCATCAAAATCGGTTCATAAACGACGAAGTTAGGCGCGAACAAACATAAAAAAGCATATACAATACGGTCGAATTGAGTAACCTCCTTTTTTAGAAGTCGGATAATAAAATAAAAAGATTTGATGATATTTTTTGGGGTCAACGACCACTGTTAGTGTTCTTAGTTGAAGTATGAGCTGAGAATAGTACATTACTGCAGCGGCCTGCAATAGGGGGCATTGATGGACGAACGTGAAAATGTGGGCCGAGGCGAAGCCGCGGCACACATACGTGAGTCCACCAATGTCTGGTTGCGGCCAAGGCTTGTATAGTGCTTTTCTCAAATAATGCGCGAAAATTCAAACAAAGTAAATTATTTATAAACTCCAGATTCAATGTCGAACAACGATAATTTTTCACGCGCCAATATGTTCATATGTTTTTTTTTTCAATAAACAGCTTTCTATTTGCAACCCAGTTCGAAATTTTAATAAAACCTTTGATAAGTTACCTCCTTGGATGCCATGTTTCGGAGTAAAAGATCGATAATGAAATTCGTAAGAGTTTACTATGTAATTTTATTTGGCCGCTAAACCACGACACATGGATGTTCATACAACTTTTCGTGGCCACTGCTCGCATGTATTTGGCCAGTACAGCAATTTCAGTTGAATTAATAATCTGAATAAATCTCTACGAAGGTTGTCAAAATAATGCTCGAATTTCCAAGCATGTTTGAGAAAAATCTGTTTTCTTTTGGTCACGTTTAGATATCGATATCCATCATGTCTGTGAAGTATACACAAAAAGAACAGATTTTTTAAACTAATATTTCAATTGACTACACTAACTGCGGTTGATGACCCCAAAAAAACTCCATAATTTTTTTTTGTTTGATCAGGTTTAGATATTGATGGCCATCACGTCTGCGGAGTTTCGCTAACAAATTTAATTTGAAACTGTATATATATAGAATCTGATGGTATATTTATAATTTATTAGCTGCGTTTCACTCGCGTAAGTCTTGATTCCGTGGGAATATCGGGCTAAAAAGTAGCCTATTTGTTAATCCAGGATGTCAGCTACGTCCATACAAAATTTTATCAAAATTGGTCTAGCCGTTTGGGCGTGAAGAAGTAACAAACACACACAAACTTTTTTATAATATTAGTGTGATAATATTTATAGACACCGCAGCGCAGCCTTGTGTTTCGTGCAGCCTGTGGGTCAATTTCACTCAGCGGGCATACAGCGACCTACGCGTTCAATATAATAGCGCACTGAGAGTACTGCTGCGGCTGCCGTGGCGTTGTAGTGGGTCAGGGATGTTTGCGGATAAACATTGATGGTTTTGCCGCCATTATAAGTAAAAGATGTGCATCCCTGATGTCGCGTGTTTGCGGCAGCACCAATAGTATTCTCAGTGTGTTTACAGATCGGTGGGATTCCCCGATGTTGCAAAGATGGATGCAGCTCCAAGCTGAATTTTAATTTTAATTGTTGTTTGATGAGAAACATCTATAGGCGCATGTAAAACCCATTGCTGGCGGGGCGACGCATGCAGCGTGGCGATCGGCCACTATACATAGTAGGTATAGGTAGTATATGTAGTAGTTTGTAAATGTGTGTGTAGTGCGATGTTTCACATCTGCCAGTCGTCCCGTGACGGCTCAGGTTTTTTTTAAGTCTTTGTCTGTACTAACACTAGATGATATTACGTAAAATATTATTAAAATTGTTACTAACCCTATGGACATTTGTCTGAAATAAAAGTATTCTATTCTATTCTATTTTATAGACAGAGATAATCTTTAAGTTTGGTATTAAGTAGCTACTTAAAGATACTTTGAAAAACGTCTATAAAAAAATCCTTTTCTCAGAACTCTAAATTGGCAGTTTCATGAGATCTTTAAAAAGTTAGATTAAAATAAAATAATATATTTAATTTAACGCCTGATTTTCAAGAACATTTTATCCAGTAATCATCTGGGTAAGTAAGTAGGTTGCTGCGTTTTACGAACTATTTACCTAAATTCCATGTTAACCAAATCTCAAGAACGCGTTTTAAAATAATAAGTAGGTCATTGAATTATAATAATAGCAACATAAAAGAAAATAGAGTCAATGTCAGTTAAATGTTTAAAACAAAGCGTCTATTCTAAGAAACGTTTACTGTTTCTTCCACAATCTCATTCTAGTTTTATTCCTGCTTATTCCTTTCAATTCCGAGCTCCATATTGCCTGAAATAATTTTAGAGGCGGTGTCGCGTAAGGCGCGACGGAATGCATGTGCAAAATAAGCGATACGTTCGCAGTAGCGCGGCGGAAATTAACTTTGCGACCTGCATCTGCAGATAATGTCATTTGCATTTAAAATGTGAGGTACTTACGCTGAGATATACAAGGCATGGCAGTCGCAGTGCCACGGGTTCCCTGATAGTTTTACGATCGCAAGTTTGGGCATATAATCCAGTGTGCGGGACGGTAATGAAGGAAACATGTTGCTGTCCAAATGCCTGTAATATAATTGTTTAATTAAATAATTTATGTTTCTCGCTTTAAGAGGCTGGCGATGGATGCGTAGTTCATACAAACGTAATACCAAAATCATTTGTAAATCAAACATATTCTTAAGGTACTCGTAGTGTCTTTATTCCGATTAGAATATAGAATATCTAGGTTCCCAAATTTATATTTTGAATGGACATTGATTTAAACAAGAGTTGTTGTTTACACAAGAGTTATGGGATAACAAGTTTTCTATAGAAATATAGAAAACTTGTTTTTCCCATAACTCTTGTTTAAATCAATGTCCATTCAAAATATAAATTTGGGAACCTAGATAGTCTATATTCCAATCGGAATAAAGACACTACCTTAAGAATCAACAAGAAGAAGAAACAAGTTTTCTATAGAAATATAGAAAACTTGTTTTTCCCATAACTCTTGTTTAAATCAATGTCCATTCAAAATATAAATTCCTCATATCTCGTCTTTATATCATTGTCCTTTCAAAATATATATTTAGGAACATAGATATTCTGTAATCCAATCGAAATAAATACACACTACCTTAATAATATGTTTGATTTACAAATTATTTTGGTATTACGTTTGTATGAACTAAGCAAGCTACGCCGGCCCCTTAACTACGACATTATTTTATGACTACAGTTTTCAGCCTTTGCGTACAGAACCCAGAAAGTATAATCTATTAATCACTATCATCTGCCTAACCTTTTCCCAACTATGTTGGGGTCAGCTTCCAGTATTACCGGTTGCAGCTGACTACCAGTATTTTACATGGAGCGACTGCCTATCTGACCTCCACAACCCAGTTACTGGTTAATACAACACAAAACCTCCTTCGCCAAACATCAATATTATATACTAAGTACTCATATCTATAAAAACATTAACAAACATATCAATCTAAACTCACATGCACTAAAATCTAAAGTAACAGAGTGGCTGCTCCTTAAGGATTACTCTTACACGGAGTCTTTACTCACCTATCTTGTATAATACACTCACCCACACACACACACCTACATTCACACCTACACACACACCACTGACATACACATACACGCACACACACAAACACACAACATACAATTCCACTCTTGTTTACCATACAGTAGAATGACACAGTCCACTTGATATAAGTTTTTGTTTATTAATGACCGTAAACTACCTCTTAAAATACAGGTATACCCTAGCTTAAGAGGTAGAGTATTATTCTTGTACAGATTTTGTACCATAAACTACCTATAAATTTATTTCTAAACCAAATATCAAACTGTATTTCAAACTCTGTCCCCCTTATTACAAAACAAGGTTTATCTTCAGACCCAGGTTTAAAACATGGAGCCATTATTGAATTTCAAACTGTATTCCGACTATGGTAAAGTTCCTAAACACAAAACTGACAACTTAGTACCGAACTAAGTTTTCAGTTTTGTATAAAGAACGGTATTTCAATCACTTTTACGGTGTTATTACAAAAACTAGCTTCATGGTTTAAACCATGTCAAAATATAAATCTTGTTTTGTAATAAGGCGGTGTATGTTTTTGGATAAATAAAGATTATATTATATTATTATTATTAATACGATACCCCTTGGTGAGACTGATTGTCGGACTTACGGGCTGCTAACGACTGTTAAAGATCCACTAATGACAGCCGGAACCAACTGCTTAACGTGCTTTCTCAGACACGGAGGGGTCTTGGCATGTAAAGATGATCCACGGACCAACCGCGCAGCGCAGCTTAACTTGATCGGTCGACCCGTGCAGCTGTCAGTAGTTAGCCACAAGCCCCTCAAGTAAAATCTATTAATCATCGGGTTTAAATTAAATACTTACAAAGTAGTGAGATTTTTCAAAGTCGAAAAAGTTTTGAAGTGAACTTCGAACAATTTATTTTCCGACAACAAAAGCGAGGTGAGATTTTCCAATCCCAGGAATGTGGTCACGTTTAAAAATCGTAATTTATTTTTCGATAAGTCAAGCTTCTCCAAGTTGGTGCAATTCGAAAATGTGTAATCCGGAAGTTCCATTAGAGCGTTATCCTTCAAATCCAACGTACGTAAAAGCTTCAATTTTTCAAATTCTACGCCCGTTAACTGAAAATGTTCGGACGGAATTATCAAAAGGCTTGAAAATTTTCTATAAAGGTAGGTATATACAGCATTAGTTTTTGTTTACCCTTAACCCGAAAACGGGTCATTGTACTCATCATTTTGAACAATGTTTTCTATGGCAAACAGCCTTGCAATCGTGAAAAAAAATCAACTGTTCCATACATTTGTGTTCAATTAAATCGACAAAATGTATGGAACAGCTGATTTTTTTTCACGATTTCAAGGTTGGTCCCATAGAAAAAGTTGTTCAAAATGATGAGTACAATGACCCCTTTTCGGGTTAAGGGTAAAAAAATACTAATGTTGTGGATGAATAAGAGCTTAAACTTACACTCATTAAATTGTTGCTGGATAAATCAAGGAAGGTTAAGCAATCCACATTGTGAAACAGATGAGTTGGGATGCTTACTAACTTATTTCGTTCTAATAATAAAGTTTCCAAAGCTTGCAGGCTTTCAAAAGCATTTTCACTGATATTACATATTTTATTGTCCGATAGTTTCAATATCTGAAGTGTCTTCAGTAAAAATGTCCCGTTTTCTATGCGTTGTATTTTGTTTTTAGATAAGTCTAATATTTGCAGGGATTCAAGGCCAACGAAGCTGTCTGATGGCATGTACATAATATGGTTATTAGAAATGTCGATGGTTTCTAGAAATGAGTTATTGGCGAACAATTTTTCCGGAAGAGAATATAAGAAATTGTTCGATAGATCGACGTGGAATAATTTCTTCGTTGACCTGAATGCGTGTCTATCAATTTCTTCCAGGTAATTTCTTTGAAGCCTCCTGAAAACAGATTTATTATTAAAATATATTATTTATTTATAATTTATTATTATTAGTTAGGAACAGGATAAAGTATTATATACTCGTACCTAGGTAATTACTATTTATGACGTCACCTGTGTAGTTCCGTCATCATATCGCATTATCTTAAAGAGGAAATACTTATCTCAGATAATTAGAGGAAAATTATAAAATTGTTATAGTCTCAACCTACTCTTTTGAGATGTTTAAGTTCCTTTTATTCATATCGTTTAAAACCACTAAACATAAAAAGATATATCTTTGTTACTGTTATAATATTTCTTGGTAACAGAAACATGAAATAAGTACTAAATTTGTGGTTGGTGGTTGTAATGTAAGTTTTTTTTTGCAAGATTATATTTTGTGTATGTCAACAAGCATTTCTCGCCATCAAACTGGAAAGTTTGGCGAGTGAAATTATTACCTATGCTTGAGAAAAATAATAAAGAAAAAAAAAACTTTTCTTGATCAGCCATAATACTAAACAAACTATCAACGTCTTATTGACAAAAATTATGTGACATTTGTGTGTATTTTCAATTTTATTTGAATGATAAGTGTAGATAATATATTTTGATTTTATTTGATTTGAATGTTTTAGATTTTTAGTTTTAGAATTGATAAAAAAATCACACATACACAATAATATTATAATATTATTGTGTATCTATATATCTATCAATAATATTATAATAATATTGTGTATGTGTGATTTTTATATCAATATTGTGATTTTATTTAATGTAATGTAATTTAATGGACTATGTCTGAAAATAAATGAAATATAATAATATATAAAGTCAGCAGCTCTATCCATATTCACAAATCGCCATCCATAATCATGGCTCTAAAATATGAAAACTATAATTACTACCTATTTACTTATACTTTTACTATACTTTATTTTCTTATACTATTAGAAAGCAGCAAGAAATACTACCAACAAAACTTTTTTAATAAGGCTGAGTACTCACAGTATTCTCAAATTGACCAACGAGTCAAATATCCCAGCTGGCAGATATTCCACATGGTTGTCGAACATGTCTAGTTCAGCAAGTGAGCGCATGCCTTTAAACGTCGTCTTGTGTAATGTCCGCAGTTTGTTGGTGCCCAAGTCACTGGGAATGATTAAGGTGGCATTGTGATAATCTAGAATAATCTAGATTAAGTATACATGGTGTTAAAGTAACTGCGTGCCATAGCTTAGGGGTAGGTTCAGTATCGATAAACACTGTTCAAAGTTTTTCAGACCCTATTTTATCAAGATGTTAGTGTAAACAATTGTTGGTGAACCAAATAAAAAAATAAAGGAAGCCAGGAAAAAAATAAAACAAAAAACGTATTGTAAGATTAACCTTATTTAGTACCTACTAACTTAAAATAGCAATCGTAGAGAATTAAAATTATTTTATTTATATTTTTTTTTTTTTTAAACAAAAAAATTATAGCAAAATCAACCTAATGTAGTACCTACTTTGCTATTTTAGTAGGTACTAAATAAGGTTAATCTAGCAATATTTTTTTTTTTCGTTTTTTTTTTCCTGGGTTCCTTTATCGATACTGAACCTACCCCTAAGCTATGGCACGCAGTTACTTTAACACCCTGTATATTAAACCTATGCAAAGCATGTTAACTACTCCTCTAAGGGACATAAAGACAGACGTCTCCATGTAAAAAAAATGATTTCAGCATATTTGCAACTAACCAAAATATCAAACTCAAAGCTTTATTTCAATTAAACCATTTACAGGCACTTTAAAATTGTCAAGGAGTCGGTCAGTTAGAAATATTATGCTAGTTGCCCATTCCAAAACGTAGTAGGTAGGTACTTATGGAGAAGAACGGGCAAGAAACTCCATCGACACTGTTTTAAATTCATCATCATCATCATCTCAGCCGAAAGACGTCCACTGCTGGACATAGGCTTCCCCCAAAAAGGAGGGGGATTTGCCATAATCGCCACGCTTGGCAGACGGGTTGGCGATCGCAGTATGGTTTTAAAAAGGCATAGAGAACGCTGCTGCCCATTCTCTAGTACCTAAGTCTCTTAGTCGCCTTTTACGACACCCATGGAAAGAAATGGGATTGTGCTATTCTTTACGTCCGGCACCAAACGGAACCTGAAGGTTTTAAATTATAATGTTACAAAAATATTGTTACATCTTTAGTGTTGAATTTATAAGTAAATGTGAGGACGATATAACAAAAAAACGCGTCCATAGAACTGCAAATAGAAACAAACAAAAAAACACAATTCAAAACTAAAATAATTAATCTTGTTTGTAATTAACCAGTTGAGATCTATGCAACGTTATGTAACTATGACATTATTTTGCTGAAACAAAACAGGTGCTTAAAAAGGAACCCTAGCGATAAGCAGTAGGTAATTTTAAAAGTAAGCCAAACCACAATTCGAAATAATAAAACCAGTATATACGCGGTTTTTGTAGGTTTTCCACTGTAATAAATCTTTTTAATTTACGTAATATTATTTTCACTTTAAAACTTTGGTTTTGGGATTCATAAATACAGGCAGACTTAAAAATACAAACTAGGTATCTTCTTACCGACGCGAAATTAAAATATTTAAGTACTTGATGTTGGCGTCTAGTTTACACAATATTGTTTTTATTGGAAAAAAACAAAAGCAAATGATAATATCTACGCTCCTTGTAAATAGGTTGTCGAGCAATCGTTACAAAGGCCGTGTGTACATAGCAGATATTCGAAAATTATGCTACAAATTGTTAACATAATGTGTTGTGACTACTAGGCATTAATTTTAAGCGTGTTTGACATAATGGTCTCTCAATATTCACCTAACAAACAAAATGTAGACACCCTATTCAATAAAAGCTAATTGACTTTGTAGAGTAGTATTTACCCAGTAAATACTACTCGCACCTACCTGTAGGCACCTATGTAGTAGGTATACAAAACATTCTATCTTACGAGTTACAGATGCAAATATTCCTATTCAGATTTTCTTTTCCTTTTGATGTGTAACATCTTTTCTCTAGCTTTCTGTAGGAATGATTTTGTGAAAAGGGACGGAAGTGTGTAACAGAACGTGATAGCTTGAGCATGTAATAAGTAAGTACTTTTTAATAGCATGGAATCAGTGTACTCATGGAATTAGTAAGTACTATACAGATTGTAAGTAGACAGGGTTATTTCCGTCGCTGCTCAGTAGCTGGTGGTATGGATCTGGAGGCAAAAGTCCTCGCGCACATTTGTGTGTGGCGCGAGCAGATGAAACGCCTTGGCGTAACTCCGCTGCTGCGAGAAATCATGGCACAGCGGACAGAGCTCCGGCGGGATCTTATGGCGACATGGAGAGTGCGATGGTCGTAACCCAGCACAGGGCACGCCACAATTGCGGCGATAAGTCCCTTCTTTGAGGAGTGGCTAGAGAGGTGCCACGGACTGCCACGGTGTCCTCACCTTCCGCCTGACACAAGTCCTCACTGAACACAGTTCTTTCCGGAGGTTTCTGTTCAGGATAAGGCGGGTGGAAATGCCCGGGTGTTACCACTGTGTGGATCGCCCGGAGGACACGGCTGAGCATACGGTGGAGGTCTGCCCGGCTTGGGCGGAGCACCACCGTGTCCTAACGGACGCGGTCGGCGGCGGCGATCTCTTGCGTCCGGCCCTGGTCCAGGCCATGATTCGGAGCGAGAATGCATGGGAGGCCACCACCTCCTTCTGCGAAGCAGTCATGCTCACGAAGGCGAAGCAAAGGCGCGGGCTTGCGGACGGTGGACAATAATTAGCTCGCCGTCCGATAAGGACCAAGCCCGGGTCGACGGCGGGCGCGTTGTGTTTCACGCGCGCCTCAAAAATATGTCAGCACAATCTGACGGGGTCTGGTAGGGCCAATGCCAGGGTTGCAGGTTTGTCGGAAAGGGATATCGTGGCCCTGGCACACACGCAATTGAAGGAACACGGGTGGGTTTTAGTCAGTAAAAGTCTGACACCACTCCGCCTAGAGCGGGAGAAGTTATTTGACAATTTTCCACGCAAAAAAAAAATGCGTGTTATTAAGTTGCTGACAAGAGGCAAATGATTTTAGTAGGCTTGTCTGAAAAAAAAAAGCTAAATCTAAGTACTTTGTGGTATACTTGTCAAAAAATAATAGGCCGCGATTGACCATCGCGACGTAACTAGTGAAGTACCCATACGACTCGATACTCAATACTCACGATAAATCGATTCAAGTTAAATGTCAAAACGGGCCTATTATTTTTTTACAACTAGCGGGAAAAATATAATTATGTTATTCTTGAGCATATTTCTTAGAACTTGGTTGTTACCAAAACACGGTTAGAAAATAAAGCTCGATACAAATGAACTGTAAACTAACCCTTTACTTTGAGTTTCAATCCAAAATATCTGTATTAAATATCAACGTACGGTTGGTATTTAATAAATAACGAGAACGTCTTATTTGTATGCAGAACTTGGTATTTTTTTATTGTCGTTTACTGAACTCATTTTTGAGTAAATAAATAATTGCTTCATATTTTGCAATAAATTACAAGCGTTGTGCCATCGCGCTTCTCTTTCTTTTGTATGAAGTCTGACTGTGACCGCAGTTTAAATAATAAATGATTTTTATTTCTGTAAGTAGGGTTGTACAAACACTTTTACACGTCAGTTATTTTAAAAATTAGATGAGGCCAGTGCGGCGTTTCCTATCTGACTAGTCTGAGAAGAAAGGCCGAAACAAACTCAGAGGTCACAGTCTCTTTTAAAGTCCAGACATAATCTTGGTCAGATCATTTGAAGGCCATGTAGATTGGTGTCTGTAATGGTCTTTTGAAGAAAGAACCACACAGATTGAGTGAACCTGACTCATAACTTAAGGAGCTCAACGATGCGACGATCAGTACCAATGAAAGGACATTTGGGTAGGCCGCATAAATGATTCTGATGACCATGATTAAAACTAACTGAGCATAAAAGAAAAAGGAATAAAAAAACAATAACCCACAACTTTTTAGCTGTTGTCAGCGTCTTAATATCAAAACCTGAAATAGAGTTTACGTTAATGTATTTTTTTCCTACATAATAATATTGTATGTAAATATAATAATACGTGGAGGGAAAAAGTTCTAAAGGCCAGATGTCATCCAATATTGCCCTTGTAGTCCTGAAAACATCTCGCTAAAGGATGTTGCAAAGATTTATATAATGTTACACAATACGTATGAAAAGTTTTACCTAAATAAAGGGACGAATGTGTGTATTGGTACCCTACTTTTAGGTAAGGTCTTATCGATTCGTGGGGCTGATAAATGACTGTAATAACTTCAAAGGGTTGTTGCTTCAAGTTACAAATCGGCAACAGATTGTGTAACTGTTGTTTGGGATATTTTATATCCCGGTTGAAAGTCTCTTTTATTTATCTACTAGCTGCGCCCCGCGGTTTCATCCGCGTAGGTCTCGATATCGGGATAAAAAGTAGCCTATCTCTTAATCCAGAGTATCAGCTAACTCCATACAAAATTTTATCAAAATTGGTCCAGCCGTTTGAGCGTGAAGAAGTAACTAACACACACATACTCACATACTTTCGCCTTTATAATATTAGTGTGATGCATTTTTGATGCGTAACATCTTTCCTCTCGCATTCTATGGGAGTGATTTCATGAAAAGGAACGGAAGTGTGTAACAGGAAGTGACAGCTTGAGCATGGAATAAGCAATTATTTTTATTTTATTTTATTTGGGAAAATAAACGGTTACACATTACAATGTTATGGTATAGAACTTAAAACTAAGATAGGAGTATAAATGTATAACCAACAAAATTTTCCACATACTATAAAAAAAATACTTTTTAATAGCATGGAATTAATGTGTAGCGGCATCAACATCGCCACATGCGAACGACGCGTCACACTGACGTCACGGAAAACCCCGCATCGCGCAAGCAGAGTTTACCGCGCAACTAGCATATTTACAACGTCCCGACATCAACCGTCGGGCAGTTGCCCACCAGACATAACAACTGTCTGGTCGGAGGATCCTCCCTTTTCTATGGAGGATGAGTAAACTTTACACCCTGTTCCTAATCCCTCTAAAAATGGTTGTAGAGGTCAGATAGGCAGTCGCTCCATGTAAAATACTGGTGTTCAGCTGCCATGCATCCTGCATCAGGTTAGAGTGGGAGCCGACCCCAAAATAGTTGGAAAAAGGCTAGACTGATGATGATGATGATGAATAAAATGGAATTAGTCAGTACTATATAACAGCATGGAATTAGTGTAGGTTCTGATGGAATTAGTTGGTAAGTACAATATAGTATACTCAAATGTCTAGCTGATGGTGGCGTGTGTGTTGGATCATTAAGTTCCCTTCAAAGTGGTTGAGCTAAATGGTGCTGATCCATGCGTCATGTTCGTGAACGGGCGCCGTCAGTAGGGTACTGGTCATTTCTTAGCTGCCACGGCTTATTTTAACTTAGGTATTTTAATTTGTTGGTATTTTAAATGTTTTTTTTTAAATACCAACCAAGGTGAGATGTCAAATGTTACACATCATATGCGACTAACTGTATGGCTCGCTCGTTTTTTTATTTATCTACTGATTTGATATTTTTAACACATATTTTACATTTGAATTACATTTTACATTTCAACAGTTCTGAGAATTTAATCATTATTATGTTCCAAAGATTTAATCATGAAGCTTAATTATTTTTGCGTACACATTACTAGTTTATCTATGTAGTTTTCCGAAATAAATAAAAATCATATAATTATAAACTTAAAAGGGCATTCTTAATTAATGTTTTTATCAAGATCCTTATAAAGTTTAATTATCTTAATTAATAAAAAAAAACATATTTAAACTTAGTATAACGAACAGTACTATACCTAATCAAAAGATTGCACGTGGAAACAGAAAAATATAAAATAAAAAGCTACTCACATATTAACCAAGTCAGCAGGAACGATCAGATCTGGTGTGAGAGTGGTGAACCCAGCTCTCCAACAATTAAGCGAACGGCGAGCCGAATCGCATTGACAGGCACTTTTCGCACATTGCCTCCAACGAGATTGGCCGAAGCTTATTGTCCATGCTGTGAAAAAACCAATCGAATGTTTTAACATCAGCATCCTAGGAAAATTGACAATTTTATAAAATATCTGTAAATATTTAAAAAGTTCGCATCCGCTAGATGCGAGAAGCTCAGAACTGGTCGAAGTGGCGGTGCTTGGGAGAGGCCTTTGTCCAGCAGTGGACGTCTTTCGACTGAAATGATGATGATGATGATATAAAAGGTAGGGCATGCCAACTGCTAACATAATTTCGTCGGCTTAGTTTTCCTCAACTATGTTGGGAGATCTTCCATCCGTAGTTCAGCTAAATATTATTATTTTACTGCATGGAACCACTTCAATTTCCATGACCCAATTGCAATTCTTCTGGTATTTTGAGGTCATACCAAGTCAGACTCTAAGCAGGCTTTTGACTCCGGGTATTAAGACTGCCATAAATATTCGTATAATGGCCAGGTCCGGCTGTTAAACGTGCTCTGCGTGGCATGGAGGAATGACGAACGACGATCCTTCTGATGGATAGCCAACATCCCATGATTGATTCTATAGACTATTACATAAGTAACCACGATTAAATAGAATCAGTTTCAATAGGACTGAAAATAAGTTTTCCTACGGTGAAAATCTTTGTAAAAAAAGTAATCAAAACTTGAAAGGTGTAGTAAATTCTTGTTCAGTATACTGGACTTGACAATTTTTTTTTTCGTGAACTCATGCAATTTTGATCAGTGATGAAAAGGTGTCGCAGGTATCATTTTTGAATAACTGGTATTAGGTGTAGGAAGAGTGGTTAAGTACAGGACGAGGTACGAGTTGTTTATAAGAAAAACTATTGTTTTAATAAGTTATTTTTTGTTAAGTATACGTACAATCCGATCACATGACTAAAATATTTAAAGAAAGATGATAAAGTAATATGCTGAATAAGCTACGCGAGTTTTTTGTATCTACAAACGCTTTTCACAGTACTTTCACAAACATTAAAACCGAACAGAAAAAAACGCGCCATTCAGACAGGCCAGTAAGTTTTTTTACAAAGTAAAAATAAAACCATTTCGTACAATCAAATTCTAATAGAAAAGGTTATTTCTAAATACATACATAAACTAACGCCTTCCCATGGGGGTAAGCAGAAACGATAGAACGCCACCTGCTACGCTCCTTACATACTCCTTTTGCTTCGCCTACGTTCATACATCTGGTCATACACGCACGCCGGTTGCGAGTACTACTCACCTGATCGTTCTGAAGAACATCACCAATCAATCTGCCTAGCCTTATCCCAACTATGTTGAGGTCAGCTTCCAGTCTAACCGGATGGAGCTGAATACCAGTATTTTACGTGAAGCGACTGCCTATCTGATCACCACAACCCAGTAACTGAGTAATACGATACCCCTAGGTAAGACTGAAGAACATCACCAATTAGGTCAATATATTATGTCCTCCTAGGGCGTCCCCTCCCGAGGTTTCCACTTATCTCTGCTTTATAAATACCTTTTGTTAGTCGCCTTTCACTCATCCTCTCCACATGATCAAACCATCTAAGCATACTCTTTTAAATTTTTGTCGATATTTTCTTTTAAACTGCTCCGTTACCATATCACCTAATTTTTCAGCCTATCACTCATAGTCACGCCAGACTGCTTCCTGCTTCGCAAGGAACGCATTTCCACGACATTTATTCTACTTTCATGCTTCTTTTGCCACACCCAACATTCACTTCCATACATAAGCACACCATTATGAACAGCCAGTCGAGCCGTTTTGGGCATCGACTGATTGGTCACAATCGCATGTATAGCTTCATTCACTTTATTTCCCGCATTTACTCTCCTTTCCACATCTTCATCAATCTTTCCATCCTTTGTAAACTAACTCCCCAAATATTGTATAAACTCACTTACAATCAAATTCTAATAGAAAAGGTTATTTATAAATTAGTACCTATTTAATCATTTATTTGTTATTTTTGAAGACACAATAATAACCTACCTATATTTTTAGTAACTTTGGTAGCTAGCTGTACAGTGTTATTAAATATTTATAACTTAATTTGATTTTATTTTATTTGATTTTATTAAATTGTATCTGATTTAATTTGATATTATTTGGTTTTATCTAATGATTTCTATTCATTTATGTTTGGCAATGGATGATAAACCTGAAATAAATGAATTTATTTATTAATTATATTATACACTACACCCACTATATTAATTTAATAATCAAGATAAAAATATGACTGATGATTTGTGCGATATCCTTTACTTACACAATAAAATATTGAGCTTGACTTTTTTTAAGGTTAGCAGGAAGAATGGTTGTGTAGGTTTTTATTTTTAGGTGTAATATTACTTAGCCTGTTTTACCAGGTTGTTCAATGGCCCTTAGTCGTCGGTCTAGTTGTCGCCAATGCAGATCAAGGTTGCAGGCGCTCGAAGGAGGAGAAGACTCAGCTGTACGGCTGCCCCTCGTAATCATTTCGAACACGTCACACGCGTTCAAACTGCATGGTGGCTCAGCTGCCCGGAACGCTTGCAATAAAACAAATGAGCTATAATCTCTTCATGGCTTTATGCACGTACGTCTTCATGATCCTATGCAAAGAAGGGGGAACAAAGGTAATTTTATTAGGCATAATTGCTCGTTCCATCGTAGGTAGATTTAGAAGTTACCTAGGCAGTTTTTTAAATAAATTCAGGAACCTAAAGTACAGCTCTTGTTTTATTAGGTAATACGTATGCATTTTAACAAAACCTGAAAGCTATAAGCGGATTAGTTTGTTTAATAATTTTGTAAATTCAGTTTTTTTGTAATAACATTTTAAATACAGTTTAATTCTTTTAAGCTTTTAAAGAATCGTGGCGATTTTTCCGAAACTACTAAGGAGTACGCGTGACTACCCAAACCTTTTTAAAGCAGCTCCAATAAAGTTCAGTTACTACGGTAAAAGTTCAATGAATTCAATCATATTTCATTTTCATTTTGTGTTTAAAACAAGTTCAGTTTTCATAATAATTTGAATAAGCTTGAAAGTTTATTTGTAAAACTCAGTTTAGAACGACACGACTCACCTACAGGGGCTACAGGTTGTAACCTGGAAACCATTTTATTTTTACCCGACTGCCGCGAAGCCAGAAAAAGGGTTATGTGTTTGCCCTGGATGTATGTATGTGTCCCTCCGTCCCTATGTTCCCTCGTAACTACTAAACGGCTGAACCGATTTTGATGAATGATATGTCGTTAGATTCCTCTTTATTGCGCGATTGTTACGTCTGGATAGGTAGGACTAGATTAAAATAAAAAAATCAAATTGGCGGATTTTTGGCGCCAAAATGTATGTTTAAAAATATATATCTCCCAAACCTATCGAGTGCGATATCAAAATGAAGGATTTTAAAAGGTGATTACAACAATATATTATACATATTATATGTTTAAATGTAATTTAAATGAGAAATGATAAAAAACTATCCCGAACTCTTGGAGTGAGTGAGTAACCGACCGTTGTCACCAGTACGTCTACCATGAGTTGTTATCGAAAAATTACTCGCTAGCGTATTAACGTGGATGAAATAGATTTCTATAACGCTTGCACCATGAGTTTTACGGAGTCTAATGCAGGCGATAAGGTAAGCTCGATAGATCGTGTCGTATAGCTAACTTCACTCCTTATGTTTTGATTCTTTCTTTCTCAGTAATATGAAGAGATAACGGCTCATAAGCTGACGGACGGACAGACAGATGGACATGGCGAAACTATAAGGGTTCCTTGTTGACTACGGAACCCTAAAAAGATGATTGATTGTTTATAGTATTAATTTATATAAATCTTGTTTCAATTTTTTTTTAAGTTCACTTTTTACGCAGTCGGGTTTTAGATTTTTTGAATTTATTTCATGTATCGCCAGAAACGATTTTATAAACACTTAGCTTTAAGGTGACGCTGTATAAAAAAATATACTTTAAATTGAGTTACCAAAGTTTCGGGTATCAAAAACACAAAGTTAAGGAAGTTACAAACAAACTTCGCCGTCAAAAAGGATCGCCCAGTAATTATTGATAACGTAAGTCGTGGGACAGGCGATGAATATAAAATTGCTTCAATATTGGCATCCTTCATCCTGGAAACATCGACTTTACGAAGGTTGGCAACCCCTAAACGAATTTATTTTACCCGTGAGAAATTATTTTTTCGTTACACCGAAAAGCTGCGTATTACTCGATTTCTACTTGAAATCATTACCTCAACATCGGCATCCTTCATCCTGGAAACATCGACTTTACGAAGGTTGGCAATCCCTAAACGAATTTATCTTGCCCATGGGAAAATAATTTTTATCTACACCGAAAAACTGCGTATTACTCGATTTCTACTTGAAATCATTGTCTCAACATTAGCATCCCTCATTCTGGAAACATCAACTTTACGAAGGTTGGCAATCCCTAAACGAATTTATTTTACCCATGAGAAAATAATTTTTCGTTTCACCGAATAGCTTATTATTACTTAATTTCTAGATGAAATCTTGCCATTCTACTGAAAATGGAAAATAAAGTGGCAGAAGATAATTACACCCGATTAACCTGGTTGTTACTTCACAAGTTTAACATTTCGAGGGGTAAATGACCGAATTTTTTAATATGAACAACTATGCATGGTTCAACGTGCTTAGCTTGGCCTTCTAACATATTAGTTCTGTCTCAGATTATTCGTGGAATCGCGTGTTGTGAAGTTTTACGAGAGACGAAGTTTCCTCTCACGGTGTGGTCGGTTGTAGCAACTTCGTAGGTAATATTCTCAATATGCTAACCCTACGGCTACAGTGTCGCGATAACGCGAGTTCCACTTCGCGCGCGCTCGCACACCGGTCGACGTCTCGCTGAACAACAGAGAGCGCGCGAAGTTTAGTTCGCGTTATCGCGACAGTAGTCGTAGCAGAGTCGCACGCGAACGTTTGCAGTCACCGATATTGATATTGGTTTCTGCAGGCTTAGCACGAGAACCCTCTCTACGCGTTTTGTCGACGGAAGAATAGACAAAAATGACGTTTCAGTGTAGACAACAGAAAGTTTTCTACTGTCTGTAGCACGGCGATTACAAAACCAAATGTGAAGAGACTTGTCTTCTCTACCCTAGACAACTGTCTACAACGTCGAGCACAGCGTACAATCTTTCTCCGGTGTTGACAGCTTGGGATAGAAACCTTTCTTCCGAAATAGTCTACATATAAAATGACCTAGACAACGATTCGTTAGTTGTTTTTTCGTTAATTCGAGTAATTATAGGCGGTGCTTTTTTACTTTTATCATGTATTAAGCTGAAATTAACATGTTGGGTTCAAATTGCGCTTTTTATTTAAGTTTTTTATAGAAAAACTTCACCGAAGATGGGAAAGAAATACTATTAGCGAGCTTGCTTTGCTTGTTTGGGAGCCTTTGATCTCACGGGAAGTGAGTTCTGTAGAATTATAAAATAAGCAAGGAGATAGTGCAATCAATGTTTATGCGAAGAACTCGGCTAGGACCTGTCGCCCAAAATAAATAATAGATTTTTTGAATTAACAATAAAATAAGAACAACAATATAAGTATCCTATAGTTTTTACACTATGTTGTTCCTTAACTTTGATTTATTAGATACCTACATTCACAGGGAATATAAAACATCTGACTATGAGCCAAAATCTCCTCATTGAACACTAAATTATTTATTTATGAAGTACTAGCTGCCGCCTGCGGCCTCGCCCGCGTTGCATTAAGGCTTCTACATACTGGCGCGACACAAAGGCCCCGCACGTCGCGTGACGAGCGGTGCCTTTGTGTCACGTCGCGAGTCGCGCTGGTCTGTAGAAGCCTTTACTATGTAGTGATTATTATTTTCATTTACTAAATCTTACACACTCAGATTTAAATGGAGCATTTACCTACTAATAAATAAAATATCGATAAACAACAATACAATAACAATGTTAGTACCTAGTAAAAACAAGGGGTCCCGCAGACAGGCGCGACGTGATAGCGCGACCAGTCTGCAGTACCCTTAAAGGATACTTCTTGCGTGACGCCATCAAAATAGTATAATATTTATTATATATACTTTATTTAAATAATGCCTGTACATTTTATGCAATTACCAATATTATATAGTGTTCTGTGTATGCAATACAAATGAGTTTTAAAACTTAGTGGCGCCACAGCCAATGATGTACATTTTATGCAATTACCAATATTATATAGTGTTCTGTGTATGCAATACAAATGAGTTTTAAAACTTAGTGGCGCCACAGCCAATGATGTATTTATTACCTATAATACGTCATTGGCTACAGCCATTTAAAAATATTTTTAAAAGGGAGATGCGCTAAGGTAGCCCGTGAAATTCAAATTTTATTACGTTTTTTGCAATTTGCAAGTCAGTAACACGTTATAAGTTGATTTAAATATGATTCGCGGCCGTAAAAAATATTGCTTTACAGAATTATAATCATTAGAATCGGCAAAACAACTAACTCTCTTCAAAAAATCCTTAGAATTCAAAAAACGTTCGAAAATTTGAATTTCGCGGGCTACTCAGCGCATCCCCCTTGACCATTTGCGTTTTGTAATTGAAGAAATATTCGTTAAAAACACTTTGCTTCATAGATTTGTTTGAGAACGAAACGCAAAAGTACGGTAAAATTGGGTAGTAATACACACCACTAGCTAATACCCCGTTGCTATGGACAAGTCACTGTCTACGAAGAAACCCGAGTCTAGGTGTGTCCTCGTGCTCGCGAAGAAGAGATAACGAGAAGTGTAGACAAGCGATGTCTATTCTATAGTAGAGTAGAGATCGAAAACGCCATGATAAGCCTGCTGTAGAGATTTCAATCTAGCTCTGAATACACTTTCAAAGTATCCTCACGTTATCCACGGTCCGTTCAGTTATTTTGCCCCTGATTTTGCATCACTGTGATCTCATACATAAAAGGTTGCTGTCAGAGGTAAAATGACTGTGAAAGAACTATATCTATTATTACTCTTCGCGCGCAATGTCATAATCATATTTTGTAAGCCGTCATAGTTAATTCATATTTAATGGAAATCGCGTACGGTATTTTATTAAAAAATCATTTTATACATGCGGCGATCCGGCGACCTCGGATAGCACCGAAGTGGCGCTTTCATAACTTTTATTTAGTTAAAAATTCTGTTTATACTTAGCAAACGTAACGGAGTAAAACTGGAGTTATAAGTGAATAGCATAGAGCTTCTTTCTATATTTGCATTGTAATGGTAAATGGGGATATTTCTAGTCTAAAGCTATACCAGAGAAAGTATTTTAGAAAGTTGCAATGTAACGGGTCATTATCTTGAGAGTTCTTTGTGCTTATAGGATTCAAAAGGTTTCTCAAATTGATGTGGAACCTCGAACAGACAAGTCTATTTATAGCACCCTGTCGTCGATAGGTACCTTCCTACTACTTACAACGGGCGGGGTAATTGCGTAGAGACAAACTACGATAACATGGCGCGCCCCTCCAAAATTCAAAACGCCACCAAGACTCACAACGTATTGTGTGCGTACTGAGACTGCTGTCAAACAAAAATAAATCCAAGTATTTATTTATTCGTAAGGATTTGACTACATAGTATACATTGAAATGATATACAGGCTGACTTTGAAAACATGCGACAAAATTTAAGGGAGTGTTCTACCCATCAATATGAACAACTTTTACTATGGGACCAAAGTAGAAATCGCGAAAAAATGATCAGCTGTTCCCTACATTTTGACGAGTTCAGCGAACTTAAATGTAGGGAACAGCTGATTTTTTTTTCGCGATTTCAAGGTTGGTCCCATAGTAAAAGTTGTTCATATTGATGGGTAGAACACTCCCTTAAATTTTGTCGCATGTTTTTAAAATCAGCCTGTATAGTATACAATGAAACATACATTGAAACAGTAATTATGAGGGGCGCGCCATGTTATCGTAGTTTATCTCTAACACACTATCAGTAGCAATGGGTTTCATTTTAAGTGTTCAACAACATTCATTGCGTTATTTACGTTGTTTAGCAGACAAATTCGGACAAATGAAGCAATGGATTAGCAATACACTACAAAATCATTCACACTGTGATTCAAACTGTGTTACGCAATTAGGGTGGGTCTGTAACACGTTGGTGTAAAAGCGTGGTGGGGTTTCTAGACATTTCAAATCAAAATCAGTAAAAACGACGATACGTTTACAAAAGCGGCATCTTTCTAGCATCATCCTAGCCAACACCTGATATTCCCGATACAAAAACCTATATATTTTCACAAATAAATCGTCGGTGTTACTCTTCCATGAAATGGGAAAAGTGTATGAAAAAATAAAGTCAATGTTTGGAAGGCACGTCATCACGCATGAATGGAGCGGAAGGCGTGTCAAAAACTATCGATAACTTTATTTTTTACGCTAAAATATGGATGAAATGAAAGTGCCACACAACATAAACGGTATATTTCCACTCAGATTTTGGAGAATTTATGAGAACTAACAGGTAGTAACAAAAATGGTTTTGTAAATATGAACAGGAAAATTTAAAACATATTATGGAAGGATTTTTTGTATGTAGCTACACAGATATACTATATCATATCATATCAGATAGACTATATCATAGTTAACGTAGGAGATAAGTAAATCATCAGTATTTATTCATAAAACTAAGTATTTAGGTTCACAGAGTAAATAGCAAAAAAAAACTTGTTTAAGTATGTTTTTTTATGTTTCCAATCATAATACCGTTTAGTACAAAAGCTGTTAGTAATTTAAAACGTTAACATAACTTTGTGTCAACGTAAATAGGTAGGCGCTTGATCAAAAGGTTCTACAAACATAATATTCGAATTATTTCCAATACAGACAGATTTTTTACCGGACTTAATTTCATTTGTAAAAGGAATACATTTTTATTTTTTTATTGAAAGCTCATTAAGTTGTTATTAATAGAGTATATTGTTCGCTAAAAATTGTATAATTGTGGATTTAAATAAATAAATAATGCTAGTTGCGTATATAAAAAATATTTATTAAATTTATCAGAATGATTTTCTTATCTATTTAGTATCTATTAAGAATTATTCAACATTAAAAATCGAATTGCGAATTAAAAATAAACAAAATCGTTACCTTTTATAGTCAGAGCTACAGCAATAATTATTTGCAGCAATTTGATGTTCATTGTTTTATTCAGTCCGAACGAAAGGGGAGAACTACTACACTGGAATGACTTGCTTTTGTTTCACGTATTACAGAAGTGTAGTTTTGTTCTTTATGCAACATTGCACTATTTTATTAAATGCTTTGAAATTGCGGCTTGAATATTCCGTAGGTATGCAAACTATGGAATGGCTTTGGAAAACTATTGTTAAAATTACGCTGCTGAAGGTGTGGGTGGATGCAATGTTGTTGCTATAATTATTAAATATCCCCTATCCCCCTTCTTTAATAAACGCGGAGCAAAGGTAAAATCACCCTTCAGATTTTCTTTTTCTTTTCGTCTTGACGGTAGAGATCGTTCAATTTAAAACTGCACGCCTCTCCACTGCTTGCTGCTTTCAAGATTTGTAACTTTATCTATTCATTATAAAGGAAATAGCATGTAGGACCCTGAATATGATACCTTTTATGATCTCTGTTCTTGAAGAGAACAATGACGTTTTTCGACTTTGCCTCCTTTATTATGTAAAATGTCTCTGGAACAACTACATGTAGATACCTACCTAAAGTTTCATATTTTTGGCAAGATCGCGAAGAAAGTTGTATAGATTTTTGTTGTAATATTTTCTGAGAATAGTCTATAAATTGTAAGTCTTTGGTAGCTTAGTTCTGTACCAACGTATTTTGTTTTTTATTTTTTGCTTGTCAGGCTTAGTAATTCGATTAGTACTTTAAGGTATTAGGTACAGACGGCTACGACGTACGCGCGGGGAAGACAATTTTTGACGAAATGGTATTTATCTAACGTCTTCAAAAATATCGCATGGTGTTTGCACTCTGCGATATGATAATGAAAAAAACTCTTTTACAAAAAAAACAACTGATTCCCAAAAAAACACTACAAAGTGAAAAATGGAAGTCGGTGGCAAAAATTAAGAAAACTGGTAGTTATAAAATATAAATAAAATAAATTAATAAATACCAAACCAAAGACACCGACTTCCAAAATTAAAGTTATTTCATAATTGTGGTACCCACCCCACACAACTTCGTATTATTATAAATATTTATAATAACATAATCAACACATTAAAACCTTTCACACTTTAAATGTAAAAAAGACTGCAGATCTGTGGGGTAATTCTGTAGAAGTTGCTAAGTTTATTATAGACATTGTAGCACCTACTTTAGCTCTTATCTTTAATAATTGTATTGACTGTGGGGAGTTTCCTGACCTTATGAAAAATAGTAAAATAATACCGTTGTTTAAATCAGGTAGTACATCAGACCCCTCAAATTATAGACTTATTTCAGTACTACCTACCTTTAGTAAAATTTTTGAGAAATTAATTTTAGACCAATTGCAAAGATTTTTAAATAAACATAAATTACTACATAGCAAACAGTTCGGTTTTACAAGGGGCCGTTCGACTACTGATGGTGTTGAACTGTTAGGACATATTTATAATGCATGGGAAGATAAAGATAAATGCGATGCCTTGGGCATTTTTTGTGATTTGTCCAAGGCATTCGATTGCGTTTTTCATGAAACGTTCATCGTCGTTCGAATCAGGAAACTCCGCCACTACGGGATCCGGAACACCGCTCTGGATCTTCTTATTTCATACTTGAGTAATAGGATTCATAGCGTTGACGTCAATGGGAAAAGATCTCCCGGATCTATAGTAGTAATGGGAGTCCCACAGGGCTCAATTCTTGGTCCTTTCTTGTTTCTTATTTATATTAATGACTTGCCTTACCTCATAAAGGATAATCACGATATAGTGTTGTTTGCAGATGACACTTCACTTTTGTTTAAACTTAAACGTCAGCAGCTGGTTACTGACGATGTAAATAGCGCGATCTCAAAAGTAGTTCACTGGTTTAATGTTAATAATTTACTTCTAAACGAAAAAAAAACCAAATGCATTAAGTTTACGCTACCTCACGTTAGGCAGGTGAAAACTAATGTGTTAATAAAGGGCGAAGAATTGAATCCTGAAGATAGCACTGTATTCTTGGGCTTGACTTTGGATGCTAAGCTTCAGTGGGGCCCACATGTAGATAAACTGTCAAAAAAGCTAAGCTCCGCAGCATATTCTGTTAGAAAAATTCGTAATTTAACTGACATAGAGACAGCCCGTTTAGTGTACTTTAGCTATTTTCATAGTGTAATGTCGTACGGTATTCTGTTATGGGGAAATGCTGCCGACATTCAGACTATCTTTGTTTTGTAGAAAAGAGCTGTTCGATCAATTTATAAATTAAGTCCAAGACACTCTCTCAGAGAGAAATTTAAGGAGATTAATGTAATGACTGTGCCTTCTCAGTATATTTTTGAAAATCTATTATATGCCCATAAAAATATAAAATTATTTAAAAAATACAATGATATCCATAATATAAATACTAGGAACAAACACAAATTTGTTGTACCTACAAAAAGGCTCAAGAAAATAGGTGGCTCGTTTCGATGTCAATGTATACGCTTTTATAATAAACTTCCAAGCCACGTTCAAGATCTTAATAAATTCAAATCATTCATTAAACGTAAGTTGTGCCAGAAAGCCTTTTATACTGTAAAAGATTATATTGAGGACAAAAAGGCTTGGGATTGAGCTGCTCCAATTTTTGTACATATTGAGGTAGTTTATTTTTATTGTTTTTTTTATGTTTTTGCTAACTTTATTATTTTATAAACAGCGACATTTAATTATTATTTTATACACAATGACATGAATATTTACTTGTAAATAAACATAAATTACTACATAGCAAACAGTTCGGTTTTACAAGGGGCCGTTCGACTACTGATGGTGTTGAACTGTTAGGACATATTTATAATGCATGGGAAGATAAAGATAAATGCGATGCCTTGGGCATTTTTTGTGATTTGTCCAAGGCATTCGATTGCGTTTTTCATGAAACGTTCATCGTCGTTCGAATCAGGAAACTCCGAGGTAGTTTATTTTTATTGTTTTTTTTATGTTTTTGCTAACTTTATTATTTTATAAACAGCGACATTTAATTATTATTTTATACACAATGACATGAATATTTACTTGTAAAGTATTATATTATTTTAATTATTGTGAATGTGAAGACTATGTGGGTTATTGCATAATAATTTTTTTTTCCTTTCTTTTATTCTCAGTTAGTGTTAATCATGGTCTGGCAGTTTGAGTCATATAAGTGGCCTACCCAAATGTCCTTTCTTTGGTATTGATCGTCGCATCGTTGAGCTCCTTAAATTCTGAGTAGAGCTGCACGATTACTGACAAATGCGTGCACTGACTGGTCAGGTCCACTCAACCTGTGTGGTTCTTTCCTCAAAATACCATTTCAGACACCAATCTACATGGTCTTCACATGATCTGACCAAGATTATGTCTGGACTTTAAAAGAGACTATGACCTCTGAGTTTGTTTCGGCCTTTCTTCTCAGAGTAGTCAGATAGGAAACGCCGACCTCATCTAGTTTTTAAAATATGATTGACGTGTAAAAGTGTTTGTACAAACCTACTTACAGAAATAAATCATTTATCATTTATCATTATCATTTAACATACACAAAGTGGAATAAATAAGTATTATTGAAGCTAACTCGAAAACCAGTGTATCAGAACTTCCTGCCAGGGTTACGTTCCCTGCCAGGGTTACGAGTCTGTCCGAAAGGGATATCGTGGCCCTGGCACACAGGCATTTGAAGGAACACGGTGGGTTTTAGTCAGTAAAAGTCTGACACTCCCTCCCGCTCCGCCCAGAGCGGGAGAAGTTATTTGATGAATTCCCACCCAAAAAAAAAAAAAGTGTATCAGAACTTCACAAAAAAAATAGAATTTTCAGAATCAGTTCATGAAAATATCGATGAACATACATTTTTATTTAATATATACCTACAGATGAACATAGAACCATCCTTTTTTGAAGTCGGTTAAAAGTTAGATGTATTGGCAAATTGTGACTTATTACTTCAGTTGCATAAATTAGAATGCATTCCGTTGTTCAGAATGCGATAGTACCTCTACTTACATCAATGCGAAGATAGTACAATCGAATCGATTTCTACCCGGAAAAGCACTAAAAGCGAATCCAAATTCCAAGCGTCGATGCACCTTGTGTGATCTGATTACTTATCTTTTTTAGGGTTCCGTAGTAAACAAGGAACCCTTATAGTTTCGCCATGTCCGTCTGTCTGTCTGTCTGTCTGTCCGTCCGTCCGTCTGTCCCCGGCTTAGCTCAGAGACGCTTAGTCCTAGAAAACTGTAATTTGGCATGGCTATACATAATATTAATCATGCCAAAAAAGTTGTAAAATAAAACCATGAATAACATCTTTTTTTAGGGTAGCTCCCTTACACGTGAAATGAGGATGATATTTTTTTTTCTCATCTATTCCATGGTGTGGGGTATCGTTGGATAGGCCGTTCAAAAATATTGTGGGTATGTCAGAACCATTTTTCAATTAAGGAATCCGTTTGCGTAATATTAAGCTTTAAAGTGCTATTTTTAGTTAGAGTCAAGTGTCCCCCCCCCCCCTGCCAGCTAAATGGTTGGTTTTGGATATGTGAAAAAATTCATGGCCATAGTATATATAACGAAATTAAAATGAAAACTATCACAGCTAAGTAGGCTTCACAAGTTAACGAGTAATAGTCGACCAACTTAAATTTGCAGTTGGGGAATTGACCGTAACGTATATCGATGTATGGGAGAGCATGTTGTTCAACTACAATGTTAAGTTTGTTTTTGGGGTAAATTCATTCCAACTACGGAACCCTTCATTTTGCGTGGTCCGACATGCACTTGGCGGGTTTTTTTATATCTTCCGGACATTATTTGTGAATTTTTTTATGCAAAGAATTTAAAATATATTGCCCTCAAGTTAATCCCACTGAAAGGTACAATCGTACTATAATCACAGCTTTGTCATCTTTGGTTGGTGAAGACCTATACGTGTTTGGTTTATATGGTGAAATCAGTGTTTGATTTTTCTGCCCTATGGTGTCCGGTGTTCGATTCCCTAGCGGATGGAGCAGGTGGACCGATGACCTGCGGCCTTCACAAGGTGTTTTTTTTTTTTTTTTTTTTTTAACTTTGCCCCACACTAGGAATTACTCCCGTATCGTGGGTGCGTTTACAAACATTTAAATTCACATACACAAACAGCCAGACCCGAAACAACTACTTGCAGGTCATACAAATATTTGTTCCGTGCGGGAATCGAACCCGCGACACGCAACGCAGCAGTCAATTGCTTAACTAACTGCGCCAACCGTGCCGTCTTGCGGTCGCCATTCCAGAACCTTTCGGCCCCATAGGCCATCAGTTCTGCGAGCAATGTGCCCTGCCCACTGCCACTTAAGCTTGGCAATTCTTCGGGCTATGTCGGTTACCTTTGTTTGCCTGCGGATCTCTTTATTTCTGATTCGATCACATAGGGAAACTCCAAGCATAGCCCTCTCCATTGCCCTTTGGGTGACTTTTAGCCTTCTGATAAGGCCCATTGTGAGCGACCACGTTTCAGTGCCATAGGTCATCACTGGCAACACGCACTGGTCAAAAACTTTCATCTTGAGACACTGCGGTATGTGGGACGAGAAGATATTGTAATTTTATAATTACTTATCTAAAATATAATCCTATTCATATTGATCACATGTTGTATTGCGCTCTTTTTTATTTTATTAGTGATACACAATTAACCAGTTAACAGAATTGATTGCGTCCGCTGTCCACGTGCAGTAGGGCTGACGGAACCAAAGCGGAATTGGGGACATAGAATTGTTCAATGAATTGAAAAACCAATCCCATAAACTAGTTATTTTGTGTCTTTTATAAGAAGATTACCCGACTTTATTGCTATTAAAATATCTCTTGTAATCAATTTTGATGCTCTGCTGTAGGTACTTATGATGACCTCAGGGAAGATGGCGCATAGTGGCCACGTGCTGCATTGCAGTCTTGCATGGTTAGGTTTTCGGGAGACCCTTTTATAACTTCCGCAGGGATATCTAGGATATCTAGGGGCCCAACAGGCGTTGCTCAGAGAGGTTTAGTATAAGCCTTTTGAGAGGTAACGGTGCCCCTTCCATGTGCAGATGTTGACTACCTGTTGGTATTATCCTCATAGCCCGGGCGCATTCTGAAGGACGACCTCGGATAAAAAAATATTATGATGTCTAGCTAGTAAACCGATTAAAACATTGAAAATCAAATTATCTTGAAATAATGCAATCGAACAATACGTTTATCAATTTAAAAGTATTTCCTTATCGTATAGGATTATATCTTTGTTAACGTGTGGGTTGATTGCATTTGCTTCACTGCATGGGATTTTAATAATCTTCTTTAAGTTTTAGTATAAATGATAACAATGATTATTTTAAGGTACTTTCCAATGGCGTTTTTTTTTAAAGGTCAGATATCAATAATTTATATAATTCACTATTTCATTTTTAGAACTTATAGTTATGCATCATGCAGATGATCTACGCATTCTGTGCATCAAACTAAGTAACTTTGGTGTGAAGATTTGCGGTTTACGGTGGTGTTCAATGTAACCACATTGTGCTTATGGGCGCAAGCAATGGTAAAGGAATCATGGAAATATTTAAAGCTAAGTTATAACATTCAAAACATGTTTTCTTAAAAAAAAAACAAAAGCAGTTGGAACTTTCACTTCCGATATCTCCATAACCTGAAGGTTCTACTATCGAGGCAATTCAGGGCACACTGTAGATCTAATAAAATATATTTTACCGGTGACATTTTTCAAAAGTACTGGAGTAATGATGACTAAGCGACTGACTGCAATGTTATCTGCGCATTTATTTAATAGCAACAATTGTTGCAATTAATTGCACAATTATAATGCAAGACAGCTACATGCAACGATAAGTATCGTGACTTATATCTAGCTGATGGTGATGACCGGCACTTCATCTGCATACAAATTTCAACTCGCCGTATGGTACGTTGGCTTCCGAAAAATACTTTCTTGGTGTAATCATGTACCGACCTACATTTTCTTATCTAATTACCTAGTGTTGTACCCCTGTACCCGCTCCAACCCGCACCCAACCCGCGTGGTGGATTACGGTACGGCCCACTCCCTCTCATCGTGAGAAGGTCTGTGTCTTAGCAGTGGGATCATTATAGGCAGATTAGGTTGTACCCCTGTGCATGTTCTAATTGCTCCAAATCAATCAAATCAAAATCTAATCCGGATACACGCAAACACAGAGTCACAATAAAGCTTCGGCCAAACCTGAGCGACTAAAAAACGGGAAGCGGGAGCGTCAACAACGCGAAACTAACGCGGGAATTATCATGCACACCTGCGCTACTACAACGCGAACAGCGAACATCATTTCGTTTAGTGAATAGTCAATTTTTTAAGTATATTTTTGTATCCAGGATTTTTCAGATCGTATAGAAGAGTATGTTCTCTTACTTTTTCGATAAACATCTCTGTATTATGATCGTCCGTCATCGTGGAGTTAAAATAATGAGACGTCCGTAATGATGTAACGATCCGTACACACGTCTGACCAATAGACGCGTGCTTCCCGCTCACTCCCGCTTTCCATACGCGGTGTTCCCGCGTCACGGTCACGTAGGTGTGCAAGTCGCAATATAATAACATGAGCAGCGTCCGCCGCGTGGTAGACGCCCGCTTCGCTTCCCGCTTCCCGCGTTGTGGTCGCTCAGGTTTGGCCGAAGCATTAAAGTTCTAAACATTGTTGGTATAGAAATGTCCTGCTATCATAATCATTTATTACCACCCCGTAAACGTCCACTGCAGAACACGGGCGCCCACCGCTATTCACAAGTATGGGCGTATACTGCTACTTATTGTATTAACTATTAAGTGTTAACTACCGTTCTTTATGACTCCTTAAACTACATTAACTCTAATCACGTTATAGTGTCGACCCTTACTTGACGACTTCGAAGGTCCGAGAACCTTGAACCCATAAACATTATGACATGGAGACATGGACGAGCGAAAACATACATAAACTAACTCTGACGGCTTACAAACCGAGTATTTATATAGATTACACTATATAAATAACAAGTTTAATATCGTTTGAAGGGGATTAGATACTGTTTGGATGTTGATAAATAACTTAATTTTCATAATCATTTTGAAAATATTTCAAAGCTCTGTTACATTAGACATTCAGATGAAAAATACAATTTTGTCAACTCTTTGAAGTTCAGACGTCTTGTTGATTTTACGTTGTCCCCAAGGACCGGCGAGGACTGTTTGACCTTTTGAAGTTGATCTACGTTACATGCCCAGTTCACACAATGATTATTTTTATTTTTAACAAACATTATTCAAGAAGATTCAAAATAAGGATGTTTGGTACATCATCATCATAAAATCATTACATAGGTCGGTAGTTTCTACGTCCAATGGGAATAACTCAATTTAAAATAACGATTGCTCATTAATTCTGCGGAGTGTTGAGCGTCTCATTTCTGCAAAACTAATCAATACAAGTCTCCGATCAGTATATCAATCTGTAGCTGACGTAGGCTATCGTTGAATGACGAAGATTCCATCAATATAGAAAAACTTCTAGTAAGTTTGAAAATAGTTTTATTTGAATAGGATCCTCCAAATTGGAAAGGAGTCATGCAAAATTACTTTTCTTTTTCTGAAGAGTAAGTACTAGGTACAATACAAATTTATTGAGTGGCCATTCTTGGATTGGACGTCATATCCATACTAATATATTAGGTATATACTAGCTTCTGCCCACGACTTCCTTATGCGAAAGTCGTGACACCACAATATACTAAAATAACAACCACATTTTTATAAAACTTCCTTGCCTTCCGGAGCAATTTCCCATTGCTTGCGAAGTTTTTAATGAACGCCTGCGTTCCTGCATATACTACCTAATGAACCAACACTGGAACACTGACTGATACATTCTTACAAATTATTCCTGACCAACAGAAATAATATAACAGTAGATTGTAAGCACACGTTATTTCGCATTAACCGTTACCTAACCATAGAATTTTTTTTATAACCAAAGATGACAAAAAGGAGGAGGTTCATTCATCAATTTTTTTTTGTATATTCATTGATGTTTTCGTCAATTGTAAAACAAATTTGTTTTTTTAGGGTTCCGTAGTAAACAAGGAACCCTTATAGTTTCGCCATGTCCGTCTGTCTGTCTGTCTGTCTGTCTGTCTGTCTGTCCGTCCGTCCGTCTGTCCCCGGCTTAGCTCAGAGACGCTTAGTCCTAGAAAACTGTAATTTGGCATGGCTATACATAATATTAATCATGCCAAAAAAGTTGTAAAATAAAACCATGAATAACATCTTTTTTTAGGGTAGCTCCCTTACACGTGAAATGGGGATGATATTTTTTTTTCTCGTCTATTCCATGGTATGGGGTATCGTTGGATAGGCCATTAAGAAATATTGTGGGTTTGGGAAAACCATTTTTCAATTAAGGGATCCGTTTGGGTAATATTAAGCTTTAAAGTGCTAGTTTTTGTTAGAGTCAAGTGTCCCCCCCCCCTGCCAGCTAAATGGTTGGTTTTGGATATGTGAAAAAATTCATGGCAATAGTATATATAACGAAATTAAAAGGAAAACTATCACAGCTAAGTAGGCTTCACAAGTTAACGAGTAATAGTCGACCAACTTAAATTTGCAGTTGGAGAATTGACCGTAACGTATATCGATGTATGGGAGAGCATGTTTTTCAACTACAATGTTAAGTTTGTTTTTGGGATAAATTCATCCCAAACACGGAACCCTTCATTGTGCGTGGTCCGACATGCACTTGGCCGGTTTTTTTTCAATGGAAAGCTCATTACGTATTTTTTCCACATAGCGTATGTTTATGATACAGTAATACGAGTATTAACTTCCTGTCACTGCTATTTACAAAACAAATATTAGTGGTATACGAATTTGTGTGTGCCACAACCAAAAAGTGAAAAATAAAAACTTCTTACAATATAACAACAGATTCGTTCAACTGCCGGGCGTCATGCTAAGCCTGCTGGCCACTTTGAATTAACCGGTCGAATGCCGTAATTACAGAAACAATTAAAAATCCATTGTGTCTCGCGTGGATCCACGTTCCGGCGTCACGAAGGGTTAAAATCAAACCTGCATGCTGCGAGATTCCAGACTGAAACTGTTTTCACACGATAACTATCAATTTCTAAATTTCAAAACATTCGATTGTTTGACTTTCAATTGTTTTTTCATTCGGTTTTTAAAGTAAAGATACATTGAAAATTACATATTTTTTTTAATCGTAAACAGCTTGCAATATCTAATGTTGTGTTTGGAGAGTACACGGCTAATAATAATAATAAATAATAATATAATTTTTATTTCAGAGAATCTCCATATAAGTTAACATAATTAAAATCACACAAAAAGACAATCATAAAACTATTAGTAACACACTAATAGTTTTATGATTGTCTTATTGTGTGATTTAACATTGTATCTAAAATTATGTTAGTATATACCTATACCTAACTGATGCCTATGGCCATGAATGAACGCACCGTACATATCTAGTATAATCGCTTTCGAAGTGTAAACTTCGACTTGAATAATGAACCCTGAGGAAGACCAGCCACTAAGGTAAATAATGATGAATTCAGTTCGATGGTGGAAGCCGATCCGTATCAAACTACGAAGGAATTAGCGGCATGGTTTGATGTTAGCATACCCACAATATTTACCCATTTGCATCAAATCGGTAAGCTAAAAAAACCTGAAAAATGGGTGCCTCATGATTTGACTGATCTGCAGACAGACGCGCGTTGAAGCTTGCTTTACTTTGTTGAACCGTTATAGAAATGAAGGGATTTCGGAGCGAATTGTGACGTGTGATGAAAAGTGGATTCTTTACGATAATCGCAAGCGAACAACGCAATGGCTGACTCCAGACTGGTCAAAAGCCGCAACAATGCCCTTAAGCGAAGCTTACCCATAGAAAAGTGATGGTGATTGTTTGGTGGTCATTCACTACAGCTTCCTCAGATCCTATCAAGCAAAAACAGCAGATGTCTACTGTACTGGGGGCCTAAAATGGACGCTTTGGCAGAATCATAACATGATCTGCGTACAATTCATATCCCGCAATTCATCTGTTTGACAGTTGTGTATGGAGTTTCGTAAAATGGTCCACAAATTAAGAAATAATATAGTGAAGTCTAATGTTAAATAGCAGCTGTCAAACAGATGAATTGCGGGCTGTATGAATTGCACGCATGATTCTGCCAAAGCGTCTATTTTAGGCTCCCTGAACTTCGAACAATGATGGCGAAACTTGCAGCGAGACCGCCCCGACTCTTCAACCGACCTTTTGATTCTTTTCTTTTTTTTTATAAAACGTTGCCCCACACTAGGATTTTCTCCTGTATTGTGGGTGCGTTTACAAACATTTAACTCACATACACAAACAGCCAGACCCGGAATAACTACTTGTAGGTAATACAAATATTTGTTCCGTGCGGGAATCGAACCCGCGACACGCAGCGCAGCAGTTAATCGCTTAACCATTGCGCCAACCGTGCCGTCAAACGTCCGCTGGCATAGCTAGTAGGAGCTTTTCCCTGATCCTCAAGATCTGTGTTCCCCAAACTAGGGATTCTACGTCCAGGCTACGGGCTGGACACCTACACGCTGCTCCATCTGCACGCTACTCCATCTGCGCGCTGCACGTGTGCTAAGCTGTGCGTTGCACGTGTGCTGCTACCAGCATACGTCGCCTGCGAAGCTACGGAGGCCTCACCGGCCCCATGATGAGCCTGTGCCGGCAGCACCCCTACGTCTACCACGTGCTGCCAAGGACGGTACCCTTCCTCACCTGAAGTGTGATAGTGCTAAGACCAGTAAACAGTGACCTAACCCGCGACCTAGCCTACTAGGTAAATATATCTATTAACTAAACTTGAGTTTCCTTTCTCTCTTTACACTACCTAAAACTGTTAACGGCCTGCGCAGCCTCCCTGCGAAGCCGTTACAGTGGATCTTTACCACTATTGCTCCATGATAACGCAAGACTTCACACTACTCGAGAAACTGTTTTAAATACTACAGGACCTTCGGTTAGAAACCATCCGTCATCATCCGCACTCGCCGGACCTGGCCCCAACCGAATACCATTTTGTCCACGATTTGGACAATTTTACGTGATAAAAAATATTTTTTTGTTTTTTTATATTTTAAAACTAAAAAAAAAATTAAATTGATTTTATATTTATTGAGTGATTTAATTTACCTTAGAAAAAGTGTGTTGAGTTTTTTTTTGTAACTGATATATTCGTTCCCTATTCAGCCCGGTAAGTAATGGAATAATTTGACTGTTGAAAAACACTGGTATATGTGTTCTCTCAGTCTCATTTCCTAAGAAATGTGTGGGAAGTTTTTTTTACGATTTCCGATTTTTCTAGTGCTCAAAACTTAAATTAGAATTTTTTGATCCATAATCAGAATCGATTGACATCCAAATTTGTTTTTGTGAAAAATGCCCATTTTCTTGGTGACTGTAATTTTTTTTTTCTGTGAATGCAGATCAAAATATTTCACAAAGTTAAAAAAAAAATAAATCATTTATTTTATTAATAATACTTATTCTGAATTTTTATATGATACTATATACCAAAAGTACACGTGATTTTGGGTAGGGGGTTAGTCTAAAACGTCACCACGTATTACCAGGGGGTAGGGCGGTTAAAAAGTTGCTAAAAAACATCACGTGATTAATGGACGACTCCTTAACGACTGAACGGGTTTCAATGACGAGCCAAAACTGGTTCAATAAAAAAAAGTCGCGGCCATTAATCAAACATTATTAATTAGATGCAGAATAATATAACGACAAAGTTATTAAGCGGTACCATAACCTAACATCAGTTTGAACCGAGTTAAAGATAATAAAAACAATTTTTTTTTTTTACTTTTTTATTCCCTAAAAGCAGGATTATAAAGCTTAGAGCCTACTTTTCACATAAAAAATCAAATTCTAATACTTATATCATCTCGTACTGCACTTGTAGAAAAATCGTTTATCAATTCATTTGTGTGCTTGGTTTTTCCAATACCGACTAAGGTTTCAACGATCGCGGTATAAAACCAAACACACCACTTCCCATAGTGATTAGGTCACTGTTCTTTGGAACACAGTTAGATCATGACCATGAGGGTTAGGATTTTTTATTCTGGTAGTGTGTTCCCGTGGGATAATTTGCCGTTTTACGTGGATGTGACGCATGTTTTCCCCCAACTTGTTATTTTTGTATTTGTGTTCTTTCTTTGCGTAATGTGTACCGCAAATAAACGTATTTTCTTTTTCTTTCTTTTTTTCTTCTAGTTTCCGGCCTCCATGCGGACAAAAGCTAGTTTTTTATAAACAATCGATCAAGCAATATTTCCTTAAGAGAAGAGAAAACGGAAATCGCATAGAATTTAAGTTACTTATACTTAAATTCTATGCGATATCCGTATTCTGAAGAGAATAAATATCACTCTACTCATATCAAATCTATTATAATTAGGCCGAGGAAATTAAGTATTGGACCCTGCACTAAATCATAACAGCGATTTTTATCTTGAATTGTTTGAACTTACCTGTTCAAACAATTATAAAAAAAAATAACATTTTCCAGGACCTCATCAAGGTAAAAAAAAAAAAAAACAACGCGTTATTGTAAATAAAAATAGAGGCAAATTTTGGTTATATTATGTAAAAAATTGGTAAAACCAATATAGTTTTTCAGAAATTAACAAATTTGTCGACGGACGAAGAAAAACGGACGGTGGCCCAGTGGTAACGGCCTCGACTAACGAGTAGTAGGTCGTGGGTTCGAACTCAGACAGGAGCTTAAAGGAGTACAGAAGTGTAAATTATTTCAAAACCAGGGGGCCTAAAATGGACGCTTTGGCAGAATCATAATATGATCTGCGTACAATTCATACATCTCGCAATTCATATGTTTGACAGCTGCTATTTGACATTAGACTTCAATAAAGCAATTAATAATTTGTGGACCATTTTATGAAACTCCATACAAAACTTTCAAACAGATGAATTGCGGGATATGAATTGTACGCAGATCATATTGCCAAAGCGTCCATTTTAGGCCCCCCCCCCGCTCTCAAAACGGTGAAACAAAACATCGTGAGGAAACCGCCATGTCCTAAAACTAAAAAATCGAAGACATGTGACATCAACCAACCCACACTGGGCCCGCGTAGTGGATTACGGCCCATTCCCTCTCACAGAAAGAGCCCTGTGTACCAGCAGTGGAAAGATTATAGGCTGTTTGTGTATTTGTCCACCGAAATTAGCGTAAAGTTTGGCGTAAATTCCCCGGACTAAATAATAAGGTTCTATTCAAAGAGTTAATATCGAGACCCTAATGGGATTATTATTTGGTTCACAAATTGAAATGAATGTATGCCAATAGGGGCTCAACTGCTAAACAAGATTAAATTATTACAATGAAAAGCAAGACAAAGCTTTCGCTGTCGAAGGCTTTGTATAGATTTGTGAGTGAACGACAATGTAAACTTACATTACATAATTTACTCATGTGTTGTTGAGTTACCTACTCAACTGTACTGTTTGTTTTGAAAATGACAACAGTAGGGCAGAATAATTTCTAGTTAGTAATATTGTACGTTGTTAGTAGGCAAAGTTTTAGATTAATTATACATACATACATAAACTCACGCCTTCTTCCCATGGGGGTAGGCAGAAACTATAGAACGCCACGAGCTACGCTCCTTACATACTCCTTTTGCTTCGCCTACGTTCATACATCTGGTTATAGACGCACGCACTACTAGATTAATAATTATGAGGGGCATAAATATCAAAACAGTGTAGGATGGTGCCTAAGGACGTTCCCAGAAGGGATTTTAGAAAAGCTTGCACCATAAATGGGCTGAAAAAAAAGAATAGTTTAAGATTTTAGTTCGAATACGATTCGGGAGTACAGAATACCTGAGCTTATGCTATCTTATGATATTGGTTAGAGCACGCCATAGGAATTTTGTTCACAGTCAATCTGAATCATCATGCAATCAAGCACGTTAAGCCGTTGGTCCCGGCTGTCATTCGTGGATCTTTGAGAGTCGTTAAGGGTCGTCAGAAACCTGAAAGTCTGACTACCAGTCTTACCAAGGGGTATTGTATTACCCAGTAACTGGGTTTTGGAGGTCAGATAGGCAGTCGCTGCATGTAAAATACCGGTATTCAGCTGCATCCGGTTAGACTGGAAGCTGAGCCCCAACTTATGTAAGTAGTTGGGAAAAGGCTGGGAAGATGACAGTCAGTTTGAATCATCTCATTGATAGGGCAATGCTAAAAATACCGACAATACGACTAGCATTACCAGCACCATGTGCACCTCCTTCTGCCAAGCAGTAATGCTCGCGAAGGAGGAGGCGGAACGCGTGAGGGAGAGGCAGGGTTCGCGCCCTCGCGCCCCTAGTCGCCGCAGGAGACACCCCGGGCGGCGGGAGTCGCAAGCCGATTTCCGGCCACCGTAGGCGCGGGCTTGCAGACGGTGAGCGATGGGTAACTCGCCGTCCGACAAGGACCAGGCCCAGGTCGACAGCGCGCTGTGTTCCACGCGCACCTCAAAGAGATGTCAGCATCAACTGACCAACCTGCCAGGGTTACCAGTTTGTCCGAATGGGATATCGTGGCCCTGGAAAACAGGCAACGGAAGGAACACGGGTGGGTTTTAGTCAGTAAAAGCCTGACAGGCCCGACAAGTAATTTGCTAATTTCCCACCCAAACAAAAAAAAAACACCGTGTGCACTCAATTATAAAATGAGTAAAACTGAAGCAAAAAAATATTGTGGTAAGTAATTCTCTTATGGAGCGACCCTTGGTGCAGGAAGCGAGGATCGTGTAAGTGACGTAATAAATGGGGAAACGCGAGATCCTTCTCAAATAGCTCTTTATAAAGTGCGCCGAGAACAACTTTACATAACTGGAATTAATTTTAGGAACGGTAATGTAAAACGGAAGCGGTTTTACTGTTTTACAGTTCATTTAAGGATTTATTTAGAAACGACATGTATGTGATATTTAAGGCTTCCGGTAAGCTGGCTTATTTAAACCGGGCAGTGGTAGTCAGCTAGTTCACTGTAAAAATCATGGAGATTTTTTCAGAACTTAATATTTTTGCTGTAACTAGCCTATGTCGCAGTGTGGTCCAAGCTGTTGAAGGACAATTCTATCTATAACAGTATCAATTTTGAGACACTATAGTTATTACTCATCAAATTGGAATTGAAAGACGGTTAATGGTAGATATAGACCTTCCCCAAGCATCACCAGACCGACCAGTTCTGCGTTACCCGCATCCTGCTAATTCCCACGACTTCGTTAGTTGGTCGGTCAATTTTGTGGGGGGCTCACCCACGTTGCGCCTTCCGATACGCGGTCCGCACTTGAGAACTCTTCGGTTTTATTGGCCATCCGTTCTATTAAATCTAAATCCATTAAATTTATCAAATCTTCGGAAAACTTAAGGAAACCGATTCCAATGAAACTTGTGTTATAAGAAGACAGATATCAAAGTACTTTCTTTGGAAATTATTTCCTGACTAATTGTGAAGTGGAATAATTCCTAAAAGAAGACTTACAGAAGAAGTATAGGTTTATGGCTTCTACATACTGGCGCGACTTGTCGCGCGACGCGACACCGGTAGAACAAAAATTCAAGAAAATTGTTCTTGAATTTGAAAATTTGAAAAGCCTTTATTCGTCACAGAAACAGGTGCATAAAACAAAAATCTTGGTAACACTAAGCTGAGCGCACTGCGTCCGCGTACTTTCTTCACAGATTAGATCGTGTTCTATGAACAATCTCGTTGTATCTGAGTTCTTTTACCAGTCCATAGCAATATTACGCAATATTACGTGGAACGGATTATTGGTATTTCACATGCATCAGAATATGATTTTTGATTGGTCGACTGTTAAACGAGAGCTGATTGGGAGCAGAGGTGACCCAGTGGTAACTGTCCCGACTTAATCCAGGCGCTTTAATTTGTGTAATTTCATCACCACTGCTCTCAAAGCGGTGAAGGAATCCTGAGGAAACCGGCATGTGTCAGAATCAAATATTCGAAGACATTTGACATCTATAAACCCGTTCTGGGCCCGCGTGGTGGATTATGGCCCACTCCTTCTCACAGAGAGGAGGCGTGTGGCCCAGCAGTGGGGTCATTATAGCCGATTATAATAATAATAATAATAAAGCCTCTTTATTCCTTAATTTTAAAAAATTACATAAAAATAAAAGGTAAATAATAAATAAAATAAGGTAATTAGTTAAGGACCCCTCCCTTTTTTTCCACTCCTTTCTGTCCTGTGCTGCTGCAGGCCAATTCTGGCTCGCTAATTTTTCGATCTCGTTGACCCATTATAGCCGATTATGACTGTTAAATTGATTATTATCGAATAAGCGCGGCCGCTGAGCGCCCGAGTTTTTCCATTAGGGAATTCTCAGTTAAGTTGAAACCCGAAGTTTAGATTTATTTATGCCCGGTTAGATTCTTCCCGCATTTAATGGAACCAGGAATGCGAGGAATGGTAATGGTACACGCATTTCAAAACCCCTTCGAGAAATACAAGCTTTTTGTAAGGATTGTTAAACTGTAATTGCCTCGCAACAAAGGTCACCTTAACAAACACGGGCTTTTGAAAACTTTTTACAATGTTGAATCTGTACAAATTGAACACAGCAGAGCTTAGCTGTAGGTAGCGGTTTGCCAGATGATGCCGCGGTGTGTTCGCATCGAGGCTCGGCTCGCGCATCGGAGTGTCGCAGGTCTAACCTATCCAAACCAATCAGTTTGGAGTTGGGTACTCTACAAAATGTACCTATAACATTTCCAACTGAAAAATTATTTATTAAAGTAAAATTAACGTTTCTGGAACAAAGAAATCTAAATCTGGAAACAGATTAAAAAAAAGCTTAATATCATATTTATTTACTTCATAATCACTTTTACTGTTGGTCGAACGAATCGTGGATTCTCCCTAAGGAATTGACTTAACTGCCTTGAACCCTGTTGTAAAATTAATCGGAATAATAATGAGGACTGAGAAATTGGGATAGAAATTAATTTGCCTCCTCCATCAGCGCCCATTGGGCGGAAAGAAAGCGAAAAAGATTTTTACATGAACGGGAGTTTTATCTGCACCATGGTACTAAAGTAAACAAGAGCATGCCAATGTCTGTCATAATGAACAGTGGATATCTTGCTGTGATCTTGACAGTGTACACGATAAAGAATCACATTAAAATTCGCTTGCAAATACTTAGTCCATGTGCAGTTACAAGGACAAAAAAGGAAGGTTACAAAAATTGTCTTTTATACATACACATACAAAAAAATCACGCTTTTTCCCATGGAGGTAGGCAGAAACTATAGAACGCCACCTGCTACGCTCCTCACATACTTCTTTTGCTTCGCCTACGTTCATACATCAGAAGGCCAATTCTCGTAATTTAAAACGTTCAAAATCTAGTCGCAATCTCATCTTGGCGACAAACAAACGTCAAAAAATTGTCAAAATGTAGGGAAATAAGAGGTATTTTGGACTTCTTGGCGGGAAAGTGAAGCGTCATGTTCAGCAGTTTGTTTAATTTTCCAAAATTGGTGTTTAGCCGAATATTAATGTGTAATAATGGTGGATTATTAACCATTAAGTGTTTGTGAACGTGCATTAGTGTAGGCAAATGAAACAAAACAGTGCAACTTCGCTTCAAGTTCTCTCAAGAAGTCCGCGTGAGGACTCAGTAAAGTTCCACATCTTTACTGAAACTCAAGGGGAGTAGGCGGGGATATCATCATCATGCATTTATAATTCATTTCATCAATATTAAACAAGAACTAACTTGACATTGGCTAAATGCACAAACCGTGCGAAGCCAGAAGGAAAAAAAAAAAAGAAAAAAAAAAGAGGTATTTTTGACAGATTGAGACTGAGATCAGACTGTGAACGTTCTTAAAATTAGTAGAATTGCCCCTCTGGTCATATAGGCACGCCGGCGCCGCCGGTTGCGTCCTGCACCACACAGACACTAATTCGAGACTCTAAGTCAGATGCGTAGTACATGCACCTGACGAAGGCCCGGACTCAACCAAAGCGGAGAGGAGAGGAGATGTGTGTAAACGACCAATAAGATATCGTTATTTCGATGCGATGGTACGGTAACGTTATCTTATCGGTACAAATCTTATTGTTCGTTTACAAACATCTCCTCTCCTCTCTGCTTTGGTGGAGTCCAGGCCTTAGAGTCTCGAATTAGTGTCTGTGTGGTGCAGGACGAAAATAATAGCACCACCCTATTTCTTCCCGTGGGTGTCATAAAACGCGACTAAGGGACTTACTAGAGAATGTGCAACAGCGTTCTCTATGCATTTTAACACCATACTGCGATCGTCAACCCACCTTTCAAGCGTGGCGATCATATAACCCCCCCCCCCCCTCTTTGGGGGAGGTCTATGTCCAGCAGTGGACATCTTTCGGTTGAAATAATGATGATGTTGAAGTTGTCTTTTATACACTTACGTAACTATGATGCCAAGCTAAGCCAGATTCAGATACATTTCAGCAACTGAAGAACCTGAACAACCTAATTTAAGAAGTAAGAACTACACAAGAAACGTGGTTTAAACTTGTAACAGTATCTACTTATTCGTTTTTATGTGTAAAAACAAAAACTTGAGGAAACGAAGTCTAAGTGGAAGTAACAATCCTAAATTACAAAGTTAACCCAGGCATTAGATGGATTTAGAAGATTACTTTGACTTCTGTTTTGCCAATGCTTTTATAAATATTATAATAATGGTTTAAAAACTTGAACTAGAAAACTCCTGACATCACTACTTAGACCTTGTTTAATTGATATCGTCACTGTATTTATTTACTAATTTATTGATAAGTGCCAGCTGTCTTAACACTAACTAAAATTCACGAAAAGGTAGTCATAGCTTAAAGGAACCGAAAATCTTTTTTAATTAAAAGTCGTTTAGAAGAAACAGTCAGATAAAGAATTGATTGGTTAACATAAATTCCCAAAAAAATTGGGCTGTGCCTGGCTAAAACGATAAGGAACAAATGATCACGCTTTTCTGAATTTATTACAGATATTCCTATCCACATCAGGTATGTCGCGCTATCGCAAATGTATAAACTCGAAAAGCACGACTGGACTTTATTATACATCTGCATGAAATAGACCATAAACTTTAAAATGACCTCTGGCAGAATTCAAGATAGTCTTGTACAGTCTGCGTCAGAATAATTGAGAAGATCAGACTGTTGAAAATGATCAGAAAAACTATTATAAAATTAAGAAAAAAACTTTTTTACAAAAAAAACAACCGACTTCCAACAAAAACACTAAAAAGTGAAAAATAACTTTAATTTCGGAAGCACATAACATAACATCACGCCTTGTTTCCTCGAAGGGTAGGGCAGAGGTGTACCTGTAGTACACCCACATTTAATATTATATTTAATTTAATTTCGGAAGTCGGTGTCTTTGGTTTTGTATTTTCGTTTATGGCCACCGACTTCCAAAATTAAATTAAATATAATATTAAATGTGGGTGTACTACAGGTACACCTCTGCCCTACCCTTCGAGGAAACAAGGCGTGATGTTATGTTATGTGCTTCCGAAATTAAAGTTATTTTTCACTTTTTAGTGTTTTTGTTGGAAGTCGGTTGTTTTTTTTGTAAAAAAGTTTTTTATTTTTCACTTTTTAGTGGGGCCTACCCCACACCAATTCGTATACTACTACTTGCTATGAAAATAACAGAGACAGGAAGTTTCATTTTACACCCCTTAAGGGGTTAAATCTTCAAAAATCTGTTTTTAGCGGTTACCTACGTCATAATAACTATATGTGTGCCAAATAGCCCAATCAATTCAGTGATTTGAGCTTTGTGTTGATAGATCAGTCAGTAAGTCAGTCACTATTTCCTTTTGTATGTATTAAATCTATAGTGTAAATCGACATGTTACGACGACCCCAAATAAATTGGGATTAGGGCAGGAGACTGATGATGAAGTATTCAGGCTAAGTTTCAAGTTAATAGATCAACGAAAGAAGATTTTTTTCACAAACTGTATCCATCCCCCTTTACACCCCCAAAGAGGTTAATTTTTTAAAGTGGTTTGCGACTTTTCCATTATTTGACATAGAGGTTATACCAATTTTCGAGTTAATCAAGCCACGTAGTAAAATCCTCTCTTGTAAAATTGACTACCCCTTTTCACCCCGTTATGCTACCCATAACGGGGTGAAAAGGGGTAGTCAATTTTCGAAAAACCCTGATACAAGTTATTCTTCATTTTTGGTCTTAAGTATAAATACTGAGTTTCGAGTTGATCGGACCGCGCGTTAAAATTCTTCTATACAAGCTTTGACATCCCATCCGTTGAAGTTAAGTTAACAATAAAATATAAACTTTATAATTTACTTACGTAAGGATTCGTCCAAGTTTCAAGTTTATTAACCCTAGGAATAAGATTTTTCATGCAAACAAAACCCCCCGTTTTCCACCCTTAAAGGTCAAATTTCCATAAACCCCTTCTTAGCGGATGCCTACGTGCCAAATTTCAGGCCAATCTGTTCAGTGGTTTGAGCTGTGTTGATAGACCAATCAGTCACGGTTTCATTTTATATGTACATATGGCTAGATATATATATTGAGAACCTCCTCCTTTTTTGTAGTCGGTTAAAAATAATTTATAGCCAGAGTGCATCTCATGACAATTCCAATAAGACCAAACACGGGTAGAATACATTGTTTTTTAACGGAGTTCCAGTGCCTACCACCCATCTTCATCATCAGATCAGTTTGATGGTACCATTTTGATCAGAACTATTTATATTAAATTTAAATTTGCTTCGCTTAACTATCTTAATCCAGATATCTCATCGCCCCCCGTGAATTACGTATCACTGAGAAGTTCCGGTGGCCATCTGTGGCCTTCTTCATCTGTTCCACTTCACCAAATTATACTTTCTGAATGCAAATGATTGACTTGTTGATGAAAAAATAAAAATTGCTAAAGGTATGCCTATAATATTTGAGGAGTTCCCTCAATTACTCATGGATCCCAACATCAGAACTGGATTTTGAAAAAATGGGACCAATCTGGAAGTATATCCTTTCAATTAAAAAAATAATTTTCCAAATCGGTTCATAAACGACGGAGTTCTGAGGTAACAAACATTAAAAAAAAATACAGACGACTTGAGAACCTCCTCCTTTTTGTGAAGTCGGTTAAAAATTGAACAGAATGACAGTTGTCTCGACAACTGTCATATTGTTCACTTTTCAAGTCGTGTTTATTGAGACAAGTTATTCAAATAATTTTGAGTAGTCTGTTCATCTCCACTTTTTTGATACTTTCATTACCAAAAGGGTTGATAAATAACATGTCTTTACACATGTTTTTCATCAACCCTTTTGTAAATGAAAGTACACATCACAGACAGTACATATCTAGAAACTGATCTATTTCGTTTCTTATCTTTATGTATGGCCTATATGGTATGGCCAAGCCAAAAGCCTCTATTCTACATTGAACGTTAACAAGGTCAAAAGTTCTGTTTACTTGAGATAAAAGAAGCCATTATGTCAAACTACTTCCAAAGTTCTCTTGTACATCAAAGTAAAACCACACCGGGTTCCCTCTGGGCCAATTTAATTGTAAAAGTTCAAAGGTAACTGTAAAATGCTCACCTTTATAAATCGCCCTAGTTTATTCAATTGTATTTTATTAAAGTAAAACTTTTTTACACACGCTTGACTTGGGGAGTAAGCTGGTGAATGCGTGACGAGAGCGTTACGGAAGCGAGCGACGGAATTTGAGAGAGAGATATAAGTTAGTGAAGATAGAAAGAGAGAGAGAGAGTTACGTTTCGTATATTACTGTAGGGGCAAGAGGGAGAGGTGCAAGCACACATTTTTTTTCTCTCTTTCTCTCATAGCCAGTTGCGTTTCGTATATCTAAGACACAGTGCAGGCCTATTGTTGTAAGTACCTAAGTCATCATTTCAGCCGAAAGACGTCCACTGCTGGACACAGGCCTCCCCCAAAAAGGGGGTGGGATTTGCCATAATCGCGGAGGTTGGCGATCGCAGCATGGTTTTAAAAATGCATAGAGAACGCTGCTACCCATTCTCTAGTAAATCCCTTAGTCACCTTTTACGACACCCACGGGAAGAAATGGGAATGTTGTAAGTAAGTAAATAAGTATAATTAGTATTACTATTTGTAAGTTTACTTCAGTCGTGTGGTCTAAAGCACACTCGTTTTTAGGGTTCCGTACCAAAATGGTAAAAAGGAACCCTTATGGTGAGACTAAGTCTGTTTGTCTGTCTGTCACACCTGGATATCTCAAGAACTACTAATGCTATCAACTTGAAATTTAGAAAAGTTTTAGATGACGTTTGCCCAACTATTTTGCATACAAGAAAAATATATCTTTTTTGCAAAAGGGACTGAAAGGGGATCTTAAAAATTTGAAGTAGGGCTACTAGGGCATGTAGGGTATCATATTATATGAAAGAACGCTGTTTGCACATTCTCAAACATTTTTTTTTTTTTTTTTGCAGCATAGTTTCCGACTTTTGACGAAAAATGTAAAAAAAAATACCGTTCCCCCCCTTATCTCCGAAGTTTGCATAGATAAAAATCTGAAATATATTCTATGTGATAGAAGTGTATGTAAAGATTACAGGAAAAATAAAACGATGTCTCTAAATAGCACAGTTTTTCGGAAATCATCAACATCATATATACGTACGGAACCCTCGGTGCGCGATTCCGACTCGCTCCTGACCGGTTTTTTTTTAGATGTGTTTAAAAGGTAGGGGCGCTAGCACATCAAGTTACTACAATCTGCTTTAATAGATTATAAACTTTATAGCTAAGGTTAAGGTTGATTGGGAAAATTTGACAGTTTCGGGTAGCTTGACCTGCTGGCGTCTCTGGATAAAATCGTTGTTACTGTGGTGGTTTAGATGGAATTGAATTGATGTCCTTTTGAAAATTTTGCCGTTCCTATGTCAATTCAATTCAATTCAAATTATTGCAATCCATAATGTACACATATAGGTGGTGAAACCCAGTGAAAGGGTTACATGATAACCCATTCAATGGGTTCTATACCTACTTGAAACACAGTAACATGAAAAAATTACAATATTATGTTATTTCGATAACCGCCCAGCACGCGTAGCATGACCATGTCTATCTCTATTCTACTCAGGGACCATTTTGGTTACCATTTTAGAAAAACTGCTTAGAAAAACCCTATCGAAAACCCTTTCGAATGAAAGGGTTTTCGATAGGGTTTTTCTAAGCAGTTAATCAAAAAGCCAGGTAATTTTTAATGGCTTAAATGAAGCCGTTTAAAAGGGTTACCCACACCGTATGGGTTTTTATCGAATACCCTTTCAATGGGTTTCCAAAGTTTAATTTAAGCCGTTGATAAGGGTTACCCTTATCGTATGGGTTTTTGTTTAACCGCTTAGAAAAACCCTATCGAAAACCCTTTCAATGGGTAACCAAAATGGTCCCTGGGTAAAACTTTCGGGATTCTGACGACCCGTAACAACTGTCAAAGATCTACAAATAACAGCCGGGATCAACGGCTTAACATGCTTTCCGAGGCATGGAGGGGTCTTGGTATGTAAAGATGGTCACCTATCCACGGACCAACCGCGGCAAGCGTAGCTTAACCTGATCGATCGACCCGTGCGGCTGTTATTACCTAACCACAAGCCACGCGAAATTTTTTAGTTATATCACTAAAATCTATTACCCAACATATACTTAAGTACTTAGGTATCTACTTGCACGTTTAGTCGAGTTAAATGAATATTAATAAAATGTAGAGTTTGTAAAATCAAATCAAATCAAATCAAAAGTCATGTATTCAAACTAGGCTGAGAATCAGCACATTTCTAGCGTCAAAAATTACATGAGACAGTCCCCCAAAAACGCCCACCCTTCACTCGGAATTAAGTACCTAATTAACTAAAATAGTACCTAATTTGTTAAAATAAACTCGGAGTTAAGTACCTAATTAACAATAGTATCGCTTAATACGCGTTGCTCCACTGAAAAGTAACAACGGGTTAGTTAACTTGACATTTATGTTTTTTGAGTTGGGGACATTGCAGTTCAATCGACGAAACATAAAATAGAATTGCAATGTCTATGCCCTGATGTGTAATCCGACCAAAAATGAATGAATGAACAATGACCGGAAATTGTATACCCATCTCTTTTACACTACATTACGATACGTAATACTTTCTTGTCTTTGAATTTTATAACATGATATTTGATGACGAAAACGTCAGTTAAGGGAAAAATATGTTTTAAGTTTTTATAATTTTTTATTCATTACAAATACATTAAAATCATTTTACACAATAGATCACACAACTAACTATTTACACTAGGTACTAACGAGTAAACAAAAAAATATATAAAAAGGACACTTAAGGGTCGAAGTACCTAATATTTATTTTTATATGAGTTCATGAATATATTGCCTGCTGATACACACTGAAAAAACATGTGTTTGCTTTAACAAAAATCTTGTTTAATGTGAACACGCATCTTGACTTCATACGAGCCTAACAAGATCTTAACTTCTGAAGCTAGGAGAACTTTGTTAAATTATCATAGTTCCGTAAGTAAGTCTTGTAATGAATTAGTTTAATTACGGGTAGTTATTTAATTTAGCTCAAATGTTGGCCAGTTTAAGAATGATATAACGCTAACAAGTTGCTTGTTACCATATACCTACTTAAATTATTATTTGATATATATATAAAAGTGAAGAAGTAAAATCAAACAAAGCATGTATGATGTAACAACGAACGGTGATTATTCTATACATGTCACATTGTCGATATAGATACAATGAGTTTGTTCTGGCAAATATGCTATCTTGTTTATAATAAATAGATAAATAATGATTGAACATTTTAATGCCAACTAAGAGAAAATGTTTCTTAGTTGGTGTGCATTTTTTTCAGTGATAGTACTGAATTTTCACTTACTAGGTATAACGTCGAACAATATAAAATACAAAATAAGTTACCAGCGGGACCTCATAACATCATCATCATTCCCCTTCCCTTATCCCAATTTATTTGGGGTCCATTTTTCTCTATAAGTCGTCATTGGGTAGTCGCCCTCTTTCTAGCCATATCAGCTTACCTCATAACGTCAATTGATTTTGACATTACTAAAACTAGCCTAGAGTTTAGAGACTTAACCCTCCCACATCGGTGGATTAAATATTAAAAAAAAAAAAAACATTTAATTCAGGTACCAACATAACCCATATTTAAAACATCCTTAAATTATTTAACGATACACACAAAATCACACATAAATGTACCTACAAACGAGAAATTACAATATAACGAATAATTACAATATAAATAAAATCAACACACAAATTAGATAATCAAATCAATCAAAGCTCGTATTCATTACAGTAGTCTCTTACGTGCGACACTGTATGTAACTTGTAAAGTTTAACTCTAGGTTTACCGCTCTAACTCTTGGTGGTGCAAGATTAATAATTTGATTAACCCTGAGTTAGCTGTTAACTCCGAGTTAACAGGTATTTAGGATAACACACCATCAGCACGCAAGTTTGTTTGTGAACGAAACGTTAGTTGACAAGTTGATTTTAAGTGAGCTTGCTGGACAGTAGAAAAAACTACACTGCTCGTCCTAGGAAAGATAGCAGACACACCAATTCTTCTGAAACTTTATACAATTAGTAATCATTTCCTTATACACTTTTATCATAGGTACAGCCCTATGTTAAAAATACAAAAACAAAAGATTATCTTTGTACAAAATCTAAAACGACAAGGCCGTAATATTTAAATTAGTACATTTTCATTATTTTGAATTTGTTACTGGTTAAATGTACCCGTTTAACTTTTTACATAATTTCTAAAGCATTTTATGGTTAATACATATCAATAGTGCATTTTTCAATTTAATTGTTCCCGGTATTATTAGATAAAGCAAACAATTTAGTAGTTTAATCATTGTTGGTGCTATCTACGTGTACTCGAGTTAATGAATATGTCCACAAGCTAAGTTGACAAATAAAATTTTCATGAGCAGCGCTAGTCGGGGGTAGGCAACTCGGTACGTAGTTTAGTCGAACGCGCCGCCAGCCGCCTTCAGCGTCGCCCATTCGCCTCCGAATACGCGACGCGGCGCGCCGCTTCCGTTGCCAACTGCTGAAACTTTCCTTCGCGCGATTTTCCGCCGCGACTCTTCGAACGGAAAACTTGTAAATACATAAATATGTAATATTTTGTGACGTCAGAAATTGGTAGCGCATCAATTTTAAAATATTCTGTTTATTTATAATTCTGATATTATCATAGCTCAGTTTATTCTTAAAAAAATAACAGAGTTAATAACAGTATTAATAAGTTTAAAATGACTACAACTATAATTGTGATATAAATACAAAATTGTAAAGTGATTAATACTTATTTAATTAATGTTTCAACTCATCGAGTTGAAGTCTAGTGATCTGAGTAAAATTATTATGTGAAAAAAAAAGAAAGTTTTATTGTGTTTAGTGAGCACAGAATATGTGTAAATCAAAGTGAAGAGATTCCAAATATCAACCAAAGTTTACAGAAGTTATTTCTACGTGAAGGTTAAAAAATCAGTAAGTGCGCAATGTCAACTTTGGGAGCCACTAGCGTGTTAATCGTTCTGCAAACACGCTGTAAAGCGGCGTCGAGCTGTGCACTCGTTGTGTGTCGTGTGTGTTAGCACAGAGAGCCAGGAGGCCTTAGTGAATACAGAACAAAGAAAACTGGCGTTATCAACACCCACCATCCTGCTCCAAATTGTGGCCTCGTCGCTCTTCGCAATGGACACTAGGCAAGTTCCTTCAATGAAGTCAAAATTACTAGGTGATAAGGCTTTAGATAAGGTAGCTTAAAAACCGGCCAAGTGCGAGTCGGCCTCGCGCACGAAGGGTCCCGTACCATTATCTATAAAAATGGCAAAAAATCACGTTTGTTGTATGGGAGCCCCCTTAAATATTTATTTTATTCTGTTTTTTTTTGTATTTGTTGTTATAGCGGCAACATAAATACATCATCTGTGAAAGTTTCAACTGTCTAACTATCACGGTTCATGAGATACAGTCTGGTGACAGACGGACAGACAGACAGACAGACGGCGGATCCTTGGTAATAGGGTTCCCGGATTTACGAACCTTTATTAGGGTTCCGTACCCGAAGGGTAAAACGGGAACCCTAATAAAGGTTCGTAAATCCGACTCCCTTAGGTCTCTCGTCCGACCGTTGATCGCAGTAAATCAAGTAGAAAAAATATACCTAGCACAGGTCTGCGTGATTTTACAGAAACAACGAAAACTTTTGTAATTAAATGTATTGTCTTAGAGATGAATACATAACCAGTTACTGAAATGTGTACCACACACATACTTGAAACCTATTTAGATTGTAGTTACATTTAGGTGTACGTGTTAACTTTGTTACAAAAGTATCATATTGTACGGAAACCTTGTTTCACTGTTTATTTTAAAATTAGCGCGTTATTGAGATGTACAAAACATGACTTTATAATTTGGAACACAGATTATTTAAACTGCCGTGTATGATATAATAGGTAATAAGTGCCATTGTATACTTATGAATAAGTGCCATTGAATACCAGTCCTTTTACAGTCGCGGGGGCTGAAATTTGAGCAATGGTTGTCCAGTAGGTTCCTATTTATAAAATAATGTAGTCTGTCTCCCATGCCAGAACTTTAATTCCCCACTTCATCCCTTATCATTATAAAGCCGAGAGGAACCAGCTGGCTGCAGTTGTTCAAGTCCAGTAATCTTGACAGGAAAATCTCTAATTGAATCTCTAATTAACAACATGACAATGGAGGATTTCATTGTCATGTTGTTATGATTCTCCTTCCATTTGTATTATGAAATGTTATCGAAGTATTCGCCAAATTATTATATTGTGCCGTGTTTTCTTAGACTGGAAATCATTGTAGAATATATTTCGGGTAAAAATTACTTGACTTTCCATTAAAATACAATTTTATGAAGGGACTACGGAGTGTGATGCAAAGTTAGTAGGTATACCCTTACCTTGTAGGGGACTGTGTTATAATGAATTGTAATAAGGCAATTCCACGTTCAATAAATAAAATGTAAAGTTAAGGCTTGCAGCTTAAAATCTTTTCATTTCAACCGATCCCTAAATCATTGTTATCTATTTTTCTTTCTTTAAGAATCTTCCCAGCATATTCCCAGGCAGATTTTCTTTGTACAGCTTAGAGGTACTGCGCTGGAGATAGCAAGGTCAAGGTTTCTGAAGCAATTCAGGCAGAAATGTAGTTCTTGGAACCATTGTTATGTCCAGTAGTAAATTCGTTTTTCCAACGATTCGTTAATGATTTCTCGGCCAACTTGGCTCCCAAATCAAGATTACATTGCAGTCGGTACACATCTGAATTTAAAATTCAGAACGTAATAGTGGTTCTATGTATTGTCCGTGTGGTGCCGGACGTAAATGTCCGTGTGGTGCCGGACGTAAAGAACCGTCCTATTTCTACCCTTGGGTGTCGTAAAAGACGACCAAGGGACTAACTAGAGAATGGGCAGCAGCGTTGTATGCATTTTAAAACCATACTGCGATCGCCAACCCGCTTGCCAAGCGTGGCGATTATGGCAACCCCCCCTCCCCCTCCGGTGGGGGAGGCCTATGTCCAGCAGTGGACGTCTTTCAGCTGAAATGATCGAATGATGAATATTGGTTCTTGCGAACGGGCACAGGAATTTAGACAAACTTCCATTGTGATTTTATTGCGTACTTCAGACTTAAAGTTTCATATAATTTTGACATATGAACTAGTGTTTGTAAAAATGAAATTACTTAAACAGAAGGAACGCTATTTGCAAGTGGTGCATGCTTTCTTGATAAGAGTAAATACCTTTCTATTTTTTTCTTCTAAAATAATATACAGAGGCAAGCCTGAACCGTGCTCTCAACCGTGCACAAATCCCGATTCTGGGCTGCAAACTTTATTATTATACTGGGCTCTCTCTCTTTCTCTCTCTTGACAGTGCGTCTATAATTTTAATGATTACTTTGTTTTTCTTTATATTTTTGATTTATATCTCTATTCCTATCTGACAATGCGACATATTTGTCAAAAAAAACACAAAATTGACACATTTTAACGACAGGTGCTGTGTCATAAAGCACTAAAACGAATGAACAATCTTGTAAACGCTTTTTTATTTTCGAATTGTCGGATTGTCGCATGTCACCTGTCGCCTGTCATGTTTTATTGAATAGGACCCAGGACTCCGAACTTTTATGGTAGTGATCCAACCTTAAAAAGTAAACAAACACACGTGTAGGTAAGCAATTTTACAACCTAATAAGCGTTAGGCTTAGGTGTTTCATTATTATGAAAAATGAATGCTTCCAAAATCTTTTAATCATCTGTTTAAATTCGATTAGGACAAAGTGATGAGCTGCTTCGATATAAAAAAAAACAAATAATTAGGTTACAACATTTGGTTCGATATTATTAATCATCTGTCAAAAGCTATTCTCATCTGAGACTATTTCTATCATTTTCATTAAGTATTAACATACATCATATGCTATTTACATACTATAATACTATCGTTAAACACACATACACTCACACTTACTCGCACACGCGCACACACACACACAAACACGCACGCGGGGTGCGTGCGTGTTTGTGTGTGTGTGTGCACACCCCTCCACACGACAGTGCGTCTATAATTTTAATGATTACTTTGTTTTTCTTTATATTTTTGATTTATATCACTATTTTCTTAATACCTAATAAAATTTAATGTCTATTCAATAGCATACACTAAAAGTTGTTACTAGTGGAAGAGCGGAATTTCCTAACACAAATATATTTCTTACTTAAATGGAAATTCCCTAAAGACCTAATGTAAACGTATTTTTAGGTTATTGAAATAAACATTTTGTATTTGTATTCTGTGAGTTAGGTCATGTTTAAAGTGCTCCCAGTAAATAATACCCTTTTGATAAGCTTATATATAGTTAATTACTTTGAACTAGCTCATACATTGTGCATGCTGTGTTCACTATTTTAGGGCATGCATTGTGATGTATCTCTTTAAGTTTGCCTAGTATATATAAGTAATATTGTATTGCACGATTTGTGAAGCATTAAATAAAAAAGGAAAATGGTGAATAACTCTGTGTCTCCTGAAAGAGAAATAATTATAAATACCTTGCTTGTTGGATTTGAAAATGTTGCAGTAACAAATATTTGGAGATACTGCCTATATTTTGTGAATTATTCAGAACTATCTCGAACTATAGATAGTAGTAATAGATAAGTACCAATACAAACATAACGAAAAAAAAAAAAAAACGAGTGTGCTTTAGACCACACGACTGAAGTAAAACTTACAAATAGTAATACTAAATATACTTCCGTAATGCTCTCGTCACTTCCGTAACGCTCTCGTCATGCATTCACCAGCTTAGTCCCCAAGTCAAGCGTGCCTAAAGAAGTTTTACTTCAAAAATGGCTGGAATTCTAAATATTGGTACCGCAATGAAACAAATAATATTCCTTGGTCGTCAAATAAAATATATAATAATAAAACTGTTGATATTTCGCGCTACTGTATACATGCTAAAGAAGCGCAAAATATCAACAGTTTTAGGCGTTTACAAGTTTTTCATAGCAAATACGAATGAAAAAAAAAACTCGATGCTGAAACAATTCATTTCATTTGGGTGGGTTATGACTTATGATTAAAGGTGCACTAAAAGAGTCCTTGTATTCATAACTTTTTTCGGCACATTGTAGGCAGTTAGCCGTGCTACTAACCAACGCTGGCTGTTTATTCGGTTAATCGTTGTACCACCGCATGAGATATTCCCGTAAATATAGTGCTGACACAAGATAACGGAGAAGAAGTACCTATATACTTAAGACTATATTTCAACAAAGGTCCACAGAATGTCTCCATTAGCTTACAACTGAAACAATGCAAATGAAGGAGCATTCATTTAAACTAACAATTATCTAAATTATACGTTATGTTTGAAAACGTATCATACTTGTACAGTCAGTATGCAAAGGATGTGATCATTATCATAACCATAATAAGCCTATAATGTTCCCCATGCTGGGACACACATAAATTGACGAATGTAAAGATTATATTCGTCAATTTAGTGTACCTACACAAACGATACACATAATTTATATCATTTTATAGTATTAAGGTGTACACTCTGGGGGCTCAGCACAAGAACCATGAGAAATGAGTTACTGTTAAATGATAAATGATTTATTTCTGTAAGTAGGTTTGTGCAAACACTTTTACACGTCAAACATATTAAAAAAAAAATAGAAGAGGTCGGCGTTTCATCTCTGACTACTGTGAGAAGAAACGCCGAAACAAACTCAGAGGTCACAGTCTCTTTTAAAGTCCAGACATAATCTTGGTCATGAAGATCATGTGAAGACCATGAAGATTGGTGCCTGAAATGCAGCGCTGGGGCTCTGTCTTGCATAGGGTCGCAGTATAATACTGAGCGATAGCCGTTTTGCGTGGATGTGACGCATGTTTCCCCCAACCTTTTTTTATTTTTGTGTTTATGTTTTTTTTTGCGTCATGTTTACCGCAAATAAACGTATTTTCTTTCTTTTTCTTTTCTTTTCTTTCTAAATGATCCAGTCAGTGCACGCATTTGTCAGTAGGCGTGCAGCTCAACTCAGAACTTAAGGAGCTGTTATAATGCATGACAATAAACGACAGAATTAGACGTTGTTCTTGTACACACATTGATGTTATGTATGAACCCACACCTGGTTTCGAAAATGAGGTACCTAAATTACACCAGTCTGGTTGCTGGAGGCTCAGTATTTGAGATACATTTTCTATGTAGAAAAAAAGAGTGATGATAATGTAATTCTTTGCACAGCACTATCTAATAATATCATTATGGGGGATGCGCTAAGGTAGCCCGCGGTCAGTTACAGGTTGAATGTTGATCTAAATATGATTCGCGGCTGTAACAAATATGATTTTACAGAATTATAATCTTTAGAATCAGCAATACAGCTCTCTTAGTTCATAGAATCCTATTGATTCCTATCGATTGAGGATTCTACGAAGAGAGTAGTAGTAGTAGTAGTTTTGCTGATTATAAAGAAAATAAAAGAAAGAAAGAAAATACGTTTATTTGCGGTAAACATGACGCAAAAAAGAACATAAACACAAAAATAAGAAAAGGCTGGGGGAAACATGAGTCACATCCACGCAAAACGGCTATCGCTCAGCATTATACTGCGACCCTATGCAAGACAGAGCCCCAGCGCTGGTTTTCAGCGACAGCCGGCGCTGACGTAATGACGTCGTTCGGTGCAGCAAACAATTGAAAAAAATAATGACTATAATTCTGTAAAGCCATATTTTTTACGGCCGTGAATCATATTTTAATCAACATACAACATGACACAGACCTGCAAATTGCAATAAAACTTAAGAAAATTAGAATTTCGTGGGCTACCCTGAAGCTTACGTCTTAAGATAATAAACCATAAATGATTTCGTTGAAAAATATCCCAGACTTATTGTGATTTTTTTTAAATATAATTGCAACACCATGTCTTCGTGTAGCTAATATTGATTAGCTGATAACTGCGTAGGTTTCATGGAATGGAAAAAATACGGGGTTTGACCAACAAAGAGCGAGTGGAAAATTAATTTGTTATTTTAAATAGCTCTTCACTCATTTTAGTTAGAACATAATCCATTTAGTTATTTAAATCTATATAAAACATACAACTTTCAAAACAGTTTTCACTTCAATAAAATAATGATTATCTAAAACACAATTAAATAATGCACAGTATACACAAATTAAACTTTTCACGTAGTCAATTTAACTTCACTCACTGTCACAGTCAAATTATTTATTTCTATGGCACTTTTGAATGTCATCATTTATTTCTAATAGGCACATATGGCACTTTTGAATGTCATCATTTACAAAAAAACTGAATTGATTCTAGTCGATTGCAAAAGATAGTTTCGTATGGAGGAGAATGGGCATGAAACTCCACCGTTACTCTTTTAAAATGTTTTACAATATTTTGTATAGGTACATTAATTATGTATATATTATGTGAAGACGATGCACCTAGAATAAAATTACTATACCACAATAGGTAAAAGAATTAAAAATGAAACAATGACAGATAAATTAATTATGTAATAAATACATGGTGCTCACATATTTACAAACATTGTATAAGTATACGTTTTCCTAAAAGACGTTGAGTGTCAGGTAAAACTGCTACTACAGCAAGTCTGTACGCCCGTACAGACTTGCTGTAGTAGCAGTCATATGGGCAACGCAAACCCATGTTTTTCCCCTACCAAAAATCGCTCATCACGCCTAAAGAATGGGTGAGAGGCCCTTCAGGCCCCGCCAAAGTCCGGTGAAGCAGCAAAGACACTCCGGAGCCAACACCAAATAAGCCCGTTTAAAAAAATAAAAAATAAAAGCGCCTAAAGAAGTTTCCAGTTCAAAAATTCCGACTTAGCAGATTTTTTGCATGAAAAACAGAGAATCAGAATTCCGTCGATACATCAATTCAAAGCTCTGTATAATTTTCTTATTTATTTTTGTACAATTTTACGTAAACAGGATTCAACATGAAATAAATTAGATTTATGTAAATAAATAAATCATTTATTTCGTGCCAGTCATTTAGGTCATAGCGTCGTTTCATTAACTGTTAGTTTTTTTATGAATCATAATATTGTTGTTTTCGAAAGCATCAAAGTCGTTATTTAGTTTATGTTTTTATTTGAAAAAATAATCAAGCGAAAGAACAGGCAAACACACACAACCCAATAGCTACAATAGAAATGGATTAATGCACACACTTTTTCAGTTAGTTTACAATGATGAGTTAGCTGATAATGAATCAAACTTTGATAGAATAGAATAGAATACTCTTTATTATGTACCTACTCCATAAAAATTACAGATATAAATGTTAAAATTTGACATAGGGTGACACAATGGGCGGTCTTTTAACTAAAAGCGATATTTTACAGACAACCTTTGGATGGATTAAAGGGAGAAGGAGATACAATACTGCAGGTAGTTCGTCGTACCGTAGGAGTCGTGTACCATTTACATAATTATACAATAAATACATAATTATGTACATACATAAAGCATAGCATTTATTATAATTATATAAATATATACACAATAAAAAACATGAAACAAGAGCAAGGATTATGTAATGATTATGTTTAAGGAGAAAGGGAGTGTTTTTTTACCAGAATTTTATAAACTTGTATTGTTAGTTTAATACATAGTTATAAAACTAGTGTAGTAAAACGTGAATCAGTGTACTCGTAGGTTTAATTCTATTATTATCGAGTTGCGTGAGGAGTCGTGATTAAACATCCTTAAGTTATTTACCGCAGCTCCTACTGAGAGTAACCGGAAAATCTCTTCATCAGTATTATTGGTTGAGTCAGGACAGCATTTTCCCCCACTTTTCCTTATTTACAAAACATATTTTACGTGAAATAAAACCTTGGAAATGTCAGGGAAATAGTATTTTATCGCTAGAGTAGTTGTGTTTATTTATAAAAACCTCGCCCTCATCACTCAGCTTTCAGTTTATTGTTTTAATTCAACTCCACATTGGTATTGTGATATTTTGAACACGCAATTGTTTTTTCTTCCATCTAAAATTTTATTTCGTATCACCGGAATTTTAGGATTAGCGAAAATACATCAAAAACTTCTGAATTCCGGTTTAACTTTTATGAAAGAGACTTCTTATGAATATTTATGGGACGTAAAAAAGTTTAATTTTTACGTAAAAGGCTCTTGCAGCATGCAGAGTAAGCAAGCTGAAGTGGCAGTGGGCTGGCCATGTTTGTCGAAGGACCGATGGCCGATGGAGCAGACGAGTCCTGGAGTTGAGACCGCGTATCGGCAAGCGTAGTGTGGGACGCCCCCCAGCTAGATGGACCGACGACCTTAAAAGGTGGCTGGGACAGACTGGATGCGGAAGGCGGAGGACAGGGTGTTGTGGCGCAGCCTGGGAGAGGTCTATGTCCAGCAGTGGACTGCTATAGGCTGAGTTGATTACTCGTGCAGACTGGTGCGATATCGCGGGCGCGACAGGCAACGCGACACTTTCCATGAAGTTTTCATAGAAATTGTGCGATTAGTGTCGCGTCGCGCTGTTGCGTCGCGCCTGTCTGCGCATTTGTCAGTTCGCCCGGCCTAAGAGCGGTTGACAGCTAGTGTGTTAGGTATAGGGGCCGGTATGTGTCGCACACGTAACCTAGTGGTTTGTTTGGTATACATAATGTGGCTGGAACTGGGCCCCGAGCTGCCCGATATTAATAACAAACTCACTTGTTAGCTAAACGTAGCTTTTGTAGCGAGGTAACGAAAACAATCATTTTCCCTGAACAACATATTATTAAAGCACGTTTAGATATGTTTATAACTTAATAACAAAGAAGACAAAAAGCATGTTTATTTTATTATTTTTCAACGCTCGTTCAGTAGGTGTCCTTAACGACTTCAACGCCTGGAAAATATAACTGGTGTTTAACGCGATCATTAACGCCGCACATAAAATTAAATATAATATCCAAAAAAGTATTTCTTTACTGTTGATTTTATTATTGTGGATATATTAGAGTTATATATTCAATTTGTTTAGCTAAAAGCCGAAATAAATGTTGAACGGTGTTCATTAAACGAAGTTCTACTGTTTCTTCCGTTGTGTGCTCATAGTGGAAGGTGTGCCTTTGTCATCCACAAATATAGGGCATGTTGAGCCAACTTTAATGCTTTTAAACTCTGAACTGGAAATAGATTCTTACCGTCTTATTACAAAACTAGGTTTATCTTCAGACCTTGGTTTAAACCATCGAGCCATTATTAGATTTCGAACTTCATTTTGTCTATTGTAAAGTTCCTAATACAAAAATGATACCTAACTAAGTTTTCAGTTTTGTATAAAGAACCGTATTTCAATCACAGTTACGTTCTTATTAAAAAAACTGGCTCCATGGTTTAACCATTTCAAAATATAATCTTGTTTTGTAATAAGACGGTTATTGTTCACTAAGTCTTAAGCTGTATCGATGAATTCTAAGACACTATACGAAACACTTCTTCCTTATTCATAACGTCTTATTCTGGAATATTGCTGAAGTGTTTTACCCACTTTTTTCCCAAAAAGTTCATTTAATGTCAAGATGTTATAACTTTTTATCGTAAATAAATACTTGGTTTATAAATACTTCACATAATATTCGTATATTTTCGGAACAACTCTGTACATGAGGATGAGCTAAATAAGCCATAAAGCATATTATAAGAAAACATGGTATCAATGTCAACTTGGTCAACAAAAAAATGTTTTAACGTCTGTTTCCTGGAACACCGGAGATAATGATCCTGTCTTGAGGAATAGAATACAACAAAATAATGTATTTTTCAGTCAGTCATTACGTTTACTGAGGTAACCGTCAAACAGATATCAAGACGCGTATTTCCGTGTAATATCGTTAATTTGTTTCTTCATAATGACATTCAGAACGTTAAAAAGACATTAATAAGAAATAAAACTGTTAGATAAAACGAGTGTAAGAAGGTCTCGATTTAAAATGGAACAGAGAAAGTTTGGTTATATTTTGTGGGCCTAGCACGAACGCACGGAGAACTGACTACTGTGACTACGATTTTAAATTTCTTGTTTCGCACATAATAATAATTTGCCTGTGTGTTGCCGGACGTAAAAAATAGCACCACCCTATTTCTTCCCGTGGGTGTCGTAAAAGGCGACTAGAGAATGGGCAGCAGCGTTCTCTATGTATTTTAACACCATACTGCGATCGCTAACCCGCCTGCCAAGCTTGGCAATTATGGCAAACCAGGGGGGGTTTGAGGTTGAGGGAGGCCTATGTCCAGCAGTGGACGTCTTCCGGCTGCAATGATGATGACATCATATTTATGTTTAACATGCCTCTAAAATTTTAAGACTATTCATGTTTATGAATAAGTTGTTTTAATATTATGTGACTTACACTATGGATCCCCTACAAGGTGGACCGATGACCTTGTGAAAGCCGCAGGAATCCGCTGGATGCGGGAAGCACAGAACTGGTCGAAGTGGCGGTGCTTGGCGCCTCCCGCGTATGTCCAGCAGTGGACGTCTTTCGGCTGAAATGATGATGATGATGACTCTATGGATTCTTTGTTCCAAAATAAAAAAACATTAACTACCAACATTAACAATCTCAATAATCCCAAAATTCCAATAATGCGGTAAATAAAAGTCTGTTCTATCGACTTCATTATTTTAACCCTTCAATCATAAATCAGATTAGTCCCATCGAGATACACACCTTAACTAGGCAGTTAAGGTGTGTATCTCGATGGGACTAATCTACAATCTAAATATGAGCCCCTAGAGTAGGCACTCTAGGGGCTCATATTTTTATATAATTTTAGAATAATATGTTGCTTTAAATAAAATTAAATTAAAGAAAATATATATATACTTATTATAATAAAAAAAAATACATCTATAGCAAAAACTTATTGAGCTCGTCTCAAAAATGTACACCAAACTGTTATAGGATAGTTAAATTTTCGATTAAAAAATCGTTGGAATTTACTTTATGTTTTACATCGCGCGTTCGTGCTAGGCTGAAGGGGACTCGTGCCACAATTTCTTGATTGTACTTGATTTATGCCATTAGTGTTCCAAGAAAGATTTAACGTGTTATATTTGTAAAATGTCTTAATAACATCCATCTCATGTTTTATTTAATATTGAGGTATCTATAGAGTAAAAGATTTTAATTTCCATTCTCATTTTGTCCATAATGCGAAATTGTATTAACAAATATTTGTGTACAAATGGTAATTTAAGGTTTTACTGCCTCGAGTTGTATGTCGAAACAATGACCGTTAATTATTTTTTTCGCAATTAATAAAGAAAGAAAAATTGTTTATTCTGCACAAACAAAACGCACATTTCAACAAATATAAACATAATTAAAATACAAACATACAAAGTAGCCAAAACCCTCGTATCCAATACACTAAATATTTTGACAATCATTTTAACAATCAACAATTTTTTTAATAATAAAGTACTTGGTCTAGAGCAATACGTCACCGGTACACCACTTAGGTTAGGACCTTTTTGTTGTAAGCTCAAGACGAGGGTTACCCCTATTATGTCTATGAAATACTTACATACATATATACATACAGATCAAACACATATGTATGTTTCGCCACAGTCGGGTAAAAAAAAGAGTTAAATGATAAATTATTTTATTTCTGTAAGTAGGTTTTGTACAAACACTTTTACACGTCAATCATATTTTGAAAAGTAGATGAGGTCGGTGTTTCCTATACGACTACTTGTGAAGAAAGGCCGAAACAAACTCAATGGCCACAGTCTCTTTAAATGTCCAGTTGATGACACAATTCTTTATAAAGTTAATTCTGTTAAAGACGGAAACATGTTCGTAAGTCCTATATTTTGTTAATATTTTTAACTTATTATCGATTTTTTTATTGAAATGTCAACCATATACAGTTTATATGACATGCATCGACTAGATTATTTTTATTAAGTTTTGTAGTGGAATGTTCAGTAGTAGCTAAATGGTGTTGTAGGATGATTCCGTTGAGCGCTTTCTCTACAAAGTCAAATAATTTATTTCAAATAGGCACATAAAAGGTACTTTTGAACGTCAACATTTACAAGCAAATGGTATTGATTCTAGTTGCCCCTTCCAAAAGGTCGTTCCGTATGGAGAAGAATGGGAAAGATACTCCACACTTCTCTTTTAAAATGTTTTACAATATTTTGTATACATCTATACTAATCTATACTTCTATATTAATATTATAAAGAGAAAGATTTTATGTTTGTTCGTAATGGATAAACTCTAAAACTACTAAACTGATTAAAAAAAATATTTCACTTGTAGAAAGCTACATTATCAGCGAGTAACATGGCTATATTTTATTTATTTAACAGTTTATGTACACATATAATATACAGACAAGAATGAAGGAACAGAAAAATACGTACAAAGGTGATGCTTATTTCTAAAGAAATCTCTTCCAGCATACCTGCGACAGGAAAGTAGTCAAAGAGGACAACGTGTGTAAGAGTAGAAGAGAAAAAAAATAGATAAAATGTAAATAAAAACTTACTATACTTCTTTTTATTAAAAAAAAAGTAGTTATCCCTACGAAAATTACAATAATGTAACCCAAAGTATAAAAAATTTGCCTATAAAACTCTTTATTTGGCATGCGCTGCAAAAACCACTGATAATACATAAAGTAATGTACTACATATTTATAGTACTTATCATAACCCACAAAAAAATCTGCGAGGCTTTATGTCTAATTATTATAGTAAAGTGACAATGATCGTGTTTTGTTCAAATTTGTCAATAAAAACACAGGTAGAATCGAAAGATAATGACATTCTTAACATGATATTAATCCTTATCCAATTGAATAGTTTCATAATCAAGGTTGAGTACAAGTAAATTCCTCTATAAATTATTCGAATCGGACCTTTCGTTTAGGAGTTACGGCGCGACGGGTATAAAAATGCTAAAAGGAAAAAAAACGCGGCAGTGTGAGCGAAGAGTCCTACGCTTAGTCTATTCGTTACCTACACATTTTATTTTTTGTAAACTAGAAATAATTGAATAGTAGTTTGTAATAAATAATTACCAGATGTATGAACGTAACAAAGCAAAAGGAGTAAGTATCTAAGTAGCGTAGCTGGCGTTCTATAGTTTCTGCTTACCCCAATGGAAAGTAGGCGTGAGTTTAAAACCCATTATCACTTTGCCTGACCCGGGAATCAAACCCAGGACCTCGTTCCCAACAGTAGCGCTTGAGACTAAAAGACCAACGAGGCAGTTTTTTATAAAAATGTGGCTGTTATTTGTATATTGTGATGTCTTACGACTTCCACACGAACGAAGTCGCGGGCAGAAACTAAAGTTTGTCATAATATAAGAAATGAAAAGATCGCAACCATTAGTTTTCGGAAACTATCTATATCTCGATTTTTTCTTTTGAACTTCATCTCAAAAGCTCACCTTTTCTTAACCTATAAATCCCAAAAACTGAAATTAAAAAGTATAGGAAAATTAGAACCAATTCACTTCGCAACTCCTGCAAATAAAATGTTATGGCTCAGTCTACTCACGCTTTTTCAAACTACGTGACAATCATAAGGCAGCATTTCCTGAGCCGGCGCGTCTTAATTTTCGGGGATTCTACGGAGGATTTCATATAAATTTACCTATATGTGTCTGGTTTACAGCCGCAAGACAGAGCAGTAAGGAAGGCTTCTTTCACTGTTGTAGCTTTAAGAAAACGTTTTTGGAGACAGGCCATTAATTTTGCAAACCTCGTTCTTAAAGTAAAATGTTTTCGGGGTATTTAACTCACTCACAACAGACATTTAAAATTCAATATGTAAAGATAAAATAAATGGAAGGAATATTTAGATCCCCAGATTATCTCGATAAAGTCTGTTGATCCTTTTAAAATAGACTTTTCCTTTAGTTACCCTTGCTGACAGGCAAATTTTTTACCGTCCCAAAAATAAAACAAAAAGAACTGAAGACTCTTCAGTTGTTTTAATCGTAAAGCATACTGAAATACCAATAACATTGACCTTTATCCGACTCATTAGAGTCGTTCATGCCTGAACATAAGAAGTAGCACAAACGACATTGTTATCACCTGGCCGTATCACAGGCTTGCCTACAACAAATATGTATTGTAGGATCTTATTGTTAAGATACTACTATCCTGCCTGATTATATGCGCGACATGAAAATCTTTTTTGATGCAACTGATCTGACATTGGTACCTAAACAATTTTTATGCTCATTTCTTTTGGCGTTTTGTTTTTTCTGCGATACAAGGTGTTGTGTTTATTTAGTTAGAGCTTATTTTTAATTTAGTTAAAAAGTTCTTTGTATGATGCCCGGGATACACGAGGCTAGTTTACTAACAGTAGCTTACTCACCTAGCTTCAAAAAATTGCCTCGTGTATCCCGGACACAACAGAAGCACGATCTATCATGCTAGGCATGACCCATTATTAGACAAGCCTGGCGCTGTCACCAGCTTGATTGACTCGAAATTAAATGCCTTTTTATGGTGAGGTAAAAAGAAAAACAACACATTTTCTGATTTTCTTAATTTGTTTTTTTTCGACCTCTTTCCCCGCTACTGCTACTGAAATGAATTCCCAAAAGACAATGAAATACCAATATCTCACTCATCACCTCATCTTGGGTACAATAAAACATTAGAAAAAATCTCATGTAGGTTTCTTACACGACGTAGACATCTTCTTATAAAAGGTTTTTCGAAACTTCACTCCCAGGCGGGTCTAAAAGCGAGGTATAAGTTTATGTGAACAAAGTCACGAGAAACAGATAGAATACAATAAAAAGGTTTCGACGAATTGAGAACCTCCTCCTTTTTTTGGTTAAAAAAGAAAAGAAAATATCCATCACTGATCTAATACTCCGAAGCGATAATCCTGTACTATGTAAGTATCGGCCGAATGTTCGGCCGTTTCTTGACTTCCAAAGTTTCCGTTTTTGACTTTGAATCCTTATCCGACTACAAGTCACAATTTTGACTTTGACTTATCTCTTCAACAGTCGTAATTTTTTTTATTTGCCGTAGTCAGTCATAGTGATCCGTAGTCAGGAAACGGCTGAACATTCGGCTGATACTTCGGATTTATCTTCGTAGTAGACACCCTGGCAGTATAACGACCTACGTGATAAAGTCTGATCCGTACATCCTCTTTGTAAGTTGATTGCTCCGTCGAACGAGAGCTTAAGTATTTCAAACTCACCTATACCCAATATCGTACGGCTATATTGGCCATCCATGTTTTATTAAACGTGGTCGAACTTTAGCATGGCCGTCATCACTCAATTTCAGGTCCAGACAACGAAAACGCATAAATCTTGAGAGATAATCAATTTTCGTCATGGTGTAACAGATTTTAACGTAAAGCTTGTATAGATACATTTTTGGCTTGACCCGCATTTCCGAATATGGTATTCCACTTAGGAATTGCGAATTCTCTTGGTATGGGTTTAAACGTTCTGTTATGGAATGTCTTTGAGCATCTTAATCATTTTCATGGCCTTTTCTAAAAGTCCCATAAGATTAGGGAGCTCTCTCTTTCATTTCAATTCAGAGCCTTTCAATAACAAACGCGTGTAAATATGTATTCCTTTGATGTTGGTGTTTTTGTTATTTTTGTGAAGATCGTGTACCTTCCATTCATTGATGAATAAGTGAACAGTGTATATTGTTATCCTTTATTGAATTAATTCACGGCAATATACATTTACTTATCGGTACACCAAGCGAGCGAGAAGTCGTAGTTCTTAGCGTGAATCTACTATCAGTACTGTTAGCACTTCCAAAGAAATCTTTTCTTTCTTTCTTTCTCTTTTTTGAAATGCAATAAATGTTTTCTTCTTTTAGAAAATAACTTTCAGTTAAGCTACGAAGGTACACAGTTACAAAAGGATTGATTTATTATTCTATTATCTAGCCCATTTTGTTTCGGAACAATTTTTGTTATTGTTTAGTTTGAGATTTATCTTGTTTTTTTTTGTTTAAATTTTATTTTTTCTTTTTGTACACCACTTTTACCAATTCATAATTTTTTCACTGGAGAGCGGAATCTCCTAGCACAGGTAATGCTTGCGAAGGAGGAGGCGGAACGCGTGAGGGAGAGGCAAGGTTCGCGCCCTCGCGCCCTAGTCGCCGCAGGAAACGCCCCGGGCGTCGGGAGTCGCAAGCCGAGTTCCGGCCACCGTAGGCGCGGGCCTGCGGACGGTGAGCGATGGATAGCTCACCGTCCGATAAGGACCAGGCCCGGGTCGACGGCGCGTCGTATTCCACGCGCGCCTCAAAGAGTTGTCAGCACCAACTGACGGGGTCCGATAGGGCCAATGCCTGCCAGGGTTGCGAGTTTGTCCCAAAGGGATATCGTGGCCCTGGCACACATGAAGGAATACGGGTGGGTTTTAGTCAGTAAAAGTCTGACACGCCCTCCCGCTCAGCCCAGAGCGGGAGAAGTTAAATATCTTTTACATAAAAGGAGGACCTCCTTTTAAGTAAAAGATATACCTGTGCTAGGAGATGTGCTATGTAAGATTTTGTTTTTTTTATACCTATTTAAAAGTTGTACAAATTTCTGCAATAAACTTTTTTATTTATTTATTTAACTTTAAAATCATTTGTTATTTATTATAACTTCCACGCCTTTGTATTATGAAGGTTTTGACGTTAGCTAAAGCTCTACCGTCATTTACAATGTAACTGCTATATAAATTTTATATCCATAAATGCTAAGTAGAAGACGAAAATTAACATTAGTACGTTATTACTTCTTCTTTTTGCCAAAAATATAAAAACTAAAGTACTTTGAGTTTGTTACGAAAATAACAAACTGAGGTATTGAAAGAGAATTTATAAATTCGCTATTATACGAAGAAAATCTGCCTAGCCTTTCCAAACTGTGTTTGGGTCTGCTTTCAGTCTAACCGGATGCAGCTGAATACCAGCATTTTACGTGAAGTGACTGCTTATCTGGCTGTTTATAAAGCGATTATATCTACTTAAGTACATTTAACAGTACCAAAACATTAAAATATTAATATACCAGTGTTAAAATATTTCATGATAAACAAAAATAGACTCCATGCATTATTATTTCCCCTTTACTGTTAGCTCTCTGAAACTGTTAATTTCCTCACATTTCGAGGACTTGACAGCGATATAAAGGTCTTACTGTTATTATAATTACAATCTGTTTCTGTGAACAGTTAATTGTTCAGTGTCATTTAATTAAATTAGTATTAGTTAAATAAATTTTTACATGAGTAAACAGTGTTTTCTTTGTTAAAACGTGTTTTGTTTTTGTTACAGTACAACAAATTCATCACAAGATGACGATGCGGACTGGTCAAGAAATGGTTCCATTGACGAGTACATAGTACACAATGGAACAAATGACACCTTCGGTAAGTACCTGAAAGTGAAAGATACAAGCCTACAAGTACAGAGACCATAATAGTATTTCTGGTTTATCGTCAGCTATAAATTTTAGGGGCCCGGTAGATAAATCAGGCGTGATCAGGCGTCAACTATCCCATATTGACTGCCGGTGGGATCTCTACTTTATAACAGATAGGTGAAACTTTGTCCTTGATGTGCTCGTTCCAATCGTTTACATCACAGACAGAGTGGTCAAGTTTTAAAAACAAAATTCGCACAATTTGCCTTTTATAAAATTATTCACGAAACAGCCGTCAAAGAGCCACTTCACGAATTATACCTTATTTGTTATTGCAAAGTCTTCAAAACTTAACCAGCCTGTTGTTGGGGTTGGTAACATTTTGATGTTCTTTGTAGACAAACATTTTGATGTCTTTAGCTAGTTAGGTACTTGTAAAATTTAATTTAATTATAAATATTAATTATTTCTTATTGTCTATGATGTTATCTCTTCTTTGATGTTGAGTAATACCAATAAAAGCATGACTATCTTTTGAAAACATCGAAACTTGAGTGAATGCAAAGCAAACGAAATGAAAATTTGTTTTAAGATACGAAAGTTATCAAAGCCTGAATTTTTAGAAGAATATTACAATATGAAATATATTTATTATAATTATATTTTGGCAACTCCTTTGATCACAAGCGACTATTAGAAACACAATAGTCGTAATTTCTTTTAGACCGGGTCGATAATTTTTGAAACAAAAAAAAATAATAGTAGGATGAAACCCATTGGAAAAGGAAGAAAATATTACAAAAAATAAATAAAAATAATTTACGGGCGATCTGAGGTCGGGAAGTGGATGGGGGTTCGTTTTTCTTCTTTTTTTTTAACGGTTTATCTCGATTTCCAGCAAAACTACAAGTCCTATGGAAAAAAGTTAAATGGCAAAGTAGTAGGTAATAAAAAGATCTACAACTTTTGTATTTACACTTTTTTCACATAACCTCATTTATGAGAAAAATTCAAATAACCAAGAGTTTGGTTTTTTATTTTTATCTTTTACAAAAATCCTACTATTACTTTTTTCACTTTTTTACCATTTTCAAAGGTTTCAGCCCTGGTCTATTTGCCTATCAGCTAGCTTTCAATTATATTCAATCCAATGCTACACGATCGAATTACCTATCAAAAGGTCACATACAAGAGATTTAATGATAACGTATTTGTTTCAGAAACGTTGTATGACGTTCCGACCGGTATGATAGTGTTGCTGTCCTTTTTGTACGGCTCAATATCGGTGCTGGCCGTGGTCGGGAACTTCCTCGTGATGTGGGTCGTGGCCACATCGAGGAGAATGCAGAGCGTCACTAACTGCTACATCGCCAATTTAGCTTTGGCTGATATAGTCATAGGATTATTCGCTGTACCATTTCAAGTAAGTAACTCGTGATATGACGCTAATTTGTATTATATTTGTAGCAAATATAGGGTTAGAAAATTGTTTTAGTAAATATGTTGATGTTACTTAGTGCTTATCAGCTATAACTGAAATACATCTTTATTACAACAAGCTGACGCACATAAAAACATTTTAGTTAACTAAAATTATTTTAATCAAGAGTATCAACGAATTTCAGGGAACCAGTTACTAAACAAACCGACGTAACTGACCACACTATAAATAATGTTACTTTTATCTTGTTTTACAAAATAATGGAAGCTGACCACGATACTCTCATAAAGCGAGATCGTCACCCACATACCAGATTTTAAAGCTTAAAAATTAAAAACCACTTCTGAGCATCTGTCTGCGTTATAAAAATATAATTAACTCATTCGATATGTCTGGGAGCAGTGAACCGTGGCTGCTTCAGCAATGAACTCGAAAATAAAATCATAGCATAATACACAGAACAGATAAAAGACGTTTAATAGTAATAGGATTTTTGGAGGAAAATATCCCTTGACTGTAAAACTCACAAGCTTACAGTATAAATTGTTTTTTTGTAGTACCTATATTATAGATAATAAGTATAAATATAATTTCCGAACTCACTAGCCATGTATAAGCCATCAAAGGTTTCTGTGGTTTTTAGCATAATTATTAACTCTGCGATATATACTTCTTGAACATTAAAAAAAATAAAAAAAACTATTCTTCGTTCCGTGAAATGAATCCCTATTTCCCTTGGTAATCTAAAATAAAGTATTAGGCTTGCATGAATTCAAGATAGTATTTCAATCATTAGTATTATCCCACTAAATAGGATTTGGATGAAATAGAACCTGGAACCTGGATACTTTTTATCCGTAGTACGTTGCATGCATACAAGACGGTATTCTGTTCACGACACGACACCTTGTGCACTATTCCGAGCAGTAGACCTAACAAAAAGTACTAGACTTGCATGAATAATACTTATTATAAAATTATACGAGTAAAATTTCTCTCACGGAGAAGACAGAGAGGAGCGGTTGTTTTAAATAGTTGATTGATGTAAATATTTAATAATACGTAACCCTTTTTTTCCGATTGTACAAAAAAGTAAGTTTGGCCTATACAAATAAATATGAGCCGTAGAAGGAATATAAAATAGGACGAAGCGGGAATAAAATAATTAAATTATATTTTAGGACGAAGGAAGCATATTGTTTGGGACGACATTTCTAACATAGAACAGCCATCGAGTGACAATGACGTTAAATCCAATCGGTTAACACACTTTAATAGATTCTGAAATTACTATAAATGTGACAAGTGCTGCTAACGCGTTTCACTTTAACCGTTTAGTACAAATATTTTTAGTTACCTCCACTTCAATGGTGGAATAACGTTAAAACAAAAAGTACCTAAAATCTACTGTATATAGATATACAGGTATACCATTGACGTAGGCGGTTTCACAATGTATGTGAATACGTAAAAGCGCAAGATAAAACAATTTATACTTACCGATGAAAATGATAAGCCTTGAATATACCAATCCGTGTAATTTGTATTCAACATCGTCTACCTTTTCTATTCTTCCAGTCACATTTTATGTATTCATAGGATTTTTATTTGGACCGTCGTTTCCATTGTCCATTAAACCAACTCCATTAAATCGTATATTGGGTAGGACCGCAGATTGATTAATTGTGGCCAAATGTTCCACGAACCTTTAAGGCCACAATTATTCATTGGATTGTAAAGGGGGGAAATTATTCTGAAGGGAAAGTCATTATTTCATAAGTTTTCCCGAGCGGTTATCATCATAAATGATTTTCGATTAAACGGTTAATCGAAATCGTGTTTACATTGCAACGGAATAAATGTGGAAAAGCGGATGAATTAAAAAGAATATAAATGATTTTCAGAAATAGGTACTGAATACCTCAGTAAGTGATAAAAAAATTATCCAATATTAAATCATAACTCGCGATTTAGTATGCAGGCACATTAGAATTTCAGTACGTTACACCGACAAAGTTACGTGAAAAGCCGACACACATTTCTTTGGCTCAAGTAGACAAATAAAGACGACTTCCCCTTTAAGGCGTAGATATATGATTTTAGTGACTTTTAAAACTGTTATTACGCCTTCATATAATGCAAGTAAGTTATGCAAAAAACGTATGTTAAACTAAAACGCATACTCGTATACATCAATTCTATATGTGAATATTTAATTATTGTAGTAAAATACTTTATGAAATAAATTCAGGAAGTAATGTCTAATAAAAAACGATATTACTTTCAAACTACTTCAAATATATATATTTTTTTTTTATATGAATAGACTCTTTTATTAGCTATAATTCTATCTGTGATTTTTTTCAAATATTCATATTTTCGTTACTAAAAATAAATATTCCCTAAGAAAGTTAATGGTTGCGTGGCGTGAGCGCGACGCGCTTTTTTATGGCCAAGGTCAACGGCGATTATCTGACCCTTAATGTCTACAAATCCTAGACTGTTTAACTTAGAACGTAATACAATGAACCGAATGAACGCACTGTTCCCTATTATCTCGTACCTAGTCACTTCACAATGGCATCGGAGAGGTACATGGTAAAGTAGGTATAACAAGTGGGTAGTTTAGCTTAGTCGCACATAAAAGGCGGCCTTCTTTCCTTCGTCACGACGACGCTCAACCGCGATTGATGTGCCAAGCTGTTTAACAGAACAGTGAGCTTGTTACACATAGGCAACACTGAAATATATTCACTGATCCGTGCTAAATAACGTTTAAATGAATCTACATACATCAAACGCGCATTCATCATCTATTTTTACATTTATATCTGTAAATTTTATGGTGTACCTACATAATAAAGAGTATTCTGTTCTATTCTTATAACTTTTGTTAATTTTAACTTAAAAAAATTGGCCAAGTGCGTGTCGGACCACGCACAAAGAAGGGCCGTAGTTGGGATAAATTGTTTATCCCAAGAACAAACTTAACATTGTAGTTGAAAAACATGATCCCCCATACATTCCAACTGCAAATGTAAGTTTGTACGCACAATATTGAGTGATTTACCATGTTATTTTAAGATGACAGACTTCTTATAGGTTTTCCTTTTTATCAAAATGTTAGGCTCAGTAGTTTCGGAGATAAGGGTGGTAATAATGGTAATTTTTCATCTACTTTCTTTTTCATCTAATTTCAAAAGTATGTATTTTAAAATTATAAAAAAAATATATATAAAATCTTTAAAACAAGCCCTTTCATTTGATATGTCACACGATACAGTCAAAAAAACTTTATTTTTTATTTTTCTGGTTTGCCCCCCAAAACTCCATATACAAAATTTATTTATTTACGTATAACATCCGTGTTTGGGTCACAGAAGTTCATATGTCTACCAAATTTGAACTTAATCGGTCCAGTAGATTCGGAGCAAATCAGCTGTGTCAGACGGACAGATAGACAGACACACGAGTGATCCTATCAGGGTTCCTTTTTTTACTTTTGAGGTACGGGACCCTAAAAACGATCAGAATCGAACAGATCGCTTCCAAGACAGATAAAAAACCAATTTCGAAGTTACTAAGGAGCGCTGCGGAAGTGATTTGCCCAAAGCTTTTCTAGGAAGTTCTTTTGGGAACCAATGGGTGAGAAAATAAACTAATCAAGTAGAGAATACTTTTTCGCTCTTCCTGTGAAAACTCTAAAATAATCTATCTAACATTCGAATCGCTATGTATAAAGGCTTCTACATACCGGGGCGACTTGTCGCGCGACGCGACGCGACACAAAGGCACCGCTCGTCCCGCAATACGCGGGGCCTTTGTGCCGTGTCGCGTCGCGCGACAAGTCGCGCTGGTATGTAGAAGCCTTAAAGCGTTGAAGTCACTCAGATTGTGCATGAAGTGTGATCACGCCTTTTTATCAGACTGTGTTTGACACTTATGTATGTATGTAAGTATGTATGTACGTACCTATGTTCCCTCGTAACTTCTAAACGGCTGAACCGATTTTCATCAATTATATGTCGTTAGATTCGTCTTTGTTTCGCGAGTGTATATTAAAATACACATGAAAAAATGGCGGATTTTTGGCACCTAAACGTAGGTTTTCAAAAAAAAAAACCCCTATAACAATGAAGGGTTTGGAAAGGTGATTAAAAAAATATACAAATACCCTATTATGTTTAAATTTAATTTGGAATGAGAAATGATAAAAGACAACCCGAACTTTTGGAGTCAGTGAGTAAGAGGTCGTTATCACCCAATTATAAGTGGATAAATAACCGAACTTACCATCTAATAATCCTAACTAAAATGTGCAAAATAAAAAGAGTAAATTTAAAAAAATCAGAAATGCCGACTACGTGTGAACTTTTAATAAAAAGATGGAAACAAGATTTATTTTGAGGTATAGTTTGTTTTTGGAACAAACCGTACCTTAAAATAAATTTTGTTTATAGCTGATGATATCTTTCATCTATGCCTCACTGAATATGATTAATAACACAGACATCTATATTTACAAAGTTTCAACTTTATTGCTCACTTTTCCAAAACTATTGTTGTTTGAATATCATTATTAAATTGTAATTGAAAAAAAAAACATCTATAATGTGATTTGAAATTAGAATTCCGGTTAAAGTATTCAAATAATCAAATTAAAGCATTTCACCTGTTAGAAGCACTACAAATTGACATCCACGATCCGTTTCTTAATACATTTGCTTACATTTTCATCAGATACTCATGAAACAGGCCATAACTATTCTAGTTTCATCCGAATAAAGCAAAATGTTTAAATGCTGGCCATGGCAAATATGAATGTCGGGAGTATGCACATTAAACATTTCTGGATTCCGGTAATACCTACTTCACTTCACATTTTACCCTTTCCGCTTTTACGGACAACATTTAGCTAGGATGACTTACACAGCACGAGTGCCTAAAAAGTTGTATCGTCGGAATCACTAACATTTTCCACGTAAAATTCGTTTGTACGAGTATATTCAATTTTCAGTCATCACCATTATCACTTCAGCCGAAAGACGTCCACTGCTGGACAAAGGCCTTCCTTCCTTCCTTGCGTCTCCCTATGTATAATTTCTACATTCATATCTGTAATTTTTATTGTGTAGATAAAAAAGAGTATTCTATCAATCTACTTCTATCCGCTCCGTGTGGTGCCGGACGTAAAGAATGGCACCATCCCGTTTCTTCCCTTGGGTGTCGTAACAGGCGACTAAGGGATTTACTAGAGAATGGGCAGTAGCGTTCTCTATGCTTTTTAACACCATACTGCGATCGCCAACCCGCCTGCCAAGCGTGGCGATTATGGCAGCCCCCCCTTTGGGGAGGCCTAAGATCTATAAAATGATGAATGATCTTCTATTTATCTATCATTTACAAAAAAAAAAAATATAGGTTAAGTACAAATTAACAATAACCGTTCAATATCCTTTGGAATTATGCTGACAATCTTGGATTTACATAAGGTATATAATTATTCTCGTGCTGCCTTTCAACCATCAGCATCTAGACGAGGCCTAACGTTTGCTAAGAATCAGACGCGGATTAGGAAAGTTAAAAAGGTTTTATGGCTTGAAAGGTCTCCAACACACAACCCTACAGAAGTACGCATCATAAGCTGAGAAACTTTTAGAAAGCTTAGTACCAGTTACTGGTTCCAGTGATTTTTTATAGACAATACATTCTTATCGCAGTGGCCCAGGCTTGATATAATAATGATAATTTTTGACATAGGTGGATATATATCCAAGAGCAGTTAATGCCGCATGACGTATGTTGTACCTAGTGCTCCAATATATTCAGTCCACTGCAGTGCATTAATATGATACGTTCATAAATATTTTAACATTCCGAAAAACTGTGGTGATTACTGTGATAATTAGTTTCGTTAATTTATTGGCGTGTATTTAACATTCAGTAACACATTTGTCATATTCAGATGATCCTTTCTCATTCAAATCAAATCAAATCAAAAATATTTTTATTTCACATAAGCCTACATGGGCACTTATGAAACGTCAGAAGCTAGGTGCACGGTTCCAATTGGTCGTTTCCTATGGAGCAGAGCCGTCAAGAAACTCCACGGTCATTCTTTAAAAAAAATAAAATTGGCTTTTACAATGTTTTCAAATTACAGTGTTAATAGGTATGAGAGGACAGCGTAGGCCCATCAAAAGTACCAGGTACTTAACAAAATAGAAAATGGTCTACAGACCTACAGTCTAATAAGCCTACAACGTCCTCGCATTGACAAAAAAAATAACAATATAAAATATGATTAAAATAATAAAAGTTAGAACCTTGTGGAAATTTAAATTGTAGGTATAATAATGTCAAATAAGAAAAACATTATGTCAGTGAAGTTTGTAAAAAAAGATAAAATTAAATTAAAAAATAACTTCGTAATTTGGGAGCTGTTAATAGACATTTACATAGTTTTGCCGTTAATGAGGTACCAGGGAGGCCACATGTACAGAAGGAATTAATGCCAAACTTCCTTGTCTTCAACATAGTTCTTAATCTTATAATATGCTTTTTTGATAAGGGCACGTTTAATGTTCGTTTTGAATTTTCCATCACTAAGTTCTGTAACCGATTGTGACAACTTGTTATATAAGCGGATACTATTTACAAGAAACGACTTCCTTGTTTTAGTTAATCTAAATTTAGGTAACACAATTTCATGTTTACTACGTGTATTTATATTATGGAAATCACTTCTTATTTTGAAAAGTCCTAAGTTTTTGCGAACATATAAAATACTTTCTAAGATATAAAGAGAAGGCAGGTTAGTACATCAATTTCTTTGAATTTGTTTCTAAGGGACTCACGAGGACCCATTCCATAGATCGCGCGGATTGCCCTCTTTTGTAAAATGAAAATTGAATCTACGTCGGCTGCCGATCCCCACAGCAGAATGCCATAAGACATAATACTGTGGAAGTAAGCAAAGTACAGTAACCTAGCTGTGGCTATATCTGTCAACTGCCTTATTTTTCTTACTGCATATGCAGCTGAACTTAATCTACCTGAAAGAGCTCTAATGTGGGCACCCCAATGCAATTTGGAATCTAGAGTAATTCCTAGAAATACAGTTTCCGTAATAGCATCTAGCTTCTTACCATCAAGTTTTAAATTAAGAACTACTTGGGGTACATTTGGTAATGAGAACTAAGGACATTTTGTTTTGTTCGCATTAAGTAAGAGATTATTAGCTGCGAACCATTTCGAAAGAACAGCCAGACTATCGTTGACGTGTAAGACATCCGTATCTTTTCTATCTATTTTAAAAATAAGAGAAGTGTCATCAGCGAATAGAATTATATCCGATAAATTAGCCATCATGTAAGGAAGATCATTTATATAAACTAGAAATAAGAAAGGGCCAAGAATTGAACCTTGAGGCACGCCCATCCTTACTAGAGATCCCAATGACGTCACCCCGTTAACCTTTACTTTTTGCTGCCTGTTTGATAGATAAGAAAGAACAAGATCAGCAGCTTGTCCACGAATTCCGTAGTGGTGTAATTTCTAGATCAGTGTATTGTGGTCAACGCAGTCAAACGCTTTTGAGAGGTCACAGAAAATGCCAATGGCATCCTGGGATTTCTCCCAGGATTCCACAATGTGACTGATGAGTTTTACTCCTGCGTCAGTCGTCGACCTACCTTTCGTGAAACCAAACTGATTACTATGTAAAATCCCATTTGAATTAAAATGCGACAACATCTGGTCTAGCATGATTTTTTCATATATTTTACTCAATGCTGGTAGCACAGATATAGGTCTATAATTAGAGGGATCATTCTTACTTCCCGATTTGAAAATTGGTACTACTTTACTATGTTTCATTAAATTAGGAAACATGTCTGTTAGAACAGGGGCTATTGTGTCAATAATATCTCCAAAAACCTTAACGGAAATCCCCCATAAGTCTTCAGTGTTCTTTATGTTAAGACTTTTGAATGCTTTTTTCATTGTAACAATAGAAATAGGCTTGAATTCAAAACTTGGAATGTCCATAGAGAAGTTTTCTTTGAGAAGTGATTCAGCTAATAAAGATGATGAGGAAAGAGATTTCGTTAGGTCTATTGGGATGTTGGTAAAGAAATTTTCTAGTGTCTCAGCAACTTTTAACTTATCTGAAATGGTTTCATTATGAATTCTTAAAGACAATTCTTTCTGATCTCGCTGTTTTGTGTTTCCCAGTTTCTTTGTTAATTACCTGCCACACAGCTTTTATTTTAGTATTAGAAATACTAATTTTGTTACTAATTAATTTAGATTTAGCTTGAGCACAGACTCTTTTGAATATCTTAGAATAGTTTCTTACATAATTATGAAGAGCTTGATCAGATGTCAATGATTTTTCGTAGTACAAGTTATATAAAATATCTCTGCTTTTTCTAATGCCAGCAGTGGCCCATTCATTAAATTTTTGTTTAGAATTGATGGTAACTTTTTTTACAGGACACGCTTTATTAAAGTCTTGGCATACTGTAGAAAACAATGTACCATAGTTTAAATTGGGGTCTTGCGAATCAAAACTAGCTGTTGAAAGATTGATAAGGACATTATTATTAAACATTTTCAATTTATTTTTAGTGAGAGGTCTCAATTCAATGGTTTTATCAGTATGCAACTTTTTTCCTAAGTCAAATGATACAAGTTGACCAGTATGGTCTGACCTGACGCCACTAATTAAGGATGAGTCTTTTATTTTACAATTAGTAAATACATTATCTATGCATGAAGCCGAGGTTGCTGTTATTCTAGTCGCTTCATTAAATATACATTTTAAATTGAATGATTTAAACAATGATAGAAGCTTACATTTATCTGGTGAATTAACTAATAGATTAATATTTAGGTCACCACAAACAAAAACGAATTTATTATCTTTAAAAAGTTTGCTTAGTATTTCTTCCATAATTACTAAAAATGACGACAAGTTTGACGCTGGTGGTCTATAAACACTTAAGAAAGTATAGCCTTCAACCTCTGCACATGCTACCTCACATAAGCGATCAACAGAGCAAGCAGTGATATCCTTCCTTTCCTTATGTTTGAAACAGCTATTACATATTATCAAGGTACCACCCCCTATTGAGGACCTGTTGTACGCACTGGCAACTGAAAAATTATTTACATTAAACAACATTCTATCCGGTCTTAACCAGGTTTCACAAAAACATAAGATTTCCATATGATATTTATCTATTAACAATTCCACGTCTAGGATTTTGCCAGAGAAGCGATTTATATTTTGGTGATATAGTAAAATATTCTTATTATGCTTCTCTTTTGTCGAGTCTAAAAGTTTAAAGAATCTATTACAGGATTATTAGAAATACTAGATAATACTGTTTCGTCACTTAACCTAGTCTCAGTTAAATTATCAATAACTGCGTGTATATTGTAAGCTAACAGAGTAGCCAATACATGTTGACTTTTCTTGGGAAGTTACATATGTTCCCGAATTAAAACAAAATCTCTAACAAAATTGTTAGTATCAAAATACAATAAACGGTCACTATGACGAAATGTCAAAATATGCATTAGGTTGTTTAAACTATAAATGTAATTGTTTTCTTCAACATGCAAATGATCAGAATAAGGTAATGCACATAATATTAATTTACCAAATTTTAATTTAAGTAGGGTGTCAACACCATTAACTATGTCCCATTTAGTTAGACTCAGACCGCCTTATTACAAAACAAGATCTATATTTTGACATGGCTTAAACCATGGAGCCAGTTTTTGTAATAAGAATGTAACTGTGATTGAAATACCGTTCTTTATACAAAATTGAAAACTTAGTTCGTTACTAAGTTGACATTTTTGTGTTTAGAAACTTTACCATAGCCGGAATAAAGTTCGAAATTAAATAATGGCTCCATATTTTAAACCTGGGTCTGAAGATAAACCTTGTTTTGTAATAAGGGGGAGACTGTTTCCAATTAAAAGAACTACAGTAGTATGTTCATTCATTTGTGTGTGTTTTATTTTATGAACAAGCTCATTAAAATGCAGGTTATGGTAACAATAGTTAACTATAGTATGTTTAGAGCGATTATTTAATAATGATCCAAAACCTGCTCCCTAATCTATCTGAATAGACCAAGATATTACTTTGAGTGGGGCTTACAGTTTCTAAAGTATGAGTTAAAATGGGCAAAGCTGTAGGAACAACATTCTGTGACATGAGAGGTGGCGGAGTGGGAGTACAATTACAGGTGAGATTGTTTGTCAGTGACTCACACATCTCTGCATTGCACTTCACCAGGTCCACCAACTCACAGGCCTCTTGCATGCGCTCACTTAACATTTGTTGACTAGACTCATACTTACAAAATATTTCCTTTAGTGAGTTTCCCTGCTCAATAATTCCTTCTGAAGGCTCTGCATGTCAACATCATACATTTGTCTGCTAGTTTCCAAATTATTATTACAAACATTTAATTGAGTTTGTAAGTTGTTACGCTCTTTCCTAAGATTAATTTTTAATATTAAATAAGTTGGTATAAATGGAAGTGGAATTGGAAGACATAGATTTTATTTTCCCACTAAGTAATAATATGATAGGTCTATCTACTCGATCGACTTTTGAGAGTATGATCTTGAACGGTTCTGAAATAAATAAAAAAATCAAGTTTGCTGCTGGTAGGTCACCTCCGCCGCAAAACCATAGCAGTGAAACCGTAGTAGTTCAATTGTACTGGTTTGCGTCATGTTCATGCTACTCGAATCGGATGCGAGTAGCGGAACATGACGCGAACCAGTACAATTGAACTACTGCGGTTTCGCTGCTATGGTGTCGCGGCGGAGGTGTGCTATCAGCGTGAAAGTTAGGCTTAATTAGCGCTGATATCGTGGCCCTGGCAGATATGGTGGCCCTGGCACACAGGCAACGGAAGGAACACGGGTGCGTTTTAGTCAGTAAAAGTCTGACACGCCCTCGCGCTTATTTGATAATTTCCCACACAAAAAAGAAAGGCTTTACCAGCGCTGGTGCTCTATCTTGTATATGGTCGCAAAACTATGCTGAGCGATGGCCGTTTTGCGTAGATGTAACGCAAATTTTCTCCCAACTCTTTTTGTGTTCTTTTTTTGCCGCAAATGTACGTATTTTCTTTCTTTCCTTTTTTTTCTAACTAACTAGGCAGTCAGGCGATAGCTTCAGTTGCTAGAAGCTATTTTAGGTTTAGGAACTAACCTTATGGTACTTTAAAAACAGGTGCGTATAGTGCGTAACAATTGCGTATGTATGCCGCAGCCGAATTGTATAATAAAACGTCTAGCCGAAATACATAAAGGCTTTTTTTTCTATTACGGCTGATTGACGTTCAGCCAAATGTCGTAATGATACGTTCGCCAAAACGGCGGTCAACATTTAGCCCTATCGTAGCTAGTGACACCCCGACTAAATTGGTAAGGTTAGGTTGGAATTACCGTGAACAACCGCGCGCGAGCCGAGCGAGCGCTACATCCAAGTTGGTCGCAGAAATGGTATTTGGAACTAAAAACTACAAAGTAAAGCACCAAATTGTATTATGGCGGAGCGGAACGGAACATTGTAGGTTGTAGGACGCGATGCGCTATCACAATGCGGCGTACGTTTATTTAGGCACAATATAATACATTTTGGCTGAACATCAATCCTGCTGGGGAGTTTGTTGCGCCACTTCTTCTTCCCAGCTAAAGCACTAGGAAGTGGTGAAGGGTGGGCGTTTTTGGGGGACTGTCTCATGTAATTTTTGACGTTCGAAAAGTGCTGATTCTCAGCCTAGTTTGAATAAATGACTTTTGATTTTGATTTTGATTTTTTTTGAATCAGCCGTAATATAAAAAAGCGCCTTTATGTATTTAGGCTAGACGTTTTGTAGTACGCCAATCAATCAATCAATATCTTTATTGTGGCGCCGTATTATGCAATTTGACTGCGATATTTATACCCCGTAAGTAAGGTACGTCTTTTCCAATTCGAAAATTGTGTTGTACCTGATTTCCTTTACCTCACAATTGATCAAGGGTGTGGTAATCTTTCAAAACATTTTTGCATAATACCTCCTTTGACACGTTTCTTATAAAATGCTCCCCTCCCCACCTTAAACCCGCGTTATTTCGAACCATTTCACGGTACATTTAACGAATGTATTTTACGTGCCACCACAAAGATATAGGAGCAGAATATTTTATCTCGCTGAATAATAAAAGGGCTGAAGTGTTTTAAAAACATGACCACTGATAAAAATATTATCATAGCGTTTTTCATCATATTATAATGGCCGCTATGAAAATCTGTCATTTTCACCCATAGATTCAGTGTGTACGCTAGTAGTATAAACTGAATCTATGTTTTCCTGTATTTTACTTTAAGGTGTCAAAAACGCTCTGTATTCGTTTTCTCAGGAAGCCAAAGCTTAAGGGTCGGGTAATCACCGTTGACCTTGGCCATAAAAATGCGCGTCGCACTCACGCCACCCGCGCCGTTCGGTTTCACAAGGAATATTTATTTTTAGTAACGAAAATATGAATATTTTAAAAATATCGCAAATAGAATTAAGTTAGATTAGATTATAAAATAGTCTAGGCTGTTTATACAAACAAAACAAGATAATATCTTAAGTAGTTTGAAAGTAATATCGTTTTATAAGCTATGGATAGACATTACTTCCTGAATTTATTTCATAAAGAATTTTACTACAATACTTAAATATTCACATATAAAATTCATGAATATGTGTTTTAGTTTAACATATTTTTTTTGCATAACTTGCATTTTAAGAGGGCGTAATAACAAATTTTAAAGTCACTAAAACCATATAACTGTGCCTTAAGCCACGTATTCACTAGGGGTCAAAGTCGCTCGACATTTCGGGAGCAGTCGCGGGACATTTACTTGCGACTGTCCGGCGACAATGTTGGTCGACATTTTGCTTGTCCACGGCACATACTTACCGAAGTTGTGGTCGCGATGTCACCCGAGGAGGTAGTGTTGTGAACACAGCGAAACGCGTTCTCACTACTCGAATTCAGTCGGGCGACTATCAAGGGATATGAAGTAGCGCAAGGTAAACGCTTTCCGAGCGTCGACACGCGACATGTCCTGCAACACGTAGATGTCGCTTGCGATGTCAGGCGATGTTTCCCGCGTTATGTCGCTCGACACGCATAATTCGTGTCGGGCGACAAGGTCGCGGTACAAATATCCTAAATGAATACGTGGCTTTAAGGGAATTTTGGGACAAATTTTCGGTGGAAAAGAATAAATACGGCGGTTTGACATATTTTTTGACAAAAGTTGTCAAACTGATATTTAAAATCTTGAGATAAAAGTGATTTAACGATTAAAAAATCGAGCCCTGGTACGCACGGGCGATTATTTTTCGTGTACTGAATTTTCAACTCACTGCTCAGCGCTGAGAGTTGTAAATTCAACTGTGTTTTTCTGACGTGCGCGTTTTTGGGTTGCTCTCTGTTGGATTCTCAATTCTCGGCTCAGTACCCAGAGTTGAAAATCCAGTGCACGGTAAAATCCCGCCGGGCTATTTTTACGCCCGTGAGAACTTAGGCTTATTCTATTACTAACGCGCAGCGTATACCGCAGGATTTAATATGTCAAGATATCTTTGAATAAAGGGATTAGTAATGCATTAAAATTAATCTGGATTCATTAGCGATACTTTAATGTTCAATATGGAAAATACTGAGAGTGTTTCTCACATTGGAAACCTCTAAGATATCTGTTTTCTTTTCATTAAGTAGTTATTTAATACTAAAACTGAATAAACGTTAGACATTTTAACTTTATACTATTTTTTATAATGAGAGTTTTAAATAGTACTGTATGTAGTAATGTAGGTGTATAGATAGGTACAAGGTATATTGTATGAGTAAGTGGAGAATGTTTCGTATTACCAGCCAATGCACTACTGAAAACCTCGTTAAGGTGGAATCGCCTGATAAACCGACACTTTGCAACGTTAGGTTGACAGCTTATCGATGCTAGTTCCATTAGTTGACTTCATGGAATGTTATGTTTCATTTTCAACCCAACGAAACATGTATTTTGTACCACAGTCAAAAACTGCATTCAGTCCAATCTCGTAGCCTGGCCTTCAGCCCAAAATTCTTCAGTTGGCTAATGGCTCCATGCTTTAGTATTCTACAGCGTGCCAATGTCAGCTCAGTTATCAATTATGATCCATACCGATCCGCTCAATATTTGCGGTACAAACAATATACCCAGTTAATACTACGTGGAATTGCCCCGGTTTTAACGTTAAGTTGCTGATAACATCTGTCAACATGAATGTTCACAATATAATGGTTCATATACCAGCGATTCCTACAATCTAGTGCTTAATATAAAGCCAAAAATCCCAGTTGCTTGTTATACACTTTATATCGCATCGATGTACAGATAAGCGGATACTGAATTGCGTCAATCACGTGTCCAAAACTTTTAATATGTGGTAACACTGGGTAACATTTTAGTGTTGCCACACCGAACTCTCAAGTATCGTATCTATGATTCTATGGGCTGTTTGGGTCGAGGACTTTCTTCTGTTACAAGCTGCCTGCCACAACAGACGTATGCTATATACTGGCTTGTTACGCGACTGCCCAAAAAGGAGTGTAATGTGTTTAGTTCATGTATGTATGTATTGTGAGTTTATTCGTGCCACCATAGCTTTTAAATGCCTGAATCGATTTAGATTTATGGGGTATCGTCAGTATGACTCCATTTTCAAATGTGAAAACTTCAATTATTACAATATGGGTATCATATTGAAAGCCTTGATGATCCAAGCCAGAACTATATAATTTATTGGCTTACATTTTACATAGGTTAGGGTGTACAATGCAAAACAAACATTCTTCCCCACGCCATCCACGCCTCACCTCGCCGTGACAGTATAAAACCACCTCTAGTGCTTACTTTGGGGACATAGGTGGAGGGTATTCTACCTGTCTCCTCTTACGTATATTGGAGGTGAAGTTATGATCGAAGAGTAGAAGTGAAGGGGAGACAGGTAGAATACCCTCCACCTATGTCCCCATAGTGGCTTACCCCGACGTGATTGTATAAAATAAAAATACAACCTCTAAGCTTTACAAGTTTTTAAATAAAACTTTTCACTAAAATGTATATAAAAAAAAGAAAAAACACGACTCTGTCAAAAAACTAAGTAAAAAAAAACAAGTTGTTTTTAGTTAATCTGTTTATACAAAGCCAACTCACATGACTCTAAAGGTCACTCATTTACTCGCTAACTAAACAAATAAGTAAAATAATTACTGCAGTCTCCCGGGACCTCTTAGATTAAAACGTGTTCCACAGAACGGTCCCCCGACAGCAATGATAATTTTATTTTATTTATTAGTTTTTTTTTCATTCTTATTTTTGATTTAGAATCGTAATGGCGAGATACTCGTACGTTAGTGATAAGTGAAGTAACTCATAACTTATAGGTACTTTAACTAGTGGAGTAGGGGGTTTAGGTTTAATTTTATTTGTAAAAAGTTTAACGGGACGTAAACCAAATTACCGCCAGTAAGTGACAGTAACTGATTGTCTCATCCAGAAGAGTAATCATAGTTAAGGAGCCCCCGCCTACAGTGTAAATGATTAATTCCGTTTCATTACCATACATTAGGATCACCTAGTTTAGGAGTCAGGGTTTACCTTCTCCGTATGACCTTTATTTAACCAAGTTATGTATCCGAGCCTTAGACAATGTCAAGAGAGGTTTTTATTTTATGATTACAGCGGAATTTACATGAAATCTTCACACAAACTTTAAAGATGAACTTTGAATGGAAATATTGTTCTGACAATTTGTTTTGCATAAATTACATTCTATCACCCTAATTGCTGCACCCTATTTCTTCCCGTGGGTGTCGTAAAAGGCGACTAAGAGACTTACTAGAGAAAGGGCAGCAGCGTTCTATATGCATTTTAACACCATACTGTGATCACTAACCCGCCTGCCAAGTGTGGCGATTATGACAACCCCCCTCCCTTTGCCTCTCTTCCTCCTTTGGGGGAGGCCTATGTCCAGCAGTGGATGTCTTTCGGCTGAAATAATGTGAAATAATGACCCTAATCGCGTAAAATCCTTTCAATCACAATGCGAAAGATTTTAAAGGAAATTACTAATTGCTGCTTCATATGTTTGAAAATTTCATCAGGTTAACAACATAAGTAACGCAATGAACTTTGTTGGTCTGTTGAAATTTAAGGCACTGCCATTGTTAGTGCGTACGCAATTACCCCGCTGGTTTGTTAGTATTTTCCTGTGGGCCGAGCACGGGCGTGCCAAGACGTTTGTGACAAGATATGATAAATTATGTCATGTCACTTTGTACTAGCATTTTATGACAAAACAGTTTTATCGCTCAAACTGTGATAAAATGTATGACTCAAGTCATGTCACAGTACTCGTAGGCCGTGCTCGCCCCCGCTGTATTTGAACTCGCTAATATTCTTTTTCACTTTTCTTAAAGTGTAAAAAAGTACGCCTTCGCGTCGCCGTGCAGCGCTATCAGAATTTAGATATATTTGCAAACAATAGCTCGTTTCTTCAGTGTGGCGTTATCTTTTTGTGGGAATACTGGCCATACGTTATGTACCTATAAGCCACTTTAAGTCGCTTGTCTTATGAGTACTCTATGTGGCCTAGAATGCGGTTATTTGCGCCATTTAGCTTCCCAAAGCAAAATTTTGCTACGCTTCTTGTTTACCTATACATTTTTGATCATGAATTTGGACCATGTCATTAAACGTGTTTTAATATTAATAATACCAGCTTGTTATTGTCCCAGTGCATGGTAGGCCCCCCTGTTCTCATGCAAAGAACGCACGAGCATCGCCACGCTTGCTCAAGATGTGTTGGCGACTTCAGACTTATATTAAGACGCTGACAACAGCTAAACCGCGGTCACTGTCAAACTGCATACAAAAGATAGAGAAGCGCGATGACACAACGCTTGTAATTTATTGCAAAATTTGAAGCAATTATATAATATATTTACTAAAAAATTAGTTGAGTTAACAACCAAGTTCTGCATACAAATAAGCCGTTCTTGATATTAACGAAATACCAACCTTACGTTAATCTATATATATAAAAGAAAAGTCTGACACGCATCAAAATGACCTTCATTGAAATTTCCTGAGAATCAGATTATTTTTACTCCCTGTTGAGCGTCCCCAAAACCAGCAATAATATACCATCTTGAAACACCTGGAACTCAAATGGGAATGCTTTGAACCATAAACAGCTCCTCCTGACCGATCCTGGGTGAAAGGTTGGAATATTTTCCAGTTTTTAGACACGTGGCGCACAATGCTGTCTCGAATTTGAGAAGACAATGACATGGCCACGTTACTGTTCACCAAATAGATGAGAGATGAAAATAAGCATGCGCCATCGCCAGGGATATTTACTATTTGGCAAAGAATTTGCATGCCACAATTGTGGCGATAAGTCCCCTCTATGAGGAGTGGCTAGAGAGGCGCCACGGCTTCCTCACCTTCCGCCTGACGCACGTCCTCACCGGACACGGTTGTTTCAGGAGGTTCCTATTCAGAATAAAGCGGGAGGAAACGCCCGGGTGTCACCACTGTGTGGATCGCCCGGAGGACACGGTGGAGCATACGGTTGAGGTCTGTCCTGCTTGGGCGGAGCACCGCCATGTCCTCACGGAGGCGATCGGCGGCGGCGATCTCTCGCATCTGGCCCTGGTTCAGGCCATGGTTCGGAGCGAGAGTGCACGGGAGGCCGTCACCTTCTGCAAAGCAGTAATGCATGCGAAGGAGGAGGCGGAACGCGTGAGGGTGAGGCAGGGTTCGCGCCCTCACGCCCTTAGTCACCGCAGGAGACGCTCCGGGCGTCGGGAATCGCAGGCCGATTCCCGGCCACCGTGGGCGCGGGCTTGCGGACGGTGAGCGATGGGTAGCTCGCCGTCCGATAAGGACCAGGCCCGGGTCGACGGGTCCGAAAGGGCTAATGATGAACTATTCTCATTTGAGTTCCAGGTGTTTCAGGATGGTATTTTTATTGCTGGTTTTGGGGAAGCACGGCAGGGAGTCAAAATAATCCGATTCTCAGGAAACTTTATTGAAGGTCATTTTGATGTTTTAATTCCGTTGGCTAATTTAAATAATAAAAAAAACGGCCAAGTGCGAGTCGGACTCGCCCATGAAGAGTTCCGTACCATTATCTATAAAAATGGCAAAAAAATCACGTATGTTGTATGGGAGCCCCCCTTAAATATTTTTTTTATTCTGTTTTTTAGTATTAGTTGTTATACCGGCAACAGAAATACATCATCTGTGAAAATTTCAACTGTCTAACTATCACGGTTCATGAGATACAGCCTGGTGACAGACGGACGAACGGCGGAGCCTTAGTAATAGGGTTCCCGTTTTACCCTTTGGGTACGGAACTCTAAAAATATCTTTTGACCCTTCACGCCGGCAAAATTGAAGAATCACCGACCGTCACCGACTCAGCGGTAAATGTGCAGTTGAATTCACAATCCCAGTCCCAATTCACTGCTATTGATTTTGCCGAGAAGTCGCTTGCCTATAGTGAGCAAACGGAATGCGAGTCATTATTTTTTTAAGGATATTGCTAAACCGTTGCTTCATCTACTTATATTAATATTTTATAGTTTGTGAGGTTGTAGGGGTAATCTCTGGATCTACTGAATCAATTTAAAAAATCTTTTACCCATTGAAAGCCACGTTGTTATTTTGTGAGTGTCATAACATAAGGCCATAATTTAATCCGAAAAATGAAAAGACGGTAAAATGTTTACCGCCCAACGAAGTGGGCACGGGTCAGCTAGTATTACATATATTTTGGATTGAAACTGAAAATAAATGGTGGTTAGTTTACCATTAATTTGTATCGAGTTTTTTTTCTAAACGTGTTATGGTAACAACCAAGTTCTGAGAAATATTTTCAAGAATAACATATATTTTTTCCGCTACCACAATCTATATAGATTTAGCATTTTTTTTGTTTAAGACAAGCTTACTTTTATCATTTGCCTCTTGTCAGTGCCTTAACTATAAGTCCAAGTTTCCTCACGATGTTTTTCTTTCACCAAAGTCAGTAGTGTCCAAGATATCTCGGAAAGTTATTTCTGTATTTTGAGCTCAGAAAGTACATATGAATTGAAAAAGTCACATTGGTAGTTGCATGGATTTGAACCCACATTTTAAGTGCATGAGAGGCGGGGCCTTAAGTTAAGGCCCCGCCCCTTTCTACGTTTATCTAAGTTAGTTTTGTGATACACTTATTAAAGAGTGTTCTATTTATCTATCTATGTTAACCACTGCCATCATCATCGTCATCATTTCAGCCGAAAGACGTCCACTGCTGGACATAGGCCTCCCCCAACACGTGAGCGGCGGTTACCATAATCGCCTCGCTTGGCAGGCGGGTTGGCGATCGCAGTATGGTGTTAAAATGCATAGAGAACGCTGCTGCCCATTCTTTAGTAAGTCCCTTAGTCGCCTTTTACGACACCCACGGGAAGAAATTAGACTGGCACTGGCCATCACGAAAGTTTAAATCTTGTTTTAATATTAATTTGAGTTGTTTGTTGACAGTTCCAAGCCGCGTTGCTACAGCGGTGGCTGCTGCCGCACTTCATGTGTCCGTTCTGTCCGTTTGTGCAAGCGTTGAGCGTCAACGTCAGCGTGTTTACGCTAACCGCCATCGCGGTTGACAGGCATCGCGCCATTATCACGCCACTCAGGTAATATTTAATAATAACTTTGTTTAGCTTTTACCGTATTTTGAAATTATTTTCAATATAATTTTAGGCGTAAAATGTGATCAGCTTTCATCATCATCATTATTTCAGCCGAGAGACGTCCCCTGCTGGACATAGGCCTCCCCCAAAGGCCGGTTTGCCATAATCGCCACGCTTGGCAGGCGTGTTGGCGAAAAAATGTGATCAATACTTCAGTAATTAGAGCAAAACAGAATACCACGGTACTTGGTATTTTGTAATATTATTATGTAGTACCTATTGACTCTAATAACAATCTCTACTAAAAGATAGAGTCTGACCAATGAAAGCTGTCCAAGCAAAAAAAAAAAAAGTGGTTAATTAAAAAATTAAGAGATGTGAATCCTTGCTAATTTGCACTCTAAAAATGTGAAATACTGATGTAAGTATCGCAGAAGATTTCTTGAATAATAATTAGTATCAACACCGTTTATGGAGTGTCTATCAAGGGTTGAAAGCCCTTGATTTTTTTAAATTGCCGCTTCGTTTCTTGGACAACTTGTTCGTTGGTCAGACTCTTTTTTTTAGTTGAGATTATTATAATAACATTACAGAAGACCAAGTGTTATTGACTCTTCATTACTTAACAATAACCTTCTTATTACAAGTTCAACCTATTTCATAAATTGCGACTATAATACATTGAAAATATCAACGATCTAACACGGGCGGAACATTGAGGAATTCCATTGAATACAAGCCTATTTATACACGTCGAGAAGTTTTGTTTGTATGAATAGTACAAAAACTGAGACGTTAGATATTCCATTTTATATCTTCGCTATGAAATAGGCACTACAATTTCCAAAACAAATTGAGGTTGACATTTTTCTTAACATTTTTTCATACTGGGAAAATCTCTGGGTCTATTCACTATGCTTGTGTGCTTAAAGATTCTAAAAGCGGCTCATGACGTCATCATATCTTGCGACAATGAAGGGAAGGGGTTTTGCCGTTCCATTAGGTAAATGATTCTTTGGGTAAACAAAACCCCGAAAGTCAAACTGAAAGCTGTTTAGTTAAGCACATCGTAAGTTTTGTAAGTAATTCACGTTGTTATGCTTATGGACCTTTTTCGGTCGATTTTTATCTAAAACACAATGATATTGATGCCAACAACTGCCAATTCTGAGAGGTAATAATCAGTGATTTACGCAGTTTAAAAAAACAATATTGTCATCGTACTAACCTATCGCCTTTGTATAAATTGTAAATTTGGAAATAAAGTTTATTCTATTCTATTCTAATTCACTAGTAACTAAAAGTACTCCAGTTGAAATAAGATTAGACATTTATATACATAAACCTTTTTTATAGTTCGTTCAACCAATTTATTTTGACTTCTATTGCGTTTACGAATGACAAATAGCAGCTGTAATAAACAGTTGGTATTGTAACCACGTTTTTGCTTTTAATGCCATCCATACACGTACGGAATAGAAGTCCAAATCGGTTGAAAAGACTGTAAAAAGTTTATTTCAATTTCTAATCTTATTTCAAATGGAGTATAGTGAGTTGGCAGTTGTCACGGGCAGTTGGACGGGACCGTAGCTTAGAATAATACCTTGTTCTTAGGACCGTAGTGTCCTCTATCTTTAGAGTAAAAGGCTCTTCTATTATTCAGGTGAATTCTACTTCACAAAGGTTTTCATCGCGACGTATAATGGACAATGAAAAAAAAAACTTATGCTGAAAAAATCTTGTCTTGGGAATTTATAAAAAAAACAAGCGTTGGTACCTACCAGTTGCCAAGTCTTCTTTGCTCTTTTTTTTTCTCGCATAAGTACCTATGTAAATTCATCTTGGTCATATTAGGTACCTACGTATCATTGTTTATCATCATGTAGATACATAGACTAATAAAACTGCAGTGTATAGATGTGTGGAGTGAATACTTTAACCAGAGGTCAACAAAAAAGGGAATTTGGTACAAGACCATCCAACCACAGCTCCCGGTGAATAATTGCGACTGATCAAAATCTGCTTAGCAGAAGAGATTTAGTTATGGCATACGACTTCGTTCCGGTCAGATTCCATCAAAAAAGGTTGGTTTCCTCATGAAAAAGGTTGCATCACTCAACTGTGAAGAATGTGGAGTGGTCGAAGATGTGCAACATGTTTTGATGGAGTGTGTGCGGAATGAAGCTTTGCGATTTAATTTACTTGGTCCAACAAATAAGTGCAATATTGGAGAGTGTAGGTAATGCTATCTTGGCTTGTCCTTTATCGGAACAAGCTAGGTACTACAAACTGGCATTTTTCGTTTTAAAATATTAATGTTAGAATGATAAGGTGTTTTTAAGTTAAGTTGATTGTGCTGATGTTACAGGGTGACATTATCGCTCAGCGATAAAGCCCTTAAAATAAAGATTAAAAAAAATGTAGATACATATTTTTACATAATTCTATTCCATTGGGTAGGTTTAATGAATTGTTTCATTTATCGGTTTACATTGAGTTCGTTGCCTGAAGAGCTTGTGGCAAGTAACACGCCGCACGGGTCGATCCATCAGGTTAAGCTACGCTTGCCGGTGTTGGTCCGTGGATGGGTGACCATACCGAGACTCCTCCGTGCCTCGGAAAGCACGTAAAGACGTTGGTCCCGGCTGTCATTCGTAGAATTTGACAGTCGTTACGGGTCTTCAGAAGCCCGAAAGTCTGACAACCAGTCTTACCAAGGGGTATCGTATTATCCAGTAACTGGGTTGTGGAGGTCAGATAGGCAGTCACTCCATGTAAAATGCTGGTATTTAGCTGCATCCAGTTAGACTGGAAGCCGACCCCAAAATAGTTGGGAAAAGGCGGGCAGATTGATTGAGTTCGTTGCCTAGAAAAATAACTGTATAATAATGTCTATGCTGACAGAAAGTTGAATAATACATGCCCAATTTGATTGATAATCGTCTGTTAAGACTGAGATCTCAGTGACCTTGAGTGGTTAGCTTGTGTGTTCTGTACTGAGCTCACGCTCAACGCGTCGTACGTTCAGCCAGTAATAAGACTCGCCCATCAAGGAGCGCTGTCCCCAATTTGACGCATTATTAATGCATTAAACACAAAACAAAAGGTATTTTAATTAAACGCGTATACCAAAAGATTAATAATTAAATTATCTTTAAATTGGTGAAGGTTTCAGAAAAATAAGCTTTGTAGATTTTGCGCCATTCTCAGTTTTTTATCCGCGTTAGACATAATTTTACAAATTAGTTTCACTATGTAATATAATTATAATCTAAATTATTCACATAATAAGTTATTGAGAAGATGCTCTAATTTAACTTCTTTTTTTTTGTCAAATTATTAACACTACTCGTTTAGACGTAATCTTCAGTTTAAAATCATTAAAAGTCGGTTATCGTCGCCTTAAGCACTAACGAGCAAAAACATGGTAAACACGAACATCGAACACTTTGTACAGTGCGTACCACTAACGAATATCAAACACTATGTTCGTCAAAAATGTTCGTGGCGAACCAACTTCGTTTTTTGTATGGACGGTGTTCGGAGAAATTTTACGCAACATTGTGCGTAATTTCGTGTGAATTTAAGTCTCAAATTAAGGTATTTTGTAAAAATCTGTTTCCCACCACCTAGGATCCTCCTTTGGAAACAATATTTCGTGAGTCACTATGAATAGCAAAACATTTTTGGCTACTTCACTGTCCAACACATCCAACGGTGAATCCATGGCTACAAAAGAGAGCGGGTGGTTGAGCGCGAACACAAGTCGAACTGTGTTCGTATGGTATTCGTGTTTGCTTTGCTAATTTACGTCCACACGTACGGACCAAATGTTCCGTGTTCGAAGTTCGTGTTCACCATGTTTTTTTTACACGCCTTTAGAATATTACGCGAAATATAGACAAAACGAACACACGTCACTAGGTAAATAGAATATTTTCACATTTCTGTTTAGAATTGTCGTTTGACGTTGATCTGAAGAAATATGTAGACTTATGATCCCATCTCAATCATAAACAGCAACTGACAAATAAATCTACGTATATTTCGTAATGGTTCTGTTTCTGCATGAATAGTCTGTCGGATAAATCTGTTTACTTCTATACCTACTTATTAATATGAATCATTATACACATTTAATCATTTATACATAGCTACTCCCCACTAGCCTTAGTTATTCCTTATAACATCAGCTATCTGCCAGTGAAAGTCCCGTCAAAATCGGTCAAGCCGTTTCAGAGATAAGCCGGAACAAACAGACAGACAACACTAAAAAAAAAAAAAACAAGTAACATAGGTACCTATATACTTTCATAATTATGCATTTAGTTATTAGATATGATGGTGTTAGGTGTTATTTGACATAACAAACAAACAGACACTTCAATTTTATTTATTTGTATAGATGTGAAAGACGCTCTGTCTGTAGTGTCTTTTACTTCTTCACGGTTAAACCACTGAATCGACCGTTCTTAAAATTTGACAGATAGGTAGCCTGAGACCTGTAGAAGGACGTAGGCTACATTTCATCCTGAATATTTTTATTAAATAAAGGCAAAACAAAACACATGAAGACGAAATCGCAGGCAACAGCTAGTGATGTCAAAGATACATGGTACTCTCGTTTTAGCAAATAGCGTTTTATATCATGATGGCTTTGATATTTTTGTGAAGCAGACAGATGTAAAATACACGACGGCAAACAATAGAGCGCCGTCGTACTCTACACGAACGCGAAATTTATTGTCTTCCGGCCGTTTCATCTCACGAGTTAGAGATATGCAGAGACCCGTAAGATTGCCCGATTTTACCGCTACATGCTTGTTCTATGTAAGCGTGTTTGGTTTCCGCACTTAGTCCTTCATGTGGACCATTGTGCGTGGGCCATGGCAGCCGTCGTTTGTTATTCCAACCAGCCCACCTCCCTCGAGAAGCTGATTAGGTCTCCTGGTCTGCTTAAGATATCTGTGAAGGATCTGGGTGACCCGACGGTTTCTGTTCTGATTTGGGTGACGCCTGTGCATTCAAAAAGCACGTGTGCAACGGTTTCTTCAGCCTCCATGCAGGCCCTGCACAGAGGGCTATCCGTTATGCCTATTGTGTGGGAGTGGTTGTTCAGTGAGCAGTGTCTCGTGATAGTCCCCGTCACCAGGCGCAGGCCGTTCCTGTCCAGGCGTAGCAACCGCCTAGTTACCCTGCCATCTAAGGATGGCATAGCTTCCTTGAATTGCCTGCAGCCCGGTGTCGAGGTCCACCAGTTCTCCGCTTATGTGTGGGTGAACTCCTGTAGCCACCTGCGTAGTTGGTTGAAGGGGATGGATACAATAGGTTCGGGTTCCGCTACATTAGTTCATCCACGTGTCTTTTGTGAACATGACACAAACCTTGACTATAAAAGAGACTTCCAAAGAAGAAGTGAAGAATCTATTGCTAGATGTACCTACTGAGAAAAGTGATGAATAAAAGAAAAAAATATGGTCTAGAAAAAAATATTCACTTCATTATTTCAGTTCAAGCAGTACGATTATGGAATGCCTTGCCCGTGTCGATAGCCTCGTGCTTAAACATTATCCACTTTTAAAAATCTGTTAAAAAAACCTTCCTCTCTTCTGAAACATCATCATTACATAATAGTTCCTTGTTATTGTTTCATGTTTATTATTGTAATGTGTATACACATATATTTATTTATATAAATGTATGCTTTATGTATGTATGTATGCATTTATTGTAAATGTAAATGGTACACCACTAACTACCTGCAGTATTGTCTCTCTAAGGATTGTCTGTAAAAGATCGCTTTTAGCGATAAGACCGCCCATTGTGTCACCCTATGTAAAATTTCAACATTTATATCAGTAATTTTTATAATGTTCATAATAAAGAGTATTCTATTCCATTACATCCAAGACATACACTAGCACGTTTTAGAACCTTTTGGATGTAATTCGAAACGTAAAAGCTATGACGTGGGTCCTCTTAGCAAAGGCCACTCCAACTCGTTATTCATAAGTGAAACCATTGCGGCTGTCCCATTTCAAAACCTCGGAAGGGACACTTTTTTTTGTACATCGTTTTATTGCATTATCTTGCTAACCTGGACCAGTTTAGCAGGACTATGCATAAAAATTATGTACGAAAAAAAGTGTCCCTACTAGGTTTTGAAATGGGACAGCCGACTGTGTCCAGCTTACGTACGAGAAAAAAAAAGATAGTCGAAATATCGCGTCGTGTAACGTAAAAGCCTCATAAACCCTAGAAAGTGCCATGACATGCTATCTTTTATATTAACAATTTAGCACACTGACTGATAGCAAAATAAATTCGTGTTGAGTCATAAGATCACAGTCATGTTGTTTTCTTCAGCAAACTCGATTTTTTAGGGTTCCGTACCAAAATGGTAAAAAGGTACCCTTATGGTGAGACTAAGGCTGTCTGTCTGTCTGTCACACCTGGATATCTCAAGAACTACTAATGCTATCAACTTGAAATTTAGATGACGTTTGCCAAAAAATATCTAAAAATATCTTTTTTGCAAAAGGGATTTAAAGGGGGTCTTAAAAATTTGAAGTGGGGCTACTAGGGCATGTGGGGTATCATTTATGAAAGAACGCTGTTGGCACATTCTCAAACATTTTGTTTCCAACTTTTGATGAAAAATTAAAAAAAAAAATACCGTTCCCCCCTCTTATCTCCTAAGTTTGCATAGATAAAAATCTGAAATTATTCTATGTGATAGAAGTTTATGTAAAGATTACAGGAAAAATAAAACGATGTCTCTAAATAGCACAGTTTTTCAGAAATCATCAACATCATATATACGTACGAACCCTCGGTGCGCGAGTCCGACTCGCTCTTGACCGGTTTTTTTTTTAGATGTGTTTAAAAGGTAGGGGCGCTAGCACATCAAGTTACTACAATCTGCTTTAATAGATTATAAACTTTATAGCTACAGCTTAAGGTTCTAGGTTGATTGGGAAAATTTGACAGTTTCGGGTAGCTTGACCTGCTGGCGTCTCTGGATAAAAACGTTGTTACTGTGGTGGTTTAGATGGAATTGAATTGATGTCCTTTTGAAACTTTTGCCGTTCCATGTCAATTCAATTCAATTCAAATAATCTTTATTGCAATCCATAATGTACACATAAAGGTGGTAAATAATACTGAATAGAAACAATTATATCAGGCACAGCAACATTTTAAATAAGTAGGAGAGAGGAAGAGCGCTTTATTGATTTTACTTGTTTTTTACAACAGTATTCATTATTATAAATTATATCACTCACTAATTTATTTATTATCTGAATATAATATGTGTCGGTTAATCTATTTATTTATTTTTGTATTAGATTTTTGTTTTTGTATCTTTTAGTTTAAGTACTAAAACATTACAGCAAATGTAATTTTCCTAAATAGAAATTAAAATTTCCTATTTGTTTTGAATCCCGGGTACCTAAGCAGATTTTCCTACCAATTCTATATTAATTTATTCAGCATCCCTCACACCTCCTCGAGTTCTTTTCTTTATTTCTCATAATTATTATGCATTTTCTGTTTCCTTTGCAAATAAGATTTAAATCAACTCGATGCACTCCGGACATTTCATAATTTTCTTTCGTTGAAGGAGCAAACTTCGAAAACTTTTCAATAGGATTCTGACAGAAATGGGTCGAGCGATAGATTCAAAATATCCGTCTTATATTTTCTCTAATATGTAAGACTTTCAGCTACGTACTCGATCGTATGATTTACGTAAGCTCATACATCAACGTTAAGCACCTCTGTGTCTATTTCATACGAAGAGATACATTATAAATACGGCGAGACCCGTGACGGAACAGCGTCACAGAGTAAAAATACGAGTGTACTTTAGACCACACGACTAAAGTAAAACTTACAAATAGTAAGTTGTGTCCGTTTACTCTGTGACGGCGTAAAAAACATTCTCAATTTATGATATTATACGTTTCTGATACGGTATCATACAATTTGTGGACAAAAAGATTTACAAAGATGCACAAAATTTGAATATAACATGAAACAATACCAAGGAACCGTATTACCTATGTAATGATGATGTTTAAAGAGAGAGGAAGTATTTTTTTTGTTATTATTTTAGTATGATACTATACATAAATATGGTTCTATAATAATACTAATAATTAAATATCTACTAAGAAAACGCTTTGAAGGTAAACTTCGAAACACCTATGCCTCTTTATGATTACCAAATTAGTCAAAACACTATTTCGTTTTATGTTGACGTTTAGCACAAATAGCACACACACAAAACCTTTCTTTATTTGGCAGTAAACAAATTACTACCTACTTGTACCTAATTGTTTCCACCAGCTTCAGTGGAATAAAAGCGTATTCCGGAAAACTAAAAGGTTTCTCCTATTTAACAACGTTTCTATTAAGGGCAAAGTGCTTAATAAGACCTAATAGAAAATGTATAACTGTGTTACGGAGAAACTTTGCCTAATTTTCGTCTCAATAACATCGGTCGTTATTCAATACTCCACATGTGAACTAACATAGTTACTTACCTTAGGTATAATTATTTTACTACCAATTAATTCAATTTCGAAAGTTTAATCATTATACTATAATTCTACATACTTCCCGGTTATCTAATACAAATTTTATCTAATCAGAAAAGGTCGTACCAAATACAAATTTTATTTTAACTAATGTCCAGCCTCCTATTTGCGTTTTGCTTATCTAAAAACTGATATGAATATTTAACCACTGACAATCTTAGTAGACGGTACATGAATCTTAAATCGTTAAGTAAATTTTCCGTTTGCAAGTATAAATATTTTTCCTGTTTCATAAGCCTTTAATTTGGGTTCCGACGTTTTTATAGTGTTTAACATTCCAACATAGGTTCAAGAATCAAGAATGATTTATTTGCAGAAAAATAAAAAGTTGGTGGTTTATGTACAATCCACATCTTTTTCAGACAAATTGAGAAAAATGTATAATTTTAACGTACAAGTTATAAGATATCTTCAAGTAATAGATTAAAAAAACATAGACAGCTCCAGGTTGTTTTCAGGCAAACGTGTGCTTACCAACAGACTACGAGAGCCTGTCTAATAAAAAAAATACATATAATAATTATGTAGCTCCCTTCGTAGCTCCCAAAGCACCTAGATTTTAATTTCACTTTGAAAACCAAACATCACTCTTACTAAATTAACGTTCAACTATGTATTTACTGTAACTCATTATAACAAAACCGCGTTAATCAGAACCTTAGGGATTATCAAATTTTAAAGGTCAAATAGATTAGGTATGTAAGCGGATTTCTATTTTCCTTTAATCAGGTCAGTAATTGAAACAATCGCTAGCGAAATGTTACAAATTTTGATAATGGACGAGTAAAATCTTGTACTTACTCCGTTTTTACGAAAATTACGCGGACGGAGAAGTATGAAATTGGCACATTTGAAGTTTATAAGGAGTGCAGAAAGCTAATATTTTTATTTATTATGCATTAGACATTACAAGGCTGCAAGGAATAGATGCAATCAGATGATACGCAATGCTAAACGCCACCACATTCTGGATACTATTAGTTCTTCTTCTTCTGCCGATATTTGGAAATTTCTTGGAACTCTTGGTATCGGAAAATCGCGACATTTAGACCTTCCTGATTCAATTGATTTAGACGGTCTCAACCGGCATTTCTCTACTGTTTCAACTATGGATCGTCTAGCACAAGTCATGGACCAAGCAACAAACTCTAGTCTCTCATTTCTGGTCTAACGCGTCCTCTCATTAATCCTTTCAGTTTCATTCCAGTTGAACCGGGGCAGATCAGAAAGATCATTCTCTCCATCAAATCAAAAGCGGTGGGATGTGACAATATCACCCGAGGTATGATCATTACTATTCTGGATCACCTCCTACCCGCGATTACCCATATTATAAATTGTTCCTTATACACCGGAGTATTCCCTTTCCTGTGGCGTAAAGCCTATGTTCGTCCACTACCTAAGGTTTCCAATCCCTCTCTTTCTACCGACTTTTATCCAATTTCTATCCTTCCCTTCCTATCCAAAGTGCTTGAGGCCTGTGTCCACAAACAACTCTCGAACTTTCTCATTAGCCCTCTTCAATATGGGTTCAGGCCTGGGCACAGCACTGTTTCCGCCCTCCTTAAAGTGACTGGCGATATAAGAGCTGGACTGGAAGACACTAAAATTACTGCTCTAGTGTTGGTTGATTTCTCGAATGCCTTTAATACCGTCAGTCACGACATCCTGTTAGCCTTTCTATCATATGGTATGGTATCTCCCGAAGCACTGGAATGGTGGTGCTCTTACCTTCAGGAGCGTCAGCAGTCCATTCATGTTGGGGATTCTTCTTCATGCTGGTGTGACTTGGAGGCTGGCGTTCCTCAAGGCAGTATACTTTCTCCTCTTCTGTTTTCTATTTTTATAAATCTTATAACTTCCGAACTTCAGTGTGCGTATCATCTGTATGCAGATGACTTGCAGTTGTACTGACATGGAAAGGTTGATGAATTACCTGACGCTATCGACAAATTAAATAGGTATCTGATAGCCCTTAAAACCTGGGCTGATAGATTCGGTGTAGCTGTAAACCCTACGAAGTGTCAGGCGATCATCATTGGCAGTCCTCGTGGCATTTGCAAGGTGGATGGTAAAACCTTGCCTCCAGTTCTTTTCAATGGTACCATCGTTCCTTTTGGCACTGACGTGAAGGATCTGGGCTTGCACATTGATAGTACCCTGAACTGGCGTACTCAAGACGCTAGGGTAAGCCAGAAGGTCTGGAGGACTGGAAAGCTGTGAACTCTCTACCGGTTGAAAAATGTATTACCATCGAGTACGAAGACAATGCTTGTGCAGTCCTTAATTTTCCCTATCATCGATTACGGTGATGTGACCTGAATGCAGATCTCCTCGACAAATTTGACCGTCTTCTAAATAACTGCATTCGATTCGTTTTCAATCTGCGTAAATATGATCATATCTCTGTGCATCGGTCGCTTCTAAAGTGGTTGCCCATACACCAGCGCAGAGACCAAAGGGCGCTAACCACCTTGTTTTCATTTCTTGACTCTCCCTCTTCCCCTAGTTATCTAGCCCCCCACTTTCAGTACATTTGCACCAACCATAATGAAAATTTACGTTCATCTCACAATCGTCTACTTCAATGTCCCACTCACCGCACAGACTTCATTCACGCTTCCTTTTTCGTTCAGTCTATCTCTCTGTGGAATGCGTTTACCCAGGAAATCAGGATGGCAACCAACCGATTATCCTTTAAAGTTAAAGTTCGCGAACACATTCGCAAGTAGCTGGCAGTATCATCACAACGGTAATGTTTTCCCATTGTTTGTCTTAATTATTTTAATATATTTATGTATATTTATTTGTGCATAGATATATATATATATATAATTAGGTGTATATATTATAACACACATACAACACATAGTTTTAATAGGTATATGTATATCCTTATATTTAAATAATATTATTTTATTCCTCAATTCTCACTATTGCACCTACCACTGTTTGTCTCTGCATCGCCCAAAGGTTGACTGGTAGAAAATGCCTATGGCATTAAGTCCGCCTCTGTACATTTGTATGCTTAAAGTATTAAACAAATAAATTAGAAATAAATTAAATTACTCATTATCTTAATACGTGACGCGAAAACTTTGTATCCCTTTTTACAAAAATTACGTGGACGGAGGAGTATAAAATATGGCACAGTCAAATTTAGTATGGAGGAGGAGTGCAGAAAGCTAATATTTTTATATAAAGAAACAAAATTACCATTCGAAACAAATTAAATGAATACCAAAAAAAAATTACACACACTACCATGCGTTTGACACACACACACACACTCATAGGGCCTCATGACTTGAAGATAGATAGGTGACAGAAGTGACAGCTTGAGCATGGAATTTGTAAGTACTTTATAGAATGTAAGTAGAGGGGATCGAATTTCAACCAGTGGGCGACCACTAGTACGTATAAAATTAATTTTCTTCTTAGTCTCCTGAAACGAACGAAAATCGTTTTCACATACCAGTAGGTTCAAGATTCGACCGACATATTATATTTGATTTCTTTTTAAAATAAAATTCTAGGTTTAACATTGTGTGAACTATCAGTTTCTGGGACACTAAATTATCACACACACATATTCATTATAAGAAAATATGTTTAGGTTAGATTTTATTAGCAGCAGAATTTATGTCTGTACTATTTATTGCGATGACAACATTTTAAGTTATTCTTCTTTCAGTTTGAGTATTAGAGTAATTACTGCTCCCTGCCTGATGAAGTATCACACGCACTAAGCTTATGGATTTTCCATTACAGCGAGGTCTCTACTACCAACTGAATACTCTCGTATTATGACTCGCGTAAGTCTTATCCCGTTGGAATATCGAGATTAAAATAGCTTATATGTTAATCCAAGATGTCAGCTACCTCCATACAAAATTTTATCAAAATTGGTCTAGCCGTTTGAGCGTGAAGATAAATAAATGATAAATGATTTTTATTTCTGTAAGTAGGTTTGTACAAACACTTTTACACGTCAATCATATTTTAAAAACTAGATGAGGTCGGCGTTTCCTATCTGGCTACTCTGAGAAGAAAGGCCGAAACAAACTCAGAGGTCTTAGTCTCATTTAAAGTCCAGATATAATTTTGGTCAGATCATGTGAAGGCCATGCAGATTGGTGTCTGAAATGGTCTTTTGGGGAAAGAACCACACAGGTCGAGTGGACCTGACCAGTCCGTGCACGCATTTGTCAGTAATCGTGCAGCTCTACTCAGAACTTAGGCTGCCTTTCCACCAGAGATGTGCGATGGAAATGTGTCGTGCGAGGATGTCTAGCTGTGCTGTGAAAATGTGTGGGGGTTTCCACCAAAGCTGTGCGATGAAAATGTGCCTACGACGATGTGTAGCGGAGCTGTGAAAATGCGCATTAATGTGTGGTGCGAGGATGCGTTGTATGTGCAACACATCCTTCTCAACACACATTCCTTGCAACACATCCCTCGCACACATCCATCGTACACATCCCTCGCACACATTCCTCGCTTGTTTTGTATGCGCAAAAATCTAGCTCCGCTGAGCCGCTTCCACCAGAGCTGTGCTGACCGAGGCGAGGTAAATGAAGCGATTCTATTGGTTCTTTACAAACACATCCCTCACTACGCATCCTCGCACATCTCAGCCTTAAGGGGCTCAACGATGCGACGATCAATACCAAAGAAAGGACATTTGACACACAAAGGACATTAGGACTCAAACTGCCAAGAAGTATCAAACACACACATTCACAAACTTTTGCCTTTATAATATTAGCGTGACTACTTCACAACGGAAGAGCTTGTCGTCGGCTAAGTAAAATAACAACCGCACGGGTCGATCCATCACGTTAAGCTACGCTAGCCGGGGTTGGTCCGTAGATGAGTGACCGAGACTCCTCCATGCCTCGGAAAGCACGTTAAGCCGTAGGTCCCGAATTCAATTCATCATAAGGAGGGTACTAGGTGAACACTTACTCTAAAATTGATCCGTATTTAAAGTTGATTAAAAATATAATTACCACGAGATGCTACATATATCTGCGATAAAAGTAAAACTATAAGGACAATAACGAAATGAAAGCGTTTTCCAAAACATTAGTGCCGTAATTCAGTAAAAATCTTAAAATTAACACTATGTTATTGTGTACAAAAACTCAAGTGACAACAACTGTTTAAAGTGCTGACCAAAGACCCCTAAATCTAACAGTGAATCAGAAAAACTAATCGCCGTAAAAACCAACCTAAACAGTGAAAATACAAAATTTTGTGTTAAAAATGTTGTGCAAAAATCTGTGGAATTCAGTCATGTGAGTCAACAACTGTAACGTCTTTTAGTTTAAAATTTTTGCGCCAGTAAAATATAACCGCCAATTTCACCGTGTTGACTAACGTTCACATAGCGAGTAACGCGGCCGCTGTGGGTTGGATAACAGTGTATCGAGGGTTCGCATCCAGCCAAGCGTTTCTCTTTTTGAATATTTATAATTTGTCATCTACTAAAATATTATGATGGCAAGTAAAAATAAGAGTGCCGATGGCATGAGAACGGCCAAAAATACTAATAAGCGTATGATGAATAGTCCTACTACGACAAATGAAACACCCACAAATAATATAACGTTGAGAAATAAATCGAAGCAAATTACTTCTATTAATAATTCATCGGAGGTAGCAGCTGAATTATCAGAAAAAGATGAGTACGCATCACTTACTTCGACACCCTCAATTAAAGATCTTAACCAAAGCTACCCGGACATGTACTTTAGACCTAATGACGATGTGATAGAACTAAAAAATAGAATATATCAACTCGAAGAAAAGTTGGTAATAGCAGAATCTGAAATAGAGAATTTACTGTTAGAAAATAGTTCTCAACTTAAACAAATCACTGACTACAAACTAAAAATTGACACACATATGTACAAGCACAAAACAAAAGACATGCTCAGCCAAAATAAAGCGTAAAAATCTTATTAGAACAAAATTAAATTTTAAAAATGTTCAACAAAGTCCTAATGAAGAAACTGAAAACAAAATGCCGTCTTTAGTTTCAAACACGATTGAAGAAGATCTTAATGTCGTCCACTATGAACCACCATTGCAAGTAAACACAGAGCACCACTGCACCACTGAACAAAGAGACACATTAGAAACAAAGTCTGCTTAAGATTCCAGCTTTAAAGAATATAACTCGTATAAACTATGTATAATTAGTGATAATAATGTGAATAACATACTAGGTATTGCCGAAAATACTTTTCCGGAAGCCAAAATTTTTCACTATATTTAAAAAAATTGTTAATAAAGCTAAGACAAATAAATGCAGCGATGAGACTCAACCAAATTTATCGCTTTCCTCAGTAACACAGGTTGTGGAGTTTGTACCAACATCGCATTTTTTTGAATAATAATGTATCAAATGACCATGCAAATTTAAACATATTTTTTACATCAGAATGTTTGTGGAATTAGTAACAAGAAGACTGAACTAGAAGTTTATGTACAAACCCTAGATAAAAAAAACTACACTATATATGTTTAAGCGAGCATTTCTTGAATGAAAACACAGCAATTTGTTTTAATATAGATAACTACAAGCTAGTCTCATACAATACCAAAAAATTAAAAAGAGAGTAGTTAGTTTGATTTTAGGACATGTGGATATGCAAACAGAAGTTATCGACGCAATGAATAAGTTATAAAAAGTAGAATGTTTTGAAATATGTGGTGTTAAAGATGTTTTCACTGGATTGTACATTTGCTGTTGTTATCGAAATCCTGTTGACAAAAAATTTGATATGTTTTTGGAAAGATTGGAGAAGTTACTCGATTACTTATTCAATAGGAAATCTATAATATGTGGAGATTTTAATGTAGACCTACTAGTGGACAGTAAAAAGCGCATGGAATTTCTTAGTTTGCTAAGGTGTTATAATTTCAGGCACCAAATCGATTCTGCTACTTTCATTCGTAACAGTTGTAATTCGTGTATTGACAATATAATTACCAACTTGCCCGAATCGTGTATTCTGGGATGTGCAGTAGATCACAATGGTTTGGCTGATGGCCATGGAGGTATTTTTGCAGATATTTGCCTGGATAATATAAGAAACTTAACGCGAAATAAGTATCCAATTGTTGTCACAAATAAAAGAGTATTTAATAGTAAAAATAGTGCCCAATTTGTACAGGGTATTCTTGAAGATCGGAGTTGCATGGGTATTAATACATTTCTTAAAACATTTAATAAAGTATTCCAAAATAGTTATAGAAAAAAAGATTATAAAATAAGCCTCAAAAAAACTAGACAATTAAAGTGGATCACTAAAGGAATTCAAACATCAAGTAAAATGAAACGTTTCTTATGTACACGTAATGGTAATAATCTTGATTCAAGTGTCTTAATGTATAAGAATAAGTATGTGAGACTGTATAGACAGGTTGTGGTAAAGGCTAAAAAACATGCAATAATGGTGCAATTTAATAGTTCCAAAAATATAAGTAAAGAAGTGTGGAAAGTAGTGAGAAAATGTACTAATAAGGAGAAAACGATACAACCGGAAATTCGTCTCAAAGTCAATGACCAAATTGTAGTGGATCCAGAAGCTATATCTAACATTTTAGCAAAACAGTTCGACTACAAATGTATCTCTAAGGCAGTAGATAGAGACCAAAATACAGCATTTTTACAAGAGTATAGTACAATCGAAAAAAATAGTGAATTGACAATTGCTTCTGTTACTCCAAATGAGGTTTCAAGCATAGTCAAAAGTATGGAGAACAAGTATTCTTGTGGTTATGATGAGATCCCAATATCCGTAATTAAGGAACATATCTCTATACTAGCTGAGCCTATGTGTGATTTTTATAATAAATGTATTGAGGAATCTATCTTCCCGGACCAGTTTAAAGTAGCCAAAGTAATACCTATCTACAAAAAAGGCAGCAGAACTGATCCTAAAAACTACAGGCCTATCTCCTTGCTACCGACTGGTAGCAAGGAGATAGGCCTGTAGTTTTTAGGACTTTTACCTCATTTTAGGTTTAAACGACTTTTAGCTCATTTGCGTGTAAATAAAGTGTTAAACCAAAGACAGTTCGGTTATCAAAAAGGTGTTGGCACTTCCGACGCCATTTATACTTTACTTGATGACGTAATAGGAAAAATAAATAATAAAATGAGAGTAGCCGAAATTTTTCTTGACTTAAGTTTCGCGTTTGACACTATAGACCACGAATTACTTCTTACAAAAATGGCGCATTATGGTATAAGAGGTAAGGCCTTGAAATTATTCTCTTCATATCTCAAAAACAGAAAAATGTTCGTAGAAATTGACAAAATACAAAATGGCTACAAAAAGGTTTACAAATCAGCAACAATAATGATGACTACGGGCGTCCCGCAAGGATCTATATTAGGACCTGTTTTATTTTTCTTATTTATTAATGACTTAATTAATTACATGAATACAATTTAAATGACATAGATAAATTAACAGAGACTGTAAATGCAGCATTACAAGCATTTCACGTGTGGTTTACTAGGAACAAATTATTAATCAACACTGCAAAGACCAATATACTATTATTTAGAATGACAGCCCGCAATAAGGACGATTTAGAGGTTGTATTGAATGACGACAAAATTGTCCTTGTCAACGAACTTACATTCTTAGGAATACATATAGACGAACTGCTAAACTGGAAAACAGAATTAAATGCTATAAATGCATCAGTATGTTCCGCATGTTATGCTTTAAGAGCACTTAGAACAGAAATTAGCATTGAGCAATTGAAGATGGTATATTTCACGTTGGTAGAATCAAAAATTAGATATAGCATAATGTTTTGGGGAAAAAGTTATGACTTTAATATCAAAAGAGCTTTTGTGTTACAAAAACGAGCAATTCGCACCTTGGTCCGTATTCCGCAAAGAGAGAGTTGCCGAGAACATTTTGTAAATCTGAATATACTTACAGTGCCAAGCATTTATGTATTTGTACTTCTAAGTAACATGGCCAAATATATGCATGAATATGAGACAACAGAAGAACGACAGATTAGAGAAGGCACACGTAGACAAGACATTAAACGTTACAAGGTGCAGCCTAATTTGAATATTGTGAAGCACAGTCCCAGATATCAATCGGTTATATTATTTAATAAGTTATCTTTAGATATAAAAAGCGCTATCTACTCAAGCTCTTTTAAAAATCAACTTAAACATTTCCTGTTGAATAAGTGTCTTTATGCTGTTGAAGATCTATAACGATATTTCTATACATGTTGTTATGCATTGTTGTGATATTTAACGTGTTTTACGTATGTAATTTTTTTTTTTTTTTTTATACCATGTAATTTCAGATACAATTTATTGTTAATGAATAAATGACTTATGACTTTTGACTTTCATTCGTGGATCTTTGACAGTCGTTACAGGTCGTCGGAAGCCTGAAAGTCTGGCAACGTCTTACCAACGGGTATCGTATTACCCAGTTATTGGGTTTTGAAGGTCAGATAGGCACTCGCTCCATGTAAAATACTGGTGCTGCATCCGGTTAGACTGGACGCTGACTCTAACATAGTTGGGAAAAGGCTCGGCAGATTGATTGATTATAGATAAGTACCTAATGTGTACCTAATTATTATTTTGATAACACTGACCCCAGCCGTTTTATTACAAAACGAGTACTTACATTAGTCCAAGCCCAAACCTTCGAGCCAGTTACTGTATTTTGAATCTTTTCCGATAGATGTAAAGTTCATAATACAAAATTGACAATTAGACTCTGGTTTAAAGACAGTTTTTCTGTAATGAGAACTATAACTTTGTCGGAATGAAATTCGAAATTCACAAACGGCTCGATGGTTTAAACCTGGGTCTAGACATAAAATAAGGCCGCAGGAGTTCAAAAAGACAATTAGCTGTCACCTTCGTGTGCGTATCTTAATGTTCGGTGCTTAATTATAATATAGAACAGAGATCGTCCATTCTCTTGGAAATCTAGGTGGGATATACAATTTCGGAGATGACGTTAAGTCTATCAAATAGTCGTTATCCTTGACCCATTGTCTGAAGCCTCAAGGGTAAAGTCCAGAGGACAAAATAATAGGTACCTACCGATATAACCCTGTTAGTCGGGCTTATGTTGACTTATTTTTAAAGTCCTTTTTTCTATTATATTTAATATAGATCCTTCGATTACAAGTTAGATATACATATAAGGTGTATCTATTCATGCACGAAATCTTTTAAAGGGTCATTGTACTCATCATTATGAACAACTTTTACTATGGAAACAAACCAGAAATCGCGAAAAAAAATTCAGCTGAACCCTACATTTATATTCTCATAACTCGTCAAAATGTAGGGAACAGCTGATTTTTTTTTCGCGATTTCAGGTATGGTCCCATAGTAAAAGTTGTTTATAATGATGAGTACAATGACCCCTTAAGAGGTTTTGTGTATGAATAGATACACCTTATATACATTTTACTTTGAAAGCCATATACCGTAGGTGTAAAAATGAAATAAAGACGTATTTTTAAAAGGGGACTCGACCACGAAGGAGCACATAAATCTGCAATTTTGTACAAGACGGCTGACATACCGAACTATTTCTTATTCATTTCACCTTTTATCTCTTAGCACTTACTTTCAACAAATATGGTTATATCCATTATCCATAGATCCTTTAACTTAAATCAGATCGGACGTAGCTACCATGTTTTGTGCAGAAAAGGTTTGTAAATGTACGGTACTAACTATAAATTATCGGAATAAGATTTACGCAATCCATCTTCAGGATTTCTAGTACCTTTCTTGTGCTGTAGATTGCCTGGTCTTGTGCATCTTGAATATTCAATACAGTACGGTTTTAGCTCTTATCTCGCGCTAACAATCTGACCAATAGCTCTTCGAGCTTCAAGGAAATTATTGTGCACTTAAGAGGTTTCTGCTATAGGTAATCGTACCAGGGGTTTACTCCGAAGATAAATAAGAAGTGTTGGCCGAATTTTCGGCCGTTTCCTAACTACGGCTGACTTTGCCTGATTACGGAGAAAGAAAATCATTAAACGACGGTCAAAGAAATAAGTCAAAGTCAAAAACGTGACTTGAAGTCGGGTAAGGATTCAAAGTCAAATAAGGAAACTTTGGATGTCAAGAAACGGCCGAACATTCCGATACTTCGAATTATCGCTTCGGAGTAGGTTCCCAGTATTCAATTTTGATAATAAATACGTTATGTTTGTTTCAGTGCCCACACTTCAAAGCGTATTGCCAAAGTAATAATAGTAGTTATATGGTTTCTGGCGCTCTCTTTGGCCGCTCCGATGGCCATGTCTTGGGAGGTCATCATGGAAGACGAATTAGATCCAGGTATGTAGATTTTTGTTATTTATATTAGCGAAACTCCGCAGACGTGATGGGTATAGATATCTAAACAAGATAAACCAAAAAATTTTTTTTTTTTTATATACAGAATGTGGCGTAAATAATGGATAAACCTGAAACTGTCGATCGGCCAGAATATTATCTATCATTTACCCCATTTATATCGAATTATGCAATTTTGGGCCCCTATAACGAAAAAATATAAGTGGGGTAAATGATAGAAATGATATAAGTGGGGTAAATGATAGAGATGATAATCTGGACAATCGACAGTTTCAGGGTTCCATTATTATACTACACGCGTAGGACGTTGTTTTTGGGGTCGTCACTTGAAATATCAGTTAAAAAAATCTGTGTTATTCGTGTATACTTCACAGACGCACGTGAGGGTATCGTTGACTAAAGACGATATAATAAAAATATACAGATTTTCTCAACTCATACTTCCAGTAACAGAAATACCAGAGGTCGTTGACTCCAAAAAAATCATCAAAACATTTTTATTTTGTCGTGTTTACATAACAATACCTACAGAGTTTCGCTAGCTAATAAATTGACCCTTTTTTTTTTTTTTTGGGTGGGAAATTATCAAATAACTTCTCCCGCTCTGGGCGGAGCGGGAGGGCGTGTCAGACTTTTACTGACTAAAACCCACCCGTATTCCTTCATTTGCCTGTGTGCCAGGGCCACGATATCCCTTTCGGACAAACTCGCAACCCTGGCAGGCATTGGCCCTAACGGACCCCGTCAGTTGCTGCTGACAACTCTTTGAGGCGCGCGTGGAATACAACGCGCCGTCGACCCGGGCCTGGTCCTTATCGGACGGTGAACTACCCATCGCTCACCGTCCGCAAGCCCGCGCCTACGGTGGCCGGAAATCGGCTTGCGACTCCCGACGCCCGGGGCGTCTCCTGCGGCGACTAGGGGCGCGAGGGCGCGAACCTTGCCTCTCCCTCACGCGTTCCGCCTCCTCCTTCGCAAGCATTACTGCTTCGCAGAAGGAGGTGACGGCCTCCCATGCACTCTCGCTCCGAACCATGGCCCGAACCAGGGCCGGACGCGAGAGATCGCCGCCGCCGATCGCCTCCGTGAGGACACGGTGGTGCTCCACCCAAGCCGGGCAGACCTCCACCGTATGCTCCACCGTGTCCTCCGGGCGATCCACACAGTGGTGACACCCGGGCGTTTCCTCCCGCTTTATCCTAAACAGGAACCTCCCGAACCATGTCCGGTGAGGACCTGCGTCAGGCGGAAGGTGAGGACGCCGTGGCGCCTCTCTAGCCACTCCTCAAAGAGGGGACTTATCGCCACAATCGTGGCGTGCCCAAATAAAAAAAAAAAAAATACATGATGTGGCGTAAATAATGGATAAACCTGAAACTGTCGATCGGCCCGAATATTATCTATCATTTACCCCACTTATATCGAATTATGCAATTTTGGGCCCCTATAACGAAAAAATATTAGTGGGGTAAATGATAGAGATGATAATCTGGACAATCGACAGTTTCAGGGTTCCATTATTATACTACACGCGTAGGACGTTTTTTTTGGGGTCGTCACTTTAAATATCAGTTAAAAAAATCTGTGTTTTTCGTGTATACTTCACAGACGCACGTGAGAGTATCGATGACTAAAGACGATATAATAAAAATATAGATTTTCTCAACTCATACTTCTGGTAACAGAAATACCAGAGGTCGTTGACTCCAAAAAAAAATCATCAAAACTGTTTTATTTTGTCGTGTTTACATAACGATACCTACAGAGTTTCGCTAGCTAATAAATTGACCCTGTATAGCAGATATCAGACGCTTCACTCGAGTCAAGTTTCATTTTTGTTTTCTCATTGATATGACCTCTGAGTTTGTTTCGGCCTTTCTTCTCAGAGTAGTCAGATAGGAAACGCCGACCTCATCTAGTTTTTAAAATATGATTGACGTGTAAAAGTGTTTGTACAAACCTACTTACAGAAATAAAATCATTTATCATTTATCATTTATCATTCCACGTTCACACGACACCGACCAAATTCCTATACATCAAGGAACAATAGGAATGAAGGTTTATCTGGTCCGTTCATTTCATTTTTCGATCATTTGGTAGGTGAGTGAAAAATGTATGTTGCTGATATCCAACATCGTTGGATCGGTTCATTAATGCGTTCAATTTTCACTTTTGATTCATTTTGTGTTCGTCGTTAGAAAATGAGTTGAATAATCGAAAATAAAAAACAACCAAGTTATGCATTCAAATAAGACGTTCTTGTTATTAATTAAATACCAACCATACGTTAATATATTTTGGATTGGAACTCAAAGTAAAAGGTTAGTTGACCGTAAATTTGTTTCACTTTGAGTGAAATATACTGAATGAAAAGCAAAACTGAACAAAAAGTGAAGCGTCTGATATCGGTTTAACAATAGGTATTTAAGTAACTTTTTGCTTCTGTGTATTCGTAGAATAGCCCTGCTTGTATTCGCAAGGCCCAAAAAAACCTTCAATAAATTTTTAAATTCAAACAACGTACAATGTACAGTCTCGGAATAAAACAATTTCACTAATTCCACCTCATTGAAATACTCCACACAAACGGAGCAAGCTTTTCGATCAAAAACATTCAATTAATCCCTGGTTTGTAGCAGTTACGGCAACACTGATCAAAGTGAATTCATTTATTTTGGTTGCCTACTACTGCCTTCAATTAATGTTTTGTGAAACTTTTCTTAGCTAATTATTGATGTAAGTATTTATAAATTGAACACCACTGACTACCCGCAGTATTGTCTCTCGTTCTCCCTTTAATCCACCCAAAGGTTTTCTGTAAAATATCGCTTTTAGCCGATTTTATATTTATATTTGTAATTTTTATGGTGTACATAATAAAAAGTAGTTTATCTACCTATATATTTAAATTGTAATTGTGTCAGATTTGAGGTAGTCATCTCTGATTGCTTGAACGAAGTTAAAGCAAGATGATGATGATGATGTTTAATGATTTTCTTGACAATCATAAAGAAAATCATACATTTTATCAATCAAAACTGCATTTAAAAAAGACGCTGAATGGTTTATCGCTGTATGTAAATGCATAATAACTCTTAGTACCGTATTACAGAACGAAACTCCATAATCAAGCGTTACTTAAAACTAGTTTCAACCAATCAAATGGCTTGAATCTAGTTTTAAGTAATGCTTGAGTATTGAGTGACATTCTGTAATACGGGCCTTAGAATATGACTGGCAAATTTGCCATGGCCAATAAAATAATAATATGTATGTTGAAACGACGGGTTTTCTTGGGTATAACCAGCAGTATAATATAACAAGCAAAAATAGTAATGAAAAATAAATAAATTTTTGTTGCCTTTTAATAAACTTGTAAAACTTGTGTTCATACACTTACCGTCACAACTATTTGTAACTAAGTACCCAGAGCAACATTTTCATACAAACCAGGTCATTTCCAAGCTTCTGTTCTCCGTCAGGTCACGATTCAGATGAGATCTAATGCAGCACTCTAGGGTACGGATGGAGGAGTTCTAGAGCGCCTAAGGCACCCAACTGATCAGACAAGCCATTACACAAGAGACTGTGTAGAGTTCTGAGTGTTCGGATTTCTATACATTTTGATGCTATTTTTGAGGTTTTTTGTTTCATGGACAACTTCGTTATTAAATGTCGGTTTGATCAGTTTGGTGCCTTAGGCGCTCTAGACCTCCTCCATCCGTACTCTAGAAAGCTGCTATCGGATCTCATCCAAATCCTTACCTGACGGAGAACCGAGGCTTCGAAATGACCTCGTTTGTATGAAAATATTGCTCTGGGTACTTAGTTTTGACGGTAAGGGTACAATTAAACTAATGATTGTTCAACAAGTAGGTCGCAAAAAAGAGTTCCCGAAAAACTACGCGTTAGGGTCTGTCTAACGAAAACTGTCCACGACCAAAAAAGCGGCAATTTAAAAAAAATATTAGGTGTCACATTTGCTGTACACTCTATATATAGAGTTGATACTATTCAAGAAACTTTCAGCGATACTTACATGAGTATTTCATATTTATGGAATGTATAGCAAGGGTTGACAGCTCTTGATTTTTAGGGTTCCGTACCCAAAGGGTAAAACGGGAACCCTATTACTAAGGCTCCGCCGTCTGTCTGTCTGTCTGTCCGTCTGTCACCAGGCTGTATCTCATGAACCGTGATAGTTAGACAGTTGAAATTTTCACAGATGATGTATTTCTGTTGCCGCTATAACAAAAAATACTAAAAAACAGAATAAAATAAATATTTAAGGGGGCTCCCATACAACAAACGTGATATTTTTGCTCGTTTTTGCTCTATATTGATAATGGCAACAGGTGGACGCTTGAAATATTCACAGAATATTTAGTTATATATTCACTTTAAAAATAAATAATTAAATTAAAACAAATATTTAAGGGGGGCTCAACAAACGTGATTTTTTTCCGTTTTTATAGATAATGGTACGGAACCCTTCGTGCGCGAGTCCGACCCGCACTTGGCCGGTTTTTTTTAATTGCCGCTTTTTTTTTGTGGGCAGCTTTCGTTGGACAGTACAGTACAGTAACAGTTTCTTTATTTCTTTGCAGTTACAAAAATCTTTTACAAAAAGCCTTTTTGTGCTCCAACCGAGTTCGGCTCACATTCGCTGGCCATCTACAGACTATTGTTGTATGTATTCCAGGTGAGTTTTATTGGTCCAATTTATTTGTTCGACATAAGTTTTATATTTTTTATTTTCATTTCATTGCATGACATGAAACATGATATGTGGGGCTTGTGGCTAAATGATAACAGCAGCACATCAAAGGTTAAGCTACGTTTGTCGCGGTCTGTTCGTGGATGGGTGACCATCCATTACTTACATATCGAGATCCCTCCGAGCCTCGAAAATCTCGTTAAGAGCAGGCAGTCTAAATCAAATTTCGAACATGCTCCACCCCCCTGCCACTCCGTTAGACATCAGTAATAAAATTGAATATCACGTGCCCTCTTTGATCGTGTTCGAGCACGATACTAAATAGCGTATGTCTCAATTCTTATTTCGTTTATAACTAAAGTAATAATTGATCTAGAGAAAAAATATCTTGTGGATGGATAATAAACGATATTTTCTTGCTGTGAATATTTATTTTAGACAAAAAAGCCAAACAATCTTGTTTGTTTTTTTTTATAATTATCCTTAAAAAAGGCATGATTTTTGAATAAAAAATGTATTGAGAGAAAATATTACAATTAGTAACTGTCTTCAGTCAGTCACATGGAAAGAAAAAGATCCAATAAATGATATACTAAAGTTTAATTTTGCTTGTATGTGTGGTGACTGTTTCAGAATATTCATGCAAATTAACATAAAAATAGGGAGCGTCCTCTTAAGCCGTTGGTTCCGGCTGTCATTTGTAGATCTTCGACAAACGTCAGGGGTAGTTATTCAAAAATCATGTCTTTTTTAAGGATAATTATAAAAAAAAATAAACAAGATTGTTTGGCTTTTTTGTCTATATTCACAGCAAGAAAATATCGTTTATTATCCATCCACAAGATATTTTTTCTCTAGATCAATTATTACTTTAGTTATAAACGAAATAAGAATTGAGACTTACGCTATTTAGTATCGTGCTCGAACACGATCAAAGAGCGCACGTGATATTCAATTTTATTACTGATGTCTAACGGAGTGGCGGGGGGGTGGAGCATGTTCGAAATTTGATTTAGACTGCCTGCTCTTAACGAGATTTTCGAGGCTCGGAGGGATCTCGATATGTAAGTAATGGATGGTCACCCATCCACGAACAGACCGCGACAAACGTAGCTTAACCTTTGATGTGCTGCTGTTATCATTTAGCCAGAAGCCCCACATATCATGGTAACATATATATTTTTAAACGTTGCCCCACACTAGGAATTTCTCCTGTATCGTGGGTGCGTTTAAAAACATTTAAACTCACATACACAAACAGCCAGACCCGAAACAACTACTTGTAAGTCATACAAATATTTGTTCCGTGCGGAAATCGAACCCGCGACACGCAGCGCAGCAGTCAATCGCTTAACCACTGCGCCAACCGTGCCGTCAAAATACAATAGACATATATGAGATACTGACATGGAGTAAAGGCTTCTACATACCGGGGCTAGGCTAAACTAGTTCTTCCTATACGCGATAGGATTAACTAGTATAGCCTAGGCTAAACTAGTTTGTCCTATCGCGTATAGCAAGAACTAGTTTAGCCTAGGCTAAACTAGTTTGTCCTGAAATCGGGTTTGGCCGGTAACAGATATACCACTCAAAAGACATAAAACCTATTTAGTCTAATATGATAAACGTGCAAGCAAGCATGCAGCAGGCATGTTTTCTGTCACGGCTCCGGCGCTGCAGGGCTCCAGCGGTCCCATGCGAGCTTATCGTCACAGATGTGTTTCACGCGGAAGCGTTGAAACCACCTGCTCCTCAGCTCGCGGGCCGCCTCGCCCCTACGCGCCTACGCGATTTTAAATAACACTCTAGGGGTAGGGCAGACAAGACCACGTGGAGTCGGTTTTGCTGCGATTCGTTTCGGTCACGCCGCTCCCGCAGCACGCTTAATCAGATTTCAGATTAGAACGTACCAGTTTATCCTAAAGCATGTAAATTCTAACTAGGATAAACCGATTCGACCTAGGCTAAACTGGTTTATCCTATCGGGCTTAGGACAAACTAGTTTAGCCTAGGCTATACTAGTTAATCCTATCGCGTATAGGAAGAACTAGTTTAGCCTAGGCTAAACTAGTTTGTCCTGAAATCGGGTTTGGCCGGTAACATATATATATATATTTACTAGTTGTATGAATTCATGTGCGGACCGAATAACAAAGAGATTGGTACGACTTTGTACCTTCATGTAGGTATCAGTTTGTTTTAATAAGCCATTTTCAACCCCAAAATAAGTCCTTTGATTTAATTCCCTAAGTAACGCAAACGTAAAAAGTACAGTCTTTGAAGTCCAATATTGTAATATTTATGATAAAATAATCAGCTGAGCTGATAAAATTTCAAAGGGTCCTAATTAAAAAGGACAAGAGTATAAAATTTAACGACGAGACTTTTCAAAAATTATTCTGTATTAATTTCACACACAAAATTATATAATTATATGCTGATGATAGAATGATCAATATTGAATTTTACTGAAGACTGTTAATATTGAAGAATATGAATTTCTAAATTCGTGGAAAGCATTAATAATATACTATGTAGGAGAAATCATTGTGCCGGTGCTGAAATAAATTATATGTCTATAATTCCTCATCAGTTAATTTGTTTACTCTCCTTTTAGTATGTAATCCCGTTGTGTGTGATTACGTTTGCGTACGCGCACATGGCGATGAAGCTCTGGGGAGCGCGCGCGCCTGGGAATGCGCAGGAGACGAGGGACGCCAACCATATGAGGAATAAGAAGAAGGTGAGTTGGACTTGAAGGAGACTTTTATCCTAAAATAATTAGACGGTATTTGTCATTTAAATGTATAGTTTGGTCCAAAAGTATCTGACGAATAAGGAAACAAGTTGATCAAATAAAGAGCTTTTTTTTCAGCGAAAGGTAATAGTAGGTTGTTATAATGGGTGTTTAGCGCCGTGTGTTACACTATACTTTTCACTACGATTGCTAGAAAATAAAGTATGGATTATTAACATAGGTATACACCATAAACACCTTGACGGCAGCAGATTGAAAAATATTTATTTTCCTTTCTCTTCCATACGCAAATACGGGTCTCCATTCTCAATAGATGATGAAATTTTCAGTGTTGTAAAATAAATTATGGTGACCAATTCAATTTATAATTAGAGAAAAAAAAATCTAAAGATTTCGCGCCAATGCCTTTTTTAATTTCTTCTGTAGCCGCAACCAAGGAACATTTATAGTTACCTACGGCGAGGCCGCAACGCAATGCACGCATTCAACCGAAGAGTACCTACGCCGCTTTTAGTTCCATTTTCAAAAATAAAATGTTCTTGTTTTTTACGAAACAGTAATAAGTCGAGTAATTGCTCCGTGTGGTGCCGGACGTAAAGAATAGCATCATCCCATTTCTTCCCGTGGGTGTCGTAAAAGGTGACTAAGGGACTTACTAAAATGCGCAGCAGCGTTTTCTATGCATTTTAACACCATACTGCGATAACCAACCCGCCTGCCAAGCGTGGCTATTATGGCAACCCCCTCCCCCCCTTTGGGGGAGGCCTATGTCCAGCAGTGGACGTCTTTCGGCTGTAATTATGAATAAGTCGAGTCTATATTCATGATTATTTTACTTAAGGTGAATCCGCAGCTGTAGCCCGCAAAATTCAAATTTTCTTATGTTTTTTTGCTATTTGCAGGTCATTGTCAGGTTGTATCTTTATAACAATATGATTCGCGACTATACCAGATATGTATTTACATAATTATGCTCATTAATACAGCTACAGCTACAACTGCGGAATCACCTAAGAATAATGACTTTTTGGTTTTGTAGGCTCGTTGGTACCAAACAAAAATAAACACACTTTTTCTCCTAGAGGATGATACGCTATTTTAGCCCCGCTCTGGTACGCTAAAATTACGGACTGTTTGAGCAAGAGTAGTGAAAAATGTATTTGTTGTGATTTTTGCATTTACAGCTAAAAGCACAAACTCAAAGTCATTCTATCAGCCGGATAAACTTCAATCACAATTTATTGTGTTGAGATAGTGACAAATAAATAAATACAAACAAACAGTACCCCATTGCCCTTATTTACATTTTACAACATCAACAGGCGATAATAGACAATTTTCTGTAGAATATGGTCTGCCAATTTGATGCCTACCTTTGTTTCAACATATTTAATTGGTTTGGTATTGCTTTGTAAAAATGTGAAATAAATTGTATTATACTTAATAAGGCGTTCCTAATCCATGGCTAAGTCCACCTCATCGAAGGAAATAATACCATGCTGTCACGAAACACCGATTAATGCTCACCAATATAGTGATGTAGCTACTTTATGGGGAAGGCTTGTTTTTGCTTTGTAAAAATATGTAATAAAGAGTATAATATTTATACTTAATGAGGCGTTCCTAATCCATCGCTAAGCCCACCTAATTAAAGGAAATAATAACACGATGCTGTCACGAAAGACCAATCAATGTTCACCATTATAATGATGTACCTACTTTAAGGGCAAGGCTTGTTTTTGCTTTGTAAAAATATGCAATAAAGAGTAATATATTGATACTTAATGAGGCGTTCCTTATCCATCGCTAAGTCCACCTAATTGAAGGAAATAATAACACCATGCTGTCACGAAAGACCAATCAATCGTCAGTATTATAATGATGGACCTACTTTAAGGGCAAGGCTGATCACTTTGGCCGCATCAGGTTAGCCGCCCGAAGGAGATGTTACAACTAGAAATAGCGTTCTATTTCCGTATAACAGATGGTTAGCCATTTCAATCCATCTGGTGCAAATTGAATGCAATTTAATGTAAATAAACAGGTTTGAACGTTAGTGTGTTAAACCATGTGTTAGGTACATTGGAATTCTAATGTTAATGCTTAGAGGGTTAATGTATGTTGTATTGTTTGTTGTTTTTGTGTTACCTAACCCTTAAACTGTTAATTGGTAGTAGGTATACGCTTTATTACCGTTCTTAGTTTTGTAACATTAGAAAAATAATGGTTATCACCCTTCCGTTATTTCGATATAAACGTAAAATAAACTCCGATATTTCACGATAAATAGTTTAAAGTGAAGTGAAGTAAAAATTACTCTAAACTGCAGTACTTTCAACTATTTTACGTAACAAATGTCGTTATTTTGACGTTATTTTTCTAATGCTATATTAAATGGAGTAGGTATAGGTTTCAAGTTGCATAATTTATTAATTGGTTAGAACAGAAATAATAAAATGTACTTTCTGATATTTATAATTCATACATGCATAAACTCACGGCTCCTATCATACAACGCCACCTGCTACGCTCCTTACATACTCCTTTTGCTTCGTTTACGTTCATACATCTGGTCGTATGTACACGCACGCTGCCGCCGAATGCAAGAACTACGCACGTGACCTAGATGATTATTACTTAGATAAATAACCATACGTGTAAATTATGTTACATTTTTTAACGTTTAAAATAACGCCTAAATAATATTACGATGCAGAACCGGTAGAGTCCAAGCTGAAATTCCAATTTATATTATGTTCAACTGAGCATCCAATAAGGTTACTAGATTGACAAAAGAGTATTTATGGCTAACGATAATAACCGTTGGAAAACCTTGTTGAATAATAAGTAAGGACAAAGTTGACATGGAAATATGTATTACATCTCTACTAGCGACCTGCCCCTGGTTCGCAAGTTTATACAACTGTTAAACAAATAACCCTTCCAGAATAAAATAAAATACATGTGCTTTAGACCACATGACAGAAGTAAAACTTACAAATAGTAATACTAATTTATACTTCCGTAACGCTCTCGTCACTTCCGTAACGCTCTCGTCATGCATTCACCAGCTTACTCCCTAAGTCAAACGTGCCTAGAGAAGTTTTACTTGAAAAATTTGTTTAGCTTTGTACATCTACGGTCACAGACAGACACGAAAGGAGACTTTAATTTATAATATACTCTTATATTCACCCGCGTAAGTTTCGATCCCGTAAGAATATCGGGATAAAAAGTAGCCTATATGTTAATCCAGTATGTCAGCTACCTCCATACAAACCAGCCATTTGAGCGTGAAGAAGTAACAAACACACTAACTCACAAACTTTCGCCTTTATAATATTAGTGTGATAAAAAAGATACATAACACAAAAACACTGACCTACAAGACTTGTTGTCGAACGTTTTACGATTAATTAATGATGTAAAACAAAAACAGGTGGCAAGGTGCTCTACATTAAACTGAACATACGGAAGATTTAACACGCAATTTCCTTTCGTAATTAATCGATTAATTATCCTCGTTTAAGGCAATTAACTAAGGCTGATAATGTTAGAAGTTCAAATGTGTCAGTATAACGTGGCGATAATTTATCAAACTCATGGTGACGTTGTCCTGACGTAAAACGTAAGTCAAATACAGATGGTGTAATTTAAGTGGTAGCGCAAACTGTGCGTCTTGTCGGTGCATCTAGTCGCTGCAACTAGACGCAGAGCAGTCATTTGCATCTGCGTCTTGTTGCTGCAACTAGATGCAGAGCTGTCGTTTGCATCTGCGTCTTGTTGCTGCAACTAGACGCAGAGCTGTCGTTTAAGTCTGCAACTAGTCGTTACGACAAACATCGTGCAGGAAGTGATCACTTTCTTTGAGTATTCGACGCGAATCGACGTCCGATTTGAAAACATCGAACGAAATCGAACGTATCCATGTTGAGATTCGCAATACAAACACACGTGCACTTTCCTCAGTGCTCACAGCAAAACTGACGCAGACCTGTTATTGTCATATGCGACTGTCATCAGGTGTGCGCTTGCACCGTGCGTCTAGTCGCCGCGACAAGTATCGAGTAATCGAGACACCCATAGCCTGTCGTTGCGACCCTGCAACTCGAACCCAAGTGTGCGGAGCTTTACAATGCAAGATTAGCCTGTACTGGAAATGTATAGCTTAATGTGTAAGAAATCGAGGCTATGCTCCATACAGTCACATAATTCCCAAAATTATTATAATCTATAGATACAATTTGTCGCTGACTAAAACAAAAAGTACACAAATCACACCTTCCACACCAACATTCAAACCCCTACACCACACACACACCGCCACCTCACACATACTCACACATGCCGGCTGTCGCTGAAAACCAGCGCTGGGGCTCTGTCTTGCATAGGGTCGCAGTATAATGCTGAGCGATAGCCGTTTTGCGTGGATGTGACGCATGTTTCCCCCAACCTTTTCTTATTTTTGTGTTTATGTTCTTTTTTGCGTCATGTTTACCGCAAATAAACGAATTTTCTTTCTTTTCTTTCTTCTTTCTATACTCACCCCCACACACACATATAACACTGTGCACATTCCTTATTCCTTATTTTTTGGTTTTTATTTTTCTATTATGTTTTATGTATTGTTAAAAACCTTTGGCATGCTTTCAAAATTATCTATTGTTTAATCTATCACACATTTGTATAGTCAACATAAACTGGAAGAGCCGAACCACCTAATACAAGCAAATCTTTGCATAAAAGGTGACTCCAAATCTAGCAATGTAATTTACATATTATTATGTTGATGAAATAAACATTTTTATTTATTATTATTATGTGTAGCCGTGTGTACTAAATTAGGTTGATCTTGCAATAATTTTCAAAATATGTGAAAATCGTCGGCCGCAGTCAGTAGTCTAGTCCGCCGAGCTGTCGCAGTCGCATGTCTCTTAGTGTGCGCCATGTCTAAGCATAGATGGACGACCTATGTAAGATGTCATAATATTCCATAATTCTCGCTAACTTTAGACCACCAGTTTCACTGTTGATTCATCTAATAAAATTCTCTGTGACCTTCCGATAACCGGATGAAGTAAACAGCAACATCTTTATTTTTATTAAGGATATGATATTTGAGGTATGAGATGAATTAAATTCCGATGCTAAGAGATATTTGAACCCTTTATGCATATAATATATTCGCTATCTCGAACTATCGTTAAAATGTTATTAGACTGTTCACATAAAAGCTTTCACCGAATGAAACTACTTTTACTACAGAGATTTTGGCAGCTTTACTTTTTATTGTTTATTCAAATGGAGAAGTTAACGATTATCTCTCACTAAAGTCAACACCATGAGACGAGATAAATTTCATACTTTGGGATTTAAAACTTTAACTGAAATTGCGTATGGTTCAGTTTCCATTGCAACTAAAATTATTTTATGACGTTTAGCGATAATTTCTTCATTCATAAATCAACTTAGATATCTTGAGTTTAAAGTTGATAGTTGTATAATTTGCAATTTTATGTATTTATAGCTTCTCATGACGGTTACTTTACGTTACACGACTAAATTGAGAAACAAATCATGGTCCAGCATAATACGAGTATTTCACACTACATTTACCGGTATCATTGATTTTTTCGATTTTTGGTCAGTATCGAAATAGTTCGTCCCTAGGTAACACTGACAGGACCTTATATAAAATTAATACTCGGCACTTCGGTTTGATTGAACCAGGATACGGATTTATAAGAGTTCGAGCACCTGAGCTCCACGAAATGGTAATTTCATTAATTATTAAAAAAAACCGAAATGTGCAGTTAGAGGTAGGTTGAAAGTAAAGAGTATTACTGCTGGTTAATTCCTATTCCATCCCAGAGGCTATTCGTTTATTTAGTGAACATGCTACTTAAATTGATTCCAAGGTGCTTACTTGAGGTTTAATTTGATATACTGTAAGTAGGTACATCGATTTGGGTGCTGAATATATTATGCACTTAAACCCTATTCGAATAAAATATTTAAGTACCCAAAAAAACGTGTGATGCTCCCTGGCCGCGCCACAGTGGAAAATAAAAAAAACATGTTTCTAGATAAATTGTACCGTTACATAAACAGAAACAAAATTCAACTTTATCTAGAAAAATGTTTTTAGGCGTACCCGGACATAGTTCTTTTATTTTTTTTTTTTTATTTTGTTTATTAGGGAAAACAAACAGTTACAAGTTACATATTATAGGAAGAAATGGAAAAACATACGGCCAAATGTGTAACATTTTCCACGGAATACACAAAAAAAATCTTTAAGTACAAACTATGCTATAGTATATACTAAAGAATTGTACCGAAATTGTTCTTATCCGTAAGCTATAAAGAGATTCGAAAACGTCCGGGTACGCCTTAAAGTTTTCGAAAACCGTGGTGGCGCGGCCAGGGAGTATACTCCCCAGCCGCGCCACCAAAACTTCATTATATTCCATTATTCGATGAGGTGCAATTTTTTTCATTACACGTAAGTACCGTATAGTACATAAACGGTAAAATTTATTAGAAACATGTTTTTTTAATTTTCCACTGTGGCGCGGCCAGGGAGTATCACACAAAAAAACTTGGTGAAGAAACAATAACTGCCCCATCTTCTAGATTATGTATGTCTTTAGTTTTGGGGACTCACGGCAGCTAAACACTTCAAAAATACCATTAGCATCGTAAGGACATTGTGTATACAAAATGGCATAATGTCTTAAAGTTATGGATCCCTAAAATTCCCTCTTCTATCCTTTAAAATCTTATTTTGCAAAACGTTATTTGGGGGTAGGTCTAGTGATTTAATTATGTAGGATTCGGCAATCGAGCCAACAGCTTCCTAACAACTACTTGGTTCAGTATTATTAGACTTTGCTATAGACCTTCTCAACAATCTATCCAGCTGAACATAAGTGACCGTTACAAGAACATTTTGCCTGTTATTAATGTCACTAAAACTCTTCTTATTAAATTTGAAGAGTTCGTACAACGAGTTTTTGGATGCGATTTCAGAGCTTCATATAATTAAAAAACCAGTCTTTCATTCTACCGAGAACTTCAATGTCGGAAATACAATTAAGTACCTTAATTCATGGGTGTCAAAAATAATCAATTACAGATAAGTTAGTTATATTGCAATCAATATAACTAACTTATCTGTAATTGATTATTTTCGAAATGGTGCTCATATCTAGTGATGCGTTGTGTGAACATTAACAATAATCACTCTTCGATATTTCCACATGATGAAACAATACTAGAAAATGCTGTATACACAGCCTTACAAAATTCATAATGCAAATTAGCTTTTTCGTATAGAAATATCTGCTTCAAATGCGGTTGGTAACATAAACAATTCATATTAAAGTCAGGCGAATAAGCGACAAAGCGCGTCGTGAATAATTAATCTTCGACAGCTGTTTACCACAATTAAATTCAACATGAACGTTGCTTATTTAAACAAATAAATTTCGCAGGTGATAAAAATGCTCGTGCTGGTGGTGGCACTCTTCGCTCTGTGCTGGTTGCCGCTTCAGAGCTACTTGTTGCTACAATCGTTCTTCCCGTCGATAAATGAGTGAGTACCCAACATCATATTTTACGTTCTACGGAAACATTGTAAACATTGTAAATAATTTGGTTTGGACACTATGAAATAATCATTGATAAATATTTCCTAAATAAATTTCCGGTTTATTCCAAAAATCCCCACCCACAAATCCCCACTGGTGGGGATTGTTACTTTTTTTTCCAAAAATCCCCACTGGTTAAATAAACTCAGCCTAGTGGGGATTTTTGGAAAAATAAGTAACTATCCCCACCAGGTGTTGTTGTTTCTAAATAATTAAAACAAAAAATGCGTTAATCAATACCTACGATAAGTAACTAATTATGTCAATATTATAATAACCAACTTCCATTATAAATTGTTTGCAGTGAAACGAAACTCAATTGACTAGATTCAAACAAAAATTATTTAAACATTATAGGATCACGTAAATCGTGGTTGAGAATTTATCTCATTCTTTCTAAAAAAAATGGCACTGTAATGCTGCCACGCATTAACTCTAGTTGAGCATCTAAGATGAACTGGTCTTTTTCTTTGCTTCTTTGTGATCGCGGTTTCCGACGGTGACTTTCGTTAGCACTTCTTTCATAAAACAAAGCGTCTTCATGCAAAAAATGTAGGAGTTTCAGTAAACTTGGTCTTTTTTTCGATATAGCTGCATTACGTTTATTATGCCACCCTTCCAAAATGTTTGTCGTTCTGTGCCTCTCTCCGTAAACACATAATACTTTTATGAAATCTTCTTTTATCCATTGGCTTAACATATACTGGCGAAAACTGTCACTGTTTTGATTGTCTGGGCTTTGGCTGGCAACATAGAACCAGCCTTCAATTCGACAGCATATAATTCGGCAGCAGCATCGTACAATGATTCAGGTTTTCAGTTGAGTGAGTCACAATTTCCTCTTTTTTTGTTTATCCACCGAAATAAAACGGCACCAGTTAAAAAAAATTGAAGTCAGGAACCTCGCAGAAGTTACAGTTCCTCTAAAATTTAAATCATTGCTCATAGCAGATTTTAATGATTATAAAACTCGCATATTATTATTAGCTACCAAAAACGCTCGTAGTCGCATGAAAACGATAAACGTTTTTTTTGGAAATAGGACATTCAAAAGGAATTGAATTAAAATCGACATTCAAATCCATTTTATCAACTTTATACAGTACATGGTAATCTCGGTAGCAGTTTACTGAAACTCCTACATTTTTTGCATGAAGACGCTTTGTTTTATGAAAGAAGTGCTAACGAAAGTCACCGTCGGAACCCGCGATCACAAAGAAGCAAAGAAAAAGATCAGTTCATCTTAGATGCTCAACTAGAGTTAATGCGTGGCAGCATTACAGTGCCATTTTTTTTGGAAAGAATGAGATAAATTCTCAACCACGATTTACGTGATCCTATAATGTTTAAATATTTTTTGTTTGAATCTAGTCAATTGAGTTTCGTTTCAATGCAAACAATTTATAATGGAAGTTGGTTATTATAATATTGACATAATTAGTTACTTATCGTAGGTATTGATTAACGCATTTTTTGTTTTAATTATTTACAAACAACAACACCTGGTGGGGATAGTTACTCATTTTTCCAAAAATCCCCACTAGGCTGAGTTTATTTAACCAGTGGGGATTTTTGGAAAAAAAAGTAACAATCCCCACCAGTGGGGATTTGTAGGTGGGGATTTCTGGAATAAATCAAATTTCCCACACTGAAAATACAATTAGATCTACCAACCTTATGTAATTATTACTAGCTGCGCCCCGCGGTTACACCCACGTAAGTCTAGACCCCATGCAAATATCGGGATATGTCCTAACCCAGGTTATTTCATTTCTAGGGAAATTTCATTTAAATCCGTTCAGGCGTTTAAGCGTTAAAGCATAACAAACATACTAATAATACCTCGTTTCATTTAAAATGTCTAATAGACCTCTGCGCCCCAGGGTCCTGAGGAATATCAAAGACTAAATGATATTACAGTTAGGATTATGCCAATCATTCCTGCTCGCTAATTTCGATATCGACATTGATATTACGAGTGAAAGTTCAACACAAACAGCATGGATTTGCACGAAGTTTCAATTTCGGTTCAATCAGTGCTCAGATGGAATACCTAACTACCCATGTTGTAAACATAAACAATATTTAAACAACTAATAACTCTGTGAGGGAAAAGTTTTCCACGATCCTGACTTAGTTTGATATTGTTTATTTGACATTGCGAGATGGATGAAGTCTTTGCAATAATTATAAGTCAAATACAAACAGACTACAGACGGATTAGCATCATGGGAATAAGTAAACCAGCCCATTTGAATAACTCGTTACCAAAACTCTTGAGCTGTATTATTTCTGAAACCACGAAAGTAAAATTTTATGCAAATAAACAAATGTTGAACAAACAAACAACAAATATTCTGGAACTTAATTTCAATTCAAATTATTTGAACGGTCCAGAATTATTAGATATCTACTAAGCCTTTTTCCAACTATGCTGGGCTTGGTTTCCAGTCTAACCGGAAGCAGCCGGATGCAGGTTCCAAAATGAGGAAAATAAAATAAAACCTTAAGAATTTCAGGATCACTACTATTAAATTCATAGGCATTTCCTGAACCAAAGTTTAACTAAAACTCAAACTCAAAGCATTTATTTCAAATAAACCAATTACAGGCACTTTTGAATTGTCAAGGGGTCGGTCAGTCATAAAGATGAAGCTAGTTGTCCATTCCAAAGCTTAGTAGGTACCTATGGAGAAGAACGGGCAAGAAACTCCACGGACACTCTTTTAAATTAACATATGGTTACAAAATATTGGTTACATCATTCGTGTTGAAATTGAACATGTGAGAACGATGCCAAACGTCAAAGGCGTCCGTAACAAAAAGACTAAAAAAAAAACAATTCAAAAATTTAATTAAAATAAGCCAAGGCCGCTAAGAGATGACCAGTCCCTACTGATGGCGCCCGTTCACGAACATGACGCATGGATTAGCACCATTCAACTCAACCATTTTGAAGGGAGCTAAATGATCCAACACACCCGCCACCATCAGCGAGACATTACAGTGAGCATGACATACTTTCAGCCGCCAGGGCACATTCAAGTCAATGAAAGAAGTACTCATTAAATGGTAGCTTTATAGTAAGTACATAGTGCTCACACATGTGCTATGCAATTATATAATACTAAGAGATTGAATTTATACAATTCAAAGATAGTTTTTGAAATCTTCAGCAGCTCCAACAGTATTTTCAAATGTTAATCAATTAGTTGAGGTTGTGGAGCTGGAGCAGCATTGAGCCAAGCATTTTTATCAGCGATGTAATCCCCCAAATTATAGTTTGCCTGCTTGCATAGTGTGCGTTTTATACAAGATTTGAATTTCGTCTCATTCAGTTGAAGTATGTGGGAGGAATTTTATTATAACATTTTAAACAGTACCCCATGAAAGATGAGTCTACTTTTGCCAGTCTGAAACCTGGTTGAGCTAATAAATCCCTTTTTAATTTATTTAATTTTATGAGAACAAGGGTGGTTTTAGTGCTAATGAATTGTACGTAAAATATAAAGCATGATCAGTTCAATGAATTCCAAGAGGCCTATTACTATTCAAAAACCCCTTTTTTTTTAGGTGGGAAACTATCAAATAACTTTTCTCGCTCTGGGCGGAGCTAGGGCTGTCAGACTTTTACTGACTAAAACCCACCCGTGTTCCTTCATCTGCCTGTGTGCCAGTGTCACGATATCCCTTTCGGACAAACTCGCAACTCTGGCAGGCATTGGTTCTAACGGACCCCGTCAGTTGGTGCTGGCATCTCTTTGAGGTGCGCGTAGAACACAACGCGCCGTCGACTGGGTCGCGCGCCTGGTCCTTATCGGACGGCGAGCTACACATCGCTCACCGTTCGCAAGCCCGCGCCTATAGTGGCCGGAAATCAGCTTGCGACTCCCGACGCCCGCGGGGTGTCTCCTGCGGCGACTAAGGGCACGAGGGCGCGAACCTTACCTCTCCCTCACGCGTTCCGCCTCTTCCTTCGCGAACAACCCCCTAACGATGGGGAAGCGAGAAAAATCACTCCATCGTTTTCCAATGTAGAAAGCCCCAATTTTTTTGCGACGCGGTTTCTCTCCTGTAACTAAGCACCCAATAAGCACCCTTATCTATGTGGAATTTCATGAAATCAGTAATGCATTATGGAACTGTCTGCTTGAGACGTATATCAGGCGACTCGAAATACATTGCGAAATTATACAATAGTCCCGTAAAATTATTCTACTCAAACGAAAGCGCAGCTAAATGGCTATAAATGTCCGCTTCAAAATAAAAACTACGTTGCTGGTAGCATGCCTCAATTTGGTAAAGTCGTGTCAACTGGTCCAGTAGAGACGTTCCCAAAACGCCAGCGGATATAAAATACCTTGACTGCTATCGTAGCAGTGTCCATTTGAACGCCAATAAAGCGAGAATTTAAACATAACATCACGCTTTTATTCCCCGAAGGTACCCCAGAAATACACCCACATTTCGCCAGTCATGTTTAAGTTCCATGTTACATGGGACTAGCCTAATGCCTTCAACCGGACACAAATCCCGACTCCGGGCTATTACTGAGAAATTCCAGATGGAAACCCCAATGCCCCTTATTACAAAACAAGGTTTATCTTCAGACCTAGGTTTAAAACATGGAGCCATTAATGAATTTCGAACTTTATTCCGACTATGGTAAAGTTTCTAAACACAAAACTGACAACTTAGTACCGAACTAAGTTTTCAGTTTTGTATAAAGAACGGTATTTCAGTCACTTACGTTATTATTACAAAAACTGGCTGCATGGTTTAAGCCATGTCAAAATATAAATCTTGTTTTGTAATAAGGCGGATTAAGTCTTTGGCCGCAATCCGTAAGGTTTTGCATGGCGAAATGAAATTACATTATGATATTCTTTTCAGGTACAAGTACATCAACGTGCTCTTCTTTTGTTTCGACTGGTTAGCAATGAGCAACTCTTGCTACAACCCTTTCATCTACGCCATCTACAACGTAAGTATCTTTGACACTACATGGTTTATGTAAACACGAATCCTGTCTAAAATATATTATGATCACTATAAATATTAAATTCACGTTGGAGATATTCATTTTATAATGATGTGCCGTTTGCTAAGTCAACTTTTAAAGAGTGAAACGTGTCTACAAACGGCTTTCGTGACTTTCTATAGATGTGTCTTATAAAAGATATCGTAATAAAGTTATACATACTATTTCTCTAGGAATGTAATGGAATACCTTTAGTAATAGGTACCCGTTTTATTCATATACCCAGTAAAACTTTTAAATTGAATAAAAAACTCATTATTGTTATACCTACATTCATCTCAATTAAAAGAAATCATTAGATTGCGATAAAATTTGTACAACGTAAAGTAAACCAACATTCTCCAAAGTTACGTTTCACGATGGAGCTGATATAAAAGTTTTCCAACTTTGCTTCATTATTGGGTTTCCCAGTTTTCCTCAAATCATTTTATGAAATCTCCGTGGCAGTTGTAGTTTTATAACGTTAATACCAACCCTTTTTTCAGTAACACGCAACTATCAAATTATGTACATTTACTACTGTAGATTTTCCTTAGATTTCCCGATCTACCTCGTTTCTTACTCACCTTGAATAGATCCATCATACAAGTGAGGAGGTGTAACACTGCCTTTATAGGCTCTCGTGACTCGTGACGCACGCTGCCCTTTCAGCTTTGTTCTAGCAGATTTTCTCTAAATAGACTTTTACTAGGAAGGGCGCACAAAATTGGCGCACTATATCCGAAAAACTGAATTTCAGAACTAGTACGGAAACTTATAACGAACAACTTTAGGAAAGTACCAGCTCCTCTTTCTTAGATATCCGACATATTTGGCGCAAAACAAAGGCAAAAATGCCTTCACACGAAGTACTGGAGCTAATTAACAGCAAATTACTTTCGTTTCAGGAAAAATTCAAAAAGGAATTCAAACAACGCTTCACTTTCGGGAAAAAGCCAAGTAGATTTGTTAACGATAGCTACGAGGTAAGGCTTACGGCGTTTTATAGATTTATTATTCGTTTCTGTGTTAAAGTTCGAGCTAGGTTAAATTCGAATAAATTGATTTCAGGATGGCCAGTCGTACCGAACCCGTATTTTATCGTTCCGATCAACAAACGATAGAAGTGGTTATTCAACCAGGAAATCAATAAATATGCCACCGGGGGACACATTAAAAGTTCCATCAAGAAACTCATGCCACTGCATGGGAAATCAGAGCAGAGAAAATGGATTTAATTTTATGAAAACTGAAGATATGGAAGAACATGGAAACAGTAGGAGGTACCTGAATATAAGAATGAGCAACACAGACATTGGTAATAGAAGATCAGGAAAGAAGCTATCGAATAGAGACGAGATGCCTATAGGCGACGAGAGAGTTAGTGAGCTGTATATATTCCCAAATAGTAACATTGTAGAATTCACAGACATATCATATGATGACAAAGTGTAAATACGTTGAGATTTCCATTACATTTAGAATTTAATAATAAGTAATCAAGCATGTGATGTGATAGAATTAATAATATAAATAATGTTAAACTATGACTGTACGTTAACGAAGTAAAAATTATAATTATAAGTCCTACTTTTGTAGTTTCATTGACAAGAATTTTCTCTAGTGACATAATTTTACCCGTGAGAATCTGTAATTGGCTCTGTGTTACATATAACATTGTTATCCATATGTTACAGCTGTTGGTTCTCCTATAAATAAATAATGGCAACGCATATTCGAAAGTATGATCCAACTAACTACCTATCTATTAATAAATCTGACGTAACTGAACCTGCCACAATTGATAGCAATTTGCATCTATTTATTTAATGGTTACCTGGGGACTGTAGTATTTTCAGATCAGGGTCAAGCTTTAATTAATGACAACTACATTGTGAGGGAGATTGGGAAATAACCTAAATACGTAATCATCAACCGCTTTAAGATGCAAGATATATATAACAAAATTGTTTTCACGGATTCTTCATTCTTTGACTAATAAAATCAGAATCGCGAAATGTTTCTTTATGTGTGGGCTATTCAACTCACTTTTATAAACAAACTCGATCTAATACAAGATTTCTCAGAATTCAAAAGAAAAAGTAATAAAAATTCCTTTCGCTAAACGCAGTGGTAATAAACCCTGCTCATAACACTGTTGTGAACTTGTGGCAAAGAAAATAGAGGATAAAAATGGAAAATTTAATTACGAACACAGTTTTGGCACAGATTAACAATGATTTCAATCGGATGTATACCTATTACGATAAAACGACTACAACACACAATTAGTTACAAATTTTACTCATCAAATATGCAGGTTTTAAGCACGATGGATATGACTCGGTAGGGGTCCGCATTGGCGGCAGGACGACGATCTTCTAAGTATCCCTTCTTATCCTCGGAGACATGGCGAGTAGTTACAAATTGTACTCATCAAATATTCTGGTTTTACGCACGATGGATATGACTCGGTAGAGGTCAGCATTAGCGGCAGGAAGACGATATCCCTTCTTATCCTCGGAGACATGGCGAGTAGTTACAAATTTTACTCATCGAATATGCAGGTTTTAAGCACGATGGATATGACTCGGTAGGGGTCAGCATTGGCGGCAGGACGACGATCTTCTAAATATCCCTTCTTATCCTCGGAGACATGGCGAGGTATTCGTACGGAACACCCCCTGTTAGCTACGCCTGTAACAAAACTTATGCTAATTATCTGCACTTGCTACTTAACAGAACACTCCCACAAAAGTTTACGCCTACTAATGACGCACAAGTTTTCTTAAGACTAGAACGTAGAACGACAAACTAAAAGTTAGTAAATATATTCATTCTGATGGATGTATCAAACTGCAAGACAACGATATTGCTAGTCGCCAAGGAATGGAGAGAAGACTAACAAGTATTTTATATACGTATCCATGTAAACAGGAACCCCTTTAAACAATAGTATTTATTTAGATACCTCGCCAAAACGATCACAAAAAAAACCTTTCCAATTTACTCTAAGCTCACAGGCCATGTTGATTTTGATTTGTTTGTGCTCGAAAAAAAGCCGTATCAATCACAACGCTACACGTGAATTCTTTATTGGGATTTTTTTTTCCAATATAAATCCAAAAAACGTTCACCCGTAAAAGTTTAAAAGCTTGGTTTGACGACTACTTTAAAAAACCCGGCCAAGTGTGTGTCGGACCGCGCACAATGAAGGGTTCCGTAGTTGGGATGAACTTATCCTAAGCACAAACTTAACATTCAATTTCTGTTTTTTGTAAGTTACAACAACGTTTGTGTGCATGCAGAGTTAACCTATAGGTAACACTTTGTTCAGATTTGTTGCTTCTATTTCATTTGCTTAGTTATACCAGTGTGTATAATTGTTGGTGAACCGAACAAATAAATAAATAAACATTGTAGTTAAAAAACATGTTCCCTCATACATTCCAACAGCAAATGCAAGTTTGTACGCACAATATTGAGAGATTTACCATGTTATGGTTTTCCTGTTATCTATATGTAAAGAACTAATTCTTGTATTTTTTTTTATTTAAGTTCAGTAGGTTCGGAGAAGTGGTGGTTTTCTTGAATAACTTTAATAGTATTTATTTAAAATAATACAAACAATTATTTGAAATCCTTACAACAAGCTCTTTCATTTGATATAACACAGTTTGCAAAACTTAATTTTTTTTATTTCCACCCTGGCCTCCCAAAAGTGACCCCGTTTGGGTCACAAAAATTCATATGTCTACCAAATTTCAACTTAATCAGTCCAGTATATTCGGAGCAAATTGGCTGTGACAGACGGACAGACTGACAGACACACGACTGATCCTATATGGGTTCCGTTTTGTTATTTTGAGGCGCTGAACTGTAAAAATAAACCATTCCATATAAATGATAGAAAATCCCATTTCGGATGATCTTTAAATATGTCACAAGTTCACTGCTATAATTTTTGAATTATGAGATATTTAAGGTCAACGTTCAATCCCTTAAAAGCATAAAACCGTACTAAAACACCTATTCGTGACCTTTGACCTTAATATCTCGCGCAACGCTGCACAGACTGAAGTGATGTGGGTAGGGATAGAGACTCACATGTTTTGTTTTATAGCACCATATGTGTTTGAACACCTACTTATTCAGCAGTAAAAAAACTTGTCTTATTTTCAAAAAGAATAAGTCTTATTAAATATTTGGCTGTTTTAGTAATTGTATTTTACAGGAGCCACGAGGTAACTACCTAAGTATTAGAACCGTTATGACCACTTGAATTCTTATAGTATGCGGTAATCTCTACAAAATTATAAAATTAAAACGTACACAGGTAAGTAGCAAGGAAGATCACATATTTCACGAAAGCAAACTAAATAAAAATCCTACTTAAAAATATATTTTCCGTGGAAATAATAAGGCAGAGTGGTTCTCTAGATGCCTGTAAATTCAACTGAATACCATGAATATTGCACTTTCTGGTTAGCCAATGGATACGTACACAATGTATAAGGCAGAAAGTAACTGCAATCGAGAACCTTCAAATAAAAGTTTAGTGCTAAGGAGAGATTACACGGCTGGCTAAAATGCGGCGGATTTTAGGTTTCGCAGATTTGAGACGAGCGAATCAGAAAACCTGCGGCCAAGCTATGTAGGGTCTCATAGCAGTTTTCGAGCGTGACATAAACTGACCATATTTCACATTAACAGAAAAATAATTGTTGTTTTGAAAAGTTCAAAGAGCTAGGCAGGCCGCTCACCGGGGTGATCATCATATCTACCAAAGCTCACTGCTGCGTGCAGGCCTTCCTCGTATAATAATAGTTATAATGCTTCAAAACATAAAAGGTTAGTAACCCATCCCCTAAAATCTGATGTCAACTCTATTCTTGTGACTCAAGCAAAATCATAAATAGCAGTGGCCGAACAGGCCAACAATTTACGGCTGGATGTTTGGTTTGTCAAACTCAAACTCAAACTCAAAGCATTTATTTCAAATAAACCAATTACAGGCACTTTTGAATTGTCAAGGGGGTCGGTCAGTCATCAAAATGAAGCTAGTTGCCCATTCCAAAGCTTAGTAGGTACCTATGGAGAAGAACGGGCAAGAAACTCCACGGACACTCTTTTAAATTAACATATGGTTACAAAATATTGGTTACATCATTCGTGTTGAAATTAAACATGTGAGAACGATGCAAAACGTCAAAGGCGTCCGTAACAAAAATATTAAAAAAAAACAATTCAAAACTTAAATTAAAATAAGCCAAGGCCGCTAAGAGATGACCAGTCCCTACTGATGGCGCCCGTTCACGAACATGACGCATGGATTAGCACCATTCAACTCAACCATTTTGAAGGGAGCTAAATGATCCAACACACCCGCCACCATCAGCGAGACATTACAGTGAGCATGACATACTCTCAGCCGCCATTGCACATTCAAGTCAATGAAAGAAGTACTCAGTAAATGGTAGCTTTATAGTAAGTACATAGTGCTCACACATGTTCTATGCAATTATATAATACTAAGAGATTGAATTTATACAAAGCAAAGATAGTTTTTGAAATCTTCAGCAGCTCCAACAGTATTTTCAAATGTTAATCAATTAGTTGAGGTTGTGGAGCTGGACCAGCATTGAGCCAAGCATTTTTATCAGCGATGTAATCCCCCAAATTATAGTATGCCTGCTTGCATAGTGTGCGTTTTATACAAGATTTGAATTTCGTCTCATTCAGTTGAAGTATGTGGGGAGGAATTATATTATAACATTTTAAACAGTACCCCATGAAAGACGAGTCTACTTTTGCTAGTCTGAAACCTGGTTGAGCTAATAAATCCCTACTTCTAGTACTATAATTATGTCTTTCGCCTCTTTTACTAAAAAGATGTAAATTTTTTCTTACGTACATGATGTTTTCATATATATATTGACAAGGCACCGTCATGATGTTAATATCCTTAAACATTTCCCTAAGAGAATCGCGCCTGCGGAGATTATATATGGCTCTGATGGCTCTTTTCTGCAGAATAAAAATAGACTCGATGTCTGCAGCCCGTCCCCATAGTAAAATACCGTATGACATAATACTATGAAAGTAACTAAAATAGACCAGCCTCGCGGTATCTACATCAGTAAATTGACGGATTTTTCTCACAGCATAAGCCGCCGAACTTAGCCGTCCTGCAAGGGATATTATATGAGGACCCCATTGAAGCCTTGAGTCGAGCGTGATCCCCAGAAAAACAGTTTTATCGACGAATTCTAGTTTCTCTTGATTCAATATTATCTCACAATTACTACTTTTGACATTTGGTAACGAAAATCTTATGCACTTAGTTTTTTTACCATTTAATACTAAATTATTAGCAGTGAACCAATTTTGGACCTGCAATAGGGCATTATTTACGTCGTCAAGATTTAATGCACGTCTGTTAATTTTAAAAATTAAGGAAGTATCGTCAGCAAATAACACCATTTGTGGTTGAGTTTTTAACAAATAGGGTAGATCATTAATATATACTAAAAAGAGGAAAGGACCCAATATCGAACCTTGAGGTACACCCATTTTTACTTTTAAGCCGAGTGAATTGACTCCATTTATTTGAACTTGCTGCTGTCTATCATTTAAATAAGATTTTACTAAACTGAGCGCAAGTTTTCCAAGGCCGTAATGCTCAAGTTTCAAGAGTAATGTTTCGTGGTCGACGCAATCAAATGCCTTGGAGAGGTCACAAAATATTCCTATGGCGTCTTGGGCTTCTTCCCATGCCGCAAATATGTGTTTTAATAAGGTGACACCGGCGTCAGTCGTACAACGTCCCTTGGTGAAACCATATTGTTGATCGTGTAAGATTTTATTGGTGTTAAAATGATTGAGCATTTGATTAAGCATTACCTTTTCAAACAACTTGCTGAAGACCGGCAACACGGATACGGGTCTATAATTATTGGTGTCTTCACTATCCCCGGATTTGAAAAGTGGTATTACCTTACTATATTTCATTAGATCCGGGAAAACTCCTTGATCAACACACAAATTAAATAATGAAATGAAAATGTCGCTTGAGTTACCCGCCCTTTACTATTTTAAATGGAACGTTCACACTACAGATACACTACAGAAACGGTATGCAGTTTGCAGTGTTTTGTTTGCCAATTCATTCATGAAAAACTCTGCTACGTACGTGCTGACTGAAGTCAGCAACCGCTTTGGAACGAAAGCTGACGCACAAATGTGTCTAAGTACAGACGCCAGCACATCAAGCTACTACAATCTGTCCAATGTGTGTCCAATATGGGATGTCAGTCAGCCCCAAACTGTTTGCTCTGGTCTACACTGTGACACAGTTAAAAAAATACAATAATTAGGAGCACGAATAATTGACTAAATCAACTCAGAAAACAGAACTATTATCTAAAAATATATTACACAAAAATACTTCTGCTAAAATACTAAAAATAAACTCATAACTATTGGGTATCTACAAAAAACACGATCAATAAATTGTATTTAGCTAAACAGTTTTGACTAGAGCGGTGCGGCTAATGCGATCAACAGACTTGATGAATGCTTGGATAAACAGATTCGGATGTAACTTGAATTCGGGGTGGCGCTTTTTCGACGTAACTTCCTTTTTATCGTTTGTAATAAATTTTACTAAAAAAGCGTGCAAAAGCTCAAAAGTTTTTAGAGTTTCGTTAAATTTAAAAAGCTTACCTAGATCAATAGAAGGTCAATTCGTTTTTAAAGGATCAATTAAATATTTCCTAATTGAAAACGCATTTGAAGAGTTTAATCTACAAAGCTACGAGGTGTCGTGTAATAACCTAAAAATAATGTTTTATAGAATGTTAATTACATAATAATTATAATCTATATATATAAAAGAGAAGTCCACTCACTGACCGCTCATCACGAAATCTCGGAAACCACTGGGCCGTGAGGTCTAAAATTTGGCACAAGCACTCTCTATGGGGTGCAGGCGCGCACTAAGAAAGGATTTTTATAAATTCGCACCTTAAGCGGTTGAAAAGGGGTGTCAAAGTTTGTATGAAACTCCTATGTTTTTAAAGTTAGAGACATGAATGTTGGCCTGATTGTTCCTTTCGACTTCTAGGTGCTCACTAAGAAAGGATTTTACGAAATTCGGCGCTTAAGGGTGAAAATAAGGGTTTTTAATGTTTGTATGAAAAATGTACCAAATGCAGTTAAGATCCAAATTGAATCTTACGGCAACGAGTTATTGCATACTTTACATTGAAATTAGAATTCGGAGGCCGATAAAGATCTAAATTGAATTTTACGACAACGCGTTAATGCATATTTTACATTGAAATAAGAATTTTTGGAAGTTTCTTGAGGTTTATATTTAGTTTTTTTTCTAGGTGGCCAGTATGTTTCAGTGCAGGCGTGGTAACGTTCTAAAGTTTTTATGCCAGTTCTAGATGGCCAGTATTTTTCAGTTTGCAGGCATCTGATAAAAGATATTGAAATGAGGTTCTAATTGGTATTCAGGTAATTTGAACGTTGCATTTATAGCATTAAAGTCGAGTATGCCAAGGGGAAAACTTCACAATGTTTAACCTTAATCGCGGCTTGCAAGCCGATCGTATCAAAAAACGAAGTCATGTATCAATTACAGAATACAAACCTAAAGGCTTCTACATACCAGCGCGACTTGTCGCGCGACGCGACACGGCACAAAGGCCCCGCGTGTCACGGGACGAGCGGTGCTTTTGTGTCGCGTCGCGTCGCGCGACAAGTCGCCCCGGTATGTAGAAGCCTTAAGCGATACACGTTCAAGCTATAGTTACCGAAATTTCTGTTCTGCGATATTTTTTTATTACTTACTACTAATTTGCTTTGAAATATTTTTCATCGTCGTTGTTTGGTTTTCGTTTTGGGTTGTTTCGCTTACTAATTTTAAATTGGAGGATAATAAATGTGTTTTTACCTATTGCCGGGTTGGAATTTTGTTATTTCTATTTCTTTGCGAATTACTTATTGTGTAGGTATTTCACACTGTATTACTATAATAGTTTTTAGTATTAGTCGTTCTTACTAGAAAAAGTGTCCTTGAATACCTACGTTCGTATTTTAATTTTATTGCTTAGTATCTTTGGTTTAGGCTGGTGTTGTAAGGGTTGGAAAAAGGCTGGAGAACTATTCCCATTTTAAATGGATGTCAGCACCAACTGACGGGGTCCGAAAGGGCCAATGCCTGCCAGGGTTATGAGCCTGTCCGAAAGGGATATCGTGGCCCTCGCACACACAGGCATTTGAAGGAACACGGGTGGGTTTTAGTCAGTAAAAGTCTGACACGCATCAAAATGACCTTCATTGAAATTTCCTGAGAATCAGATTATTTTTACTCCCTGTTGTGCGTCCCCAAAACCAGCAATAAAAATACCATCCTGAAACACCTGGAACTCAAATGGGAATAGATCTCCCGCTGCCATGAGTTCACAGGTGGTTCCGTAGGTGCCATTACAAGACATTTCAGCGACGTATTCACGCTTTGAACCATAAACAGCTCCTCCTGACCGATCCTGGTTGAAAGGTTGGAATATTTCCCAGTTTTTAGACACGTGGCGCATTTGAGAAGACAATGACATGGCCACGTTACTGTCCACCAAATAGGAGAGAGATGAAAATAAGCATGCGCCATCGCCAGGGATATTTACTATTTGACAAAGAATTTGCATGCCACAATTGTGGCGATAAGTCTCCTCTATGAGGAGAGGCGCCACGGCTTCCTCACCTTCCACCTGACGCACGTCCTCACTGGACACGGTTGTTTCGGGAGGTTCCTATTCAGAATAAAGCGGGAGGAAACGCCCGGGTGTCACCACTGTGTAGATCGCCCGGAGGACACGGTGGAGCATACGGTTGAGGTCTGCCCTGCTTGGGCGGAGCACCGCCATGTCCTCACGGAGGCGATTGGCGGCGGCGATCTCTCGCATCAGGCCCTGGTTCAGGCCATGGTTCGGAGCGAGAGTGCACGGGAGGCCGTCACCTCCTTCTGCAAAGCAGTAATGCATGCGAAGGAATAGGCGGAACGCGTGAGGGTGAAGCAGGGTTCGCGCCCTCACGCCCTTAGTCACCGCAGGAGACGCCCCGGGCGTCGGGAATCACAGGCCGATTCCCGGCCACCGTGGGTGCGGGCTTGCGGACGGTGAGCGATAGGTAGCTCGCCGTCCGATAAGGACCAGGCCCGGGTCGACGGCGCGTTGTGTTCCACGCGCGCCTCAAAGAGATGTCAGCACCAATTGACGGGGTCCGAAAGGGCTAATGCCTGCCAGGGTTACGAGCCTGTCCGAAAGGGATATCGTGGCCCCGGCACACAGACATTTGAAGGAACACGGGTGGGTTTTAGTCAGTAACAGTCTGACACGCCCTCCCCGCTCCGGCCAGAGCGGGAGAAGTTATTTGATAATTTACTACCAAAAAAAAAAATATGGCAGCGGCAGAACTATTCTCATTTGAGTTCCGAGTGTTTCAGGATGGTAGTTTTATTGCTGGCTTTGGAGAAGCACGGCAGGGAGTCAAAATAATCCGATTCTCAGGAAACTTTATTGAAGGTCATTTTGATGTTTTAATTCCGTTGGCTAATTTAAATAATAAAAAAACCGGCACAGTGCGAGTCGGACTCGCCCACGAAGAGTTCCGTACCATTATCTATAAAAATGGCAAAAAAATCACGTATGTTGTACGGGAGCCCCCCTTAAATGGGCGGGGGGGGGTGTGGGGCAAAGTTTAAAAAAAAAATATTTCGATTATTTTAATTTAATTATTTATTTTTAAAGTGAATATATAACTTAATATTCTGTGAATATTTCAAGCGTCTACCTGTTGCCGTTATCAATATCTAGCAAAAACGAGCAAAAAAATCACGTTTGATGTATGGGAGCCCCCTTAAATATTTACTTTATTCTATTTTTTAGTATTACTTGTTATACCAGCAACAGAAATACATCATCTGTGAAAATTTCAACTGTCTAACTATCACGGTTCATGTGATACAACCTGGTGACAGACGGACAAACGGCGGACCCTCAGTAATAGGGTTCCCGTTTTACCCTTTGGGTACGGAACTCTAAAAATATCTTTTGACCCCTCATGCCGGCAAAATTGAAGAAACACTGACCGTCACCGACTCAGCGGTAAATGTGCAGTTGAATTCACAATCCCAGTCCCAATTCACTGCTATTGATTTTGTCGAGAAGTCGCTTGCCTATAGTGAGCAAACGGAATGAGAGTAATTTTTTTTTAAGGGTGTTGCTAAACCGTTGCTGCATCTACTTATATTAATATTTTATAGTTTGTGAGGTTGTAGGGGTAATCTCTGGATCTACTGAACCGATTTTGAAAAATCTTTTACCCATTGAAAGCCACGTTATTATTTTGTGAGTGTCATAACATAAGGCCATAATTTAATCTGAAAAATGAAAAGACGGTAAAATGTTTACCGCCCAACGAAGTGGGCACGGGTCAGCTAGTAGTTATATATATTACTATATTTTAAGTTCTAAAAATGTTCTCAGGTTTATTATTGAGAAATAGATTTCTTTATCCAAAATTAATTTAAGGATTGAAGAGCGTTGGTACGGATAACATCAAAAGTAAATGATTGTACAAAGTTACAAAGCGTTTTTTTTTTGTCAGAAAACTTGTTAATTAACAAAGTAAAAAGTATTGTCGTATACCTACCTATTTAATTCTTTATGGACAATAATTGGCTCCTACGATAAAAATGACTTCAGGCTTCAGAAAAGTTCAAGCACTTTTTACTGTTAACTTTTTATTTTATATTTTACGTTCATTTTTATGGAGGGTTCGATGACAAGACTTGTTAGCTATCGTATCGGAGGGAAATTAGTTATTTACTTTTCATTTCTCATACTCGAAAAGTAGTGTGTGTTTGATCCGAGTAGCAGGTGGAAGACGTTGCTCTCCACCCTAGGGCGGGAAAGACTCATAGTAATTGCTTCCCTCTCCTGGGCGGAAATTAATTTAATAAAAATAGAACAAAATTTTGTAGTTTTAAAAAAAATACGTGATTAAAAAAAATCGATTAAAATAAAAAAGCGTTCTGAAATGTTGACCCCAAATTCGGTTAAAGACGAGGCAAATACAGTTATCGAAAATCAAGGGTTTGACTTTCACCCGTGTTAAACACTCTACACGAATATTTTCAATTAATTAATAAAAATGAGTTCAAGCGATTCTGAAATGTTGACCCCAGACTCAGTTAAAGACGAGGCAAATACAGTAATCGAAAATATTTTGCCAAAAAATTCAAAGGAAATATATTTCAATACATACAATGATTTTATGAAGTGGCGAGCAAACAAGAAAATAAATTATTTTAGAAAAACTACAATTTTTGCTTTCCTTATATCTAAAACAAAAAATAGAGTGTGAGTCACTCGGAAACGGGTGAGTCACTCGGACTATAGCCTAAATACCTCGTATGGGAAATGATGCCTTTCGACCCTTGTATACCTAACAATTAACTATTACTAAGAAAACTGTCTTCATAAATGATGCTTCAGTACACAATTACACATTATTATATTTTTGTTTCCAGTTGGTATACGATTTCATTATTCAAGCTATAAAGAGTTTTATGCGAGTGAACGAGGCGTCAAAATGACATAAACAATTTTGAGGCGTGAATATGTTGAATTACCGGGGCGTTACTACCAAGTCTATTTTCCTAATAAAATTACTGGGTCTATCAGAATATATTTATAACCTGTAAATCGTATTAAGAAAAGCAAATAAACTATATAGGTACAACATGTTACAGAATTAACGAAAAACCTCTTAAGGAGTCATTGTACTCATCATTATGAACAACTTTTACTATGAGACCAAACCTGAAATCGCGAAAAAATTATCAGCTGCTTCCTACATTTGTGTTCGAACAAACTCGTCAAAATGTAGGAAACAGGTGATTTTTTTTTTCGAGCTGTTGGTGGCACACAATGTCCCATCTTAATCGTTATTTGCCATATATTCCTGATAATTAACATTTTAATCGAACTAATTTGCTATACACAAAAATTAAGTGGGCACTGGAATGCCAATGAACAAAAGTAGTAAGTGACATTATTTTTTCATGTTTTAGAATATTCTTCAGGATACCTAATACATAGTAATATTTACTATCTACTCATGGTAATACAGATTAATGGTTAAAAAATAAACACACTAAGTATCATATCAAGCACTCCCATACACCATCACTAACATGAATATCACAAAAGTTTCAGTATGCTAATGCTCAATTCAACCAGGTAGACCACACAAAAGATGGAGCGACGATATTGCACAGATAGCAGGCAGAACATGGAGCAGAATTGCCCGAGACAGGACAGCTTGGAAACGGTAGGAGGAGGCTTTTACCGCTATAGATAGCTGTCTATATACAGCTTTTTTTTTGGGTGGGAAATTATCAAATAACTTCTCCCGCTCTGGACTGAGCGGGAGGGTGTGTCAGACTTTTACTGACTAAAACCCACCCGTGTTCCTTCCATTGCCTGTGTGCCAGGACCACGATATCCCTTTCGGACAAATTCGCAACCCTGGCAGGGTCCATATACACCTTTTGTTTGACCTAGTAAATAAACAAATTTATATTAACTACTATTAATAGTCTTTTAAAACTAAGGTCCAATATACACCTTAGTTTTAAAAGACAATTTAGTAGTTAATATAAATTTGTTTATTTACTAGGTCAAATAAGGTCATAGTGTTAGAAAATAAGGAAAAGTGTGTAAGGATTAATAAAGCTATTTTATTTTTTATTTTATTTTAATGCTTAATTATAGATTATTTTGATAGTCGGAAAAAAGATGCGGATTTTAGAGAAACGTGTACGTTACCATAAAAAAAGTTTAAATAGAAGTTGTTGTAGTAATAATAGCAAGATCGCACGAGGAAAATACTTATGCGGGTCAAAAAGTTAAAAGGGATTTATTTATTTTCCAGCAACATTGAGATTGCTTTATCGGGCTTTTGCCTGTGGCAATACAAGCGTGCTTTTGCAAAAACAGTAAAAAAATATTAGGAAAACACTGGTTTCGTATCCGTCGATTTCAAATTGTTTTTTTTTTGCGGCGACCCGGGCGTTCGCTATAGATATATAGTTAGTAGTTAGAAAATCAATCCGATCCAAATCTTTCAATTGATGCAGTTTGCCGAATTCGTCTAATTTACTTTCATTTTCATTTTATATTGTTTTTCTGTTTTTGTAAACACGTTGGTCCCGGCTGTCATCTTTGACAGTCGTTACGGGTCGTCAGAAGCCCGAAAGCCTGACAACCAGTCTTACCAAGGGGTATCGTATTACCCAGTAACTGGGTTGTGGTGGGTATTCACCTGCTTCCGGTTAGACTGGAAGACCCCCAACATAAGTGGGAAAAGTCTAGGCAGATTGATTGACTGTTTTTTTGACAATTAGTGTTCTAGGAAGTAACAGATTTGTTATGGAATTAAAATTAATGTATATTCCAGTAGTGAATATACATTATTCCGACCATCGACTTGACCACGGCCGGCCGCGACTTGAGGTCGCTACTTACTCCTGAGATGAGGGCACTGCGTGGCTCCTCCCAATGGGCACACTGCGAGCGTAATGCCGCGTCGCCCCCCAGCGACGCGCTAAGCCAAGATCGGAACCCCACATGGGGCGCCCTTAGCGTGTACTCACTAAGTTAATAAATTTTTGGCTCTGGATGGAGCCCTTAATTTATTGAGGCATCCACAGCAAAGCCCGGTTAAGCAGCCGACAACCTCCTAGGTTGACCTGCGAGATGTTATTTCTCAAAAACAAAAACATTCCCGATTATTAGACGCTTCGAATATGCGAAGCAGTTCTCTGAGATTAATGGCCTGTTCAGTAAATACATTAAAAGCTAGAGCAACGAGACATAAATCCTTTTATGATTCAGTATAAAGTAGGGTTTACTTTGGTGTAACTTTAGACACCCGCTTTCGCTTTTCTAGCTTATTATAAACACGAAACACAACGAAAGTTTTAATCGCTGGACACACGTGTAAAAAAAAATAATAATGTATAATATAATAATAAAAATAAAAAAAGTAATATATACATTTCTTGTGGTCTATAAAGTATGGTAGGTATCTATTGTGTCTGATGTTCATTTTGAGTAAGTTGATACCTACTTCAACGATACCGTAACTTTGCCACGTTTTAACAGGATGGTTGTGCGCAATTTTTATCGGCTCTGATAAAAAACGGATACCATTAGGCATATTTCATAAAGATATCATGGAGATATCATGAAAAGCAAAAACAAAGTGTAACTTCTGCTTGAAAATATTGGCAAATTGCATTTGTTGGAGAATTTTCTTTTGATTTGATACAATATTCCTTTGATGGATTTTATTTTTACCAGCAACTTTACCTCTCTCTATGGTGTTAACCATTAAGTCCTATCAGAAGAACAGACTCATCCTGTAGGTATAACAGTCATCCATGATACACTTCTTCTAGTTTTTATGTGTCACAAATAATTTCAAATATTGACTTGTTCTTATTTTTCATCTTGAAGAACAAATAGTCTATCTTGCCTAAAATAAAGGAAAGAAAAGAAGAAAAAAAGAAAAGAAGAACAAAAAGAAGAGCAGAAGAAAGATAAGTTTTGCATAAAAGAAAGAAAGAAAATAGGTTTATTTGCGGTAAACAAAATTTATTGGGTTCGGCCGTAAGCCATATTGATCTATCATTTAGATATAAAAATAAATTAATTCTTTCTAACAATTCGTACCTACAGTGCCCGCGCTTAAAGAATATGACACAAAGATTTAGAAAGAGACTTAAGTTTCTAGGAAAGCGGTTCCGTCATATTATAACGGCCGTCATGAAAATCTGTAATCTTGATCAGTATTTGACGTTAAGTCATACCTCACTGCCCAAAGATTTTATGCTGCTAAAGTAATGTCAGATATTTTTGATCACAACGAGGTAACAAATTCTTCTGAATTTAACTGAGTAGGCGGATATTTATGACGCAAGACAGGTCCGTTAATATTGCATTGCCACATATTTTTGAAGCCGATGCAGCATCTTAAATTTGGTTTTGCTTGCTCGCCAGATAGTTTTGGTGTTCCTTCGAATATTAGTGGTGTCACTTGTATAATATGCCTTCCAAAAATTATCACATATATTTCCCATGCAATCAGATATTATTGCCGAGCTATTCATAGTAATACAATTATGCTCGTGACTGTACTTAGTCACAAGAAAAAGTTTCCATACTGAGAAGAGTGAGCTTATTAAATGACGTGGCGTTTAATGGCGAAGTGTAGCCAGCCACTGCGTCATTTCCGGCCCTGGTTCAGGCCATGGTTCGGAGCGAGAGTGCATGGGAGGCCGCCACCTCCTTCTGCGAAGCAGTAATGGTCGCGAAGGAGGAAGCGGAACGCGTGAGGGTAAGGCAGGGTTCGCGCCCTCACGCCCTTAGTCGCCACAGGAGACGCCCCGGGCGTCGGGAGTCACAAGCTGATTTCCGGCCACCGTAGGCGCGTGCCTGCGAACGGTGAGCGATGGGTAGCTCGCCGTCCGACAAGGACCAGGCCCGGGTCGACGGCGCGTTGTATTTCACGCGCCTCTCAAAGAGATGTCAGCACCAATTGACGGGGTCCGTTAGGGCCAATGCCTGCCAGGGTTGCGAATTTGTCCGAAAGGCATATCGTGGCCCTGGCACACAGGCAACGGAAGGAACACGGATGGGTTTTAGTCAGTAAAAGTCTGACACGCCCTCCCGCTAAGCACAGAGCGGGAAAAGTTATTTGATAATTTCCCACACAAAAAAAAAAAGCCACTGCGTCATTGGGTGTCAGAGGTGTCAAAACGAAACAGAAATGCGACTTTATTTTGACGCGGTAGGGCGAATCTAACGGTTAAAATCTTTGCCACCGCCATCCTTTTCATGACAGCTATCACTCAAATCAAATCAAAATCAACTCAAAAATATTTTTATTTCACATAAGCCTACATGGGCATTTATGAAACGTCAGAAGCTAGGTGCACGGTTCCAATTGGTCGTTTCCTATGGAGAAGAGCCGGCAAGAAACTCCACGGCTACTCTTTTAAAAAAAATTGGCTTTTAAAATGTTCTGCACTGCGACTGTTAGTGGCGGCCACCGCTCTTCTAGGAAACTAGAAGAGCGTAGTAGCTTCACAACTCAACTCAATGCATTTATTTCAATTAAACCAATTACGGGCACTTTTGAAAATTGTCAAAGAGTCGGTCAGCTAGTCAGAAAGTTGTTCCCTCTCTCTCTTACACACTATCAGCCTCTCTCTCTCCCTCCCTTTCTCCCTCTCTCTCTGTCTCTTCCTCCTTTTCTCTCTCTCTCTCTCCCCTCTCTCTCTCGCTTCTCTTCCGAACGCTTTATGACCTTTAGATGCGTTACGCGTGCTCAATAATGGCAAAGTAAATGCAAGGCAATTGCCCAAAGAGGAATTAGTCACACGTCACAATCACCCGCAATTCTCAGCAATTATTTGTGAAGAAAATGCCTTCCCGTGTCTATACACGATGTACATATTACACTACTACTGTGGGAGCACAGAAAAACGTCTCATTTCATGCATAAGTACTTATTGTATTTTTTTATTATAAGAAAACGTTGTTTTGTTTTGTACTTGTACAGTCAGTCAGCCATTTTTCCTGACTGCTGCGACCGACGCGTACGCGCCAATGAATATGCAGCAGCTAGTGACGTAGCTAAATATGTATGTTTATCTTTTTCTTACAACAGTTTATCGGTATAGGAAGGGTACAGGTCTTTCCTTTTCTACGCGCACTGCATGATTGTACGCAAGTATGTAGCTACATTCATGGCTTACGCTGTTTTTGAGTGCACTAATGTTCGTGTATGACGCGTCTATTTATAATACGTCATTGGTTGCCTATTTATCCCATTCCAAAACGTAGATCTCTATGGAGAAGAACGGGCAAGGAACTCAACATCACAAAAGTATGAGTCACACAGACGATACTCTGCAAAGCCGAACTTTTTCTAAAATTCAATCTACCGTATTTACGGCCGCGATCTGTACAAAATCATAGCTGTGATAAACGTGATTATAAATCAACTTTCAGTGTTGTATTCATTTTATGTTTTTGGTCCGAACCAATAAATCTGGGAGATACAAAGGGCTTTATTCAAAAGCGTAACACGTGCAACATTTTGGAAACTCACGATTGTTGTGCAACAGAGCGAAGGAGATTTGTATCAATCATTGTAAGGCTTGTTATTTCAGTACTGTATCCATGCATTGGTTATGTGGTTGGCTTCTCGTCGAATTTACATTTGTGTTCGATTGCAAGTAATGATAATATTAGACCACAATACGATAATAATCACGAGCAATTATTACTTGTACCGTCTTATAGCAGGAATGTTTTATTTAAAGCTACAAGTTTGCACCCATGGGCACTTGCATCAACAAGAGGATTGTCACTTCATAGAGAAATACTTGAAAAGTGCGATTGGCTCACTGCAGCCCATCTATATAATACCTTTCATACCAGCGGCAGAACAACGTAGGTAGTACCTGCGGGGTAATTACGTAAAGGCGCGTACAGACTAGTGCGATATCGCGGGCGTGACGTGACACTAGTGACACAATTTCTTTGTCGCTGCCTGTCGCGCCCGCGATATCGCGCGAGTCTGTACGAGCCTTAACACACATAAAATGACAACTGATCGCAATTTCTTTTACTTTTACAGTTCAGCCACCTCTTCGTTGCGTTATTTACATTGTTGAGCAGACGAGTTTATTAAACCTATGAAGCAATGTATTAGAAATAACCTTCAAATCTCTTGGATTGTGATTGAAACTGTTACATAATTAGGGTGCTGGATGTTAAAATGTCACATCGACCTTTAGAACCTAAACCGTCTTATTACAAAACAAATTTAATATTTTGACATGGCTTAAACCATGGAACCAGTTTTTGTAATAAGAACGTAACTGTAATTGAAATACCGTTCATTATACAAAACTGAAAACTTAGTTCGACGGAATAAAGTATAGACGGAATAAAGTTCGAAATTCAATAATGGCTCCATGGTTTAAAGCTGGGTCTGAAGATAAACCTTGTTTTGTAATAAGTCGGTTAGAGTCTGAGAAGGCTCTTTACCAAGCTTAGGCACCATCTCCATCACGGACGAGATAATCGCGGCGTTAGTCGCGCTGTGTCTTCAAAATATTGTCGCGATGACATCGCCGGATGGAAACTGATTAATAGAGTTTCTATTGAATTGTATGACACGGCGAGACTATCACCGCGATTTTCTCGCCTGTGGTATGGCGGCTTTAGTTTTCTACAACTCGTACTCCAAAATGAGGTTTTTATTTTGACATGGTTTAATCAATCGAGCAAGTTCTTGATTTTGATTTTAAATAAGAACCTTGCTGTCATAGAAAAATGTTTTTTTTAATATTCTTTGTCAAAACTGCCAACTTACTCAGATACTATGTGGTCAGAATAGAATAGAATATTTTATATTATTTACACCACAAAAATAACAGATATAAATATTGAAACGTTTTACATAGGGTGACACAATGGGCGGTCTTATCGCTAAAAGCGATCTTATACAGGCAACCTTTGGATGGATTAAAGAGACAAGGAGATACAGTACACGGTCAGTTTTATAATAAAACTAACATCGTTCAAAATACAAAAACTTGCTGGATTTAAGGTCAGCTACAGTCAGGAAGATCTTGCTTTGAATTAAGACGGAATAAATCATAATATTATATGTCATAATCATGACTGGATGGCTCCTAAGTAACTTCTTAGTAACTTCTTCTTTTAGGTCAAACTTCACACAGGGAGATTGTCGAAATGTTACCTGCAGTAAAATCTTTGATATGCGGCATTCCGTTCTTGCCGGTGAGCCGCCGCACGTTGTCCGCACCATTGTTGGCATCGTACTCATTGATGTGGGCTCCGTGGCGACGAGCCATCTTGTCAATAGCGCGCTCAATCACCCTGGAAAAAGCCTTATTTAGTGTTACGGAGACTATAACACGCCTGTACTTTTGGAAGGTATAGTAAACCACAGCTTTGCCATTTAAGTTTTAAGTGTCAATAGGGTCGAGCCTAAGCACGACGAAGTATTTTATTTATTTATTTTATTTTGTTTATTTTTATCTCATTTAATGCTGCACCGGTTTGACGTCACCACGTCAACGCCGGCTGTCGCTGAAAACCAGCGCTGAGGTACTGTCTCGCATAGGGTAACAGTATTATGCTGAGCGATGGCCGTTTTGCGTGAATGTAACGCACATTTTCCCTCAACTTGTTCTTTCGTGTTTGTGTTTTTTTCTTGTCTTTGCGTTATGTTTACCGCAAATAAACGTATTTTCTTTCTTTTTTTCTTTTAAGCAATTCCAGACGTCTGCTTCGCACTCATAAAAGTCTTTTGACGATTTAAAACTGTCTTCATCAACTTTTAACGACATTCACGACATTTACTATCCAGGTTAGTGCATTTAAGAAAGTTAAAGTTAAATTCACATTGTCCAATATTGAACAGCTGTCTCCTTATATGAAACTGTAAAAGCTCTTATTAGGGTATAGTATAAACCAAATAATAGTAGAGAATGGATCACTTCAGATAAAGTAGATTTTTTAAACACTTTTAAATCTTATGACATAATTGTATCCAAGTGTTCAGCATGAAAGAAAATACATAGTAACCTGCACAAACCTGTTATAGAAAAAATATCAAGTTGTTTTGTTATTGGCGAACAATATCCCGTGGTCTCTGTTTAAATTTATCCTTAGTAAAATATCAAAGTGCGAAAATAAATCTGACAAGATTTGTAAAAACGTTAAATTTTCTATACAAATAACCAGCCAACTGTGACGGTACTTTATGTGTCGTATTTTTTTTATTATTATAGCTGTACTATAAGTGTCGTATTTTATTATTATTGTAGCTGAACTATATCATGTGTCGTATTTTTTTTAAATTACTGTAGCTGTAATTTACTTTTATTCAGCTAAAACAAGAATCTTTTTATTGGTGAACAAATAGGTAGGCGATCACAAAGCACAGTACGTGGTAGTTACAGGTGTAAATATGACTCAACGAGCTTTAGAAAGAGACTAATCACATGTCTGATTTGTGAAAGAGAGACGACGGCGACGCTCTACAAAGCCGATTTTTTTTCTAGTAGTCGATGTGCCTTTTTGCGGCCTGGTTGGGAAATAGGTGTCTGCAAGGAGGTTAAACCCAGATTTTTAAAAATATTTTTCTGTTTTCTTTTCAGAGACTACACGTGGCGTCTAGATTTTCTTCAAACTAATTTAGCTACGGACGTGGGAGTTTTTAGTCAAAACTAAAACAAATACTAAAACACTGCTATCTTTTTACTGTGTTGTTTTTATAAATCAAAATTCTACTCGTCAAAAAGACGACGAGTACCCAAAATTTAAACTTTGTCAATAGACTTGAGACATACGCCGTTTAAAAGGTCTTGGTTTACTGATCATTCTATACAATGGTGACGACCGTCAAAACTATGGGGTTTTTCGGGTAAAAAAGGAAACGTAATGGTACTACGTAGTACAAAATAAGTTTTATTATTTAAAATAGGTAACTGAAAATCGTATTGGTTTTTAATTTAGGTATCTACTTCATATTGTATTTTATTTCCCATGACATAACATATTCACGTTTTTATACCCCGTAGGTGTAGGTAGAAATTGTGTACCTACAACCCGATTTCTAAAACTAGTCAACAGACTTGAGACTCATTTAAAAAATCTTGATTATCATTTTTTACTATGGCGACAACCGTCGAAAGGGAAAGGAGGGGGGGGGGGGTTAACGAAAAGCAATGAAATATGATGATATTTTGTTGTAGAAAAAAATATTGAAAATTAGAAATATTTTTTTTTTATCGAATATGTTATTTTACTTTATTTCATATACTTAGGTCATACTGAGAGTTTCTGGATTCTGATAAATAAGACCAGATATTAGACTTATGATACATTTATTGTTTTTCAAAGTATATGTCCTCACAATTTATAGATTTTCGGATTCGCTGGAACCATTGTAGTAAGAAGCAGTTAGGCCAGTCTTCCTTAGGGATTTAGTGCTCGTAAAACGTGTGCCTCTAAATTTGTCTTAAATTTTATGAAACAAAAAGAAGTCGTAAGCTGCGAGGTCTGGGCTGTCTGGCAGATGTGTCATCAGTTCTACATTTGAAGCCTTAAATATACTTCCGTTTCCTTAGCGGAATGTGAGGACGCGTTATCGTGGTGAAGGAGGACATTGTTTAGAGGACGCTTTTCGCAAACTTTTTCTAAGATTTTGGGGAAGCAAGTCTTGACATACCAATCTATGGTCACTGTCCTTTGGTCTTCAAGCGAGACTGTTGTGTAATGTCATGATTTACCGAAAACAGAAGCAACCATTTCCTTACCAATGCTTCGACTTTTCTAACTTTCGTCGGCTATTCCTTAAAAGGAAAGACCTATTCTGCCAACTGGCTTTTTCTTTCCGGTTCAAAGCAGTACACCCAGGTTTCGTCACCTGTCACGATATTATAGACAGCCAATGACTGTCGTCCATTAAACTTTGTTATTATTTTACGGCACCACTCGACACGCAGTCGTTTCTGATCTTCCGTTAAATCATGCGGTATCCATCGAGTGCAAAGCTTCCAAACCTTCAGATGCACTTGCAAAATGTTTTGCACTTGGCTCATTCCAATGCCTGATACAGTACAAATTTGCTGACAAGTAATTCTTTTGTCAGTTTCAATCAGTTGTCGTACGGTATCAATATTGGATTCTGTAACCGCCGTCGCCGGCCGACCTTCACGAACATCGTCATGAAGTGATCATGTCCACGTCTAAATTCTCTGAACCACGAATACACAGAGCTGCGACATGGGGCTTCATCACCAAATGCCAATTGAAGTCTCTGGCAACTCTCTTGTTGACTTAAGTCACAGCGAAAATCGTAAAAAATGTATTAAGCGACAATTTTCGCGAGTTAAATTCATTGTAATAACGACACACAATTTTCTAAAGGACGCCACAGTGAAAAAACCAATGACAGTCTCGCAAATTAAATATGTTCCCAGAGAGTTCCATTATCGGATTTCGTAACTGCTTTTTTATTTTTTTTATTGTAAGTGGCCAATTCCAGAAACTTTCAGTATGCCCCACGTACACACATCTTAAGTGTCTAGAGATCAAGTACGTTTTAGAGCATCGCCACAATTGAGGATTATTATTTTCACTTTTTTGGATCTATATAAAAGTGTGTAATAGCGTTTTTACAAAACCATTACAATTTCTGTCTATAGTAGGTTGCCCATCGTTCATTACGTATTTTAATAATTATGTCACTATCTGTACTGGACAAATAATAACATAGCTAGACTACTAGTTTTAGAGAAAATCGTCAGTGACGGACGGACTGACATCCAAGTTCCGTTATGATAATTTCTTAAAAGAACACTAAAATGAATAGTAATATTACTCACAGTATGCCATCTTCTTCCCTCATATCCTTCGAGGAGAAGTAGACGAAGGTGCCATTGCCTGGCCAGTCAGGGATGGGCTGCGGCTCAAAGGTAGCCACCGTCCCATACTCCTCCGCCAACCGCGCTAGTATGTAGCGGGCCATCCATAAATCATCCGCTGACTTGATGCCTGGACTCGGCCCCACCTATACATAATCATTAACTAAAATACACCAAAGCAAAGCATCTTTCTAATACGAGTACTACATCATTTATACAGATACGTAGTTTGGTATCGACAACCACACGTCGTTGCTAATACTTTGACATTGAGCTGGCCTAGCACGACACGGAGTGTCAATAGAATACCCAGCTTATACTGGTATTGTTACCACTGCCATGCGGCCTTCTATACTACACATACCTACTTATATCTAATCTAAGCCTACAGAAAATTTGATTTTAAAAATGTTTCCACAGTTCCTCAGCTACTTGTAATTTCCGTCACGTTTCACATGTATGTTAAATATCCCAGTTCCTTCAATTTGCCTTGAAATTCGTACAAATTTCAGCTTAATGCAAGTTATTAGTAAACCCAATGATAGACTTGTAATTTGATTATAGGTAAGTATTGGAAAATCTTATTCCTACAAGTCCTAGTGATCAGACGTCTTTAAAGTTGAAAGAGTTGAAACTAATATAAAAAAAAAAAAAAATATTAATTATGTCTAACTGTAGAGGAAGTAAACGTACCATCTCGGCGCACGTGCCATAAACGAATCGAAGAGGGTTGGAAACTAAGAGCCCACAATCCCTGTTTTGATATAAATAGAGTACGGTTATGGCTGTTCTGGAACTTTGTTTACCGAAGAAACCCGGTTTTGTTTTCGACGAGCGAGGTGAAAAAAAACTATTGTCGACAAAAGACAAGTCTCCTACATCACGTTTCGTTACACAGCTTTTCGTTTTCAAAATTGTTACTCACGCAACATTATTATGATTACAGAAATTGTTATGTTATTTTAATCTGATCTAATCGAAAATAATAAGTAATTTCAGCCTTCGTTCATATTTAAAAAATGTTTCAAGGTTGAACTTTGAATTCATCGTATTAAGTTCAAGAGTACTTGTATTTAGACATCAGACAAAATAATTAAAAATCTATAATTTATTATATTCGTGAAAACAACTATTAAATATCACTTATCATGGAAAAAAGAATTTTCACAGCGTAGGTTGGGCACAGCGCTTAGCATTAAGAGGAAATGCGGGCGGAGAGACTTTTAGAGTAAAAAGTCATAAATCTAGGTTCGGCTCTCGCCTATTTCCTCCTCCAATATTGGACCAATTTAAAAGATATTTCTTATACTGAATAAGAAGGATATATACTGTGTCCTTATGTTTTCCTTTTTGATGATACATTATCTTTATAAGAGCTGGAACCCTCTGAAAATGCTTAAAATTGCCTGTTTAGACCGCTGACAACAGAGGGCTATTGTACAAATTTGCCAATTATTAATAAAAAAAGAAAAACATAGGGACACAGTATATATCCTTTTTATTCAGTATGAGAAATATCTTTTAAATTGGTCCAATATTGGAGGAGGAAATAGGCGAGAGCCGAACCTCGATTTATGACTTTTTACTCTAAAAGTCTCTCCACCCGCATTTCCTCTTAAGACAAAATCTCTCAGCAAATACAACGAAATCAGAGTAAACAAATAATATTGCGACCACAACTGAATCCGCAAGGGCAAGATAAGTATCTCCCGATCCATTTTTCAATGAAACATTTTCACAGATTGGGCATTTACCTGGAAATTCCACTGGGATGGTATAGTCCCGGAATTTATTCCGTTGATCTGTATCCCGCAATAAAGACAGCATCTAAAACGTAATACAGAGAGTGAAAACGTAAAAGTCGAGACTTTATCCCGAGCTATGGCTGAGATATATAGTACAGACGGCTACACATCAAGATATACATTTCCAGTACCCAGTAGCTGATCTCGCATTGTGTAGCATTTCCGTACAATGCGAGGTCAGCGTATACTGGAAATGTATAGCTTGATGTGTAGCCGTGTGTACATTAATAGTTTATTGGCCAGAACCTTGTTTCTGTCTGTCTTAAAGTGAGTCAATACTGAGGATCTTCTGTTGGGTAATTTTGGAAATATAAATAAATAGTTAAGGTTTTTATATAGGTAAAATTATGATAAATAAATCATACTCTCGCATACGTTCACACATTCACTCATGCTTACAGTCACACACACTCTTTCACAAACCCTCAAACACGCACTCACACATAACTCCAGACAAACACATTAGAGACATCCACAACTATTTTTTTTATTTTTTTACGTTTTCTTTTGTTTCTCTAATGGATTTTTGTGTATTATGTGTGTCCTATTTTCTATATGCTCATCACTTTGAAGGGACATTGGCTTCTAAGATACTCGTACAGGTACATACACCTAGTTTAGAATTCAGGGTTTTTCACTCTGGAACACTAGCTTAAGCTATGTTTTAAGATCGAAATTATGTTATTTTTGTTTTTTTTGGGGAAATAAAGATTATAATACATAATCATATTATTATAGTTATATTCTGTTGTCTAAAGCTTGCTACAATACCCTTAAAACGGGCTGGCTTTACTCGTGTGAAAA